>OY740769.1:129228043-130539259 GCA_963513935.1 Aphrophora alni | reverse complement strand
TTGCTAGATTGGCTCTCATGCCTAGTTGTAATTAAATATAATAAAAAAATAAGAAATCTTGGTCTTTTGGTGCTCTTCGTCGTTTCTATTCACAGACTAATTGGACAATGGACAATAACCTGATTTGATGCTATGTGATAATGTATCAGAACACAAAAGTATCGTGTTAAACGTTACAGGTTAAACGCTGGAAACAGTATATAATATGATCACATTAAAACATTTCCATGCTCCACCACTCTGACTTCAGTGTATTCTTCTTTGCGGAGGTCAGTTCAGCCGAGCAAAGATTGAAGATACTTCAACACTTCATGATTAAGGATACAAATGGTTCATTAACAGAACCGAGGATACGTTCTGACTTGGAAAAATACTCCCAACGCGCAACAGTCAAATTCACATGCAAAGCTGTTACGCTGTGTAAGTACAAAGTAGATAATAAATACATTTTACGTCATACTGCTTCAAAAACAGCTGTTTTCAATACATGCATTGAGATACTAAAGTTGTTCTTTTTTAGTCCTAGGACCTAAAAACATCAGCTGATGTAAAAGGTTAAAAAAATTAACGATTGTAAAGCATCTATAAAAAACAACCGATACTCTAGATAGTAAATAACCGTTAAAACAGCTGTTACCAACGATTTAAAGATAAATAGGTTATAACATTTTAGTTTTTGTGAAATTGTTTTCTTATAATATTTGCAGTATAACGAAAAATATAGTTCATCACTTGAACCAAAAGAAGCTTTTTGATCCTCGCTCATTTTCCGGTCTCGGCTCCGCCTCGGTTGTTAAACTTGAGCTTATATTAAAAAGCCTCACTTTTGGTCCTATTGATGAAAATACTATTTTGTACATGTACGTTTACACAATGATCCACCTCGGTTTACCGAATAATCCACTCCTGTATGTAATTATGACAAATTAAATCAATTTTAAAAAACTGAAAACAATTTTGAAGTCCTAATTTAGGTTACTTTTAATTTTATCTAGAGGTCAGTAGAAGAAGGTGCCATTTCATTGGCTTCAATGATTGTTTGGACTAAGTTATAGTTATTATCGCATAGGTGTTGCTTTATATTTGTTACGTTTTGGTCGTGTCCTATGCTCACGCCCTGCCACAAAGCTCCTACAGTACCGATACATTTCGAGTCACTAAACGACCGCAGTACGTGTATTACATATAAGCTAAATTGCTGGAGGCTTTGGCACATACTCAAGTTTTCCTAATTAGTCTAGCATTGGTACGGGTTTCTACCTCAGTTGAATGATATATAGATGGCGTCGACAGCATGTCGCAAAGATGGTATCAGATCAGATATAAGGAAACTGGTTAATCTACAGTACTTTACATTGCTCGAGTTGCGACATGTATTTATTCAAATAGTGAATGAAACAGGCACAACGGTTAAGCGATAAACAGCTGTTTGGTAATTCTTTCGCCTACAACAGGTTCGACGTGTTCGTCCTTCATACAGTCACAGACATTCTTTGCTTATTAGAAAAGAAAGCAAAAAGTATTCTACAAGCCTAAGCAGTTTTAATTAGGAAAAAAATGAACATATAATAATAATTGTGATTTTTTACACTGACAAGATTAAACCATTACAAGAATAATAAGATTTTATAATTATATGAAAATACGTTAAAGGTTAATGTTTTTACTTCACTATCCCTCCCTCACCCCTCTCTATCTCTCTACAGTATATGGTAGATCCCTAATTAGTGGAATTCCATAGGTATTCTTTAGATAAAGGATATCAGTTTTAATTTATGTTATTCGAGTTTCCGCGTAAAAATACAAGTTATCTAGTATGAACTAAACATATGGATTAATTTTAAAATTAATACACATTAAAATAAATACATATAAATATTGCACCTACATAAAATAAATATAATGACTCCCTTAATAACATTTGGAAAAAACAAAATGGCTGCCAATTTAAAAAAAAACGTATTTTTTATTGCCCGATTTTGAAGAAATTATATTTCCGATGTTTTTGATGGGTTAATATTAGATTTTGATGTAATAGTTAAATTACTCTTTTTAGAAAGCTCGGTAATTACAAAATGGTGATCAAATTTGAAACAAAATTCTACAGTAACTTTTTTCCACTTTTGATAAAAAATACATTTTGGTTGTTTAAAAAAATACATTTTAACCCATATTTCTCAAAAACTGAATATTCAAGGTCAAATTTGTATGAACTATCAATATTTAGTGGTTGCCCGTATTTGTTGAGTCAGAAACTCATTTCTTTACTTCCTTCAGTACTTAAATTATATTATATCACTGTTAACTGCTTTTCTTATGAAACCAATATAACTGAACTGTTCTCGAATATGTATAGCATAATGTTTAAGTTTTTAAAAATTTACTTATCAAATTTTGAACTTGTCACTGATTCACTGTATTCTTTCTAAATATCGATAGTTTCAAAATTATTCTGAAAATGTGTAATATGCTGTTAATAAATTGATGTGTATGTGAATTTATATTTATAAGCACGAAGTTGTTTGCATAATATTGAATAGCACTATCAATTTTTTTCTCGTCAACAATTACAAAATATTTTAAATGATATAACTATTTTAAATTTTTAGATATTACAAAAGTTTATATACATCGATGAGTACAATCACTGTGATCACAATGAATTGTTAAATTACAATCACAATCTGTGGAACAATCCACCTACGAAACATGTTTTTCAGTCAGTCAAGATTCGAGGGTTTATATACATCGATGAGACAATCACTGTTATCACAATGAATTGTTTTATTACAATCACAATCTGTGGAACAATCCACCTACGAAACATGTTTTTCAGTCAGTCAAGATTCGAGGGTTTATATACATCGATGAGACAATCACTGTGATCACAATGAATTGTTTTATTACAATCACAATCTGTGGAACAATCCACCTACGAAACATGTTTTTCAGTCAGTCAAGATTCGAGGGTTTATATACATCGATGAGACAATCACTGTTATCACAATGAATTGTTTTATTACAATCACAATCTGTGGAACAATCCACCTACGAAACATGTTTTTCAGTCAGTCAAGATTCGAGGGTTTATATACATCGATGAGACAATCACTGTTATCACAATGAATTGTTAAATTACAATCACGATTGTTGCAACAATCCACCTACGAAACATGTTTTTCAGTCAGTCGATATTCGAGGGTTTATATACATCAACGAGTCAATCACTGTGCTTCCAATTAATTGTGAAATTACAATCGCAATGTGTGGAACAATCCACCTACAAAGTATTTACCTTTTATTATTCCTCTCCAAGTGATGTTTTATTTAAATGTACAGTAGTGGCGTACTTCTTGGTCACAATAAACAGATTGGGTTTATAAAAACGATTTATTCAATATATTAAAACTTGTAAAGAGCAAGGTTTATTGTTCTAGTTCGCTATGCTGATAGAGTAAGCAAGGTTACATCGAGTATCATCCTACACTCTGTGTACATAATTACGGCGTCTACCAACGTAAATAATTAACACATAACAGAATACTATCAATGTCTGTGACACACTCTGTGCAAATCATCAAATGAAATATATAACTAGGAATTTATAATTACAATCTGTCCAAGATGTAATGCTACTTGTCCAGATGTGGGGTATGCCTACGCGGCAGTGATAACACAATTATTTCAGCCCTCCCCTCTCCTCCGCCGATTTGAATGTTATTTCTAATTTATATACAACGTGTGAACACAGAATGGTTAATAAATGGAATAAAACCTTATCTCTCACTGAAAATGGGTTCTTCCATGAGGGTGTATCAAATATTCAAATAAGAACTTATATTTTTGGTAGGTTAATTACATACATCACATTTTAACCTTATTTGATTTTCGTACTTTATATAAAATATATTTTTCGTACGTTTAGGAGATATTTGCTTTTAATTCATAGAATAAAACATCAACGAAATAGTTATTTAAATCTAGTTAATCTGGTTAGAAATTCGTACAATAATAATAAGATTGTATTATGTAATAGGAATCTAAACCAACAAAGGAAAATACTTTCAACTACATTTAGCTTAATTCTTTTAAGACGATTTATTCTCTAAAATTTGTTGTGTTGTAGTTGAGGTTTATTCTATTGATGAAAATTGTAAATTTTCACCAACTTTTTAATAGCCAATATCTCGTAAGCGGTCTCATATTTATAAAACGTTATAAGAATGTAATTACCTTAAAATTACCCATTTTTAGGAAGTCTCATAATAAAACATTTTATAATTCTGTCTTACATTCTAATAGTATTTTTCTAGCTAATACTAAATTTTCATTATATAAACATATGACAATTATTAAATTGATCACACACTGCTCACTATTAAATAAGAGCTGATTATAGGTAATTTAATTAATGTAAGGTCAGTTACAATTAAGAATTTGTTGTTAGCTTTTTGCAAAGAAAACAAAATTTCAACTCGACATTCAGACAAAACACTGATGTTTTATTACTCGAATTACTTTTATTGTTATGCTTATTTGAATTCGTTTGTTTTGAAAACTTTGACCTTGGAACCAATTTGTGCTTATCGCCAATTGCACTAACTTTTGATAAGAAGAAACCAACATAAAATTGTTCATACTCCCGTCATTTTGAAATTCGTCGATCTTATTTTTTTTAATAATAAAAATATTGAAAAAAATATAACTTGGCTTATGTGAGAATTTTTTAAGAAATACAACTACAACTACATTTAACTGGGATATATTTACTGATTTTAAAAAAAAATCTAATTTTAAAGCTGTGCTATAGGCTAAAAGTTGCGATTTTTTAAAATAACAATTAACTTATTTTAAAGTAATACAATTGTAAATCAATAAGTGACAAAAAGCATGGATCACTTTTAAGAAGTATTAACCGTATACAAAAGCAAAGTGTTATTTATGCAAACAAATATTGAACTGAACACGTGGCTACGAATGCGCAATAAAGTGTAACATAAGTGGAAGACAAGTTGTAAGCAACGATTGGCTATAAATAGTTCAAATATCAATCACACTGATAAGATAGGCCTAACTTATATGTAATCAGGAATTAAGATAAAACACAATGTTACGTATTACCATCGGGTAGACTTCCGCGTCGTCCCGAATACGATGGGGCACGCAGTAGGTGACAGAGGAATTACAATGGCTAAATTCCATCTACTGCGATATCAAGACTATTAGGTTGGCGCCATTTTGTTATTACTGTAGGCCTACAATAATTTCTTTCACTTTCTCAAATTTACGCAGTATAGAGATTTTCGATTTTCATCAACTTTTTAAAAAAAATTTGCAATACAATTTCTTTTGATATTTTCCAAATTACAATTAAATATTGATTCGCTCCATTGATGTTGGGCCCTAAACCTTACATATTTGACTTATAAACTTATAAACCTAACCTAACCTAAACCTTCCATATTTGACTTATAAACTAATAAACCTAACCTAACCTAAACCATCCATATTTGACTTATAAACTTATAAACCTAACCTAACCTAAACCTTACATATTTGACTTATAAACTTATAAACCTAACCTAACCTAAACCTTCCATATTTGACTTATAAACTTATCCTAACCTAAACCTTCCATATTTGACTTATAAACTTATAAACCTAACCTAACCTAAACCTTCCATATTTGACTTATAAACTTATAAACCTAACCTAACCTAAACCTTACATATTTGACTTATAAACCTAACCTAACCTAAACCTTACATATTTGACTTATAAACTTATAAACCTAACCTAACTTAAACCTTACATATTTGACTTATAAACTTATAAACCTAACCTAACCTAAACCTTCCATATTTGACTTATAAACTTATAAACCTAACCTAAACCTTACATATTTGACTTATATACTTATAAACCTAACCCAACCTAAACCTTACATATTTGACTTATAAACTTATAAACCTAACCTAACCTAAACCTTCCATATTTGACTTATAAACTTATAAACCTAACCTAACCTAAACCTTACATATTTGATTTATAAACTTATAAACCTAACCTAACCTAAACATTCCATATTTGACTTATAAACTTATAAACCTAACCTAACCTAAACCTTACATATTTGACTTATAAACTTATAAACCTAACCTAACCTAAACCTTACATATTTGACTTATAAACTTATAAACCTAACCTAACCTAAACCTTCCATATTTGACTTATAAACTTATAAACTAACCTAACATAAACCTTACATATTTGACTTATAAACTTAACCTAACATAAACCTTACATATTTGACTTATAAACTTAACCCAACCTAAACCTTCCATATTTGACCTATTTCCTTATAAACCTAACCTAACCTAAAACTTCCATATTTGACCTATTAGCTTATAAACCTAACCTAACATAAACCTTACATATTTGACTTATAAACTTAACCCAACCTAAACCTTCCATATTTGACCTATTTCCTTATAAACCTAACCTAACCTAAACCTTCCATATTTGACCTATTAGCTTATAATACTAACCTAACTTAAACCTTCCATATTTGACCAATTTACTTATAAACCTAACCTAACCTAAACCTTACATATTTGACTTATAAACTTATAAACTTAACCCAACCTAAACCTTCCATATTTGACCAATTTCCTTATAAACCTAACCTAACCTAAACCTTCTATATTTGACCTATGAGCTTATAAACCTAACCTAACCTTCCATATTTGACCTATTTACTTATAAACCTAACCTAACCTTCCATATTTGACCTATAAGCTTATAAACCTAACTTAACCTTCCATATTTGATCTATAAACTTATAGCGAAAAAACCGATTTTGAGATTAACCATCTAGAACGCGTTGATGATTCTTTTTTAAGCGATTACTACAGCATTTGCAATTATTTTGAGAGTTGGCGACGATGCTAAAATAATCCATTGAAATTAACAAAACATACATTTCAGCACTGAAAATTTGTTTTATATACTTTTTTATGGCGATGGCGAACATTTAATTTTTATTCATGTTAATTATTTTCAAACACTATTTGTCTTTATAGGCAGTTTTTATATGTTGGTAATAGATTACGTTCCTTTAGACTTCGACAAAATTTATTCCTATTCGATAAATTTGACTTTTCACTTATAAAACGTCTGGATTTTTCAGCAAAATTACCAAATTTCGAGTTATCAGAAAAATATTTACCAAAGGTTTGTACACAGTAATGTAATTAATAAGTTTAACTGTTTGATCTTTCATGCATGCTTAGGGGTGCATATAGCCTACATTTACATGTAGGCCTATAATAATGAGTTTACACGTTTATAAACAAACGAGTTGTTCGCAGAGTATGGAAACAGTTTGAATAACAGCAGAAAAAAAGAATTGAACAATAGTTATTGGTCAAATTGTACAATCCTTTATATCCGGACCAATTAGGGACACCTCTAAGAGTGCAAGGAATCAATTTCAAACATTTCTCCTTCCCCTTTTTATTGGTATAGTTTCACTTGTTCATAAAAGAGCAAGTATACTCACCCAAAAGTACATTTGTTTTTATATACATTAAAATGGCAAATGTCAAAATAAACTATACCAATAATATGAACACTTCATCTCTATCCAATAACTTTAAAAGCAGAACTATATTTTTTATTAGAAAAATCCAGATAAAATAAGTTGATTTTATACTCGGTACTTTAAAAATATATATTGAAGCGCTTAGAAGATGTTCCAAGTTTTTGAAATTATAGAACATTAATAGTAATTTTATATTATATGAACATTTTATAGCCAATAATTTAAAACACCATAATAACAAACTCGAAATTACGAGCGAAAGAACTGATTAAGTTAAGCAATATAAATACCATTTTTTAACACAATCCATCATCAATTTTGTTACACTTATCCACTTTCATCACACAGCTTTCATTAGTTTTTAAGATATCAAATATCGTAATTGTCTACATTAAGTGTTTATAGTTTTAAGCCCTATATATTTTCTGCGCCCCTAAAGTGTTGTAAAAATAACCAAGGGACTATTAACTTTTGAACTCCAAGATTTAAAGTACTCATTTCGTATATATTATAATTGATTACTTAAAAAATATATATTAATCTTGTTAAAACACATAGGCTGCACGTTTTATGATAATCTTATAGCCTAAAGACATACAAGTTTCAAATCCATCACCCTTCTGCGATTAACTGTTCGCTCGTTTCTAAACACTATTTTTTATTAAAATCATCATTCAGTGAAAATGCATCATTAGATTGGCGAGGAAAATCTATGTAAGACTTCATTTGAGTTTCATTTGGTCATTTTGGAGACTACATTGAAATTTCATAAGAAATTCATTTGTAGTAAAACTTATCGGAAACATTACTATTTATGAAAAATAATTCCATTCAACTGGTATTTCATTACAAAAAGTTTTTATCATCTTCTTTAACAATTCAATATCATTTAGTTTTTGTACATTTCCCAAAACTGCAGCTTGCAAAACTGGGAAATATCTTTTGCACTTCTAAATAAAATAAATTTTCCCTATTTTTATAGTCTTTCCTAAGTGCTTTGACATCATAATGTTCTACCGACAAAAGCCATATATTATAACACTTGAAATTATATTAAATCAATTATAATACACTTAACTAGGTTTGAAACCAACGTAACTATATTTTTACTAATTCCAACATATAACTTTAAAAAAGACACAACAGAAACTGCTTTTACAGGTAAAGCGGAGCCCATCAACGTGTCACTATTGTCTATTAGAAATAGACAAACACACAAGTTTAAACAAGTATTGTTAAATTTATGTTAGTATTCTAGGTAAAATTTATTATTAATTTCAGAATATATCTAGGCCTGTATTTGTGAGTTAAGTGACAATTTTTTTATATTTGTATAAATATAAATGTCCAAATTGAAAACTCAATCAATTAGCATAATCCGATCCAGGATTTTATATATTTTTTTTATCATCCCATGGTTTTTTTGAATTCAGATTTAAAATCTGAAAATAAAAGTTATAATGAATTTCTTTTCAATAAATAGTTTAAATTTGTGTATCATTACAGTACATGCAAAATTAAAATCAGGACTTCGAGTTTTAAAATAAATTAAAAAATGATTTCGATTTTTTTACGATGATCCTTGAAACTATTTAATCAATTGTATTGACCAACGAATTTGTCCAGGAAAATGCCTAAAACAACTTGTATG
This sequence comes from Aphrophora alni, assembly GCA_963513935.1. Taxonomy (NCBI): domain Eukaryota; kingdom Metazoa; phylum Arthropoda; class Insecta; order Hemiptera; family Aphrophoridae; genus Aphrophora; species Aphrophora alni. The sequence goes on along the minus strand of OY740769.1, from coordinate 130,530,005 downwards.
CTGTAAAGATAAAATTTATGTACATTTCATGATTCTGTATTAGCTTAATTTCCAAAAATTCCCTTAAAAAAAACACTCCGATATTTGTTTTTATTATACAAATTCATAATTAATTTGAGAATTTAAAGCAAATTCCATTAGTAAATACCTGATGACAAAATTGAATACGAGAATTAGATTGACAATAATCAGAATATTCCCCTCCCCTCTTGACATTCCATAGAATGATCGATCTGACTAGACCAAGTAAAGAATGTATATTACCGTAGAGTTAGACTAACAAAGGAGTTAAGTCTAGGCCTTGTTGGACGACGGAATGCGGCGAAGGCCGGCTACTTTTACTGGGGAATAGAACACACCCAAACTGCAACTGTAATTATCATGTCTCCAATGAATTAATAAGGACATGAGATCATGCAAGCCTCACTGGGCGTCCTCCATGGCCACCCTCCTCTCCTAACAGATGGACATGGATGTAACAGTACCTACAGTACCGAGAATCTTGGGTTATGTTGTTAGAAATCATCAAAAATGAAACAATAAAAATAATGTCGACAATGAATTAATACATCAGAAGATCATGTAGGCATCGCTGAGTTGTACTTCAAGGCCACCCTCCTCTCCTAACATATGGGCATGGATGTAACAGTACCTACAGTACCGAGAATCTTGGGTTATGTTGTTAGAAATCATCAAAAATGAAACAATAAAAATAATGTCGACAATGAATTAATACATCAGAAGATCATGTAGGCATCGCTGAGTTGTACTTCATGGCCACCCTCCTCTCCTAACATATGGACATGGATGTAACAGTACCTACAGTACCGAGAATCTTGGGTTATGTTGTTAGAAATCATCAAAAATGAAACAATAAAAATAATGTCGACAATGAATTAATACATCAGAAGATCATGTAGGCATCGCTGAGTTGTACTTCAAGGCCACCCTCCTCTCCTAACATATGGACATGGATGTAACAGTACCTACAGTACCGAGAATCTTGGGTTATGTTGTTAGAAATCATCAAAAATGAAACAATAAAAATAATGTCGACAATGAATTAATACATCAGAAGATCATGTAGGCATCGCTGAGTTGTACTTCATGGCCACCCTCCTCTCCTAACATATGGACATGGATGTAACAGTATCTACAGTACCGAGAATCTTGGGTTATGTTGTTAGAAATCATCAAAAATGAAACAATAAAAATAATGTCGACAATGAATTAATACATCAGTAGATCATGTAGGCATCGCTGAGTTGTACTTCATGGCCACCCTCCTCTCCTAACATATGGACATGGATGTAACAGTATCTACAGTACCGAGAATCTTGGGTTATGTTGTTAGAAATCATCAAAAATGAAACAATAAAAATAATGTCGACAATGAATTAATACATCAGAAGATCATGTAGGCATCGCTGAGTTGTACTTCATGGCCACCCTCCTCTCCTAACATATGGACATGGATGTAACAGTATCTACAGTACCGAGAATCTTGGGTTATGTTGTTAGAAATCATCAAAAATGAAACAATAAAAATAATGTCGACAATGAATTAATACATCAGAAGATCATGTAGGCATCGCTGAGTTGTACTTCATGGCCACCCTCCTCTCCTAACATATGGACATGGATGTAACAGTACCTACAGTACCGAGAATCTTGGGTTATGTTGTTAGAAATCATCAAAAATGAAACAATAAAAATAATGTCGACAATGAATTAATACATCAGAAGATCATGTAGGCATCGCTGAGTTGTACTTCATGGCCACCCTCCTCTCCTAACATATGGACATGGATGTAACAGTATCTACAGTACCGAGAATCTTGGGTTATGTTGTTAGAAATCATCAAAAATGAAACGATAAAAATAATGTAGACAATGAATTAATACATCAGAAGATCATGTAGGCATCGCTGAGTTGTACTTCATGGCCAACAAACTCGTAACATATGGACATGGATGTAACAGTACCTACAGTACCGAGAATCTTGGGTTATGTTGTTAGAAATCATCAAAAATGAAACAATAAAAATAATGTCGACAATGAATTAATACATCAGAAGATCATGTAGGCATCGCTGAGTTGTACTTCATGGCCAACAAACTCGTAACATATGGACATAGATGTAAGAATAAAAATAATCTCGCCAATGAATTAATAAAAAAATAAGATCATGCAGGCCTCGCTGAGTTGTACTTCATGGCCAACAAATTCCTAACATATGGACATAGATGTAACAGTATCTACACAATAAAACGAATCTTGGGTTATGGTGTTAGAAATCATAAATAATGACACAATAAAATTAATGTCTCCAATTAATTAAAAAGCTATGAGATCATGTAGTCTTCACTGGGTGTACTCTATGACCAACATCCACCTATGAGACTACGCAATCCTTACGGGTCCTCTTTCATGGCTACTCTCCTCATATCATGTGGGCATACGTATAAACCAATGAGCACCATCATAGTGATTCTTGAGTTGTAAATGTCAAAAAATAACATTAAATTTGAATACTTAAAAGTTTAATTTATAGAATAACAATCATTTAAATTAAATTTATAAAGATATGTAAACGCACAATCCTTTCTGGTCCTTTTCCATGGTTTATATCATATGGAAATACTTATTAACCAATATGAGAGCTGTGGTGAGTCTATAGTCATATAAATCAATCATATTTTATAAAATTATGAGGAGACAGCCTTAAAGGTCCTCTTCCGCGGCTATCCTCCTCATATCAAATAGACATGAGTCGTAAACCCCAAAATAATAATATTAATTTTCATCTATGGAAATTATATCTACTTTGGAAAAATATGAGACAACACATTTTTTACTAACCCTTTTCCTCATATTATGTAAACATGCATTATAAACCATACGCACTAGTGTATTTTGAGTCATGTAACAAAGAAAGAAAATTATCAATGACTGAAATTAATCGAGAGCAATACGAGACTATCAAAATAACGAGATATTTGATAACAATATTTAATTGTGATTAAAAGAAAAAAATCACAATATTTAACATTGTAATTTATTGCGAAGCAGCTGTAACATGTTTTGTAAAGACCGAATGCGTTTGATGGTAAAGACGACAAAAACTGCACGTTTACCAGATAATACACGTGCGTGCGTGCATGTCGCGCGCGCGCGCGCACGTGCGAGAGTTCACGCAAGGGATTAGGCCCGTCCTTCCTTCCGGGTGTTGTCGAATTGGTCCGATAGTCAAAGGATTTCGTTAATCCTCCAATTAGAGAGGTCGAACTGGGTACTGAGTACTATGGTAAATCTTGAGTCGGTAAACCCAAATAGTAACATTTATTACCATACCTAAAATTATTTTATAAATATACTAGACCACGCCTGTCTAACTGGTCCTCTAACGCAGTTACCTTCTTCATATCATTTCGACAGGCATATCAACCAATGAGTACTATGGTAAATCTTGAGTCGGTAAACCCAAATAGTAACATTAATTATCATGCCTAAAATTATTTTATAAATATACTAGACCACACCTGTCTAACTGGTCCTCTAACGCAGCTACCTTCTTCATATCATTTCGACAAGCATATCAACCAATGAGTACTATGGTAAATCTTGAGTCGGTAAACCCAAATAGTAACATTAATTATCATGCCTAAAATTATTTTATAAATATACTAGACCACACCTGTCTAACTGGTCCTCTAACGCAGCTACCTTCTTCATATCATTTCGACAAGCATATCAACCAATGAGTACTATGGTAAATCTTGAGTCGGTAAACCCAAATAGTAACATTAATTATCATGCCTAAAATTATTTTATAAATATACTAGACCACACCTGTCTAACTGGTCCTCTAACGCAGCTACCTTCTTCATATCATTTCGACAAGCATATCAACCAATGAGTACTATGGTAAATCTTGAGTCGGTAAACCCAAATAGTAACATTAATTATCATGCCTAAAATTATTTTATAAATATACTAGACCACACCTGTCTAACTGGTCCTCTAACGCAGCTACCTTCTTCATATCATTTCGACAAGCATATCAACCAATGAGTACTATGGTAAATCTTGAGTCGGTAAACCCAAATAGTAACATTAATTATCATGCCTAAAATTATTTTATAAATATACTAGACCACACCTGTCTAACTGGTCCTCTAACGCAGCTACCTTCTTCATATCATTTCGACAGGCATATCAACCAATGAGTACTATGGTAAATCTTGAGTCGGCTAACTCAAATAATAACATTAATTATCATGCCTAAAATTATTTTATAAAGATACGAGACCACACCTGTCTAACTGGTCCTCTAACGCAGGACCTTCCTCATATCATTTCGACAGGCATATCAACCAATGAGTACTATGGTAAATCTTGAGTCGGTAAACCCAAATAGTAACATTAATTATCATGCCTAAAATTATTTTATAAATATACTAGACCACACCTGTCTAACTGGTCCTCTAACGCAGCTACCTTCTTCATATCATTTCGACAGGCATATCAACCAATGAGTACTATGGTAAATCTTGAGTCGGCTAATTCAAATAATAACATTAATTATCATGTCTAAAATTATTTTATAAAGATACGAGACCACGCCTGTCTAACTGGTCCTCTAATGCAGGACCTTTCTCATATCATTTCGACAGGCATATCAACCAATGAGCACTATGGTGAATCTAGAGTCGGTTAACCCAAATAATAACATTAATTATCATGCCTAAAATTATTTTATAAAGATACGAGACCACACCTGTCTAACTGGTCCTCTAACGCAGGACCTTCCTCATATCATTTCGACAGGCATATCAACCAATGAGTACTATGGTGAATCTTGAGTCGGCTAACTCAAATAATAACATTAATTATCATGTCTAAAATTATTTTATAAAGATACGAGACCACGCCTGTCTAACTGGTCCTCTAATGCAGGACCTTTCTCATATCATTTCGACAGGCATATCAACCAATGAGTACTATGGTGAATCTTGAGTCGGCTAACTCAAATAATAACATTAATTATCATGTCTAAAATTATTTTATAAAGATACGAGACCACGCCTGTCTAACTGGTCCTCTAATGCAGGACCTTTCTCATATCATTTCGACAGGCATATCAACCAATGAGTACTATGGTAAATCTTGAGTCGGCTAACTCAAATAATAACATTAATTATCATGTCTAAAATCGGCTAACCCAAATAGTAACATTTATTACCATGCCTAAAAGTTATTTTATAAAGATACGAGACCACGCCTGTCTTACTGTTCCTCTAACGTAGGACCTTCCTCATAACATTTCGACAGGCATATCAACCACTGAGTACTATGGTAAATCTAGAGTCGGCTAACTCAAATAATAACATTAATTATCATGCCTAAAATTATTTTATAAAGATACGAGACCACGCCTGGCTAACTGGTCCTCTAACGCAGCTACCTTCTTCATATCATTTCGGCACTTTAGGCATATCAACCAATGAGTACTATGGTAAATCTTGAGTCGGCTAACTCAAATAATAACATTAATTATCATGCCTAAAATTATTTTATAAAGATACGAGACCACGCCTGTCTAACTGGTCCTCTAATGCAGGACCTTCCTCATATCATTTCGACAGGCATATCAACCAATGAGTACTATGGTGAATCTTGAGTCGGCTAACTCAAATAATAACATTAATTATCATGCCTAAAATTATTTTATAAAGATACGAGACCACGCCTGTCTAACTGGTCCTCTAATGCAGGACCTTCCTCATATCATTTCGACAGGCATATCAACCAATGAGTACTATGGTGAATCTTGAGTCGGCTAACTCAAATAATAACATTAATTATCATGCCTAAAATTATTTTATAAAGATACGAGACCACGCCTGTCTAACTGGTCCTCTAACGCAGGACCTTCCTCATATCATTTCGACAAGCATATCAACCAATGAGTACTATGGTAAATCTTGAGTCGGCTAACTCAAATAATAACATTAATTATCATGCCTAAAATTATTTTATAAAGATACGAGACCACGCCTGTCTAACTGGTCCTCTAACGCAGGACCTTCCTCATATCATTTCGACAGGCATATCAACCAATGAGTACTATGGTAAATCTTGAGTCGGCTAACTCAAATAATAACATTAATTATCATGCCTAAAATTATTTTATAAAGATACGAGACCACGCCTGTCTAACTGGTCCTCTAATGCAGGACCTTCCTCATATCATTTCGACAGGCATATCAACCAATGAGTACTATGGTGAATCTTGAGTCGGCTAACTCAAATAATAACATTAATTATCATGCCTAAAATTATTTTATAAAGATACGAGACCACGCCTGTCTAACTGGTCCTCTAATGCAGGACCTTCCTCATATCATTTCGACAGGCATATCAACCAATGAGTACTATGGTGAATCTTGAGTCGGCTAACTCAAATAATAACATTAATTATCATGCCTAAAATTATTTTATAAAGATACGAGACCACGCCTGTCTAACTGGTCCTCTAACGCAGGACCTTCCTCATATCATTTCGACAAGCATATCAACCAATGAGTACTATGGTAAATCTTGAGTCGGCTAACTCAAATAATAACATTAATTATCATGCCTAAAATTATTTTATAAAGATACGAGACCACGCCTGTCTAACTGGTCCTCTAACGCAGGACCTTCCTCATATCATTTCGACAAGCATATCAACCAATGAGTACTATGGTAAATCTTGAGTCGGCTAACTCAAATAATAACATTAATTATCATGTCTAAAATTATTTTATAAAGATACGAGACCACGCCTGTCTAACTGGTCCTCTAATGCAGCTACCTTCCTCATATCATTTCGACAGGCATATCAACCAATGAGTACTATGGGTAATCTAGAGTCGGTTAACCCAAATAGCAACATTAATTATCATGCCTAAAATTATTTTATAAAGATACGAGACCACGCCTGTCTAACTGGTCCTCTAACGCAGGACCTTCCTCATATCATTTCGACAAGCATATCAACCAATGAGTACTATGGTGAATCTTGAGTCGGTTAACCCAAATAGCAACATTAATTATCATGATTAAAATTATTTTATAAAGATACGAGACCACGCCTGTCTAACTGGTCCTCTAACGCAGGACCTTCCTCATATATCATTTCGACAGGCATATCAACCCATGAGTACTATGGTGAATCTAGGTTCGGTTAACCCAAATAGCAACATTAATTATCATGATTAAAATTATTTTATAAAGATACGAGACCACGCCTGTCTAACTGGTCCTCTAACGCAGGACCTTCCTCATATCATTTCGACAGGCATATCAACCAATGAGTACTATGGTAAATCTTGAGTCGGCTAACCCAAATAATAACATTAATTATCATGATTAAAATTATTTTATAAAGATACGAGACCACGCCTGTCTAACTGGTCCTCTAACGCAGGACCTTCCTCATATCATTTCGACAGGCATATCAACCAATGAGTACTAAGGTGAATCTAGAGTCGGCTAACTCAAATAATAACATTAATTATCATGATTAAAATTATTTTATAAAGATACGAGACCACGCCTGTCTAACTGGTCCTCTAACGCAGGACCTTCCTCATATCATTTCGACAGGCATATCAACCAATGAGTACTATGGTAAATCTTGAGTCGGCTAACTCAAATAATAACATTAATTATCATGTCTAAAATTATTTTATAAAGATACGAGACCACGCCTGTCTAACTGGTCCTCTAATGCAGCTACCTTCCTCATATCATTTCGACAGGCATATCAACCAATGAGTACTATGGGTAATCTAGAGTCGGTTAACCCAAATAGCAACATTAATTATCATGCCTAAAATTATTTTATAAAGATACGAGACCACGCCTGTCTAACTGGTCCTCTAACGCAGGACCTTCCTCATATCATTTCGACAAGCATATCAACCAATGAGTACTATGGTGAATCTTGAGTCGGTTAACCCAAATAGCAACATTAATTATCATGATTAAAATTATTTTATAAAGATACGAGACCACGCCTGTCTAACTGGTCCTCTAACGCAGGACCTTCCTCATATATCATTTCGACAGGCATATCAACCCATGAGTACTATGGTGAATCTAGGTTCGGTTAACCCAAATAGCAACATTAATTATCATGATTAAAATTATTTTATAAAGATACGAGACCACGCCTGTCTAACTGGTCCTCTAACGCAGGACCTTCCTCATATCATTTCGACAGGCATATCAACCAATGAGTACTATGGTAAATCTTGAGTCGGCTAACCCAAATAATAACATTAATTATCATGATTAAAATTATTTTATAAAGATACGAGACCACGCCTGTCTAACTGGTCCTCTAACGCAGGACCTTCCTCATATCATTTCGACAGGCATATCAACCAATGAGTACTAAGGTGAATCTAGAGTCGGCTAACTCAAATAATAACATTAATTATCATGATTAAAATTATTTTATAAAGATACGAGACCACGTCTGTCTAACTGGTCCTCTAACGCAGGACCTTCCTCATATCATTTCGACAGGCATATCAACCAATGAGTACTATGGTAAATCTTGAGTCGGCTAACCCAAATAGCAACATTAATTATCATGATTAAAATTATTTTATAAAGATACGAGACCACGCCTGTCTAACTGGTCCTCTAACGCAGGACCTTCCTCATATCATTTCGACAGGCATATCAACCAATGAGTACTATGGTGAATCTTGAGTCGGCTAACTCAAATAGCAACATTAATTATCATGATTAAAATTATTTTATAAAGATACGAGACCACGCCTGTCTAACTGGTCCTCTAACGCAGGACCTTCCTCATATCATTTCGACAGGCATATCAACCAATGAGTACTATGGTGAATCTTGAGTCGGCTAACTCAAATAATAATAACATTAATTATCATGCCTTAAATGAAGTTTTACATGATTAGAAAATAAATATTACACAGTATTCATTAACAATTAATACATTGTAAATCGAAGAATTAAATTGAAATTGAAAAATAAGTGAAATTCGTTTTTGGGTTTAATTAAAAACACGAGGGAATTATATTATATGACCGGAATGGAATATTATTATTTTTATTATGGAATCATATTCCTAATGTGAGAAGTGCATACGAATAAGTTTCTAAAGTTATAAGGGTTTTAGGAACCTAACACAAATGCTTCTTATAAAATACAATAATTTTCTAAATTGTGCTGAAAGGAGAAGATTCCCTCTGCTGTCTAATTCTAATTGATAGCGTCGCGATCTACATATCATAATTTTGGAAATAGTTTTTCTTTAAAAAATAAGTTCTGGAACAAAAAACTTGCAAACATTTAGAATACAATTTTTTTTTTACTAAAGTACTTCAATATATACAATTGTGTATGATACGGGGGTGGTATTATCCCTGGCTTCCTATATTTAATTTTATTGTCAGTATAATTTAATTTTTATATATATAATAAAAGAAGAAATACAAAAAAGAAAAAGACTATACAAAAAGAAAAAGAAATCTTTTCAAATAATTTAACCAAAAATTTATACGTGTATTAATTTCTGTACGTAAAAATGTATATTCTTTAATTTAGTATTAAGCTGAGGGAATCTTTTCGAACTCTTGTTTCGGTTGACGTCAGCAAAATTCAGTTGGGCACAAAATTGAAAAATAAAATATTTAAAAAACATTTTATATCAAAGTTGATAAATATTTTTTTATTTAATTTTGTAGCAAGGGTCTTTTTTTTATTGATTTTTTTTTTATTGAATTTGTTTGCAAATAATAATAAAATAAATTGGATAAAGAGCAGAAACTGTTGGAGTTTTCTTTGAGGTCAAGTCACATCAAACGGTGATCCTTTGTTCTAATTTTAGCTTAAATCAGAGCTCACGTCTGTGTGATGGGCCTAGTACTTGATTAACCAAGTAGTGATTAAGCTTAATTGATATTTTCTTTTTGACTAAATTTCTTAGTAGATGTGACAAAAATAATTATTACATAGGGAACATATTGTTGTTGAAAAAAGAATCCTTGTAGATTGTAGAGGAATTTGTTATACGTTTTAGGCGACTGTGAGCCATACAATTTAGCGCTTTTTGTACAAAATTTCTTTAAAAAGACGTCAATAATTTTTTTGTTGAAATTGAAAAGTGCTAAAAGGAACGATGTTTAAAATAAGTTTATTACCATAAATGACCTTAAAAATAAATGTTTTCCAGGTACGCTGATATAGTACCAACATAAAGTTTCATGTATTTGGTATGAGAGATTCTTTCAAAGAATTGTTCTGTTTAACATATAAAATTCAGAACATATTAAATGTGTGGAAATATGAGTGTGTGTGTATAAGACGATAAAAATATGTAGGATAGAGCAGGAATTGAGATGTGAATTTCTTAACATCTCGATTCTTATTTCTATTTGTCCTTTCGAACCATCTTGTAAAAGAATTACCATCTATTTGTCTTTATTAATAATTGAAATAGATAGTGTTCTCGTAACTGTCCCTTAGTTCTCATTTATTGAATCTTTTAACCTCAAAACTGGCTGGCTCTTGAGGTTGCGTAGTTTCATTTTGTTTTTAGTAATATTTTGCTCTTTAATACAAAAGCCTATGTTACAATAAGGTAAGTATTAGTTGTGTGTTTATTTTTTTCTTTACACAATTACTTGTACTATACTAAAAAACTAAAAGTATACACGACTCTTGTAATTAGATAAAAACTATTGAGGAAGCTGTTGTTTTGTACAACATGTTACATAAGTTGCTGAATTGAACGAGCTTGACACAAAGGTTCAGCAAAACAAAATGTATACCCTTTAGTAAGTGCGTTTTGTTTTTATTATAATTTGAGAAGGGGAAAAACAATTTATTTCAAACAGTTAATTTTATTTTTCCATTACATAGTTAACCTCGGAAATAACCGAGATTGTGTGAACATTTTTAATCCTGTTGTTGGTTTTCAACGCTTTCAGTCACAAGAAACAATCGTACTTTAATTTCAGAATCTTGAATTTCTGAGGCACGTTTTGTATACATAATTTCACTTATTATTACTTATGCCCTTCAAATAAATGAGCCCAGGATCGACAGAAAACAAATTACCATAACAGAGAGAAAAACATATGAGTTCTAACCATTGAGCCGTGTTTTAAGATATTTTTTGTTCCGAGTTGAGTGTTACTGAATGATTAGGTTTTATTGGGGGGGGGGGGGTTAAAGTGGAAAACCATTTCGGAATTTACCGTCACAAAATTGAGCATCAGATGCTCCACATTATAAACCTACGAATAAAATGAAAAAATAATACAAAATTTGAACAACATTAACAAGACTAACTAGATAATATTGGGAATAAAGAACAAGATAACGTGTTACAAGGCTGTAAAGAGGCCTTCCAACAAGTTAACAACAATTAAAAACAAATATTACAGGATTGTAAAAGGGCTCCGCAACGAGTAAACAGGAACTTAATCGGAATTTTTTAATTGTATCAAACATTTACAGGCGACGCATTAAAGGATGATTAGATTTCAAATTAAATGGACGGATTGGAATGAAAATCGAGAACAGTTAGTTGACAATTTATTGTCACACATTATCTATAGAAAGTAATGTCGGGAAGTCTCATAATAATTGTCTCACTGAATATTATAATTTTGGTTAATGTACAGATTAAATTGTAAAATCGTTCACTTTTAATGAAACTCATATAATTGATCTTTTGTAGTTTATGAATTCAAATACGACATCAGTTTATCTATAGACTACATGGGTTCAAGATTATCAGACAAAAACACATAAAACCTATGTATTGTTTTTTCTCTTCCAAATCTCATTAAATTCTTGTTTCATAAGGCTCTTTCACATCGACTAGACCCTACTTCCTCCCTTACACACAGAAACAAATATCAAAACCAGTATGTAGAACAACTTTTATGTTCCAGTTGTACAAAATCTTGCAAATCCTGGCACATTACCACTGAATTGATCATAAAATATGATCAACATTTAGGTTAAAAATACAATCAACAAGCCTTGAGGAAATGTCACAGGTTAGGCGTGGCTCAAACATATCTCGTTACAGTTCAATAGCGCGAAAACATTGCACAAACTTTCCCACAGAATCTTAAAAGTAAACTAACATGGAAACAAAATTAATATTTATGGCCAACATACAGATTTCCAATTACTAAATTAACACAAGGGCGGATCCAGGACTTCGCCACGGGGGGGGGGGGTATGTAATTTAAGGCAATCTTATCTTAAAATTTGATAAAACGTTTACTCATAAAGACCAACATTTTTTACTTGTAGGACTACTTTTTAAAAAAAATTTACATAAATTTATTAGGATTATGATGATGTTTTGGAGGTTTATCTTCATATACAACAGTCAAATAATCAAAACGCCTAAATATTAAACTTTAAACTGTAAATATATCTTTAAGTTCTTAACCTAACATAACCTAACCAAAAACTCTGTAAATACAGAAGCGAGAATATTTGACCACCCATCAACTTGTTTATTAAAAAGGTATAAGTGAAAAATATATTTCGTTAACAATTTATTCTGTGGACCACAATCCCAGAAAGCGCTAACTTAAGGAGGTCTTGTAAAGTATAACGCCAATGAATAAAAACCCCATATAAAATCTGAACACAATAACTTGTATGCCAATAGAAAATATGTTTTTAAATATTGGGTACAGTTTAGAATATTAGAGCATAAAAGGTAAAGTACATACAATTTTGTTAATTAATCAAAATTAGATAAATTTATGGAAGCGACAATAATGAATCAATATTTAAAAAATATTTTTCATCCTTCTTTCACAGCGATTTGACTAAAACCTTATTCCGAGGGACATATATCTTTTGTCACAAATATTTGGACCAATTCAAGATTTTAGATAATGTCAGACAATCCTTCTTACTATTTTCACCACAAATAGTACCTAATGAGATTTTATTTTTAAAAAAGTCATAATTCCGACAGATAATCACAGTTCATCAAACTTTAAAATTCTGTAACAACGGCTCAACTGTTCTTGAGACATGACCTGAATAAAAAAATACCTCACACTGAATGACTTCAGAGTAATTGATTTAAATTTGTTCCCAGGGGTTTTTTTATCAGTATATCACCACTTTCTTTACTAGGCAGTTGGAAACAAAACATAATAATGTCGATCAAATTTGGATGAAATAAAAGTTATTGACTTAAACTATTTATTTGATATACTCCTGGAGTACTAGTTTTCCTGAAATCTTTGTTACATATATCGTCTGTGTCGGGCCTCGTCCTGCTGCTGCGACTGCCGGGTCAACAACCGATCCTGCATCGGTCAAGGACGGCCACGTCTTACCGGTACTCCGACCGGATCTGAATTTGGTAATCGGTTGACTCTCATCTCACGGCAACGTTTGGCACAATTTTACTCCGACCTAACAAATACTAAGATTCTGCAAGTGTGATATCAATTTTTTTTGGGATTTATATAGCGAAAGAACAGAATTCTGCGACTTATTCTTATATAGTAGTACCAAATACTAACAAAACATAATATTCATCACAACTGTCCCATAGCTATGTCTATACTGATCATACATTACAAAGAAAAGTATAGAAGTTATTTAATATGCATTTCTTTATGAGAAAAAAAATTGGTATAGAAGGGTATTTCAACGCCAACAAGATTTTGTGAAATTAAAAAATCTATACTTTGAAAGATATAGCCTCTAGCGTTGCTTCGCTTGTGTCCAATCGTATTTGATTTTACTTAATGACGATAGTCAAAGAGCATTACTTTTTTGCCAACTGTTCCTGAATTGTAATTTTATTTTAATTGCGAATTGAGAAATTAAACTTCACTTTTCGCTGAAATCGGTAGTAAATTTTGTGAAATTAAGTATGGATGATTTATTAATTTTTACAGATAACCACCGAAACTGTATTTTTATAAAATGGCTACCAAACCGTTTTGTTTGGGTACTTAGAGGTTACATTTAACCACAATTTGATGAAATAGTTAAAGCCAATTTAGAGCTTGATAATTACCGAGATATGCCCATATAATAATATAATAAATCTTTCCAATCTGGAATGTAGAGCATTGCACAGGCATCATTGCAAAACGCACTTTATTGGAACACAAAAGGACCTCAAAACAAAAATTTACGAAAAATTCAACATCGGCGCATCACATACCGTTCTCTATAATGAATAAGAACGAATATTAACTTTTTACCTCCTCTCCCCCACCATTTTTGATTAGGATAAAATGTTCGATGTAACATTTTTTTTGTTGTCTTAATAATACCTTTAAAAAAAGGTGTCACAATATGGATGCAGCTATTTAAAATTTGCGAGATACTCTATGGAGATTTTGCCGACTCCGTGACAAAAGATAGAATAAGTGACCAATTTATAATATGGAGACTTTATTTATTAGTTTTGTAGTTTTAAAACTAATAAAGACAAGGTTTATTAAAATCAACTGTAATGAGATACATTTGTGGACACTTCAATCACCAAATTAATAAAAACGCAAATTTTCCACAAAACCACTTTTAATACAAATACAAGATGACGACAGTCCGGTGTGCACGTAACAAGTGATGATAATGAATTAGTCATTGAAACGTCGGCGTCGACTTGTATTTGTATTGCAAAAGTAAAGTGGTTTTTGTGGCAAAATTTGGGTTAAGGATTACGACACTTTTTGTCTTGAATATTTCAATAAAATAAAAAAGTATAAATGTCTCAAAAAAGTGTCGCTTCATTTACACGTTGAACAAGGTAATGTAAAATCGTGCTTTTGAAGCTATCTTTTAGCATATCAGATCAATTTTTTACATGTCCTACAAAATTGCAGCTTTAAAAGGTACATCCCTATCGAATGATATTTAAATAAATTTTAAAGAGGATGAACGTAAATGTCGCCCCATCTAAAATGGCAGCTGATAGAAATTTTAAAACATCTATTTTTACTTAAGCTTGAGAGAAGTTTGATTTCAAAAGAAGCAACTAAATTAAAGAACAATAATTATTAACAATGCAGTAAAACAGTGCTGGATTCATGACCTACACTAAAATGGTGATTTTTTTAGAGTTTGTGGGGGGGGGATCAAATGCCATTTTAAGAAAATACCTCGTTTTGTACCACATTGGAAAGCTCATTTAACACGACATACTTTCTTAAAATTCCATTTGACCGTGTAAATCATTATAACACTGTAGACCACGAACCAAAACCGGCCTTTATTGGCTCATTTGTACAGACTACACTGGTTTCGTCATTGGAACACATGGTACGAATATACATACAACAGCTGATTGTTGCAACAATCGAAAGGGCTGAAAGGGCATGTTTATAAGTTTGTTTTGATAAGGTTAGTTTGTGTCTTGGTTGACTAACGCTAAACCATTCATCAAATGGCTACCACTGTTTTGTGTTTTAGAGTTCGCTCGAACTCATGCTGCTGTTAGTGTTCAACGGAACTTTCTAACAAAATTCAGAAAGGATCCTCCAGATCGGAACTGCAATGCTCGTTGGATGAGGGAGTTTGAGACAACTGAGTGTTTGTGTGCCAAGAAAAGTTCGGGCCGTCCACGAAGGAAGCTGTGGAGAGAAGCTAAGTATACACGTAGTCCTAAAACATCAACTCGCAAAGCTAGTAGGGAACTTCAGATATCACGGTCTACAGTATGGCGTGTCTTGCGCAAGCGGATGAGAAAACCCAAGGGAGTTTGAGTACGAAAGGAATTCACCCAAACTAAACGTTTTTGTGCTCTTAGCAACCCTTCGTCTTTATTGAACGCACTATGTCTGGTATCGTTTATTTAGATACCATGTCAGAAGGGTTCATTCCTCAGCTTATAGAAGATATTACAAACGTAGTTTTTCAGCAAGATGGTGCTCCTGGACACTATAAATCCGAGGTACGCGAGTTTTTGAATGTTACGTTGTCAGACCTCTGTTGCGCTGGCCGCCACGATCGCCGGACTTAACTTCTTGCGATTTCTTCTTGTGGGGGTTCATCAAAAAAGAAAGAGTTTCCTACCCACCTATGCCTAAAAACATGCAAGACGTTAGACAGCGCAATCCATAACATAGGAAATGTTGCAGAGTATGTGGGCGGAGTTGGAGTATCGCCTGGATATTTGCAGAGTACCTAACGACGCTTATCGAGCATTTGTAGTGCATATTAAAATTTATGTAATGTACATTAAAACTTGTTAATATAACAAATTGTTTTATGCAGTTTTCATAATTTTGTGACTCTTCGTCTGCAAATAAATTAACCTTATTTTTGCACCATTCTTTTTGAATCACTCTGTAGTATACTTTTTTTTAACAAGGCCACAAAAAAGACCGCCAATTTTCTAACAATTTTTTTAAAGTTCTTAAATTAATTTGATATTTTTATCTATGCTAAAACGTTCCCTCAGATGCTCACTTATTATAATGGAATAGGGGTGTTTCTAACCCGAGATCTTATAACCGGATCTTCACCTTTCCTCATCTAGTCTTGGATTAGCTCCCTAATTCTTATCTTTCCTATTCAGATCTCTCATTTTCTTCTCTGATGCTGTGACGTTATTACAGTACTTGAGAGCTGGGAGAAGTCTATTTTTGTTCCTTCTTCTTTTAACTTAAAAGCTATGATTACTGCGAGTTTTCTGCGACAACAATTTTTGTTTTTTAGTTCTGTTGATAATTTTTGGCATTTTTGAAAACCATGTGTCCGCCCAGTTATTAATAATAGCCAAATAAATCAAGTGTCGGTGTTATGACATTGCTAGAAATACTAAATATAAGTTGCTGTGAACATAATTAAAATTATAAAAAAACAATGCACCATATGACCTTTAAAGACTATGTAATTATAACTGGGTACATTCCTAGAACGAAGAGGAGGCATTATGACACTCACAACTCGTTCCTACGTCCTCTAATGAACTGCAATCAATAATCTATCTTTAATGATACAACAATTAGACATGTTGATCCGTTGATGGATAGACTTAGACTTGAAGCAAGGGTGTTAGTAATTTAGAAGAATTCGCGAAATTACCTACCGTTAGTCAAATTGGTTTTTCATTATACAAGAGTGTCAAAAAAGTTTTGGAATGTGATTTGGAAAGTTCATCTACTCGTAAAATTTTAGAGCGTGTAAACGAAATATTTACATCCGAAAATCTAGAAATTTAAAACAGTGTGTGTGGGCGGTATATTTTTAAACTTGTAAACTCAAAGCATCAAATGTCACAGAACAATGACTTAAAAAGTCTGGTAGAAGTAATTTGTAGCAAATATAATTTCCATGATGTCGAAAAACATGCTCTGGAATAAGATAGATGTCATAGGCGTGGCTGGTTATGGAAAGGGATACTCTTGCATGCAATACTAGTTAAAATACCGGTCAGCTCTTACGGTTATTTTTGTTGTTTACTGATTTTATGTTTGTATTAATAATATGAAGAGTGATCTAATTAGAAACGCCATTTAATTTCTGGCACGATAAGAATTACTAAAAATTATTTATTACATTCTACAACTGGCCTTAGAACAACTACACTATTCTAAATACATGAGGAGTAAGTCTACCCTGATGGTCGAACTGGAATGCGTCATCACTTTTAAACTAGAGCAATTAATCTCTGCTCCACGAGAACTAAAATATATTAATAAACTTAAAAATACGCGTAAAGGAAATGCTACAATTAATACCAAAAAATTAGCATAGAGATCAGTTTATCAAAGTCTAGAATACTTTTATTTAACTATGGTTTTCTGAATATCTTATTATAATTCTGATGTTCTGTTTATATTATTGCTCGCAACATATGTACGTTGTCAGCTATTTATATTTAAAAGGTGGAATTTCGAACGGTTTTCAAATGTAGTTTAAATTTTTTTTAAAGTAAAATTTTAAAACCCTGCCATAAATTGTATTTCAGCGAGCTTACCACAACTGTTGATAGACTTTATGTACGGTTGGGTGTATACAACTATCAATATGACATTGACACGTTTATGCGAATATCTGTGTTGTGTGGACAGATATATGCGAGTTGGCAAAGACACAGAAGGGGGCAGGGCGATAGACAGTTTCCTGGGTCTCTTTCTTAACTCGTATAAAGAACATTCAGTACAGTGCAATAAATATTACACAAGTTTTTAGCAAAATGTACAGTACGAGTAAAAATTAGATTATCTCATTAATATTAATAGATTTATTGTCGTTTCCATATTTATTATTGAATAGTACGTCTGAATAAAAATCATCTCGTAGAATGGAAGGTTTTACTTGTATAGTTTCAAAATTGCGACAGTTTAAAATGTTTCTATTGTAGATCTTGAAAACCAACAGCTTTACAAACAAAATTACAAGAGACAACGATAGAAACAATCAAAGTATAACCGAGTTATTGAGAAAAAGTAAACAAATAATTTTATGTTATTGACTACAGGACACAAAGTTTATTATATGTATATCAGTTATTTCTTATTATCATTGGGTGAACAGGTCTTTTAAAAAAAAACAAGGATAAGAATAAAATAAAGTGAATTATCCAGAAATTATGTTTATCTTTTGGTCTGTAATAAAAATAAAGATGACATGTTAGTCGTTGGAGCAAAATATTTTCTCTTGTGTACAGTTAGAGAGATATTAGATAACAAAAATTAAATCGCCATTTTAAAAATATGCAATTTAAAGTCTTATTTTTTATTACAATGGTAGAAGGTTAGAAACAAAATTTTGTTCACCAAATATGAACAAAATATTTCATATATTCACGAAATTATAAGATCGGGTAAAAACACAATAATAACTAGAAATGATACATGTTAACAGAAACGTTTTACTTTATTTAATCCCATGAAACATGCACCAATTGAAGCTTAATTCTGTAAAACTACTTTTAACAACAACATAATTATTACGATGTTTATATTATAATTTAGCTCTTTTTTAAATCATTTAGACACAGCTTATTTTGGGCTCTCAATCGTAAAATGAATCCACCTAAGAGTGGCATTAAATTAAAATGAATGATATGGAAAATTAGTTAGAATCAATCAGTTATAGTTTGATTAGTGTAGCTCGTGTATCACTGAAGAGGACGACCTTGTCGTTGAAACGCGTCTGATACTTAGGCGTATTTTTTGTGAGAATTGTGTTCTGTGTTTGTTATACTGAGGACAAAGATGTTAATGTATATGTAGAAGAGTCAAAGTTAAAATGGATAGAGAGAACTATCTATCGCACTATGGGCAACTCGTATAAAGAAGGGACTTTAATGAAGTAAATCGTCTCACATAACCTTAGCCTGGAAAACATTTTTGAGTCTCAAGATTATCATTAAAACGACAAAAACATCTGTCTGAAAAGAAGTCCATTTTAAGAACGCAATTTTCTCTCTTATTGGCATTGTTAACATGAATATGTATTGAAAAAAAAAGGTGGGGTATATTAAAAATGGCGGACAATTTAGCTATGACAGTAGATTTTGGTCTTTCTATACTAGTTACTGTCCTCTTGAAGCATGGGCGTCATCACCAGTTCATTATTGGGGGGGGGGGGAGACATATGCCGGGGGTCTGGGGGTATGGAAATTTAAAAAAATTAAACTTCTCAAAATATTGTTTTAATGCATTTATTTATGCGTTTGTAACAGAAATGTAATGTTAAAAACCCTAGTAAAGACAAAGCCCGATGTTTACCTTTTTAAGGTTTTAAGTAAATCATTCGTTTTTAACAAAAATAATTTTACATCTTAAATATTGGGGGGACGAACCATCATAACGATAATTACGCTGGAAAATCACTCATTGATTAATTTTACAATAAATTCATTACAACATAAATGATGATATATTTGATAGAAATCAAGTAACTTTGTAACTCCTTTGAGATTCTTTGTTGGGATAACAATACTTAAAATGCACAAAACATATTTAAATGTATAAGAAAGTCAGTAAGTTTGGACTGATTTTAGGAATTTAGTACTGATCATAGTAGGGATCAATATGATTTTATCTTAATATCTGCTGATTTATCTTCGACGGACCATATAGCCTATATAACAAAGAACAAAGGAAGAACAATTAATGGAATCAAAATCAAATTATGTTTGTGAAATTAAGTCGATATGTGTCCTTGGATAAAATACCTTAACCAGTAATAATAAGAAAAACTATAAAAACCAACATGCAATATGTATATGCAAATTTTTTGCTTTTCCCCATCATTAAAAATATTTTTTATTGTTTGTAACTTATTAAAAATTAATACGTCTACATGAGCCTACAATAGGTGCATCTCAGTGATCTCACCAAGGACGAGGTCTACACAAAATAAATTCACTTCCCGTCATATCAGAGTATTTGTATATGTAAATGTTTGAAGGTTATCGTGCTAGATCCCAGATTGCAATAAAACACCGATAGATTTGATTGCCATTACAGTAATGATATTGTCACGAGTCCCTTGGGAATTTTAATTTGTCTGTCTGTAAACCTAATATCGATAACGCAGATACCATAGACTCTAGACAACACAACAGCTGATTACTATAACAAATAACAAATACAGATGCATCTATAAATTATTGTTATTTCATAGCTATGAATGACTAATAGCTAGAGAAAAAAATGAACAAACTAAACGAGGAGTTCAAAGTGACACCTTCACTCGTGGATTCTTTCAAAGCTATCAACAACAATATTGGCGGCTTTTCTACTCTTGACACTAGAGTGGAATAAACTGGTGTCTTAAAATGACCGCATAAATGAAAATCTAATGCTTTAACGTTCAATTTGGAATTATTTGTTCCCAAAAGCACCCTAAAATCAAAACATTCTGAATTATGAAAATGTTTGTCTTCATTCTAATAAAATGTTAAGCTTTAATTTACACAATAAGAAATAACTGGTATACAAACTTCTGGGTAACAATAAAAATGAAGAGATCATTATGTACACCATTATAAATACAATGTTCACCAATGTATGTCTCTTGTAATTTTTGTTACAAACCAACCATTTTAGAGATGTTCGATATTTTAAGTTTTAACGCCCATTTTGAAAATGTATAAAAAAAGTTTTGATTTTAGCAAGTACAGAACAATAAATGGGAAACGAAGCTTGAGGGAACTTTTTTTTTTACAGGAACAACCATCTCCTAAAGTTTGACTACATATTTTTAAATCACCCAGTGAAAATTATGTTGAAGCTATTTTTATTTTTACAACATTTTCCAATGTATAAAAGATGCCATTCGAAACTAATTTCAAACGATGAAATTATCTAATAAAAGCTTATATAAATAGAAAAACTAAATTTGTTTATTCACCAATCAAGTTAACGAAAGAAAATTTATTTATGGTAAAGGCGGAATTTATTAATTTTTTTGCTAGTTGTTGAAATTCACATTTTCTTAAATTCAATGATATAATTCCTCATTTTAGAAATTATTAATTTTTTGTGTGGGTTTCAAATTTGTTTAAAAGACGTGTTGCCGATAAATATTACGTAGAAAACCAAACTAAACTGTAATTCTTGTAGTGTAATATACCAAAAACTGTAACTGCAATTCGTGTAATGAAATATATCGATATTTGTTCATAGACTCCGTTCATTGTTTATTTTCACTTTTTGACAGAAAATTTCCGACCTTAGATTTTGATAACAAATTGTTACCGCCTGACAAAATTTGCATAATAAAGTTAAATTTAAATAATAATTGTATTGATCTCTTAGCGAATTTGTATTATAGAAATTCCAGCTATTTCTATTTTGCATATTACCCAAGACCATGAAATGACCACCAATCCTACTCATTGGAGGGGGGGGGGATTTAGCATTATATTTTGATTTACTGTATACATTTATAATATATATACATATTTAATGACAATATTATAAAAATTGTAAAAAATATATAAAAAGGGATCAAATGTGTGAACGCGTACGTTAGTAAACATTCTCAAGGTCGCCATTTTGGTACACAAGATTTAACTACTTCATTAATTAGAATCCGTAAAATTTATAGCACATTTTTAATTTCAAAAAAACTATATTCAGGAACGTCGTCCAACAATAGTCCCACAAAAACCTACGATAGGAAAATAAGAAAGTTAATACTAAAACACTTAACTGTTACAAGCATAACATCAAAACAAGAAAATAATTAGCGAATGGTGGTTCTGGTAGACGAAATTTTAGTACTATATAAACTACAATTCCTTACAAATGATTGAAAACTTTTCGCAAAATTTCAAAATGACGGTCGCTTGAAACAGTTTTCCTTTTTGTTTTATAAAAACTTTCAATATTATCTACACGCCGAGACTAATTAAGTATACTGTATTACTATTTTGTTTTAAAATCATTAAAAGTCCCTTTTTGGCAATTTCTATGTGTGAAACGACATTTAAAGTTGGAATTTGAGATAACAATGGATTCTAGAGACCAAGTGACCTAACCTCAACTGACATGTCCGGCTGACTAATCCCCCATTGTACAACAGCATCGGAAATAACAAACCACTGACGATGCACCTACTAATGTTAATAATTTAGAGAAATCCTGTTAATCAATTTGTGGTTAGGCCTTAAGTCTACTACTATGAGTCATATTACAGGACACTGAGTCAAGGAAACAGTCAAGGACAAAGTCAAGAATGTGTGATAGATTAATAACAATCATTGACGTTTAAGGGTGCACAATGATCCACGCAGCCGTCTGAATATCTTACTATGTAACCTGAGGTAATAGGAGATCATATTTGTATATAAATAGGAGGGGAAACTAAATTCGTTAAAAAATATCGTTCATAGCAATATTTTTTCCTTATAAATTGAAGTTTTCTTAAAAATTGGCCTTAATTAAAAGTAAGGTTACAATATTAAGATCTGATGTGTTTCCACGCAGTTTTCTAGACACTGCAACACAGAAAACGTTGAATATCTCAAGAAATTGACACACTAAAAACGAGACTACTTCTATGATTGATACGGGATACGATCTATGGGTTTATGAGGGTTGTATTCTGAAACGTCGCTACTCTGTGAAGGGGTTCAGTATAATGAGTGCATGCGAGCATAATATGAAAAACTAAAACTGTAATTTAATCCACGAATGTAAGTGGATAATACGTTCAATTTTAAATGCTATTGATTTTTATGTAATTCATATATAATTAAAATCAGATTTAATTCATAAATTTAGATATAAATACACCTCTACTTTTACTTCTATGACTAATAAATAAAAAAAAAAATTAAATATGCTTTACTTAAAAAAAGTAGAAAATGTTAACTAAAAAGTAAAAATAATAATTTAAAGATAGAATAAATTGTTTGGTAATCTGATAATAATCTACTATCAGTTTTCTTTCACTTATAAAAGTAAATATAAGATTATTTACTTTTCAATACTACTACTTTTAATAAAACTTCATACATGCCTAAAAAAAGCATGGGATCTACTCTTACAAAATTATTGGAAATAGCCTACTGTGCCCCATACTTTTTATACTGATTTGAAACATAGGGTTTTCTCAATACTTATAATTCACAAACTTTTCACAAATAAAAAGAAGTGAAAAACAAAACAGTTCATTCAAATAAGAGTAACAAAGAAATAAGTGTTTATTTCATTAATTCACTATTCTGGTTTAAAATGTGAGAGGTATTTTTAATCTCAAAAAAAAAACTTGGGTTAATATCAGTAAATACATAAACTGTGGGGGTTAATGTCAAAATATTTGCATTTTGAAAAATGTAAGATAAAACCTTAACTTATGAATTATTGCCAACTATGGTCAAAAAGATTTTATACTTTAGTCATTTGACACTGTTGAAACGATTTTGTTGGTTTGAAAAATATACTAATTTATAAAAAGTCATATTTTATTTACAAGTATTTATTTTCAAAATCTGTTTTACGGGTGGATGAGGATCAGTATACCTTCCACGTTCCCGGGTCTGACTCTTACCAAACGACAATAGCTCAAGTTTGACAAAATACAGTCGACTCTCGCTAACTCGAACCTCGAAATCTTCGATATCTTGAATTATTTTCAATCCCCTTGGGAAAACCTGCCTAAGTCTAATAAATAACAATACATAACTCGAAATAATTTTACGGTTATATTTTACCTCTATAAGTCGAAGAGACACAAAAAATTACCTTGATAAGTCGAATTCAATTTGCACTTTACCTCCAGAAGTCGAAGTTTACCTCTATATCTCGAGCAACGATGAGGATGCTCCTTCTGACGAAGAAAACGAGGAAGAGGAGCCAGCAGACTTTACACCTAAAGAAGCCAAAGTTGCAGTACGTACTTTACGTATGTTTTTAGAAAGAAAAAAAAAACCCAGTGATGCACCAGACAGTGTGTTTACTTCGATTGTTTCAATCGAAAATATGATTGACAAACGTGCTGCTAACAGTCTTAATCAGAAGAAGATTATGGACTTTTTTAATCAGTGAAATTAATATAAGGACTGAACTGTTTACCGTGTATGTACACGTATTTTATTATGTATATTCTAAATACACTTATTTTCTATTGATACAGTTAAAAACTTATTTTTAGAGGGAATAAAGTACAGTACAGTACAGTACAGCTGTTTTAGACCTGGAACAATAAATAAGCATCAAGGTGCGGAAAATTCGTCTGGTTATGTTTTCGCTTTAAAGGTCGCAATTTTTTTATAATATCGTTCAAATTTGACAGACAAGTTTTGATACTCAATGAAAATAGATTAAAAAGGGGCTTTTTAAGAAAATTTACTAATTAACAAAAAATATTCTCAAAAACTGTAAAAATATAAGTTAATTTGAGCCCTGCGTACCTGAAATTTAACTTGTTCAGAAACCTTAAATCGAGTGTTGTAATAGTACCGTATATGAAACTTTAAAAAAAAAGTTTACGGAGAAATTGATCCCTGATTAGTTTGCTCTTACAACTTCCCTCTCCCAACATTAGAGGTATGTCAAATCTTCACAAAAATACTTCTAGTTTGTAAAACTAAATGACGCCGGTTTTATAAAACTTAATGTGTGAAGTGAGTACTGGCTTGTCACAGTTATCGGTGGAGTGACGACGATGGAGTTGCTGTTTCTTCACTTCGTTCTCTCGGAACAAATAACCAACTACTAACTGCTACAATTAATTTCCATTCATATCTTTGTGTTATCACCGATACCACACCTGATTTTCAAAACTAGTTTTGTTAAACAATATTTTGCTTAATAAAAAATATATGCTAGGTTGCAAAAATAAACAAAAAACAGTTCTAAATTATAACATTACTACAACGAAATATCTTTTATATTCTGATTTGACATGTGTGATAGTGAAAATAACAGAATCTATATTTCATTTTACTTTTAAATTGACACTATTATGTGAATAAGAAAAAATTAGTAAAAATCTTCTAAACTAAAGATAACAGGTATTCAAAACATATAAAACTGTAGGGTATGTATCCTGAATGAAAATAAACCTAACCAATAAAATTTGTTTAATAAATCATACATGTAATGTTCCCTATTACATATAAGTTTGTGTGGTGATTCTTTTTAACTCTGGCTAGTAGTGTGAAACTTTCGTTTAATTTCCACAGTCAAAAAGTTTGTGTGGTAACTCATTTTCACTATAGCAAGTAATGTTGAAACTCCCATTTAATGTACACAGTCAAAAAGTTTGTGTGGTAACTTTTTTTCAGTATGGCTAGTAGTGTTGAAACTTCCATTTAATTTACACAGTCAAAAAGTTTGTGTGGTAACTTTTTTTCAGTATGGCTAGTAGTGTTGAAACTCCCATTTAATTTACAAAGCCAAAAAATTTCGAATTCCAACTAATCAATGTATCCAGTTGATGTACTCATTGAGATGAACAGCGCCCAAGAAAAGTAATACGTATGTCAGTGAAGATTTTGTAAATTTTAAGAGTATTAAAGGCTTACCGGTACCTGTTTAACAAAAGATATGCAATTACCCTCTTACCACCCAACTTAGTTATTTTTTTAGAAATAAGGAGCGAATTACAACAGTTTCAAAGCATGTAACAAATCCATCAATTATAAAAAATTATTTTAACAATTCCACATTATTATTTCTTTAATTTAACATTTCATAAAAGGTTTTATGAAAGGTACCATTTTATAGACAGGGAAAAAAATTATTTAAACAATTTTATTTATTTTTTATATAGGACGTCCAAACAAACTTGGGCAAACAAAAATTGGGGCAGTTTTTAGATTTTTATTTAGATATCCAGTTTGGAAGCTTGATGGTAGTAAAAGGTGATGGAGTTGTGTGTTTGATACCGTGGGAGAAATAGAAGTTGTGAAATATGTGAGATACGAAACATTGGGCATTGACTGAGATAATTATTTGGGAAACTGATATTCTAAAAAACTGACTGGCTTAAGGCCATGATGGTATTATCGTATCTAACAGGACAGAGCTAGGTGAATATAGAGAACTCGTAGACTGTGACAAGAATCATTGTCTTGCCCTTTTTTGCGTTAGGAAGTTTATCCACAAAATTTATACCGGTATATAACTTCTCTGTGGGATGGTTTGGGACAATAACCTAGTTTGGTCTTCTGTGCGGGTATACTTAGTGCACAAGTCGAACCTATGAACCACATCCTTGATAAGTGATAAAAGTAAAATTCCCACATTTTACTTTGGTTTTAAGCAAGCCTAAGTGACCATCAATGGTACAATCATGGTAATAGGTAATTAACCAGGTCGACTATGGACTGAGGAAGATAGATGCGAGTAGGAACATCCAAGTACTCTTCAATTTAAACATCCTAGACTGGGAATCTTGGTATTATATTTTGAGTACCTATGATATGAGTTACTTTAAGTTTAAGGGATGTCATCATCCCTATTCAATGACCCAACTTACCAAATTGATGTGTATGGGGCTAGTAGCCAAGAAAGGGCCTGGTTGTCAGTTTCAAGGAGAAACTCCCAGTGTTCTAGATATTGGCGTAAATTCTCTACTCCAAAAACAACTGCAAGATTTTAGAGGAGTGATGTGTTCAAGAAGGAGGAATCAATATGGCAAAAAATTGACCATTCATATGAACCAGAATATAGTTTTGGTATTGTTTGGTCTTGGAAAGTTTCTTATGGTCTTGTTCCTTTCACGGTCAACTTTAATGTCGCGAGAAGAAATGAGGAGTTCAAGGAAACTTATCCCTCTAATGGCAAAATGAACCTTGTCCGGATTAACCAAAAGGCACATCTGTCACAAGCGAGTGAGGACTTGGTATAAATATTCTTCATGCTTTTGCCAAGTTTTGAATAAAGCTAAGTCATCTAGATAATTGAAAACATAGTGGAATTTACATCAGAAAAGACGACCTAGAAGTCCGATCAACACTTGGGCTCCAGTGTAAAGTCCAAAAGGGACTCGTGTAAACTGGTAGAGCAACCAGTGAGTATAAAAACTAATGAGGTGTTTGTAGTTAGCAAAGAGAAGGAACTGATGATATGCAGAGTTCAAATCGAAAACAGCGAAATATTGGGCTCTGACAAAACTAATTAAAACTCTGATGGAAACTGAGTAAAACTACTGCAGTTTGCAATAATCAATCACCATACAAGAAGGCAGGTAAGGATAATATGAGCGATTAGGTTCTACCACCCTTTTTGCTACAAGTTTTTTAACATGTTCTATCAGGAAATTAATTTTTGGAGGGGCTAGTTTAGTAACACTGGCTTTTGACAGGCATGTTGTCTTTATGTATGATGTCATACTAAATCAGGTAGGTGAGTCTGAGTATTTTTAGTGAAAACATTAGTAAAATCTTTGATAATTTTAGAAAGGACCAGTTTGTTATCATCATCAAGATGCCTGATTGAATCATGAGATATGAGAGTGGCAGAAGGCAGTTTTACAAGTGAGAGACACCAATGGGAAAGGAGTTCATTTGCTCGAACTTAAAACTAAATATAGCCTCAGAAATGTCCACCACTAACAAACTTTTAAAGATGAAATCTGCTCTCAAAATTAAGAGCCAGGACAACTTGGGTGTGACTAAAAAATTGAAGATCCAGCTACAGTGCTCGAGTCAGTACCCAGACAATTCATATCAATGTGAAGTGTGTTGGCTTTGCAGAAGGACAGTGCTTCAAAGATGTTCTAAGCTACGAACAGTTATTG
The DNA here is from genome assembly GCA_963513935.1 of Aphrophora alni. Taxonomy (NCBI): domain Eukaryota; kingdom Metazoa; phylum Arthropoda; class Insecta; order Hemiptera; family Aphrophoridae; genus Aphrophora; species Aphrophora alni. The sequence goes on along the minus strand of OY740769.1, from coordinate 130,501,750 downwards.
ATGACTGAATAAGAAAAGCCTGTGGTAGAGCTTTCAAATGATCACTGGCTTTAGAAACTGGCATTTGCGGTTGATCTGACCACTTATCTAAACTTTTTTCGCTTGTAAATTACTTGTTCTAGTGTGAAAGTTATTATAAAAAAACTGTAACTCTTTGAAAGTCAATGGGGGAAGACAAATTTGGATCAGTTTGAAACTTGCAAAAAGTTTTCTAACAAAACCTGTGTGCCTTTCCCATCACAATATGCTGTAGAAACCATCGTCAAACTACGTGAGGAGTTTCAAACCCGCTTTGCAGACTACGATGATGCATTGGTAGCAGAAAAGATAAAACTGTTTCACAATCCATTCACATAATAACTTTGATTTATGAATTTATAATTAGTAAGTAAAAAAGACTTATATTGACCCCCAATAACTTAAACGTAGGATTAATATATTGTTTAAGTTACTTTTTCAGGTTCCTTTTGTTGCAGGTCATTAACTGACGATTTCAAGGGAATTAAAGATTTTGCAAATGGAATGTCTTCAGTGTTTCGTTCAACCTATATATGCAAAATAAGTTTTCAAGAATGAAGCACGCAATATCTAAATACAGAGATAATTTATCAGATGATCATTTGAAACAAACTTTGACAATAGGAGCATCTAACTTTAATCCAACGTGCACTGCAATTGTCAGTCAACAAAACAATTGCATACTTCACACACATATGTGAGAAAAACAAACAATAACCACGAAACAGATGTAGGCTATAGAACTCCATAAAAACACTGTTTTGAACCGTTAATTTTTCAAAATGAAATACCTCTCTGAACCACCCTTTTATCGGGAGGGTATTTCATACTCCCTGGACCCCCAGTGGCCCATGTCCCTACTTAGTTTTTACAGTTTTGGCCCTATAGATTATATGTTTGGAGACGATTGTGAATGAATATAAATGACAAATAGTTTTACTGTATTTGTTTGGTTCTGTGTGTCAATATAGTATTGTGTAGAGTATATATACTCTGTTATTGTACTACACTTCATGTATTGTGAAAAAAAATACCTAAATAAATGAAATAGGTACAATAAAATGGTAGTAGCCTATAATAAAAGTTAGAGTGATGTTTCATTGAAATGACTTCCGTCAAATTCTATTTCATACCCCATGAGTGATATTGTTAAGAAGCCATTTTGATACCATCTCACTTGTCAGTATAGCTTGTGATTGCTTGACATTCAGAATCCAATAGAAACTGAATTAAAAAATCAACAATTTCTACAAGTAACATCTCAACAAATAAACATCTCGACAAATAACATTATTATGATTAATTGCAATTGAGGAAGAAGAACATCATCTTCTTGAAGAAATTGATTTTTCATTAATGTTGATCTTGAATTTTCCACAATTTTCCCCGATATATGAAAGTGATTCTGAATAAAGTATTTCTTGAGACACCTATTAGCCTACTCCTCATGATGTATATTACTAATTTTTATTTTCATATTGTGGTGACTACCAAATCAAGAAGGTTGTGATTTTAAAGGTGGTAAAAAAATAATGAGGATTGAGGAAAGCGAATTTGAATAAAGAACAGACATTGCAGAAATGATTACAAGATTAGGCTACAGTGTTGGTCATGTTACAAAAATGGAAGCAAAAGCTCCAGGTTATAAACTAATTTAAAAAAGAATAACACTGTCCTTGTTTATAATATGTAACAGCAAATCATAAAATTTAATTTATAATGATTATTAAGTATAACATCTCACAAAAAATATGCACTGCCTCTTGATTATTGAAATCAAAAGAGGGCTGGATAAATTTCAAATTTTTTAAAGAGTGATTTTCAATAATTACTAGCCTACATTTTATTAGAAAATCATTTTTAGAGAAAAATTAATGTTGTTACTAGACCATGCCCTTGCTTATATGAATGAAGTTTTTGAAGTACCAAAATACATTAGTTTAATCAAAAATAAGAAATATAAAAGTGCGAAATACAGCTCAGGTTATAAATACATATGATAATATTTATGACTATGTTAGACAAGTTAATGAATGTATGATTGCTTGTTTTATTAGGTCTGGCTAGGTGACTATATATATACATATAGCCTATACCTAACTAATTTTGTACCCACTTCCATATTATTTAACCAAAAAATCCTCTAACATTTCTTAATAAAAAACACAAAGTATACACAATAGGTTAGTTAAATTTTTTATAGGTTATTTACATAATAACAGCTGCAAACTTCCTGTGAAAAAGTTACAAAACTTTTATGCTTGTGTAGCCTACTACTATAATCATGCATGCCCACTACAGGTAAACTGCATGACATAGGGCTAGTTGTAATTTTGTATTGTACCTCTCTCCAAATTTTAGTCACTAAAAATCAAGCAAACTTAAACTATTTACCTTGTTTGTCATTAATCAGGTTTTTTTTAACGCTAGACAATTTTCAAGTCTCAAAATCCATAAATAGGCTATATCATACTTTGGAATAAAATCAAAATTATGTCACCACAAACAGATATATGAAGAAAGATGCCTACAATTAAGTATATATAGTTTACACCATAATATTATTAGAAAATTGGCTAGGTTAATAATAACTAATAGGTTAATTAATAGTAATAGTATTAATAATAATATTAGGAAATTGGTAGATTTCACAACATTTTGGGCAGGTAACAAAATATATATAGTTATCTAGTCAGACCTAGTAAAGGACAAAGGTCTGGGAAAGTATCTCTCTCTCTCTCTATATATATATATATATATATATATATATATATATATATATAGTTACCTTCCCAGACCTAACAAAAACATTAATAGTTAACATGTTAAATAAATATAATAAACATAGACTGATAATGGAGTCACTAATTTGACTCACGTAGTTATTACATGAACACTGAAACCTTCTCGGACTAACCTGACTAACATAGAAGTACGGACTAACGTACACATTCATATAACCCTTGATTCCTTGTGCCTAAAAGTTTCAGTTTCTTCAATATTAATGGATTTTGTGACTTGAAAATTGTCTAGCGTTGTCAAAAATATCAGATTAATCACAAATAAGGTAAATAGTTTAATTTTGTATGATTTTTAGTGACTATAATGCGGAGAGGTACAATACATAACTACCGGGCTAGTTATAGTAAGCCTAACTTACTTATGTTAACAACCTTAAATTATTTATAAATTATAAATATGACATAATAAAGATTGTATTCAGTTAAAAAGATACAAAACTGTGGACAAAATCACTAAACCGATGTCAAGACATTTCTCAATAAACTAGGCCTTAGTTGCTAGTTGGTAAACATACCTTCTGAATATGCATTCTGGTTAATTAACATGTGTGGTAAGAATACTAATGTATACTTAAATAGCTGAAACCTCCTTAAATTGCCTATATAACAAAAGTTGGTCAAATCCAAATTATTTGAAGGATATCCTTCATTCAGAATATTGCAGACAAACCTAGGTTAGATTTGTTGTGCAGCATAAAAACAATGGTAATTGTGTAGGCTAAGTAATGGTAATTATGTATTATGTGCTGCTTTGATTGTTGATTCTTCATAAGTTCAGAAATAGGATTATATTGTTTTAATCTTATAAAATCACATGCTTTATAAAATGTTTGCCTAAAAATGTTTCTTATTAACCTGTTGGCCTACATACTAAATAAAGTGAAAGAGGGCTACTTGTAACAATTTACAATAATCTCACAATCATATTAATTTCTAGGGATCAATCGCATAAAATAACACACAGAAAAACGGTATTATTTGGTGTAAGATACTATTTATGATAGCTTCAATATGTTTAGTATACATAACCAAACTTTCATAGTGTGTAACTTACCATTCAAGGTGGACTGATGATAGAGGCTCCATTTAAAAATGAACAATTTAAATGAACACTGATGTTTAAAAACTACTCATCCGATTAACCCAACTATTTTCACTTCTAACTTAAAATAAAAGTAACTTTTAATTTATTTTAAAGTAACAACAAAACAATCTTATTTTGCAAGCAATACAAACAACAACACCGAATCCAATGCCTTTTCAATCAAATTAATGCAATTGTCTTTAAAATGTATATTATTACCATTCTATTATATTATGTTAACTGAATTCAGGTATACATCATGAAATAATATTACAAATCAGGATAACAAGAGTGGATGTTACTACTATATATTTAACACATTAAATGATTAAATCATTGAATCTAATGTTTATATGCAATACTACAATCAATACCATAATGTTTGTTATAGCCATCCTGCAATGACTACTAACATAGCTAAAACAAGCTGACAGCACATTATAAATAAAACCAAAAAAAATTTTTTTAGGAAGGTATAAATGAAATTACACTGAATTCTCTCCTGAGAAGACACTGTGGGGCTAACCCCACCACAAGTATGAAGTACTACACACTAAACAACCTCCCCCCTCCCCCATGGATTTGCACTAGGGAGAGTGTTAGCAGCATCTAGGGAACTCCCTAATTACTGCAAGCTGGTACTTCACTAGAACAGAAAAATTGTTAGAAGCATGCAAGTAGGAGTCGCCAGTCACCTACTCTCTTCGAAAGCACAGTATTTTACTCTCTATGGGGGTCATCCAAGATGACGGCTGGCCGAGGCCTACCGTCCTCAAGGATGGCGTGTCTCCTGCAGATGTCTGCAATTCCTTGGAATCTCGAATCTTGGGCACTCTGAAACAGTTTAAACGCATCTTTTAGCATATGCTTCTGGGGTAGGGATGCTAGCTGACCCTAGAATGGTGGTGTTGCTCACAAACCAAGGTTAGTGTGTGGTTCTGCGAAGAGCTATTGTCTGGAGTCTCTCTAATTTCATCCTGTTGGATTTACTGGCCAGCACTCACCAAGCTATGGATACGTACATCAGTTACAGACAGCATTGTTAACATAAAGATTGTTACTTTGCGTCGATCAGTGGGCTTTGACCCGCCAGCAGTGGAAGAGGCATCCTTGGGTTCTCTTTCCATCAGAGACCTTGTTCAACATGTGTCGCTTGAAGTTGATTTTGCTGTCCAGCGTGATGCCAAGGTACTTGACGTTAGGCTCCCAAAGGATAGGCACAACATCAATAAAATTACCAACTCCTCTGAATCTCTGCGTTTCCGTTTGCGTCTCTTCCTGAAACAGATGGAATCAGATTTGTCTGCATTAATCTTGATGCACCATTTCTCCAGCCTTGGAGACAGTACATTTAGCTGCTTCTGTATAATTCTTGCTGTGAATACAAGGTTTGCACTACTACAGTGTAGCAATGCATTGTCTGCATAAAGTGACAGTGTCACACCTGGAACATTTGGAAGGTCATTAGTGAAAATAAGATACAATACTGGTCCCAAGATACTGCTATGGGAGGAACTCCAGCAAGTATCAGCCGCAGCGATGAGAGTTCACCTTCTGCAAAGGTCCTGAAGGATCTGCCCGTAAGGTAAGAGTGAATCAGGTGTATGACAGTCTCTGGTACAGGAGACCCGCTCAAATTGTAGATGATGCCTTCGTGCCATACCCTGTCAAATGGCATCATAACATGTCATGACCAGCATCGTAGAATGCCCCATTCGGAAGCTGAACTGCTCTGGTCTGATGAAATCCTCTAGGTAGGGCTGAAACCTGGATGGAAAAAGTCTTTCAAAAGATCGTCGGCAGTAGAGATTTCGGTCTATAGTTCTGCGGGAAGAAATGGTCCTTTCCCGCCTTCGGTATGAGGATGATCTTAGCGGTCATCCACTGTGTTGGAAAGTGGTGTAACCTGAGGACAGAGTTAAACAGTGTTAGTAAAACTAAGACTAATTGAGGAGGTGCAACATGCAAGGCTGTTCCTCCTATCCAAGCCAGGAGCCATCCTCGGCTTGACTGCAGTGATGGCGGCCTAGACCTCCTTGAGAGTGAAAGGCTCCAAGGAGTCGTCTACCTCTTCCAGGGATCCAAAGTACTTTTCGGCAAATTCTTATGTCATATCTGCATGATTCTCATAGCAAACATCGTGGTTTTGTGGGCACTACCTAGAATCAAAGATATCAGCTGAGCTATCCATATTCTCAGCAGGTGAATTTTAAAGCCAAGAGTTATGGTTGTGATTGGGACTCTCCATATAAAGACGTTAACGAAAATTTTGAAGGGAATCTCCACTACAATACAAGGAGAAATGGGAAACATTACTGCTCATGGGTGGAATGTAACTTCAAGGGGCTCGTGTGATGAAACCTGCCTTTGTAGCATGGATAGTAGATAAAGAAAGAAGATTTATGGGTAGAACTCTGATTTAGAGGTTTCAGACGACTCTGTCTAAAAGCCAAGATGAAGCTGGATAGGGATAACAAAAAGCAAATCAACTTCGGCTGCTTATCAAGGGAAGTAATAGGGTAGAATATACTAGGTAAGATGTGTGCTACGCTCCAAAATAAAAAGGCAAAGTATAATACCTGGAGGGAGTTTGAGAAAAATGTGTAGAGTAATTCTGTCATCACATTTGTAGCATTATACCTTTTTTTCTTTTTTTTTAAATGCCACATTTTTCAAATTTTCTTCCTTATGTTGTTTTCAAACACGTCCTCTTTTTCCCCCAAACTAATATCACTTTTCCCCCTTTACCCATCACCACTTAAAGGGTTTATTGATATTAGGTTTTAAGTTTCACCTTTCTTCTATTATTGTCCTTTCTCTTCCAGTAGCCCAAGGTCTCTTACACCTCATACATGTTGCTGGGCCTAGGTATTGGCTAAGCTGAACCTTTGAGTAGGGTACAGCTCTACCAGATGGTGCTTTATCATGCTAAACAGAGGTTTTTCTTTTTCGTATGTTTTTCCATGGCACTGTAGATCATCACTTAGTGTAAATCAGCTTGGAGTTGCAATTTAGTTTTTCAGGCTCTCATTTTGGCTTATTTATGATATGTTTTTCATTGTATCACCAAATTATTTTAAATTTATTTATGGAAGCATAGTAACTAAAATAAACTAAAATCAAACTCAAGTGGTTACTGGGGGCATCTCTAAATTTAGCTTTGACCCTAGAAAAATAAGCTTTATGATTGTAATACACCAATATCTTTAAAACTACACCCATCGATTATTTTTTTTACTTCCCTTAAGTGAATGCATTTCCCAATTTTGTTTAAACACTTCAAAAATGACCACCGAAGTCATGGACATACTCGTCAATTCAGTTGATCATTTTTACTTTTCTACTACACAAAATAAAATTATATATATATATATATAAATAATAAAATTTATAAATAAAATAAAATATATATAAAAAATAAAACATGTTTTAATTTTTCAATGTGGCTTAATACTTTGGTAGTAGTTGTCCATGTTTATCTTAAAAAGATAACAATGATTCATGCACATGTACAATCTCAATGCAGGCTCGGACTAGAAATGTACTTTGTACCACCCTCAACAGGCTTATCACTTGCGGTATGCTGGCTAGACATCTTTATCTGACAAATATGATTTGGCTACCCTTAGTCAGTTCATTGGTGTCTGCTGTGAATTACGTACTGCTTGTGCTTTTTCAAAATGTCGTATACAAATGCGGAGGCATTCGATATGCTAATGGTGTTAGGCGAATGTTTCTAAAAGTATGTGGCTTTTGCAAGGGTGTATGCCAAACGGTATCCAAATAGAGAACCTCAGTGGAAAAAGGACAGGTACAGCCTGACAGCAATAAAGCAAAAACACTTGAACGGTCTGTAAGAAGTGATAGGGAACCAGAAGTATTGGCAGCAGTTCAACTAATGCTAAGTGAGTCTCCCAGAAGAAAAGTTCTTGATTCAGGTATGAGCCAAAGGTGTAAGCATGGGACATCCTCCAACCAGTAAAATACAAATAAGTAATAAATTAAGTTATTAAGGAATTAGATTCATATATTAATAATTAAGAAGTTCACATAAAAATTAAAATGATAAATAACAACTATAGAAAACTTTGAACAAAAAACATTTAAGACAAATAATTAAAAATCAATCGATTTGAATTAAGCGCTATTATGAATGCAATGTAACACCCTCTAGGCTACAATTGACAAAAGTGCGTGTTTTCACAACTCAAAACGACTGGTACCACATGAAACGGAAAAGTACAAACTTCTAGGAATTGTCCAATGCAAGCTAGGCAAAGCAGTCGAGCATTCCGTTTTCCAACCGAGACAAAGATTCCAGCTTAGCGTTCCTAGCAGGGAGGACGCATCTTCGGATCGCTCTATAAAAATCTCATCATGGAGCGTTTCAAATAAAGAACAATTACAGATAAACATACAGTGAAGTGATTATCGAAAAAAGGTGGTACATTCATTAAATAACTAACTTCGAGAGTAATGTGAGTAGAAATCTTTAAAACAAGTACTTTAATCAAAATGTGTCTGAACTTTGGACAAAGAACTAAATTCATGTCATGTAAAACTCATGTGCAACGCTTGTAATTTCGTAAAATATTAATATGTTGTTTTTTGTCTAGTTTCTAAGTAGATAAATGTTAATTGAGATTTTTTGTAAATTCCAATTCTTGAAAGTACTGGCATATAAAGGGAAGATATCAAAACTTTAAACATGTGTGTGTAAAACTTTCATTGAGTACATCCTACCTTTTACGTGTCACAGCAATCTGCCTGGTGAGTACAGATTGGAGCATGAACTCTGAATTATTTTATTAAAATATAGCAAATGATTCAAAACTAATAAAAATTATTAAATTCAATAATTACAACTAAAATTAACTTACAAAGGTCCGTGTTTAGGATCCTGAAAGACAATAAAATGTATCCCTACAAGATGTCACTGCACCAAGAACTTCATGGTTATGATGACATTCAAAGAATGTATTTTTGTTTGTGGGCTGTGGGCAAGAGAAAAGTTGCAACAAAATGAACACTTTTTTCGTAATGTACTACGGTGTGACAAAGCTACATTTCGGAGCAAAGGTGAAGTTAAACCGCCATAACATGAGACACTGGGCTCATAAGATGCAAGAGGTTGACAACCAGAGGTACTGGACTGTGAATATCTAGTGTGGTATTGTTGGCAGAAGAATTGTAGGTCCTTTTCTTTGTAGGACACCTGGATGGAGAGACTTATAACATTTTTTAATTAATCTCTTGCCTAACGTATTAATAGATGTACCTGACGAAGTTGTTGACGATATGACAATATTATGCACAATAGTGCTTCGGCTCACTACTCTCACAATGTACGACAAACGCTTGATGGACAATATCCTGGAGGATGGGTTGGAAGAGATGGTCCAGTTAACTACCCACTAAGATCCCTTGATTTGACCTGTATGGATTTTTACTTATGGGGTAGGTTGAAAGACCTTAGTTTATGCTTTACGACTGACAAAACACGAAGATATGATGCAGCAAATCCAAGTGTTTATGATGCAAAATAGAAGTGTGTTTAGAAAATTACGGACTACAATTTGAGCACCTAATGTAGCAAAATCAGTGAAAGGTAAGATTATGGCTAGTTCAGAGGACATTCAGAGCTATGAAGCTAATTAAACATTGTAGGAAAATTTTTGATTTAACATCATTTAAAAAAATTTGTTACATTTTGTGAACTGACATATGTAATTATGTTTTTCGGCTGCTATTTTAAAACAGTAAGAGATAGAAAAAATAACAAATACAAAAAAATGTTCGTTTTGAAAAGACCTTAACATTTTTTATAAGTTGCTATTTAAGAATTTTGAGTTTTAGGATTTTTGTATTCTTCAAGTTTGAGCATTTTTAAAATTCACAAAATCCAGTGAAAAATGCCCCTACCACACGTTTCCTTAATGAATAGCTCAATAATAAGCTTGGAAAAAAATCTGGTGTTGTTCCGTATTGTAGGTACTTTATTTTAAAGCCCTGTTTATTTCAAAACGTTTTGGTACACTCTGTACATACGATTAAAGATAATTAACTTTTGTTTGCGCCAAAATGTTCAGGGTAATTAGACCTTTAAATTGATGTATAACACAACCCATGATTACATTTAAAAAATCCTCAAAAAGCACCCCTACCCCCAAATTGGGCCATTTTTCAAAATTGAAAATAATTTTATTGGATTCTGTGAGGCCAAATTAGGGGGAAATGGGAGAGAAAAAGTGTTAAAGTAAGTTTAGAAGACAGCTATAAATACTGCATGGGTGGTCTGCCTCATCCTGTATATACACAATAGTATATCAATTATCACCACAATACTTGTTTTCCTCCACTCTATCTATTTTTGCACTTATTCTTCTGGGAGTTTTCTTTGCTGCCAGCTTTCACCACAGCCCCAACCAGATTTAAATGATCAAGGACACATATGAAAGACTTAGATGTTCAGCAATGAAATATTAGAAAATAATTTTTTTGCTGGGTTATTAATATTTTTAAAGGGGATATAATTATTACCGTTAAAACAAAAATGCTTAAAAAATAAATGTCAGTGAGTGATTTGATGGTAAACATTACCACAGACAAGTGTACTCTCTCTCTATGATATTACTAATGAAGTCGAAATAATTACTACTTTATACTTTGTACACTTTAAATGTCAGCATTATAAGCAAGAATGCAATGTCTTCAGGTACTAATGTTAAAACTGATTAATTTTAGAATTAAATGAAAATAATAAATGATATTAAAATATTTGTTATTCAGAAACTTTTCGCGTCTATGTTTACAGTACTTCCAGACTATGTGTCATGTTAATTTCCTCAAACTCTTATCACTATCCTTTATGGGAAGGTAAGAAATATTATCTCTATCATTTCTGGAATGTGATAAACAACATTAGTGCAGTGCATCCGTGGATGAAAAAGTCAAAGTAACCTGTTTGATTTGCGCGGATTTTAGATTTAGTTTCATTCACCTTTGTCGTTGTTATTAGTTAATAATAGTGCTTAATAATTTTTCTTAATCAAGCTAATAATTTATATTATTAAGAAAATTTATTAGATTGCAAAGCAGTATATTATTCAACCAAACAAAGGACTAACTTAAATGTAATATACAATGTGAGATAAGTTTATTATTTTCAACCAAATTTGTTATACATTTTTTTTATAAGTTCATGTTTTAAGTATAAGTTACACTGAACATGTTTAAATTATTAAAACAAAAAAAAACTATTGTATAACTCATAAAAAAGATATGGAAACATTATAAGTAGTAAAAACTATATTTACGCAACTCTATTACCATTGCAAGACGTCGGTAGCCTCGTGCAGGGTGATGTTCGAATTGACAACAGCAAGCTACTCTTGCTTTGCTATTGGCTATTGCCCAACAGACTACATTCATGATGGCTTGTATAAGGTGTAATATTTAGGTATACTATAGAGATCGAAGGACTTGAATTAAAAACATGATAGTTAAGATAGGCTTGCTGAAAGTCCACCATTTTACCAAGCTTATTGCACTTACTTTCAGTTGGTAACCCCAGCATTCGTCACAGCATAACTTATTTACATCATATGTTCTTATTGACTTTATCTCTTCGCCCTCAGTTTGTTTTTATAAAGTCTATCTTGGCAAATATATCTTCAGAGCCAAATTTCTAGCTGCAATGGCCTCATTTTCGCCATCCATTTACCTTCTTCTTTCATTTCTTTTAGATAAAATCCATTCTACCACCTTTTAGTAGCTTCCTCTATCATACTGACATGCTCAGACCAGATCAACTGTCTTCACTCAACATAGCCCGATCCATTCCCACTCTACGAGTATATCTTATAGGCGAGCATTTCACCACCAAAAATATAATTTTTGAGGCCCATTGGGAGCGGGCATTTTTTTGAAAAAAGAATGAATGATTTCAGCTTAGAAAAATGAAACATTCTTGATAAAAATACATTCGTATTATCAAAATGGGCAAAAAAAGAATTGATTTTAATATGCGGTATATTATTTTGTAGAAATAGTACACAAAAAAGTGAGGGGTGTTTGTGTTAAGAATAAAGCTAGCATTATCTTTATTCCAATTTATTCTGAAGTTTTAATGAGTTTTATAAAGAAGAAATAGCATAATGCTTGATTTGTTTAAATGTTGGTATGCATTTTATATGTGAAATTAATTTTTGTGTTAAATAATTAATTATTAATATGAACTTCCATAAAAAAAAAATCATATAAATAAATTATTTTGTAATGAACCATTCTAAAAAGAAGTATAATTACATACATAATTTGAGATTATTTGTATATACATATTTTAGGAAATATATAAAGTGCAAATTTACTATCCAGCATAATGTTGTCCTTGTATTATATAGGAAGACAAATACTCTTTCTAGTCTCCATGAATTATCAAACATTCATGAATTAACTTTTAATATGTTACTCACCGCCAGCAATCCTTTTTTGAAGTTTTTCCTTCAGTACATAATATATTACAAATTGTGTTAAATGTTTTTAATTGTGTTTTGACCACCCGACGATGGACGTAAAATGTCTGAAACACGTGTAGTGGTAATATATATGTACTGAAGGAAAAACTTCAAAAAAGGATTGCTGGCGGTGAGTAACATATTAAAAGTTATTTATAAGCATATCCGGTGATCTAGATTTCCAATTGAAATTCATGAATTACCTATGAAAAATGTATTATCTATTTATATACAATATATAATCTTGCCCTACGATCCAAATTCTAAATATAATGTTAACAAAAGTACATTGATTAAGGTTCAGACAATAATGATGAGAGAAAAATCTTGCATAACAAATTATCCATCATCCAACACAACTTTGATCCAACACTTGCTTCAAAAATGAGTATAAGCTACTAACTAACATATCTATGTTAGTACTGCTGAAAAGTTGAAGATAGCACAAAAAAAAAAAGGTGGTTACTCATATTTTTTATTAAAAATGTGTATACAGACTTTTATTTATTGAGTAATAAGACTACTCAATCATTATCGTTTAGTTTTGTATCTGTTTAGAATCGATAAATCTGTGAAAATGTTGTAAATCTGAATATTTTATTTAGAAATATATTAAATAATCTTTGAATGTCAAGGGAGTATACAACAATTAAAACTTCTGATCTGGGTGAGTAACTGTATTGTTATACAATTTATCTTGTTCTCTGTTTGAAGTTATTTGTTAATGATGGAAGTTCAATTTTATTATTATACATTTTTCGGACATTTGCCATCATTTGTGTGTTAAAAATCAAAACACGACGTTTCGGGAATAAGAATCAATTCCCGTTATCAAATGACTAAAAACTAAAGAAACATAAAACTAGAAACTAAGCCTATGTAAGAAGTAAAATTAAATAAGAATACCACCAACCTTAATATCTAAGTATGCATCTCAGAGCTAAAAAAACATTGTGTTTTGATTTTTAACACACAAATGATGGCAAATGTCCTTAAAAATGTATAATAATAAAATTTATTTTGTCTTTTTTTAAACTGATACAGAAGGATAGTCATATTTTTTAGCTTTAAAAAAATTTAGATCTTATAAAAGAGTAGTTAAGCCATTTTCGTTTCCCTAAACATTTAACCATTTAAACAATTCTTCAATTCCCTAAGCTAAAATCTATTCAGAATTGCATAATGAAATCAATAACAAGTTATTAAAAAAAAAAAATTGCTATATCCTATGAATATCAAAAACTGATAATCTATTTTTTTAGAGGAGTAAACTGTGTCGCTATTTAATACCACACTCAATACACTACATATTCACTTCTTAGCGTCAAACTATTATCCCATAAAATAAAATTCAGTGTTCTATAGCTTCAATATTTAATGACTCAGATAATCATCCCTACTATTCACAAACTTGATAAACCACATTATTTTAATTACTTTAATCTTTCCACTTCAGTTATTATCTCTTCATCCAACCAAATGTTCTCTTTCATTTTCGTCACAATTGTAACATAATCCACATTTAATTTACTGCCCTGAATTATTTTCCTATTTGTAGAGAAATGTAATCTATTTTAGATGGGGGTTGTAAGATATAAGTAAATATTGATGTTTAAAGAAAATATAATTTATTTAATGCTGCGCCACAGTTTTTAATTTAAAAAAAATTATAATTACTTATAAACAAATAATACAGAAAGTTATCATAAAATAGAACATTACTTGAGTTTCACAATGTTTTTAGTGTCATTACATTTTAAATTTCAAGCAGTATGGTATCTTAATAATTTGCATAGGAAAGTAAAGTTACAATTTATAAGGTTGGTTGTATATAAAAATAAACACAGGACAAAGGAAGTCAATAAAAATGTTATATTTTAAAGAAGTTCCTAATACAGTACATAGTTTCCCTTGGTAGGAATCTTTAGTTTATTATATACAAAGCATACACAAGCTACATAAAGTATATCCTAGATATTGCAACACTGTCATACTCAAACAAACAAGTATAAGAAAGATTGATCATTTCAATTGACACAAGATGAGAGGTAAAGAAACACATAAGAATGATTATGTTTCATATACTTATGATTACATATGATATATTGGAAATGTAGACAGTATAATAATCACATAGAGATACGTACCATAATGTGCTTTCGGACATTTTTACAGGTCTTTTTAACAGATACACTTTCAAAAGTCCCTTACCAAACTTGGAAATAAACAAAATAACAAAAAACAAAAATTTTTGTCAAAAGTAAAATGTTTATTCCTATTAGACCCTTTGTTAAGATTCCCTCTGAAGATGACAACTTTGTTGTTGTAATAGCTAATAAGGGTCTAATAGGAATAAACATTTTACTTTTGACAAAATTTTTTGTTTTTTGTTATTTTGTTTATTCCCAAGTGTGGTAAGGGACTTTTGAAAGTCTATCTGTATATATTGTCACCACAGTGCTCTGGTCTTTGTTTAGGTCTTTTTAAATTTACATGTCTTCTTAAGCGGTCACAATTTTTGTTTGATTTTCACAAAATTAAGTACAAACATTAGCTTGAAATGGCTTTAATTAACTTTATCAGAAAACAGGAAGTAAAATGGCTTTTAGCTGACAGTGTTAATGATTTTCAGCTTCAACAGTTACAAATTTTAGATGCATTGTCAATAAAATTTGAAATTATATATTTCGTATGGGTGACACAGCCTTATCTTGGAAGTGGTCCTTGGTATTACCTAATATTACATAAATAATAAAATACAAAAAAAAACACTAAAGTTCTGAAATATTTCGTAAACACAGTTCACTTTCTCAATCAGTAGAGAGTATAAAAAGAAAAGACTGAATTGTTTTAATCTAGGATGGATTAAATGACACTTAAGCTATGTGTTTAAAATGATTATAGCACAATTATTATACAACAGTTCATGAATAAAATTTAGAGCATTGAGAACAGTTAAAAATAGAACTGAAATATCCATCATATTACATCCTTTAAAAATAACCCATTATGTAAATTTTCATATAAATGCATATCCAATTTTGTTAAACCCATACCAGTATCTCAAATAGTAAGATGGTTGATATTTCATGATCCCAAGTCCTGTATCTTACAGTGCAAAAATTGTCTGTATGTCATATTATTATAAATACAGAGAAGAGTAGAAAGTTTTGAATTTTAAAAATAATGATGATTGATACTCAAATTTTGAACCCCAAAACAACATGCTAGCAGTTGAATGTTTACTAACAGCCTACAAAGGCACTGTGAGCACAAATGAATTATTTAATAATAGTAAGGATTTCATAGTAGAATTCTGGTAAGATGCTACTGTAGTATACTAAACAATTTTAAATATTGATTTAATATTACATATCAGGGACGTATCAAAACCATGAACCATTAGGTAATATACTTCTTACTTACTTTAAAATAATAATATCCAGAGTAAAATATGAATGAATTAATATATATCATTTTGTATTTTATTAAAATGCTATATTATTAAAATTTTAAAATATATCCTATAAATAATTTTAATATATCACAATTAAAATGATCACTGGATCTGGTTTTAGAAAAGTAGGATTTAACCCAACTTTAATAATAACCCAACTATAATAATGATTAAATATGCTAAAACGAAGACTGTATTTTAAAAACGTTGATTCATAAATAAATTTAGAGGAAATAAAGAAAACAACCAAATTGGAAAAAAAACCGGATTAAAATATAAATATATTTAAATGCTAAAAAGCAGTAAGAATAATCTTTGAGCAAAATCCTTTTTCAACTTCATCATAGTGTGGACTCGATATTTTCTAAGAAACTATCAATCTTTCCCTTGAAATACATTCATACATACATCTCATTCGCTGGTATCCACGGACGGAACCAAAACTAACAGATGTTGGTTAAGATGTTCATTTTCTTCACATTGTTAAAATATTGGTTTCACATATACACTTAAACTGTGCTGATAATGTGTTTAGTGTTTTTATACAACTTAAATTCTAGATTACTTAAATTATCTGAAAGAATTATGCATTTGTTCACATAGAATACTTTAATGTTATCCTATAGGAAATGAAATGCAGATATTTTCATAATTTTGTATATTTTCCATTCAAATTTGTTTATAATTAAATGTGTTTTAAGTTAAATTATTATATACAAAATAGCACAAATAATTTTCCACCTGATCCTTCTGAATTTTAATAGGTTTCTATACAGGCGCATGGATAAAAAAGATTAATAATAAATTCATAACATATTGATTATGATTCAAGAAAAAAGAATGTAATAACAAATTATATCGAAACTTAAAAATTGAGCATCTTATTAAAATTCAAAATATAATTAAGTTACAACCTAAAATCAAATTATAACGGAACAGAATAATTTCTAAGGAGGAAAAACAAAATTTTAACATAAACAAATTATAAAATGATCTATTGAGCTTACTAGATTCATAAAACTACATGCCCACTCAAAATGAAAAATATACAAAATTATAAAATCAGCAAGGGAAACATATCAACAAACAATAACAGAGCCAATTATTTATATATACCCTAAGTTATTTATATTTACTGATACCTAAGTTTGCAATGATACAACCACTGCTTACACTTAAAGCTTAAACAAGTCAGTCAGAATTTATTTCATTGGAGGCATTATATCACACAACAGGAATATATTAAAAAAATAACAACATAAAATGTCATTATGTAATAATAATTAAATATAAATATTATTCTGGAAAACACAGTTTTTAAAATCCTAGTTCATTAAAAATCAAGTTAAAATTAAATGAAGTTGAAATACATCAGTGAAGGTCCAAGACAATTCGACGAAATAAAACATATAAAACAGTTTACTAAAGTTGAGATAATTATTTAATTACATTAATAATTTTAATCCAACAAACAACAATGACAATAAACATAAACAATTAGCTATAAATATAATGTTAATTTCCATAAGGATGAAATAGTTGAATTTTGCACTCACATGACAAATTTGGCAAGGAACTAGTAATGAATTTTGTACACAATGGATTCACAACAACAAAGAGAGCACACAACTTTTGTTTACAACCTCATCAGACAAAATGTAAGAGTCAAAGTGAGCAAATTCTTTGATCTTCTTATTAAAGTTTAAATAATATCATAGCTTTTATCAGTTAATGCCATGTAGATAGGAATGGTTTAAAATTGACTCTAGATGAATTAAGGTAAGAACACACTAGAACTAAAGTCCACAATAAAAGAAGTTACACGTTATAATGGGGTTACTTAGTTATATTTGAACAAATGACAAATGTTATCAGTCAAGCTGTTCATATTTCATAAAAAAGAGGGGTGTCCCCTGATTACTAATAACAGAAATTTCATTTGATAATCATTTAAAAAAATAAGACATTGAATTTCATTCGGCTATTATTATAATCCTCACATACATGAAATCATTTCATTTAAATTGTATGAATGAATTAAATACTGTAGCCTTCTTTACAAAACATTAAATAATCATATTAGATATGGCTTGGTGTATTATTTAAACATAGTAAATAATAAAAATGTTAATTTGTCTATTATCAAATGCTTATAATTTTCTCCTGAACTATGTCTTAAAATCAAAGTTAGTAACTCATTTTATAATAATCTACAGTAAGCTCTCGTGTGTATTTACCTTTACTAATAAATTTCAATCTAATCAAAACGTTGAACAAATACAATGCAAAATATATTAAGAAATATACACGAATATTTAAATACTAAACAAACAATAAAACTTTTTTTAAAATTTTTTTAATTAATGACAAATTATGTTAAAAAAAGGGTCATGGCATTAGTTTTTTCAAATTAATTATAAACTTTTCAAGCCTAAATTAGGATAACAAATTTAATCTATCTGTTGAAACCAATCATTAAATAAATTCTACAGTGTAAATACAAATATTATGAACATTTTTTATTATAACTGTAACCATGTGAGCATCTTGCAGTCTAATGTTGGCACTTCTATACACATATGCACAGAAAAACTTTTTTTAAATTACAAAATAATAATATGCAAATACGTATAGACATTAATTTAGAAAAATGTTTTTGACTATATTTAATCCACAGCACAGCTCGTAGCTAAAAGAGAAAATAATAACAATATCATATCGATTTGATACCGACAGGTAATGAAGAAATATTGGCACACAAGACAACAACGCACTGCATTTACCTTTCACGCTTCGGCTGTATATACAAAACTAAATATATATATATTTACACTTCATAACAATTTATAAACATAGAAAATAATAAAAATATTTAAGAATATAAGAAGAGAAATGTAGTAATTACATGATTAATACTCAACATAGCAGGTCCACACATCTATACAGGCCACATATACAGAAAATACAATTGGGACTAACCAAATAAAATTGTGTGACTATGATAATTTGTTCTCAATTAATACAATATAAGCATTACACTAGGTTAGATTAATTCAGGGCACAAAGGCAGCACATTGTGAGCTTATGATATTATATATATTTTTTTAAAGTTTATAATAAATTAATTTTTAAAACTGCAGATACTTAAACACACTATTAAATAAAATGTATAAAAATAATTAAAAATAAATTCTGAAATTTATAAATAATTTTTGTACGCAACAGACATGCCTTTGTACCGTAGTCGCTGCAGTCAACTGTTGACATATATATATAACCTATTTACAAAGTATATAAAATATATTAAATACAAGTCCTTGAGATTGATATAATTGCCTGGAGCAGTTAACACCTGACTAGTTAAGACAAACTAGTGCTTTTTTTCCAACAACACCATATAACTTATGGCTATTTAGGATAGTATTTCTCTATTTAAAACACTTATCATTCTAGGGAAATAATTTTAAGTGTAAAAAATTTCGTATTAAATGGCGTAGGTAATTTGTTCTATGTGAAAATAATTGGCCAGGCAATATAGAACATCACAAGTTTAAAACATCCAACGAGCGTTTCCTTTCAGTAAGTCTGAAACATAAAAGTAAATTATTACTTAGTAATATAATTATGTATCACAAGATCAGGTGTATCATTTTAGAATAAGAAATGGAACTAAACAAATTCGAGACAGATTGGGGAAAATATGTTCGGTAAAAGATTGGGATGGAAAATGGTAGAGGTTGTAATACAACTTTTTTTTTTTTAATTATGTTACTTTAAATAATTTGTAATGTTTTTATAATTATATATATATTTTTCTTTTAAATTGTTATTGTCTTTCTCGGGGTTTTAGGTCAGTGCCGGCTTCTTCCAAATGTTATTAATATGAATAAAAAAAATAATGATAAATCAAATATAATACAAAAAAAATAATCAATCAATAAAAATGTTGAATGTATTAATGAAATAAAAAAAAATGTATATATATTTAATATATATAAACAATTTTTTTCAATAGTTCAAGTTCCCTCACCAATCACTTAAACAAAAAATATATTCCAACAATAATTACAAATCTCACCATTCTTTCACTGTTTTTTCCTTTCTTAATATTGTTTTCTGGTAATTGTTTAATTCAATATATTTAACCTTTTCTTCATGTTCAAATAATTATTTTCAATATTTCACTTTGACTATTATTTCTACCTTCTCAATCTCATTTAACACATTATATCTATATCTCAACTGTACTTATTAAATTCTCTAGACTAACTGCATAATAATTTTTTCTTTTTTTAACTGTTGTTTTTCCATCAGCTGATTCACTGTTGTTCCACTCATATGTTTTTTTATTCACTTGCCTACTAGATTTTTTGTACTTGTGTGTGTGTAATGTTTATATATATATATTAATGAATTAATTTAGATATATCATTTCTATATTTAAATAATGAAATAAATTTTGAATAAATAAAATCTTTGAATAAACTCCATATAACTTAGGCTATATCTAATTTTTTTAAATATTTTTTATAAATAACTTAAGAAATTTAAACTATATATATTTTGAATTGTTATAATATCTCCTGGTAATTTTCCTTAAAAATGTTTATTTAAATATTTTTTATGGAACAAAAATAAAATTAACAATGAAAATATATAATTTATTTAATAAAAAAAAATTAGCAATCATTTTTTTTTTTTTATCGGCTGATTTATTTAACTTGAAATATCGGTATTAATATCATTATCAGATACACCATTACTATTTGTTGCCCTGTATCAGTGATTGGTGTTTCAATTTTTTGACTACTACTGTCCTTATTTGTAGAAATTACATCAATTAATTCTTCATCTGATGACAGTTGTGATATTAATGAAATTAATCCTTCACGGACTTTAACAATAAGATTCCATAACTCTTCCTCCGTATTCTCCTTATAAACACAAATATTAATAGCAGGATCAAACTGACACCAATACAGTTGTTCTTCTTTATCTTTACCTAGAGGTTCCAAACGAAGTTCTTCCTCTGTCAACTTGTTGATATCAGACTTTAATTTGCTATTGAGATCAAACTGAGACTCCAATAGCATTTTTAAGAGACACAGTTTAACAGCCATTTTAGATTTTTTATAACCTGTCCTTTCCAACTTCCAACCATTTTCACTTAAATAAGAATGATAAAATTTAATTAGGGTACGTTCCCATTTTTCTGTTATCACAGATTTATGAACTTTTCTTATATAAAATTTGTAAATTTTCTTAAAGTATTTCATTGGGTTATATTCCCTGTCATAGAATTTAGATATTTGGTTTTCTCCTATTCCAGTAGTCGGATCACTACAGCTAACAAATATTTGGTGCTGGTAATTAGGCCTATGTTGTTTTTCCAGTAAATCTTTTTCAATAGCTTTAATTTTGTTGTTGTGACCTTGGACGTTCAGTTCTAATGACTCCAATTGTTTCTTTTGCTCTGCCATGACATTCTTTTCTTTCTCAATTTTATTCTCTAGTCTTCCCTCTAATTCCTGACACCTCTGATTGGTCATCTGTTCATTTTCCGTTTTCACTATCTCTTCTTGGCAAGTCAGATCTATTTGAATCTCCTCTTTCTGAGTCTGAAGTTCACTTCTCCACTCCTTGCGAGAAGTTTCCCTTTGCTTATCCAATTTATTCTGTAAATCTTCCTCCAGTTTGTTCATTCTAGTCTTCAATTCATCCTGGACCGAGTTTAAGTGTTTTTTCACATCTGCTACAATAATTTTTTGATTTTGTTTGTTTTCATCTTGAATTTTTTTTAATTGTTGGTTAATTTTATCTTGATTTTCTTTGTTTTCATCAAAACGTTGTAATATTATCTTCAACCATGGGGGTTGAGTTTCTAATTGTAGGTCTAACGTTTTTACAGTTGCTGATTCCATGGTAAAATCTGTCCTAAAGTTATATCTCTGGTTATTGTCCATAATTCTAGATTAACTTATCTTTCTTACAAACTATCTTTTATAGTTAGTACAATTATTATAATTAGTTATAGAAGTTATTTGTAGTAGTGTACAACTTGAAAAAAGCCAAAACGTTGCGGCGCCAAAATGTAATACAACTTTTTTATTTTAATTATGTTACTTTAAATAATTTGTAATGTTTTTATAATTATATATATATTTTTCTTTTAAATTGTTATTGTCTTTCTCGGGGTTTTAGGTCAGTGCCGGCTTCTTCCAAATGTTATTAATATGAATAAAAAAAATAATGATAAATCAAATATAATACAAAAAAAATAATCAATCAATAAAAATGTTGAATGTATTAATGAAATAAAAAAAAATGTATATATATTTAATATATATAAACAATTTTTTTCAATAGTTCAAGTTCCCTCACCAATCACTTAAACAAAAAATATATTCCAACAATAATTACAAATCTCACCATTCTTTCACTGTTTTTTCCTTTCTTAATATTGTTTTCTGGTAATTGTTTAATTCAATATATTTAACCTTTTCTTCATGTTCAAATAATTATTTTCAATATTTCACTTTGACTATTATTTCTACCTTCTCAATCTCATTTAACACATTATATCTATATCTCAACTGTACTTATTAAATTCTCTAGACTAACTGCATAATAATTTTTTCTTTTTTTAACTGTTGTTTTTCCATCAGCTGATTCACTGTTGTTCCACTCATATGTTTTTTTATTCACTTGCCTACTAGATTTTTTGTACTTGTGTGTGTGTAATGTTTATATATATATATTAATGAATTAATTTAGATATATCATTTCTATATTTAAATAATGAAATAAATTTTGAATAAATAAAATCTTTGAATAAACTCCATATAACTTAGGCTATATCTAATTTTTTTAAATATTTTTTATAAATAACTTAAGAAATTTAAACTATATATATTTTGAATTGTTATAAGGTGTAGATTCTTTTAAAATAAAGAGTTGAGCAAGAAATATTTATAGGGTCTCATTTTTGTTGATGAAAAAAGATTGATTAATCACATACATTTTTCTCAATTGTGTAGAAAGTATGAATTATATTTAAAGTTTTAATATCTTTTCCATGGGATGAAAATATTTCATTAACATTGCTTCGATAAATTTATAGGCAATTGTTTTAATCTGAAAATAAATTACATTTTAAAACCCACCATTATTTCATTATTACTGGTGGTCTAAATGTAAGAATGGTTGGTAATAAATTACTAACAAAATATTACCGTTACACTATTGTTGAAGTATTTCAAACTTAACTTGTAAATGTATTTAAATCTGACTTGTAACAGATTTATAATAAGTATTGTTCTTAAATTCAAAGTAGTTTGGTTTTTGGAATGACACGTTATTATTTAAAAAAAAGTAAATAACAAATCTCAGTCGCATGCTCACTTCATGAATACAATTCTTGTTTTTATACCTACTTCTGAACCTGGACTGGGGGGACTGTTGTTTTATTCTCGATATCAAAGATTCTAATTTAAAAATTAAAATGTCACACTGTAAGTTGAAGCTAAGTTAATTCTATATGCTTTAAGAGCTAACCCTTTGTTCGGGCGTCATTTGTAAGTGGAGTTAAGTTAAAATTATAGTTTATCTATTCAATTCTTATTTTCAATATCAATTAATTAATCCAGTTTGTGCTTTAAGAGATTTTAGTCAAAAATGAAGTTACTTTAGTTTGCAAGTCTGCGTTCTTACAAAACTATTTTATTTTTTACCTAAAGGCAGGGTTACTTCTTAGTCGTACTTAGCAGTTATTTCTATAACGTGGCAATGGAAAATACAATGACTTAGCCAGACATCTTTATGAAAACAAGAAATCTCCTTTTTATTATTACTGAAAACAAAAACATTGTTATATCTCTCAACAGGAGAATTATTAAAATCTAATATTCATTTTTATAGAGTACAAATCATCAAGCATACATAAAGTTCAAATTTAAAGTTCTTCACCATTCCTTCCTATTATAACTGATCTAATGATTACTTAATTTTTAATGTTCATCACTTTACTCACGACTGACAGTCCATACTTTACTATTCTCCTTCAAATCACAATTATTTAACATCCACCATTTTATCGTATTTGAATCTGTTCAGCCATCTTATAACGTGGCTGCTCCATGCTAACTCCTGACAAGGACTTCCTTACTCTGACTCCTGAACAAGACTTTTCTACTCTCGCTCCAGACTAAGACTGCCCAAGGCACGCTTTCTTGTTGCTTGGCAAGACGCTCTCGCTGAGGCTCTTGGGAAATATTCTACTTTTCCTATCAAATGGGGTTCGGCTTTCGAATTGCTTTCACCTTACGCTGCATTAACTTAGAAGGTTATCATCTGTTTTATTTGAAGGTTACAAGTTTATATCACTTCACGCGCACAATTTGAATTTTATAGTTTATTAGTAATCATTAGGTTATTATTGTTCATTAAAAGATTGTTCAAATACACTTTATAGTTTGTTATTATTATACAATACTTATTATTTCTATTATTTTATTATTAGTTCCTATTTATTTATTAATATTGAATAATGTTTTACTAATTACTGGTTGGAGAGTGTCCCATGCTTACAACACTCACTCTTGGACAATAACAATAGTCAGCAGGATAAAGAACACAATTTCTTTTGAATTGAACATCAATGGAAATTGTTTACAATTAACAATTATTTTAACGATTTAGTTATAAACTGGTTTTAAATAATTATAAACAACACAATTGTAAAAATAAAATATTACATTAATCAACATATTTAAACTAAGTTCCCAATCTTGATCTTGATCATTAATCTTAATTATTAATGTTTATATAATTAAGTTGATAAGATTGTCAGTTTCATTATGAGAAATTTGAATAAAAAGCTACTTTAATCCAAAGCTGTAAGAACATTTATAAGGCAACAAAGTAAGAAATTTACCTCAGTATTTGTTTTTATTTTTGGTTTAGTGTTGTTTAGGTAATATGTAAACAGTGTGTCTCATTGGGTTTATTCCAAAATGGTTACACGAGAAAATTAAAGATTTTATGAAAATGTTTATAGGTTAGATTTTAATAGGGTACATAGCCTATTATGTTTAGATTTTTTTATTGATATGAGATTTTACAAAAGTAGTTAAAATAAAGTTTTTATAAATTATTGCAAATCTTGTTTATTAAAAGTACAATAGAACTCCGCTGATTGTCACTTCCAGGACCATGAACATGGTTGGAAGACAAAAAATGTTGAATTACCAGAGGAACATGTTTACGTTAAAATGTGATAAAATTGAGAGAAAAAGTACAGTACACTTCCACTGTAAATTAATAAAATAGTAAAGAACATAAAAAATCTGTAATGCTCGTTTGTTTAGAAGACGACAATCTTAATTTTGCTGCGATGTTTATAAATTTTCTATCCATAAAATATCCAGTGGTATAGAAATAGAGTTTTGTTTAATGTACTGAAGAGCTGTGTTAAATGCTTGTTTAACCATCTGCATGCGATTCTTGCCCAGTAGGTTCATAGCTATCATTGTCTTCCTTTTTTTTTTTCACTGTTGTCTGTAGGCTAGGTTACAGCAGCAATGATCTGGTTGTCATTTATTAATTCTTCTTTAACAGTACAGTCAGGATCAGTTTCAATGATCCACTTACTCACGTCACTGGGCTAAACATCAGGGTGTAAAATTTGGAAGTCTTTTATAATATATTTTTGACGATATCTTCTCTTTAGCCACTCAATCACCTCTGATCCATAGGTTGGATGAGACGTCATGTTAGCAGGAAGAAATAATGCTTATATCTCTCTTTATTAATTCGTCTTCAGATAGATAAGATGGTGCATTATACAGTAACAATATGGCACATAGAAGGAGTTTTTTACTTTAAGTTCTTTTCAACCGCTGGAAAAAAATGGTCAAAAAACTATTCCTTAAAAAGGTCAGTCCATCCATGCTGACCTTTGATATCAGTAGTGATGACTGGTAGTGATGACAAATTAATATTTTAAAATGCCCTTAGTTTTTGAACTTATCCGATTACAAACAATGTAAGCTTGTAACTGCATTGCTACAGGTACAGGTAGCAATAGTCAACCTATCTTTAAAAAGTTTCAAACCTTTTACGGTTTCATTTTGGATAGCCAGAGTTCTTGTAATTTAATCCTGTCAATTTATCAGGAGTAAATTTTGGAATTCTAAATTCCCTTGAAGCTGCTTCATCAGCAGAGAGCTTCTAACCTGAAATTATTACATTTAGAATTTCAAGTTTTTTTCCCCCAGCAATGTAACCAGCCTTTACTTGTTGTAAACTACTCTCTGTCCTCATCTCCTTCCAATTTTCTACGCAAACGAAGGGCCTTTTCTTTAATGATTGGTTCAGACAATTGATTTCCTTTTCTTATTTCCTGCTCTAACTATAACCATAAAACATTGTCTAAAAGTTTACATATTGGCTTTTTAAATTTTCTGTCCTTTTTCATACTCAATCATCATCGTACGATATTCTAGGTATTTCCTATTTTTTCTCCCGTTTTTAATTGACTGTCGTTACACCTACTCCTACTTTTGAAGGGATTCACCTTTATTTTACCTTTCAAGGACTTTTAATTTCTTTGCCAAAGACAGTGCGACATGTTTATGTTTTGCTGTTACCATAATGAAATCATAGACACTATGTCTAACCTAAAGTACTGAAAACTAATTTCTAATTACGTACAGTCTGATGAGACTGCTACACAAATCATCCTGAAATAGTTTAAGCTAGAGGCTAAAAGAAGAGGCATCTTTAGGCTTCTACAACAGAGTGATGACTTCGATGCTAGCATAGGACGGAAGCTCCCGAGCCTCGTTGAAGGCAAAGGTATAGGCTTTCCTAGTAGGTCCTTGGAGTGTACATTTAGCTTAGGTTGACGCACAAGGACCTTGAGTCCTTATACCTCAATAACCTAATCTAATCTAATTTTCAATACACATATAGTACATAGTGCATATCTGAACAGACTACACTTGTTTTGTAAACACACTTTTGTCACAATATAACGTATGTAATGACCGGTGGCGCACCTGTTGCTAGTCAAATGCCTACTGACTTGCATTACAGATGATGACTCATCGACAACAGACATGTATGTAGCGTTTGCATCACCGATAGCAGCATAATCAGACTAAACGGAGAGTCGGACCAATCAGAGGTTGAATTAGCGAAGTTCTACTGTACTATACAAATTAAACTTTGAAATCATTGTTATTGGGTTAGTTCTGCAAATCATCATGCTTTAATATATTAAAAAATTGTTTACTTAAACGCAGTTGAACAACAGAGGTGCCATCCTCAGTGATATATGAGCAACAATAACTAAACTATAACTGAATTATTTATACAGTATAACAACCACACAGAACACAATTCTCACAAAAAATATGCCTAAGTATCAGACGCATTTCAACGACCTTGTTGTTGAAACACGTCTGATACTTAGGCGTATTTTTTGTGAGAATTGTGTTCTGTGTGGTTGTTATACTGTATAATTTTTCTCATAAGTCAAGCTCAACATTTAATATGAATTATTTATTAAATTTATAAATAAGCATTAGTTAGAAATAAAATATTTCTATATAAATTACCTAAATAGTTGTGGATGTTAACATTGCGTGTACAGATGACATTCTATGTATGATGTTGGTACGAAACCTTCCTCGTTGTCAGTCTGTCTACGCACTCGTGTCCATCCGTCACCTTGGTCATGCTCTATTATGAGTAACTCTTCTCCATCTATCATTGGAATGGACCCTTCGCTTGTCGCTATGTTTAACAGAATGAAAATTAGCACCAACAAGTTTTAAGATTATGCTTAATTATTATTTTGTACCGAATTGCTGAAAAATGACTAGAAACTATTTAAAATTGTACATAAAAGCAAACTTTTTGTTTAATGTATAAGTAATAACCGATTTATATTTATTTAAGGTAAGAGTGCAGTGTTATTTTGATTGTTTAGCATTTATGAAAATATTAGAACCAATACAATAAGGAGAAAAATTGTAAATATCATGACTATTAAAAAGAATTATTTTAATTCGGAAAAGAGTTGGTAGAATAATTAACCCTGGGTTTACAAATATTCTTTCACTCTCCTTTCGTCTATAATATTGTTGTAGAGTAAAAATTTTTTCTGGAAGGTTTAAATAATCTCTCAGGTGACTTTTACGAAACAAAATTAAAAATCATCTCTCCGAAAAAATAATTAAACGAACAGGACCACTTGTGCCAAATCGTGCTCAGGAGCTCACCGAGTGCGGACTTGAAAAACTTAAGGGGATCTAGCTGGATCTAAACTTTTTTTTCCTATATAGTCTTGGGTTAGAACTCTCTCTTTTATCTTTCCTATACAGCCTCTCATGACCAACTCTTGTTCTTTTCTGACCCTGACGCTATTAGAGTATTCGAGGACTAGGGCTTTTTATTTTCTTCTGTGAATGATGACCGAAAGGTTTTTCGGCTTTAAACAACAAGAAGTATGCCAAATTGTGATACACAAATTTTGATATTTTTAAAAAGTGTATTTTTATCACACAGAAATATTCAGCTTTTAGTGGAAATTAAGTGAAATTAGGTAATATATATAACCCTAAAAGGCGAATTTACTACAATCATTAAATACTAAACAAACAATAAATAATAAAAACAACAAAGGAACAAAACGAAAACTCATGCTCTTCTGTTTCAAGAGAACAACAGAGAGGGGGGGAATGTTTAGGATGACAGAAGATGAACATATTTTTGAATATGTGTGACCCTGACTTACAAAAGGATGTGGGAGACCATTGTCTAATATGTTTGAAAAAATAATTAAAATCCAAGAAAAAAAAAATTTATTAAAAATAATAATAATACAGTAGAACCTCTGTTAACCAGCCTCGGATTAACCGGCCTATATCGTAGTGTACTGGTTGGATGAGAGTTTCCGAAAATAAATTGTAATTGAAACACCAAAGCGGCGGCGATATCAAATGACTTTGTCGATAGCGGTATCCCAATGTTGGCAGCGTAAAAACACCGCGGTACCAAAGTGGCGGCGATATCACACGACTTTGTCGATAGCGGTATCCCATTGTCGGCGACGTAAAAACATCGTGGCACCAAAGCAGCGGCGAGTCAAACGACTTTGTCGATATCGGTATCGCATTGTCGGCGGCACCAAAGCAGTGACGAGTCAAACGACTTTGGTGATAGCGTATCCCATTGTCGGCGGCATAAAAACACCGCGGCATTGGCACCCGTCGGTATAGCAGACATACACAGACAAAAACGTTTGATGGGCCGCTTTTTTTCCACGAATCAATTTAGTATAGCCTACATTATGGAAAATATAACATTTCTATTTCTTGGAAGCTTGTGTTGGTTTCGTTTGAGACGCGGTTAAATGTGTCAAAAGACTTGACAGGGGGGAATCTGTAAAAAAAGCTTTGTAGTGTTTAATTTTTTCATGTTTGATGTATAATATACATAACATAATATATACGATACATTTATGTACAATAAAATGAGTTGCAATAACATCTTTATTGCATAATTTTTAGTGCTACCTAATTAAATAAGCTTTCTTTAAACGAAAACCGATTTTTCACGGGAGCCTCGGATTAACCGGTCAAACGGGCAACCGGCCCGGGTGTCAGTCCCGACTAGACCGGTTAAGAGGGGTTCTACTGTAATAGTAAAATTCTTACTTCCAAATTTTTACTACTTAAGGAGCAGTGAACTGTACTTATATTAAAATATAAATCAATAAGCCAATTTAAAAAGATTAAAATCTGGAATATTGTGAAAGTGGTAGCTAGGAACATATTGAATGTTACATAATATTGATAAGACATGCCGAGTTCCCTTTTGAGATAGTTTATGAAAAAGCTCGCTAATATAGAACAAAGTGGACAGCAAGTGAAATAACAATCTCCAAAGTGACTCAGAAATAAGAAAAAGAAAATATCCTATGATAATATTATTTAAATTATTTTAAAATACTTGATTTGTTTTTGATTAAAATAATTTTTGGGAAAATGTGTACGGCTAATTCCGCTACCTTCACTTTGAAAGAACGTTCAAGATAAATTTAAAGTGGATACCAAACACTGAACTACAACAAATATAATTAAAAGGTAAATTCAATTCTTAATTAGTTTATGCTTGGTCAGATCTTAACTGACACAAAATATAGACTTTTTTGGAACCTTTACACAGTATACGCTAAAACAAACAGTACTGAAATTATATGTTTAAAATGTTTTATTTTGTAACTAAGGTACAGCAGTGAAAGAGACTTTTAGTGTTATACAAACACATGTTCTCTATGTCCTCCATTAAGTTTTAGGTGATATTCATAGCATTCTTGGAGATTTTTAAATATATTAGTGAAAAGGGGTTGTTGTATTCCTCTACCACATTTAGTTATTCTTTCTCAAAGTTCGCTGATGGTAGTTGGTAGATCGTCTCGGAAAATGCTTTCCTTTATCGATCCTAAAACATAGGAGGCAGGTGATAAGAAATCAGGGAAATGTGGTGAGTATGGAATTCGGGAAACAAGGCGGTTGCCAAACGTTTCTTGAAGAAAAACAAGAGGGTCTAATGGCGGTGTGACTAGTGGAGCAATCTTGCTAGAACCACTGGAAACCACAATCCAGATTTGTAGCATGACAAAACCTTGTGAGAACTCTTACAAAAAGTTGAATGATTTTCTTTCTATAATGTACCTGGTTTACAATAAGAGCATTCTTGTTATCATTTTTAACGAAGGACACAATATACTCCTCGCTGATCCAAACAATTAGACATTCACTATGTTGAGGCTTCTCTATGAACATATGAAGATGTTGAAATCAAAGAAAACGTACTGTATGTTTGTTAATGAAACCGTTTAAATAAACATGACTTTCATCTGACAATTATAAATTAGATAGAAAATCAGAATTTTTGGATTCCATTACTAACATTAAGACACAATAAACAACTCTAGCTTGTTTGTCCCTATCGTTTAAAGGATGACCAATCTTAAACATTCTTTTCAAAGACGTATAACTGATATTCATTTTCAAAGATGTTCAGTGAAGGCTTCTTTTACTACAATGTTCAATACTGTTCAAAGGTTACATATTAGAAAACTTAGCGTAATAACTCCAATAAATTTTAGTATAAGGTCTGGAATTCATAATGACATTGACTTCTATCTTTTTATGATTAAATGTGAAAATGTCATACTTCTCCTACCCCATCAGACACCATAACTTATTACGACGAGGTGCTCTGTTGGTATGATGTCATAATCTTCATACGATTTTAATGCCTCCACCTAACCTAACCTAAAAACTGATAAAACATTTACTTCATATTATATTTACCTTCAAATGGATAAAGTGCTCTACAGGTACCAAGTGGAGGTAATAGTTCGCCATCGTAGTAGTCGGGTACTGGAGCATCATCAGAGTCTGGTAGTGAAGTGTGAGATGTACCCAATCCTGATTCTGGACTGTCAGAGCATCTGGCACAACCATACATATAGCATTCATGACACATTACTAATCTATAGTTTTACATGCCATAAGAAATAAATGTGATTGTGCTCAAAACAAAATTAATAATAATAATAATAATTTTCAGTTTATTTAAATGAATTAAAACAAATCAGTAAAAGTGTTCAGAAATAGAAAAAAAAAGAAAAGAAAGACCTTACCATATTATCTCCCAGTATTGTCCTATGTTATGATAAATTTGGATTTATTTTGTCTTACTTCATTAATTCTAATTCTTTAAAGAATAAATATAGTACAAATGAAT
This sequence comes from Aphrophora alni, assembly GCA_963513935.1. NCBI lineage: Eukaryota > Metazoa > Arthropoda > Insecta > Hemiptera > Aphrophoridae > Aphrophora > Aphrophora alni. Next base: position 130,470,052 of record OY740769.1, on the reverse strand, counting down.
GTTATCTGTAGAAGATATAAACCAATCATCGAGTGGGAAAATGGCTGGATATAATACAAAAGTAGATAAAGACCATACAATCAAGATTCAAAAAAAAAAAAAAATTTTAAAAATCATAGTTTTAAACAAAACTAACTATTGCCATCATATGAAAGATCCTGGTAAAAACAAAAAAAGCCTAAAGTTCTCAATAAATGGCCAAATTGATGAAACTTGACAGATGGATTTCAAATTTTTGTGAAAATTTTATAAAAATTAGTAAACCAAATCAATATCTCAAACTGCAATCAACATTAAAATAAATAAATAAATAATAAACTAACTGTTATTATCGCATTTTGATTTATTTCACTTCTGTATAAAGAACAAAAAAAAATTGGGTATTATACATGACAATTTAGTATTACACACATTTAGAAACATGTTATGGAAAATTGACTTTCAGTTTGAATTCTTTTTTAAGTGTAAATAAATATTTGTGCATTGAATTACAAACAAATATTGAATGAAATTTGTTCTTCAATATTAAATCAAAATTTAATAAAAACGAACATAATTTTTTTCTGATTAACAAATTCAGATTAACGAAACTATCCAAATAATAAGTATATAAAAAATTTGATCACATTTTTGCAACTTATTGTAAAATGGGTTTCATTCATGTTATTATTCAGTTTCACAAGAGAGTACAGTAGAACCCCTCTAATCCGCCCTCGGGTGGTTCGTTACTCCGGTTAATCCGACCGTGCTCGAGCTCGCGATATTGTGCCGACTCGCGGACTTGTCGATGACTCACGGCCCGTCTGGTGCCATTCTTTCCGGTTTGTTATCGCTTTCCCGCTTCAGTGCTGTGTCATCTCTCGTGAAAAATTAAACACTACAAAGCTTTTTTATAGATTCCCCTCTGTCAAGTCTTTTGACACATTTAACCGCGTCTGAAACAAAACCAACACACGCTTCCGTATTCCCGTTTTCGTAACTCGCTCATTTTTATTTACTGTATATACTGTACGTAGATCATAACCAGTCAAAGACAAGAAGAAAACTGAAAAGAAATGTTATATTTTCCATAATGTATACTAAATTGAATCGTGGAAAAAAGCGGCCCATCAAACGTTTTTGCCTTTGTATGTCTGCTATACCGACGGGTGCCAATGCCACGGAGTTTTTACGCCGCCGACAATGGGATACCGCTATCGACAAAGTCGTTTGACTCGCCGCCGCTTTGGTGTTTCAATTACAATTTATTTTCGGAAACTCTCATCCAACCAGTACACTACGATATAGGCCGGTTAACAGAAGTTCTACTGTAGTTGCAAAGTTTATATATCATTTATTTCACTTTAAAAAAATCTGTTTATATAATATGTAATAAATATTGACTTTTTTCGGATAATCCGACCTTTTTTGCGTTCCGACCATGCCCCCAGTCCCGAAAGTGACGGATTAGAGGGGTTCTACTGTATATTAAATAAGCTTGTTATAATGCAAGTATTGTTAATGTAAATTTAACATTAATATACTGACCCATGTGAAGGAAGAGGAGTGCCAGGTGCAGATTGTTTATGATTGTGGTTAGTGGCAGAAACACTTGAGTCTGAAGCTGACCGACTTAGAGACCCTTCTTCTCCTGAACCTCCGCTGTTTCTGTATAAAAAACACACAATATTTACTGACATTTAACTAAAATGATATCACAGTGGCATAAGGTGAGCTGAAGATTCAGGCTATCTCATTTCGTATATATGTTCTAATAAATCATTAACTATATCATTCATTTTAATTTATTACATATTTTTTCGATCCAAATCCAAATAGGCTATAGTTAAGACGCACTACTGCAAAGAAAAAACATAGTGTAAAATAATAACGACAGAGAGATTTTAACAATCAACAGATGAAACTAAGAAAGTGATATAAAAATTATACTGTTATAATTTGTTAGGTCTATTAATGAAACAACTTTGCAATAACGTACAGTATTATACATGTAGTGTTGTTTTTAAATATAAAATATAATTTACAAACTACCATAGTTAAATAGTTAATTGTAATACAAAATTGTAAACAATAATTATAATTATACCAACATGACACACGTACAATCATCCGCAATCCGTACAGGACACCAATAAATATAGACGCACAAATTAATAACTAATAACAGACAGACACTTTTATGCAGCTAGCTATCCGAAGACCTCTTGTATTAAGATGTGATAGCCCCCACCTTACTCACTATTGCTATAGGAAACAACCATAGTTAATAGTAGGGGAAGACTTCACTTTTCTTATCAGATGACATGTACAGCAGGTTGCGGTCAAATAGGAGCTGTAAAGCTGCAATGTTACTCATGTAAAAAATAGTAATGTTACATTTAAAATAACGTTTTAATTATAATTTTATATTTACAATGATGACGAATATATGTACCTTGATATGGTAGGCTTATAGAAATGTATTTTCATTTTTTGTCGTTAATACTTGGGCTTCACAGCTAGCCTACTAAGCCTAGAAAATATGCCACTATAATCTCACAATAATAAATGGAACCATCCATTTAGTATTATATTCACAAACATTTGTCTACTACTAATACTTTCTAATCACAAAGGAAGGAAAGTTGTTTCAAATGGCTTTTCCTTGGGTAGATTACAATTTGGTAGTAAACTTTCCAATACAAATCACCATACCGTTATTTTCACTGGAGAACTTGGTTGAGCTCTACACATTTAACAAGAGGGTCTTATCCATTTTTAAACGAATCCCTACAGTAAGAAAGTAATGTCTAAAAAAATGTTGATATTTCACTTTTAGAACAATGTCTGATTATGTGTATATTTTTGTTGCACATTAAATCAAAATTAATGGTTTGACTCAAATTTTATGGAAGGATAGTATTCTAAATCGAACACTCAATTCTTGATAAAAGCTGGAAAAAGTTGAGGCAGAAGTCAAAATCACTACACGAGTAGACACAAAAATACAAGATATACAAAAAATTTTATCAATCAATTGATTTTATGTCATCGTAATAATATTTATGTGAACAAATGAAAAATACAACTCAATTTCTTAATTGGTTGTATTTAGGTGTAGGTTGGACCCACCTATGTCCGAACAATAATTTTCAGTAAAGTAGGTTTCTTACTTCCCGAACTATTAGGTCAAAATTTAAACAAATTATTGAACTTATAAAAGGAAAAAAAAAGAAGGGAAATGTACCAGGTGGTCCATGGGTAATGAATAGAAATAAAAGTACAAGTATACCATTTTGAAATGTTCATGTACGGAAAATTACATCGCTCAAATGATAACCATTTTCACGAATACATGTTTGAAGCCGTTTTCAGAAATTTGCCTCCACTTTTCCATTTTTGTTCATTGATTTGTTTTTGCTGTCTTCAGTTCTACCTGTGGCTTTCCTCCGTACACACAGATAAAAAGATCAAATGAGCGGGGAAGCCAGGCGACCACCACTGAAGAGAAAAATGATTCGATCAGGAAAATGAGCTGAAAATCCCACACTTTCCTATGGCACACCAAACAGTCACTTTTTGGCTGTGTACAGTCTCTGATTCAATCAATGACAATTTTCTGAAGCTGTTTGTTTACGATCCCATATAAATGAAAAAGGGCTTCATCGCCCAAAATAATCATCAAATTTTCATCCTCTTCAAACATATTCAGCATTGTTCGTGCACTTGCAAGTTGTTGTTGATAATCACTAGCATTTAATTCCTGCACAGTTATTAATTTATATCGATGTAACCCTAAGTCTTTAGTTTAAATCAGAGATTCATCAACCACTCTATAACTGTGATGTAGACTGAATAGCATGGAGTAGGGAATTGAATGACTACAGGTGTCCTCACTCTTCACTCTCCAAGTAATACTCATTATTTATTTTTATTTACATACATGAATTCGGTAGTTTACCCAATCTCATAGTTAACAAATAATACAGTTTATGTACAGAAAATTACTTCTGAAAATAGCATCCTTCTTCATGTAAGCATATCAAAATTATTTCATAAAAGTTGTCCATTACTTTCACTACACTTTCTCTTCCTATGGCTTTCTGTATGAATGGCTTCTGTTAGATCATTTAGTGATCGAGGTTTGTGAACATACAGTTTTGACTTTAGGTATCCTCAAAGAAAAAAAATCATATGCTGATAGATCAGGTGATCAAACGAGCCAGTGCATGCCAACAAAGCGTGAGATGATGTGATGGGGATACATTTGTTTCACAAACTCGTCATAAACACAAAATCATCAGAGTACAACATGCCCAGAATTTTTTCAAAAAAAAGAGTTTCGTCTCCTCAAAATCACATTCATAAGCTCTTGTGTAACTATTATTTTGTACGGATGAAACTTTAACACATTGTGTAAAATTGCTGTAACGAGCGACAACTAAGACCCAAAGCTAGAGTACGCTGCCTAGTGGAGTGACAAGGACTCTGAGAACTGATACTCTCACATTCTCAATGTTTTCTGAAGTCTGTGTAGTAGGAGAATGGCCACGAGATTTATTGTTCATAACTGATCCCATTGTTTGGAAGAAGTCATCCAACAAACAAAGTAATTATCTGTGATCAGGGATCTGTCATCATGCTTCACATCGATATGTCAATGGAACAGTCTTTGGACAGTAATAAACGATTACCTGTTTCTAAAGAACTCGTCCACAGCGAAACACTGTGTTAAACATTCCACTGTTACTAGGCAGACTAAGTACTGTCACTGACTCCTCCCTCTCCACCCCTTTATTCCTCCACTATTACACACTTCAAATCCAACCATCCATTTTGCACTAGATTTTCGTACATGAATGGTATTATTTGGATAAACATTTGAAATTGGATAAACTCCCGAGAATCTATATATGTAAATATAAAAAAATTATATTATTTAAGATTGGGTAATATACATAATTCATATGTATACGTAAATTTAAATAATTTATGTTAACATTCTTAGAAGTGTCATTTATTTCAAAAGTGACCATTCTTTATGCGCCACCTTGTATAACTGAGTTATTGCAAACATTATTATTTCAGGTTTTGACCTTTCACAGTCTACATCTTAAATTTATAAAGAAACTATATATGTTAGCACAGTAGAACTCCAATTATCCTAATCGATTTTTGGGGAAACAATAGAAAATTTAAAATCAAGAAAATAAACAGCGAAAGCATTAGTGGGTGAAGTAGAGAGGCACGTGCCGTTGGTATGACAACAAAGCAATGAGTTATCACTTCCCCTTTCCACCATCTGCACATCACCTCTGTTATGTCAGTTCAGTTTGCCCTCTCATCGAGTTCTACTGTGCTGTGTTTAGTGACTCGTTCTATATTAATCATGAAATGAGTGCAAAACGTAAATGTGTTGTCCTTTTACTGAAATATAAAGTGGAAATTATAAATCAGTTGAATAAAAGAAAGCAAGTGGCATAGTGCAAACATTTTAAGCTTTGTCAGTACATTTGAAAATGAAGATGGATGTACTTTTAGAAAAGTGATGAAAAAGGCTAAAAGCGAGCAGATTGAGAACGCTGTTTTCATGTGGTTTCTGTAACAACGTTTAATTGGACACAATTTCAGGATTGATTTTATGTGAAAATGTATAGATGTTTTGTGAAAAAATGGGTGTAACTGATTTTAAAACAATTCCAGGGTTGACTCCGGAACTTTAAATCCAGACATGGCATTCGGGAGTTAGATTCCATTCGGTAGAAAAACTTTCTGCCGACCACAAAGCTACCAATAGTTTTTTGAAAACTTTTAAACAAGAAACTAAAGACTACGATCCTGAATTTGTATACAACACCAATAAAACTGGTTTGAACTGGAAAGCTTTGCCGAGAATTATATATCTTATCTGAACCTAACAAATAAAAAATATATAATCATTTAGATAGATTTGTGGATATAGAAATTTCTTTTATACGTTTTTATCCTTATACTACAACACTAAATATATTTGTATGGGGTTTCCTATATTTTTGAGGTCAATATGCTATATTTTTTTCAGCTGAAAACTGTGTTAATTAATTATTAAAATATGACTTATTAAACACAGTTTCAATACAGATATTCAGCGGAGCGATATACCTCCTGTGAGTTATCTGTAGAATATGACGCAATCGTAAGACTTCTAAATTTTAATCAGCAAAAAAAAGATAAATATAATAAAGATAATGTGGGAGGGCACCAATCAGTGATATAACACTGGAAACCACATTGGTAGCTGTTGATACTCACAAATATTAACGATGACATGATCAGACCACTGCAAGTGTGATAGTTGATAGTGAAGCCCATTTTCTTCCTTCTCTAATAGTTTACAATTACATATTTATAATAACGATTCTTCTTAGGGATACCATAATATAAAATTCCAAAATTATTAGGATTGATTTTCAAATTAGTGTTATTTCAAATAATTTGAAAAAAGGAAAAATGTATACAAGTGGAATAAAATATAACTGGTTTTTCAAGAACAGCTGAAAAATTCCGGCCTTTAATCATATACATATTAAATTCCCACTTTTCCAGGAATTGCTAGGGTACATAGTATTTTTTGAAGGGAATAAATTTTAAATTATTTACTATTGAATGACACTGAGCTATTGTTAACTTTTTAGAGAAATATTTACTTCATATTACATAACCATTGCAGCTAAAACACAACACTTTTCTTCTACTTTACTAGATACAAATTTTTTATCATTCAACTGTCATAGTTAATAAAGATCACTAGATTATTTTATTTTCAGAATTTTAAGGCCAAGGATATAGAAAATAAAAAGGAGGAGAAAATTTTTGTTGATACTTCACAGCTCTGTTAGATTCAAAATACACTACGATAATATTTTAATATATTTAAAATGTTTCATTTTATTTCACAAATTGATGTATTTTTAAAAGTATGCACAAACTGGTTTTATATGTGGTCTAAAATGAGGCATGCTAAATATCAGTGTTAAAGGATTTGCTATTATTTTCTGCAAACAAAAAATACTGTAACAACATACTCAATGAAATTTTAAAAACACATTAAATGTTTTGTCCAAAAAAACCAATAATAAATAAAAAAATAAAAATTACTATATAACGTTGGTGAAATAGGACGGCTTATATAACAAATTAACGCACAAAACATAACACACTAAAATGTAAAACAATTCCTGTAAAATATATATTTACCTGTGTTGTCTCTGAAGACCATTGATATTGTTATGATGAGGTGTATTGTAATGCCTCCTGCCTGCAGGACTCCCACCTTCCACCTCTTCTAAGTATCCTTGGTATTTGTGTAACTCTTGGCGTAGTTTATCTAAATTGTGTCCACTAGCATTCAACTGTCCTTCTATTGTCATAGGATCGCCCATTGACGGATTCGCTTCATATACGCCTTTCATCTTCATTAAACCATCCCTGAGTAAAGAAACAATTATGTAAATAATAAATGAGATTTATAATATTATATAGCACATGCTTCGCACACATAAGCTAAAAAATTTATTCAACCTTTGATGTTTTTTTCATATATTTTATGGGCCTTTTATTTAAAAATCCATCTTCAAAATTCACCCCTTCTCATTATTTAAACTAAAATTAACTGAGTTTGATGTTCATATAAATGTGAGCAGTGGCTTATTGTTCAAGGAACCCTAGTTTGCACATATAGAATGCATCTACTGTTTGATGTTGGCATTAGTTTTCGGCCATAGACTGACAAATAGTAAACCACGAAGTATTCTATAATGTTTAATAAATAAGTTTTCATTTACATTAAATATTTAAAATTTATATTTTTCATCATTGAACATAACCAGTGAAATATTGCAAATAACTAGCCTATTCTACAGCAAGTTACCAGAGCGGATAGTATGTTATTTTATTAAAAAGTAATATTGTGAAAATGTATAGAATATCAAAGAGAAAAGTTATCAAACTATTTATGCCGTAAAAGTTGTTGTTCATCTTGAAAGTTGTCTATTTTTATAAATAAGAACACCATCTAATCAATCAAAGGTTGAATCTTGGTGTAAATGAAACACAAGAATTCCTATTTGAACAGAATTATTCTATGGATAGATATACTATCTATAGGTATACTTTTTATTAAAAAGTAATACAGTACAACCTCGTTAAGTCGGACCAGCCAGGACCGCGGCCGATCCGACATAACTAAAATCCGTGTTAGCTGGAGAAAGAGCAGGGGGGGGGGGTGGAAGAAAATAATCATACTGTACTTCAATAATTTCCTTTATTACGGAGAAAAACACTTAAAAAAATATTTACTCATCACAATAAACAACAAATACATCTGTGGACTGTACAGGTATGTCTACTTTTTCGAGAATAAGGTTGTAAATTCCTGTTGCGCCAGCTTAGAGTAACGTTTACATGCTGCATGGTCGCGCATCTGTTTCAACCGGCAAAGCGCGCCAATCACCTGGGTGACAATGACTCACCACGCAGGCATGCAGCACTACAGTTAGGCATCAGATGTACAGTCATGCCAAACAAACTCGGTTGCGTGAACTCAGTGCAAACACGATCACCCGGCAATACGCTACGATTATGCACTCGTATAAAGCAATAGCGCTATCAAAATGCATATTTTATATTAATTTATATTTATTTTTTGCAAACCGGTCCGGGTTACCTGGAGATCCAAATTAAAGGGGCCCGACTTAATGAGGTTGTACTGTATTGTGAAAATGTATAGAATATCACAGAGAAAAGTTATCAAACTATTTATGTTGTAAAAGTGTTGTTCATCTTGAAGGTTGTCTATTTGTAAGAACACCACCTAATGAATCAAAGGTTGAATCTTGGTGTTATTGAAATTAAAGAATTCCTATTTGAAGAAACAAGTTAGCAGAGTGAACTCAATCAGATATGTAGTAAAATATTCGAATTTATGGTAATTCAGGAATTAACTATAAAATATTTTTTTCTAAAAAAAACCCTGATCGATAGATATTTCAAACAACTCAGGACTATTTCATACAACAAAACTTAGCAGTTCTAAATTTGTTAAACATTGATCCTGCATTTTTGGAGGGATAGATAAAGCAAAAAAAAAACAAACTTGTTTTTATGGTTATGAGTATTAAATCCATCTGATTCTAAACTATAACGGATATGTTATTTTCCAGGTTTTAGGTTTAAAAATCTATGACAGAGATAAGAAATAATACATTTTGAAATGAAAGTGGTTTAGAATTTGTGAAACAGAGATCAACATATTTAATTTACATACCTTGCCGCAGATTCTTGTTGTATTTTACCATTAATTTCTTCAACTTTCATTTGTAGCTTTTTCTTTCTCTGGTTAGGTGGCAGATCACTGAAATCCTCCTTGTTTTCACCATATGAGGATAAATTATTCTGTAACATTAATTATTTTAATTAGTTCAACTAAAGCTAACTAGACAGTAATATTAAAACACTGACACTTGAGGTGTTTCTTTCTTTTTATAATTTCTTAAACTTACTTTTAACATCAGGTAAATTGTTTTTTGAATTTCTGTACATTATTAAAGATATAGAAGGTGTTGCAATTAATAATTGTTATATGTTTAAAATCCATGAAATTTTTATTCATTCATAAATTAAAATACTAAGACTGATGTACATTTCATTAGGTTCTAATTCAAGAGACTTTGATTTTGGAAACAACTGCAGTTTAAATAATATCTTACCTTCAATTAGAAGAATTGGGGAAATAATAGACAATCTATTAAAAATTAAATGAAACAAAAATATTTACATGGTTTAACACACAAATTATATATTATTTACAGTACTATATACTAATAATAAAATTAAGAAAATATAATCACAATGCAACAAACTATTTAACACGTAGATTTTGAGATGAGCAATAAATTAAAAATCAATCCAGGCTTACTACAAACAGACCTATATGTAAGAAGCATATAAAACGGGCTACAATATTGCTGTGTTTTAAAACTATTATCAATTATCCACCAAGAACCAATGTTCAAATTTGATAAAAACTTGAAAATTAATTTTGTTAGATAAAACATACACAGCCATATATAAATAAAAATTAAAAATCACTCATTAATACAATATAATCACTGGACCATGATCAATATACATCTTCTAATCTCGAGTATAGGTCTAACTGAGCTGGAATTCAGAGCAGTTTAGATTTGGAGAAGGTTAAAACCAAACTAAGGACTTTCACAATTAATACCATTAACTGGACATACTTGTTGTCATGAAGGCTAGAAGGCTTTGTTGATTGGGGCATTTACAAAGAACAGAGATGAAAGCAAAAAGTTTTTAAAAAATCAATTTTTTTTAGCTTTAGTAAGTTAACTTAAATTTAGAAAGGAGAGAACGGAAACTGAAGGAAAGGTGTTAGGAAATAGGTGTTTTCCAAATGCTTTTTAAAATACACAATTTTCAACCAAAGCTAAAACTTCAAATAAAAAAATCTGAAAGAATAAAATCACTATAACAATTACTATAATTTTTAATGTAAAAGTTTTTCTTTTATGCTAAAAAAATCATTTAGAAGATTGGTATGCTACTAGAGCTAATAATTTTTTTTCCCCCAAATAAATTGAAAGGTATTATTTCTCAAACAATTGTGCATTTCTTAAGATTGGCACCAATAAAATTGTCTTAAACATTAGGTTTTCCCATAATTAACTTCGGTAATAAAACATAGTTTTATTTTTATATTTCCTTTCAAGAATCAATTACTCATAACTGAGAAGAAAACTAAAATAATGACAGAAATATGTTATATAATATTTGTTCCATCCCCACCCATTCCAATTTGAAATTTAATTAAATTTAACCAGATAATGATTAAGAGGTGAGAATTAAACATATTTTACTATCTGATTCGAGGAAGTTTATTTCAGTTACAGACATGTTTATTAAAATGTATTAATTAATACATTTTAAAATTGGATAACATAACTCATTATAAACGAAATACAGGTTTCTAAATAATTGTACACTTTACAATTGGATAGCCTTATAAATTTTGTGGATTCATTACATTTTCAAATAGATTATAAAAAATTGTAAATATATTTCTAGCAAATAACTCAACTTACAACAATCACAAAAAGAAAAACCAATACACTTTCACTGATGTTATGGAATCTGAACAAAAAACTATAAGTATATAGTAATTTATCAATCATGTTTTAACAAAGGTAAATTTCTATAACACAACTGATTTAAACTTAAATCTACCATAAAATTAAAATTTAGTTGAACATTGACAAGATTAAATAGCAGACAATACAATGGGTGTATGATGAAATTTGACCTCCGCCTCTGACAGCTGTACACCATTGCTTAGTATATTTAAAGCTAATAAATTATAATTTTGAATAAGAGAATTTAAAAAAACCTATTATTGTGATATATGTAAAAACCAACAATTGTTTAATTAAATTTGTGTGTAACAGATTTATTACTTTATATTTTTCTTTAATTTTTGAGATTTTAGTTTCTAAGAATGTACGAATATTTGATTATGTTTAACGTCGTTACTTTATGCTCATTACACTAATGAAGGTATGGTAGTTAACAAATTTAAAAATGAAACACCATTAACTGGGCTCGAACATGTAACTTGTGATGGTTCACTAGTCCAAAAAGCAGCGAAATAAGTGAATGTTCTGCCAACTGAGGTGACATGCACCACCTTACTTTATCACTAAGCACATGGTGTAGATGGAAGCTTTTATTTTCATATATTGGCATGAGTGTATACAATCGATTTTACCAGGAATGCAAGTATGGGAAATGATCAATTTAGTAAGGAGAATGCTCAACATCACACCATTACTTTACAACAAGTGCAACACAACAATTTATGTGAACTAGAACAATACTTATGAATAATCCATAGTTAATTGGTTCATAAAACAATAATTCAATCAGAATTCTTAGTCATAGGACACATTATAATGTGGTTTTCATCATATCTGTTTCGGTAATAGACTCCGAATTTGTTAACTTCATCAAATTTGATTGGAATTATTGATTACTGTGATGTCTAATTTTGATTTTGTGAGTGGCAGAATTCTCGATTAAATTATGTTTGGACATAGCATGTAATTTATTATCATTATGCATTAGGGATAATGGCATAACCCTAACTAACAGTAAACAGTATGATATTAATTATCTCTCCATAAATGCTGCAATTCACAGCATAGTAAGTGTTTAGTAATGCAATAATGTTGGATTGATGCATATACTTGTAAAATGTCATTAACTATTACTTTTACATTCTTTTTACCCAATTTGTTTTGTTCCTTTACTGTATGCCAATTAGACTAATGAAGATCCCGAGTAGATAAGATACAGAAAATGTGACATCATCAACTGGATAGAACCAGTGTAATCCGTGACAGTTCAATGGTTCGAATTATGGTTAAGCCATTCCTCACTTTTAAATCCTGAATTATGCTTAAATGTTTTAAATATTTTCACTGTTTTACATTATTTCAAAATAATATATATTTATGTTTTATTTACTACAACTTACAGGATTAAAAAAATGGTTGAAATTTTAATAATCAAAATAAAACTAACACGAAATAATGAGTTTAATAAAATGATGACCAAACTTGCAAAATCTAATTTGCATTACTTATTTTAAAGTGATAATATAGCAGTAGTACATTAGAATGTGGGGAGAGGATAAGTGTGGTAGCCAGAAATCTAATATCATGGTCCATACATTAGTTAGAAATGATTTAAACTAAAAGTAATTACATGAATAATTCAACTCAAAAATAAATGGTTAATTGTCAATGTGACATACCTTTAATGTATTGCATACATCGATTAACTTCTGCAGTGTTTGCATGAACAAATTAAGCAAATGTACCAACATGATAAAACAATAAGAGTAGACACAACAACAAGCACAAGCTGGTCAGTTCAGGCAAGCAGACAAGACAAATTATTTATTCCTAAATAAATCAAACAAAATAATTTCAAACATGCAGCTTTTGAAAATAGTTCTGATGTCCATAGTTTCTCGTAAGATCTCAATAAAAACCATATTTTACTTATTATATCTAAAATATTTAGAAAGACATAAAGTACAGCTTAAACTATGCATTCGTATACTTCTTTGATCAATAATGCCAAAATAACTATTTTGTGTATATAAATTCATATTTTCTAGTCAATTTACTTCTTTATGTAAACGTTCATATGTGCATATGCATTATATATTTATGTCGATGTATAAAAACATATATTTCTGCTAACACGTTTAGACCAGAAAACTAGTTAAGTCAATGCATATATTTCATAATCCTGGGTCTATGTCTCAGCAATAACGATAGCTTCTATACGTATATTAGTTAATAACAATAAAAACTAATATTAACAAATGTATACAATTGAAAAAGAAAAAAGGAAAGATACTAATTATCAAAAAATATAGCCTATTGCATATAATATTATTATTCTAATAAAGGGTGCGGCAGAAAAAGTTAGATGATTTAAATTTTGCACAATAGGCGTTCCTCGATAGATTGCTCGTGGATTAATTTGTCATTGTGTACAACAGTTCCTAGCCTGTTAGGGCCATAGAACGCTGGAGCAGTGAGCATAGTGCATTTGCAGTGGAATTGTTTTTTAAAACAACAACTCTGCAACACTCACACGTGAATTCAGGCGCCATTTCAACATAGGCAGGAACAGTCATGTTCCGACATGGCAAATGATACTCAATTGGGTGAAGAACTAGAGAGCGACTGCATCAGTCCAAGCAAGAAAAGCCCTGGACGTCCACGAACAGTGAGAACAACTGAAAATGTGGAAAGGGTACAAGAGGCATTATTCTATAGTCTTAAGCATTCTGTAGGTCTTGGGATGTCTGACAGAAGTATGAGATGAATCTTACATTTAGAGTTAAATTTCCACCCATTTAAAATGCAGCTTGTAGACAAATTACATTCTGTGGATTTTAATTAATGGGGAGTATTTTGTCGCAAATTGTTGGAAATAATTAACCCTATTGGGAAGATTATGTCTCATCGGGGAATATCACCTGACCTGGATGGTCGCAAGACTTATCAGCCTATGATTTTTTTGGGGGCTTCTTGAAGCAACAAGTCTACAAAACTTGACCGCATAGCCTGCAAGAGCTAAGAGAGCCCATTAGAGCTGAGATAGAAAACATTTCACTGGAGATGCTCTAAAAGGTTATGACCTCTACTTGGGGATGTGCAGAGATTTGCTTGAGGGACATTGGATGTCATCTGAATGACATCATCTTCAAACATAAACATAAAACAGAAGGTTTCTGGATGTAGTTTCCTATCATGTAAGTGAATAATAATAATGTATTAAATATAAGATTGATTTTGTACAGTAACATCGTCTCATTATTTCTGCTGCACTCTGTATAAAGGTTAAAACTAATTCATGAAAGTTATTCATATGCAATTTAAATACACACACTGATGATTATCATACACTGTATGTATACACAATTTCTATGGACTGATAGTGAACCAAAAAAATTCACTATTGCAATTAGCCTCTGTTTAAAGATTAGCCTAAAGGGTACTTTTAGTTAGTTATATAATGTTCTCAGTACTTTCTTTATAGAATGACAAAATATATGCAAAATATGCGAAAAAATAATGGCCATGGATTCCCTAGAAGTCTCAAGCTTGAGGTAGAATCTGCTCCAACAATAAGATTTGTAAAAGACTTGGTGAATATATTTGCAGATGGAATGACTAATTGTAATCTACCCTATCTGATAATGAGCACTTCATTATATTAATGTAGTGAGGGATTTGGAGCTCTTAGCGAAAAACCTATTCTTAGATAAGGACTAACTTTCAGCTGCTCAAAGTTACAAGCAAAAGAGGTGAACCAATTGATCTATATATGTTAAGAAAGAATCAAGAAGACAATCAATTTTAGCTTTATGAAATTTTTACTATTATTTGAACATCAGAATCACTACAATTTATAAGAATGGAATAGGAGTCAAACGTACTATGTTGGGAACCTTACAAACGGTTGTCTTAGGTCATTATATATTAAAAACTTGTGGATCTTTGCTTATTGCCTTAAGATCCAAGGTGGGTGGTTCTCCACTACAGGCTTGGTTTATGTTTCAAGTTATGCCAAAAAACTATATAATTTTAAGCGAAATGTCAATTCACACCAACCTATTTTGTCTAACATTACACTTAAAAATATTGCTCGCTGTTCAAAACCTTTTAGCGAACAAAAAGTCAATGATTTTTTTAAACATAACAAATGATAGTGCATAAAAAGGTTGAGATTCTCTTTTTTTGAATTATGCACTCATTTATAGTTTTGTGTTTAATGTTATCATTTTTTTAGCTATAAAATAATAAATAATACACAATCACTGCACAAAATAACTCTTTCATTGATAAATATTCAGATAACAATAAATTTATACGAAATAGTGAGGGGGCAACATAATGTTACAGACTCATTATATTTGACACCTTTCAGATGTTGATACTACATAACCAACACCATGATTTGACCTTTCAAATGTACGTGTTTGTCCTTTATACTTCTTAGCCACTGTAATGTTTTAGAACCCATCTTGTTTGAAGGTAAAGAGATTTTGTGTAAAAGGACATAAAATGTGCTTCTACAATTTTATATAGGTTCAAGATTTGCAGAGGCCATTTTTGTACTCTTATCATAAATACTAATTTTCCAGAGTTTAGAATATAATTAGTTTAAAACTCAATTTACTTGCTCCTAGAGAAAGTTTCAACACATATACACACTCACACAGACAAATGAATACATGACATAAACAGTGATGAAGCCTAGAGCTTAGAGTGGAGGCTGTAACATAAGATGATGATTAATGTTTGTAAGCTTAAGCTATAGCAGACCAGGACTGTTGGTGTTAGTATATTAAAGCCCGCAAGCATGGAAAGCATACACTTTTCTAACGTCAATACTTACACATGTTAATCAGAAGGTCACCAGTCACCGATATTACAACAGGGAACATCGTTATGGAAACAAAAGAGAAAAACAAAACAAAAATCATAAATGCAAACTTTACCAAGTCTTGTTGTAAACCATAAAACACTGTAATAATAAAATAAAATAACAATTATTAATAAATAAGTAATATGTTTAGTATATATATATATTTTAGAATTACAATACATTAAATGTATTTTTTTTAATTGGTCGCTTCAAGTTCATAGTGAAAATTACAGACAGTAACTAATAACGAATTAAATTTTACATGTCGAGAAGTAAAACTGGTTGAGAATCTGGGGGAAAAAGTGTGATGCCTATGCAAATACATGGTTATTCATGGTAAGTTAAACTTCTTTAACTTTTTAGCTACTATTATCAATTTTTGATAGAAGAATAACAATAACGAGGAGACATTTAACAAATTTCATTTTTTCGATAAAAGATGCTACATTACTTTCGGGAAATAATTTTGTTTGTTTTTTACCAACTTTGACAAAACTCTGTAACACCAAAATGCAACAAAAATCCAATAACTTGGTAGTTATGGTAATGTGATAGCATGAAATTAATTTTTCGTTACTTTCTACACGAAACACCTTTTTTATTCTATATACATGAACTTCCATTCTATCTTATTGATTTATTTTGATATCTTATTATGCAATGACCCTCTTTGACCTAAAATTTATAATATAATTTATCACCCTTGCTGCAACTGGCAAAAAAAGCCTGTGAGTATTTTTCTTTAAAAAGTATTGGAAGTTATCAATTTCAAAGTTAAATAAATAAATATTGAGATGTTTTAGAACACAACTTCTCACAAATATGTATATTAAATCAAACTTGTTTTGATGATAATGTCTCCATCTTCAGTGCTGTATGAGCTACAATAATGAACTTATAACTTATTACATATCTGAGAAATTGGGTTCAAGTTTAATTTTAATTTTAAACAGTAATATCATCATCACCTAAAAAATTAAAACTATTAAAAAAGAAAGAAAAATTCTCAAAGGTAAATGTTTAAGATAATAGATTTTTCTCCTTGATGTTTCAAGGCGAAAAACCACTTGGCAAATGTAACAGAGTTTTTTTCACATTTTGAAATAAAAAGAAAAAACAGTCGATATTAAAAACTAAAACACAGTATAGGTAAAAAGTATACAAAAATATAACCGGACATATCAACAGGATGAGATTTCATATATGCACATACTATATGCTCAGGTAATAACAAACAAGCTATAATTTTTTGTACATACAATCACTTTGAAATGTGATAAATATAATGCAATGTTAGGATAGACAATATTTATCTTACTTTTTAACATATATTATAAAGGGTCTGTACACAATAAAACCCCGATGGAACCTAAAAGTCTGAAATCAAAGTTCAATGGTACGTTATACAGAATTCAAATAAATTAATATCTTGTGCTACAAATTATAGCTTAATCTGAACATTTTGTTATTCTGAACTCCATTCAGTTTAAATTAGTTCAAATTATCTGGTTTTACTAACTAGCATGTGTTTGTGATAAAATAAAGTATTACACTAAACCATGTATAGAAAATAATGTATTCTAACATCATCTTATATTTGTCCCTTCACACATTTCGAAATGATACAAATTAATAACTTTGTTAAAAAACTGAAATATTAATCTCTTTAACTTGCAGAGATGTTAATAAAAACGAAGTTCTAACTTTGATGGACAAGGTTGTAAAAATTAGGTTATGATGTTTTGCTGTTAACATTGACCAATAAATCTTAATAAAATAAATACCTAAATATAAAATAACCATAAAGTACACTTGAAATGAAAGAGAAATCAAAATGTTAGAAAAAATTCCTCCAAAACCAACACAAACTACTCTATTATTAAATAATGGTAAGGAAATTCCAGGAAATTATATCTTCAGAACCCAATAGGAAGAAAGTATTGAGAAGTCCAAGAAAATAGAAAAATATTGAGAAGAATATCAACCATAATCAAGCAATGAAAACAAAATGGTGTTTTTAGTTTTTAATATGAAACACAACTTGTGTTAGCTTATTTATAAAAGTCCACTCGTAGATGAATTATCATAAACATTCATTTTTATACAACTTAAATAACTACCCTGAAACTCTTTCTATGTACATTTGAGAATTATACAGAATAATTTATTTTACATACAGATAGCACTGATGACATTAATTTTCTTTTTTATAAACAATGAATAAGACAAATAAACATTATACGCGGGGTCATTTTTTAAGTAAGAACTGTTTTTAAGTGGAGTAACAGCAATTTTATTTATGAACATAAATTGTATCAAAAACTTAAGTATGGACATATTTTTACTTTTCTACATAGTCACCAAGAATATCTAACCATTTGTTAAGTCGTGGCACTAGCTTTTGTATCCCCTCATCATAAAACTCTGCCGCCTGAACATTTAACCAGTTAGTAACAGTTTCTTTCAACATGTCATCATTTTCAAATCGCTTTCCACCAAGATATTCTTTGAGTTTAGGAAACACATGAAAGTCTGATGGTGCCAGGGCAGGGCTGCAGAGGGAATGGTCCAGTAATTTCCTTTGAAAGTTGGCCAGTTGCGTCTTGGTCATTGCTGCAGCGTGAGGCCGAGCGTTATCGTGAAGCAGCACGACGCCGCTAGACAGAAGTCCCCGCCAGCCGTTTTGAATAGCACGCCTAAGCTTGGTTAGTGTTTCGCAATATCTCTCAGCAATTATGGTCATTCCTCTTGGCAGAAAGTCAATCAGAAGAACGCCTTTCCGATCCCAAACGACCGTGGCCATGATTTTCTGTGTTGAAGGTTCTTGTTTGAATTTTCATGGTTTCGTCGGTGAATTTGAGCGATGCCATTCACTGGGTTTACGTTTAGTCTCTAGAGTGTAGTATGCTACCCACGTTTCAACACCGGTAATAATATGATTCAAGAACATCACCACTGTTATCGTAGAGCTCCAAAAATGACAAAGAATGTGCCAAACGCTTCTTTTTGTGTTCTTCTGTCAACATTTTTGGCACCCATCTCGCACAAATTTTTTTGTAATGCAGTTTGTCGGAAACAATGTAATAAACAACCGATTTTGAAACTTGTGGAAATTTTTCATGAATCTTGTCAATCGTAAAGCGCCGGTTTTGGCGAATTTCCTCATCAACTTTTTTTGTCAAGTCTTCATCAATGACAACTGGTCGCCCATATCGTTCTTCATCATGAATATTTGTTCTACCTTCACTGAAAAGTCTACACCATTTACGTACATTAATGTCATTCATTACACCTTCACCATAAAATTCAACAAGCTGCCGGTGAATTTCGGCGGGACGAACTTGTTTTGCATTTAAAAACCGTGTTACGATAGAACCAACAGTGGCAGAGACATGAAATCAACTGATTGCATAGTTGGGGACTGGGCAAGAGTGGTTAACCTTGAGCAGGCGTCACGTAACAGCCTGCAAGGTTGCTATGCTCAAACGGTTCTTACCTACAAAATTACCACTCGTAATATTTTTAAATGAACAGCTGGCAATGGGCAAGAATGAAGAAACGTTGGGACAGTTGAGAAGATAAGATGAAAATTGTTGTTAGAAAGTGGCCACTGCCAGATAGAGAGAGCTGTATAAGAGATGAAGATCCATGAAGAGTTGTAGCATCAAGGAAAAAAACATACAGAAGCATTGATGTTTGAAAGCAGAATAAATATTTTAACAGTCTAGGACCATATAAGAACCTCAACCAAATAAATTCAATTTAAGACGAAGTACCTCAACCAAACACGTTCAATGAAATGTATGTAAAGGAATTATTGTATAATAAAGTATAATTACTATAGTTTTTCAATTCTAGTGATTTCAAAACATGGTTTTCTCTCGAGAACCTTCATTGTTATAAAGAGAGAACAGCTTTTCCAGTCTAGTTTACAAAATTTAATGTAGCGGATTTTCCAATTTTACTAAGAATTTCACATTGGCATGTTGGACTGCCATACATTAGAGCTTAGATCTATGTTGTTACGATGGAACTTAGACTGTATCTGCTCGCTGTTGCCAAGGTCACATAGAAGTGACAAAAAAATAAGTCCGGTTTCATAGGAACACTTCGTATTACGTGTTAGTTTGAAACAATAATTATTTTATAGACCCTTTTCTTTTATGTATCTCCATCCGTATTTTAATATGCTGGCATAAGGGGAAATAAGTAATATTTCTCCTTCATTTTTAGCTCAATGGGCACATAACAATTACAATCATTGGTATCTTCTACAGCTGTAGTAATAATAACAAAATCTTTAGTAGTAAATAAAGTTAAAAATATATATTAAACAAAAGACAAATGTATACCACAAGTAATATAAGAGTAAAATAACAATTTTATTTAGGAAATCATGATATTGTGCTGGTGGTACATGTCGGTATGAAGTATTGTATATTTATTAAGATTATACTGGAAAACAATATTGTTACACTAAATTAGAAATGTGTAATACGCATTAATATTTGATTCAATTTCTTGCCATTAAAATGTCAATAATATATATTTGAGCAAAGATCTAGGGACAAGACAAAGTAAGATGGTAGAAAAGCTATGCACTTAAAACAGACTAAAGTAATAAATATTTATTTGTTATGAGAAACACCATTTTGTTTTAATCATCATTGCTTGATATCATTATCATAGTTATAATTATGTTTGAAACACCCAACACCAAGACAGATATAAAATAGTAAAAGAGAAATCAAATCACCAAAGTATGAAAAGCAAAATCATAGGAGAGGAGTATGTTCTTTAAGTAGTGCTGAAATGAATAGAAGAGTAAAATTCCAGGGTACGTGGTCCATTAAACAACTTTGCTCACATGATACTACAACTTTGTTGTAATAAAATATGTTGTAATTATGACAAATAAAACAAACACATTGAAATGTACCACTGTATTCACCTTACCTCGCTGAAAACTTTTGTACATTTTGTCCTGAAACTCGTAAAACTGTCTTCATTCGCTAAGCTGGAGGGAGTGACATGGTCGTAGAAAAAGCTTCCTCTAGCTACGTTCGTGTTGATGACTCAGTCCTCAGAAGGACACTAGGTCCTAAATTAAAAGCCTTCTATCTGGCATATATTAAAAAGTTTCTACTACTTACATTTGAGTTCATGACAACATTCCTAGTCTTCAAGTCCTAAATTTGACTTTAATAGGTTTCTAGATGGGGTTTCTAATATCCTCACTTTTGTACTGAATGTCAAAAATTACGTTGACAGTTTCCTTAATTTATGGAAAATATACGTTGAATTTAAAATTATTATTACTAACTATTCACTATGTCTGTATGCTGGGTAAATAAAACTCTAAATACCGTAGTTCACAAATATTTCATTAAGGATTCCAAGAATAATTTATAAATATAATCCTTAAGGCAGGAGAGGTTATAGTAAGCTCAGTGTGAGATAGTGTTAACAATATTGATAATCATAAAATTGGTGAAGAAGAATATTGAATAAAAACAAAAATATATATATTTTTTATTATTTGGCTTTAAATTGAAGGAAAGCCATCTTTTCTTTTTTTTATAAAATCTCGTTTTCAGGATTTTTGTTTTTCCTCAAAAAGTAGGTTAATTGTAAATTTTTAGACAGATATTATTCTGTACATGTAACATTTCACATTTTGGGTCTCTAAGTTGGGTTAGTACGTGATTCAATATATGGTGTAAATGAGATATGACGTCAGAAAACTTGCATCTGCGATCGTATATTCGAAGCCTTGTATGGACAGTATTCCGAAATTGGTAAATGTTATAGAATAGCAAGTAAATGATTGGTATGAATGGGAAAGTTTAAATATTGTATTAAAAATAATACAATATTAATTTAAATAAAATACATTGTAAACTTTATCCTTTTATTATAAAATAAGTAACTAATTAAGAAAAAATAGTTTTTCCACAAAATTAAAACATATTCAGAGCCTGTGCAGTGGGTTAATGTGCCGATATCTTTTGTCAGAATATTTCGCATTGGTCCATTAAATCAACCAATACCAGCATTTTGAAATTGGAAGGGGTTAAATCCATTGTGGAGAATTCATTAGCTTGACATCGTTCAACAAGAGTGGTCGTGTTGACTCTCTTTCGTCACTGCAGAACTTTTCCTCAGATGGATCGTCTCCGGTCAATTTCCAGAGCTATTCAGATATTAAAAAACAGTTTTTAATCTGAGTATAAATAGAGTCAGTGATTGCGTCCTGGTATAGACGCCAATGTTAAAACTTTTAATATACAATTAAAACATTTCAGTAATAATTGTTTTTAACAGTAATGTGCAAATAATAATTGTCAGAACTCTATAGACAAATATTTTATGTTATGATTAAAATACCTATAAAAAATAGAGGCTTTTTATTAAATTCTTTCATTAAACAATTGTTTGGAGGATTTCTTTTTTAAGAACAATCAGATCGATTGTGATAAATGATATATTGGTAACCTTTGTTATAAAATATATAAAGACAGGAAAGGACTTGGACTATAAAATTTATGAGTTGTTATATATATATATATATATATATATATATATATATAACAACTCATAAATACACCGGGTGTTTCAAAATAAATAGCGGGGCTTTAACGCCTCATAATTTTTATTACACTACAATTACAGCTATAAATGATACATCAAATGAAACAGCAACTCAGTTTTGTTTGTTGGCACCAGTGCGCATGTGCACGCAATGTTTTCGCGGCCATCCATTAGAAAGCGCTAGTGGCAAAGATGGCGACTAGTGAACAGAAAGCTTTTTGTGTTTTACAGTTTGCAAAGACGGAATCTGTAGTTACTGTGCAACGTGCATTCCGTATTAAGTTCAGTTGTGATCCCCCCTAAATTGAATGTTTTTTGTGCTATATCCCGGCAGAAAGTTTATGGCCTTTCTTCTTTGGCAAAGCAACTGTAACTGGTACTTCTTATCTTGATACTCTACAGTTATGGCTCTTCCCTCAGTTGAAAGATGATGAACAAGAGAACTTCATTTTCCAGCAAGATGGTGCGCCGCCTCACTGGCACAATGAAGTACGCGATTGGTTGAACGTTACTGTACCCGACAGCTGGATTGGCCGCAAAGGGCCCAATGACAGAGTTTGTTTCGCATGGCCTCCACGGTCACCCGATCTGATGCCTTGCGATTTCTACCTTTGGGGGTTCATAAAGGATCGTGTGTATGTGCCTCCACTACCAACTGAACTTCCCGAATTAAGAAACAGGATTGAAGCAGCTGTTACAACAATTACTCAAGAAACACTAATCAAAGTTTGGGAAGAACTCGCATATCATCTTGACGTGTGCTGTGTGACGAATGGTGCTCACATTGAACACTTGTAGACTTTTCTGTTAAACTCTGAGTTGCTTTTTCATTTGATGTGTCATTTATAGCGGTAAGTTTAATGTAATAACAGTTATAAAGCGTTAAAACCCCGATATTGATTTTGAAACACCCGGTATATTTCTATATGTGTTTCTTTTCAGGGGCCTCTATTGGAATTTCTATGATTAAATTTGTATGTTTAATTATAAGAAATATATTATTATTCAGATGTTTGTATTTCAGGCAAAAAGAAATACCAGGATATTAAAATAAGTATATATGTATATCCAAAGAGATCTGTAGATGGTTTGTGACTAGAAAGTACACTTTCCTAGATCCCATGATCCCGGAAATTTAAAATACAACTGTCTATGCTTATTCATAGAATGGCGGCCATTAAACTATACAGTACTTAGTGTATTGTTTTTTTATTATTTACTATAATCACGGAAAGTGAAAGGTTACAACAATAAAAAAAAAGAAAAATATTTAAATTTTCAACTCTTTTACAGGTTAAATTATTTAAATGTTTTCTTTGCAAAATCTATCTTACCAAATTCTAAACTAAATCAATATGATTGTTTTCATAATAATTACAACAACAAAAAATTTCAACATTACAAAGTTCAGTGGTTGCAATGTAAAACTGACACTAGTACATCATCTGAAATATATGTTTCAGTGAACACACAATGTAGAATGACAAATTTCCACTGTTTCTCACCAAGTGTCTGTAAAAAAAAGACACTTTCCTTAAGAACAAAAAAAAACTAACGGCTCAAATTACTCATCTTTTATAATTTTAGTCTTTGTTTGAAGGGGGAAAAAAAATTACATTTAAAATGATAAATAAATCAGTAAAATCAACTTCATATATGTTTGTATAAAGATATTATTTGATATTAATTTATTGATTTTAACGCTTGTACATTATTTTACCAAGCTAGTACGATATTAATTTATTGATTTGAACACTTATACATTATTTTACCTAGCTAGTATTATTACTTAAATGCCAGTTAGTATTATTAATGTATCATTAAATACATATGTAAAGGCTGGAAGCCGAGTATACAGATTAGTTTTAATCTCGTTTGTAACGAGGTAATTTATCTGTCAAACCTCAAAATTGCAGCAAAAACAAATTCAAATGAGAAGAGTACGCCCTATGTTGGAAGGTGATCAAGGATAGTTCGGTTGGTAGAGCATTGCCATATAAAGCTAAAGGTCCTGGGATCAATTCCTATAGTCTAGGTCGTATATTTTTCACTTGAAATAATTATATTATTTGAATTGGTCTACATATCCATGAGTCTATATTTGTGAAAAATTGGACACAGATGATGGCTGTTAGAGTAAAAAATTCCATAAAAAACAAATATTGCATTATTATATTTTATTGTCCAGCAAACTTGTTCAAAGTACTCCAAAAACATAAAGTTTATTCCTAAATTGGTAAAATAATAAGAAAATTTTTAATATGGAGGGGAAAATTTGATAACATCAACTTAAAAATCCATTTCCAAAGTTGTGTATTCATTAAATAAACTAATTTGTAATTGCCATTTCAAAACATAATTTGCATAACTTAAAAAATAGTATTTAGACAAAATCGGTCAATTTACATATCAATAATTAAAACAATTCGTTGACATTTCGTAAAGATTTGGGTCTTATGATGATGATGATGACTTCAATAGCTATAGAATATTTTCATTGTGGAAGTTGGCTAAATTATGCTGTACTAACTTACAAGGGTGACATTAAAATTACACAAAGTAGTATTTTGGAAATAAAACGATAAATAAATAAATTAATGCAAAATGCCATTCGAGTATGAACACTCACATACACATTCATATTACTGATAAGGACATGCCGTCACGTTGAACATCAATTAGATAATCTACAGTGCAAATATATAATAAAAATAATGAAAAATAAACATTATATCTACATACCTTGTTTGAGCTAAATATTCCGAAAAGACCGACTCTCTTCTTAAGTTTCCCTGCGGACATAGTTCCTTTCACAGTCATGGCTTCCGGCCTCATACCACTTAGGTTGGTAGAAGGGGGAGGAGTTGGTGCGACATCACCTTGGCGACTTAAATCCTCGAAGGGAAAGTCTGAAGGTGTTGGGAAACCTGATTTGTATCGTTCTATTACTAATAGGGTGTCCTGTGAAGAGAAATAATAGTTTAGAGTAAGTAGGAAAATCTGGGAGAAAGAGGCATATTAAAGTGAGTCCAGCATAAGTTTTACAAACTACCCACACAATATCACAACTTTTAACCGTACTCTATAGAATTTTAAAAAGCAATATTTGAGACCTCTAGAGTGGACACACATTTAGTGAATATGTATAAAATATATTTTTTAAAGTAAACATATACGAATTTGGAAAATCATTATTTTTTAAGTTTTCATTAATTCTTCTTCAGAAAAATAGTAGTAGAACAACAATAAAAAAAAAAGAATTATAATAAAAACAGATGATTAAATATGTTAATATACATTTTATCTTATGATTAAATACATTTTAATTTATGTTATGTTTACTTATAAAAACAAATTATAGAAAATAGGTGATCAAATTAACTAAATCTATATTTACATCTTAGGTGATATTTAATAAATTATTAGGCCAAGACAAAATTTGAAATGAACAATCATTTTAATTTTTTGTTTATTCTAAAATGGTTATGATTTAAAACTCAATCAATGATTATGATTTTTAAGAATCAATTAAAATACTTGTGATGTTCAAACTTTTGTTAGTTTTCACTTTTTGATAATTTATAAAATGTCTAAATTATAAATTATAAATGTCTAAATGTTAATTAAGTAAAACTTTAATTAACAATTTCATTACGATTTAGTAGGCATTGTAAAATAGGTTTACCAAGTTAATATTTATCGGTGAATCTATGATTATTTATATGAAAATGAAAGGTGGGAGATTTGTATTTGTAAGAATTGTGTGAACCATAACAAATTGATTTAAGGACTATGATTGGTGCACATTTCCTAGTTTTAATTCTAGGTTTCCATATTTACAAAATGTACTTATACTTTTATAATAATTATTATACTTATACTTAACTTATAATCTATTTTGTATATATGCTGATGTGTTATAAAAAAATACTGCAATAATTGAAATGGACATATGATATTTTCAAAGTTGTGGAGTAACCAATTTGAGAACATGAGACTTTTACAAATTGTTCATACACAACGAATTTGTGAAGTACATCTATGATATAAAACATTTTTTATAGCGAGTCGAAGTTATTATATTCAGTTGTTTTATATTCTTCTAACCATTACACATGCCTATGGTGAAAGAAACTTATTACAGTGACGAAACATACTACTTAACACAGTAAGGTATATTGGCGTAGCAAGATCAGGTAGTACTCTGTGCAGAAAATTTCTTGAAACCCTATCACGAAATTATTAAGAAAAAGGAAAAATAAGATGCAAGTGTTATTTTCTAGTTTATTTACTTAACATTATGAGCATAAGCATTTACAAATTTTTTCCCTCAACTTTGTTCTCTGTAAAGTTTGATGAATTCCTTTTGCTACTTTGTTTTCTATTGACAAGATGGTTAAGCGAGAGAGCTGAGCACGACTCGTAGTGGTCTTAAGATAGTTAATAATTAATTTGTTTTGAAAACTCATCTCACACGATGTTACTGAAACACATAATGTTAACAAGAATCTTAAAACTAAAGTCAGATTTGGTTTAAAATCTAAAAATTCGTATTCAACAACAAACTCTACAAATCTTAAAGAAGACCTTTCCAGAGAATTTTCTTTTGAAACTTCGACAGTTTGTAAATAACTTCTTAGTCATGGAATCTCTCTAAGGATACCATTTTCAAAAAGTTTATCATACTTTAAGACTAAGTTTTGTAATAACTATGGAAGGTTGTCTTCTAAAGTTGTGATTAGATTCTTGGCCTCAAACAATACAAACCAAGCTGATATACTTTTCACATCTTAGCAGCGTGTGTCGATTTCTTGATCAAAGCTATCAATACCCTCCAACTATGATCTTTTCAATTCTACACTTAATATGAGTAGTTCATCTTGAGCCTTTACTACAAACATCATTTTCTTCTTTCTGACAGTTCTTCTTTTCACTAAAGGAATGCCCATCTCTTCACAAGTGTTTGTTGCAAACTGCAGTGCTATCGCCATGATCTAATATCTTTTGTCTTTCAAAAAGATCTTAGGACTTTTTATTTTGATAACACACTTCTCAAAACTGATTCCAACGTTCTGTAAGTATTTTTGAGTGTTTATTTAAATTTTGGACAGACAGATTTCAAAGGAAAGAAACACCCCTCCCATTCTCCTTCCTTATTTGCTGAGTTCAGCTGTGTTTCAATGCGTTTGTTGACTGAACTAAAAAGTTTAAATATGTATTACATTGAATTGTTGAGGTTAGTTAATTGTCAGACAAGTTATTAAACATGTTTTAATTAATATTATTTTTTCACCAAAAATGTTGACATATTTTTATCATTTTGTCACCCCATCAGTGATGATACCCGGGGCGGCCACTGAGTAAGTAACCAGTAAATAGTTGTATTAGTTTGCAAATTAAATTTCCTGTCCAATGTATCAGTCTAGTTATTTATAAAAAACATTATTATTAATTTAATTAAAGTACAAGATTTCATGGATCATGGACAGCCTTAACAAGTGTATGAATCTTTCCAATATCTTAGAACATTGGATTGAGAAGGTTTGGATCGGCACTATGGTATAGTCAGTTTGTAATATCCATATTTTATTTGTCTGAACTCCTTTCTTCCTCTCAAAATATGCACAAACCCACAAGGTACTGTATGACTGTCATTTGATTATTTTAGAAATACATCATTTTCTTTATTTTGCCACTTGCAATAGTTCTCAAAGTTTAGCTATATAACTTTCCAACACTACATAAATAATATATACTAGCACTGAAATTTTAATTCCGTTCCTAAGATTAAGATAGTATATTCTATGTTTCCAATTATCTCACCCTCTATAATTAATTTACATTCAGTGATAGAGGTAACAACATGCTCTCTATATGATTTCCTCCTAAGTAAGAATGATGGATTCCTCCTAAATGTATATTTTTCCTGTTGCCTTCTATCGTAAAATGAAAAAAAAAAAACATGTCATTCAAAAATTAAAGTGTCCATAAATCAACCCTTCTAAAATTAAAAAAAAAAAATGTTGAGTCTGCTATTAAAAGAAAAATGGTGAAGGATATTGTGCCGGAGAGGCTGGTTTATGTGTGTTAAAAATGTTTTGATGGATATCATATAAGCTAAGCAAATAGATGCAAGTATTATAGGTCAGATTGTATCCAGTTATTTTTTAATATTTTCCAAAATTTTTAATTATTATACTTTTTTAATGGATAAATTATTCCAACTATTAGTGCTACTAATGTATGAATGTTTATGTGATATCAGTGAGGTATAATAATGTAACATAACCAAATGTGGTAAACTTTAAAAACAATTTTCAAATGTATACAATATCATAACACATTGAATGGTAATTGAAAACACCAAAAAATTTACAATTTAGATTTTGTATGGATAGGCTTACCTTGGAAAGTGATCCTTGGTGGACTTAGTAGTACACAAATAGGAAAACACACGCAAAAAACACTAAAGTTCTGAAATATTTTGTAAACACTGTTCACTTTCTCGATCAGTAGAGAGTATAAAAAGAAGACTAAATTGTAATCCAACAATTTAGTATTGTTTTTATTTTATTTTTGTGTTTACAAAATATTTCAGAACTTTAGTATTTATTTTTGTGTATTTTCCTATTTGTGAATGTATTAAGTGAAATATAATTAATTAAAAGATATTGAAAAATCAAAACTCATAGCTACTGGTCAACGTTTGTTAGTTCCAGGTAATTAACTAAGAAACAAAAGCCTAGGCCATAACTATTGTTCCTAGATTAAAAAGGACCATGCTGTTATGAAGGCTAAGTGAAGGGTCATCTATTCTTTAAACAAATATCAATCAAAACGTAGGCTTTGTGCAATTGCCATACAGTTATATCATAATTATGATGTTGCACAGTTTTAGTGTGTGATTTTTACATAGAGAGCTCAATTTGAAATTGGTTTTAGGTTTTATTTAAAGCAATCACAAAAAAATAATATATATACTATTTTCATTAAAAAAAAATTAATTAGTTTTTAAAAATAATATTTAATGTATGGTCTTATGGTAGGTACCCTTAAATCATGAGTTATCAAAACATTTTTAAAAAAATCTAAAGATTCCACTATAGTATAGGCGCATATCAAATTGATCATAACCTGTCCACCAGTTATGAAAATCCATCTAAAACCAAAATACATATAACATATATTTTAAAAGATAATTAATGAAAATTTTGGAGCTGTCCGAGATTTTCTAATGTGGTAATGTTTAAAAAATACAACACATATTTGAATTTAATAAACCAGATTTAACATATTTACCTCTTTTTCATTTATTTGATCTGATGCTTTAATAATTCCATCGAGGCATTGGTTTATAATAGGAAACACTTTTCTTTCAATATCTACAGAATGTATCATGAAGTTTTTTATGTTCTTTATTCTTTTTTCGTCTAGCTCTTGTAGGTGTCTGAATACTTCTGGCATTAGTACATGGTAGTGTTGATTCTGGAAAAACATAACACATTAAATATACACACAAACACATAGCACATTTAAATATATAACTTTAATGTCTCCATAATTTTTTATTATTTTATTTTTTTATTTTTAATATTGGAAATAATCTACAATAAACAGTTATTTCCTTTTTAATCAAGTACAACGTTGGTTTTCATTGTTGGTTATTTAGTGTGCTTTTTAAACTTTGCAACTTTTCTGTTATCAATTTTTATTTTAAAGAAATATAGAGTAAGTTTATATTTATTTTTTCGTTTTCATTCACTATTTATAATTATTACTGTGAATAAACATATAACTAAAACTAAATGAAAAGCTAAAACTCTAAATATGTTTACTGGGTATTTTTAACAATATTGGGAAATTTATAAATCATTTAGCAAATAAAACCAACAAGAGACATATTAAAAAAGTGGTATCCAAAAGCCATTTCCACTTCCGTTAAAGAACCTGAGTAAAACAGATCAAGTATGCTCAAATAGAAAAAGAAGCATATAAAATTGCTTGGTCCTGTCAGAGATTTGAAATATATTTTGCTTGGGAAAGATTTTCACATCCACAAAGATAAAAAACCTCTTGTACCACTGCTTGGGAAATTTCTTACAACTTCAGATACACTTTCTAGAGCTCCTGTGGATGTTGCAGAAGATGAACTTACAGCGGAGGTAAAAGCACGTAGAAATTACATAATATGTGGTATTTTAGTACAAGTAAAGAGAGAAAAAAGCAAGAGATAAAAGCTTTTATGCGCCTTAGAAAAGAAGGTTGGTTGTAATATAAATAAGATTTAATTACAAGACCTTTTACAATATTGGAATATTTTCAAAAAAAAAAAAAAAAAAAAAAATCTGTGGTTTAACACTCAGTCTTCAGTCTTCTTCTTAACTCTACTGATTAAGAAAGTGAACACAGTGTTTACGAAATATTTCAAAACTTTTGTGTTTTTTGTATACCTAGGACCATTTTCCAAGGTAAGCCTGTCTCCTGTCTATACAAAATCTAACCAATCTAATAGGCTATGTGCCCCATTAAATTCTAACCTATATATATATACACACACTAATTCTCAAACTAAGGCAGCACTTAAGCAAAATTGGCAACTGAACAAATTTGTTTAGTCCTTATGTAACAAAAAATCTTAATAAAGAAATATACCAAACTCACTTAAAACTCATCAAAACCAAACTGGATCAATTAATGGAATCAACCAGAACAACAAGAACACACATAAAATTAAAATTATTTCTAAGAAATGTATCAAATTGATGGAAATAATAATTGACTATAGGAACAAAACCAATAGTTATTATACAAGTTTTCATCTGCTTTACCTTAAGACAGATTTTTATTGTAAAGAAATTGATTTATTTAATAAAGGTTCAAACATGCAAAATTTAAATACACTCTTAACAGCAATTAGACGTTTGGCGACAGACAAACAAAAATGACCAGATGTTTGACTAATGATTGAGCAGATAAATGCTTAATGGAAGAAGAAACAGTAAACAAAACTAACTACAATAATTATGAGCAACATCTATTTTGCAATATTTTCTCTAAATTAACAAACATAATGCTATTGCCACCAAAGCTGATAAGGGTAATACTTTAGTTATAATGTCAAAACAAGTGTATGCAGAAAAAACGGAACTTTTATTAAATAATAACGACATAAAACAGCCTAAATCTGACCATATAACAAGGTATAATATCAAGACCGTTATTAATTCATGTATGCGTATTCTCAAAACTAACCAGAAAAAAATGACCAATCCAACTGCTCCTAATTAGATCATTACCGAAATTACATTAGGATTGGAAACCTAATATAGAACATTAATAAATTCATACCAAGATATAGAATTTCAAAAATTAGACAGAATATTAAGAAATAACTTAACTTTAAACCATAACTACTTGAAAAATAGCTTGGATTTTGTTGAAAAAATAAAAAACAGAAACGAGAAAAAAATCCACACTCTTGTTGTTGACAGCTTGGACACCAATATTCCAAATGCTATTCAAATTCTGAAACGTAACATTCAGAATAACAACAAAATGAATGGTGAAAGACTGGAAGAACTTATCAAACTTTTAACAATTTGTTTATACCAAAATTATTTCAAATTCGAAAACCCATATTATATACAAACCAAGGTACTGGTTATCACTTCACCACTTTCAAGGATCATAGCTGAAGTGTTTCTAAACCATATACAAAACAAATATAATGAACTACACCACACATTTTTCAATAAAATTAACTTTTGTTATAGATATATAGATGACACCATCTATCTTTCAGCATATCATCCAATGAACAGAAATGTTCTCATAAATGAAATGAACATAAAGTTGTTTCATATAGATATGATCACACCCTTATAGCCAATATAACAATAATAATAATAATTTTTTTATTTTTTTTTAACCGACAAGAGAAAAACAAAATATATTAGCATTGAATTTCACGGTCCAAAAGATAATGTTGTTAGCCAATTAAAAAAAAAAAACAAAACAAGTTCATACTTTAGCCTTAAAATCAAATAACAACTTGAGTAAAGTATTGAAACCAAAGAAAAAAGTCACGTCCACACAATACGAATGGATCTACAAAATCAGTTGCGACAATTGCAATAAATATTATATCGGACAGACAGACCCTTCAAAGATAGGTTTAAAGAACACATACTGGGAAAAAATCACACAAAAAACCCAAAATTTACAGAACATATAATTAAAACTAGCCACAGTTACACGTGTATCGAAAATAATTAAAAAAATTTTCATAAATGTTTTAAAGAACAAAGTATGAACATTTTAGAAGAAGATGAAATTTATACAAACACATAAATAAACCCTAGTGCGTTATTAAATGAAAAAAAAAAAAAAAATCTCCAATCAAACACAATTTTTGATAAGATAATTCAAATAGAACTTCTTCGATACAAGACTTAGGATATCACATTCTTCCCATCTTCAGTTATAACTTAACTATGACTAACTGCACACATGTATATAAATATATGTTTTATTTTAATATTTTTGAACGTAATATGATCTTGTTATATGTACTGTATTAGTATTGTTATGTGAATATTGATGCGCATCAAGTGAAAAAAATATTAATGTTTAATAATGTCTGAAGGAAGAGGCAAAACAATCATGTTACCACTAATTTATTTAATATTACCAGTCCAGTAAGGCAACACGATCACAATAATGGTTGTCAAATACCTTTATACTC
Organism: Aphrophora alni; assembly: GCA_963513935.1. Taxonomy (NCBI): domain Eukaryota; kingdom Metazoa; phylum Arthropoda; class Insecta; order Hemiptera; family Aphrophoridae; genus Aphrophora; species Aphrophora alni. Next base: position 130,436,670 of record OY740769.1, on the reverse strand, counting down.
AAAGATTTAGTAAAACAAAATCATCAGATATTTAAAACTATATTCTAAAACACATACCTGCATCTCATTTGTCCGTTGCAATTGGTTAGCATATTCATTTTTAGTTTCCTCACATTGTTGTGATTTACAAGTCATATTCATCCGTTGTTTTTCGACCTCAGCTCTGGATAGGTTGAGATCAGCATCTGCTCTTTGGAAATTGTCCAATGCTCTTTCCGCTTCTTTGAATGCCTTCTCATAATTTTTCTTAGCTCTTTCCATCGCTGCAATTTGATTACTTAATAACGTCATCATCCGAGCACCTTCTTGTAAGTGCTGAAAATAAACAAAACAACTCATTTAAAGTTGAAAGTAGTGCAATATAAAATGAAAAGAAATGGTTTGTAGTGAAAAATTGTTTCACTGTACATATAACATAAAACTCTATTGATTTAGAAACATAAAAGCTAACAATAGAAGATTAAAAGTTTTTCTTTTAAGCTGTAGTTTGAGGTGCCTTGTTTCATTTCTTATTTGAAAAGTTTTGTTATGTGATATATATTGTACATATAGCTGTGTTTCATGTATAATTCTTTTATTATTTAATGTGTATATGCATATATGTGTGTGTGTGTGTGTGTGTGTGTGTGTGCGCGCGAGAGGAAAAGATAATTGGGACTGAAAAAGAGGTGTAAATAAGAACAGTCTGGACAAAGTTGGTCAAAGCTCTAACCCCCCCCCCATGTGTACAGCAAGAATTGAAATCAAGGTAATATTAATAATTATTTTGTAAAAGGAGATTAATAAATTTCATAGAAAACACATACACACAAACAACATAGGAAATATAGAGGCCTATTACTAGGCATAAAAACAATATTTAAGGTCAACATAATATTTATTTAGTACAATCATGGAACTGCATGCGATATATCCATTGGCTGACATAGATCTCATATCTCTGCATGTTATGGAGCATATCCACTACTTCTCAACATGGCAAAGTTTTCCTCTGCCATAGTTATCATTGCTGACCATCAGTTTGTGTTAAACTTTCAACTTCAGATAAATTAATGAAAAAGTATTTGAAATATTTTACGTATCTGTTTAATCCTAAAGATGATGAATTGAAATTAGTTGAAATTATTATTGTGATACGAAAAACATCAATAGGTAATTATTATTACTAGTACTGATAAGTAGTAGAATGCAGGCTGAATTTTAATACCATGACCTAATCCCAATACTTTCCTCTAACAGTGTGGCAACGCTTAAATTATGAAACTGGTGTTAATATGTTGTGTTAATCAGCAAAAACCAGTTTCTAGGATTATGTACCATATATTCCTGCTTATATTTATCCTTGTTCATATTACTGGATTGCTTATTAAATATAAAAACATATATAAGCTTTTTTATTGAATCCTTTCATTCTATCCCTTCTGATATTGCCAATAATTTATGACCATTTGTGATACACAAGTTTTCAGGGCAAATTGCAACCTTTTGTGGGCAATCAAACATTTACCACAACAAAAACACTTGAATATATTAGAAACATTAATTAATTTTTATGTATTTGTTAAGTAAAAGTAAAGTATGGAAAAGTACACTTCAATGGGAATACCCAAAAAGCCTATTAGCATTCTTTTCAAACCTCAGAAATGAATCTATATAAGAATTTTTAATGGATCAGTCAAGACTTAATTTTGTTTGTTTAAAGATAAAAAACCTGGTAGACATCACTGCTTAAGAAAAGAAGAAAAATAGAGACTTTAACCCCTGAATACTTTAATAGAGTAATTGTGGGAAGAGAATAAGAGTAGGTCAAAAGAGATAAGCCAGGAAAGATATTAAAGAGAGGGATTTATATATTAAATAACCCAAGACTGCATGAAGAAAGGTGTAGTCGAGCTGGATACCTTGTGAATACACATACACATACTTAAGTTATTAATTTTGATATTCCATCAACATTTTATCAAAATGGCATAGACAATTTTTTAAATATAAGATTATGCGAAAACGTAAAAGTTGAATTGACTCTGAAATTTTATATTGTATTTGAACCTTCAACTAATCTCCAAATATAAACAGATATTCCATCCTCAAACAGTTTGCTGCCCAAAATTAATCTTTACCACTCTTTCCTATTTTCCCTCTTTCCTTCTTCCAATCTCTTCTTTATTGCAATGTTCCACTAATTTTCCATCTAATTAAAGTTATTTTCCTTCCTTATCGCCAAATCCAATCCAAGATTCACTTTGGCAGTCTGTCTTCCTCCATCCTATGAACATGTCCATATCAAATTACCTGTATATTAAGGATAAAATCATTAATAGAATTCTGAAATTTATCTGCCTTTTAATTTCTTCATATCCGTCAACTCTGTCTTATCCTTGAATACTGTGCACAAAATCCAGTTCTGTAAATTTTGAGATATTAGTTGTACAGTACCTACAACTGATCTATGTCTATAAATGAAATCTGAATGGTATGAAGAGTAAATATTGATCACACTAGTGAGATTGTTTGTGCAACATGTGTTACTCTGTTTATTTAATTCCAGCTGGGTTTAGAGTCTTTGATGGTTTTTCCCACTGTGGCTTACTGCCCATTTTTTTTGTAATAATTTACTTCATCACACTAAATATTATCAAAAAATTTGACAGCAAAATGTAGATTTAAATTATTTATGGAATGTGACACCAACTGTAATTTTCTGCCATTTAAAGTACCAAACTTTAATCTAAATTAATATTTAATTTGGAGTATTAATAAAATTATCATAAAATTGTAATGTACTGAAAAATACACATCAAAGATATCAATATATGGAAAGTGTGCACTTCTTCACATCAGCACTTTGAACAGAGTGCTGTGTATTTATTAAATTACTAAAGTTGTACACACAGTAAATAATCTTACAATAGGAAATAAGTATCCTAACTGAAAGAAGCTTTCTTAGATTTCAAATATTTGTTTCCAGGACGTAAAGCATTCCTCCCATTGATAAACACAGGTATAAGGAAAGGACACACTTCTTGTTCATGTTAAAATATTTTAACAACATAATAAGAATTCTTTCATCTATTCTAATATGGTTTTACTAGAGATTACTGGTTACAAAAACATAACACTACAGATAATAAGTGTAATATTTTGCAAAAGGCATAAAACATAGACATAATTAGTCAAAATAGATGAGATTTGTTGAATGTGTGTTAGATGAAGAAAATAGTCTGGAGGGATGACTAAACAAGAAGGAATAGAAGAAGAAAAATTGTGGCCATTTTCACATATAAAATGAAAGGAATCAAATAATAGTAAATTACATAAAGACAAAGAGGGAAGGGGAGGCAAATATAATATATAATACGGTCTCTCCTTCTGTTTTGGAATACCGGTTTTGGATGTTAAAAAATGGTAAATGGATATTTGTATAAGCTTGTAAAATATAACAATACGTACATCATATTTACTCAGCCCCTAAACCCATACTCAGATTTATTGAAACTTATAATTGTGTATGCCCTAGTTGGCTTTGTAACCATGTGTATATCAAGTTTTATGGAGAATTTTCTTGATAAATTACAAAATATCTGCTCTCCATTATGAAATGTTCCATTGGATACTTTTAAAATTGAATAGGCTACCATCTGGTTACTAATTGATATACATATTCAAATTTGTGATGTAATCATGATTCATACAGTAAGAACAAGTGGTATGGCAGTCAGAATCTAAGCGGAAAAAAACTACCTGGATTAAATAAGTATGAAATAAAAATAATTAATTGGCTTATTTTTTCAGAATTTAATCTCCATTTTTCTAGTGCTGCAGATAAGTCTATCAGTTTCAGCTCTATATTAGGTCCTTCTCTTCCGCATCTTTTAATATTTCTTCTTTTTGAACAGACATATTATTAGCTGTGTGAGAAGCATTTCTGATTTGATTGGTTACACTCACTGCCATAGGCTACATCATTCATATGCTTCAGTATGGAGTTATAAGATATTTCTAACCTAAAAGAAAAGTCTCTTCCAATGACTAGCCACATGTATATTACAAATAAATAAATGAACTCTTGCAGACTGATTAAACATCAACACACAACAGACATAAACACAGCTAAAGAAGAGGGTGGAGTGCTTATACAAACATAAACAACCAGACAGTTTTTGTGTTCTGTTCAATGTAACTTATGACTTACACTGGAGTTTCCATCCTCAGTACCTAATTACTGTACTCAAGTTTATAAAGGGAGGTATAATTACAACACTATCCCAGCTGTTAGTTGTTATTGTTGAGTCTTTATTTGCAATTCATTAGATTTTGTGAATAGAGGTGAAAGAAAAATCCCACATAAACCTATGAATAAATTTTTTTTTACGAAGGAAAAAGACTTAAGGGTTGGCAGGAGTGACCAGACAATGAGCTAAAAAGAACTCTCTCAGATGAGACATGCAACTATCTCACTATATGAAATTCTGAGTAGACATACTTTTGCTATGAAGTAGATTTTATCATCATACATTATCTGAACTTCTTGGAATCAATATAATTTTAAAGATAACTAAATTCCAACTCTATATAACAATATTCTCTAACTAAACTAAAAAATTCGTTAATCTTTAAAATGTCATGTTGCACATAGTTTTCTGATCATCATTATTAGAGTTAATAATTCACACTTTCAATATTGTTCTTACAAACAGTGAATCCAAGTTGGCGATTAGGTCTGCAGAGCCTTAAAATTATAAACTGGTAATAGCACAAAATGTTTAGCTGTTATGAAGGAAGGTTAATACATAACAGATTTGTTCGATTTAGTAAGTTTCTCTATGGGCACACAAGAGTCCTTCATATCAAATGTTAATTTAACAGTTAATATTGTGCTCAAGTACAAATGACAATAAATACGACAGACGGAATCTGAAAATAGCAATTCCTTGGATCGTGTAATGGAACTACAAATAATACACACTTAACCTACACTTCATATGATGTATACATTTATTCTTTGACATTTTATATAGATTTTTCAAGGAAATAGTCATGGTTTTTTAAATTACATAAAATTTATGATAGTTTTAAACAGGAAAAAATTATTATGATAAATAAATCAATTTATTTTATATATATTTTTTAAAATTGTGAATTGCTTTAAATATATTTGAATATTTTTTTAATGTTATAAAACCAAAAAAAAAAAAGGATTAAAACAAATATCTGTTTAAAACTATTACTAAATAAAATATGTATTTCACAATATTACAAAATATAACAAACATAGATTTACACGAAGTACATAAGTTAGTATTTTCACACTGGGAATGCCATAATAGATTAGATACATAAAGATTAGAAAAAAAATCCCGGATTTTGCATATAGCCTGGGTGAAGGGATAAAACTTGTGGTTTTAAATCAAATATAAGAATAAAATGTCTGTCAATAGTAACTATTTACTAGACAGTAGTATAACACAAAAGGAGTTTGACAGGAGAAGATTAAAATCTATAAACTATCTTGATCTAGGTAGTAAAATAAGAAACCTTCACAAGATAACTTTGTAACCAGAGCTCAATGCCATGACCAATGTGATCTCACATCACAGCAGACTACCAAATTCAAGATCATATATTATATTCTAATCTATGATAAAGCCCAAATGAAAGTGACATAAGAACGCACTCTACCAACAGCTCCCCATGAGCACAAGTTGATATCACATTAACTTATTTACTGCAAAAAGGTGAAATAAAGGTTTTTTATTTAAAAATTGCAAGAAAATAAATTTCATACAAGACTTATAGTTTCCTTAATTATCAATTATTTGTTTACAACTTTACAATGAGATTTTAATAGTCACCTACAAATCTTAATTAAAAAATTTTCATCAAATTAACACAAATATAGGTCAAATTACTGTAATGACATTTTAAAATGGTTAATTTATAATTATTTCTTTAATGAAATAGATAAAAATTAAATGTGTGACTGTATTTCTGCAGAAAACAATAATATGTGGTATAAAATATTGGTATTTCTCCATATTTTCTGAAAATGTCGAAATATGTTGGGGGTATTTTAACCAGCTATTAGAATTTCTATGATACAGAACTAAATGAAAATATTCTAAACAATAACTATTGAAAAATAGTGCAAAGAAATCATATCGCAAATTAAAATATTTCGATACTGTACTGTTTATTTCTAATTTTTAATTTTCTTAATGAAGAAAAATGGTGGAAATAAATTCAAAATATAATGTAAATCGATTCTTTTAGTAATTTAGTATTTCTGTTTACCATCTTCATGCCCATAAGGTAATAAAGATGAGAAATTTTAAAGAAAAGGAAAAAAAAAGCAAGATTTAATCATGGTCCAACTTATGATCAGAGAATTTCATCATAGCGAATACCTAACGAGTAGTCCAAAACTTTGGAGAAAAATTGTGATCTGTAGAGTTTTGGTACCTACACAAATACATACCAAAATATACAATTTTTAAAAACTTTAGTTATATGTTATAATTAAATATTTCATGCAACAAGACAAGAAATGTATGGAATGTATAAAGAGTGATATTAATGAATGCAAATCAATACAAGAATGTAACCAACAAGGACAACACACATATTTTAATCAGATAAACAGATTGATACAATATTATTTCTTTTCCATTTATAGCAATTATTTTATTTTAAAATAATTTGATTATTCTGTAATAGTAGTTTATTGATGTCATATACAGTATAACTAATGCCAATATTTGGGGATATTATTAAGAGTATGAAAATAAAAGTGGAGAAAGAAGACTGTGATAAACTTTGTTGACATCACACACAAAATAATTGTGTATAAAATGTGTTATACAATTTGAAGAAAAGTGCACGTCTGTTAATCGTCTTTAAAGCTTCTTTAAAATCGACAAAACAGCAGTGAACCTTGTTGCACACCTAGTGTTTAATATTAAGTTAACAATAGTCAATAATTTAAAAATATTATTATTAGAAGAAAGGGTTACTAATTAAACGATGACTGATTGCTGCATAATTGTAACAGTTCTGGATTTATTATTTTGATCAGACCTCCTATGAAGGGAAGGGGTTATATCTATTATTTCAAATACAAATTGTTCGCAAACCATCAACAATTCATGCACTGAAGTAACATCCATATTCTAACATGCTTTGTATTTGAAAATTACACTACTTCCTCAAAGCTGTAAAAAAAGAAATATAAATCTCAAAAACAACTACGGTAAATATTATAAATTTATTTTCACGGGTAATACACTTCTATTTGTACTTCACCTACTACACAACACATATGTTTTGATTTGTTTACACACACAAAAAAGAGTTACAACATAAAAGTTGTTTTACTTTATCGCTTAAATTTGTTCCTTATTGTTGTTTAAAGGCAAAAAACATCTAGGTCCAGGCTTAGTTAAAAACACTGATTTTGTAAAAAAGCACTTAAATATGACTGTAAATTTAAAGCCCAAAGTAAGATACCATGAGTTCACATAAAAACTCAATAAAAATCGTATTAAAATCATTTAAAAAACCCAGTTTTTATTATAATTTGCTCAAATGACTTTATAACTAATTTGCTTTAAAAGACCTTCATAAAACGTACTGGTCATCCTAAACTTAAACTGGACACGTAAGCTATCAATATAAAAATAAATTTAATAAAAAAGCCTAAAATAAAAATATTTATAAAAGTTTAGAAATATTTATAAGACTCCTAATTTCTCAAAATCCTCTACCTGGCGAATTTCAAGTAGGTTTCGTCATCTAAGAAAAACTTGGTTCACAAAGGCACACAAATTACATTGTAAAGTCCCTAAGAACTGTTGAGTAGACTGTAAATAGAGATCTGAATTTAAGATGTGGCTACACAAATTGGTCTTACTTTTTTGCGTTCGTCCTTAAAATCTTTGATGAGTATGGTAACTTCTCTAATGACGTCAGCTTGTAAGTTCTCTGCAATGACTTCGTGTTGTCCAGCCATGTCGTTCACTTCTGTCATGACCATCTTGAATGCTCTGCAAGGACTGTACCTATAAACATATATACCTATGTGTAACAATTCTAACATAACAACAAAAAGATATATCTGTATTATTTTTCTAACAGTATATCCATGTACAATAAATGTAACAGACTGTACATGTCAATAAACACACCCCCATGTGTAATAATTGTGACATATCAGATGGGACTTCCTAGAAGAGGCGCAGGAAGCCCACAGTACTGCATATACGAACGGTTGAAGAAATTCTGCACTTTTGTGAACCGATCCAAACATAACTTCAAAACCAAGATAACAAATTAAGAACAGCGAGTGAGCAAAACCATATGGTACCGTTAATCAATAATGATTTTGTTGGTTGCTACGAATTAAAAATAAATGTTTGATAGGTGAACAATTAGTCATATTTTGTTATACAGATAATTGAAATAAATGATGTACAAAACATTGAACTAACTTTGTCACACAAAGAAGCTTAACATGAATACGATTGTAAATTTAGATACTACTTTGAGTTAAATTTGATTCAATTAGGGAATTTTCTCCTTTTCGTATATAAGCTACTATCTAAATATTAAACACATGAAGATATGGTCAAAATATGGCACAACACCAAATTGTAAAAACAGTTCACTTTATCGAAATACAAACTTTTAGAACAAATTTTTGGAAATCTGGAATTTTCAAATAATTGGTTTATCACAAGAATACATAGTTAAAGTATGTGAGTGTTAAGTCTATATTTAAAGTGAAGATTGTCGTGAAATATTACTGATGTTTGAATTAGTTTACACTGTTATTATAGTTTTACTTTTTAAAAAATATATACAGTATTGAAAAAAATAACGTTTAAAAGTTTTTTTTAATATCACGAGTCCAAAAAGTTAAAAAGATTTATTCTAAGGATTAAACTTATATACTATAGAGGTAACAATAGGAGATTTTTCATTAACATAAAAATCTAACTATAGGCCTACCAGGCAGAAAGAAACCTGCGCTGAACCGTCATCTCGAGAGTGGCTCGCGCACGGGTGTAGGGCCAGGGAGGGGATTGGAGCGGTGGAATTTAAAACCTATTTAATGCCTTTTTACGTCTTTTAATTTGTAAAATATTTAAATTTACTAATTGTAGTTGTCAGGAACATAAACGATACACATTCACAGTTTGTTTGCGCTGTAATAGGTTTGAAAAATAAAATATTAAGCCCTACGCAATGAAGTAGCGGCCGGGTATGTCTGGCCTAACTCGGGCTCTCCCTCTCCCACCTGCGCGAGACGCAACCGAGGCGCGGTTCTTTTCTAAGCGGTACCCCTATAGTTCTGGATAAACTAAGGAAACCAGCACCGTTGATCGAGTTAACGCTTGTCATTTGTAAAAGCATATGGACAAGCCGTCGCGAATGTTATAATACCAGCTGCCAGGCGTTTGTAAATAAAAATAAAAATATATGAAAATTTGCTTTAAAAAATGTCTATAGTTAAAAAAAGTTCATGCTCTAAACAAGAACTAGTATCCATAGTTTCATACACAGGTGGTATTTAACTGTTATAAAAAACGAGTCTGTTAAATAATGCGGCTTTATTCTACACATTTTCATATCCACCTTCTTTAAATGTTTTATCATTATCCCAACATTCCTTAACATCCTACAACATTAATAATAGAAGCTAGAAACTGTAAAATAAAAGTTTATCAACCGTAAAATGTTGAAGTGCAAAACTACCTGAGTTGAATACCTAAACAGGTTTACCGGAAGTCTTATCTATTCAATATAATTTGGGTCTTCTTCCACAATCTCCCTTTATCTCTGTCTCACAAGATTTGTGGTTTCCCGGTCCTTATGGTCCAACAGTCTGTTTGTATTCTGAGGGGAGAGTATAGTTGAATAGGAAAGTATAATGGAGGGTAGATTCTCACGAATCTCGGCTTACAATCACAATATGGCAGTACTTCTTTCAGTATTAAATTGAATTTTCCAATAATATTCTAAGAAAGTCTGTGGAAGAGTTTTCTTAATATTATTCTGTTACGAGTGAAAGAAAATATTTTTAGAAGAAACATACTTCATTTTGTACGAGAAACAAAAAGAGTACATACTAATGAATAGCGTACTGTTGTGCATGGGTGTGTGAAGTTTTGACATATTCAATCATTAATTGTGAAGTGTAGGAGTGAATTCAATTATTAGTTGTGGTATTTAATTCCAGTAGAAATAAAACAAGACAAGAATGCAAACAAATTGAGAAATGTGGCCACATTTTCCAAGAAATAGATAAAGGATGTTTTATATTATTTTACCTTTTTGGAGGTTTAAAATTTTTAAAATCGGGATTTGTGGAGCATAATTAAGAAGATCAGGGAAGAGATTACATATAAAAAACTGCACGAAAATCGGATCTGCGGTTTGGGCTTATAGAGAACGATATTTCGGACGTTTTTAAAATGGATTTGATCTTGTCGTCTGAAACGAAAAAATTACCAGACCTTAGCTTTATAATCCCTAAATAAAATTAAAAAATCTAAAATAATTGTGATATTTTTGTACGTTCAAAGTTGATGAACAATTGTCAAAAACCGATAAACTGGTATTTAAATTATTGTTTTTTAGTATAAGTTCTATTTATGATTGTTTTCTAATTTATTATGATTTTTTTTAAATACCGGTACGTTCTAAAATACTCGATTAATGTAAATATAATACAGTTCGAAAATACCTTTTAATTTTTTTTCTTCCCAGTTAGATTATTATACCATCTATTTATATACATTCTTATTTAATTATTGTATTCAAGTATTGTTTATAAGCTAGGAACTAAGGAATAGCTGTCAAAAATGACACGGTATTGGAATTCACTTTCAACTATAATAATACTGTATCTGTTATAACCTTAAAATCCAATGTATGTATAACGTGTTCAGTCGACTTGCACTAAATTTCCAACTAGATAACAGTTTGAGATACTGAGTAGACCAACATATCAAAATTAGCTAGTTTGACAGTTCGGCGTCTCACTCTCTAATGTCTTGTATATTATACAGTATATAAATTATTTGGTTATGTCATCATTCAACAAGCAGTAAAGTCCGTTGTAGGAACAACATAACGGGAATTAGAAAACTGATGTAACTTTTGCAATGTGATTATCGTATAGGGATATACAGAGTGAGGCAGACCACTCGTGCAGTATTTATAGCTGTCTTACTAACTTACTTTAACACTCTTTCTTTCTCATTTCCCCCTAATTTGGCCTCACAGAATCCAATAAAATTATTTTCAATTTTGAAAAATGCCCCAAAAGGGCCCAATTTGGGGGGAGGGTAGGGGTGCTTTTTGAGGAATTTTCAAATGTAAAAATGAGTTGTGTGATACATCAATTTAAAAGTCTAATTACCCTAATCATTTTGGCGTAAACAAAAGTTAATTATCTTTAACCGTATGTACAGGGTGTACCAAAACGTTTTGAAATAGGACTTTAAAATAAAGTACCGTGTTACCCTACCTACAATACGGAAGAGCACCAGATTTTTTTAGAAGCTTATTATTGAGCTATTCAATTAGAAAACGTGTGATAGGGGCATTTATCACGGGATTTTGTAAATTTTAAAAATGCTCATATTAAGAATACAAAAGAGCCTAAAACTCAAAATTCTTAAATAGCAACTTATAAAAAATTTTATATCAAATAAAAGATCTATTCAAAACGAACATTTTTTGTATATGATATTTTTTTCTATCTCTTACTATTTTAAAATGGCAGCCGAAAAACTTAATTACGTATCTCAGTTCACAAAATGTAACAAATTATTATTAAATGCTATTAAATCAAACATTTTCTTACAATGTTTAATTAGCTTCATAGCTCTGAATGTCCTCTGAACTAGCCATAAAGTGAAGTAGCCTTTCTAGTGATAGGTAAGATTATGGAAAAAATGAATGGAATTTTGTAGGGATAGCTTGTACGTGGAATGAATACTCCGCCACTTATTGTGTGCCATCTCTTCAACAACTTTGTGTTTCAGTTCATTTAAGGCGTTTGATACGTAACACTGCCATATTTAACTGTTGGATGGGTCATAACATACAATAATGTTATTGAAGATAAAAGTGTAAGCTTAATAATAAACAATTTAAGGAAAGTAAATACAAAAACAAATTAAAATAAAATGTAAAGAGAAAATCACTTTGGAAAACACAGTTATAATCTGCATTGATAGGTTATACTGTGGGGTGTTTCATAACAACAATGAAATTTGGAATGAAATTCTAGAGTAAAAATGTTTACATTTAAAGAACAAAATACAAACCCTGTTTATGATATTTTTGTCAAGACTAACATTTCTTTTCAAAATGTTTCACTCTCGCCTAACCTTAAAATTATTTATTAGGCTTTTACTTCTTAAATATACAAACACCAAAATAATGTTTATTTCACATTTGTCCAAAATCAGCTGTAGTTAAGTGTAAAAATCAATTGTCGCAAGTGCTAAGCTAATTTGTTATTTGTTGTTTTATTTAATTAGTCAAAACAGAATAGATTTTTGTTTTAAATCAAGAATTCATGCTGTAACGTCTATTTCGAGAATTCTAGTGGGCCGATCTTATTAATTTTGGTGTCTTTGAAAAGCACGTCTTGTGTACATTTAAACAAATTATCAAATAATTTATTTTTAGATAAACCTCGCAGGAAAACTGGAACTTTCCTAATAGTTATAGATTTTTAAAGTTTTCAGTGAGAAAATTGGCTCATTGGAGATTGTTTTGGAATATACTCAAGACGTGTTTTCAAAGGACCCCAAAATTATTAAAATCGCCCAAATAGAACTCTAGAAATAGGCGTTACAGGGAAATAAAACCCTCTTATTCTCATTTATATATTATCAGATGACTTTGCCAGTTGAATCAGACAAGATTAAAGTTGCACAACATTATCAAGGTTAACGTATTGAAGGGGAAAAGTTCCGAGCTTTCCTCTCCGACTTGAGTCACAACAACCGCGCAATACTGGGTTGGAATCGCCCAGTTTCCCACAAAGAAATCATTCTAGACTAACTTATTCTTTTACACAGTAGAGTCTGACGTGAGTATTGTGAACTTTCTTAATGGAGAAAAAACAGTTGTATGGTAGTTGTATGAATACCCAAATTGAAAATTCAGTCATGATGCGACTGTGATTTTTACATAGAATTGATTTTTTTTTTAAATTGTATAAACTTCCTATTGAAGTTTAATTTATGTCAGATTTCTTCTTATTCTTTTTCGTCCTGAATATTGTTGTAAAACGTTGGTGATACTATCTCATGTGGAAAATCACGATCTGTCAATTTTTAGTTGAATTATGGCAAAACTTTAGACAAATAAGATTTTAAACGTCTGCTTTTTAAAACTGTTAGGAAGACAAACAAGATAATGCTAAAAACAACCTGTATAACAAGTTTGTGGAAATCGCGTGATAATCGTGCTACCAGACACTTTAAAATACAGATAAAATGATCAATATTCATAAAGTACTCCAAATCAAATCACTCAAAATCTGTTCTAAGGAACAGAATCAATAGAGTCATACTACCAGGTCTTATCGTAAGGTGTGCTACAGCAGAATAAATCGTTAATATGACAAAATAGAGGAACCAAATTGTGTGTGTTTATCCGTCTTTCACTTCACACTGACACAGAACGAATCATAATAATTGACAGCTCAAAACAGCTACTCTTCGCAAATAAACGAGAAATATGTGCCAAATAAATATTTAGGATCTCAATAATCATGAAGTACTGAGTATTAAAAAATCCGTTGAACGTATTTTCCCATAACCTAATCCTATTATTGTAAATTTTTGATACACATCCGTGTATTATCTATAGGAGAAATGTTATTTTAGTTGAGAAGTGATGTGTTTCTTCGGAATTTATTGTTAACTAACAAACTTTGAAAACCTGAGACATAAGACGAATTCCATATCTAAACTAATACGAAAGTTAGTGTTAAATGTGTTGAGGGGTTTCGCAGACATGGAAATGTCGAGTATTAGTGACAAGAGCAGCAGGGAGTAAAGAACAAGAAAATAAACCCCTAATTTTATTAATTTATTAGTTTTTTGATGTGGCTACATAAGGTTTTCTTTCCGCTTTAAAATTTTGTAGTAACAATCGACTTTCTTTAGACCAAAACCTTCATTAACAGGGATTGGCCTTCGGTATGCGTAAAGGGAAAATGGGGAAGTTTGTTTACTAAAATAGTCGTCTACAAAATTTGAGAAGTTGAAGCGGAAATTATTTAGATGTGGAGAAGAAGAAGAAGTTTTTTTGACGACTCCACCCTAAAATGTTGCGTTTAGGAAAAAAAGCAGTTTAACACACATAATACTTTTATAACATAATATAATATGCAGTTGTTTATGTAAAAACGTGTTTCAGGCAATGTTTTGAGTGTTTAATACGGTACAAAGTATATATTACAATTGATTTTAGTCAAAAGATAACAGAGCTTTTCTCCTTTACAATTCTAGAACACCGACCTGAGCCATATGTAGGGTGCGCTGGAAGCCAAGCAATGTAAATCCACATCATAAATCGGGGTTAACATTACACTAAGGTTTACTGCTTTGAACACATTGGACAGCAACCACATCACGCTAGTTCGGTCTACGATTAGAGATTTACACAAAAATAAACAACACAAACCTTCTTTCACGTGCAAATGCACGGAAACAAAATAAGAAGATGAAAATTTGTATGTCAAGTTCAAGGTTCAGTTCCGGCTTTGCAAATATTGTTATTAAAAATGTATCACATTTGTTTGGGTTTATTTATAAGCTACATAAAACTTTATTCTAACCAGTAAAGCACATTTTGAGAAATTTCACCTTTAATGATGACGCGTATATAGACTCGATTTAAGATTTTTATAGATAAATCCTGAAGCAGGATTTTGAGACAAAGAGTGTAATTTATTTTATTTAGGACTTTATGAGATAGTTGAAAAAAATAATTACTGTATAGAATTTTCGAGACAATTAAAAAAAAAAATACACTTTTTATAACTAAATTAAATCTACACAGATATTTATAGTACGGTACCAAAATCACTACCACATCTACTGATTTTGGTCGCTATGGTGCTTACGTAAGATTTACATGACGAAAAGTCAAGTGTGACAGGAAAATGTTTTTACATTTCAATTTTTTTTCGGTAGAGAAGCAAGAATATCCGTCAAAATGAAACTTATCCGTTATAGAGAAATAACGGTTGTGCGCTACAATAGCGATACGATCAAAGACAAACAATCTTACTTTTAATTTATAGACACATGTATACAGCGAATATGCGGGGAAAAACATATGAATTTATAATTGAAAACAAAATCAGAAAATCATTACAACGATTGGCTAATGGAACTAACTACTTCAGCTTATAGTAGTATTTCATCTCCTATTGACATATAACTGTAATATCTTTATTTAGTACGGACAAATTAAAACCTATACACTTTGATAAAATGTGCTGATATTGAAGATGGCTGGGTATTCAATATGTTTTAAAATATCGCTCTGGGAATATGAATGAACACATTCTTCAAGTTGACACTCAATTGCCAACGTGTAAGTATATCCTTAACTATTTATTTTACTTTTAAATATAACTGCTAACAGCTAACATCAACGTAAAAACTTTAAACAAAGCCAAATAAAAACAAACAGGTGATTATCACTACATAAACAAGACTTTCAAATGCAATTAGACCCTTCGTGCAATTCTGGCATGCTGACAAACATGATAAACAAGCATTTATTGAAACCGCGTCATTTGTACAACATGTACCTAAAGTATTCACAACATTTCAGGCCCGTTTTTAACCCTTGTAGCGCCCATGGGCAAATTAAAGAGATACGCCCCCCCCCCCCGATTAATTCATCTTTGCCAGTTTTGGTTCGGGAGGGATTTCTCCCTTAACTCCACCGAACTCCTTTTATTTGGTGAGTCGGTAAGTCTTTCCATTATCCACCACCTATGGACACGCCATGTCCCGGACTGGCAACCGGCTATTGTGAAAACTTGCAAGTATTATTACTGCAGTTACAGGCGTAGATGTTATGATTGACATCACAACATAACAACCTTGTATTTTACAGTATCACGGACCACGAACCCACCCTAAAAATAGTTCTTAATTATTGCAAAAATTTATTTCTATAGGCCTACATAACCATAGCTCATTTTATTTCAACTGTATGTTCACTTTTTAATTGAGTCTTGTAAAAAAAACTTTAATACTTAAACCATAATATCTCTTATTTCCTTTATACTTTCTTTCTCTTATTACTATACTTTATATATATTTATACATATTCCTCATACTTTCTCCTTATATCCTATTTACATTATTGCTTTTTTTTCTACTGATCTTTGATGTAGCAAAACTATCAATTATATCTTTGAAGTCAAGCTTCAGTGTAATGTCATTCTGCGTACATAACAGCATTAAGCTATTCAGCTTTTCGTATTTTATTGTAGAACGATTTTATGAATGAATTTATACGAAACAAGGTGATTTTTGCGATGCGCGGGTGAAGAGAGGGCAAAACGAGTTTTCTGTTTCGGACGCTATTTTCTAACCGATAAGCATGGGAATGTTACCAAATTGTTCAGAAAGATCTGAAGAATGGTTGTGCTACCTTAAAATTTTGATTTTTCAGCTCTATAATTTTTTTAATTAATAAACTTTTAAATTTTCGACATATACTGCCTTAATATGGTTGAAATTTTTTCAATCAAAAAAAATTTTATGACCCAAAACCCTTGCGCCCCTTGTACGCTTGCGCCCCTGGGCAAGTGCCCATGTTGCTCAGTTATAGAATCAGACCTGCAACATTTTATTTAAACAAGTGGATGGACGCTACCATGGTACTTAACATTGATTGGTAACCTGTAACAAAGAAATCTATACTAAATTTGTCAGCAACTCGTGATATAGGCTATTAAGTTCGCTAAACCTGCATTAGAGATTTAACTGAGTGATATCAAATGGTACTGGTTTAGGATTTGAAATCTAAGTTGGACTACAAAAATATAAGGTAAACAAATTTATAAACTTACCACCAATTTAAAAATTATTGATGGATTTTTTTTAAAATTTCAATGCCAACTTACTAAATTTATAAATTAAAATTTTCTTCAAATTTGTATATGGAGCTAGATTTACAACTCCTTAGAAAAGTTCCACACAACAGGTAAAGTGTTAAAATATGTAAAAGTTTTAAAACGATTTCTGTACATATATTTACTGAAATTCAATTTAAAAGAGTTATTGTAAATTAGGAATCTACAGATGTAATGATGAACATTTTACACCAAAAATGAAATTTAAAAGGAGAAACTAAAACTTAATGCCAAATTTCCACTCATTATTGCATACACGTAAAACGTAACTAGAAAAAAAAATCTGGAATTTTTTGTTTCTATTGACGAGGTTCACGGATTTACTTATAAAACAATAAGTTTGACAATGTCAATCAGTATGAATGAACCGGTTTAAAATGTCCACATAATATTTTCTTTAAATCATTAGGGACTATTTTGAGACAGTCTGAGATTTATGGTTTTTAATGTCAGTAATACCAAATTTTATGTAAGAGCAGTCAATTTTATTCGGCAAACAAAAAGGACGTAGGTCTTTACCGTAATATCACATTACTTGCAATATTGGAAACGGATTTGAGTGGTCATTAATCTTCGCATATCACTAAAATTTGAACGGAATCAGTAAACCAAATTTTAGAAATTACATCTTTATAACAATTTTATATCGGACTTTTACAGATAAGTTATAAACAGGAATTTTGTTGAGGTGGCGACCAATACGTTTCATTTGGGTTCGTAACAAAGTTATTTTACTTGAGCAAAATTTGATCAAAATCGTTAATTTTGTTTTTTTCCTAGACACATTTCCACAAGTTTCGAGTCATCGAAAAAATGAAAAATGAAAATGAATGAATGATTAACATCGGTCTACTTGTTTAGGTTGTAAAGCACTGTAGGGACGTCAGACACAACATCCGATAAACCACATTTTTGGATTCATGAGACCAAAAAACAGATATATCTACAAAACACTCGACATCGATTTTCAAAGCTTTTCTATACAAGGCATATGTGCGACACGAAAAACATATTTTTTCCTAGACAGGAACCTCTGAAATGAATATTTACAGTGAAAACCAACAATCGATATTTTTTTATTTATTTATTTTTTCTTCTTTTTTTTACGCTATGCATGTTTAAGTGGGAAAGCCATTCAGTGATTTTTGTTTAAGAAAGGAAAGTAAATAAAATCCGAATACATCGTTCTTCGGCAATTTGACAATCCGCCAATGAATGTTTTCTGACTGGACGGACAAGAAAGTGGTAAACACAACAACATATGCAAATCTCTGAAAGTAAGAGGAAGAAGAAGAAGACAAGGTCACGCATTGGACAACGACAACAGTCACACATTCCTTGAGACAAGAGACAACACTTAATGAGTTTCTTTGTCTTGACCTTTCGAAACTCACCTTCGACTCGCCATTTAAGAACAAAATCTTGTTTTTCAACTCTACTTGTTTTAGGTTGACATTTTTATAGAAAATGCTGACGTGTTTCTCAGATGGTAGACGACAATAGAATTTTATATACACAAAAATCTGAGGATTATTATCGTATACATATCGTTCCTACAATATAAACATCAGGATTTCATGTTTATTTTTTTAAAAACTACGGTCCTCCAGTAATAATTGCATGGTGAAAACGTACATTTGTCTTGTATCTGTGATAAAACTATGTATTTCCATGCTTTTTAAGATCATGATTATTTACTTGACAATAACGTTTTTAAATGCCTATAGTATCACCTACTTAGTTCTTCAATTACACTTCTGACTGGTTCCATTTATATTTATTGGACAAAGAGAATGATGCAACGTAAGGAATACAAAGAATCCTTTTTACTCATCACTTAGTAAGAGAAATAGATGGTAAGAATATTTCAACATGAAATTTTTCATAGTTTTCGTCTTTTAAGAATCTAAGACAAGACTTAGAGCGTGCACGGAAAGTCTGTCCGTTATCATTCGTTATTTTTAAGAAGGGATGGTTTGTAGGTGCAGTGTATATCCCTCGGAACTACAAGTCGCTCAAAATAGATGAAGGATAAAGATTTAAGAAAATTTGAAGTAATCGTCAAGTTTTGAAAAATTTTAATTAAAGTATTTGATGTTTGGAGCCCCCAAATATACAAAATAAATCCACAATTTAAAAAAAAAAATATTACGTATAATATTCTGGCCTTTATTTTAATCTCGTTAAAATCGGTAGGTAAATACAAATTTTCACAGATATACGTAATTCCAAAAATGGTCAAAATGTATTAAGTGCTCAAAATGTTAAAAAATGCAATATGGAAACTTGTTTGGACACCATGACGATAATTCGTTTACTACGTAATCTAAGGTCCAAGTTAAACAATTTTTAACAGTATATTCGGCAACAGTTATTTCCCTGCAACTTACTTTTCTTCCAAATATAAATATTACATAATAAAACCATCAATTCAAACGTCTCAATAAATATTAATTAATTTTCAAAACTAGACGGCGATAGTTTAACCAAAAACTGTAATTTATACGACAGACTGATTGATATTTGGGGAAGTCCAATAAAAATCTGCTTTGGCAGCTCGCCCGTTGTCACTAATCCACGAGTTTATATTTTTAGTCACGCCTTACTTTGTTTTATCAACACAAAGACAACAGGTTTATTGTGTTATCACCTATATTTTACAGTAATTGAAGACATTGCGTAACGATGACGTCACTAGTCAAAATATATCACTGGAAACAAATCTAGACTAAATTTGATAAAGTAAGGTGACATGTGATACACTCAACTGATCGAAACAATGGTATTTCAAATATAATTTGATTTTTAGACAGAAATAAAATAGTGATCAGGTTTTAAAATGTATATAAAATATAATGTACTGAATAAAACCAGTCGATCACTACATGAGGACTATACATTCTTGGAAGATGTGACACACTCAAAATGTTGAAAAAAAATAATGCAAATTTGTTGTGTTAGTAACAAACGAAATTAAGAGAGAGAAAGAAAAAAAAAGGATGTGTGAATACGACAAATGTTAAAATTTTACGGCTTAAACGGAGACTAGAAATTAATATAGATTTCGTTATTTATTTCTTTCCATGGTCTCCATGGTTATAAACGGTGCACAAACATTGTAAAAATTTTCTCATATTACTTTACTACATATCACTACAGCCCTTGAAGAGCCTCAACCATAATGTCGATTTTGCCCCACTTCTGTCTTTCTCCAGCTCTCCATTCCAGTTTCTAACTTCGATTTTCCTCAGATAGCTTTCCCATAGTTACTGTTTTCTTGGTCTTCCAACATTTCTTTTTCCTTGGGGAACACCATTTGCCAGTCAGTCTTTTCACCACACTGTACTCTTCTGTCATTTTCTCCTACTGACTTCTGTTACAAGGTCCAAGTTGTTATACATTCCGAATTTCCTCCCTCTTACAGATTACAAGACAATGTACTTTATTTTCGTCAAGTGTCCACACTACTGTTTCATACAAAATAACTGAACACCTCCAACGTCTCTGTACATTTCAACTTTTAATTTTCTACTTAAATAATCCTTTTAGTACACAAAACCAGATACCAATAAAACTGGTAAGGCAATTTCAGTAAGAAGCTAGATAAAGACAAAAACTCTAAAAATGGTTCTAAGGATTTTGATGAGATTTTTGTAGAATGTAGACTCTAAGGCTCCAATTGAAAAGATATTTATCGCTATCTTCAGAAAAATGCTGACTCGACAGTTAAAAAAATAAAATCTCAGAACTGTAAAGATTTATTACCCCTTATTTCGTCTAAAATAAGTAATTGGAATAAATAATAAGTAATTAAATAAGTATTTAAGCTAGTAACGACTTGTAACATAGTAAAATCGTATTTTTGATGACCCTAAGAAATAAAAAAACCGTCAGAACTGCTCTCTGGTTTTTTACTGATTGTATTGACTGACAACAAAGTTAGAAAGTATACAATGGAGACACTGACAGACAAAGAGAAAGTCACAACGCATACATGATAAGACGACATTTCCATATATATATATTAACTTGCTGGCATTAATCAATGGCTAAAAACTTTAAACCATTAATCTTTTATGAAAGTCAATAACCTATATATAATTTTAGTATCATTCGAGTTGCAGAAATACAAATTAGTTTTTAACTTTAAACCAATTAATAAATTAAGTTTAAACACGTTAGATTTAATCTGTATATGCTACATTATAAAATCGAGCTGTAGGCACCTTTCAAGGTAAGTTTACACTTTTGTTTTATTTTAAATAGTGAATATATGAGACATGTTAAAAAATGTCTATATTCAGAATTGAATCACAATTCAAAAGAAATTAATCCCATTAAGATTAGAGCATGTCCATGCAAGTAGTAAGTTACGAGCGTTAATTTTAAGTCTAAACTTCAAGATTAACTATGATAAAGATAAAACTGTACCTTCCAATAAGTTTAAGTTGTGATAAATCAGAAATCGTCTTGTGTATACGTAGATTTTGTGTGTTCATGATTTGTTTAAAAAAACTACGTTTAGTAAATTCAAAATCATTAAGACGACTTTATCATTTCAATACAAGCTAATTGCGGTCGTCCAACAAAACAGAAAATAATTATAGAAACAAAGTAACAAATACTTACATTTAATTTGAGGGGGAAAACATTATCTGAATAAATTAATTACGAGGTAATTCGAGATGTTTTAGACTCGAGTGACTCAGGTGGAGGCTCTATTTAAATTTAACAATTACGAGACACATTATGGCCGTGTTGTCGATAGGAGCGAAGCGTTTCTTGCTGCCAACAACCAAAATATCTACAAATAGTGTTAAGTTTACGAGTACGAATAAGAGTGAATAATTTTGTGTAACATTTATTATTTACTGTATGTATTGTTGTAAAGAATTTGTTTTATTAAGTGGATTAGTGACAGTAGTTTTCTTGTTTTCTTCATACAGTATTATTTACTGTATGTATTGTTGTAAAGAATTTGTTTTATTAAGTGGATTAGTGGCAGTCGTTTTCTTGTTTTCTTCATACAGTATTATTTACTGTATGTATTGTTGTAAAGAATTTGTTTTATTAAGTGGATTAGTGGCAGTCGTTTTCTTGTTTTCTTCATACAGTATTATTTACTGTATGTATTGTAAAGAATTTGTTTTATTAAGTGGATTAGTGACAGTAGTTTTCTTGTTTTCTTCATACAGTATTATTTACTGTATGTATTGTTGTAAAGAATTTGTTTTATTAAGTGGATTAGTGACAGTAGTTTTCTTGTTTTCTTCATACAGTATTATTTACTGTATGTATTGTTGTAAAGAATTTGTTTTATTAAGTGGATTAGTGACAGTAGTTTTCTTCATACAGTATTATTTACTGTATGTATTGTTGTAAAGAATTTGTTTTATTAAGTGGATTAGTGACAGTAGTTTTCTTGTTTTCTTCATACAGTATTATTTACTGTATGTATTGTTGTAAAGAATTTGTTTTATTAAGTGGATTAGTGACAGTAGTTTTCTTCATACAGTATTATTTACTGTATGTATTGTTGTAAAGAATTTGTTTTATTAAGTGGATTAGTGACAGTAGTTTTCTTGTTTTCTTCATACAGTATTATTTACTGTATGTATTGTTGTAAAGAATTTGTTTTATTAAGTGGATTAGTGACAGTAGTTTTCTTGTTTTCTTCATACAGTATTATTTACTGTATGTATTGTTGTAAAGAATTTGTTTTATTAAGTGGATTAGTGGCAGTCGTTTTCTTGTTTTCTTCATACAGTATTATTTACTGTATGTATTGTAAAGAATTTGTTTTATTAAGTGGATTAGTGACAGTAGTTTTCTTGTTTTCTTCATACAGTATTATTTACTGTATGTATTGTTGTAAAGAATTTGTTTTATTAAGTGGATTAGTGACAGTAGTTTTCTTGTTTTCTTCATACAGTATTATTTACTGTATGTATTGTTGTAAAGAATTTGTTTTATTAAGTGGATTAGTGACAGTAGTTTTCTTCATACAGTATTATTTACTGTATGTATTGTTGTAAAGAATTTGTTTTATTAAGTGGATTAGTGACAGTAGTTTTCTTGTTTTCTTCATACAGTATTATTTACTGTATGTATTGTTGTAAAGAATTTGTTTTATTAAGTGGATTAGTGACAGTAGTTTTCTTGTTTTCTTCATACAGTATTATTTACTGTATGTATTGTTGTAAAGAATTTGTTTTATTCAGTGGATTAGTGTCAGTAGTTTTCTTGTTTTCTTCATACAGTATTATTTACTGTATGTATTGTTGTAAAGAATTTGTTTTATTCAGTGGATTAGTGGCAGTCGTTTTCTTGTTTTCTTCATACAGTATTATTTACTGTATGTATTGTTGTAAATAATTTGTTTTATTAAGTGGATTAGTGCCAGTAGTTTTCTTGTTTTCTTCATACAGTATTATTTACTGTATGTATTGTTGTAAAGAATTTGTTTTATTCAGTGGATTAGTGTCAGTAGTTTTCTTGTTTTCTTCATACAGTATTATTTACTGTATGTATTGTTGTAAATAATTTGTTTTATTAAGTGGATTAGTGCCAGTAGTTTTCTTGTTTTCTTCATACAGTATTATTTACTGTATGTATTGTTGTAAAGAATTTGTTTTATTCAGTGGATTAGTGTCAGTAGTTTTCTTGTTTTCTTCATACAGTATTATTTACTGTATGTATTGTTGTAAATAATTTGTTTTATTAAGTGGATTAGTGTCAGTAGTTTTCGAGTTATACTAATGTGTAGCTCATCAGGCCATTAAACTGACTAACACAAGCATTCCCCCGTCTTATAATAATAAATTTTATATACATTTTATGAATCAATTCTAGATTTGATCTCGACTTGTCTCTAATTAGCTTTATAAAAGAAGTTATACATGTCGGCTAAGCTACTTATTACAAAAAAAACCCTAAATAGGCCTATATGGTTTTAATAAATTATAGAGAACATATTCAGTACAAACTCACGTAAAAAAAGTCTATTTGTGCATCTTCATCAAGAATGCAGAAACAAACAAAAAAGACGTAACGTAAAAAGGTACCCTTATGTCAAGTTATACTAAATTTGAATTGTTTTCACATGACATATTATTTTTTAATAATTTTTGTTTGTTATTTTATGACTTATACATTAAAATAATAATAATTTGTATGGTTTTTATAACACTTTAAAAGATCTTCATTTTACCAAAGTATAAATTGTTTATAGGCGAGGGTCAGATAAATAGATGACAAATGATTATTTAACAAATTAAAGCTCAAACACATTATTAAGAATCGAGATATATTTTTTTAATGGGACGTACAGGAAATAAATCGTTATTGAGCTCCGAAGTGACATTCCGATTCAGTGAAACAAAATAACAACTATTTAAAAACAATTTCCATAACAAATAAACAAATCAACAAAACGACGTTTTAAGTAATAAGTCGTCATCCTCAATGGCAATCAGCAAATACTGTAGATCCTAAAAAACACAACAGTAAATGTTATAGATAACGGCGACAAAATGAGATTAAAAAAATAATTAAATCATAGAATAAAAAAAAAATTATAATATTAGAAATACTTTAAAAAATTTCTTAGCATATTCACGTGAAATAAAAAGATGTTTACTAAATTTGTATCTTAAATCTGCGAGTAATTTACACATGTTTGAATACAGTAAATACAATCTTTCCCCTTATTGTTGTTTTACTAAGACTGAATACACAATCTAACTAGGACCGAACTCTCACCACGATGCCACTCTACTCACTTCTCTAATTTCCCTTCATCCTCACAACGCTACATCCAAATGCTTCACACACTAATAATTACCCGCAATGTAATTAAAACAATTAATTCACAAAACTTTCTACAACACAAGTTACATAAAGGGTGGGTTCATGGTACTCTGTGATTTATATTACACAAGAAATACGATCACAAGAAAAACTGGGCAATTAAATAGTCGTTCCGTTATTTATGTAACGCCAAGTCTGCTTGTCAGTTAACAAGTTTAACT
Source organism: Aphrophora alni (assembly GCA_963513935.1). Classification (NCBI taxonomy): domain Eukaryota; kingdom Metazoa; phylum Arthropoda; class Insecta; order Hemiptera; family Aphrophoridae; genus Aphrophora; species Aphrophora alni. Next base: position 130,411,455 of record OY740769.1, on the reverse strand, counting down.
CCAGTTGATGTTTGCAATCGTGATCTAACAAAAGATAAAATGCTTTCAAAGTGTTTCTTTCCGTAAAACTTGACAACACATTCCTTAATAATTTCTACGGTTTTCAACATTAATTAAAAGATAGAAACTCGTATGAATAACGAAAAAACTGTATTAACATATGCAATACTGAACTTTACACAATTATTTAACAATTTAGCTCTAACATTCGAAATATAACGAAGCATTGTAACGAGGCTATCCTACTTGCAGCCAGCAGGGAGGTTAGAGGAAGGGGTTTCATCGAATTGAATAAGGATGATAATGGTCACTATCAGCTAAATAGACATTTTAAAATAACACTTAAGAGGGACGAAACGTCAAGACATTTATTGAAGGAGTTTTCCGATTATTCGTATGTCAACCGGTGAGAGGTGTGTTTGGTTAATAAACAAATCTTCTAGCGTGAACATCGTAGCTTGATAAGTTAAATGAACGTTATTAAGTATGTAGAAAGATCTTGGCAGAACTTCACCTGCCTAAGGGTACGAACAGAACAAGTGGGTCGCGGTGGAGGTGGAGGTCGCGGTGGATGCTACTAGTTAAGTCGCGGTCGATGTCGACAGCACATAGCAAGGAGGTTATCTGCACTGCTCAGTCGAGCTAGGACCACTGTCAAGTGGAGTATTTTGATGAAATTTGAATGACAAAAATATTGTGCTTTTGCGATGATGTGTGAGTCAAGTGATGATAGTGATGAAATATCAGCTGTCACCAAGTGGTGGCTGATAGGTAATATAACCACAATACGGGAGTGAGCTGCACAAATGCTATCAGATCTTCCTTCATATTTAGCACTTGAAATTTACGCAAAAGAGATTATGGAAAGCAACTGAGTACCCTAAACGCACGGAATGACAGACGCCAGACGTGTTCTATACGAGCTGCTGTGGAGGGGTATGGCAATTTGGCCTTGAACGCACCAATCACAGGGAAGCATCCTTGTAGACCGCGCAGTGCATCCATGGAAAAACAAACTCATTTGATTTTCAAAAGCATCGATGTAAACCTCCTGGATGGCATCGCGCTAAACCTCCACCGCGACTTACCTGCTCTGTTCTCTTCCATTCACTACAATGTGTTTGTTTTACATGGATTTCGACATCGACCGCGACTTAACTAGTAGCATCCACCGCGGACCCACTTGTTCTGTTCGTACCCTAAAAGTAATAAACACATTTTGTAGACAGTATTTATTTATTAACTTTTTTATGTGATTTCAAAACATAAAATTTGGTTAATGATTCTGTATTCCAGTTTTCAGCCTTTTTACAAAATAAATTAAAGTTTATAACAAATCGAATGTTTCGAGAACGCATTTAGCTACGAAGAATAAATTAAATTTGGCATGTACATTCCATCACAGAACACAAGGGTGCTACAAAAACATGTAAAATACAAAATAAAATTAACATTTATTTTCTGTAATAGTTAAGCCACCGAGATGAAATTTCGGTGGATGGATTTCGGTGGATGATGGAAATTTTCCATGTACGTATGTACCATATACTGATGGGTCCATTTGTCTGTGCGCGCGGCTTGCTATGGCGCGACGGGGAAGAGGGTAGTGGTTATCGCTCATTTCCAAAAACATATCGGTAGGAAACAGCGACAGCAGTGAGGAGGACGATGACGACGATGATTTGAGCAGCATTGAAGAGCTGGATGTAGACAATCAATAAATTTAATATTGTAAATCAACTTTTAGTATCACATTTTTTTAGATGTTACCTTTGCCAGTACTGATATTTTAAAGGACGTAAAACAATAAAATATGTTTGTAAACATCATGTTTCTATGTGCACTACAAATCTTGTAAACTGTAATTATGTCTCGCGAAAGGTAGACAAACATAGTTGGGTGAGCGAGCCCTACTTTTACAGAACGGCTAGTAGCGTCAGAGCCGCGCGCACAGACAAATGGTCCCATAAGGATATAGAACGAACTATATTATATGATTACATCTTAGAAACAAGTCAGGGGCGACATGAGAAGTATTTGGAGTGTGTTTGACTTACAAATACCAACAACGAGGCTTGAGTTGTTAATTTCTAAAATTCAAATCAGATAAAAAGCAAAGCAGTAACGTATTAGTCATAAATAAGCAAACATATTTATTTAGCAGGTGTAATTTGTAGGTACAAATACCACGTAGCTGTAAAAGAGAAGAACCAGTAACACAACATCGAATAGCAACATTTAAAACCTGGATCAAATAAATTTGTGATTTCTTAACTTGACGTTAGTTTCTTCACTAGATAAAGTGAAGATTGTTTTGTATTTTATGAATGGAAAGGTTAATTATTTTGGACCAACACTAAAACTAAATATTCTAATTTTGGTGAAATATGAACCTCAACTGTTGCCATTAACATTACAAAATTGGGGTCGCAGCGAGGCGTCTGCACAGCCCACATACACACTGCTACTGTTTACGCCCCCATTGTATTGTTGCATACCACATTGTGTGAAGGTCGTTGCACAACTACAATCTAACCTACTATTGCCTTCTATGGAGTATAAATTTAAGCCTAATCACTGACCTAAGCTCGAGTTGAACGTCTTTTCATGTTTTCTTGGAATAGGCGTAATTATTTCTTTAACATTTGTATATATAAGGCATTGTCTTGGAGTCAATTGTTTGTCGAAATATTGACGTCATGATTTCTGAAAAGTCTTTTAAAGTAAGTTGTGTGTTGTATATTATCAGAGCAGTACGGTTATATTATCAGCCATGTTAGGTAAACGAAGAGGGACAATAATTAAACAAGCTAAATGAATTCTACAGTTTTAGAAATAGTAAAGAAATATAAATATTATTAGGAGGGAGGGGTGCCGTTGTGCTTGTGTATGTAAACTAAACACTTTTATTCACAACATTATTGGATGAGAAAGTAATTTAATTGTCAGTTCTGTGCTTAAAAAAAATAGTCGAAATTTTTGGATACAAAATAATACACTTGGTTAATATTAATTATCAGTTTTATTAAGACAATTCTTGTACTTTATAAAATATTTATAGAATAATTTACAAAATTATAAAGTTCCCCCTGTTTTACTAATGATCCAACACATAAATACGGTGTGTCTTATGAAATTGTTAAAATTATTTTTTTTAAATATGGAAATACAATTTAATTAAAAATCTCGTTCATCTGAAACTTAGAAATTTCAGATAGTTAAAAAATAAGTTTTGGCAAGGTAAACTAAATTTACCTGTTTCCCATTGTACCGTGAAGGTTTCACTTTAGCAAATCATTCTATAACGTTACACCCATTATCCAAACGGTTTGGTAGAGTTATTCAAATAACAAAACAAGCGTGGACGCCACAAGATTCTAGAACAAGGAAACAACACCCACAAGCATCGTAACTTAATACAACACTCAAGGGGACAGAATAGATAAGATTTGCGGAAATGGGAAAAGACCGTCGGACTTCAATGATAAATTATTCGGATAAAACATTCGACAATGACTAAGACATGATGCCACATGTCACATTGTAGCTACACACAAATATCAAGATGACCACTGCATGACTTTCCAATTACTTGGGTAAATACATCGACCTTTAAAAGTTGTAAATAAATATAAAATAATTTTCAGCAATGAAAAAAGGACGTATATAATTTGTACCCCTATCCTAAAGCGTTTTTGAACCAAATTTAATCTTTCTGAAAAATAAATATCCCTATCCCATCACTCAGATTCGGGCAACTCGCACTTGCGATTTGTGTGAAAAGTTCATCTTTCACTCTTCCTCAATTTTCATGCCAACACTAAGTTTAATTTGGTATAAAATCTAGTCATTCCATGAAATCACACAGCACACATGTTTAAAATGTTAAGTAAGATACCCATTCTTGAGTTAACCTATGATAAAAAATACCAACAACATCATACAGAAAATGGTTTATATGTGTTACTAGGGGTTGAAAACGGGACATCAACAATTACATGCCATCACCATGCTTTTACCAAATCAGAAAGTGAATTAGAGACAAGCGGTTAGGAACATCTTGATTTTGAAATCATAATATTTCCTTATTATATTGTCTATTTAATATTGCTTTAGGTCTGGGTCTAGCTTTGGTTGCGCTGTTGTCAAGTTTGGCGGTGACTGGGGGTGGGTTACTTTCACTTTCCTCGCGTCAGTCGGAAACGTGACAACATAGCAGGGCTGCAGCTACCCCCACCGGCCTGTTATACAAGCCCCTCAGGTCCCGTTACCGTGCCAGACCTAAGGCAATATTAAATAAACAATAAGAATAGCGTATGTGAGAAAGTAATAAACTGGAAACAGTCTAAACACAGAAACTTATCAATGGTGGCATTAGGCCAATCTTCGTGATGCTAAAAGAAACCTAGTGTTGACCAATACCACATTAATCTGTGTTGTGCAAGTCAGTGTGCCGATGCGAAGGAGGTCACTTGGCTCTGGTACTATCAACCGTAACGTGTCACAACAAAAAAAAATATAGCTAATATGGCCAGCGAATTAATTCCCTATTATTTACACAAAAACAGTTCCGTTCAAAATGGAGGATAATCAATACATGTTTTCATTAATATAGCACCTAACTTCATTTTCATTACCTCACCTGAGTATCAAATCATTCCGTAAAACAGTATTAAATGTTCGGTATGAAAAGTAACCCTAAATCTCTCTCTCTCCCGCTCAAGTAAATTTACCGTCCTTACAATTAATGATATAAAGGAAATCAGCTAAGAAGGACATTCTAAAAACTTACTTTTAGTACATTAGTAAAACTAAAAACCGACTATTTGACAATTCAAGTAATTCATAACACGAACTTATAACACTGTTTTTCAGCTAAACTTACAACAAATTTAATTTGAAATATAAAATTTCATAGTGTCCACAGTGGAAACTGGGTGTTTCGAGTTATTTTCAATACATGCATTGAGAAATAAAGACAGAATTCCATCTCGTTTCTCCGTTGCCCTGCCAATCACACAAACAAACACATGCACGTGCTTGCCCAATTCACCCTCCTGTTAGGTTAGGGTGGAGACAGATACACCCTCGTCACTGCATTTATACACGTAATCCTATATTAGGCTCTCACAACAATGAGGCCCGATGGGAAAGTGGAATAAAGTACAGTTGTTGAGTTCTTACAAAAGATTGTTTTTGAATTAAATTTATCAAGAAACAGAGTAACGCTACATGTGTTAACGGTAGCAATGAATGTGCGAATAATTCACACGATAAGTGGTTGCAATGTTACTAAAGTTCTGAAAAGTTAGTTTGTGTCAGTGAATCGTAGATATGATCATATTCAATATTGCCTCTACTAGCTTATATCGTGTAAACCCCTATCGGGTTTAGTATTTGTAACCAAGAGAAACTTTAACAGTCATTAATAAGAATCGGATGTTATACACAAAATCCATAAATATTTTGTTTAAACAGTTTTATACAAATGAAGCGTCATCGAAAATTGTTTTAATCAAGTTGTAATGAAACTCGTAACTGTTCATATATGAGCTGCACCCATTCAATAGGATAATGTCTACAACTCTGCTGGCCTCGTAAAATGTAAATGATTTTAAAAATCCTGTGATCCTTTTTCAACGTGATTTATTTTATAAATTACAAAATCTCTTAGTTAGCTGTTAGTATGAAATAGTAACAAATACCAGATTATTTAAAGAAAATATAATTACTCTTGAATTTCTCTGATCTATTTACAAAATTATTTGATATTTATTTTTATCATGACTAATCAAATACCCAAAACTCATAAAACGTTTTCACTGGCAATGCTACGGTTACTTAAAACTTTGTTATCCTTTCTAGGTCCTAAAAAAATTCCAATTTCTTTCATGTGGTGAAATTTAATATTTTTCGTCATACTGCTTTAAAAACAGCTGTTTTCAAAACATACATTGAGATGCTAAACTTGTTCTTTTTAGTCGTAGGACTTAAAAACATCAGCTGAGTTCGAGGTCATCAGTTGTTACTTCATTTATACGAATTAATTAACGATTGTAAAGAAACTATAAATACAACCGATACTCTCGATCGTAAATAACAGATAAAACAGCTGTTACCATCGATTTTATAAATAAGTACCACTAACACAAACTAAACAGTTGTAATAGCTGCAAACTTCTGTAACTTATCCAAACTTTTGACGGTAAATAGGTTTTAACATTTTAGTTTTTGTGAAATTGTTTTCTTATATTGTTCATCACTTGGACCAAAAGAAGCTTTTCGATCCTCGCTCATTTCTGGGCCTTGGATCCGCCGATACACTTGAGCTTGTATCGAAAAGCTTCACTTTTGGTCCTAGTGATGAAATATACTATTAAGTGGTGAAATAAATATTAAATTTTTTAACCAGCTGATAACAATCACAAGTTTCAATATGGGGGCCGTCAGAAGTCTTATAAAACTACAACAATTAGTTTTAAAAGAGCTATAAAAACCACACAATATATATTAAAAATTTAGAAATAAATGTAACTGATTTTGAGAAAATTAAAAAATCAGCATTTCTCGTAGGAATTTATTTTATTCCGCTTACATAAGAACAGAAAATTCACTTTGAAGTTGTACGTGCGGGGATTATAATTATTTTATAATTTTTAAAAGATAAAGTTGTTTTGTTTCTATCATTAAAAGAAAATTAGTACTTTTACATTCAAAATTAAAATATGTATTTTAGCCGAATATACTTTTTCTAGTTATATAGCATCTAGCCGAATATATATATTATATAGTTTCAAAATTAGGTCATAAGTTTTAACACGAGAATAGACGGCCTCTATTAGAAATGAATTTGTTTTTAAATGTTTCAATTGATAAATCCTTTAAGAGTGTGAGAACACTCTACTTGTTGGATGTTTCACTTCGTCTTCACACGATCGTTAAGCATATTGCCTTAATGACTTCTACACAATACACAATGCACCGACGACAATATGACAAGACCTCCCAACACCACAGGGTAAGTGCACGTCTTCCTTGTCATTATTTTCTTTAAATATTTAATTTTTCTAGTAAACTTCGGTTATTTTTTGGATTACAAATTGTGTATAAACAATTCATGATATTTGTGACACGAGGGTGGTCGCTAACGTCTCACCCAAGTTGGTATGCAATTTAATCCCCATTCTAAATAGTTATTACAGTAATTGCGAGATTTTGAGACTCTTCAGGGAGAATTTTTAAAACTTAATATACGTTGCACACATGCAAATTAGTCAATGCAATTTCATAACGAAAACGACACAGGATTGATTGATGATGATTGTTTGACGGAGATAATAAAGATAAATAATTTATTAACTCTAATAATACTCGTACAATCCTGGTGGCTATATTCTAAATAATTTATTATCTTTAATAATACTCGTACAATCCTGGTGGCTATATTGTAAATAATTTATTAACTTTAATAATACTCGTACAATCCTGGTGGCTATATTGTAAATAATTTATTAACTTTAATAATACTCGTACAATCCTGGTGGCTATATTGTAAATAATTTATTAACTTTAATAATACTCGTACAATCCTGGGGGCTATATTGTAAATAATTTATTAACTTTAATAATACTCGTACAATCCTGGTGGCTATATTGTAAATAATTTATTAACTTTAATAATACTCGTACAATCCTGGTGGCTATATTGTAAATAACTTATTAACTCTAATAATACTCGTACAATCCTGGTGGCTATATTGTAAATAATTTATTATCTTTAATAATACTCGTACAATCCTGGTGGCTATATTGTAAATAATTTATTAACTTTAATAATACTCGTACAATCCTGGTGGCTATATTGTAAATAATTTATTAACTTTAATAATACTCGTACAATCCTGGTGGCTATATTCTAAATAATGTATTAACTCTAATAATACTCGTACAATCCTGGTGGCTATATTGTAAATAATTTATTAACTTTAATAATACTCGTACAATCCCGGTGGCTATATTGTAAATAATTTATTAACTCTAATAATACTCGTACAATCCTGGTGGCTATATTGTAAATAATTTATTAACTCTAATAATACTCGTACAATCCTGGTGGCTATATTGTAAATAATTTATTAACTTTAATAATACTCGTACAATCCTGGTGGCTATATTGTAAATAATTTATTAACTCTAATAATACTCGTACAATCCTGGTGGCTATATTGTAAATAATTTATTAACTTTAATAATACTCGTACAATCCTGGTGGCTATATTGTAAATAATTTATTAACTTTAATAATACTCGTACAATCCTGGTGGCTATATTATAAATAATTTATTAACTTTAATAATACTCACACAATCCTGGTGGCTACTATAAATTATGTTTAAAATACACAAACCTAATTTCAATATATATATATATATATATATATATATATATATATATATATATATTTAGGAGATATTGTTGCCTCCAGATACACACAATGTGAAACAAGACTTAACTCGATGTTCGCATTGAGCGTATTGGACTCCTAAGAAAGCCTCAAAAAACACTATTTGTATATTGATGAAATGTCGACTATTAACGTTGAAAAAATCGACGTAGCCCAGGAATCCAAATTAAATAAGGAGAATAGCATTGGGTCATCTAACTTACAATTGAAGATTAATAAAAGGAAAATCTACACTATATACAAATCGCACCAGCTTTGTAGATCTATAACAGGTGCTACTACCACAATGACTTTTTTTTTAATGTTATGGAATAATCTTTTTAAAGTTTTATTGAAAACTGCCCGTAGCTTTTCAACCTCTCAAATGAAATTTTGTATCTTTGAAATGTGAAACGAAAAAAGGCAAAACATGTACAAAGTTCTCTTTGAATACTGGTATACGAATGATTATAATGTTTTGCCCTGAATGTACGGACGTCATTGTATTTTTCAAGGTATCTGAAAGTTCGAATGCAGATCAGTGGCAGACGGCTAATCTCAAAGGCACTTTCTTTTTGGCCCTGCTGTGTCTGACACATCAATAATTAATTTAAAACACATCTTAAAAAAACACTAAGACGTTATTCCCAATCACGAACAGGACACGACTTAACTTAATAAAACTGAGAATGACAACTTGGTCATTGAGAATGAGTGTTTTTATTAATCATTGCTATTAAGAGTTTTCCATAGTATTACAAAAATATATTAAAGTAACGTTTGAATGTCAACATCTTGGTGCATTATTTAGAATGAAGGTATAAAACAATGTTTAACTGATCATATTATTTGTTAAGTTTTAACAAATGGCAAAATAGAAATACAAAACTCTTTTGTAAATGATATATAGAAAAATATCGCATTGCTTCTTCAGAATCTCTAAAAAAAAGTAGCATATTTCCCATAAAGAAACATTAAAAGATTTATGGAAATAATTTAAGAACCCAAATTGATTTCTTTTCTTTTCTTATTTTAAACCAAAGACTAATACAAACCCTAAATAGAAACGAAAATAATCGGCAAAAAACCAAACTTTATATATTGTGAATTATTTCCTAAACAGTGTCTGAACCACTGAAATGTAAATATTTACACGTTTTTAGTGAAAATCGTACATAAGTAAAAAAAAAAAAATAAATAACCAGAATTAAAATCCGTAACAAACTTTTTATTTTCATATATATTTAGTTTTCTTTATAAACAATCCTATTTGAGGCATTGTAATAAAATAATTATACAGCATTTGGAAGAAACTGGACGAAAATCGTTATACAGGTGATGAAAAGAAAGATTTCCCCCTCCCTCCAAAGCAATTTGTCTGATTCATTTTCTTCTTAATAGGAATCATAAAGATCAGAGAAATAATTATTATAATACAAAACAATCAGTGTGTTCATTATTTTAATATAAGCATGAAGACTAAGTCATTTCCAATTATATTAATTAGATAAGAATTGAAAAACAATAAGAGAAAACTTTTTTATAAAGACATTTATACATTCGCATTTTGAAACAATTACCAATTTACTTTGTAGGAAGGGGGATTATTGAAGATAAACTCCGAAATATCATCTATTTAACAACAATTACGAGTAAATTAAGCAATTCTCCACTTCACCCAATCTGAAATAGATAATTCCTTGACGTTACACATGACTTATAACGCATAGATTTTAAAAACTTTTTATTTTTGAAGTGGGAAGCCACATGTTAACAATGACTACGAATTCCTTTCTCGTTGTTAGCTTATTTATTACAACGACACGCCGGTGATGTATTGACGCGTTAAATTGGTATTTTCAAGTCTTACTAACAGCCTAAGTCTATTCTAAAACAGGAAGTCATAAACTTGAAAACGGATATGAAATGATAACCTTAAAATTTATAGTTTGCGATAATGATTCAAGGACGTTTATTTCAAATGTGAATTTGTTGATTGGATTTTAAACTTATTGAAAATGTAGGACTAATCATTTCTCTAGCTCTGGAATCTACAATCTATGCTTAGAACATGTAAAATTTTAGTATTTTCGCTCTTATTTAAAATTTATCAGATTTAAAAAATAATATTTAATCATGGCACCCAACACATTATTTCCCAATTATTTAGGTAAAAAAGCTGTGAAATTCAAACTCAAAACTTTTTAAAGATTTTGATTTTTAGATTCGTTCAAGTTTTTGGATTTATGGGGGATCTGGGGACGTTTTATATTCATGAAAAGAATGTCAAATTTGAACATACCGGTGAAAAATAAATAAACCTTTGAAAATGTTATTAAAAAATGACATTTTAAGACAAATGTTTAATCATTTTTGTTTTTTGCTTAAAACAAAAAATATTTGTAAATATTAAACTTCACAATTTCGACCTAAATCTAAACATCTGTTGACCTGACAAACCCAAACTTTATTATTATTTACATTTAAAAGTCAAGTTCACGGTCTCATACCGATGTACAGAAATGTTTATCGTGATGTTATTCAATACACGTAAAGGAAGAAGATATCAGCAATGACCCGATGTCCTGAGAAGACGGTCACGACGTCACAGTAGGATGACATTGATCTCGATTCCTTTAAAGGTGCGGCTAGACACGGACATGTGTGATTCAAATCTCTTTTTTACTCTATTAACTTTCTAAACTTGGAAGCTTAGTTTTCTTCGGAATTTCAAATAATATTGCACCAACTGTAAATAAATAAAAGGAAAAGAAGGAGATGGATGGTTTAACATAAATTAAAAAATATTCAATGTGGCCGTTTAAGGATGAGCAGTACAAGTAGGAATCAATCTAATAGACAACAATTAAACTATCATTGTATAAAACACAACTTTTAATAACAGTATTGTCAGTATTATTGAATAACATATATATATATAAAGAAAACACTACTTTCATCTCAAGTAGTTGAACATAGCAAATCGTCGTAATGATTTCCTGAATTCCACCAATTGGAAAATTAAAATTACATGCTACAAGCGATTATCTATTCACTATAACATGGAGCGTTACATCATTCTTCTGTTTTAACCCTAGGTTAACTTAACACTAACTTTGTCCCCTGATAGTCACTCGTTGAAAGGGGAGAAGAATGCTTCAACGTCAATAAACACAACTTTTAAATTGTCAGTATTACTGAATGACATTTATAAGGAAAACACTACTTTACAAGGGATTATCATGGAGCGTTACATCATTCTTCTGTTTTATCCCTAGGTTAACTTAACACTAACTTTGTCCCCTGATAGGCACTCGTTGAAAGGGGAGAAGAATGCTTCAACGTCAATAAACACAACTTTTAAATTGTCAGTATTACTGAATGACATTTATAAGGAAAACACTACTTTACAAGGGATTATCATGGAGCGTTACATCATTCTTCTGTTTTATCCCTAGGTTAACTTAACACTAACTTTGTCCCCTGATAGGCACTCGTTGAAAGGGGAGAAGAATGCTTCAACGTCAATAAACACGACTTTTAAATTGTCAGTATTACTGAATGACATTTATAAGGAAAACACTACTTTACAAGGGATTATCATGGAGCGTTACATCATTCTTCTGTTTTATCCCTAGGTTAACTTAACACTAACTTTGTCCCCTGATAGGCACTCGTTGAAAGGGGAGAAGAATGCTTCAACGTCAATAAACACAACTTTTAAATTGTCAGTATTACTGAATGACATTTATAAGGAAAACACTACTTTACAAGGGATTATCATGGAGCGTTACATCATTCTTCTGTTTTATCCCTAGGTTAACTTAACACTAACTTTGTCCCCTGATAGGCACTCGTTGAAAGGGGAGAAGAATCCTTCCAAGTCAATAAACACAACTTTTAAATTGTCAGTATTACTGAATGACATTTATAAGGAAAACACTACTTTACAAGGGATTATCATGGAGCGTTACATCATTCTTCTGTTTTATCCCTAGGTTAACTTAACACTAACTTTGTCCCCTGATAGGCACTCGTTGAAAGGGGAGAAGAATCCTTCCAAGTCAATAAACACAACTTTTAAATTGTCAGTATTACTGAATGACATTTATAAGGAAAACACTACTTTACAAGGGATTATCATGGAGCGTTACATCATTCTTCTGTTTTATCCCTAGGTTAACTTAACACTAACTTTGTCCCCTGATAGGCACTCGTTGAAAGGGGAGAAGAATCCTTCCAAGTCAATAAACACAACTTTTAAATTGTCAGTATTACTGAATGACATTTATAAGGAAAACACTACTTTACAAGGGATTATCATGGAGCGTTACATCATTCTTCTGTTTTATCCCTAGGTTAACTTAACACTAACTTTGTCCCCTGATAGGCACTCGTTGAGAGGGGAGAAGAATGCTTCCAAGTCAATAAACATAACTCAACACCTTCACAAAAGTAAGTATGAAATTTGGTACTAATAACAAGCCTTACTAAATAAACTGGGAATGATACTTCCAGTTCCTAACACTTATACGTAGAGAAACATTCATTGTTGTCAAATATTATTAAAACAACTCCACAGAAGGCAAGTTCAAGGCAACTGATATCCTTACACGAACAGACAGGAATTTCTCTTGATATTGTTAGGATATACGCTCTATAGTAGACCTCGGTCATTGGTATAATTTCGATCAGATCACAGAATTCCACAAAAATAATTATTTTACGTTCATACAGTTTACGAACTACCAAAAAACTGTTTAAACTAAAGCTATTTTGAAGGTTATCATTTTTTAAAATCAAATTCATCAATCAATTAAACTAACATTTATAGCCTATTTGCTTATCATTTCTGTTCATTGTAAATTTTGCGATTATGTTTTTTAGTTATGTTGATAATTTTTGCAGGAAAGTATTTTGGAGATCATTTCAAATCTCCATGAGATGAGATATTGTGGGGCAATTAGGACTTACAGGTAAAAAAAAAAAAAAAAAAATCTTGAAAAACGAGCTTTTAAAATTTGAAAATCTGTTTCCATTTCGAAATTTACAAGCAGATTTCTCTAGTTAACGAACTTATCCAATAGTATTCTCCAATTTTCAAAACTTTGCCCTTATATACAATTGTAGCAAAATCTGACGAATTGTTTATCATCTGTAAATCGTTTATTAAATAAAAAGCGTTTTATACAATGGTGTAAAATTACTTCAATGGATAGGATCGATCAACAATTCATGATTTCTCCGTCAGCATTTTCATGAGAATATAATTAAATTAATGAAATAAAAGTTGGTGAATATGTGTGAACATATCTTGTTTACTTAATTCTAAGAAATTTATGGGTTGTTATACAGTTTCCCTTGTACAGAAAAATACGAAAATTAATAAATGAACTTTCAAGTATTCTGACTTTACAAAATGTATATAAATGATTAAATTATCTTTTGATATATGTTAGTTCCTTTTTGTCTCGCCTAGCTTTTATTTAAATCTTTGTATGTAGTCTATATTATATTTCTTGCACTGTTAATTGGAGTTCAATGATTTAACTGTAGGCTTATATCTAATACATATCGTTGTTCAGAAAAAAAACACTAAGGCTAAATGATTATAAAGGATGGGCGACATTGGGTTGATATCTAAAATCACAGTTTGTGGAATGTTTAAATTTGAAGTATATTTACATTGGCCAATATGATGTAGATTTCATAATATTTTAAAGTTATTCAATTTACTCTTGACTAACCAATTCTTCTTAAAACAGTTATTAATTAATTCTTACTATATTGGTCATTATTTTCCTCAAATTGAATTTTATGCAGCACTAAAAAAGTATGCCTTCAGGTCTACTCTCTAAGAATGATTTTCATCATTGTTGTTCCCTATCTTGTTTTTCCTTTTTTTCTTCCTTTTTTCTTTTTTCTGTGAACCATAGTAACTAGGATGTCAATTATTAGTGCTCTTTTCATTTTCATATCATTTATATACAGAAATTGCTGTTTTTGATACATATTTATTTTTATGAGGATGGTATTGACAATTTATGATTGGTTATGAATGTAATAATATGATTGAACTATGGTCTATGGTAATTTTGATATCTATTTTTTAATTTATTTGGTGATTTATTTTCAAGGGTGGATTCAGGGTATGGTACCCTGAATTAATTAATTTTTAATTTATTTATAAATTCGAATCAAGGGTGATCACAATAGTTAATAGTCTTAAATAAATTGTTAACACGTATAATAAAGACTTTGATATATTTGTAGGCTTACCTATAACGATAATCTCAAGATTATAAAATGTTACATAAAAAGATCACTTACTCCGCTAAAGTTCATTAAATTTGTTTTGATAGTACAGTAAATAAAAATTCTTTTGTTTTCATTGTTATGTTAATCCCCCCCCTCTTTTATACAAAGCAAAAAAGTCGAAAGTTTAGTACAATAAACAAAAAGTTAATAAGAGAATACACACAGAGCTTCTAAATCTATTTTTTGAGTAAGGTAGTCTAACTACTTGCTAGGTAGTACTACAATCGTAGCATTAAACCAATTTAGTCGTAATTGAATTACTGAAAATCCGTCACATTCCCCCTTTTTACCAAAATAGCCGTATAAGTTAAGCGTAATATTGTGCACAAAGAGCAAATTAACGCTTATTTTTCTAAGTAAAATTAAAACAGCTGCAGTTTTTGTTGAATGCATGCACTACAGGGCACGCACGCAGCTGGTCAGAGTGAGTGACCTTTCTAAATATAGGCTTCTTCGTTTATTGTTAAATGACTAATTGAAACAAATAGGGACAAGGAAATGTTGGACTTTGTTTATAGAGTGATGGAAATCTTTAACTTCTAGTGTAGGGGACCTTGGCGCCGACTTGAGATAAACTATGGACACACACATAAGTTATCTAGTGTAACATTATCCACTTGACTCGCATTTCTGTTTACTGTACTTCATATTTAAAAAAGGACCATTTTCACTTGGTGACAGATAACTCCAGATATCGAATATTTCGATAAAACGATTAATCGACATTTAATAAAGATCACAAGAACCTTTAGGAAAATTATCTAAAAAGTAGAGAATCCGATCGATTCAAAATTTTAAAATTTGATCTAAGTTTTAGAGAAATAGTGTGTACGTTTAAATTTATCGATGAAACTAACATACTGTATTTCTCTGTTGTCTATGATATTGTCAATAATGAAACTGTAAATATATAAATATATTTCTTTGCAAGTAAGGATACAAAAATTAAAGTTGTAGTTAGTTTCGAGCTTGGTACCATTTACATGGAGAATTGAAATTTGAACAATTTTAGTATTCATTCGTTTAAGTTACCAAAAACATATGAACCAAAATTATTTATAATGCCAAATATTTGGCAATTGTTTTGAATTTCAAATTGTTTTTATACAGTTTGTTTTTAATTTTCGCGGGAGTTATTATAATTACATTAAGAATATTCAGAAGGCAGACGGAAAGAAAGATAAAACCTGAATACGAATTAAAAGTAAAGGACAATCTCTTGATTTTGTCCTATTTAGAACATATTTATCCTATTTTTCTACAGTTTTGTTGGATAAATAAAAACAAAAATACCGGGAAATGTTATACCGTCGCCTTTGTTCTGGTTATATATGTTTATCGTAAAAACTTGATCGTTGGGTTATTATGTTCAATTTTGAATGACACACCTTTTATAAATACGCTAACAAATTGCGTCATCTCACACTCCAAGCCTGGCTGGAAGGAACGATTAACAAAATCATAACGTGGTATTATTAGCTTACAGGTTGTGAAAACTAAAAAGCAGAATACATTTTCAAGGCTACACTTGATTACGTGATATTTTAATAGTTAATATATTATTATCATATTAATGTTGAATATCAACCAAATAGTTTGGCGAGTAGGTTGTCTTCAATTTCTTAATTTAATTGTAACCAATGTAAATTCTAAGTAATCGCCTTGAAAATCGTAATTATTATGAGCTTCATCAATAAGTACAAATTTAAAGGGGATCCGTGAACCAAATATGTATATGTCCCGATAGCAAATTCGAACTAACTAATACAAAACTCAAACACTTATGCCCAATAAATAGCGAGGCTGATAAAAAATGATGATAAATAGAAATTTGGATAACTTACTTTGTCCTTATTTTATGTTTTATAACATTTTGTAGGCTAAGATACTACGATAAAATTTCAACGAAAGGTCGACAATCAAGTTACCTTCCTTCTAAAATAATTTTATTAAAAACATATCAGAACAGTTGTCTGGTCTAATGGTTGGTGATTCAGAGGTTACGGGTTTAATCCAAATTGAGGAACTATAGGGGTACCACTTAGAAAAGAACCTCGAACCGTTTTGTTTGGAGAGGGAGTAAAAGACGTAAAAAGACATTAAATTATAGGATGTAACAATTTATCCCCCTCCCCGCCCCTACATGCGTGCGCGAGCCACT
Organism: Aphrophora alni; assembly: GCA_963513935.1. Lineage (NCBI taxonomy): Eukaryota > Metazoa > Arthropoda > Insecta > Hemiptera > Aphrophoridae > Aphrophora > Aphrophora alni. Next base: position 130,394,533 of record OY740769.1, on the reverse strand, counting down.
CTCGAGATGACGGTTCTGCGCAGGTTTCTTTCTGTCTTGTATGCCTATACCATTGGTAACGAACTCTAGTTGAGAATGCTAGAACAGCAACGGGAATTCGATGTGCTAACCAATCAGATGAAAAGTCAGATGGCCTATGGCCTTCAAGAGTGTTTAGACCAAGGAGTTTTAGACTCGAGTTACCCGGAACCAAACTTGACAATTTTGAACAATCTGACTACCTATTCACCATCATTCCAAAAGTATAAGCCTCTAAACTTTATTTGTTTCTAGTGGCTTAAAAATTTGACATTGATATCCATTGAAATAGCCATATTGGAATTTAAACTCCATCGCAATATTTTCCTCAGTACGTTTTTAATTTAAAACGACAAAAACACATAGTAAATTTACGAATGTTAATTTGGAACAGTTCTTCAGTAAATAAAGTCTTCATTAAATTTTATTACTCTAATATAAACTGTAAATATGTGTTAGACGGCCAGACGATATAGATGATTTTTGAAAACTTTAAACGAAATAGCTTTTAAAGTTTACATGGATGTAGGAATTACCTTTTACAAAAATTTGTTCAACCAATACTGGAAAGAAGTGAACACACGAAAAATAACCAAACACAAATATTCCTGTGAACCAAACAATCTAAAAACTACTTGACTACGTCTTTAGCAAAATGCAAACAGTAAACGTGTTTTGGGGATTATTTAACGATCAAAATAAAATATCACTTGGATAAAACACATTACCTTTAATCAGTTAATATCGTTTATTATTTTTTTCTCACACTATAGTTAGAGACAGTACAGTGATAGTGAAAAAAGATGAAATTTTAGATAATGTCAGTCTGAGTCTATTCGTCAGTAGAACCCATTACATTGTTCATTTGGCTCTAAATCATTAACAATAATATGAATATCGGACATAAATCCAATGATAAGGACCTTAAAACAATGTGAAATCACTTTAAATTGTGGAATATGAAGGTTAATAGCTAAATTAGAAGGCGAAAATTGTAATACAACAATAAATGACAACAAGAACATTGAACATTGTTAAGATTCTGTAGAAGTGAAATAAAATTTGTGAGTTCACAATTCATACATGCTTATAATGCTAGTATTTAATAAGTTACGTATAATATAATGAATGTCTTGATAAGGAAAAAAAAACATGGAATTATTATCTTTTTTGTCATAAATCGCTACGTTTATCCACTAAAGTAATGGTAACTAATTAATATGTTTTTAACGTAATTAGAATTTGACGTTACAAAAACATGTTAATATTTCGCAAAAACCAATAAACATTAATTTTTTACGATTTCTTTAAAATACGGAATATAATAAACAATTCTGAAATGAAAAATGAAATCAGTACAAAGTTTGAAATTTAATATTATTTTTAAATTTGCATTCAGCATACGTTTGTGTATACTTCAGATGTATTTAAGTTATTTATAATAACGCAAAGCTTATCAGCAGGCACACAAAAATACCAAATATAAATGCTAGAAAGATGTTGAAGATTAGAACCAGAGTTGTCAACAACATGTGGTTATGACATAATCGTCTAAAACATAAACTTGCTAATAAAGATAAAAGTATTTTTGTGCAATTCTGTTGATATGTTATCAAGCATTTATTGCTGGTCTTGGTTAGGTAACTACACATTCGGCTTTTTGTGAATGTCTTAACAAGAAACAAGCTATTGCGACCTCCACTATTTCAAAAAAACCATAAATATATAAATCTTATTATGGCCTGAGTATTTGAAAAAAATTCTAATTTTTTTTTTTTTGATTTTCTTCAATTCGTGAAAAATTCGTTTTCATAAAGAATTCGTCAATGTTAACCAGCGAATTTCATTAATAAATTTTTTAAATGATGGCTGTTCAAAACTACATTGAAGTACTTATTTACCAATAATAAGGTATTTAACAAATACTGGAATTACAAAAAAACCTGTATATTTTTGTTTTTTTATCTTGTATTTGTTAACAGATGAACGTATTTTTGAAATAAAAAATAATAGAAACTATTTTTAACATCAGCTTTAGAATAAAAAATAAATAGTGCTAAATACGTAATTTGAAAATAGCACATTCCTTTAAAAAAAAGAAAAGAACACAGCATAAACCATCACAAAATGAATATATTTTGAAAATAGCAAAAAATGTTTGTGTTCGTTTGTAAAACTGTTCTTAAAGAAAAGGTACACCTAAATAATATGTACTGACTCTCTTTGTATTTGAAATTAAAACTGGTCCTCCCAAATTGGAAGGAAGTGAACCCCTACAATTGTAAAATGTTTTAAAAATAAGCGAATACCTGCGTAAAAAACCAGGAAAGGGCGATTGAACAGACCAGGATATGTATATCATTAATAATAATTTTGCAATTCATTTTTCTGTATGCGAGGTATGATACTATACATTCCCGCCAAATTTAAAGTGTGATTACAATACTACCATAACGGCGCGCACAAAGAAGTGTGAAACATATCTGCTCATACGCAACCCAAATAATTTATAATAAACATTCTAAAACAATATTTAAAAAAAGCTATATCTTAAATAAGTTCTAGTGTAATCATGTATAGAATATTTCGTACAATATTTGATAATTTGGAAATAAAAATATAATTAACAATATACGGCCTTCTTATATTGAACAGATAGCAATTTGTTTGCAACTAGGGGTAAAAAAACAAAACTCATTTAAACATATGGGAGCAATTATTAACCAGCCATCAGAATTGGCACCGGGCATGAGGATGGGATAATCTAACGACACATGGAAGGCATTCCTCCATGGTTTCGCGAGATAGCCATTAAAAAAATATAATAAAAACGCTTGCTCGGAACACGCGACGTTTTTTACATCAATTGCTCGAGCTAGAGGCACAATCAAAAGCCATCTTTCAATGCACAACCAGTAAACATATTAAAATACAATCTGAATTTATTTCGTAAAAAACTTAGGATCAGCGGAAGTGAATTAAAATTTGAGCGATAGCCCAGTGCTGCCAACTAACAATATGTGTACATTCAGCTCTGCATGTTTTCTTTATCAAACAGATTTTTTCCTCTTCTTCATCCCAATATTTTTTGGAACTATTTTTAACATCTTGGTTATATTGAAAGAAAACAAAAAACAGCAAACTGACCTTGAATTTCACACCAAGTATAAATAAAACCTTTAAACTGAAAACTCGCACAAAATTCGATTATTATTTTTTTTAAAACACCTAGACACATTTGACACGAACATATTTTGGGTTTTCACACATCTTGAATAAAAGAAGGAAGTTAATTTTAAAACTTTAAGTTTCAAAGTTATTTGCAGCCAAAAGATTTCTCTGATTTTGCAAGGAGATTACCACATTATAGAATATACTTAAAGTGTGATCAGAATACACGATTCAGTTTATTTTTTGCCGCCGTAGAGACTGCAATTTAAGCTGCATACAAACTATGATGCCAAATAAAATATATTGTTCATTATCTTTGGTAGTTACAGGTCAAAGAGTAAATTCAACTGTAGACTAATCACCGTAATATTATTCACTTTGAGGTAGTTTTTCTCAAGTTAGGACCTTTCTTCCACTTAAACACATTAACCGACAATACAAATTAAAAAATAAGTACAAATATAGACAGTTTTGATCCATAAAGAAAATAGGTGATGATATTTTTATAGAAATATCGGAGCTCTTAAGTTAGAAGAAAGGGATTTCTAGAATGATGTTGTCCGTCTATCGTCCGTTCAAAGTGCCGCAGCCGAAAAGCGTTTATTGATTTTGATTAAATTTCGTATGAAAACTTTTTTAGACCATTTTTGATATCTCAAAAATCTGGGGGAGCTTATTTGTCATACAAATTTAGATTTTAACGACTAAAAAAAAAAATTCAATCTCCCCAAAAATGCAAGTTTCATAATCCGTTATAAAATAATGGACTTTGGAAGATATCTTTGAATGTCGAATATTTCAAAATTTGCCTAGTTAAAATTTCGGTTAAATGTGATGGTTTATGGAGCACACTAATTTTTCCAAGCCGTATGTAAACGAAAATTTAAGATTTCCACTAATTCAAAAAATAATACAATGATCAACGAGTTGAGAGCTTTTAACATTTTCCAAAAACTAGTGATATGTCATTTTCTTCGGAGTGAGTTTGGCATATTATTTTTCTTTATAAGCATTGACTTTTCTCCAAACTATTATCGAAATCACGTGGTTCTTTTTAAAATAAGATTTGGATCTACTTTGTAAGACGAAGGGTATGAAATAATTTTAGTTAGCAGGAGCAATGTTTTGCCTAGATGCGTGAGAAAATCAGTGGAATGTTGCACAACGAGTCTCAACAAAACGATGATTGACAGCGTGCGTTAATGTTAATATCTATAAATTCTAAGAATATTGCAGAATTAATCTGGCAACCAATTTTGTAGACAGGCTTATGACAATATTATCTATTCTAAAAAGAAAAAGAACAAAGTAATTACAGTTTACCTTGTGGTTATCATTATGTTTAAAGCTGTACGTAAATCGCATATATGCAATTATTCAGTAAATTTTCTCGATATGATGTAATCAGCTAATCACGTGATTTTAACTCTGTCAAGTAACTTTTCAGTTAATCCAACAAACAATTTACACTTTGACTGAAATAGAAAATAATTGTTTAAGCAGCACCAAAAGCTATTTTGTGCTCGCGAAGACAATCTATTGTATTTTTCTAACTATCTCTTAAAGAATATTCTTATGAATCTACTTTAAAATAATTATTAGATTTTCTTTTAACTTAACCTAAAATCTAAATAAGCTACATTTTAAAACCAGCAAACTGAACAATCATGTTAAATAATTTAACAGAAAGGAATTTAAAAGATTGATTTTCCACTAATCAATTTCTTAAATATAACCCCCCCCCTATTTTGACCCCCCCTTATATCACATACAGTATATTCATCGGAAAACGAATTACACTGTATTTCCTGTTTCTTTCATTTTCTTAAATTGAAAAATCGTATAAATCTATTTGAAAATATAGTTTGATTTGTTTTTTCTTGGTCTTGGAGATGATTGATGAAATATTTTGAAAATGATAAAACTACGATAAATTTAAACGATCGTCATTTTGAAAATTGTGCAAGGTATAACAAAAACACAACCATCTAGACCTCTATGACCACATCTTGGAGAAAACTGTAGCATTTTTCGAAGAATTCTAAATAACAGAACAAATATAAAATTTTGAATACTTCAGATAAATAATATACATAGTTCATATATAGTTGCTATAATTCATGTCATGATCACAATAGATTATTTTCTACTTAAAAATGTATATCCTTGCATTTTTTGATGACATTCTTTTTTTCCCTTTTTTTTCATTTGATTACCTCAATACTTCTTAAGACTAAAGTTTCATTTCCGTTGTTAAAAACTTTGTATTTTCGTGTTATTTCAGAAAACTGTCTTTCTTCCTAAAATATAACTGTACCTTAAACACTGTGATCTTCCCACCAAATTTACTATCGAGGAATAAATTATATATATTTTCTGTAATAATTGTAATTAAATAGGCCCTACGTTACTTCAACGTCGAAAAAAAATCTTTCAATCCGATAAGTAAATTTCAACTGACTACCAGTTTCAAAAAGACCAACACAGCTTGCAAACTTTTAATAAAATCATTGGTTTACGTCAACTAATGTGCATCTAGCAGTGAAGAAGGCTGAAGAATGTAGTAGCTGGTAGCCTCAGCGAAACCAAAACGTGTTTCATAACCTGATTCCCGTCTGAACAGGTGCCTAACTTAAAAGATGTCCAGATTAAAATTTGGTATGGTATACTTTTTGTGTCCATGTAAAGAAGCCAATTTAAATTCAGAACATACATTAGATATAGTAATATGTGCTGGGTAAATACTCAGTGGGTAGAGTATTTATATAATTCGATATTTATCCTTATTTCAAATAATATCCAAAATTTGAGTGTTTGCGAAATTAATCATAAGTTTCTAGGTATTTTTTTTATTGGCCATTGTTCACAACCTCTTCCATGTAGGCCTGTACCCAAAAACTCTTGTTTTAAGTACTAAATAACCTCGATTTATAAAACACAACTTTGTCCCCTTTAACAAACTTATATGAAAGTTTCGTAATTGAAATACCTAAAATCAAGGTACAATATTGATTGATCAAGGAACATATTAAACATTTGTTTTTCAACACCGAGTTAGTACAATCTCCAGCTATTCGTGAAAACCTATCCCAAATTTGCGATATTTGCATAAAACTTCTATGTTCATCTCAGTGGTGGAGTCTGTGTTTCATTAGAACAGATTCAATGACATAAGTAATTAAAAACATGTTCTACTATTAAGGAAACATAGAAACCTTATGCAGTATTATGTCAAAAATAGTTAAGACTATTTTTTATGTCTGAAAGTATTTAAGAAAAAATCAATTTCACAAATAGCAGCAGATATGAAACGAATAAAAAACTGATTGTATCTCTCTGAACCTATCCTTGAATAAGAACGTTTAACCATGTGTGCAACGGCCATGTTCAATTATTTTTAATGACTCAAATCCAAGTTGGCGGTAAAAATTGTAAACCATAATACAACCCTCGAAAAATCTGATATAAAGTTTATTTGGTCCCAAATCCATATACATATGGAAAAAAAATGGAGGGACAGTACCTTTTAGCCACCCTGTATGTAAAGAGTTAAAAAATATCATTTAATACAGATATTTTAAATAAAATATTTTTACAAAGTAATACTGAATTAAATCAAACATTCTCTCATGGATGTCCCCCAACACAATATGAATGAAATCAGCTGTTCAGTCTGACATAACAAGAGTAGAGTTTACAACAGCTGTTAAATGAGTAAGCCTAAGCAGACCGGAAATAGGTATTTTGGCAAGTCATTAGGGTCAAGTGTCTGTGCATCTTTGTCATACAAAGTTCAATCGCTCTTGCACAAGCAAGTATAAGTATGTTGCATCCCGCAACACAGCTACTCACATTGCATATACTCTATATAATAAGGAGGACCGTAGCTGATATAATCCAAAAATAAAAATTCTCATTTTCTCAAACTTAACTGTAACAATTTTTATCAAACTTATCTAAAATGTACTGTAAGTTCTAAGGTCTATTATATAAAACGTACGGGTCTACAAAAAATCCGAAAGCGGAGAGGCTTTATTTTAAATTAAGGTTACCATATAAGTTTGGGTTGTACATCTTTGCATTTAACCAAAATTATACGAAATTCCTTTCACCTAATTTGATATATTGGAATTTTTATACCACGCCCATGTTTCATTTCCCTCCTTTTTATATCTCTTAAAACCCGTAAATTTAGTTTAAAAAACGGCGACTAAAACTTTTGTTGGCGTATTTTGAAACTATATTTTAACGAATTTTCTATCAAAACCATTACAATCGATTTTGGGAATCTGGGAATTTTAGTGTTCTGAAAGATATGGCAAAATTGTAAGTTACCGAAACTAATTTAAAAATATATATTTTGTTTTCCTGGTTTAGGCTATACAGCATTGCACATATAACATAGTACAAACAAGTAGATCCATTATACAAAGGAGCAGATCCTCGAAATGTAATGCCTAAAGGTTGGTATCGTGGGACTCGTAGAAAATATTAAATTGTTTGGGTAGATGAAGACGTTTTATCCAGTAGGGTAAGTTTGTTTATAACAGTTGTTAGCCTACACAGATTTTCTGAATCAGGTAATTGTATTATAACTACTTTTTGGACATCGGTTAAGCTCTAACGGGCTTTAGGGATATATTAAAAAGTCTAAAAGCTTCACTCATGACGGTGTCTCGGCCCTGGTGGGCCACTCTATTTTTCCCTATACAAAATTTCATGTCTCCATCTTATTTTTTGTGACCGCCGCCGTCGTGCTAGCTAACGTAGACGACGATAGAAAATCGCAACTCTTACGGTTTCATGATTCCATAAATCATTACATCAGTTAAAATCCTGAGGTAGAAATTGTTGATCATTATCAAACCTAACGTATACTGGGTAAGTAAAAAATACAATTTGGACAATCTTACTGAAACAGTATTATATTGATGTTTACCTTATCATAGAGGGTCATTAATATACAGTGGGTCAATCCTGAGAGTCCCTAGCTGGGTCTACACATTTTTTAGCGTAGTGTCGAGTTAGATTCCGCCTTTTCAACTTTGTTTTTAGATCTCCCTTGGTCGATTTCTGTTCTCTTCCGAATCCTGACGCTATTGCAATATTTGATGACTAGTTTATATTTTTGTGTAAGGGGATGGATGACCGAGAAGTTTTACGCTTTGAAACAACAAGAAAAAAGTCTCTGCAACTGTTAAAAGAAACATTATTATTACATATTTATAAGTGAAAAATTCCACTACGCCATGATTCGAAACAGGAAACAACCTTCAGTTGTATAAGCCGATGCTCATAATTAAGGTATTTCGTCAACTTCCTCAATTAGACCACTGCTTATTACGTTACTTAGGCTAGTTATTGATATTAAAACAATTAGTTAGCCCACTTCACTATTCTATTGATTATAAAGTATCAAAGAATAAATTTAAAATGCTGAGTTCGAATCCAGATCGAAATAAACCACCTATTACAAAATTTATAATATAGAAATTCGAGCGACCTATTGCTAACACCCATCATGATTCGTCTAAATGAAGTAATTTGACACCATTTTGTACTTTTTCAGTCTCAAATTATAAAACTTTGATAAGGTAGGAAACAAATTTTAAGGTAAAAAAGTGAGATTAATTTTAACAACTTAAATTAGAAGGTTGTCATTTAAAGACTACTACTATCACCATATTGGAGATTGAATATCTATAAAATAATAATACTTATTAAATTTTAAATGTTGCACTCTCGCCATATGTCGTCTCAGAATTATCAATTATATATATATATATATATATATATATATATATATATATATAAGTTTAAATAACACGTGAAAACGAATGTTTTGCACAAGTTTAATGAGTTTTAACAAACATTAGCATACTTTTGTAATTACATATTTAAATTTCTTTTCTATTAATAGAAATAATGTTTCAGTACGTGATTTAAGGTTTATAACACATTAAGTACATGCAATGGCCTAAGTATTACGTAACAAATATTATTTCTCCCCCTCACAGAGCCTTGGAGGTGCACACAACCACAGGGATTTCAACAGCAAAGCGATGGGGTGCTCCTCCAGGTTACAGTACATAACAAGGGACGTACTTTTAATTAAGACACATTTATACAACAGAAAACCCTAATATTATAACTCGTAGACATTAACAAATTATTACGACGACTGGCGGTTTTCTATTACTTCACCTTAAAGTTGTTTTCCGTCCTGGTATATAAGGTAATATTGGAAATTGGTATTTTATACAAACCAATAAAAAAAATTATTTTGTTACATATGAATGTTAATAAACAAGTTACCACCTAAGATTTCAGATGGTTGCACATATCAGTTTCTTCCTGATGCTTGGCATTTCTAACTCTTAAGATAGAAATCCTGAAAATCAGTGCAAAGGATTTGATCTAATTTTGTGACGGTCAAGACATGTACGCAGAATAACTTTGGCGAATATGCTAGAAAAGATATAAAATACAGGGTGTTACATAACCTGATAGATAATTTCCATAATTTAAATGGTTCATACTGATGGCGTATGAAACATGCATTAATCACGGTGCCTAGAACACGATTTCACAAAATTTGGAATAAATAGTACACATTAGTTTCTTAAATGGTACAAGGCTCATTAAAAACACTTCAGATAAAACAAAAATAATCTATGAATACGAAGTGGCGATTGCCGCTTATAAATGAAGTCGTTTTTGACTTAAAATGAAGGCGAATATAAATACGGCTAACAGTTATAGTGCAGGATGTTTGAAAAATAACTCCCTAGTTTTAATTTGCCCTGGAATATGTACAAAGTGACATAAACTATTATAGTTTGTGGTATTTGATTCATCAACTGTCCAAGTTTTGCTCACGTAAATGGGTGAATTCAGTTCTTGCAGTTGGCAGGCCTACATGACCTTGCGGCGCCAACGTTCACTTCATGAGTTCTATGCAGTACAATGACTACTCCGCAACTGAAGGAGCAATGTTGTGTTATTTGGCATGGGCAAACTGAGGCTACTCCGCAACTGAAGGAGCAATGTTGTGTTATTTGGCATGGGCAAACTGAGGCTACTCCGCAACTGAAGGAGCAATGTTGTGTTATTTGGCATGGGCAAACTGAATCTGTTACAACAGTGCAATGTCATTTTAGACGTCAGTATGGTGGTGAACCCCCTACAGCAAAAACTATCCGCAATTGGTTAAACTCTTATCAAGAAAACTGGCAGTGTTTTGGAAGCGAAATCGCCAGGTCGACCGAGAACTTCTGAAGCTGCTGTTGAACAGAGCCGTGTTTCGTGTGTTCGGAGCCCAAAGACGTCATTGGCCAGACGTAGTCTACAATAGGAGTGCCTAAATGTACTTGTATGATGTGGTACGTAAAAGACTTCATTTACGCGCCTACAAATCACAACTGTTACTTGAAATTAAACCGACTGACAAAAACAAAAGGTTTGAGTTTGCTGTTAACTTTCTACACAGAATTGATGAAAATAACAATTGTTTGAAAAATGTTCTGTTTTCTGATTAGGCAACATTTCATGTGAATGGAACGGTTAATCGTCATAACTGCAGAATAGGGGGGGGGGGGACAGAGTCACCACAAGACGTTATTCAGCATCAACGTGACTCTCCAAAAGTTAATGTATGGTCCGGTTTGATGGAAGATCAAGTGATTGGTCTTCTCATTTTTCTAGAACGAACAATAAGGAGAACAATAACTGTGACATGTTAACAGAGTATGTCTTTCCTCAAGTGGAAGATAATGAGGTGGAAAAAGGACTTATCTTTCCAACAAGATGGCGCCCCATCTCATTACAATAACCGTGTGCGCACGGACTTGGACACTCGCTTTCAGGAACGTGGTTAGGAAGGGCTAGCCCAATCTCTTGGCCCCCACGTAGCCAATACATTACCCCACTTGACTTTTTCTTTTGTCTAATCACTTTCAAAATGTTGTTTATGCTGAAAAGATAATTTACGGGAAACAATCATAGACAGTGGAATATCTTATCGACATGTGTAGGGCAACAAATGGATCCCATGTTGAAGTTTCCTAACATTAAAAACAACAACTTTAAAGTATTCTCTTTCATTGTATGTACTCGTTGAAACTCCAAACAATGAATCGAAATGTTGGTTTCGTTTGAAATTAGTTTTCATAAGTTGTATTATAGGTCTAGCAATAGACAAGAGAGTGTACCCAGACGGCTAAATACCATAATATAACATGTTAATCGTTTTGATTAACGTTCAACTGGTGAATCGTAGGTAGTGGTACTGCTAAGCGGTGATGTCAAGTTGTGCGATAATTTGACGCGCCGGGAGCAGCGCTGCAGGCAAACCGGTTAATTCCATTTTTATAGATCTATTAATATTTAAACGCAACATGTTTAAAGCGTTATGTTGCGTAACGCTGGTAACAAAAATGCTATTTGACTTACACCACTCTGGCATATGGCAATGTTTTGTCTCTCCTAACCTCAACACGTGCGTAGATCTTAATAAATCACAGAGTTGCTCTATCTGGCGACCTTACCCATTAATCTTACTGTCTTATCAAACTTTCATAATTACTGTATTAATTGCTTTATTTTTCTATCACTCGTTGCCTATTGTTTTGTTTTTGTTGGATGAATCATTTCATAGATATGACACGTAATGTAAAATAAGAGTTCGTGGAAAAGTTATTTTAAATATCTTAGAATGTCGATTCCTAAACCATTTAGATCAAGGCTGTATTAACTAATAAATTATGGAAGTTGTATTATGGGTCCGCAGTGAAAGATTGTTGATGTTACGCAATTTATTATTCTAATACTGATAACAGTAAATTTAGTATAAATAGCTTAAATAATTACGTTTAAAACTAGTTTAGAATCTACTACAGATAAAGAAAATGTTTTGAAATAAACGATAAAATTTTACATTTTTATTGATTTTTTAAGTGGGGCTAGGTTAGAATTGTTCTGGAGTTTGTGCAGCGCACTTGAAATTAACGAAAGTTAGAATTTTATGTCTCAATCCTCTGAAAAACAAATTCCTAATAAAATTGATGGACGTGAATTTACAGGACGTCCAACTTTTTAATGCGGTTTTCGCTAAATATTTCAAGATCAGTAGAAATAAGATTTTATCACACATTTTTTAGGCCAGTTAATGGGTGCTAACCGGAAACGTAAAAGAAAGATGTAAAAGTTTATCTGTTCAATACAAAGTTCGATATTACAAATTGACTTTGGGAATTTAAAAATAGATAAATGTTTAAATAAGCGTTACAAGTTTCCTATGATTAATAAATATAGCAACTAAACAAATTCACTAAATCTTAAACAGCCGTAGTTTAAGAATTTTACAGTCTATACTAGCAAGTCAATCGATATGTACTTTTAGAAGATGGGTTCATATAGACTGTTTTTAGGTACTGTACAGTTTACTTCAGATGTCGTGATGAGGTAGTTAGGGTTCAAATTTTGACCACTACACATAGTTGGTCTCTGGATTGTAAATATTATGTTTTTAAGAGTTCCAAGTGCGAAATTTCAATTTTGGAGATAAAATCGTTATATTTAACAATAGAGAACTGAGACTGGTACCAACAGACACATTGTTAAAACATAGATAGAGCTATTTAGTGTATGTTGAATAATTTTCAATAACATGGGCGAACAGGAGCCATTTTGAAAAGGTTCGATGATCTAGCTGGTTAATGAATTTGTCCAAGATATTAAAAAAAAATAATTTAAAAACAGGTGTTCCAAATTTATTACGTAATAGAAAAAAACAATTATGACAATTATTAAGCCAAAATATGAATAGGTTGGTAGAATTGTACAAGAAAATCCTAGCTTCCAAAATTTTGAGACGGAATTTGTTTTACTCCAGATAAATCATACGCCATTTAGGTGGTTAAGAATCAAAATTGGATTTTTTTGTTAGCCCACTTTTAATTATTTAAATATCTGTCATGTTTCCCTAAATAAAACTAAATACAGTAGAACCTCTGTTAACCGGCCTCGGATTAACCGGCCAAACGGGCAACCGGCCCGGGTGTTAGTCCCGACTAGACCGGTTAAGAGGGGTTCTACTGTAATTACTTTAGTTAAGGTATTTTAATCCTGAACGAAGAGCCACAAAGAGGAAAGACTTTCCTACCAATTTACCGATTGATCATCTCCAACGGCCCTGATTAATACCTTTTTATCTTTAATAATTAGTCGCAATTGTTATATTATACAGTAATCACTAAGGTTAATGCAATTACGTATATATTTTTATGTTCCATAGTGAGCCATATTTCTCAATTGTATATTAAACGAGTAAATAATTTTCTACTCGTTTCTATTATATGCATGCAATTTAAAATTTTTAATTAAAATCCTTTAAATATATACACACTACTTAAAAATTTCGAGGTGAGGGGCCCCAGGGAATCGATATTTTTTCGTTTAAGACATAAGGCTTAAATCCGTAAGAAAAATCGGAGGATGCCCGATATATCATCTGTACAGCCTACACGACTTGTACAATTTTTACTTTTGGTTGTTATGTTTTGGACCACGAAACCAAATTTTTGTTTTTAATCTTTAAAACAAAAAATACAAGAATAAAATAGAAAAACTGACATTATGTGTTCAATTTTGTAAAAACCTTTTATTATCGTGATCATTAAAATCTGTAAAAAATATTTTGCACCCAAGATCACGATTTATTTCATTTCTATTAGAAAATATAGCCCCGTTAAATATTAAAAAACAATAATAAATAATAGAAATAATTATAATTTGTAAAACTGTTCTTAACAGCAGTTAACCCAATTAGAAACACAGAATTCTTAAGAAACTACAGAACTCAAGCTTCAACCAAACACGACACGTTTTTGAAATTTTAAACTACACCTCACAAATACAAAAACACTACTCACTGATAATCTTCTTCGTCCTTTTTCTTTGGTTGGTAGTTTTTGACCAGCCTCCTATAAAAAATAAAAGCTATATTAGACAAAACAATAAATCAAATGTATTACGTATTGATTACAATATATAGGCAGCCATAAATAAAGTTATGATGCTAGATGATATATAGGTGAATTATAAAACTTAATATGTACGGTATTAAATTTATACATTTTATCGAAACAGTTAAGTCTAAGACTCATAACTCTTGCAGAAACTTTCCCCATTCCCACGGAAATGATAAAATTATATCCAAAATTTTCAAAACAATACATGAGGTCCTCAAGAAGCATATTTTTTGTTCTACGAGCCCGTATGAATTTTTAGTTGTAAAGAATCAGTAAGTTACGAATGGAATTTCTTTGGGATCACAAGGTCTCGGGTAGCCTTTCTCCCGAGTCCAAATTGGTCTATTGTGAAATATGTATATGACCCGACTATAATTCTTGCAAATCTTACCTCAGCACTTGTTACGAAATTCACGAAGACTGCAAATCCCTTCCATGTACGCTGATTAATCATCGTCAACCGTCTCACTTCCGTGGGAGCAGAAACCCACCTCAACTTAAGTCCTGCCTGGTCAATACAAGATTCCTTATTGCTTTAATCAAAGTCAAAATCGGATACGGTGTCTCATCTATTTAATTTTATGTGCCGACGCATTGTAAACAGGTAGATAGATCTCTCCAAGTATTTCATCTTGTTCAACTCTTCTGATGATCCTCCATTCATTAACACACATTGAGTCCTCCGTTTTGGACCTCTACAAATCCAAAGAACTTTTACAAGAGCTAAATTAATTTAGCCACCAAAATAAGCACCTACAATTTGTGCTCTAAAATGACTCTCCCACGGGTTGGGTTTCAACGTTTTAACGAATTGCCTACGAAAAAGCAATCCATTCGTCAGCACAGTTCAAGATGGGGGGGGGGGATATGTAAAATAATTTAATATCTTCATTTGTTCTACGAGCACGAAAATTACTTTATATTAAAATTCATCTCAAATTTAAACTCAATACGTATATATATTATCATTATTATTATTATTAGTTTTTTTTTAAATCTAACTATTAATACAATTTTAATGAATTTTATCTACCTTTAACCATTTCAACAGAGATTTTAACAAAATTCTAATAATTTAAGAGTCATTTTTCTTGCTTTAAACAATTTTACCAATGCACTAATCCGCAGGGAATAAAAAACTACGGTAATTTCCTTGTCCTGCAATATTTGATTTGGTACATTGGTTCCAGCTTTTTCTTGTTCTTTTGACAGATGCTCGCTCACACATGGCTCACGAACACAAGTCCTTTTCCAGTTTTTCCTACCAGCAGTGCTACATAATATTTATTTTAAATGTTAATAAAGTATATAATGTTTACTTTTTATATATAGTCTATAAATGTCGGGTCCTAAATAAGATATTCAAACTGTTACTCCGGCCCTTATGGTACATTCCACTTTTAAACCAATAACTGCAGAGTCGGGATGTTTGGTAAAATGGCGACAAATACATTTAGTTTGCATCGTTTGGGGCTACATTTATTCAAAATCGTTAGATCAATACTTTTGTTTTTCATTTAATGCCAGCTACTCCCAAATTTTGAGTTACAAACTGAAGAACATATTTTACACGCACTTTTATAAATGACCAAAATATGCACGCATGCCAAAATTGATAAAAATCGGTCCACTAGTTTCGGCTGTATGACAGAATACTGATACAGTACACCATTCCTAAAACCACTTTTTTTGGAATCAGGAGCATTAGAACAGAACATTCTACGTATATGTGATGACATTCCACAATTCGCCGAGACAGATAAGATACAGCTAAGCTACATCTCTATATTCTTCTTATCTCTACAATGATGAAACAATCTGCAGCATCTCGGATTGTTTTAAAGATATTGCATAATGGCGGATGACAGAGACGGTGATATCACAATGAATGAGTGACGGGATTTAACAGAGAGGGTGATTCATACCGTAGTGTAGGCCCTACGTTCAAATGTATGAAATGGAGTGAATCATACTAGATTGGTTCTGTACACTTGTTCAAAACATAATAATAGTTCTCAGAATGTCACTACAAGCAATAATTATATTGTTCATGACACACATTGGTTTGTGCTATAAAAAGCAAAGCTTCATATTTTACCAAAACTAAATTGAGCTCGAACCGATTTTGATATATTTTACATTGGTATAAAGGTTTATTTTTTTCATTTATCAACAATAACTTTAACTGGCATTTGGGGAGATGGCAACCGACACATTTGTTTGAGTGGTTACGTGCAACATTTTAGCAAAATACGATAAAAACATTTGGTCTACTTAAAAAAAATCGTAATTTTTCGTTTTGATCTAATTGAAAAAAAAACAGGTATTAACCATTTTAAGGTAACAACGGGTGATGTTTTTGACCCGCAAAAACTAATGTCATTTATACTCTGTAAATATCAAGGTCCGTATCACTAGATGAAAATACAACACAAAAAATGCTTCTTCTCATTTTCAGATTTATTTCTTTAACAAACTTGTTCAAGCCGTTGAATAATCTAAGTTTCTAACGAGATACAAAATAATAATAATAACAAAAAACGTAAAATCGGGTAAAAAAATATCAACATAAGATTTTCGATATTTCAAGCAAACCAACACAGTTAACTAAACATAGTTTCTTCGGGTTCGTGCACAACAACTGAGAAAAACACATTTCTTCCAACCTGACCTCGCAGAAATAAAAGTGGTTAGTAACCACTTTTAAATGGTTATAAATGTAAATTTACTTTTAAATTTACAAATGTAAATTTAGTGACCTTTACATCTTTTTGGTCACATAAAAAAGATGACAATAAAAACCATATACAATCAGCTAGATTATAAATTAAATTAGAACACACGGTTTATAATTTGATTGTTCTGGTACGTGTTTTTATTATTATCGACAACTCAAACTTCGGATGGATGATGAGCTTTCATAAGACTAAAATACAAAATTTTAAATTTCATAAACTCCGCTCTAGAAGAGAAACAAACGTATAGGTCGTTACCCCCCCCCCATGTCGTTTAGGTAATTATAGATTAAATACTGAAAACCCGTGTATGGAGGAGCTCTCTCTCTCTCTCTCTCTCTCTCTCTCTCTCTCTCTCTCTCTCTCTCTCTCTCTCTCTCTCTCTCTCTCTCTCTCTCTCTCTCTCTCTCTCTCTCTCTCTCTCTCTCTCTCTCTCTCTCTCTCTCTCTCTCTCTCTCTCTCTCTCGATTTATCAAAATGTACTTAATCATTTTGCTCAATTTTGGTAAAATAGGACGAATAATGGACCCAAAACTGTAAGTTTACGATTCAGGAATTATTGCCAAAAAAATTAAAATAAGAAATTTGATTGTGAAAAACAAGGTGTGGCAAATGTTTCTAACTTTTCAAATTAGATTGGAATCACTAGTTTACGCAATAATACAGAGAGACAAGAAGATTTCACACTGGATCACAGATTATACTCGCTCTATTCACATATATCTGTGACTGTGGCGAATGTAAAAGAACGGTACAATGTCCTGCAAACTGTAGTTTATCACTTAAAACACATACTGTATTTACTATTGAAGGGCAGGATATTGATTCCAATTTTTACAGGACCAAGTTTCTTCGATATGTTATGACTCTTTCATGGTCATGTCCCGTGGACAAAATTTGGAGCGCAGTATTCGCGAAAATTGTTTTATTTTAAATATTAGTTACTGAAGAATAAAAGTAAAAATAGTAACTTAGCTCACTTACTTATAATTATTGAGACATCTGAAGTTTAAATTCGTAAAGTTGATATTAAATAAGATTATATTATTAGTATATGGTAGTTATTTGGTTTATCAAATACTCCAACAGGTAATATTTCACAACAGTAGCGACTTTGAATTTTTTTAAGGTCTCTTTGAATAAAAAAAGGAAAAAAGAATAAAAAAGAAAAAGAAGAAGAAAAAAAGCTTCATACGATAACAATAACACATATTTATCAAATTTGGTATGCATTTTGCTGTACTTGCAGGATTTTTTTTTTTTCATTTAAAAAAATAAAAATTTAGGGAAATCTGTCATAAGACCCAAAACATTTAATCAAAATCGGCCAACCAATTTTGATAAAATTATACATGTCCTTCTAAGGAAGGAAACATCTACTGAAATTTGCATATTAATAGGATTAAATAGTTTACTTGACAGTGGGGAAAATATTATTCTTAATGGAAAGACAGGAATAGCATTTCTAAAATTAGTAGTTTAAAATAACTGTAACTAGATCAATAGATCAAATGATATACTGTTATTGTAATTAATAAATAGCTTAGAATGCAGTTAAATTCCAACAACAAAGGACATAATATAATTAAAATACGTTTCACCCCCCTCTCTGGTATAAATATCAGAAACTGAATAAGGCTTCGAACAGCCGAAATTATACAAGATATATATTTTATATTATTAATTAACATGAAACGAAAAGATCTCATAATTCTGAGAACCCTTAATAGTGTGGTGATTACATAATTTTAAATCTCTCTTTCTTGAACCACACGTTAAACATATTATTTGTTGGTTTTTCAAATTAATGTGATAGCTTAAAGAAAGTCTCTCATGATGAGGTAAAAGCTTGATAATTAGTTTTTTTATATAAATAACAGTTTTGAGGAATTCTGTGGTTTTTTTAAAGTTGTGCCGCTAGCTAAAATCCAAATAGGTCAACTGATTTTAATAAGTGAGGATATTTTGAATTTATAATGAGGAGTTTTCTTTATTTATTGAATCACTCGAAATTCGGTGCTACCTCCCGTAAGCCTTAACACAAAAATATTGGTATCTCAAAATCGATTCAAACGATTTTGAAGAAAACTTTGTCAAATGTAGCCCCCTAAGCCTAAAATACTTTGATTGTCATATTCCCAAAAACGTAGTTCAAAAATGTTGATATATGTTTTGGATATTTGGTGACGAATATATATAAATATGTATATATTATAATGTATTGTTATATTTGGTATTATCTCAAAATTAATTTTCTTTTTTTAGGTTTTTTGTATTTATTGCAAATACGCAGTAATAGAATAATAGTATGAATGTGTTTACATCTTTTTGGTCACATAAAAAAGACAATAAAAACCATATACAATCAGCTAGATTATAAATTAAATTAGAACACACGGTTTATAATTTAAACCAAAAGACTTTCTAGTTTACATATCTTTCTCCCGCCATTATATACAGGTAACAAAATGGTGTTTGCTGAGCTCTAAAATAATGGAGCTTGTAAAGACAATTATCCCATAGCCCTGCCTCCATTAACATAGTTGCCTGACGAGTTTCCCACGGTATTTGTGGGAGGGGAAAGAAACATAATACAAATTTACACATGATTTTTAACTACCTACACTAAAATAACAATTATATTTAGTAAAATTTGTAATTCTTAAAGTCGTCATTGCAGTGGTCCTTATCGTGGATAAATAATCTTACAGTCTGTATTATTATTTACTTTCAAGGTATAGACCATACATTACAAAACCCATTGTTGTTTTAGTACCCTCACAAAATTGATAACCCTCAAATATTGAATAGAATAGAGAGACACTCTTTCTTCATTATGTTTTCTATGAATGAATGGAGTGGGAGAAGCAGAAGTATACAAAGCCTATTTGTTTTCTGGAAAATGTATATTAATTTTTCCCTGTATTATCAGAATCCTTGAACACATTTTAGTAAAACTTTTAGACAATCCGACGCGTTAGATAAAGCTTTAAAAAGGGTCTTAAATAGTACCCACTCATTTTAAAAACGTTTTACACTCATTTTAAAAACTTTCTACACTGGATCCGCTTTAAATGAGCAACCGCGAACTTATCTTCTCGTTCTTTTTAATGTATTTTATTTTAATTGACCAAATCGTCGTCTTTCTAAAAACAATCGGACTCCCTATAGCTACAGTCACAGATTTTTATAACACTTAATTATTTATTACTTGTGATATTATGTGAATGTTGTAGCCTAATATTTAAAATTAAATATAAGAAGATAAGAGTCCATTATGTAATCTCGTGATATCTACGCGTGGGGCAGATGTTTTTTAGTCACCAATTTACACTTCGAGATTGGAATGAGGGTTGTTCTCGCACTCACTCAGTTAATGAAGACTACAGTTATGATTTCAGTTTAATAAAAAAAACTATTTGCATCCAAAGTCGATTTTTTTTTTTTTTTTTAGTAGATATAAAGAGATTACCAATATACGTATTCTCTCATTTCTATATTGGATAAATACTTCTATGCAAACGTCCTTAGGAAATTTGATTGGTCCTTTAAATTTACGTGTGTTTTGTGAATCTTACCTAATTGTTGAAATATGAATCGGGGATATATCACAATTTTCCACAACTAACTGTTGCAACAATAATTTGTTATAATCATGTTTTAAAGCTGTTAGTTTGTGTTGTAATGTTTTTGTTACTTGACCTTTTGGCCAAGTCCATGTAGTGTTGTAATGTTTTTGTTCGACTTGACAATAGAGACACCAGAGCTCGGAAACTACACAACAAAAAAGAAAGAAAAAAAGAGAGAAAAAGGGGGTTTAGAGAGCTGTAGACGGACAAGGTACGTAGAGTAGTCATTTAGTCAATATCACAATTTTATTCTGGAGGTATTATAATAATAATAATATTTTTCTGGTTAGCGAGCGTGTTAGATTCGTAAAACTAAGCTTACATACAAAACTAATTATTCTTACGGGTAGGATTGGTGGACAATTCATAGATCGGGGTTTCAGGGTATTTGT
Organism: Aphrophora alni; assembly: GCA_963513935.1. Taxonomy (NCBI): domain Eukaryota; kingdom Metazoa; phylum Arthropoda; class Insecta; order Hemiptera; family Aphrophoridae; genus Aphrophora; species Aphrophora alni. The sequence goes on along the minus strand of OY740769.1, from coordinate 130,373,558 downwards.
ATTAGAAATTCGCTAATGTACAAGACGAGCATTTGCATCCATATTGGACTACAAAGTTTTCTTAAAACTCGAGATATTAAGAAATGTGTTCACGACAATGACAACGTGTACAAATAAAGCTGAGCGTTTTGAAAGCATACTATTGGTCGTCAGTACAAACTATCAATAGCAATAATAATATGAATACAACTAGGCGTGCATCGCAGTACAAGGGGGAACGTTAAGTGATTATATGCTCCTATAATAGACTGAAGGGTCCTTAAAGAATGAGTCACAGAAAGACAGGGTCATGTTGGTCTAGGGGAGTGTGACTAAGCAGGATACAAGCACACTTTACAGTTTTGTATAGCGCTCTAAGCATACAGGTTCATTGCTATTCCTCCGAATGAAAGAAGCTTTAAAATGAAACAATTCATCGACTCCGATTTGGGAACAATTATTTGTATCTGGATTAAAATCCACGTAGCTTCTAACCAACCCAGTCTGTGGTGTTTATTGTTTTCGGCAACTACTAAATATTTAACAATGAAACGCAGTAATTATTCCTATAGTCCAATATTAGGTTAATTAATTAATCATGTTCATTAAATTTTCTAAATATTTTCTTTTCCCCATGATCAGAATAAATTAAAACAAAGAAAATGCCACTTAATCATGATAAATAGACAAGTCTGGAGAAGACACTTTGGGAAACCTCAAGGTAGACGGAAGCAAGTGATAGCATACATTGTGACTTTCTCTCAGTTTGATAGCAAATTACAGAACTGTACTTAGTCCCCTGTAGAGATGCAACACCGTTACACCTGAGAACACAATATTCTCCTATATGATAGTTTCCCATTATATAAGGCATAGTTGCAAATAATGATCCTATACAAATACCATTGCCCATTTTCACTCTCAACTAAAGCCATTTTGTCCAAATGAAATTATTCCATGCGATATCCATCTCTTTCCCACACCAACCCTAAACATTTTGAGGTCACCTGTTAATGAGATAATGCACGACAAAAACGATAGACATCATTCCGAAAATGATAAACAATTTGTAATGTAAATAAATAAAATACATGTCAGAATCGCCAGGGAGATGATTGTAATGTCATCTGATTAGATTAGGCGTTAACAAATTATTTATCAAATTTTAATCAAACCATTGGATTTCTCAATTTTTTAAATTGAAAATGTGAAGCGACGTGACTTGGTCGAAGCGCGTGTTTAACTGGCTGCAGTTCATAACCGCCAAAGGTTGCCAGCAAGGTTCGAAAGCAAAATCGCAAAAAAAATTAATGACAAATTAAATTTCAAAATTTGTTTTAATACAAATTACAGTAGGCTACAAATTTTCTGAATATCATCACTATAAATTCATTAAATTACAATTTCATTACACATGTATTCGAGCTACCTCATGTTCAAGAACAAAGAGGGTCATTGATAAACAAGGAATAATGTGCAACGATAAGGCCAAAGTAGAGAGAAATGTGTGCATTGTGCAAGAATAAGAAAGTAAAGGAAATGGATCCTGCCTGAGTACTCGACCATGACTAATATCGCAGACAGAGGGCTTAGATGTATTTGTTTCCTTTGTACTCTTCTTGTTATAGTCATCACATGACCTCCACCCCTTCTCCCCCTCAGTACCAATAGTTCGATCATATTCAGCAATGAAAACTCCATCCGTTATTGAAAACAAATGTGTAACAAACATAAGCAACCATTCCTTATTAGTGCGTTTAAACATATAAAGTCATCGGTCCTCCCTCCTTATGAGTAGAGAAACCATTAGTTAACTCTCAGGTGCAAGGTTGAATCATCATTAAATTTAGTTTACGATTTTATAGACCAATTGAATTATGAATGTCTTTTTATTCAAGAGAACATTAAAAAAAAAAATTAAATATATATTATTTTTAATATTCCTTCTTATTTAAAAGATCATAATATTTAACTATTTGTTAAAAAATTTTTTAAATACTTTCCCATCAATATATATATTTTTTCTGTCTTGGAACATCCAAACCCATGAAATGTCCACGGATCCGACCATTTGGAGAAATTAGGCACTATTTTTGGCTCTAAATAAATACGATCTCAATACATATTGGTATTTAGGCTCGGTACAAAAAATAAGTTTTTATTTTACGAATAAATTATATATTTTTTAATTATTATAATATTCACACAATAGAGGGAGCTTTACCAAACCTAACATCCTATATAATAAACCATTCCGCATAAATGTCCTACAGTAACTCAGTTTTTTTAACTGAAGGGAACGGGGAGAGGTAAAACGGATATATCCTAATAACTGAATTGGCAATAAATACACTTACACTATGCTATGTGAACAATTAAATATTCAATTATTTCCCGAAAATTTATAACGATTTTAAGAATGATTAGGATAAAGTAATTACATATTGCTACGGACAAATCAATAAGTTGAATCAGCTTTAACGGTTAAGGCACCTGAATAGACGTGTGAATCGTTTTAATTGTTCTCATCCTGTCTTATGACCTACATTGACTTTGTCCTAGTCCTAGATAACTGTCATTCGATATGGAATGTCAGGTATGTCTGTCTCTTCAAAGAATGCACAAACATTGCTCAAATTGACAGCATATATCAGAAATATTCGAAGCAAATTAGGGAGTGTATTTCTTGGATAAATATAAGTGATAACCTTCCTATAAAATATGTCCGAAAACGTTTTACTCGTGTTGTTATTTGTTTTGTCTACAAAAATGTATAACCGAAATGGATTGGATGTTGAGATCTGATTTGTTGAGCAATATTTTCCCAAGATTCAAGCCAAAATGTATTTCGTAAATTTTTTAAATGGAGCTATTTAACATATAATTTATGGCTAAATATTTTAAAACCATCTATTTTAAAACATATTTATATGGACAAAAACGAAATGACTGCTTCATTTTTACCGAAGGTCAAAAAATTACTGAATAGATATGTGACAAAAACTGAACTTTTAATTTCACTACAACATTCATAAGTTTATAATTTATATGTTATTCCCACACAATGTGCATCATAGTAAATACTAATTTGTTTCATACACTTTTGGGTGTTGTAGTCCATTACAAAGACATAAAAAAATCGAGTTTTTAACAACAGAACAGTTATTGTTTGATCTACAAATCAAAAAAAAGAAGATATTTATTTACAAGAGTAATTACAAACTATTTTGCATCTTGTAATTTTTGGTTTTCGAGATATTCAGCATTAAGGATTCTAAACTTTATTGTTTAAGATAACTATATACCCCACGTATATACGCCGTGATCACGCATCTAAAAATCTTCATTTTTATGTACTCTTAAGAAAAAGACTATTTATAACAGAGAATTCACGTTTTTTTTTTACCAATATATTGTACACGTTTTTCTATCAAGTTACCTATTCTCTTCTTCATCGTCCTTCTCCCTTTTCTCTTTGACTTGTCCTTATTAGTATGTTTTAACGCTTTGTTAAAATATTTCGTGCACCCATAGCCACACATTTTTTAAAGCTCCGTTGCTAAGGTCTCTGAAAAATGCTCTCAAAAGCGATAGAATTTACTGCTTAGTGTTTCATATAACTTTTTTTTAGTAATATGAGGCAAACATTTATGCATATGAAAACGTCGAGAAAAAAATGGACAACAAAATAAATAAATTATTTATTTTAAAATGCTTTGTTTTTACTTTTATTTTAAGTGTTTGGTTGGTTACCTTTAAGATTTATAAAATGTATAAAATACTATAGAGACTTCGAAGGTTATATAAAAGAATGCCTACCAAATCTTCCAAGTTCCATATCCATTACTGAACTTATAATTTTGTTTAGGAAAACAGCGTTTTCGGACATTACACCAATTCTTTTACACATTTGCATACGAAGAAACTACTGTACTTTCAAATTGTTTTCCGAAGACTTTTTTAGGGAAACCTTGAATAGGCTTATTAATATACCACTAAATTAGTCGATACACAAACTATGCGAGTTGAGATGCCTTGACCTTCATTGTATCAGATCTATTTCTTAAAATAGACAGTGAAATATCATTTCATTTAGTCTCACAAATAAATCGTACCTAAATAAATGATCATATCCAATAGCCGCCTCGATCTCCAGACTTAACACCTTTATTTTTACCTCGAAGGGTTTTGAAAATATTGTACAGTTTTGAGAAAAATATAAAATATCATTTCTAAAGTTCCGAAAGCTGTAGAAAGACAATGAAGATGAAACTAGAGTTTTGTGTGCAGCAAAAACGGCGGTATTTTAAAACAACATTAATAATACGATATACCATAGTGAAGTTTTTATTTTATATTTTTAAAACCTCATATTTAAAAAAATCTTCTTATAAAAATTAACGAAGATATAATTTTATGTTAGTTTCAGCTTTAATCAGCCACCATTATAGAAAGATGAATTCAAAAATCGCTTTAAACATATAAAATTGTTTTCTATAGATCTTTAAAATAAAGTGTTACTTTATCATTCGAGTTATCCTCTCCCACTATCACAATATGTTAAGCAGTAACCTCTTAATTAATTATGATTTAAACTTTGAATATAAAACAAAAATCGTATTTCATTTGTTTTACAACTATAATACAGCACAGCTAACGTTGTCTAAGTGAAGTAACGCCAAGTCTAGTATTTTTATGTATTCCTTTTATTTTTCACCATAACTTTCTTAATTTTTTGTTATAGAAAGATCATTGAATGATGATTTCAAAGCAGCATAAAAGGAGCTATTGCCCAACTTTATACAATGTATATAAAACAAAGATATTGACGATAAACAACTTAAAATTTTTGAAATTTACAGACAGATTTTTCTTAAAATCTTCGCATCATTTTCGGATACTAGGATTACTCGTTCGTTAATTATTGCGCTGCCAGAAAGTGGAGGGTTTTGCGTTATATAATTGGATTTCGTTCATATATTTTGTTTAAGAGAGCCAGGATTCATTGTTCTGAATATGCGAATCAGACAATTAGTAAGAAAAGTTATACTGAAAGACTATGTGTGTGTAAGCGTGTCAGTGAAAATTTTATGGAAAAAATTACACAATCTTTCTTTAAATTGTAAATCCAATTTTATGTAAAAGAAAATTGAAAAGTATATAGAAAATGATTTTTTAATGTAAATTTTTAGATTTTTCGTTAAAATAAAACAATATTATTTTTATCGATACAAAGGCATATAATGGGAAATTTGCATCTTCTCGTAACAAAATGTTGTTGGCTCATCAGTACTTATAAATTTCGATATTTTATTCTTTCGTAACAGGTATTATTCGTAAAATTACATTGAGAATTATAAGAGTTTATTTCTATAAATCGGGTCGCAAACTTCACCCCAGATAAAATTGAACGAAAATGTTAATTAGAATGAAACTACTATTATTCAGTCTCACTATATTAGGGAACACGAGATTGCATCCTACATACATACACCCCCACATAGTAGGGGATACAGACACCCATACAAGCTTCGGCCTCACCCACTACAGCTGTGTTAAGAGCTCAATCCAAATATTTTATGGACAATCAAATTCACAGGTTTTCAAGGTCAAGATCTTGTCTACTGCATCGCACATCCACAAGCAAAAACCTAATGTTTCCCTTTCTATTTCCAAGTCGGACATTCAAGTTTTACGTTGTTCTTGATACAAACTGCGACACACGATTATGAACTATCTACTAATAAATGCCCTATGATTCAAATTTGTGTATAGTCTCGAATTTAATAAAGAGTTAGATTTATTACTTTGTTAACCAGAAAAATCAATTTTGTGTTTAAAAATATTGCGCATGCAATTAATATATACACTACTAACATGAAAGGACGGGCATTTCTTATGGTATTTTGAATAGCCGGTAATTTTCTGACATTGGTCGCCTAGCTATAAAACACGAACTATTATAGGTACTCATAAGAGCTCAGTACCTAAAAACCCATTCAAACGAGCGTAATTTCGAATTTTCCAACCATTTATTTCCGTAAAACCATCTTTTTATTAAAATATTTAAACATATTCGCTAAATTTTACTAACATTCCAGCTTCTAGAACTAATTTTGTCAACTTTTTTATTTATTTTTGAGGTTATATCATTAACTTTTTTATTTGTAATTCTTATACTGTTTATGATAGGACATCATTAAACGCAGATTTTAAAACTTCGTGCAATGACTACGAGCTATTAAGTGGGTTTAAAAAATCATCCATAACAAAATGTAACATCGAGGATCAATTTTTTTTTTTAATTCGAAAATTGGTCGCCATAATAAAGCATACCGCGACATATTTCTGGCATGAGCTTGACCGACGACTAGTAAAACCAATACATAAGAAATTGCAACCTCTAGGAGAGTTTAATAAGATACATATACAGAGTGGTTATAAAGTCCCTTCCTATCTATTTTTTAAAAATTAAATTTAAAAGTCCCTACGAATTATATTTTAAGCGTTTTTCAATGATACAATTCATTAAATGAAACTCTACCTTTTGAAGTATTCTAAAATATTGGGAGTTACCTGAAGTCTAAGATGAGTCAACTTCGATTTTTTTATGAGAAAATAGTAATGCAACTTGTCGATTAACACTGTCTTTTCCCCCTTTTTTTCTGAAAAAAGGCAGTGTTAATCAACATGTCGCATGACTATCGTCTCATTACAACTTTTAAGTTGACCCCTACATCTTTGACATACTGATTTCTTTGAAACGTTACAACCCTTTTGAATTTTAATTGCACCATTGTTTTCAGGGGGAAAAGTCAGTGTTAATCGTTATGTCGCATGACTATCTTCTCATAAAGAATCCGGAAGTTGACTCCTACATCTTTGACCTACTTATTTCTTGGAAACGTTACAACCCTTTTGAATTTTAATTGCACCATTGTTTTCAGGGGGAAAAGTCAGTGTTAATCGTTATGTCGCATGACTATCTTCTCATAAAGAATCCGGAAGTTGACCCCTACATCTTTGACCTACTTATTTCTTGGAAACGTTACAACCCTTTTGAATTTTAATTGCACCATTGTTTTCAGGGGGAAAAGTCAGTGTTAATCGTTATGTCGCATGACTATCTTCTCATAAAGAATCCGGAAGTTGACTCCTACATCTTTGACCTACTTATTTCTTGGAAACGTTACAACCCTTTTGAATTTTAATTGCACCATTGTTTTCAGGGGGAAAAGTCAGTGTTTATCAATATGTCGCATGACTATCTTCTCATAAAGAATTCGGAAGTTGACTCCTACATCTTTGACATACTTATTTCTTGGAAACTGTACAACCCTTTTGAATTTTAATTGCACCATTGTTTTCAGGGGGAAAAGTCAGTGTTAATCAATATGTCGCATGACTATCTTCTCATAAAGAATTCGGAAGTTGACCCCTACATCTTTGACATACTCATTTCTTGGAAACTGTACAACCCTTTTGAATTTTAATTGCACCATTGTTTTCAGGGGGAAAAGTCAGTGTTAATCGTTGTCGCATGACTATCTTCTCATAAAGAATCCGGAAGTTGACTCCTACATCTTTGACCTACTTATTTCTTGGAAACGTTACAACCCTTTTGAATTTTAATTGCACCATTGTTTTCAGGGGGAAAAGTCAGTGTTAATCAATATGTCGCATGACTATCTTCTCATAAAGAATTCGGAAGTTGACTCCTATATCTTTGACTTACTGATTTCTTGGAAACGTTACAACCCTCTTGAATTTTAATTGCACCATTGTTTTCAGGGGGAAAAGTCAGTGTTAATCAATATGTCGCATGACTATCTTCTCATAAAGAATTCGGAAGTTGACTCCTACATCTTTGACCTACTGATCTTGGAAACGTTACAACCCTTTTGAATTTTAATTGCACCATTGTTTTCAGGGGGAAAAGGCAGTGTTAATCAACATGTCGCATGACTATCTTCTCATAAAGAATTCGGAAGTTGACTCCTACATCTTTGACCTACTGATCTTGGAAACTTTACAACCCTTTTGAATTTTAATTGCACCATTGTTTTCAGGGGGGAAAGGCAGTGTTAATCGACATGTCGAACGACTATTTTCTCATAAAGAATTGGGAAGTTGACTCCTATATCTTAGAACTCAGTTAACTCACAATATTTTAGAATACCTCAAAGTTAGAGTTTCTACATACATACATATAATGAATGATATCATTGAAAAACACTTTAAATATAAGTTGTAGAAAAAAGTAGGGGGGAAGGGACTTTATAACCATCCGGTATACTACAGCGACCGAATAATAGTAGCCAATTACTTCAATGAGGATCGGTGGTAATATCATGGGCACTGGTGTCGACGTTTCAATAAGGAAGAGATCGCAATGGTTTGAAATAATTAGCATAGTTGAAAATAACTTTTCACATGTTTGATTCTCCGTTGAGCGTAGCTTTAAAATCTGCATTCTATGAATATTAGATTTTCAGCGTTTTTTTTCTATTAAATAAGGAGTTATTGATAAAAAAGGATTAATTTTTAATAGCATCACCTTAAAACTAGAAAGGCAATTCGTAATAGTCAATCTAGTAGTAAGAGTTTAAAGAGAAGGTTTTATTAATTGTTGGTATGTTTTAATATTGGTGAATATATTTGTTACGACATGCTTATGTTAAAAGGTATAATGGAAAACCCCTACATTTATTGTTCTCATAAACTAGTTACAAATGAAGTTTCATATTGTAAGTTTGTTAACGCTCTAATGCAGCACAACATGCGTTCTTACGGCTCCCTTCTGAATAGTTCACAAATTGCAATCATACTCATAAACAATGATAAACCCTAGTATAGTCACGGTCAGTAATTATTAATGTATCCTTAGGGAGTTGTTCAAGTTCTATCCCCTCCTTTAATTGAAGAAATAATGCAAGTTTCATTGTACGAACATTAAATAATTATTTTTAAGAAAGATGACGACAAATTGATTTAGTTTAGGATTTTAAGAGGAATAATTGGTCATAACTTGATCAGAATCGTTAGAAGTGATTTTGAGAGAAACTCAACTTTGTGCTATTAGTTCTTATGACAGATGACATTAAATTTGGAATTACAATGATTACATTTTTACTTATAAAATTAAAAGCAACTTGTTACGAGTGTACATTTCAAATAAAATCTATTACATGGTTTGAGAGATATCAGTGCCGACGAACATACGACCAGGCGGATGTTTTGTAATAAACACATCTTCTACTCAGTTGTATCACAAGCAGGATCTTCAAAAGTAAGTTATGTTTTCACAGTTTCTTTATTAATAAACAAATTGAAAAACACGTTTATCTTTTAAAATGTAGAGCTTGGACAAGCAGCAACCAATATTCTACGATGAAAGAGGGAAATTTTGTTTGCTATACATACACCTTATACTTGAAATATCAATATTTAAGATTATATCTACAAGATTTAAGCCTCGAGATATTGGGTGCTAGAATTCAGCACATTGCCTTCCGATGGCTATGTTTTCACAACGACGTTTCAATGTCAATTGATTGAAGTTTCCACAAGTGTTCACTTGTGAATGAATATATGATGATTACGACCGTACTATAGTTCTTGTAGTTTAAGATATAACATTATTACACATGTTGAATAAGGTACTGCTTTGTACCCCAATTAAATCTATTAAAAAAACCCCATAAAATTAAATAAGAAACATAACTACGCGGATGTCATGGAGTCGTTCAACAATTATATGAGGGTTTACTAAAGACCGTATCCTGCAATTGACCCTTGACGAAGCCATTAAGATGGAAGTTCGTCGTCTTGCATCCAACTGAATTTGAGCTAATTACAATAGAGCCTTTTAAGGCTTATCAGTATACTTCAAAGTGAAATGGTAATTTTTGTTTGTTTTGAACTGCCTTATAAGGACACTATATTGTATTATTGAAATACAGTTGTTGAGCAACTTCTTTAATATTGCATTCATCATACTCACTGTTATTTACTAAAACAATTTTGTTTCTATAAAACTTCACGACGGCAATATCTGTTACAACTGAAGATTTTCTTAACGTGTTCCTGTTTCCCGTGTCTTCAACGTTTGTACAAATTTAGGGTGGCACACAAACTGCACGGGTCGTTTCTAGACTATAACGGTTACGCAACTGCCTTGAACCTATTATGGAATTTCTGGCACATCTGTTTATCACTCACAAGTATATTAAGATAAAACTGTACTTCAACACACAAATGATGACCACGTAAATACCCTCTTATAGATCAAATTGGAGGAGCATTTTAGGGTTCATTTTTGTGAAGGCGATGGCCACCGCAATGGTTTTTTGCTTTAAAACAAATAATAAATCAAATTGGTAAAGACTGTCCATGAGACGATGAACAAATTCATTGCTACGGCAACAATTTAACAGCTGTTATTTAATAAATCACCTTAATCACCACACAGATAAAACGTTCATTTATAATATTTTATCAGAAATAGCTTAACGTGCTCGTATCAAATTATAACTTACTTTTGAGAGTCCCTGTATACGTAATTCTTACATTTATATAATTCTCAAAATCGATTTTTCTCCATTACAATATGTTTACGTTTAAAGAAAGTAAAAAGGCTTCAAAACAATAAAGTAAGTATTGTCTTTCATAGAACTGTTTTAATAACAAAAATAAGCTACTCTGATCCTCTGTGTAACAGAATTGGATAACGACTTCTATATCATTGATTCTGTTGCCTCAAGAAACCCGGATACGTACAGATGTCGTGAGAAGTGCTCTAATTTCATTGTTACTCATTGAATCTCTACAAAAATCCCGAGTTTTGATTACTTGTTCCACGGAAATATCAGGTTACGGGTTTTCTCCAGTCAATATGAAGTAAGGTTAGTTTACTTCCGGCAGTACCAATGCAATGCACCAGATGTTGGCAAATCAAGCCTTGTTTAATAGTCTGGCTTTGTTTATATTATGCAACCATCTTGCTGTTGCTCTCAGTTTACTGTGACATTAGATCATGTCTAGTCTCACCATAGTCAAACACATCATTCATAAATAACGTATAAAACTTATACGCACGAATTGTTTCAAATTTGAAGATTTAACCAAACTGAAAAATTTCGTATACAAAAATATCAAGGAAAAATAAGAGATTTTGCTGGAAACACCAACAAGGAAAAATCCTTGGGACGGATGCCCAGTTTTCCTCTAAGTAGACAACAAAGGAAAAGATTTAAATATATTATGTATTAGAGATTCAAAACTAGATACAAAGTTTGAGAATAGAACTTATTGACGATATATTACTGATATAGAGATTATGAACTTTCTACCAATATAATAATAATAAAACCATCAAATTTGTCTTGTATCTAAAAGTGTAGCCTATATACTCTCTTTTTAATATACACAAATGTTCTTATACATTTGTGCAACATTTTGTCTGTTATAAATACAATTACAAACTGGGATTAAAAAAGTCAGGCTTTTTAAGGTATAACGTATCCTGACCTTTGTAAGGTACAGGATATAAATACCGTATTTACACTTTTAACAATTGGCATAACGCCGTTAACGCCAACATCGATGTATATATCTTAAGTTGGACCGATTGTTGAAAAAAAAAAAAAAACTTTTATACTATCGATACTTCAGTCCTACGACCGGTAGACCAAAGTTTCGAAATCTTATCTCCAAAACTGAAATAAATTTTGGACAAACCCGAAAAGAAATAGTATCTCTCTGAAAATTCTGATTCGCGAATTATATGTAGAAAAGTGTCTACGGGGCAGCATGCATCTCTCAAAATTGATCTAATCGATTTTCATCAAGATAACCAAAATAATAGAGAGCATGTAAAAGAAAATTACGTTGTCTTGTACGATTTGTATAGTAGGAAAATAAATCCTGATAGCTGTCCCGGTTCATTTTGCTATTTTTTAAATTACCGTCAAACTGTGATTTTCTTTGGCTAGTTGTTTTCAATCAGAAAGATTTGTTTAACAGACAATTTTAACCCCCCCCCCCCAAATTGGACTAATGTCGGCGTTAACGGTTGATTTTCACTTTCTGGGCGGACGTGCAACTCACGATTTGGAATTTTCGCGAAGATAGTGATATACGGTATATGTTTTGATACATTTGTGCAATATGTCTGCAGCTTTTATTTTACGGATATTTTTTATAATGATAAAAAAGAAAACGTATACTTTTATATAGAAACATTTACTATTTATGAATATAGATTTGGGAGATTCCTTTATTATTTCACTGAAAAAGGTGGAAGGAAATAAGTGAATAATTTAGATACATTCCAATAGCGGGTGGGAGAGAGTTTTATGAGCTTAGGTGTACAGGGACAGTGAGAGAGTCATCGTAAAAACTGACAAAAGCAAGGAGAATAGTTAAAGTTGTCCATGCACTCCTTTGCAAAGCCTGAAGGAACACTTACACACTGGGCGCCGTCTACGTCCACTCAACAACAAATAATTTTCACCAAACATTCCAGTAGATTTTCATAATATAATAAACCCTTATATTACTCAAACTTAAACTTGCTTGGTCGCGTACGAAACTGTGTAGTAAATTAATGTAGCCTATACATTGATTTTAACAATAAACACAAACAAATATTAGTTGTTTTTTTTTAGTTTTTTTCCCCCCGTGGAACGTGGAAAATTTTATTATACAAAGATATTTAGTAAAAATATTATGTCCAAAAGATCTAATAAAAATAGTAAGATATACTCTAATCAAAAAACCCTTTTAGGCTGTAATGAAAGAAAATGCACACGAGCTCAAGATAATAAGCAACGATTTATGGATATGCTCTAGAAACAATAGACAAGTAAAACTGTTTTAAATGGTAGTGATTTATAGCTTCTGCTCTAACGGTCATAATTTTAATTATAGCGTAACGGTTTCATTTCATTAAAGTTGGTATGAACGTTGGGTAACAAATTAACGAAAAATAAATCAAAATAATCAGTTAAAAAAATATGTTTAGCAGTTTAATAGTTAAATGCAGGTGTAGCCAAATTGGTGTAAATATTATTTGTGTTTTAGGTATGCGAGTATAATAGGGAAATGGTGCGAGTTCTCTCAACCTACTAATACGATTTCTCACATTACATCACGCTACAAGAACAGGGAGTTTTAATACAAATAATTGGGAAATAACAATACTGTAAAGACTTTCTCGTTTGTGGCTCAAATGTGTGTACACTCATTAGAACTTCAGAACTCGTCTACATTCCATGTCAATGTACCGGAGAGCTCTTCTAGATTTATACCTACGTGTATGCTCTACCTATGCTCGTATTATCCATGAGACTTTTACTTTTATCTTCGTTTGACACATGGGTTTGGGCCGATTTCGAAATATTCGAACTCATCTGTAGTTCCACGTTTTATTAAAAAAATTTGTCTAAAAAACAAAATCCGTTTTTAGGAGGAAGAGGAGATAGATGAACAATTCGATTATTAGATCTTAAAGGGCTCTATATGTAATAAAATTGTTGTTGATTTTGAGAAAATGTATTTTTGTGTTTTGATTTTTATCACAAATACCCTAAATGTTGAATTATTTAAAAAAAGAAGAACGCCTTCAGAGATATGGTCAAAAAATCCGCACATATCAAATTTGACCAAATCAGCCCCCCCCCCCATAATTGGGTTGAGCAGTGATGACGCACTGTAAGAAGGACAGGCAGACATTATTTTAAAATTTTTAATAAACCACCCTCTTATTTCAGGAAACCTCAAAACTTACCTATATTCCCACATGAAAAACACAACATGGATTTTTTTTTTGGACTCATTACAAAACAATCTATGAACTGTTATATTATTTTTGGCAATAATAAAAAAACTTAATTAAAATTATCATGTAGATATATTAACATTACACATATGGTATTATACGAATGTACCTATATAATATCTAGTTACGTCAATTATTACTTATCTAACACGTTTCTTTGCAGCAAAGTCACAAAATTCTCAGGAACTCATTTCGCACTTGATAACAAAGTTATGTAAATACTCGAAACACACAGCTTATGTGTACACACTGACTTACTTTCACAGGTGGGAAGCGTGCTCTATGAATTTCAGTTTCATGAACAGGAATCCGCGAGTTCAACAGTTCAACGCCCAGTATGGCTCCTCCAAGCAGCCCTACAATTTACTCTTGGATAAGGCATACTAAAGTCAACAAATCATCGGGGTGTTTGGATGCTGTCGTGGAGCAGGTTTGCGAGAATTTTATACTGAAATCAACTTGTGAGACTATCGTTCCGAAACCGACCGCTTGGTGCCATATTATGTAAACGTTTGCACCTTCACCCATTACTTCACAGATATCCCAACTTTCTTCGATAATAATTTTCAAGGTATGTGGATAGGTCAAGTACATGACTAACTCGTTCCTCAGATTTGACGCCAGTCGATTTTTTAAGTGGGTTTTATTAAATGTGGGTTTACGATTTCTGCCAATCTCAAATCGCATATGCAGAAATGATGCCAGAAATCGAGTTTGGCAAGAAATTGATTTCACGTGTGCATCATCAATATCGCTCACATCAAATCAAAATGGGTGTTCTATGAAAATCTTGATTTGTAGGGGACCTGCATAGCTCAGTTGAGGAACCGTTAAGCAGGTTCGAGTTCGGTGGATGAATTTACGATTTTTAGTCTAACAGGAAAAAAATATAGACGTCAAGAAGAAGAAGAAAAAAGTGTTGTTACAAAATGACATATTAACCACTATTTAAAATTTTCTAAATAAATGTCTACACCGTGTCAAAGCTTTAAAATACCTTGAAGGGTGTAGTTTCGCTAAGAAAGACCCTCTAACACATAGAGTATTATTGAAATGTATTTATTATTTGGTGACAAGACTTTTGGAACACTCTGTACATGTGAAAAAGTAAAAACGCATGTAACAACGGTGGAATTAGGTTAGGTTTGATAGCGGCACCCGTATGTTCAGGTCATCGCGTGATGTTCCATGTTATACGCTGTGTTTACATTGTTACGGCATCATTGTTTCAGCATAGATAACGTGTATAATGCAGTTGAGAAACTGGTGCGTTCAGACCTAACCTTACTACGACCTATTTACACAGAGAGCGCGATTGGGAATAGACTTGTCGTTTACATTTTACATATTATAAACTTATACTGTACTGAGCGATAAGTGATCACGACCAGTAGTAGGTGTAGCAGTAGAGCGCTCAAAGGGGTGTCTATCTGCCGTTGGGTAATCTACACGTGGCCGTTAGTATTCGGTCGGCTTCACTATTTCGAATATGTCAGTAGAATACTCGTAGGATTCTTCCTAATTGGGAAAAGTTTGTAGAAACTTCATAACTGCAATACCCTGAAAAATTTTGTGAAAATCTTAATCATAATTTCATATATGAAATAAAGAGTCAGTGTAATATCTTTTAGTTTGTCGCATAATTTATTTAGAAGGATGTAATTAGAGCAAGTAATGATTACTTCGTCCTAATTCAATATCTACGCTGAGTGATAACAGAGTTAGAAGACTCCTTTATTTGTTATCGGTGCCGTATCAGTAAGGTCGATATTTATCGGACATACAGCGATAAAACATAATAAAAGTAGCTCAATTCTTCGTGACGGAAGCTTCGAATTTACACACACGTACCTCAAAATAAATTGAAATAAAGATATTGACAGAAATCAATATTCATTTTCGGATTTTACAAAAAAAAATTCTTTAATCGAATTTTGATTTACTTGCAATTTGGCACACTGGATTGAGATACTGATTTTAAGAATTTGATCGAATTGGTATTAGGCCTTTTAACAGCAGCTTGGGTTTTACCGAAGTCCTAAACCGGACACCTTTAGCGAAGTAGCAAATAATAAATTTGTTTGAAGTCATTAAACATTAAATTTAATCAAAATAGTTTAAGCTCAAATGTTTGATCCGATTACCCCCCTATATTCAGAATTAATATTTCTATATTTTAACCTATTTTTTAGATTAAAAAACAGCCTAATCAAAAGAAGATTGCAATTATCAAAAAATATCGCAAAACAGGAATTAGGATATTGATCAACTTTTTATTAATTGCAATAGCAATGTGGATTTAAAAATTAAGTTTCCACATAAGGTAAATCACTTCTAATTTGTAGCTACATTTAAAAATAATCTGAAAAGTTTATAAAATTTAAAGTTTATAAATAAGTCGCAACAGCTCCAGAAATCAAATCGTTACATGTAAACTTATTACTTTTATTAAAAAAAAAAAATTAGAATTTATTTTTAATGTTACGGCGCCCCTAGGCAATAGGGAGGGTACTTTAAACATGATTTGGTTGTTTAGCCAAATATATTGTGGAATATTAACTTACTATGAAATCTTACCTTATTGGATCCATCAACAATCCTTACTTTATTATTAAAAAAAAAAAAAAAAAATACTACCGGTTTCGGCGTCAGAACGTCATTAATATAGTTCATAATTACACATAAAAACATATATCATTGTTCAGCACAAAATACGAACTTCATTTATTTGATGGGGACGGAGGTAGGGGGACGGGGGACGGCACCATTAATATTGATATAGTTAATTACCTTAGAGGTTGTCCTCAGTCCAAGGCAACACATTATACTTTAAAAAAAAAAAAAAAAAAAAAAAAAAAAAAAAAAACATTAATATTGGTTTAGCTGATGGATATGTGAAAAGGTTAATGCAATATTTTTGAACTGTTAATTTTATATGAGGATTTAAAACCTGGATTAATATAAGCTGCGATATAGTGAAAATGTTGCAGAAAAGACAACAAATTGATAATAATATATAACAATGATTGTACATACAACCTGTCAAAAAGTCCGAGTCAAAGTGTGGAAATTACCTAATATTGTAATCTACATTGACAGCTGGCTAGGCTATTAGGATGACCACTTGACAAAAAAGAGAAAGGAATTAGTGAAGTTAGCTAATGACCTCTATCCCCAGCAGTAAATACACCAACAGCTTAGGCCAGTATGATTACGTAACTATAAAGGAATGTGACTTGATTATACACATAACCTGTGAAATCATTCGTTCTGTGTGAAATCAATGTTTTGTATGGTCAGGGAACAACTTGTTTGACTCACGTGTAAATCTTTAAACACAGAAAGTGTTTATACGTTATGATAATTTATCTGACTCTTGTACAATAGTTCACTATATAAGGTTTAGAATCGCTAACACGTGCACACGTGTATTTCGTCTCAAACTAGAAATTATGATCAGTTTGACTTGGAGACTTGACACTTGTTATTTTATGATTGTAATAAAGCAAACTACAACTGTCAGTCAAATAGACTTAGTGCTTCCTCCAGAATGGAAGGGGGCTCTTTATACAGATTTATTTCTAACGCGTTATAATATACAGGTTGTTCGAAACGGCATGATTACTTGATTTACGACTAAAAGAAGAATGGAATAAACCTATTGGTCAATTACTTAAAACTATCAACCCTAGAACCAAAACTAAGCTTGTAATCGAATTTGAAAGAATAAGAAGAAGACATCCGAGTAAAAATATATCCGCGAAATAAACGCTGACCATTTTGAAAAGAGTTCAAAGATATTGTTTTTATTTGCGAACAAGTCTGCAATATATATTATAACGAAATAGAGGGCTCCCAAAAGGTCAGTGCTCGGCAGGCCATAAATTGTAAAGAGTTGAAAGGGTTGACAGCTAGAAAAACTATTCTAACATCAGTCACGGATCTCAAGGAGTCAAATAAACCATTCCAAAAGTCAATGCCTTCAACCGAAAATTTTTGAAATGGACCAATGAAAGAAATTGCGTCAGTCCAGAAATAACGTAAAAGATTTAAAATAAGCCAATGAAGGAAAAGGGTCGGAAGAAAGCGTTTGAAAAGAGAACTTATAAATAGGGGTGGAAGAGAAGCGCACGAGGTTCTTTTTGGTTGTTAACTGATTGAAGGAGGGAGTTCCGGAGCAAGTGTTTCTTTAGTAGAAAAGAAGATCGTTGTGAAAGATTTAGCCGAGATCAAACATCAAAATAAATTAGTAACTGCGTCGTTTATGTGTATAAGTATTAATAATAATCTCCGAAGAATAAATTAAAAGATAATCGTCGTTATAAGTTTAAAAGAGTCGTCGTCATAAAAGTGAGTGAGAAATTTGCGTCGTTATAAAAGTGTTTGAACAGGGATATTAATACAATAAATTAAAAATAATCGTCGTCATAAAAGTGTGTGAGATACAAGTGTAAGAAGAAAAGAAGATTCGTCGAAAAGATCAAGGCAAATCGATCCATCTACTGGCAGTCTACACGGGAACCAAGTGCAAGGAACCAGGAACATCGGGGTTGTGATAAAACTTCCAAGCGATAAGTAAAAATTAATGGACAATCTCAATTAAATAAACTACTACCAAATTCTATTTTATATGTAAATTATAGTCACCAAAGAAACTCACGAACCCGTAGAGAAATTAAATAAAAATTAATAAAATAATACATTTCAGTTAGCCGGAGCATTTTATATTAATAAACTAAAAGTAAAAATATGATGCACTCTTATTTCTTTATTTAGGTTAAGACATGGTAGAATTAGAATTTTATTTAACTATATACTTAGAATAAGTAGTAGGTTAAGACGTTAGTGTATAAGTAGTCTATAAAGGGCATCAGATTTGGACAACAATTGATTTTATATTGTAAATGATTTTAAACTTAATGTTATAAATAATTAAAGAAAGTTAAATTATAAATGCGTTGAAGTGGTATTTGTTATAATATTGACAATAGTTATATACGTTCCGAGTCTCATTGAAATACCTTTCATTTGATAAGAAGAACTTAACAGAACTAAACTCAGATTTTGAAAAAAAAAAAAAAAAAAAAACATATTTTTGACCAAATGAATGAAAACGGAATTTTCCACAAAAACCATTGTATTTGTGCAAAACAGATCCAATTTTTAATTATTGAGTCATCATTCTCAGTTTCTACGTACACACAAACCCTACTGACAGTGACCCTTGTAGGTTAGGGTGGACAGTAGGGTTTGTGTGTATTTAGCAACTGAAGATGATGACTTAGTCATTGAAACATCGTTTTAAAATTGTGTTTTCATTCATTTGGTGGTTGAAGTTTCCACAAGTGTAGCTCATTACAGTTGATATATTTCTGAGCGAATCACAACTTCTAGATTAAGATACATCTCTTAACTGTCTTCCTATTTGATAATGACTCATTTCTATAATCCACTGAACCTTCAATCAAGTTTCGGCTAATAATTGTTACGATCAAATGGTACAAGAATTTGAAAACAAACCTGTTTCCATATGCCGCAGATATAAAGTTGTTTTCGAACAATGTCTGACAAACGATCTACTCTAGCTTTTTTAGCAGTTTGACAATCGGTAATAAATGATACAACGATTTACCTAACTTCTGCAATAGGATAAACAATAGAGTCAAACGAAATAATAGACAAAACAAACGCTCGAGTAGGCGCAATTTTAGTCCAATTTATTCGAACACTGCAGTTGTATAACTCAAATATTTTCCTGGTCTAAGAAGTCGCGAAAACAGTTATTACATCATGTAAGAGTTCTCTCTCTCTCTCTCTCTCTCTCTCTCTCTCTCTCTCTCTCGCTCTCTCTCTCTCGGACTGAAATGATTGGATACAAATTCCGGTATTGCTTTTTTTGGCCCTCAAATTCTCTTTTTTTTTTTTAATTGCAAAGGATCCGAAACAAAGTTAGTAACCCTCAACAAAGGGATAGACAAGATAAGGAAGAACGTGAGACATTAAAATACACGACAAAAATACCAGCAGAACGGGAAGCAAATGAAAGCGATAGAACTTTTTCGCAAGCAGTCCAGGCTAAACATGTTAGAAGGGAAAATGTAGACGAGAATAGTGTCCTCGAAA
The DNA here is from genome assembly GCA_963513935.1 of Aphrophora alni. Lineage (NCBI taxonomy): Eukaryota > Metazoa > Arthropoda > Insecta > Hemiptera > Aphrophoridae > Aphrophora > Aphrophora alni. The sequence continues at coordinate 130,353,616 of OY740769.1, read as the reverse complement.
AAGTATTACAGAGATTAGAAGTTATAGAAAAACGGCTAGACTCTAACGATAAAAAATTTGAAGAGGTTCTCATAAACCTTACTGATATTAACAGATATTTTACATAAAATGAATAAAACTCTTAGAATAGCCGCATGGAATTCAAATGGTTTGTTACAACGTATCCAGGAGTTAGAGATATTCTTGGATAATGAACAAATAGATATATGCTTAATATCAGAAAGCCATTTTACAAAAGCATCTTATGTCAAGTTGCGTGGTTTTTGCTGGTATGGGGCAGTCCATCCTGCAGATAGAGCTAGAGGAGGATCGGTAGTATTTGTAAAGGAAAACATCAAACATTATGAAATTATAAAAATTGAAGAAGAAGATATGCAAGTTATTGCTATTAGGATCCAAGTTAACGGAAACAAGGAATATGATGTTGGTGCAATATATTGTCCACCAAGGTATAGAGTTAATCGTGAGAGGTTTCTTTCTTTATTTAAAACTCTGGGAAGAAATTTTGTCATTGGAGGAGACTTCAATTCAAAACACACATTCTGGGGTTCAAGAATAATAAATCCAAAAGGTAAAGAATTGCTAGCAGCAGGAACGGCACTGGGGTGCGACTTCTATTCTGGCGGTGGACCTACATATTGGCCGGCGGACATAAACAAGACACCTGATATCATAGATTTCTTTGTTACTAAAGGAATTTCAGAAAACTACATTCATATAGAAGATAATGAGAGTCTTTCCTCGGACCATACACCAGTTATTATGACAATAAGTGAGCTGATAGTAAAAAACAAGGCACCCGTCCCAAAAATAACAAGTGGGAAAACTAACTGGAAATTTTTCAGTAGCATAATAGAAGAAAATATAAAGCTAAATGTACCGATTAAAAATTCAAGTCAGTTGGAGGATGAGCTCGAGGTATTTATTGGGATTGTTCAGGGCGCTGCTTGGAAGAGTACTCCAGTGAGCTACATGAAAAGAAATGAAGTAAAGTACTATTCAGTCGAATTAAGACGGCTAATTAAAGATAAACGGAAGGCTCGGAAAAAATGGCAAAGGAGTAGAGCACCAGAAGATAAGCAAATACTTAACAGGTTGTGCAACAAAGTTAAAAATTCTATTAAAGATTACAAGAATGAATCTATTAATAGATACTTAAAACATTTATCTCCCACAAAGGACAGAGATTATTCACTTTGGAAGGCAACAAAAGGAATCAAAAGGCCTAAAATACAAATTCCTCCAATTAAGAATGACAATGGAGCCTGGGCAAGAAGTCCTAAGGAAAAGGCAGATCTCTTTGCAACATTCTTAGAAAAGACGTTCCAGCCTCTCCCTAAGCAAAGTGCTGAAGAAAGTGTTCCCGATATAAAAAAACATGATGAAATGGAAATATTACCAGTAACACTGAGGGAACTGAAAAATGAAATCAAAAACCATTTGAATGTGAATAAAGCACCAGGGTATGACTTGATTACTGGGCAAATAATTAAAAATCTACCCGAGAAAGGACTTAGAAAGCTACTGCACATAATAAATGCAAGCTTAAGGATTAGGTATGTTCCCCTACAGTGGAAGGTAGCGGAAGTCATCATGATATTAAAACCGGATAAATCACCAAATGATAGGAAGTCATATAGACCAATATCATTGCTCCCAATAATTTCAAAATTATTCGAGAAGCTGCTTCTAAGAAGACTCAGGCCCATTATTGAGGAACGAAATCTCATCCCTGACCATCAATTTGGCTTTAGACAAAGATTTTCTACAATAGATCAAGTTCATAGAATTACAAGTATCATAGAAAACACATTGGAGAAAAAAGAAATTTGTGCAAGTGTCTTTTTGGATGTAGCACAGGCCTTTGACAAGGTATGGCATAGGGGTCTGTTGTGGAAACTAGAAAAAGAACTACCTAAACAATATTTCGAAATACTCAAGTCATACATGACTGAGAGGCATTTCCAAGTGAAATTTGAGGGAGAATACTCCATATTAAAGAGGATATCAGCGGGTGTTCCACAAGGTAGCGTGCTGGGACCGGTCTTGTATTTACTTTACACGAGAGATCTTCCAAATGACAAAGATGTAACAATAGCTACTTTTGCAGACGACACTGCAATACTAGCAACTGGGACGAAAATTGAGGAAGCTGCAGGGAAGCTCCAGAGGGCCTCCAATGCGGTGAGCAGATGGACCAAGAAGTGGCGTATTGGTTTAAATGAATCAAAATCAGCCAATGTTAACTTTACCAACTTAAAGATTGATTATCACCCACCAATTTTAATCAATTCTGTACAAGTTCCTCATGTTAATACCGCGAAATACCTGGGAATGACTTTGGACGTGAAATTGAAATGGAAGGAACACGTTAAAAAGAAAGTTCAAGAGTTAAAATTTAAATTCAGAAATATGTATTGGCTTCTGGGAAGGAATTCCCAACTATCAATCCATAACAAAATGCTCATATACAAGCAAGTCTTAAAGCCCGTGTGGACCTATGGATTACAGCTATGGGGTTGTACAAAGAAGTCTAACATAAAAAACATACAAAACTTTCAAAATAAGGTGCTCCGATGTATTGTTGATGCACCATGGTATATAAGAAATGACAACTTGCATAGGGATTTGAAAATGGATACGGTTGAAGAAGAAATAAAAAAGCAAGCAAGCAAGCACAGACATCGCATTGAGCAACATGAGCATCCAGAGATACGCAGATTGATGGATACAACAGGTTTAGTTAGAAGACTGAAACGAATGAAACCATTCGACTTAATGGACTTTGGACATTAAGGGAGTAATGACCAATGGGTTATTTTCCCTCAAAGTGTATATATTGTTAAATGTAAATTACTAGATGGGTTTGTACTCAGTTGTAATAATAATAAAAAAAAAAAATAATAAATAAAAAAAAAAAATAAAAAAAAAATAAAAAAAATTCTCTTTTTTAGGTTATATTCAAGCGTACTTGATCAATCTATGTATTTTTTTAAAATTAACAAGACTACTAAATTGTCCTAGTTGAATAATGTGGACAAATAATAAGTAAATTTTCAATTCAAAATACTCAGTAAAAAAAAAAAAGATGATGTGAAAATGTTGATATCGCATCATCACAAGAGCGGTTCTTTCGGATCAAAGAAATTGAAGCTTGATGCGGGAAGGATGACCAAGAGAATGATTTGCTATAATCTAAATAAATTGGGCAAAATCATTGCACAGACTTGTTCACTAATCCATCACAAAAAAAAACGAAACAAAAGTAATCGTCACAAAAATGTAATTTCAGTAGTTAGGAATCAAAAAATGAAAAAAAAAAAACAACAACTAAAGATGTCCATTAAAAAAACAATAACGTGTTCTCAGCATAAGTCTATTTGATTAAAATTGTGCTTTTAATGACTGCGGTGAAGTCTCATTTTCCTGAACAGTAATATTTCTTTGGTATCTGTCAAACGGGTTTGGATTGCTTACATTTCAAATAAAATGTGTGGATAACTTAAAAACCGGCAGCATTAGACGGCGACGTGTAACTTTTGTTTAGCTCCTTGAGGCAACATTTGATCAAAACCGTTAAAGCCGATTTTGTAAAATTCGGTTTTTCCTTCTAGCAGATACCCTCAATCAAAACGTCCAGAGATATGGCTAAATGAGTTTTGCTTGTATTGTACTGTACACACAACAGAAATCCGACATCCATTTTGTTTTTAACCATCTCACCGTGTATCTGAAAGATAAAACTAATACTTCAACGTCCACGGAGCACTGTGGCGATATTCACAATAAAGAAAACTAACATTATAATACGAGTTTAGCTGTAAGCCTCTATGGATGATGACTATGTCACTGAAATCTACATAAAGGTATTATAGTAAACATACTAGATTTATTAGTTAGATGTTAACTTTAAAACTAAGTTATTTATATTGACACTAGGCACTTGTTAAAGCCTTAATATTAGAAAGTAGGTTTATGCCACGCCCTTTTAGTTTTGTATAAATACGGGGGTTGGCGCAGTGCTAGTATAGTTATTGTAACTCGTGTATAACTAATGATGGCGACTTTGTTGTCGAAACGCGTTTGATTAAGTAAACGTAATTTGTGAGATCTTGTGTTCGAGTTTTTTCTATCTGTTATCTTATGTAATAAATCTCTTAATTCTTTATTGTATAAAACACGTTTGGACATCATTTGTCGTAGAGTTTAATGCTGAACAAAATGAGCATTAGATCGAATGTACAATGTACGGATGAAAAATTATCCTCACAACACGTATTTTTGTGATTTGTTAATTTACCTACCGAGCATTAATTTTTTTGTTTAACGAACGTGGCCAATGGTTCTAAAACAGAGCCTACAAATGCGAAAATATTTCACTGTGTAAGATCATCATTAAGTATAACTATCGACATTAAGCAACAGTTAAAGATAGAAATCCTGCATCAGTCGCGTATTTATTTATTATAGGCTCAAATTTAACGATTGACGTATCAAATTAAACTGTGTTACCTGCAGACTTGCCAAAAATTATTCATTTCCCCTGGAAACACTAATTTTGTAATAAATTTATCATTTAAATAACATGTGTCATAAAAAAAAGATTTGAACAACTACTGTTATAAATAATTTTTGATCAACTTAAATTCATCATTTAAATAATATCTCATTTATAAGTAAATAACATGTACCACAACAAAAAATAATAATTTGAAACAGCTGTCAAATACGTTTTATTTTCCAGATTTGTTTGAGAATTTATAACAGCTGTTTTAATTTTTTTTTTTTTAGGTTAACTTATAAAATAGTGCTTATTTTATTTGTAGGGATTCTCGTTGTGTTGTGATTGATTGCTTACATTTTGGCTTATTGTTAATATGTGACAATTATGTGGGAGCTTATTCCAACTATAATACAAAATGCTGGCCACATGAGGACCACGTGGAAACCGTCGCACATCTACTGGACGACAGAAATGGAAGTGCACTGAATCGTGAAGTAAACCAACAACAGGTTCAACATTTTGACGCCAACACCAATCTCAGACTTGCACTGAATCATGAAGTAAACCAACAACAGGTTCAACATTTTGACGCCAACACCAATCTCAGACTTGCACTGAATCGTGAAGTAAACCAACAACAGGTTCAACATTTTGACGCCAACACCAATCTCAGACTTGCACTGAATCGTGAAGTAAACCAACAACAGGTTCAACATTTTGACGCCAACACCAATCTCAGACTTGCACTGAATCATGAAGTAAACCAAACAACAGGTTCAACATTTTGACGCCAACACCAATCTCAGACTTGCACTGAATCGTGAAGTAAACCAACAACAGGTTCAACATTTTGACGCCAACACCAATCTCAGACTTGCACTGAATCGTGAAGTAAACCAACAACAGGTTCAACATTTTGACGCCAACACCAATCTCAGACTTGCACTGAATCATGAAGTAAACCAAACAACAGGTTCAACATTTTGACGCCAACACCAATCTCAGACTTGCACTGAATCGTGAAGTAAACCAACAACAGGTTCAACATTTTGACGCCAACACCAATCTCAGACTTGCACTGAATCGTGAAGTAAACCAAACAACAGGTTCAACATTTTGACGCCAACACCAATCTCAGACTTGCACTGAATCGTGAAGTAAACCAAACAACAGGTTCAACATTTTGACGCCAACACCAATCTCAGACTTGCACTGAATCGTGAAGTAAACCAAACAACAGGTTCAACATTTTGACGCCAACACCAATCTCAGGCTTGCACTGAATCGTGAAGTAAACCAACAACAGGTTCAAAATTTTGACGCCAACACCAATCTCAGACTTGCACTGAATCGTGAAGTAAACCAAACAACAGGTTCAACATTTTGACGCCAACACCAATCTCAGACTTGCACTGAATCGTGAAGTAAACCAAACAACAGGTTCAACATTTTGACGCCAACACCAATCTCAGACTTGCACTGAATCGTGAAGTAAACCAAACAACAGGTTCAACATTTTGACGCCAACACCAATCTCAGACTTGCACTGAATCGTGAAGTAAACCAAACAACAGGTTCAACATTTTGACGCCAACACCAATCTCAGACTTCGACATTATTTTAAAATTTCACGGTCCATATTTTAATGTAGGTGATCTTTCCGATGGATGTAGATACTCCACTACTTCTAAGAAATAATCACACAAATGTAGTTATTAAAAAGTGGAAACGACTAGTTCTTTTTAAATTTACTTTTATTTTCTGAGTATTGATAAATTTGAAAGGCACACACAAAAAGTAGGGTTCCACACCAGACATCGTAAACTAAAGCATTATACATGGAACGAAAGCAAAACATTTACATAAACGAAGACAAACAATGTAATAAAATAATATTCTCCTATTTCAACACGCTGATGGAATACTGTACGATAACAAGTATTGAAAGAGGCCGTGAAAGTAAGACTTTATTACTGGAGTGGAACATTATTTCCTCATTAAATCTTATTGATTTGTTACCAGGTCAAGGTGACCTTGTATAAGCATTGCTGGTCATTATGTGTTGGTTGAAGGGGTACATCTATGAGCTAAAAGTATATTACAACATCAGTAGTACAAGATATGACAATGGAAAAATAATTTGATTTTTTAAAATGATCTTAACATACTAGAACTTAATGAGAAAAGTCTTTCTAATTTGGCAAACAAATAAAAGAAAATAAATACATTTGTTATAAGATTTTTATATAAAAACCTCTTGGAACCACCTATATCTGAGACCACCAATCCCACCATTTCTTGAATGGTCGAAGTTTACACATTGGATTAATTTGTCAACATATTTGGTTCATTGTAAATGTAAACGCAAGCGTAAACAATTTTATTCGCACACACTTGATGTGTACGCTTGGTTTTACAAACCATTAGACCTGAAAAATCGATCCGTGTAACAATGAATTAGGTAGTTTCTTCAATTTAGAGCCAGCACGAGTTGTGCAACTGACAATCTGCATGCAATATTTCCAAGATCGAGTTGTGCAAACTAGCAAATCTTATCAACACACATGGCGAATATTGAGATAAATTATTAGACAGCCAAGCATATAGTTTAGTTATTGTAGCTCATGTATCACTGAGGATGGCGACTTTGTCATTGAAACGCGTTTGATTAGGTGAACGTAATTTTTGTGAGATCTTGTGTTCAAGTTTTATTCTACCTAATATTATTTCATAAGTCAAACTCAATATTTATTTATACTAATAAGCATATATGTTCCAATACATTTTTTTTTAATATTAGAAAATTATCACATAATATTTTCTGTTATAAAAACTGCAAAACAAATTCCCCCATGTATTACGGCAGTGTATCACCTGTACACCAAGTATTTCACAAGCGTTGTAGTTGCAAATGTGTATACAGTACATAGTTAATTAACAAAGAAACTTTAGATTTTTTCTGGATTTTTAAATTTTTAATTCAGAAACATACAAACGGATTTGATTATTATTCTCTACAGAATTTAAAGCGGCCACAAATGAGCTGTTTTGAACGTGCACAACATACGAGTGAAAAAATATCCTTAAAACGTTAATTTCAATTTGCGAATCTCTGAAATTTTTCTAGTTTACAAAACGTGTCTAATACAAACAAGCCTAAATACGGAATTTGAACATATACTGAGCCAAAATTATTGTCAAATTAATTTAATGTTCGGTATTTCATGGTGCCCCTCAGGACCCGCTTACAGCTTTCTTTATGTAGTTTTGTATTACATCTTTCCTATCGGGTCTTTCATGACCAGCCAAATATTTATGTTTTCAGGTGTCGATTAGATTACGTGGGGTTGGCTCGACGTGGGGTTAGCTCGACACTAGTATACCGTAGGGTGGGCTCAACACTTTGGGGAACTAGGGTCATCTGTTCAAACTCCTGCTTAATTGGCTAACCTGGTATCCTTTAAAACTAACAGAAAGCACAATACCAATTATAACTATTCTGAACTCATAAGGCACTGTTGAAGTTTATTTAAGTATCCAATTCGATGATATGTCATATTGTCAATGGGCTTTATGATTGCGATGACCATACTTCAATGAAGATTGACTAAGAGATACATAAACACTATCTAAAGACAATATATTTATTCCTTTTAACAATTTAAAATATGTTGAATCTAATTCTCTAGTTTGTTATAGTTTGTATGAATTGATTTTAATTCAAAATTGATAAATGATACTGTACCTAGAGTGTTTATACGTACATATTTAATGGTTAGTATTACCAAATTTAAAGTTAGAATTTGTAGGGAAAAAAATCTTAACCTAATCTAACCTAAATAGTGATATTTATTTTCTATTTGATCTTTATTGATTTTAATTATACCCGCCCGACTGGTACCTGATCAGTTCACATTTCCAGGAAGTGATTGCTATTGACTGGGGCGGCCAATATGTCGAGCTAACCCCACGTCGAGCCAACCCCACGACACCGTCGATTACCCCAAAACTCGCTAATCTATTTATGTTAATGACGTTATGATTCAACAATGTATACCACTTGAATGCTAATAATTTAGTTTTTTGAATTAAAATTTTCATAAATTCTTTCCATGGAAAAAAATTTTAAAACTAGTCGTAGGCTATTTGTAAACTTAAAATAAGTGTAAACATTACGATCATACGACTTAAATTTATCACAAATTCATAATATTATTTCCACAAGACGACGTTTCAAAGCTTACGGCGTTATCCTCAACACACCAACTATTTACAACTGTTGATATGATTTAGTCGTTGAAACGTCGTTTTATTCAGTCGTTTTCTTTGTGTAGATATTAGCGTTTATCGTTAATAATTTAGTACATTTTGCCTCTAGTTGTATTTATAGCACATTTAATGATCTAAATAACATCATAAACGAGTGTATATGTATTGAATAATCTTTATTTGAACAATGTTATAAATAGGAAGTAAACAGACTTACCTAAGTTTGCCGGCATAATCCAATTCAATGGCACACCGGTCCCTAATAAAATGCCCATATTTCTCCAGGAAATCTATGCCTTTTTGTGTGTGGAGCGACAGATTCTCATATTGATCCTGTAACAAAGAAAACCACCATGTAAAGCAATGTGTCTTAAAAAATGTTCTTCATTTTAAAGTGAAAATAACACTTAATTCTGTAGGATTTAGTAAATAAAGGACATGTTTGGTTGTGATCGCTATGGCGCTAAGTCAGATAAAATAAAGCGAACAACAGATATCTAAGCTAAAACAAAAGAAATAATTACAAACGGTAATGTGGTGAATTGTTGTTAATTTCCTTCCTCACTGAATCTCCATGAAGTTACAAGGGCTCAAATCTATTTGATTTCATACGAAAATAGGTACGAAATAGGTTCATAAAATTTTGTTCGTTTTATATTTATATTTAAAACGAACAATACAACTAAAATGTTTTAATTATTTTTTTTAACACGTTAAAGTCCAACGTATATAAAAAATCACAAAAAATGGAACCATCAGAGAGGAAAATAAATTCAAATGGTGAAAAGATCTAAACATTCAATTTCTGATTTTTCTCATTTAAATTCATATCCACAAAAAATAAACATGGAATTTAAATGTCAAATTAGACAGCTCGTTCAATTAGACTGTACGGGAGGTACTGTATACATACGAACGGGCGCTATAAACAGTGTTCTGTAGGTCAGGATCGGTCCATGTCCGGGTTACACAGGTCAACAATTATAGGGCTAACCACAAAACGTAAATTAACTCAAATATCCATCCATTATTACTTTATAAATTCAAACAAAGAGATTGGACACGACTCCGTAGATTACCCCCTCCCCAGAAGATGTCAGAACAGGAACTAGCTCCCTATGATTTTTGTTTGTTCGGAGGAAGATGATCTTAAAGAATAGAGGAATCGTTTCTAGATATCGTATCATAGTAAAAACGAGAAGAGATTAAATTATATTTAGATTTCAGTTATGACGGATTCGGAATGACAGAGGGTTTAGCGTCATTAGCGGTTGAATTAAGTAGGATTTCCAGTGCATAAACAAACATAGGACGAATGGAGGAAGGAGTCACCTAATAGACTGGGAATAGAGGGAGTGAGCTTTGGTGGTTATCTCGAAAACTAATTGTGTGCTACGTCGAGCTACTTCCGAGAAAAATAGTAAGTTTAACTAAGCTTTAAGCATAATCCATGTATTAGAATTGAAGCAAAAATGTTTTATCTTAGCACAGTTTAGTTTTCAAGTGGGTCTCCAGCCTTCACGCTTGACATAAAATAAAGATAAACCCCTTATCACTAAACTAAATTTATTTTGCTTATCCTGACTGATTTAATAAATACAATATCATAACAGTGAACCACTCTCTAATAATTTACGATCTACTTGAGAAATCAATAAACAAAGCTGTTATGGATCTATACATGGCGCATTATGCAGATAATATTTACGTAAAGCAACTTCAAACAAGCATTCGATTCATAAAACCATACGATAGATGATTTAATTTATAAACCGTTCTAACCAGTCGGGTTACAACAAACTACGAATGAAAAGAATAAAGTTGTTTCGTTTGAATTCACTTTCGACCAAATCAACAAATAAAATCAGAAGATATCCGGACATCCCAAAAGATTTTCAATTCGTGTGTACTAACGATTTTTTCGACTAACGATACATATCTAAAAATTACGAAAAGAATGTGTATTTTTCACGATGACCGCTGCAATAGTAATCAACTAAGAGGAACAAAGAACTGTTCAGGAATGTCCCGTAGCCAATGTATCAGCAATAGCTGCCAATGGCAAAGATAGACTCCTTTGTTATCATCTTTTGTTAATAGCACAGCCGCGGTCTTGGAGATCAATACACCGGACAGGGCACGACTCTGGGAATCAAAGACCGACAGATGCCCATTGTATGAACTATTCCACACTCGTACTCCAAGGAATACACATTGAGCATTCCACAATCCCGGATATAAGTTACAGACTGACTGACTGGGGAAAGTAAGACGAATAAGAAGGAAACGACAGGATTGATCAACAAAGGATAATCCTGCGAGATACTCAATACTGTATAAATGTTGTACACTGTTCAAAGGTGAGAGTAGATGTCAAACATAATACAATATTTAGGTATCTTTCGAAAGAATGGTTAGGAAGCGATCGATATTTCATGGTTTTCGTGTAAAATAATTGCGAAAGAATTCAATTCACGTGTTAATTATTGTAATCTTTAGTATAGAGTCTATCATATACAGAGGGAGAAGATTTGTAATCCTTGAATTTCACTTAGACCAGTTCTGGTTTATATTTAACAAAAATTAAAATTTCAAATTAGAGTTGAGCATTTCAACCACTAATATTTTTTTCAAAACCCGAAACACTGTGAAGATGACTGTGTCTGTCACGTTGAATACCCATAGTCAATTTTGTTCTCTACGCGAAAATTTATATAAAAAGACGACTGAAGTTGTTGGTCAAAAAAAGTCATAAGGAGCCACAGAAATGTAACTTTGGCAAATCATCATATCTGAGCTCTATTTCAACACTTTTTAATTACTTCGCTGTTGTAAATTAAAAAATAAAATAAAACATGACTTTTATTAAAATAAAAAGATATCATACAACCGAAAATATATGGTCATTTCTAAAAACACCAATTTTAAATACAATAATGAATTTTACCTAATTTATCATTTGTATTTGGTAAATAGGGAGAAATTACTTTAAGCTAATTCGAAACCGCCAATGGTCGCAATGGTGATGTGTATAGATAATGAGTGTATTTTCATCTATTCATTAATTATTTGTTGATGATTTTCTATTTTTGTCAATTTCTAGTAATTATAAATTAGAGTTTTCTTCCAAATTTGTAGTTGCATACACGTGTTTAAAAATTAAAAGTAACTCTGCCAAAAGATCTAAAGTTCTCCTCGTGATAGAGCCGCCAGATGTATTCGGTAGTAGTGTGCACATTAAGATGCAGGACTATAAGGCTGTAATTAATATTACCCCATGTATCCAGGTAGAAAAAAAAGACAGAAAATATAAGTAAATTCCCACGCCCTAACCCCCGCGCAAAGGTGACTGAACAAGCGAGTGATATTAGTTAGTTTCGACTGTGGAATGTTAACCACCCCTACCGCCCCCCTCCAACACTTTCTGCTTGCAGATTCTACTGTAATTTGGTCAGTTGGCCATTATGTGTTGAACAATGGAAAGAACTTTTGAAGGTAGGTTAAGTTAGTTTTGTTTTTATGAAGAAATGTTACAGTGCAAACACCAATGTTTTTTTTGTTTCACTAAACAACTAGTGAGCACCCAAACTTTTGTTTATGTGAAACTTAATTCTGTCCGGGATGCCTCAAAACCGAACGGCAACAAAATGTTTAAAGAAAGACAAGCCAAATTAAAGAAAGCAAGAGAAGATCTAATAAGAGGATCCATTTCCAGAGCGGAATATTTAGGTGCAATTAGTGAAAACCAGTAAGACATATATATATGTTGTTTTTATTAATTTTTATATACAATCTCTAGCGGGGGCTAGGGGGTGGGAATTAGTCTATATTTTCTGTCCCTTTTCTACCTGGATACATGGGGTAGGAAATTACAGATTTTACCAGACATGCAAAAGGGGTCGGATTTAGCCTATGGCAAGGCTATAACGAAGATTGAACACTTATAATGTGGGAGACTATAATTATTTCACATTTATTATTAATCACGGTCAATATTTAACAGCAGGGCGGAAAATTGGGAGTACCTTTATGCCTGACAGAATGGTTCTTAGAAAAGAAATGGTTGTTAGAAAATGACCTAACAAAAACTTATGATTCATGTCGCAAACAAAAATATTACACATCTAGTCGGGGTTATACTTATCAGTTTAAAAAAATATACTATAGATATGAATAAAAGTAATTAATACATTATTGCATACAGCCCGATTTATTCGATTGACCAATAACAATGTTAGTATTGTCAGAGTTATTATAATAACTATAATAGAGAACGCCAAAAACTTATTTTTAGCGTGGTTTTTTTTTTTTTTTTTTTAATTTCTACTAGCCTATAAGTATAATTTGTATAATATTTAATAATTGTATCAATAACTAGATTTGTAATCAAATTATCTGATTTTGAATGACACTATTTGGAAAAATGATTAAAGGGTAGAATCTACAAATCAACTATAAGACCTATAATTACATACACAGTCTAAACAAGATCAGGAACTTCAAAAACTAAGAGGCTAACGGAGACAGCAGATATGAGAATGCTTCGACGAATCTCAGAAAAACCCCTACGATCGAGAACAAAGTGTGGTTGTAAGAACTGACAATATTGTCAGATCAAGAATATTGTTAGTGGGTGTATAAACAGAAAGGCGAATGGAATGACCATATAAGGAGGATGGATAACACTAAATGGTAAAAATCGCTAGAGATGCAATATAGGAAGACCCAAAAAACCAAGATTCTGAATAAGGCATCAGCGACGAAGAACAGGCTTTTGGCCTAACAATGAAGAAAGATGAAAAAATATCAAATTAGTAATTGTTATTAATGTATTTATGGTATTGATTCATATCTGAGAAATGCAGGATTACTAGAGAACTAAGTCGATCACCAAGAGATTAGTGGGTGGAGAGACCAATGATATGTTCATCATTAGACATTAAGGAATCATTGTTATTGATACCTTCATAGTATTAAATAGCAACACCTTAGTTTTCACTCAAACATGTGGGTATCAAAATGCATCTAAATAAAAACAAATCCTTTGAGCCCAATACACTTCAGGGGTTTATTAAGATATATACATAGACTATGAGTAGTAGAATCTCTCCAAGGTGATGCCAGTGCTCTCGTTTAATTAGGCTACTTGATAATAAAGTGTACAGTATTAGAACTAATGAATTCAGAGTTGGGATGATATATTTCCAATGAAATAGTTTGCATACCGAAGACACTAGAATAGTTACTTAATGAAGACGAGAATTATGAAATAATAACAAGGATGTTAGTCACGACTTCTCAAATGTCACGACCGTAGGATCCGGTTCTACAGGTTTTAAAAACTATTTGGCCATAACTATGAATTTGCTCTTTTATTTTAGTTATACCACAAGAAATTTAACCTATTCCATTTCGCGGTTCACTATCGTTTGTGATATAAGGTATTGTAAGAAACGTTCGTAGATCAATATTACACTTCAAGTTAAAACAGCAACAAAATACTAATTTTTCTAATAAGACCCAAATGGGAAAATAGACAAAAAGTCAGTCAAACTGTTATCAGAATTACTTTATTAAAACCAATCTAATACTTTTTAAAAGTCTCTAAGGAATGATTCTTCGTTCATTTCACTTTCTAGGATTCATATAAATAACATCCAATTAAGCAACTTGATTTACTGATGTCACCAAAATTTTTATTATTAATTTAAAATAAAAATCAAATTAACTATATAAAGGAACAATTGTTAAGAGACCAAATATTAGACTAATTTAAAAATTTTAACTACTTCAAATAGAGAATAGTGCATTTAAAACGGAGAATAAAATCAGGTAGAAATTATTTCACAAAAACATTGAAACATGGACTTTGATATGTCAGAAATATAAATACAATACAATATTTTACATTTTTAACACTTTCAAAATTATTTCTATAACAAATCAACACCTAATAAACTGGTCTAAATTATTTTTCTCAACATAAAATAAGTGGAATTTTATATGTCATAAAACATCTAAAGTTTTGTAAAACAGAGCAGAACAAGAAGGGGAATTTAATTTTTCTAATTTTAAACCAAAAATTCAATCAATACACGAAAGAAAAAATATTACCTCCACAACGTCAGGCTTTAATTTCAATACGACCAAGTCTTTTTCTGAGTTATTCACAAGGTCATAAGCTCGAAATAATTGTATTTCCACAAGTGATGCTTAATACAATTAAAGCGATTAAATTGATTGGTTTAAGTCATCTTCTTTAATTACCTAAGAAATTAATAACGAGGTCGTCCCAGAATTGTGTGACAGTTGTGATTAAACTACTGTAGAATCATGTTAAATGTATCATTTTAAAGATAAAGTTTCCATGTGACGGTGACAAATCTCAAAACGATATCAATAACATAGGTATATAGCAATTTAGTAACCGTCTCGTGAAGATAGTTAACTGAAATTTTATTTTAGTTATCTCGTGTATATTTATATATTTTCCAATTGTCAAGGTCAATCATTGCACATTTAAACCAACTAAATTCATTTGTATACAAGTATTTATATTATTTCTTGAAAGCAAAAAACTACTTGAATATCATACGATTGTATAACAGCTGACTCACAACATCTACGACTGTTCTGTTACGATATAAATAGTATAATGAATAAGAAATGGCATAACTGTTCTTATAAAACTAATTTACAAAATCACATTGAACTCTAAATGTTATTATTAACATACAAAACTGGTCCATTCCATATAGTAAACGCTACTGTGAATATAGAGCCGTGGAAAACTAGAGAATTATCCCCTGGGAGGACTACTAAAAGTAATGCTCCACCACCACATCACCTAGAGTTATAGATTGTTGTATTTATATCTTAGAAATATTACGAAATATTTTAATTTTTATATCACCACTTTAAAAATTGACAAAAATACACACAGTCGCTTATAATTTTCCTAATTTTTATTAATATTGAAAGAAATTTTGTTTTTAAAACACGAATACACGATGTTTAAACAATACGAATCACCTTCCTTTAACATAGATAAACCTAGAACTTGAAAAATGTTAAAAATGCCAACAAAGCTCGGTGACCAAAGGCCTCCAGGAAACCCAGGGCCAGAAAGGAACCCAGAGCCTGAGTAGTCAATATAAATTAGAACATTTTAAATTTTCTAGTACATTAAACTATGTTAAAAATATGGGTATTACATTATCTAAAACTTTAAAACCAGAATAACTCAGGTCATTGAACTGCCAATTTTTAACGGTTTCAAAATGTCTGTAGCTGAAGCAGTAGATGTTTAAGATGATTCTATCATGGAATATAAAAACAACAATGATTAATATTTGAGATCAATAAAAATTCACTTTCTCCATTGAAAGAAATTTGTACGGGTTCAACAGAATGCAACTAAGAACAAAAGAAATCTATTTACATTAGATAATGGTTATAAACGTAGCCAAGTATCACGCGTTTAGCCTAGATGACGGTCTGTAATGTGATCAAGACTACTTGAGGCTTCAGCTGACAAAGTAAACAATAAATGTATGAAGCCTTATATATTTTCAACTACTGGAAGCACGCAAGCAATCGTTATGTTACCGGGAAAATATCGTAACGCGGCAAAAACCTGTTAAAAACTACTTACATTTTCCCCCCCTCATGTAACCAAATTTAGACCTTTATAAATTTTATGTTTATACCAAATTGGATGACAATCTTTTATCCACTTTTAAACACAAATTTGGTGGAAATGTGACAAAACTTACGACTACTAAAGAAGCTAAAAGTATATAAATTTGATTAAACCCAAAACCGTGTTCAAAGGACGGTTGCTTTAGTTAACACTCTGTCTCGAGTATGTTTAGTTCCACAAGAACTGCTTCTTTGAATTTACGATGTGTTTAATTCAGCTTAGTTCGACATGCAGTCGATACGCTGATGTGAAAGGAAACAATTTCTTTTGGTATTTTTGTGTATAACTACTAGATTGCAGAAATTACCTCGGTATTATTATGTGGATATAACAAAGCTGCACATAATGATAGCTCATATAAGACCGAGATAAGAATTAACTACCGCAAAAATTGCTTCATGGGGACTTCATTTTGAATTTTTCCTATCTTTTTAAAATCATAATCAACAAAAAGTTGAACCTAATTTACATTGAAAAGGTTATATTTGTAATAGTAATCTCTCATTATGTTATACAATATCGAAGGACGGAAAAATAGATTTAAAATCAGCTTTTGAAACGTTGTATCATCCTTAAAACTATTCAGGTTAACGAAGTTGTTCCATGGTTTGTAAAACAGAGCTAACTGTATTGAGCAAAATCGGTGATTAGTTCAATGATTTCATGAAGTTGATAAAAATTCGTTAACCAACTACTTTTATTAAAATCGTATGTTGAATTTTTTGTTGTTGCTGAATAGATATATAAACATCAAATATATATATTGTTCTGAAGCTATAAATATCATATATACCAAAATTTAGTTACAAATTTAATGATAGGGATAATAAACAATTAAAAAATATCTATTGCATATCTATGACAAAACTACAGTATGCGCCAAAATAAACAGAACTGAAATTGTAAGATTTTATTTACATAGTTTTACCAACATATATAAGTAAAAGGAAGCAAAATCTGTTACACTCGGGTAATAACATGTTCAATATGACCTCCGTTCAGTTTCAGGCAACACCCGTATCGTTTTTAAATGTTTTGCATCATTTTGGTGAAGAGGGATTGTTTAATGCTCCTTACACACATGGTTATTTTTTTCCTAGAGTTGGACGATGGTAGCTGGTGGGTCTTCACGGAAAATCTTCTCCTTCAACATTCCCCAGACGTAGGCGTCAGGTGGTGTATGATTGGGGGAGTGGGCTGGGTAAGGAAAGTTTGTTCTAAGGGAGATGAGGCAGTTGCCAAAAGTTTCTTGAAAAAAAGCAATGTTGGTTAAGGCAGTGTAACTGGATGCGCCATCTTGATGAAACCATTGTAAACGAAAAGACAGGTATTGGGCACGACAAAATCTCCTGAGATCTTCTATATAACGATCAAGAATTATCCTATAAAATATTAAGTAGCTCAAACCAGGAATTTTTGAGAGACGATTCTAAGAATGGTAAATATGTGTTTCTAGGATTATGATCACTTCGCAATATATTACGTTGTATTCAATTTGCTAAACAAAATGGTTATCGGGTGAAGCAATCGCGACAACCACAACACGCGTCGATTGTGGTAATTCTTATTTCCTGATGCAATAATACTTAGAATACTCATAAAACAGCTCAATTTGTTCAACTTTTATCTGTTGAATGCTTTGTAATTCAATTTGGAAACATAACTTAAGCATGACATGGAAACGTCTTCAATAACTGGGGGGGGGGGGGGGTAATAATACTAAGAATACTAATAAAACAGCTCAATTTGTTCAACTTTTATCTGTTGAATGCTTTGTAATTCAATTTGGAAACATAACTTAAGCATGACATAAAAACGTCTTCAATAACTGGGGGGGGGGGGGTAATAATACTAAGAATACTAATAAAACAGCTCAATTCGTTCAACTTTTGTTATCTGTTGAGTGCTTTGTAATTCCCTTTGGAAACATAACTTAAGCATGACACGGAAACGTTTTCAATAACGAGGGGGGGGGGGGTAATAATACTTAGAATACTTAATTAATACTGGTTGTTGTATGTATGAATAACACATTTTGTTGTAGTATGAATAAATACAACTGAATTAAATAATTTTGGTAAATTAATCTTTAATAAATCTAAGTAACTTAATTGGTTATTTTTGAAGTATTTTTAAAGTGAAAGCAAAACTGGATTTAAAAAACCACCCAGCTATCCAAAACTTATGTATATGTACTGACTTTTTTAGTACCGTAGTTTGGACTCATATAAACAGCATTTAACTTTAAACAGAACACAATTGACAATTATTTAAATATTTATTAAAACCATCAACAATAAAATAGTTACAAAAAAGAAAATCTGAAGAGTTAGAAAAAACTTACTGTGTATTACTTTTAGCATAAAACCAGGAACACTACAGTTTCAAACTGAGTGTCGGTTGTACGAAATGTAGGTTATACGCATGGACTCCACAACAACAATCGCTTAATAAGGGTCATCACACTATGAAGTTTGGGGGAAGTAACTGACATTATCGCTTAATAAGGGTCATCACACTATGAAGTTTGGGGAAGTAACTGACATTATTACTTAATAAGGGTCATCACACTATGAAGTTTGGGGGAAGTAAATGACATTATAGCTTAATAAGGGTCATCACACTATGAAGTTTGGGGGAAGTAACTGACATTATTACTTAATAAGGGTCATCACACTATGAAGTTTGGGGGAAGTAAATGACATTATAGCTTAATAAGGGTCATCACACTATGAAGTTTGGGGGAAGTAACTGACATTATTACTTAATAAGGGTCATCACACTATGAAGTTTGGGGGAAGTAACTGACATAATCACGCGATCGATTAAATATTCAATCAGTGAAAACGAACCACTTTGCATGTACACACTGGCATGGTTACAGTTGAATAACAAACACAGCCGAGACAATTGCAATAACCTTGAAACAGAATCAATGTCGTGTGTTCTGCTGTATCCACACAATTAGTTTGTTGCTAACATCGCAATTCTGTGTCAATTAAATACCAATTCAAGAAGACTGTCACTTAAAACTGTTAAATTATTCTGCAGTGTAATATCTCTTTTCTTTAGTAGATGTTGAAATAAATATATCATTATGTTTTTTAGTATGTAGAAATACTGAGTGTGTGTTAGCATGTGAAGAAGTAATAAATTTAATTATTTGAACATTAATAAGTGCACTTACTGTATTAAATAACTATTTTATTTCGCCTTCCAAGATTGTTAGATTATCACTTCATTGCCGTAGTTTGCTGAGTAAAGTAAAACGACTGCAAATTGTTTCAAACAAATCCAAGGGACATTCTTCGTCATCTGTAACAGTCATTCTCGCTCCCATTACACAAATGTGCATCAACCATTATCCATAAAATACGTTTCGAAACACACATTTTAATTTATGCTGTCAAAAGTTAGCAATAAATCTGATTTTTAACATCTAGCGGTTGTATGTTTTGCTCAATTTTTAATAATTTAGTGCATACATTTACAATAGCTTGGACAAAAGAAAATCGTAAATAAGTTTTTAATAAACCCCCACTTTGAATTAAATGAAGAACAATATAAAGATAGGAAGATAGAACTCTTTTACAGTTTTAAAGCTACAGAAACTTTTAAGGTATTAAGGAAAAAATACACTTTCTTTACGAACATATGAGAGCTAATTGAGATTATCGTTATTACTCGATAAAGTGTTCACAAAGCTGCGAATTTCAAATTTATTTTACTTGAGTTTCATTACATACCACAAAACGTGTTTTTACAGAGAGATCCCACACAGGCTGTCTTGATTGCTATTTCTCATCCCACATCGGCCTAAGCTAATTCCGCGGACATAATGATAAATTCCTAATGGTTTGCTAGACTTAATACATTCATCAAGAATCTATTGTACAAAAAGCATCTCAAAGAGAACCTACCCGCTCCGCTATCAAATGGTTCATATGCACAGCTTCACAGAAAGGCTGCGTTTATCTTTAATTTTATCTCCCACTTAACTGAAGAGCTTTCAAGAAAGGCGTACTTTGGTTCTTGGGAGACTGTATTGCACGTGAAAATCCTGTGACTTGTGTTTATAAGACCTCGAATAATTTTTGTTTAGTCTTGTTATCTTTTAACAGTAAAGTGTAAACTCGCGGCCTGGTTGTTGTTAAGGCATTTTAATCGTTTTAAAGTCTCAGTGTGGTATTTTGACAAACTAAGGTATATTGGCAACACCTTGTGTGTTACAAAAGTACAGGTGTAAAAATACAAGTAGCCTATGTGGGCTATTGTAATCTATACTTAATGTCACGTTTTGTTGACAATATACGAAATGGATTGACTGTATAAATCAAATAGGATTGTCAGAGCTATTAGCCATAATGAAAGTAGGGTGACTTCACAAACCTACATTCACTTTTAAAGTGATGGGGGGGGGGGAGTTACTGGAATATTTATTTATTTTTTATGCGCGTAAGGGTTTCAATCGACAGGACAGTAGATGTCATTTTGGCAGATTTTAAATTTTTGCTGAAAGTCCCACTTTGGATTAAGGCCTCATATTGAGAATCTTTAAACCAATTATTTTGTTAATAGTTCTTTAAAATGAAGTCCCACACGACCATCTGTACTTTAAAGTTCACAACCTATCAATCATAAGAAGTGTCAGGAGAGAGAGAGAGGGGGGGGAAGAGATAAAATAATAATAGGAAAGGAAGTTATGTCCGCTGCCACTATTCAAGATGCACCAAAATGAAAATACTGTAGCTGTACTTTTTTAGAATAGTCTTTAATTTAAGGTTAATATATTGTCAGCTGTTTCCCAATCAAATATCTTCAAACAACTAGTTTACTTGTCTTAAGATGTTTAATTGGGAAACAGCTGTCGCAATTGAATATATTTGAATTGTGAAATTTATATGCGAGTTATTTTACCTTAATATGGAATTTCGTCAAGTACCAACTGTGGTTAAATTTAATTAAGCGTTTAATTTATTGAATTATATCAACTACACTCGGTTCTGCTATACCTGTGTGGACATGACTTTCTAACAGAGCTCAATATATTTTATGCTTGTTTTTCTCTTATACTTGTCCAGTATATGTAATAAAAGGTAAGTTTGGTAAAATTAAAATTACGACCTCCGTTTTTTGGCCTCATGAAACAGAAATTCCCCGAGATTTGTTCATGTCTCGGAAGGTATTCATATTAAATAGACTAAATTATTTGATAATGATGGGTTGTTCATATTGATATGGTTTAATCACACATTTATCATCAATTGTTTATATGCAAACTAAAACACGACGATTCGCGAGTATAAATCAATTCTCGTTTTCTTATATCATAGATTTAGTTTCAGTTTTCAACATGACCCTAGGCTACTAGGCTATGTTGGTATTTTGTTTTTTAAATTCTAGTTTGACACTTAATTTATACTCTCGAGACATCGTGCATTAGTTTTTATACACACAAATGATGGTAACTATTCAAATAAACCGTATTAATAACAATTAGATAAACATTTGCAGATGTCAATCATGAACGTAATGATACAAACCCTACCTATTTACGATAACAAAGACACAAGTTATTTAAAAAATGTAATTTAGAACACTGACGTTCCAATCCTTTGGTTAGGAGATTAAGCAAGTCCGAGTTATCAATACGAGTAGAGTTTAGTTTAATATACAAACATCTACAAGACCCCCAATGTACAATAAGTTCAGAAAACCTGTGTAGGTAACAATAGTTTTAAACAAAATAACCAAATATACTGGATGGCCTATAAATACAATTTAACATTTCGTATAGTTAGGTCCAAGAGATCAACTTTTAGAAGATTTCTTTCCTTGTATTTATTACACTCAATGATGGGGCTGGGTAAGTACCATGGTGGCGACATCAACTGATTTTTTAAGGTATGATAACTACGAGGTTTTTCACCTATAAACTTTAAACCACAAATATATAAATAACACTGTGTGTGTGTGTGTGTGTGTGTGTGTGTGTGTGTGTGTGTGTGTGTAAGTGCGCGCGCCAGCGTGCCGCCACGAATATTTCGAAAGTCATAGTTATTCGGAAAATATTGATTTTGTAACCTAGGCTATTTCTACAGAATTTCAGATATTCAACCTATTTGGACACTTCAGTTCATAAATAGCGTATATACAGTAATTACGTTAGGGGAAAAACATTTCAAGAGGGTTTTTTTAGAAAACAATTTTGATTCCACTTTTAATGGAGGTTCAACATTTTTAAAGATTCGTCATTAAAGATCGTTTAAAAATAGACAAGAGGTTTTTGAAGTATATTTCTATCTTTCTTATTAACAGTTTTAGTAACACGTAGAAGCAAATTGTAGTGACCTCAGTAGTACTATATTACTGGCAGTAATGACACCCCCCCTCTCTCTCTCTCTCTCTCTCTCTCTCTCTCTCTCTCTCTCTCTCTCTCTCTCTCTCTCTGTAATGCACACAACGTATAAAACAAAGGTGGTAATAGTACTAACGTATTATCCCGAGTACTACGTCCTACTGAACTAAGATGCTGAGATGCTGGAGCCGGAAGTACTGCAACGGATATGATAATATAATGAAGGACGTTGAGTGATAACACATCACTTGACTTGGGTGCATTCAACTCTTAACCCTGCACATGTCTCCACTTCTCTTTAATTTGGAAAGTAACCATTTAGATTTAAGCTATTCGATGTGTTTACATTTTCTTCTCTGACGCGAATACAAAGGAGATTATTACATTCACACAGTTATTACTCACAAGTTCAACAAGATTCCTTAAAAAATGTGTATACAATACCCTCCAAAATTATTTAAAAGTCCAAAAAATTCAAATATTTTTTCTATGATATGGTTTGGCGTAATACGCGCGAGCGAGCTAATGATACCAATTCTTTCCGAGCAACACAAGTGTCTAATTTAATAACCATAATTTAAAACAACACTTTTCATGAGTATAATTTAAATTCTCTGAGATCAGAGTACGATTTTTAAGGGATGAAGTTTTTTAATGAGAGGATTTATGATAGAATACCAAATAATATATAGCCAAGGTCATTTGAGCTATGCTTAGAACACACAGGATAATATATAGCAAGGTCATTTGAGCTATGCTTAGAACACACCAGTCAATTAATAGCAAATAAATTTGAGCTATGCTTAGAACACACGAGTACAATATATAGCAAGGTCATTTGAGCTATGCTTAGAACACACAGGACAATATATAGCAAGGTCATTTGAGCTATGCTTAGAACACACAGGACAATATATAGCAAGGTCATTTGAGCTATGCTTAGAACACACCAGTACAATTAATAGCAAATAAATTTGAGCTATGCTTAGAACACACGAGTACAATATATAGCAAGGTCATTTGAGCTATGCTTAGAACACACAGGACAATATATAGCAAGGTCATTTGAGCTATGGTTAAAACACACGAGTACAATATATAACAAGGTCATTTGAGCTATGCTTAGAACACACAGGACAATATATAGCAAGGTCATTTGAGCTATGCTTAGAACACACAGGACAATATATAGCAAGGTCATTTGAGCTATGCTTAGAACACACGAGTACAATATATAACAAGGTCATTTGAGCTATGCTTAGAACACACAGGACAATATATAGCAAGGTCATTTGAGCTATGCTTAGAACACACGAGTACAATATATAACAAGGTCATTTGAGCTATGCTTAGAACACACAGGACAATATATAACAAGGTCATTTGAGCTATGCTTAGAACACACAGGACAATATATAACAAGGTCATTTGAGCTATGCTTAGAACACACAGGACAATATATAGCAAGGTCATTTGAGCTATGCTTAGAACACACGAGTACAATATATAACAAGGTCATTTGAGCTATGCTTAGAACACACGAGTACAATATATAGCAAAGAAATCTGAGCTATGCTTAGAACACACGAGTACAATATATAGCAAGGTCATTTGAGCTATGGTTAAAACACACGAGTACAATATATAGCAAAGAAATCTGAGCTATGGTTAAAACACACGAGTACAATATATAGCATAGTCATTTGAGCTATGCTTAGAACACACGAGTACAATATATAGCAAAGAAATCTGAGCTATGCTTAGAACACACGAGTACAATATATAGCAAGGTCGTTTGAGCTATGTTTAAACACACGAGTACAATATATAGCAAAGAAATCTGAGCTATGGTTAAAACACACGAGTACAATATATAACAAGGTCATTTGAGCTATGCTTAGAACACACAGGACAATATATAGCAAGGTCATTTGAGCTATGCTTAGAACACACCAGTACAATTAATAGCAAATAAATTTGAGCTATGCTTAGAACACACGAGTACAATATATAGCAAGGTCATTTGAGCTATGCTTAGAACACACAGGACAATATATAGCAAGGTCATTTGAGCTATGGTTAAAACACACGAGTACAATATATAACAAGGTCATTTGAGCTATGCTTAGAACACACAGGACAATATATAGCAAGGTCATTTGAGCTATGCTTAGAACACACAGGACAATATATAGCAAGGTCATTTGAGCTATGCTTAGAACACACGAGTACAATATATAACAAGGTCATTTGAGCTATGCTTAGAACACACAGGACAATATATAGCAAGGTCATTTGAGCTATGCTTAGAACACACGAGTACAATATATAACAAGGTCATTTGAGCTATGCTTAGAACACACAGGACAATATATAACAAGGTCATTTGAGCTATGCTTAGAACACACGAGTACAATATATAGCAAGGTCATTTGAGCTATGCTTAGAACACACGAGTACAATATATAGCAAAGAAATCTGAGCTATGGTTAGAACACACGAGTACAATATATAACAAGGTCATTTGAGCTATGCTTAGAACACACGAGTACAATATATAGCAAGGTCATTTGAGCTATGCTTAGAACACACGAGTACAATATATAGCAAGGTCATTTGAGCTATGCTTAGAACACACGAGTACAATATATAGCAAAGAAATCTGAGCTATGGTTAGAACACACGAGTACAATATATAACAAGGTCATTTGAGCTATGCTTAGAACACACGAGTACAATATATAGCAAGGTCATTTGAGCTATGCTTAGAACACACGAGTACAATATATAGCAAGGTCATTTGAGCTATACTTAGAACACACGAGTACAATATATAGCAAGGTCATTTGAGCTATGCTTAGAACACACGAGTACAATATATAGCAAAGAAATCTGAGCTATGCTTAGAACACTCGAGTACAATATATAGCAAGGTCATTTGAGCTATGCTTAGAACACACGAGTACAAAATATTGCAAGGTCATTTGAGCTATGCTTAGAACACACGAGTACAAAATATTGCAAAGAAATCTGAGCTATGGTTAGAACACACGAGTACAATATATAACAAGGTCATTTGAGCTATGCTTAGAACACACGAGTACAATATATAGCAAAGAAATCTGAGCTATGGTTAGAACACACGAGTACAATATATAACAAGGTCATTTGAGCTATGCTTAGAACACACGAGTACAATATATAGCAAGGTCATTTGAGCTATGCTTAGAACACACGAGTACAATATATAGCAAGGTCATTTGAGCTATGCTTAGAACACACGAGTACAATATATAGCAAAGAAATCTGAGCTATGGTTAGACTTAGAACACACGAGTACAATATATAACAAGGTCATTTGAGCTATGCTTAGAACACACGAGTACAATATATAGCAAGGTCATTTGAGCTATGCTTATAACACACGAGTACAATATATAGCAAGGTCATTTGAGCTATGCTTAGAACACACGAGTACAATATATAGCAAGGTCATTTGAGCTATGCTTAGAACACACGAGTACAATATATAGCAAAGAAATCTGAGCTATGCTTAGAACACACGAGTACAATATATAGCAAGGTCATTTGAGCTATGCTTAGAACACACGAGTACAATATATAGCAAGGTCATTTGAGCTATGCTTAGAACACACGAGTACAAAATATTGCAAAGAAATCTGAGCTATGGTTAGAACACACGAGTACAATATATAACAAGGTCATTTGAGCTATGCTTAGACACACGAGTACAAAATATAACAAGGTCATTTGAGCTATGCTTATAACACACGAGTACAATATATAGCAGAGAAATCTGAGCAGTAATAATACAAATTTTACTTTCTAGTTACCTTATACCTTATATATTACCAAACAGTAATGCGCATACACAAAACGAGCACATGGGCACATGGAAACGTAATTTCTTCATGTTTATAACATCAAATTTGTTCAATACAAAATCTTCATATTTATATTCAACGTATGTTGTGTTCAGTGTCAATGTATAAAAAGTGTTAAATATAAGGTTTTTATAAAGTGATAATTTTGATGTTTTATTTAAAAATCAAAAATCCAAAATAACATAAATGTCCTAGTCCATGAATAACTTAATTTATCACTTTAACTGTAAAACATTATTAGTCAACAATTAATAAACGATAAAAAGTAAAACGAAATGCTGTTTATATAGTGTTAACAAATACAACCAATGAAAGGAACTATACAAATTGCATGGTCCCGGGGGTCAGTGAGGATGGCTGCTAAAAATCACGTAGGTATTGTGAAGTTGGTGCAGGTAATAGATGGAACCTGAATCGCATACCTCTTACCTCGCCGTTCCACTTCCATAGGAAACCAGTCAAACAAGTATGTCTTTCTTTCGCCTAAATCTTTTCTATATAAATTCATGCTGAGCTCTACAGTAGCAAGATACTCTGTAGGCTTATTATTCAAACTATTTTCTTAACCTAAAAATATGAAATTGCGAGTTTTAAACTTACTGTTTGTCGAACAAATCTATCTACACAGTAGGTACATTTCCAATGGATTAATTGAACTAAACGATTAGGTTATTTGTAGAATTTGAATATGTTTCTACATTTTCATTTATACGGTAGAGAACCGTAGATAATCTTTACATAAAGAAATAATTCCAAACATGCAGTTAATATGTATACGCTGTTATTTCTCATACAATCTTCATAAAGATGTTGGTGTTTTTTAAGGCAAACCAGAGTATGTTCGAAGAAAAACAACATAACCATAATTATATCATGAGGAAAAAAGTGTTGTAATATCCTGTGCACAGATTGGAATTTTTAGAACTTGGCGTTTATTACTCTGGTTTAAAATTATTTAATAAACGTCCAGAAAATATAAAAAAAGTTGTTGCAAGAATTTACGCGGACACTTCAGAGGATACCTCTTGAGGAATGCTTTTTACTCAGTGGAGGAGTAGCCTACCTCAGCTCATAATCTCTGGGTGCTTGGGGATGCATTTTGTATTCAGGATGACAACTCAAATAATTGATTAATATGAGATAACATGATTCACTGTGTCTTAATTTGTTTCTATTTTATAAAATTTTTATCTTGTGTATTTGTTGTATTGTATATTGTGTATTTGTATTGTGTGTTGTGAGTGATTTTTGTATAGATAACAAGTCAAATGTATACCGAAGCACTGCTGCAATATGTATGCCATAAATGATGCAAATAAATAAATAATATTTTTGGATAAAATAAAGCTATAAAGTTGTAAAGGAGTTGGTGTTTTCTCGGCAATTCTTTTTTTAAAATCATAAATAAATCGTATGGTACACTTGACGACGTTCTTGCTAATGCCGTTTAATAGTTTCGAATTGGAGCCCCACTAAAACACATTTAAAAATACATATTTCTTTTCATATAACATTGAGAGAAAAACCAATTTAAGTTTTCGAATTAATCTAATTTCTGAAGCGGATGTCATGTGTACACGGAGGTACTATTAATTTCTTTGTTTGCTTAACGTGTATATGTCCATGAGATTAATGAAGACAAGGGTGTACCGTATCATACGGAAAACATTATCATCAAACCTCGACTGTTCACTACTCGCCTCAGCCGCAGCTAAGTGAGCCAAGCCGCACCGATATTTGTAAAAGTGTAAATCAATTCACTGATTTTAAATTTAATTAATCATTGGAATCGGCATAAAAAAGTACATTTTCCATAATTATCCAGAATTTAAAAAAAAAAAATCTCCAAACTAGCTAGGAGGCTCAAACTCTAGTTCTGTGTATTTTATAAATTCGATGAAAATCGGCAAATTCTCCCTCCTCTACAAACCTTAAAAAGGTCAATGTTTGTATCAAATTGGACAAAAGTCGAACAGAAATGACGCCCACTGAAATAAAAACTAAAGTAATCTGTTAAAAAGCCAACTTAACGAAATTTTTATTTTTACTCATTTTGTAAATTAATCTTTTTTGGTGAAAATCGTATACAAAAGTCAGCCGACTATGCTGTGTGCACATTTCATGGTTGCTGGCTTTAAAGTGTTATATTTATAAAACGAAGATAAAAAATAAATTTGAAATTAAACAAATTCACAAATTTCAGACAGTACTAAGTTTACCAATATTTTATTAAAAAAGAGAAAAAATGTGCTTACAAAAGACGCTAGAACAAAGTGTTTACTTACCCTCGTCCGCATCTTATTAGTCCAACTTTATCGCACAGAATGTTCTGTTCATAAGAAGTAGGCTTTACAATATTGTCATATTAAGAAATTATGACCTAGTTCTCAAATTTAACAAACACTGGCACCCCTAGATCCTACATCCATGCCTTGAGGATAATACAGAAATACGTCTTGTGTTGAGAAATTCTCCTTTTCACCCTAAATAATCCCCCAATTACAAGGATCGGAATTTAAATCCGTATTAAAGGGTTGATTTTAAACCAATCAACTCGCTACTAACTATTCACCCTTAGGGTTTTAATACCTAGAATTGGTCAAATATGATTTCAATGGATAATCTAGACTTTCTTAACTGAAATGTAATAATTAATAATTATTTATAGATACAGAACTAACCGAAGTACCCATAACACCATAATCCCTAAGTTTATTAAAGTGTAAGTTTCAAGCTCCGCTAAGTGTAAAAAGTTGGTTTTACCACATGATTGTCCGTCTATAACCGTCTTTATAGCTCACAATTGCTAAACGTATTTTAATGAAATTTTGTTCTTGGGCTTATTTTAAATGTTTGGTAAAATGTTTACTAAATTTTTGTGTTTGTTATATAATTTCTTTATTTGTCGTCGTACATAGATCATTAATTTATTTCGAAATGAAAAGAATTTCATTCGCAAGTAATTATTGTGTACATGCATTTAATTCAGTTCTCGGCTGTTTTGTGAAATGTAAATTTCACCTACCAGAGTGTATCAATTAAGATTGGGTAATAGTTTTATTTCTAAGATTTATTTAATTTAAAAAAGTTATTGGATTTGAGTCTCGTTTAAATAATTTGTATGAGCAACCTCATTGTGGTGAATTTAAATACAAAAGAAACTACAAATTACAAAATATAATCCACAAAAATATCTTCCCATTTTTGTACCGAGAGGAATTCCACTCATTCTTTCACGCTGTCGATATGCTTCTCGCCGTTATTCAAAAGACCAGGAGTAAAGGTAGAGTGGCTCTATCTACGAGTATACTCAGTTTAAAAAAGATCTAGTATAGTTGGCAGTGTACAAAATATTCGTCCTATAAATCAAATTTTAAATTCAGCACTACTATCCATATTGACAAAATAGTGTAGTTACACAAACGTTTGGGCTTAATGTTGGGGGTAACTAAAATAAAATTAGGAATTTTGAGAAAGCGTCAATTAAAAAAAAGTCTCAAATTTGACCAAAGAATAACTCTCCATTATAAAATTGGGGATTATCAATAAAAAATCAAACCCTATTTTTAATGAAATTTAGCACTTTTTTCAAAATTGTTTTCCATGTCATTTTAGAGCTTAAAAAATAAGGAGAATTCCCCATTAAAACTTATTTGTACTCCCAACGGTTCAAAAGTTATCTAGCACTATATTGGTGGGAATTAATTATTTGTAGACATATCAAACATTAAATTTACTGAACTATAAGTGCCTGTAATTCCTAAACGGCTAAAGATTTAAAAAATACCCAAGAATAAAACATTCTTAAAATATTGTTTTACACCTGAAAACCCCATAAAATACAGGGTGTTCCGTAACAAATTTCAAAGTTAGCCGCCATATTGGAAAATAGTAGCAATTTTTACAAAATGGATTTTTAAACTTCATGGACAAGAAAGGGAGGTTCCCCATTTAAAGTACTCTATCATATTTATAATTCAAAAGTTAGCTATTGTAACATTTTAGGTGGGACACTCAGTATGTTCATCTTTTTGGTGAAATCATATAAATATTGAAACTGTTTTCGAATTCATTCTCAAGAATATATAAATGTACTGGCAGCTGAAGATGGCAGAGTGCCGGCCGTTACGATCTGGTGTGATAAAGAAGTATTACGTTATGGGGTTATACTGTATATTTTCCCACAAAAAATGAAACCTGTTAACAATGTCTAAAATGAAGTGAAAAGGAAAAAATGGAGTGCACGCTCACTCCCTAGATGCAACAGAAAGATCAATGCGACGTTGGCATGGCACAATAAGAAAGAC
The DNA here is from genome assembly GCA_963513935.1 of Aphrophora alni. Classification (NCBI taxonomy): domain Eukaryota; kingdom Metazoa; phylum Arthropoda; class Insecta; order Hemiptera; family Aphrophoridae; genus Aphrophora; species Aphrophora alni. Next base: position 130,322,571 of record OY740769.1, on the reverse strand, counting down.
AAACAAAATACAAAGCGTTAAATCATAGCTTTAGTGTGACCAATGTACAATTTAAACTGGTTTAATAAACAGTGGCCGCTATTGTATGGATGGAGACTGTTGGATGAAATCCTGCGTAGGCTGTTTCCGGTAGACTTGCTGACATTGCCATGTCTCAATATCAGCTATGAAATAAATCGCGTTGTAGCGTTTTCCAAGGGATTAGCACAGTCCACTGTCCAGCTCAAATCAATGTTAAAAACACGTTGTAACCTAACCTAAACTTTGCCACTTTGTAGATTTCCTTAATCTGTAGTTTTATACCATGTAATCAAACTGGTTCATTTGAATGATGCCAGCGGTAAAATTGTTAAATTTACTTATAAACAAATATTATCAATTTCTGAGGCTGTAGTAATTTCGAAGACAACACTTCGCCAAATACTTGACGACAGCTTATACTATTTATTCTTTTACAGATTCGAATTTTTATAGGAGAAAATATAGAATTGAGCATTACACTATAACATTTTGTATTCTTTTATAGTTTATAATTTTATATTAAAACCCTAAAAGATGTCCGATTGAAATGGGACAAAAACATATATGTTGGTTATATCGTTGTCCTTAATATGAACTCGTGAATCAGTATATCAGATTATAATTTGTTTAATATTAATACTGAACTAGGGCGTTCATGGAAGCGTCGCTAATAGGATTGTAAAGGGTCGGTTGCGGGCGGGTGGCTAACAGCACTGCAGGTCAGTTCGGGGTGCAGACATATAGTAAGTGCATGAATTTTAATGAAATATTTGTACAAATGGCTGATTCACACTCAGCATATATGACAAATACGGGTTGAGGTTAAGTTAAGGTAATAATTACGAATTTTATAAAATGAAAAGTTTTACTTCAATTTGTCTAAAATTGTCTTGTAAAATGTTTGAAAATCAAAATACGTGACAATGTAAGCATGCATTTATGTTAGATCCATTTTGAAGGCTCACTAATTATCAGTGAGCTGAAGTTAATCAAATAAGATAAACTATCAATTACCAAAATTACGAAACTGCAGTTTCATTAAAGCCTCAAAGCTACAAGCACATTTTACATTTTTTCTATTTTACATCAAATAGTTCAAAAATAGAAATACAAAATGAGCGAAATCTACACTTATATGGATGTTTAGTGAACTTTTTTTCAAATATAAAACTGTCCCAATTTAAAATTGTAATATATCTTATTTTAAATAAGAAAGAAACTATTATTGTGTGGTAGAAGCTTAAAAGTTAGGAATGGATCTATTTGACGACTAGTTCTTGACACAATGCATGTTAAATATGTCACAAACATACGATTTCGATATTTTGTCCGTGGTAAAAAAAGAGAGATAAGACCTTTCAAAATTATAAATTAAACATCATCAGTTGTAGTGAGTAGGGGGATGGCAATCCTGAGGACTTACGTCGTCCTTTATTAGATCCCTATTCTTTCGTCTTTCTTGTCTGGCCTCACTTGCTCAACTCTTGTTCTCTTACGATATTTATTTTATGTTTTTCTACTTCTTTTTTATGACCTTTAAACAACAAGAAAACAGACACAAATTCAATTGTTTTAAAATTAGATCACACGAAAATACTGCTAAGAAGTATGTAAGTAGTTTTTCATTTAGAAGAAAACTTGGAGCAAATACCATTTATTATATTTTGCAACAAAGAATCTAATAAAACCATCCGGCTTTCCAGATCGATCATGTTTTGAAAAACTAATATTTAAATTTTACAACAATTCTAAACAGTTTCTTCAAAAATTTGTTCAGATTAATCAAAATCTCAGTTTAATGATTTCATTATTTTTAATATTATATATTTATATTTAGACAAAAAATACATAGACAAGTATCAAAGGAAAACAAGATTGGTTACCTCACTTGTTTATAAAATTGTATTATTTGTTTAACTACCATTTCTGGTTGAAAAAGTTATCATATTTAATTTTTTTTTTTTTTTAAATAAGACATATGGAAGAGGCAGTTTTGGTATAATATTGGTAAAAATTACGAAAATATGATTGGTTTCATTGGATTATTTATCAATAAATGAAGGATTTTTCTACATGTTTCTTCTTACGATAATACGGACCATCAATAAATTGTCAACTTTCATTAGAATCGATTAAGAAAATTTGACCCCAGTACATTTTACATGAAGGATCGTTGGCTAAGCTCGTTACTTAATCGCCTAATCCCCAACAACAAGGTTCTTTACAAACACCAACTGTTCAATCCAGCGTAACCACGACACGCTGTCATAAAAATGTAATCAGATTGCTATTGAAATCTTCTCCCTACTGAAGCGTGGGTGCCTAGACTTTCATTAAGCCTGGTTACCAATGAGTGTTAATAAGGATCCAAGTAAAAGTTACAGCATTTCCTCCTAGTGTTGTAGAGGATTTCCTTCTAGCGCCAAAATCATTGCTTTAGTTTATATCGGGTGACTTCGTTTCCCTACTCTCTCTTGTTTGTGTCATTACCTCCTGTTACGCTATGGAAACAGGAAGGTACAGTTTATATTAGTTCTACTTGAAAATTACTACAACACACAAGTAGTAGCTTGATTCACTACTCTCTACAGCAATTTTGATTTTTCTAAGTTGCGACTAAAATTATATAAGTTATTCCTCATTAATTGGAATACAGCAAACCAAGACAATCTGGACAGTCTGTTTTAAAATACCGGCGAAGATTATAATGATCTCTATTACAAATTTCTAAATATCCGCCTTCCATGTGAAGATTACAATGATCTCTATTACAAATTTTTAAATAACCTCCTTCCTCCCTTCTCCTCTTAGACGATATATTATATAATTTTGCATATTGTTAGAGGAAGAAGTGGAAATAGGAAATCATATGTTATACGTTTACCAATATTTATATTTGTCTGGTTATAAACGATTATAATGAGAAAGAACTGTTAAATTTTGTAAAATAAACTTTTTTCAGTACAAATATCAGTATGAATTTATAAACAGTCAGCACATAATAATAAAACTAAATTTTTTACACAACATACATAGCATTTTACATACACAAAACACTTTTACTTACTACGAACTTGAAGTTAATCATTCAATCTACAGGTTCTGGAAATATTCGATCCACACTTTTCCTCCTCTCTTACTCACAACATTTCTTGATTTTGTGTAAATTCTAATTGTTACTTGAGATCAGAGATCAGATATAATGGCATACAAAATTCCACAGAAAAGTCAATACAAAATAGTTTTCTGTAAATGTGTTCCTAGAGCTATAGTTGGAAACTACATATAAAGATATAGTTTGAAAAGTAGGCCAACGGTTGTGGCAATACCAAGTTACTCTGAGAGCAATAGATTCCTCTCTTTATTTTCTCCTAACAGCCAAGTTGTCCAACTCTTGTTCTCTGCTGACTGTGTGACGCTATAAAGTATTCAAGGAATCCTCCTTTTTTGGGAACACACCTCGCGAGGGTTTTCGCTTGAAGAAAAAAAAAACTCAATATTTTTTATATTGTAATTGTAAAATAGAGGTTCTATGTAATTCCACCGTAATTTAGATGTTTAAACTGTAGAAAAATTAATTTATATATTGACCTAGCCTTTATGTGATTTGTAAAAGATATTTATCCTACAAGCAGTAAAAACAAAAGATGTTAACTTTAGGTTGTAGTACATTTAAGTAATCCTCTTTTAGCATGAAACCTTAAAAGTGCCACCATTAGCTTAGAGTAATTTGGAGATCAGTAAAACCGTCTTTAAAATTAGGATTACATACAGATTGAAGCCCTAAGAGACATGCACACACAAAAAGTTACTCCAACTTTTTAATTTAGATTAAATCCGAACAATTAATTAAATTTTCAACAAAATAGATTTCGCATTTACAAGCTAAATAAAGAGAGAAAGTATTGTTGATGGTAAAAGTCAATGCTGATATTATCTTATATCTATCCTTTTGGTGTTACTTCTATTCTATTCCCCTTAGTCTGTCTATGACAGTACTAAAAAAAAAAAAGTAGATAGATTTGTTACGATCAAAACATAAAAATTCGGGTTTTTCAAAATCAGCTGTAATAGTATATAACATTTTTAGTCTAATGAAAATAAAAATTTAAAAAAACCCGAGCTAGTTTAGTGTCGTATTTTAAATCCCCCCCCCTCCATACCGGCTGTACATGGTTAATATAAGTACAGATTTTAGAAATGTATAACAAATCAATGAGGCAAATTATAAGAAAAATAATACTGTGGTTATTGGTGAACAAAAATTAAATTATTACGAATTTCTTTGTTTGTGTTTCTGAGATGCCTAGCTATGTGCCTTCCTTACATTCAATTTTCCCGGGCGCATAATTGATTTTTAAGAATCTAGTTTTACTCCATAACGCTTTAACCACGAGTTATAATAAGACAATTTAGGTACGGTACATTATTATTGTGTTCAAAGTAAAGAGAAACCTTGGTAATTGTCATAAAAAAACCGATGTCATACCATAGTAGGCCTGCAATTTCTTTTAGTAATTAAGCAAATTTTATTTGATTCTGTGAATGCACGAGTATTCCAGCTTTTGTGTCAGACATTTGTGCGACAACCCAATCATTTCCCATCAAGAAACTGTAAAATGACATCCTTATCGGATCGGTTTTAAAAGAGCGATTTATTTACTTCACAAAATCATTTATTGTCATAGACATAATAATTTATTAAAACTAATATCAAGGATGTGAAAACATAAATTGGAAGCTTGTTTTATGAAATCTCAAAACGTGAACACTATCTACAGTATTACATCAGTTTATTTTTAGATTCTGATAAGAAAGGAGTAAGATTTCACAATATTACACCTGGAGAACTGTGCACTAAGATAAAAAGATAAAAGATTGAGTGAAACAGAGGGAGGAGGGGGAAAGATGAAATTGATTTCTTTTATTTGTAAGACAATAGTTGGAGTTACATATTTACTACCAGTATGCTTCTGTTTGTATTACACTTAACACTCGGTTGAGCTCAGCCACGCCCGACTAGGTTACATGAGAAAGTACAAAGAACAGATTCAAAACGATGCACACACACACACACACACACATAAAAAATGGCTATTGAAAGCTAGTTGAGACACAGGGTCACAGGCTAGACTTAGGGAGAGGGCTGTAGTTTGACCTTGAGAAGTCTCACCTGCCACAGTGCTTACCTGTACACCAGAAAACAGAGAACCCAAGGCGCATTGAGAATATATTTCTATTAAAACTGATCTCTACGATAATACACTTATCTATTCTTTAATTATTTTTACGACACAGCTGTCCCAAATTAGTCGCGAAGATTCATTTAATTATATGTGGTTCAGCTCTATTCGGTTTGAACCGGACAATAAGCTGCCCACATCAAAATTGTAATGAAATGACTTTACAAATTCACGGTTTACTAACACTTTTGTCAGATTACTCCTGGAATTGTGGTGGTTTTATATATAAAGGTACAAACTTTCTACTTAGGTTAGATTTTGGTTTATTTGTTTACGTCAGAGAGAGAGAGCGAGAGAGAGAGAGAGAGAGAGAGAGAGAGAGAGAGAGAGAGAGAGAGAGAGAGAGAGAGAGAGAGAGAGAGAGAGAGATAGAGAGGGAGGGAGGGAGAGGGAGGGAGAGAGAGAGAGAGAGAGAGAGAGAGAGAGAGAGAGAGAGAGAGAGAGAGAGAGGGAGAGAGTTAGAGAGAGAGAGAGAGAGAGAGAGAGAGAGAGAGAGAGAGAGAGAGAGAGAGAGAGAGAGAGGGGGTGGGAGAGAGCGAGAGAGAGAGGGAGAGGGAGAGAGAGAGGGAGAGGAAGAGAGGGAGAGAGAGAGAGAGAGAGAGAGAGAGAGAGAGGGAGAGGGAGAGAGAGAGAGAGAGAGAGGGAGGGAGAGGGAGAGAGAGAGAGAGAGGGAGGGAGAGGGAGAGGGAGAGAGAAAGATCTGGATAAACGAAATAATATAAATATAAACTAATCCAAATCGATCAAACAGTTCAGTGATGGAGCTCAGATATGGATATACTTTGTAATAATATAAAAATACATACGGCCATCATTAGAGTGGGGGAGGGGAATTTGAATTCATGACAAACGGATAGTTATTTAAAATATCAAAGTCGTTTTATTCGTTATCTCTTATTATATCTGAATCCAGTGTCGATGCATGTCATTTCCATTTACCTATTTTATAAAAATACAACTTATGAAAGTAAAAAAGCATCATGAGCATGACCCAGGCCTATATTGTTAAAAGCTCAAAACATAAAACAATTAATCAATTGTTCAACCATTTTCTGATGATTAGATTACAAAACAGATATGCCTTGTAGTTAAAAAGACAAGTAAACGATATCTCATTTTGTATCTGAATCTACTAATGTATGTCATTCTCATTTACTCCACTTGAAAAACTAAAGGGTATAATCAAATATTCAATGCTGGTTGTACAACAAAACTACAAGAATGTGGTCGCATTAGGGTCAAATCTTATGCTCCCAGCTCAAAGGTTATGCATATAGGTCACCCCAGGCACTACAACTGGGTCACTGGAACAAGTGGCGTCGACCTAACCCCCTTCTAGAACCCCCACTGCGTAAATAACTACATGATTTAGATTTCCATGCAGTAAAATTGTGTATATTAATTTTGAGGATGCAAATAAAATTAAAATAATAGTAATGTTTATTTAGACAATGAACATCTTTTATAAATGTAAAATGTTTGAATAACAATAATAATGTGATTTATCCATTATTTCCCCTAAATTAAAAAAAAAAAAGTAGAATCTAGATATCGAGTCATTTGAAAGAGATTTTCACTACACTTGTGATTCTATGTTTTGTTGCTGTATCTATTAATATTTAAAGGTGTGCAATACCATCTGGAATCTAACCATTTTCTTATTGAAAATTAAATATAAACTGAAATTTGTTCATAAACATCTAAACTATCATTTCTAGAAACATAAAACACTACTCGTAACGATTTTATGATTTTACGAATTATCATTGAAGTTTTATTCATCATTTGCTGAACATTAACATTGGATTCTGGAGTAGTAAGGTTGCAGAAGTAAGGTTTAAAAGCGATTTTCTATGCACTGTAACATGAATCCTTCAGCTATTTTTTTGGTGGTACTGCGTTACCCTAATAGAAAGATAAACTAAATTCTTTCCGGCATATTGGAAATTTTATTTTACCATATGTACATGTAAACCGGTACCATAGCAAACATAAGATGGTCAGATGTTTAAATCAATAGAGATTGCACAACTAACCTAACTAAATATGATGTAATAGTCTGCTCACTGTACACTGTGCGGTACTTTCTATTTTACATAACTCCGACTCTACTATGCGTTGGGTCGCTGCCTGCACTAGTTAATAGTTGACACATAAGTAGGCCTACAGTCGTACCGGCAATTATCTCAGCTGATGAAATCTAGTTTTTATATCAAAGTCAACAACAAATCTTGGATTGCTCAAAATGCTTCATTTTTTTTATGTAGGGTTAATTTAAAGTTGAAGAATTTTTCTAGTGGTCCATTGGCTGGGATGCAAGCCAAAAAAGTAATCATTTTATGTTCACGTTTAGTTGGCAGTATTTAATATGCACAGAGACTGTTCTACTATGCGTTTAAAAGACATCATGCTAAAACGTCGCCTAAAATAATCAACAAACATTTAAAACTGAACGTATGCTGAAAGAGAAAAACTAACAGGTAAACCTTCCACTTTTGTGCGGCAACTTAATTTTTTTTTTTAAATTAGTAGTTAGTATTAAAACTACTATTTGATTTAAAGAGTTCATTGTATTCTATACACTGCCAACTAAACTAGAAACATAGTATATAATTTCTTATGCAATACACAATTTCAAGAAATGCATAGCTTTGAAGATAACCTAGTTCCCACAGGTTGATATATTTTTCAGGATAAATTATGTTTTATAAACGGTAATGACTAAATTGCAAATTCACTGACCACAAGGAAAAGGATTTCTTTGCTTTCATCAACTGATAATCCCAACAAGTACTACACATTCTAAAGATAAGTTTAAAACTAACCGAGGAAAGATCCTTCTTTAGATAATTACGAGGCCATGTTCTCTTCTCAATCAACCACGCCTGGTTATATGCGGAGAAGTAATGCAATTCTACTTTAAAATTCGTATTTTCTTAATAATATGAATTCTAATTTTAAAATAATCAGTAGAAATGATTTGTTGTTTTATGAAATTTAGTGAGAAACTGCAAAAGCTCTCCATTCTTCTAATCTTGGAAACAGTGGACGATTTTATAAATACAAATTTCACCAAGTTGTAATTTAAATTATCTACAATATGCTTTTAATGTTTATGAATTGAACAAAACTTATTTCAATCAAATACTAAAAAAAAAAAAAAAAAAAAAAAAAAAAAAAAAAAAAAAAAAAAAATCCCTAATAATAAGGCTGTGAACATAATTGGATTACAAAGACTGAGCACATGAAGTGAAAAGTTATAAATATATTTTTCGTCATACTGCTTCAAAAACAGCTGTTTTCAATACATGCATTGAGATGCATGTATTGAAAAGTTGTTCTTTTTAGTCCTAGGACCTAAAAACATCAGCTGAGGTCGAGGTCATCAACTGTTACTTCGTTTATACGAATTAACGATTGTAAAGCATCTATAAAAACAATCGATACTCTTGATTGTAAATAAGCGATAAAACATCTGTTACCATCGATTTGAAGGTAAATAGGTTATAACATTTTAGTTTTTTTTTTAAATTGTTTTTTATATTGTTTGCAGTATAGCGGAAAATATAGTTTATCACTTGGAACAAAAGAAGCTTTTCGATCCTCGCTCATTTCCCTGCGAGTTAAATTTGAGCTTGTATCTGTGCAGTAAACTGCAGAATAAACGTTTAATCGAATTTTATATTTTATACATAGCTATATTTTACACGATATTTCTAATTGTTCAATAACTACAAACTTTGAACTATAGACCTATACAAAACACAAAATTATGATTTTCTGAAACTGCTCTGAATATTTTCATGTAGCGTTAAGGAATGAAATAAAATCTATTAACAGTCAACTCAAGAAAAAAAAATCGTTCGCTAGTTATCCTTCAAAAATTGAAAATGAACGACCCATAAAGGTTGGAGGTTTAATGCAAGTTATGTGGAGGTCAAAGTCAGGAACCGAACCAATCTCTAAGCCTAAAATAGGCAAAACACTGATGAATCAATGAACGTATGGAGGCGAACTGTTTATTGGAATGCCGTGACGTCCGGATCCAGGAATAGTACAGAAACTGCGTCACTTTTGGAAGTGGTTTTTTATTCTATCTTGGTTTTTATTGTTTACCGTGGGCGAGTATTTCAGCCGATATATTACACCTTTAAGAACGTTAAATTGTTTCAAAAAGAATCCAGATACAACAACGCAAATACTGGAGGAATTACTATAATTTGTTTCGAATTTAGTGTGATGGTCGCAATTACTACGCAAAGACAGTGCAATGTGAACATAATAAAATGTTCAAGTCAGATCGTTAAATATGATGAAAGAACCAAAGTTTACATGCGAAATATGTTCTCCTTAAGAGTGACCTTGAAAAGGGGTGTCAGACTTGAAAGTCGCTCTTCTGGAAATACGAAGGTATATATTTTAGCTTTATTTAAAACACATTTTATCTATAATTGATCTTCGTATTCTTTTTATATATATCTAGATTATATATATATTTTATATATATTGATTTCTATATCTAGAAAACATTGTGCGTGCGTGTGTGTGTGTGTGGAGAGGGGGGATAAATTTGCAGTTATCTATATTTGTTTTGGACCCCTCCGAAAAAATGTTTATTTAGAAAACATTTGTCTGCGAGAATTTCTCCAAAACCATTTGATTAGTTCGACAGTGGTACTTACTTTCTTTTTATATCCACGTAAAATATAATCGCAGTAATTCCAATTGAGGAGAGTGTTGTGGAGGAAAGGCAGCCTATATCAAATTTGCATCCTAAGGTCAGAAACAAAAATATTGGTAGTAATGTGACCCAAAATCAGTAGTGTTTGGAAATTATTAATTTAAACGACCGTTCGAGGGGGGGGATTTATAAAGGGCTTTTGCGTTGCCAAGAGTTAAAAAATATCAGTTTATATATGAACAATTCCAAAACGTAAAGTATGAAGGATCGATTTAGGAAGGTGGGATTTATCCACTCTAAAAACTATCAAAGTAACTAAAAACGCCATTTCTCCCTTCCCTTTTTGTCTATAAGCTATGTATTTACTATATTTGTGCACCATTTATTTTAAATTGTAACCCGAAATGTCCGTTATAAATATTTCTAGCAAAGAATGATTTAATAAAAAAACACGCAAATAACATTTGTAAAATTCAAATATTTGTATAAATTTATTTTAAATAAAAACTAATTTAGTAGAAACCGGTCGGAACACAGAATCATAAATTATAAAATCCTTTAAAAATAATTAATTGTCGTTATTGTTAACACAAGATTTTCCAGTTACTGTACTTTATATAAAATTCTGTCAATTTGAACTTAGCTCCTTTAAAAAAAAACACGGTTATTACATGTTTTCTAAAAGTTACCCAATAAACAAATTGGGAATCCGAGGATATTGTGAAAAACTGTCAAATTAGAACACATCTGTTAAAAATCGTATTATTAAAATTGTCATCAATATTTGGCCTATCTCTTTTTTAACGTTATCCCTGAAGCTAGTTTTACCAAATACTATTCTGTACGACACCTATCACGCACTAAATTTCTAAATTTGTCATTCAGACCATTCACTTTCTTGGGGCAAGTGTGGGTATCGCTCTTCATCCTGACTCAACCCTTGAGGGATTAGGTCTAAAATGGAATCATTCTATGGGATGTCGATTCCATTTTGTTTGTTTATATTGAACAAGTAACCCGGAGTCAACCTGCAGCCCGCGGCATAGCTTTGACCGCGGAGTGACCCACATGCCACTGTTGCAGACTTGTCTCTGCCGGAACCGGATATACTTTGTCCGAATTTAATTTCAATCACCAAACACATGCGCACTTTCTTCTTAAAATGGATTTAAATAAAGAGATTCAGGGACTTTTACAACGATTCCCCTGTTGTTTCACTTTGACTGTATGCATAACAGTTAACATAGGCCCTTTGACACTGCTGGAGTAGAAGAATGTTTAGCCTTGATGACGTGCAAGTTCAGAAATCATTTATTGACCACAAAAGATAGATAACAATTTTTTTTTAAATAAAAAAAATAGTAATAATAAGAGTCAGTTTACAATTTTGAAACACGTATTTTTTAAATTCATTAGGAGGAGGGGGGAGAATATACATGTTTTTACTTTGGATAAATTTCTCTCTTTTTTTTTTGTTAAATCTGAAGCTTTAAGCAACATTACATTATACTAGGCGTAGATGAAAGACGAGGGAATAAGAACATAGTTAATCCAACTTTTGTCGGATATTAAAACCATCAAACTAAATGAACTTGCTTATTTGTATGGACTCGGACTCTGCACTTTGACAGACTGTGGCGTACAAACAATACTGGATCATGACTAACGCAATAAGCATTGTTTAATTAAATAAGATATAAGTTACATTCGTGGTTATTTGTCTTTTAGTTAAATATCGCTGTTTTGAAATTCTATCAGAAAATGTCCAATGTACTAAATTTTAGGTATTGAAAATTTTCTCAAGGGCCCAAACAAAAACGTAAGCTACTGGCCACAATACTCTGAAGAATGAGACAAAAGTTAAATTACGGACACTTCTTAAAATGTGGAATATCTCAATATGGTCGAAGTAATTTTGATAAAATATTAGTTAAACATGTAAGTTTATACACTAAACCAATTTGGTTAGCCTTACTTTTAGAAAACTATAATTTTGAGATAATGCATCATTTAGGACGATTAAAAACATCATTGGTCATTTTCAATTTAGTACTTACTTTGATCAAAATCGTAAGATCCGATTAAAAAATGGGGGGGGGAGGACTGAATATACGAGTAAAATACAAGAATATGGTGAATCTGACAGCCTATAACAGAAAACTCTTAGTATCACGATTAGTTAACAGTGTGTATTTAATGCAGCGCACTATTAAACATATACTAACACATATGCTTAACGTCTATATTAACGTTTAAAAAAACATAATGTGTACACAAAACATAAAATCTGTTTGTAATCAAAAGAAAAAACCCTACAAAATAAAATAAAGTTTGTGAGGCAATTCTGCTTTTTTTATTATGGGTAGTAGCACTGCAACTTATGTAGTAGTGCAGTTCTAAAAGGAGTGTACAGACAATATACTATCGCTATACAAGCATTAAACTTGTAGACGAGACGTCCTAGCTGTGAATCGAACAAACAACCACAATGGAAACCTTGGTAGATAACGCAGCAACCAAGTTATAGTGAAAATGTACAGGAATAGCATGACATCTGTCTGTAGAGATAGGTGAGTCTGTGACATATGTTTACTGATATGATAGCAGGTTACAAATACAGTTGCAATTCGATAAACATAAATAACAGTCATCTCACGTTCAATTGTAATTACAATTAATTTTTAATTTTCGAAATGGGCGTGGTTTTATTAGAATTCATAATGTGTTTATTTAAATTTATTTACAGTATTTGTATGAAATGAAGTGGAATGTATCAATAGCTTGTTAATTAAATTTATTTTGTATAATAATTGATTGCATTGATGAGTGTTGAACTGATAAATAAGTTTTGTCGTACGGGCTCTTTAAAGTTATATTTTTCATTTGAAAAATCGTGCAATTAAATTTGAGTTTATAGTTTAGTTTCATATATGAACTTCATTGGTATATGAATTTGATTTAAGTGCTAAAAATTTGAATATTATTTAAACTATTTTTTTTTAAATTTTATTTTGTTGCAATTAATAAAGGAAGGTTAATTACACGATAAACTAATAACAAAATATTTATTGATACATTTATAAACAAAAATGCTAAAATAAATTTTATGTTACTAGAGATTACTGGACTACTGTACTTATATAGTGCTATAGCAAAACCATTAAGTCAAACATGATGACTATGGTTAAACTACCAACCATATAGAGGCATACATTTCTACAGCACTTACTAGTAAAATTTATATAACGCTTATAAAATAAACATTTATTTTGTTTGAGTTAATAGGCGTTATTTAATATCAAATTTATACAATTTTCTACACTTATTCTTTATTTTGAAAATAGAATATTTCGTTTTTGTAATATAAAAAAAAATGTGATTTTGCCAACTCGAATTTAGTTATTTTTAGTTAATAAACGTATAATTCTCAACATTCAGTAGTTGGTTTAAACAAAATCAAGTCGTACGACGAACTATTAATTGGCATTGGGGGGGGGGGAGAAATTTAAGCTCAACGCACAAGAAATCCAAAGACAGCTCGGTATTTTAAACTCCACCAGAAAGTGTAAGTATGACAAAACACTACAATACAAAGTACAAGTTTGAATATTTGACAATTAATTATTGCTAGTCAAAAACCCTGATAGCAATAAAATATTAGGATGGAGAAAAACAATACGCAAGAATATCTCTGAGGCAATAAGGATGAATCTGAATAACGAGCCATTCAATCAATTTTACTTTCTCAACCCACAGTTCTTTCTGCTTAACTCTCAAAGGAGATTTAATTCTTCAGAAGGAAAGCAACATTGGAGCCGTTCTGTGACGTCATCAACATCATAACAAGTCTTTGAAATAACGTGGGTTGTAGCTGAAGACAACAAACACGTGGCCAAATACATTGAAACCACTTGACTTGAAATGTCCTCCGCTTGGGTATAAAATAAACTTAAAACTTGGTCTATTCATAATATCATAAAGATTGGTAATTAAAACTGACAATTTAATGAGAAATTCTGTTTTGGCGCACATAGACACACAGATACAAACAATATTATTTTCTAACTATCCCAAAGACGATTGTGTAAAAGCAGAGTATTAATCCCAACTTCAATTACATTTTAAATCTAACAAATACAACTAAAACATCTATCCTTATATAATTCCAAAATAGATAAAGTAACTATTACATGACTTGTGTGACACTTGTAACAATAAGAGTTACAAGTGGTAACTCTTGTACCACTTAACTCAATAAGAGGAGTATTATTGGTAATATTATTGATGCTTTTAATAGGCAAAGGAATTACCCACTAAAAAGACATTCGGCTAAAATCCACTATAAGCGCATAAATCTCGGATTTAGATCATAGTTGAGTATAAAGACAGAAATCATCGCCAAAACGTTTTTTAACGGAAGGATAAATATTTTTAAAGAATATTTGTTGACCATTACAATACATCTTCTCATAAAACTATCCATTCATATGAGAAAATTAAAGTTTTGAACAACTTTTTATTTAACTTTAATGTAATAGCAGATATTTCTTGTTGAAACTCCATATTCAAGGATAAAATAAAGACAAACTAACATCTTTGGTTTAATGGTGAATGCTTGAAATATAACTTAACGCCGAATTACGTAAGTGTTAAAGTGAGATCTTCTAGTGCATCTGCTATTAAAGCCAACTCAGCCGCTATTAAAACATGGATTCAGGAAGAAAGGAAGAAACAGTTTAGAATTAGGGACAATGTGAGTACGATGATGCCGCAAGGTGAAACAATTGTAGCTCATTTATATTTAAAATTAAAATATTTGAAACTTTTAGCTTTTGCTTTATTTTATCCTTGAACTTTTTATTTAATTATAAATCCTAAACTTTAAACTTAAGTGTTAACACAAATACCAACATCAATCCAGCAATATCAAGGAACAGTTCTAAATTATTGACAACTATTTTATTTTAGTTATTTTATACGTATCAAAATAAGATCACTTGAAACGATTAAAACGTGCATAACATTTTAAAATATGCAAACTGCCACAACAAAACCAAGAAAAATAAATGAGTTATTAATGTCAAACACGGTTTTAATCCGAAAAACTCGATAGACTTCAAAAATACTAAATACAAATTTTTATAAGCCATAGTATTCCATTATAATAACAGTTTTATTATGTCAGTTATCGTGTTAACAGATACTTTAATAAAGCTCAACACTTTGGTAACTCATGCGGAACTACATTCGACTATTGTCACGACCTTAAACAGCAGCATTCTCTTGTCCACGTTGAACCTTCTCTCTACCGGCCGTTAAAGTTTCCAAGTCATTCATTATTAACAGTAACTACTTTTATGAATTATAATAATAAATCGGTTATTTATCTCTTTAACACCATATCCTTCTTGATGTTTAGAAAACATTACTTAGCAATCCAAGAGTATATTCGCAATCTGTAGTGACGAGTTATTAATTCAAAAAATTAATATTAATCTTACAAGCTGTTCTAGAAAGTCGATAATCGGATCAAAGGATGTTTCGTCAAATATGATTTGTAATATAACCATTATTGTTAGATAATTGAGAATATATAAATTTTGGTCACTGCTCAGACATAGAATAGAAATCGATATTTATGTTTTTATATCACAACACATTAATATCATGTTGTGTATTGAAATAGTTAAATGTTAAAAATAAAACTGAAAAGAAAACTTGTATCGACAAAACTAGTTGATTTGAGCACAATTAATGAGGTTTTAATAAAATAACACTACAGGCCTACATCTTACACCTCCTTGGGTAAT
This sequence comes from Aphrophora alni, assembly GCA_963513935.1. Taxonomy (NCBI): domain Eukaryota; kingdom Metazoa; phylum Arthropoda; class Insecta; order Hemiptera; family Aphrophoridae; genus Aphrophora; species Aphrophora alni. The sequence continues at coordinate 130,306,816 of OY740769.1, read as the reverse complement.
TATATATTTTTCAATAGGCTTATTCATATTGAAAACAATTACATTAGATATCTGTTATAGTACTCGCCCCAGTCTTATTAAACAGACCAATTTTTACACAGTTTTACTGAATCTATAAATTATGCTTAACGTCTCAGTGACTCTGCTCTTCAGTGACTTGATGGAATATATAATTTTCGTGAGGGGTCCGGTACCGATCTTCATTATATTATAACTCCATGTTTTTTTTTATCGTGGTACTTGCATATTTAAAATGATAAAATTTTGATTGAACTGTTTTTAAGTTGAATTATCCAAAAAAACCATTTTTTTTATCAATTTCTAGAGACGCACCACAGTGCCTCTGAACCAAATTTCAATTCTACATTATTAATTGTATGGGGGAAATCGTGATTACAGCGACAGGCAGAATAGATTGAGAAAAATCAAATTTTCTGACTTCTTAGAACATAAAAAATAAATCCAAAAACAGAAGTTGATTTCTTTTGTTTTGCCATACTTTTATCCTATGGTACTGGGTAAGCAAAGTCCCCCCCCCGTCATAACTATCCTATATCGTTGACTATAGTTGTCATGGTTAAATAATTGATAAGCAATGGTATTTAAAAAAAATTAAGATCGTGTATCATAAACTGTTATCCATAATACAACATTAAACAAAACAAATTTTATGTTTGTCTTTTAATCTCATTGCTAACGCGTGAAAAAAATAATTTCTTGACTTCAAAGACATATACTACGTAGAATGAATTCCATAGAAGCATCAAGAGACTTTTACTTATTTATCACAGTTCCCGATGATTTCATTTACAAGTACAACTTCTTTCATACTCCTGCTTCAAGTCTCTACACCCTTGAACAAGTGAAATCATAGTTTATTCATTAGTGCAATTAATTCCAACAATTCCCACACGTTTCACAGAATATACGGGAGGAAATATTTGCATACAAGTAAAGGAAAACAGTCATGCAATAGGTATTTGACTGAAATGATCAGAAGCCATAAATATGTATAAGAAATGTCTTTCTAGTAAACATTCAAGGAATTTGCTTTACACCTATTTTCGATTTAACGTCCGTAAGAAATATATAGTTTAAAAAAATATAATAATCTTAATATTCAACTCAAATTTAGTTTATGGCTCAATTAAAAGAACACGACTGTAAAAATGTTTACTTGTAAAAAACATTATTTGTTTGGGTTTGTACACATAGTAGTATTGAAGTTCAGTAGTTATTTTGTCAAAATGGTCAAACGTAGTAATTTATTTAAACTATAGAAACAGGTTAGCCTATCTTATCAGAAAGAAATAACACGTGACGGCCTCGCTTAAGAAATAGAGCATGTGAAATGTTGAAATAAAGCTATGGTAATCCACAAATAAATAGTATTTCACTCCGCCAGAGCTTTAGACCTCGGGCTAAATACAATCATTAGCACATCTTATCCAAGAAGGAAATATAAAAAAAATTAAGCTTATAATAGAAGGTTAAGTTTAAACAATTTTATTTTCTCGCACAAAAATGGCAAAGTATTGTAATACACAAAAACTTCAAATTTCGAATATCTCAAAATCGATTCTAACCATTTTTATAAATTATGCAGACAAAGTGGTTGACATCTACCAAAAAATGCTGATTTGGGAGTTATATGTCGGTACAAATTTAACATAAACTCTGAAAGCTAGCCACGAAAACGTTAATAAACACAAATCGTCCCGAGCTATTTTTACAATAAGTCCATAAAATGGTTTATAACCAAACAAACGTGAGGACACATGTAAAAATTACTTCGATCTAATTGGAAAACACTTAAAATGAACACAGATTGAAATCAAATTCATTTTAGTATTTTTAAAATAACTAACTTTATATAACCACTCTACTTTGCTTTAGTACCATATAATTTTGTCAAAATAAATAGAAATATCTTCGGCCAAATTGCAGATATTCCACCTTTTAGATCGGCGTCCATTTTTTCAATTTTGAATCTATTAGTTTGAGTGCCGTAACAAATATTTGTGATTTTGCTTACTCTTTAGTTTTGTGTATGTCAATGTCGGTGCATTGTTTATTAATTTCTAAACAATGTAATAATGAAAGATTTGTGCAAGTTTTGACACTGCAATTCTGTTTACTCTCGACGTTTTAACCACAATGAATATATAAAGATTCAATGGTTCGATCGGTTGAAAATTTAAAGTTCGATGCAAGATAGGCGGTTTGGTAAAAAAAAAAACAGACGATTTAGATTTGAATTGTATGTTACATGTTGGGAGAAAAAGTGTTTTTTTTTTTAAACCATTATGTATCGTCGTGGCCCTAGTTTTGATAACTTGAAATGTTTTGGGAAATATTTTCTCGTTTGGTCACAGACAATTTAACAACATTTTAAACTTTCAAAATAAAAGCAGACTAAATACATTTTTAAGCAAATGTATTTTATAAACTACATTTTTATAAAATATTGATTTTTTACATTAAAAATAAAAATATATAAAATAAAATTTACGATTTTTGTTTTGTTTTCAGACTTTCATTCCGAGGAAATAAAAAAGTGGAGGAGGGAAAAAAAAGAGAGATAGACAATAAACTGTAACAACGGAACGATCAATAAATGAAAATAACCATAATTAATCTTGAATGTAATGTAGGGAATTTCGTAACAATTTCCAATTAAACGAATTGTATGTTAACATAAAACAAAGCTTAACCTTATTTCATAGAAGTAAAACAAAGAAAGCAGTGTTTACAGTGAACAAGTAATGAGGTTTTAACAATGCATGGGTCACGGTTATGAATGGCCTGTGTAGCAAATTACACGGAGCAATCGTATGGTATACTGTGAGATATAGAATCGAAAGTTAATGCGGAAAACTACCTTTTAAAGTAGTCAGCATTCCAAATCATAACACAGTAGAGACCTGGCGAAACTCGAATTTTAAGAAAAGCGTAAGAAGTTAGCGTATCATCAAAAGTGGATTTACTATATTTAATATATTTTAAGGTCATATTTGATGAGAGACATTTTCAACATGACGTAAAGTGTTTCACACTTTTAATACACTTACATAACTTTAATTACTTAATTACAATTAATATCAGTTTTAAAGCTGTGTGAATTAATTATTAAAACAATTTCAAACACTTTATAGGTGCATCTCGATTAAATCCGCATACCACTTTGAACCCATTATGAAAGATGGGACCATATAAAGCACAAGGAAAACTCATTACTGAGATTTAAAAAGCTTCTTTAAACAAAGCAAATGAACATATAACCCTAAGTAAACCTTCAAGTTGGAATTTTCACTCCTGTGTGAAATCATGGGCCTCGTAAATAAGTCAAATCTAATTTACTAGAGGGAGAATCCAATTAAGACACAATGTAAACATGTGGATCAATGTGGCACTAAGGGAAGCGGAGCAAGAAGATATGTTAGCGTGAAGTATGCTCTACATTTCATGATGATATACTGTGCTAAGTACCGTACAACATTCTTTTGTACAGGAAATAAACTGACCGCGGTTAGTAAAAGTTACTTAAAATAGTTATTCTGAATTAAATACTCACACTTTGATCCTAAATTGGCTGCACTAGTTCTGCGTAGCAGTCATGTGGTAATTTCTTTCTACAAGTATTGTTTGTATTCGTGTTTATTTGTTGTCCCAAGTATAAATGATGAACTAATTGTAGTGTTTTGTTTTTACCGTATTTGGTCTATATTTGAGAAAATCACTTTGTTTTTATTGGGTGCTCAATTTTGGTACCCCAAATTTCCACCAATTTTTATAAAAAACACAATGAAATTTAAAGGTACTGTGCAATAAATTTCATGAAAAATTACCAATAGATGGGCAGATGGACCAGACGTGCATAAACACATACTCCCCCCCCCCACACATACAGAATGAAACACGGATAGATAAAAATGACGTCAGAAATGAGGTTACAGTTTCAATTCGCATTCCTTATTAGTAGGTTAAAGACTGGGAGCCTCACACCTAATCTCCGCGGTTCAGTAATTCATTCATTCCACCGTCAATATTCCCATTTTTTGTTATTAACACAAAGTACGTGTCAATTTGTACATATACCGTGGTAGACTCGCTATTCATGATCATGGCCACCCACGGCCATCCGAATTAATGATATTAATCCCCGTTCTATTAAAGATTGTAACGTTTTGTCACAGAACAAGACTAAATAAATTGTTTAAAACACTTCAAAAAGTTTGAAGCCTATGTATAGTTTCTGTCCGAACGAAGGGATTAATTTCTAAGCTATTTTAACTAATCTCTTAGTTGCGGTGGTATACTTGTGCTCTACAAAGTCAAATTGTTTTATTTTTATTTTAAACCAAGAGAGATTGAAATAACCCTAAAAAAAAAATTGCTAAAAACCAATGAAAGGCTCTTCTGTAATTACTTTACGCTCGTAAACAATAATATAAAAAAACGTGGATAAGAAAAAACACATTTATTTAGCTTACATAAATCGACAAAACTCGGTAATTCCATTAGATTTTGAAATAACCTTATTTGGGAACAACTATTTTTTTCCCCTTCTTTTTTTCCCCTCTCTTTCTCCCCCGTTTCTACCAAACGATATAGTTTTATTTAGTCAAATCAGTAACTCTTGAATTTCTGAGTATTAACAATATTATTTACAAAATTCTGGGAGTAGAGAGCTTCAATTTTCCGTTTTTTTATTATGCAAAATTTTCCAGCTAAGAGCGGATTCCGCTCAACATTTAAACCATAAAGAGGCTTGAGAGCAACGGAATTCACTACCAATGACTTAAAAACAAGTCAATAATTTTCTAAGAAAATTGGTCACCAGCCCATATACAAGTCGTTCTGTACAGCAACTCTAGAATGACAGGTTGAGTCTCCTGTAGACCTCCTTACCCCGACCCATAGTGCCAAATAATGGACCACACCTTCCTCACAGTTTCCCTTTCCTCCAGAGTTTCTTCACTTATCTCGCACAATTAATTTCTTAAGCAGTTAACAAATATCAAGAAATACTAATTGATTTCCCATATATCCACTCCTAATTGTACAATCTCGTTTGATAAACAATTATCATTCCAACAATAGATAAGAACTATTTGATTAAGAGTAGAGTGTAAGTAACAGGAAGCACTGACTAAATTTAGCCGTGATATAAAGGTATTTCACTACAAAATGTCAAGTCTGGCCTTCTTTTAATTGACACTATAAATAAACAGAGAATTGAACAAATATGATTTCAAAATTTTGTGGATATAACACTCACTCTCATCCCCTGTCATGAAAAGCGAAATTATAAAATGGCCTCATTCAGTATGTATGTCACCAATGATTTCTGAGAACCGTTGTCTCGTTTTTTCACAGTTGGTAACTTGGGATTATTTTTCGTTCCAAAGTATGCAATATGCATGTACGTTTCAATAGTAGTTATTCAATATGTAGGGGTAACACCACTACAGGGAAAAAACAAATATAAATAAATAATGATTCTCAAAATAAGTTATAACGATTTTTTTCAAATTATTCTCAACATTAACCCTCTATAATTAGCACAGTGATTAATATCATATGATGTTATATGAATATTATCTTCACATTTTATTTGATTGCAGTATTATTACAACGTATAGAAACAATTTAATCTCGAGGTAGACTGATAAATAATGTTGGTTAATCAGGAAGTCCAACACAGATGTATCTAATCCCCTAAGTAACAGCCAACGGCTATATCAGGACAATACTCAATATCCTGTTACAACCGAGACATGCAATTTTCTAGTCTCGTTAGCTAGCACGATTTCACACCATCTATTTCTAATACATTACCTCTTCTACAGATCAATGTATGTAATGAGTAGTCACTCCACGAAATATTCATTCTAAACTATACGTTTTTAGTTTTTAAACCTTAAAGACCCTAACAAGTACACAATTATATCACACACTTTTGAATTAACCTCCAATCTTAAATAACGAAAATTATGGATAGCTTTGTACTTTAAAATTCCAAGTCGGGAGTTACAAATCAAAAAATATAGAACGACCCGGAAGCTGTGATGGTAACACGTACTGTATATAAGGCCCAGTCGGTTTCGATAAACTTTTGATGAATAGTAAAATGATCTCAAGTAAATTGAACTAAATGAAATATTTAAAAATCATTTATTATAACGTCAGGTTATCAAACTATTTTTATTTTTAACTACTGACGGTTACAGGTATATCTGTTCTATTGATACAAAGGAATAAAATTGCGCATCTTCGGGATTATGATTTTCCGAACTTGTATTCAGTTGCGACTATTTCAACACATCATATGCTAATTTGTAATGTTTATTTGTACCGGTTACAATCCTTATAATGTGACAAGTGTTTAGGTAGGGAATTGAAACTACACGTCGCGTCGGATCAAAGAGTCATCTAAATAATTTAAGTTTCTTACCACCTGCAAGTTAATAAATATACCAGGTGTGTACGTATGTTATATTTACAATTTAAAGATTACTCGGTCTAAGAAATAAACGCAAAAATGGAAGTAACTTTTATATCGAACATTTCCCTGTTCCATACAACATGAGTCTATTATTCAAGAAATTCCAGAAAAAAGGATTTCCATTAATTAGATGACCCCCAAAAAAATCCTAGACTAGTGTATACCTTTCTAAATCTTAATCTACTTATTTTCCCCCGTACACTTGGACTAATGCGCCTACTACGAAATTGGAAAGTACAGTAAATAGTTAAAGCCTGATAGACCAGCTACAGTCGGACACTACTTGTCACATTACAGTAATCTGACAGTATGAAATGAATCGTTATAGAAATCAAGTTTTAATATTTATTTGTAGTCGTTTGAGTTTAACAAAGAGCGGCCATGTTTCTTTTTACTAATGTCTTTCTATTTTCATTATTACATCGACGCGGGGAGTCGTGTGTCTCTATTCATTGTATAAATTGAATTCCTTATTAAGGAGAACCGATATTGACTTTGCTTTAAACAAAATAGTGATGTATTTAAAATTACTGGTGCGGTTATCAAAAATTATCGTGTTTTAAGTTAAATACAAAACTGTGAAATATGTTTGCATTCCATAAAACAAGTATGTACTAATAAGGTCATAATACAAAAAAACACAATTTAAGGACACTATTGTTTTGACGGATATGCACAGCAATTTTAACTACCATATAAAATCGTATTCTGAAAACTGAATTCATCAAAATCAGTAGAAAAAAAAGAGAGAAAAAAAAGAAAAGAAAAAAACACTACTTCAACTCCTTTAATTTTTTAGGGATACTGGTGAAAATTAAAAATTCAGACACATATGTATATTCACCCCATTGAAACGATAAATTTGTTACATTTTGCAATAGTAAAATCGTTGTCTTTGTATTCTAAAAAAATGAACCAAAATTGTTTTAAAAATGTACGCAACCACGAATAATTTTAAAATTAATACCGAGAATTTCTGAATAGAAATTTTTGAGTGATGTTTCATTTATGTTCGATTACAATCAAATTTAATTGATTAAAATAATTTACCAACTTTCAATTTATTTTCATCGTAATTCAACGCCAAATACAAAAAGTTCCGTAAGTTAACCTTGAAACGTGATGCTTTCAAGTGAGCTTTTTTTAATGAGTAACGGTACATGTGGCTGTTAATATGATTAATTCGACAGTGAATTAATAAATTAAACCATGGGGCTAACCTGATCAATTGGTTAAAACTGTTAATTGCACAAGGCAACTCGTCATAATAGCCTAGGAAATGTAATACTTAATATTTAGAATTTATTATTTCATCAGATGTTGGTGTCGTTATTCGTGTAAATCTGTTGTACATAATGAACTTACAGGTATTATATAATAAAGACGGATTATGGTCAAGAACCACCAACGTGTATATTACATAACATGTAAACATCTATAAATATAACAATAAGCTAATGTAGGCTGCAACACTGTGCCAGTTGTACCTACACCACGGAAGTGTCAAGACTAGACAAGGCTTAGTGTAGGCATATTTAATACTTTCTACGACATATAGTAAGTAGGACCTACATTAATCACGTCACAACGCAAATCTAATAATGGTAATACACATGTTGCAATATTCAGTAGATAGTACATGAGTTTAATACGATATAACTTCTCTTGTCCAATTAGTTCATTTATTATAAACAAGCCTACAAAAAACCCACAATATATTATTTATAAACGTCCCCTCCGATGGTTATCCATCCCGCTAGCGGATCGATTTTTAATGCATGGTCTAGTCTATCGACCGGAAAACACGTATTTTGCAATTCAACATTTCGCCCACTTAGAATCGTCCTATCGCAATAAATAAAATACCGCTGGAAAGCTAATGTTCCGTAGATGCATAATCATGCAAAAAATTTTTTTTAATACCACAAAACGTTATAAATAATATTCCAAAAATTGCTGAAGTCGCATAGTTTTTATGCGTAAAATCAAAGATTTGAACTGCGCTGCCATTTTTGTCATATGATCACAAATCTATTTTTCTGTCAAACAGGTCGAACAAAACACTGCTCTGTAGATCACATCTTTCTGTTTCTATCCGTGGTTTACAAATTGTTCCGTGTGTCATAGATCGCGAAATATTTCTGTCTAACCAAAGAAGTACCAAACGGAAGGAATTTCACTTGGCATTCGGTTCATTTTACTAAATAAGATAATAGATTATTCAATCGATATTTTGTAACCGATCTTTATAGTATGTTGTAGAGAAAATTTCATTCTACAAGTTGGTAATACTTGATATATCCTAAAGTTACTTTGAGGTTTATGTTTTGAACTCGGAATGTAGCTAAAGTTTGTGACATAAATTGAAATGGAAAGGCGTAGCGCATATTGTTTTGGGATTATATATTTCTGTTATTCTGAAGGTTTGTGTATACAAATTGTATATAAATTGTGTATACAAGTTCCAATATATGTGTTTTTATTTCTAAAGTTAATTTTTTTGAGTGAAGTTCTAGTTTTTGAATGGTTTATATTTGGGCTAACCTCTAGAAAAGTTACAAGCCTAGGCCTAAAAGTAAATTTTCTTATATAGTGTTTTTATTTCATTATACAAGTGTATATGTGTGTAAAGTTTATTGTTTTAGTGAAATCTAGTGATTTTGTCTTAGGCCTAGCTTTAGAAAGTTACTAGTTAGGCCTAGGTTGTCGAGGTTACAAACCTAACCTAACTTTTGTCGATTTCCACTTATACGGGAAAACATTTTTATTTTGGAAATTTTAGAATTTGATATTTTTTTATCAATTGTTATTCACATTTATACTAGAAAACGTTTGTAATACTTGAAAAAAATGTAAAACAAAATTATCTATGCTCAATTGGACTTTGAAGTGAAATTTAGCCTTCAATTTTTGTGTGTTTTTTTTTGTTCTTTGCCATACTGACTCCAAAATTATTTTTCAAACTTTTTTTTCATTACACTACTAAATTCTATAAACCTTTCTGAATATAATGATATATAGAAGTTGGTTTTCCATAAATATTACAATTTTTGATGAATTTTTGAACAATGTCCCTTTTTTCGTAAAGCAATTTCTGTATTTTTGAAAATGTAACAATTTCCCCCCCCCCTAAATATATTCACAAATATATTACAAATCTCTAGTAATAGTTGAAAAAATTCTTTTTTTTTTGTATGGTGTACATTACCATTTCTGTGAAATTCTTCCATCCGTTACTATTTTTTGCTATTTGACATAAAAACCCCAAGTATTTTATATCTAACTTTTTTTCACTATACAGCTAAATTCTATGCACCTTTCTGAATATAATGATATATAGAAGTTGTGTTTTCCATAAATGTAACTATTTTTGGTGAATATTTGAAAATAAGCGTAACAAATTCCCCTTTTTCGTAAAATAATTTTTAAAATTTTGAAAATGTAAGAAATTTTTCCCCCCTAAATATATTCACAAATATACAAAACTTTTGTATATCTTGAAAAAAGGTGGTAAGCTATTGATTTTGGATGATACAGGTTTTTTCTGAAAAATGTTAACTTCATTTTTTGACATCTAACATACTTACTGCAAAACCGTTAAAAAAAAAAAAAAAAAAAAAAAATATTACATAGATGAATTGTATGCATCTTTCTGAGAAAAATGATGTCTTATAAGTTAGGTTTTGTATAAAAATAATATTTTTTATTAATTTTTAAACAAACGAAGCAAATTAACATGCGCCGCCTGTAGGGTTATATTAATACATTATTTATAAACGTTCTGTTTAGAAGATAAAACTCAAATTGGACAATTCCAACTAAAACTAAGATTATAATCAAAAATTGTAAAAAAAAACGAAACTACCAAAATCTTAAAATTTTAGGTAAATTGCATTAGCGCATTTCAATAATTTTAAAATGTCATTTTTGTTAAGTATCTTTGAAAAATTTGACGCCTCCTTTTAAAAAGGAAAATTCATATTACCAGATTCTACCTTCCCTTATTTTTGATTTATGAAAAAAAAAATTTTTTTAATCTATCCATTGTCAATATCGTGCAAAAAATAGACATAACTCTGAACGGTGGCACATATTCATAAGTTTATAAGACCTCTCTTAAAGAACTCAAGCAGCCCTACCAAACTTTTACAGCCCTAACACATTGACACACAGAATTTTGAAAATGGATATTTCTACTCTTCACCTCTTCTCCACAATAACATAATATTTGGAAATAAACCCACTCGCTACATTTGTATGTTAATAGGTTACGTTATGATACAATATTACTTTGGAGTTTAACATGTTTAGGAAACATATGTTTCGGGGTTTCTTGATTAGTGTAGGGGCTTATACATATTTAAAGAAGTATATATTGTTATTGAATGAAACATATTTCATCTCAGTAAATGAGTAAGCGTTGAGGGAAAAAATTGTTAAAATTATTTTTAATATTAAGTTAAAAATAGAGTTGGTCCTGAGTGCTGCTGCTGAAGGAATGTCCTACATAATAAACTTCATCTTGGTAGGTTAATTAGAAATAATCAAATCACAAACACATTGTTCTTTCCTTGTACAATTTTGTGTAACATCAGTACGATATTTTTCAACTAGGAATTTATTTTCTAAACAACCTCAATTATTTGGAGATAAATATGATAATATATCAAATTTAATGTTAAATTGATTGGAAAGTTTAATAAAATAACTGAAAACAAACAAAAGAAAAATATTTGAACATAACATGAACAAACCATTTTGTTAAAAACTCGAATATAACGTGAAATCGGAAAGCACAATTTGAGGGAAAGGTAACCGATTTCGAACAATGGATGAATGCCAGTATGTAGACAGTGAAATTCTGGGAAATGATAATTCGACTGTGACAGCGGTCATTGCTCCTTGTGGCCACGCTATCACATCTGCTCACTCTCAATATTAGTCTACCTTCAAAAATATTGCAACTTGGATTCCTTTTCCATTTAAAGCAATCTTCCAACGTTACGTTTTTTTAATCACAGAGCAAGTCTCAATTATTATAAATGTTAATATGTACCTAATTAAAAAGAAAAAAAAATGACAATGAATGAGATTCATACTAGAGTATATTTTTTATATTATTTTAAGATAGCAAACGTTTACAAAATGGTTACAGTTCGATAAAAGCAGTAAATCAGCCTAAAAACCCAATATTTACAAAATTGTACGGATGGCTTAACAAACTTTTCAACGGGATCAAAAGTTTTTCAAACTATTTAAAGAACTAAAGTCTGTTAGATATATGAAAATTGAATAAAATAAGAATAGAGAAATTTCAACTGCTCGGTACCATTATATGGTCCCGGATGATTTCAATAGCTCTCCTATATTTCCAATAAGGAAATCAGTCATTAAAGAAATTTCTGGTGTTTAAAATGTTGGTATCGATAGACAGGTTATGTAATATAAGTATTACATAGCCATAGAATGTTAAGCAAAAAATATATAGAACTTCTGTTAATGCCAACTTTGACTCTTTTTCAATTGAAAAAAAAAAGAAAAGTTAATTACTTTCACAGAAAATATAAACTAATCCAGCTGAACTTGTTTCTATGAAAGTAGGCCAACAGTTCGGTGGCGGGGGGATCCTAAATGTTTATTTTAAAACTGCAATAAAAAAGTAGATAACATAGTGTACGTAAGCCTAGGCTGCGTGTTGAACAACTGCAGAACGTGTTATGCCTAATTAATTGCCATCACAGTGAACGTTTCAGATATGAGGCCCTGTAAGGTGTACCACACTCAATGGGATTTTAATAGCACCATTCCCCTTCCTTGTTGTTTTCAGTAAGGCAAATATAGAAGTGTGACTAAGAAATGAGCACCGATCATAATACTGTGTAGCCTTATACATACGGTTCCTCAAAGAACTACATGTATATCTGATTTGTGACTATTTATAAAGAGCCACATTAAGGCATCACGAATCAATCAAAAATATATGTTTACACGATATAATACTTCACAAGATAGGCAGACATATATGCAATTCTATAAAGTCATATTTAATGAGAGCAAATTTAACATGTCACAAACTATTGTTATTAAAGTTTAGGTGGGGATTATTATTGAGATACCTGTAGCCACAAGAAGAATTGCAACTCATCTTTAAAATTCTGCTACTATAACATCTACAGAAATAAATACATTGTCTTTATACCAAACCGTAATTAAGAGTTCAAAATATAACCATTCTTACATTTAGAATATAATTTTATCTAATTTATTTCACACATAAATATAATATGCATTTAAAATATGTAGGTTTATTGTACAATATTAACAAAACTACGAAATAATTGATTTTTCAATAGGTATGTGATATTTTAAATCCAAAAGAAAAAATAAATATAGTAAAAATCGGTTAATTATCTATAGTGTTATGGAAAGGTTCTTGAAGTAACATTAAGTTTTGTAAAAACAAAAGGTTAAATTTTGAGGGATTAAAGAAAGATCACAATTGAAAGAATGATAAGAAACATTTCATAAATGCACAACAGAAGCTCATTCGCTGAAAAGAGTTCCCGTTTGTTTGTCATTTAACAAAACTGATATCCAGCCATTCTTTTGTAACATTCATTTAGAAATAAAAATTAAAATAATTGATCCAACAGTTTAATTAGAAAATATTATGGTAAAATACCTAAATTTATTACAGCAAAGGTAATACAGTTTTTTTTTTAATCAAGTTGCACAGTTTAAAATTATTGTTATTAATTTATATAAATAGTAAACTAAACATTTATATGGTCATAATTTGCTGTCTTAATTAGGTATTGTTCCTAAACTAGTTATAAAGTTAGAAAAAATAACATTCAAAAAATCTCGAAAAACATAGACAAAGCGACGGGACACATATATAAATCTATTGGAATATTATAATTGTATTGCTAATATAATAAAGCTTTAATTTGGTTTTACTGTACTTGATAAGTTGTTATAATTCCTCGCACTAGTTATTTATTATTTTTACAAGTAAAGAGTACAATTTGTCTGAATGTCTGAACTGTCACGTCCGTTATAGCAGAACAGAATTTGTAGTAAACAAAGTAATAATTTGAAATATAAACCCTATAGACTTCAAATTGGATAAAACGACGAACATGAATAACGAAAATGGTGTGGGACTAGTTTCACAAACGGATTAACGGAATTTTGCAACAAGACCTACAGATCTCACAAGACAGCTGACATTAGCTTCCCGCCTGTTTTGAAAAGGTTAGAGTAAATAAAAACTAGTGTGACTGCCAACATCAAATTAAACATAAATGTACGTAAGGTTATAGACTAAAGAACTAAACATAACAAACTCAATTATATTTTTACAACTGTTTTTATTACATAGTAAAATTTGTCTAAGTGACACGTCCATTACAAATTAATAGCTGTACTGTACGAGTTATATCCTGTGTCTGAGTAACAAAACAGTTTTACAGGATAATTATTTATTGTAAGAACAGAATAAAAAGAGACGTCCAAAATATGAATTTTTAATTGTACCAATCCATAACCAGAAAGATAGAGAGAGACATTAGAGTAGAGAACAGACACACCAAGACGATAAATAAATACGAATATAAACTGCACTTAAAGATATTTTGGTTCTAATTTATACATTTATTTTATGTAACAAATTTATAATTACAAATTTATATTACAAATAAACAGCAGATGTAATTATTTTTCTACACTGAACAATCTAAAGCAGGTTTTCCTCAGCAGGTTGTTTGTTGGAGGCTGCGACAGGATACAGCGTTGCAATTTACTTGCATTAGACAGAGAGGGGGCTCGCAAGAATGAGACTGTATTTGACAACAGCGCGTTCGGGTCAGATACCAGGAGTCCTGGCCAAGCCTATAATAGTAGTAAGAAAAACAATCTTTGGCCGTCATAAGGTTTGATAAAGAAAACAGAGATTGATGAACAAAAAATAATAAAGTACACTATTAATAAAAAATGTGTTTAACCACGAAAATTTGTACTTATTTGTTACAAGCAAAGGGTCTAAAAATACTGTTACTTACAGCTTCCAATCTGCATCCACTAATATCTAAAATTGTTTTCTACATTACAAAATAAGAGTTACTACTAAAATGTGTCACTTTTAACGCGTAACTTTTAAATTGGACAAAAATCAGTAAAAACCGATCTCGTAACCGAAATTTGACTTTACGATTCCTTAAATACGGTTATTACTAAAAAATAAAGAGTTTTCAGCAGTTCATTCAACCTTTAGAGAAGGGATCAAGCTTCTCGTTTTAATATAATAAAGCACGACTATAAGTTCTGGACATAGGACAATATCGCTAAAACGGGAGGTATACAAATGTCTCAAGAAGTGGAGATAATTATTAGACCCGGATGTCTAAATGTTATTCATTATAAAATTAATATTTAATAATATTGAATATAAAATGAATATGTTTGTAGATCCTTGGGCGAAATTCAAAATATATTAAATTTTTTCATGGCGTCGAGATTGAAAATGACATCTTTTTATGGGAGTAACTGGAAAATGAAGTCCGTACGTTACCCCCTCCCCCCCGGTCATCAATAGTCTATCAGACATAAAGTAAAGACGCTATGTGGGAGAAAACTCATGTGTTAATATTTTTAGGTTATGTATAGGTATTGTTAACTAAACTCAGTCTGATTAAATGTTTTTTATGCAAACAGGATTATAACTTTGACTATCGGAATGTGCTTCCTTAATATATAAACAGTAGCTTAATGACAGCAGCTCAATATATCTTATTGTGTATGCAAAGTGGGAAGCCTTAAATTACGAAACTTCAGAGCGTGACAAATACATCTAATTGTGTTGGGTTAGGTTATTGTACTACAATGACAAGTCCCGTATTCTTCCATTGTGTGTTCCCAATAAAATGCTAATGCTTTATAAAGATTACCGTGATGATTATTTGTAGTAAATTCAAAGTTTTTATTAAAATTTAAAAATATCACATCCATGTTTACCATACAACATAGTTAGAATTTTAAACTTGGACGACAAAATGGCATTCCTCCAATACCCATATTATTTTAATGGGATTATAACTCTCCGCAACAGAAAGAGTGGTATTCAAAGGACATTGAACATTACGGGACGTTACCCAATATATGTGAAAGTAAATGTAATAAACAGAAAAGTTTGTGTTAAGAGAATAAAATGAAGGGTACGGAAGATGAAGACGCGATTGGTTGAAACCAAATTGTAATTAACATTAAATAAATTATTTTGAATCCTTTTTATGAGTTGGATGGTTTGTAAGGCCATTTGGATGTTCGACATAAGTAATATTCCCGACTACGACTCCAGAATATGCTCTTGTTATCGTTAAAATTAGTAATAATTTTCCTTAAATGTTTTTTTAGGAACACAAGTTTTTTTTTGGGCAGTTTTACTTTTTAGTCGAAAGTTACATATCACAAGTTATCGACTCAAAATAATTTCAAAATTGATTAGCTACAATAACGAATTGTAATTGTAAGCTTGTCGACAACAGCTGAGAATTATAATTCATTGCCAACTTTAAAAAAGAAATGAGTATCGACTAAGAAAATAAAGATAAAAATATGAACTATCGATTGATACCAAATTTAAGATTGGAGAATAAAATAGTGGTAACAGAGCTTTTCGTAAATTCTATGCTTAATTAAATAGCAACTAGTTTCTAATTAAACGTGCTGTAGTTTCACAATATATAATTACTGCACATCTCCTCCTAATGCTACAATGATCAAATATACTAAGAAATGTTGATAGAATGTTTCAAGAAAACTGGATCAAATTCTAACAATTTATTCTTGAGATTCGAAGCCACAGACATATAATTTATAAATGATAAAACTCTTGCACAACACACCTATTTTACTTTGACTTTCTCACACAAACGTAGTTTTGTGACGAGTCAAAAAAATTGCAGTTGTTTTTGTGAAATATTTTGAAGATCCTATGATGTCTATCGTGCATAAGACGGCTCTTCTAATCGACAGATTTTTGATCCAAAACTGAAAATGTATCATAGACGCCATGTTACAATATCTTAAAGTTGGTCTGATGGATTTTATAAAATACCGATGAAATTTGAATGTTTACGGTCCAAACAGCAGGCAAAAGAAAATACCAATAAAACCTCGATTATCACAAAAATTCGTTGAGCTATAGAAACTTTGGTAGAAGCTAAGACTCGCAAAATGCTTGGAAAATAATTTGCCGGCGAATGTTGGCACTGTGTGTCTACAGGTAACGGTGTGGAGAACAGGTTTTGCCTCCTTGTCCGTCTGTCTACCCACTTCTGTCTCTCTCCCCAGTCTCTGGCATCCTCTCTATTCATCATCTCACAATTATATCGTATTATTCCTAATTACTTAACAAAGAACGCCCTGTTATTAGACTCGGAACACACGAACTTTTTTGTACTTTCTTAAATTTACGTTACTAAAAAGAAAAGTATAGTGGTTCCAAAAATAACAATTAAAAAAAAAGATTGTCCATGATTTTCTATTTAATCTAAACTGCTGAACCGATTACAATGATAAAACTTGTTGGCCTTTAAAGGACTTTTTCATTCGGTAGGCCTACTAGGAACAAAAAAAGTTTGTTCAAATTTTTGAACTTAAGTTAAAATCGTTTTGTACGAGTTTGTCCTTGTACAAGTTTCATATATTTTTCTACTACGGCTTATATACTCACGTTGCGTTTAACATCCGATACCAATGGACAGTAATATTACAAATGGAACATCTTTTGATGAGTTGGTCGTGGAGGTTCTACTTGTTAGCATGAGAGGAAACACAGGATGTAGGATATCTATCTACGTCATTAGAAATGGCACATCCATGGTTCCCCATCTACTTAGGCAGGAGATCCAGTTTAGGACATATTTCCAAATTGTGTAAAGAAACGCGTAATTTGGCCAACCATTTTGTGATATGTTCTGATTTAGAGATTGTTCATAATATATAAAAAACAAATACAACATGTGTAATTTCTTGTTAAATACTTGACATACATTAATATAATGCCAACGTTGGAACAATAATTTTATATTAATGGGACTAACAGAATCTGAACGGTATTTCTAAGTCCGTTACCGATCCGATCTGGATACGGGACGTCTCACAAGCTTTACAAAAATTCACTACTGTACAAAATACTTTTAATCTGAGTTTCACAAACCAGATGAAATTGGGACAATAATTTTATACAAATGGGACTAACAGAATCTGAACGATATTTCTAAGTCCGTTACCAATCCGATCTGGATACGGGACGTCTCACAAGCTTTACAAAAAACCACTACTGTACAAAATACTTTTAATCTGAGTTTCACAAACCAGATGAAATTGGGACAATAATTTTATATGAATAGGACTAACAGAATCTGAACGGTATTTCTAAGTCCGTTACCAATCCGATCTGGATACGGGACGTCTCACAAGCTTTACAAAAATTCCCTACTGTACAAAATACTTTTAATCTGAATTTCACAAACCAGATGAAGTTGGGACAATAATTTTATATGAATGGGACTAACAGAATCTGAACGGTATTTCTAAGTCCGTTACCAATCCGATCTGGATACGGGACGTCTCACAAGCTTTACAAAAATTCACGACTGTGCAAAATACTTTTAATCGGAGTTTCACAAATCAGATGAAAAACTAAAATTAAATTACGAAGTAGAAAATAATATTAATAATATTTCATAAAGAAATTATTCAGATTATTGCAGAACAAAAAAATTCTAGCAAAGTTAAGTATACTAACAAAACCTCCATGTACATTTTGTTCAAATCGTTTCAACGAGTATAGAAACAGGCGTCAAATTTAAAGTCTGACCTTTAAAAACAAAGATATTGAAAGATCATTAATACCCAGGACAAACCAATATAAAACTTGAGGTTCAAAATGCATTGTTGTGTTTCATTAAAATAATCTATTATTACATTATCTTAATACATTTTTGAATTTTCTCCTATTTTAACTCTCCAACCCTTAATCATTGTCACCAAACTGACAACTGTTCTGTATATTGAAAAAATTATCATTAACTGAAAAATATAACTTATTTATTTATCGTAGAGAAAACACGTAATCAAGTTAAATGCACGCAATTGTGATTGGTGAATAAAATATAATAATGAAATTCCTCACGAAGGACTACTCATATGGAAATATAAAACAAAAAGGATTAAAACCTGTACACATAATAAACTAGGCTAAACATGTCAATGAACTTAAGCAGCTCAAAACAAACTTAACATAACTTAGTGTCTAAACATTTTCTCACGCAACCACTACATCCACAAAAACATACGAACATATAATTATAAGTAATAGGTGTTATTAAAATAATAATTACGGACAAGACTGTAGCGTCAGGACACTGAAAGGATCTCCGACTTACCTGCAAGGAAAAGAAATAATTAAGTTAGAAAACATTGCTATAACAACTTTAAAATATCAAAAAACAAATACACTAAGTGAACTGTTAACATAGATCAATCAGTGGACTACCAATATTGGATGAAATAGAATATGGAAATTGTCTAGGACAACTATTTTTATTATATTTAATTAATATAGAGCGGTAAGACAAAATTTGATAATGATATGGTAAATTTGCTTTTTCGCGTTGTGTTATTTATCTGTTATTATAAATAATAAGAAATTAAATTTAACTTGCCGAAACAGCTGAGGGACAGATTTTAATTAAGGAACTATTTTTGACGGTAAAACAGTTAATATATGTTAACATTATCTAAACCAGTATTTCGTAGACAAACGGATTTAACAAAAAAGAGCATTTTTCATTGATGTGTAATTGCATTTTCTGGGAATGTTTTATTTCTAATATTGGGAAACCAGCACAGTACTCATGAGTCAACTGTTTTGCCTGTAACAAAAGTGGCAGATTCTATTGCAACTTCTAAATCAAATAGATCTGTTTGGTTGTTAGTTCTAAGTAGCATTTTACACCAATCAATTTGAAAAGGGGGGGGGAACAGCATTTAAATTAACAGTATTTTTCCCAAAACCAAAATAATATTGTAACGAGTCAGAGACCCAAAAATATTCTTGTGTATTCAAATTATTTTTAATGACTATAAATAATTGATTAGTAAATCAATACCAAAATGATATAAAAATTTAAATCCAATTATGAAGAATAAAAAGTGTTATTTTATCTAAACCTAAATACAACTAATGACAATAAAACAAAACTATAATTAATTGATTAGAACATCAATACCAAAATGTTATAAAAATTCAAATCCAATTATAAAGAATAAAAAATGTCATTTTATCTAGACCTAAATAAAACAAACGACAATACAACAAAACTATAAAGAATTAATTCTACCTCCCTCATTAGATCAATAAAAATTCTAAGAAACTAGTAAACCACAAGAATAAAAATCACTTGAATTAGCAAA
Organism: Aphrophora alni; assembly: GCA_963513935.1. Lineage (NCBI taxonomy): Eukaryota > Metazoa > Arthropoda > Insecta > Hemiptera > Aphrophoridae > Aphrophora > Aphrophora alni. The sequence continues at coordinate 130,286,826 of OY740769.1, read as the reverse complement.
CTTCAGTTTTGAAACTTCAATCTATTGAATAAAACCCACATATGTTTAGAGCAAACTGTTTATTTTGAAGTAGGCGACGTTTTAATGATTAAGACAACTTCTTCAGTACACACATTCATATACAAACGTCAGTATCATAAGGTTAATTGGCATGTAAAAATTGCAGCTGATTGATAGGAAAATAATCTCTCTCTCTCTCTCTCTCTCTCTCTCTCTCTCTCTCTCTCTCTCTCTCTCTCTCTCTCTCTCTCTCACCTTGGGATTAATATATTCGGATCGTCTCTTATAGAAAAGGAGACATAATAGAGTATAACTAGACAAGCAGGAACAACCGATACCCTGTTTTAAACGACTGCGATTTTGAAATCATATTCAATGAGTGTTACGCATCTACCCACTACAGTAATTTTGACTAAAATTCCGACTACTAGACCTACTATTGCTGATGTTTTAATTTCCAACTTCGATTGTTTTTGTATTGAACAGTACAAAACACACTTAGCTATCATTGGATGAATTTAAAGACGTGCAATATTAGACCTCGTGGAACATTGACCGAGTAACGGTAAATAAACAAAACAAAAACCAGCTCTTTTAAAATTTAACAACCACTCGATTTGGTTAACCAACTTGTAAAACAGTCTACACTTGTAGGACGTTCATATTATAGCAAAGTCACCAAAACTGTAACTATAGAGTGTTTGATAACAAGCACATAATATATTTCTTGGTCTCTGTGTTTGTATAATGAGGATCCCAAGGGAATACAAGAGAAGACATTGAAACACGGAATGTCCCACTCCCATGCCTCCGGATATAGGATGCAGTCAGTGCCTTCCAATCTTATTACTCAAACCCTTGCCATCTGACCGCACCCTGAGTTATTTACCTGAGTACATAGCGTGTACAATAATCACTTTGGACATGGCATAGTGACCTTGTAACTGTCAAATTCATCGTTGGTAAAAGTTTGTAAAATGAATTTCGTTACAAAAATTCGAAACAGCATATTATGCGTAAAGGACGGTGTGTTATGGCTCCATCTTTCATTGTTTAATTCTTAACTCTATAAAACAAACAATGCAAAATCATTGCACTAACTTTCTCACATGACTGTACATAAAGCAAACAATTATTGTACAGTATCTCCTCGAACAACTGGGAGTCGGAAGTTGTCAAACGAAAATGCAAATTAAATTTTTGTTTAGTTTGTTAAAATGAAATCGATGGTATTTATATTGCTCAAACCAATAATAAATACAGACTTTCTTTCACTTTATTTGTATGTACAAGGATCACTTCCAATCCTTGCCAAAGCCACCTGAGTTATCACGTATCCAAGACGAGGAGAAATTAGTGTGAAAGTCAGCTGATAAATTATAGACATAGAAAGCACTTAAACGCACAGGGCTTTCCATTTTTAACTGATTTATCTTGGTAGGCTGGACATTATAACAACACATTGCAAACTTGCGACTCACGTGAACAGCCTACAGGGAAATTGTAATTATTGAAATTCATTAACACAGAAAACAAGTTCAATAATACAAATAACATTATTTTACACAAAAAATAGGAACGCAGCAATACACGAGACACGTGTGTAATTGAAAAATTACTGAGAAGCTATATTCTCTAGTAGAAATAAAATGTAGAACGTTATAAAATTTGTTTAGTATGTGAACAGTGAGGAGAGCTAATTATAAATATTTAATTTCTGACTTTTTACAATGTATTTATAATAAGGATGGTATTTTGATGGGTCCTGTGTTAAAAAAAACAAATCTAGCTTCAAATGTGAAATTAGAAATCAGTGACTAAAAGTACAAAAAGATTGAGTTTCATTAAAATCGAAATATAACTAAACAATTTCCCCATTTTTTGAGGAACCCTGTTGTTACATCCCACCTCAAAAGAGAATTTGACTAAATTATAATCATAAACAGTTAACGTAACTTACGAAGATATCGCTCCGTGGCATACAACAGAGAGTCAGTTACAGGTGCATCTGAGATTCCACATTTGCCGTATCAGTAGCCAACATCATTCCTGTTGAGTGAACACTTCACGTAACTTACGAAGATATCGCTCCGAGGCATACAGCAGAGAGTCAGTTACAGGTGCATCTGAGATTCCACATTTGCCGTATCAGTAGCTAACATCATTCCTGTTGAGTGGACAGTTCACGTAACTTACGAAGATATCGCTCCGTGGCATACAGCAGAGAGTCAGTTACAGGTGCATCTGAGATTCCACATTTGCCGTATCAGTAGCTAACATCATTCCTGTTGAGTGAACACTTCACGTAACTTACGAAGATATCGCTCCGAGGCATACAGCAGAGAGTCAGTTACAGGTGCATCTGAGATTCCACATTTGCCGTATCAGTAGCTAACATCATTCCTGTTGAGTGGACAGTTCACGTAACTTACGAAGATATCGCTCCGTGGCATACAGCAGAGAGTCAGTTACAGGTGCATCTGAGATTCCACATTTGCCGTATCAGTAGCCAACATCATTCCTGTTGAGTGGACAGTTCACGTAACTTACGAAGATATCGCTCCGTGTCATACAGCAGAGAGTCAGTTACAGGTGCATCTGAGATTCCACATTTGCCGTATCAGTAGCTAACATCATTCCTGTTGAGTGGACAGTTCACGTAACTTACGAAGATATCGCTCCGTGTCATACAGCAGAGAGTCAGTTACAGGTGCATCTGAGATTCCACATTTGCCGTATCAGTAGCTAACATCATTCCTGTTGAGTGGACAGTTCACGTAACTTACGAAGATATCGCTCCGTGGCATACAGCAGAGAGTCAGTTACAGGTGCATCTGAGATTCCACATTTGCCGTATCAGTAGCTAACATCATTCCTGTTGAGTGAACAGTTCACGTAACTTACGAAGATATCGCTCCGTGGCATACAGCAGAGAGTCAGTTACAGGTGCATCTGAGATTCCACATTTGCCGTATCAGTAGCCAACATCATTCCTGTTGAGTGAACACTTCACGTAACTTACGAAGATATCGCTCCGAGGCATACAGCAGAGAGTCAGTTACAGGTGCATCTGAGATTCCACATTTGCCGTATCAGTAGCCAACATCATTCCTGTTGAGTGAACACTTCACGTAACTTACGAAGATATCGCTCCGTGGCATACAGCAGAGAGTCAGTTACAAGTGCATCTGAGATTCCACATTTGCCGTATCAGTAGCCAACATCATTCCTGTTGAGTGAACACTTCACGTAACTTACGAAGATATCGCTCCGTGGCATACAGCAGAGAGTCAGTTACAAGTGCATCTGAGATTCCACATTTGCCGTATCAGTAGCCAACATCATTCCTGTTGAGTGAACAGGTCACGTAACTTACGAAGATATCGCTCCGTGGCATACAGCAGAGAGTCAGTTACAGGTGCATCTGAGATTCCACATTTGCCGTATCAGTAGCCAACATCATTCCTGTTGAGTGAACAGGTCACGTAACTTACGAAGATATCGCTCCGTGTCATACAGCAGAGAGTCAGTTACAGGTGCATCTGAGATTCCACATTTGCCGTATCAGTAGCCAACATCATTCCTGTTGAGTGAACACTTCACGTAACTTACGAAGATATCGCTCCGTGGCATACAACAGAGAGTCAGTTACAGGTGCATCTGAGATTCCACATTTGCCGTATCAGTAGCTAACATCATTCCTGTTGAGTGAACACTTCACGTAACTTACGAAGATATCGCTCCGTGGCATACAACAGAGAGTCAGTTACAGGTGCATCTGAGATTCCACATTTGCCGTATCAGTAGCTAACATCATTCCTGTCGAGTGAACAGTTCACGTAACTTACGAAGATATCGCTCCGTGGCATACAACAGAGAGTCAGTTACAGGTGCATCTGAGATTCCACATTTGCCGTATCAGTAGCTAACATCATTCCTGTTGAGTGAACAGTTCACGTAACTTACGAAGATATCGCTCCGTGGCATACAACAGAGAGTCAGTTACAAGTGCATCTGAGATTCCACATTTGCCGTATCAGTAGCTAACATCATTCCTGTTGAGTGAACACTTCACGTAACTTACGAAGATATCGCTCCGTGGCATACAACAGAGAGTCAGTTACAAGTGCATCTGAGATTCCACATTTGCCGTATCAGTAGCTAACATCATTCCTGTTGAGTGAACACTTCACGTAACTTACGAAGATATCGCTCCGTGGCATACAACAGAGAGTCAGTTACAGGTGCATCTGAGATTCCACATTTGCCGTATCAGTAGCTAACATCATTCCTGTTGAGTGAACAGTTCACGTAACTTACGAAGATATCGCTCCGTGGCATACAACAGAGAGTCAGTTACAAGTGCATCTGAGATTCCACATTTGCCGTATCAGTAGCTAACATCATTCCTGTTGAGTGAACACTTCACGTAACTTACGAAGATATCGCTCCGTGGCATACAACAGAGAGTCAGTTACAAGTGCATCTGAGATTCCACATTTGCCGTATCAGTAGCTAACATCATTCCTGTTGAGTGAACAGTTCACGTAACTTACGAAGATATCGCTCCGTGGCATACAACAGAGAGTCAGTTACAAGTGCATCTGAGATTCCACATTTGCCGTATCAGTAGCTAACATCATTCCTGTTGAGTGAACAGTTCACGTAACTTACGAAGATATCGCTCCGTGGCATACAGCAGAGAGTCAGTTACAGGTGCATCTGAGATTCCACATTTGCCGTATCAGTAGCCAACATCACTCCTCCATAACCGCAGCAAAACACTGTAATTTTTTAAGGTCTATAATATTTTATGTATGTCAGTTGGTATTTGATTTCATCAGTTTCAAGTTTTTTGTACACTAAAATTGTTTTACTTTTCCCTAGCCCACTTTCCCATCAGGATTTTAGCGATGTTGATACTTCTATTTAACAGGTACTATTTGTCAAAGTTTGTATTGAGCTGCTCAGTAAGTAAAGTTGTTCGTAGTAGTATAATATTTACGACATTAAGGGTTTGGTGAGAAGGGGAGTAAAGGAGGGGTTAGTACATTTGATGTACAACTAGAGAGGAGTTAGTGCACCAAAAAATATTATGCCTCGAGCGGGATATTGTCAGTGACATACAGTAATGAGTCACTACATAGGATGTAGTCATAACTAACCATAACAATAAACTATTTTATTGTTTAATAACTATGACATTTAGACGTAATACAATTACGTCGTAGTTATTGTTTTAGTATTTCGTACACGTGTTCACTTAGATGCAGTGTAATCGTATTGAGAACTAATTTCATTCCTCATATATATGTCACGTTACGTGATGTGACAATAAATCAATATTAATTTTATTGCGGAACCGTACCTTGATCCCTCCCAGAAAATGGTTTTGGTTATATCTTCTTCTCCACCAGAAAGAGAAGATAATTATTACTGTTCCCGGGTAATTTTCTTTTTACTTGTGTTTTAGACCATTGGTTTAGGTTTAGATTATGTTCATATTTCAACAACATTTTAATGAATTCAATTGCGCCGATATTTTGATATTCTAACGAATTCGACGGCACCTATGAATCACTTTCCCATTTAAGCCTATAACGTCCGAACTGGCATTTTTGAAGAAATTGCGACCATTACATATTGTTTGGGCCTTATGTCATACACCATATAATTCAGCAAATTCATTACAGTAATTTAAGCAAATCGTAATTTTTGAATATTGGTCTTAAGGCACCTTCTCCGTGCGCCGTTTATTTTCTAACGGATAACCTAAACGACGAACTTTTTTCCACAGTTGGGAAATTCGTGTCTATAGAATCAAAATTAGAACTACCAGGACATTACGTAATTATTCCCCCTCAGACGTTATCCTAAGGTTGATTATTCTGGCTCCTGATATTTCATTTCTTAGTTGAACATTGCCTACACCTAGTCACACCACTTGGTACAGAATTTTTAAACTTTGACATTTTTTACATGTTTGTCCCTCGTCAAATAATCCCGAGGAAAAGCTCCCTCAACATGAAATAAAGGGAAAGCAAGGTCTATTGTTACGGACTTGAAGGTCGTTTTATAGTATATTGTAGAGGCAAACAATTGTCGCCATTTTATCTTGCATCAGAACAAAACGCAGATTACAGTTTTGTTAGACTAAGCACGAGTTGTTTTAACAAAGAAATATTAGATAAATAAATCATGCACAATCTTTCTCACTAGTACCCATGCTCTAAAACACAAACATATTTATGAACTATACATGGTAAAGAAGTTTCTAATATAGAACAACTTAATTGACTGTTAAGGGCTTTACATTTTTAAGATAAAATTTCTGTGGTATTGGGTCAACTCTCCTCGCTCGTATTGGCATCGGGCTGTAAATAATCACTTGTACTTTATGTTTAAATAAATTGACATAAAGTTTTTAATAAAGGACGTCCAAGTTAATTAGGCTATATTTAATACCTTTCACAACCGAACCTTAGTACTCTTTTACTACAGATTTGGAACATCGAGTTAGGTTATATTCCTTCCATTTCACTAATATTGTACCGAAATCAAGTTAATTTTGAAAAATTAAATCTCTTAGGTTCATAGAATTAGTTCACTATTGATCCCTTCAGATTACATTCTCCTTTAATTTCCATTTTGATTTCTCACGAAGTTATCCCTATTGATTTTCAATCGTATTTTCCTGGAAAACTATTAGAATTAGACAATTTTCTCTTGGTCATTAATTTTATAAGAGTATCTGTGTATGTACACATATTTGGGTTATTGCAAAAAATTCTATATTTGTGAAATTTGACCCATGCACACACGATATTTTAATTTTCTTTTGCACACCAACACTACACCTTCCATCAAACATTAGATGCGATATAATGCTAACTATTGCCTATATTTTTCCTTTGCAACCATAACATAAGTTCTACATCTGCATTACTTCAGAATGGAAAACGTTAATTAATGAAAAAGTTAGTTATCATCAAACACAAGCAAGATAAGAAATTAAAAGTGTCAAAGGGTTAATACAATAACTGTTAAAAGGAAAACTCAGCAAATTAGACCAAAATAAAGAGAATAAAAAAAGACAGGTATTGGCAGGAGTGTCACACAAACATTCCAAGCTCTGAGAAGATATCTGAAGTTTGAATGAGTTGGTTCACGACTACCACCTAGAAAACATTCTGTTCACCACCACCACCATTAAGAAAGGTCTTCTTAAATACTCCAAGAAATGCAAGTTATCTACAATTGGAAAGTTTTAATTTCAAGAACAGTTTCAGAAGTAATAAATAGTGAGAATTCAGTGTGGAGATTTAACATGAACATTAAAAAAAAGGTAAACAAATAAATAATGTGAGAAAAAATAAAATAATTTTGGACAGTTTTTTAATTATGGACTTAGTAATTTCAATAAATGTCAGAGACGAAAATTTAAAAAATAAGTGTTAAATGGTGCGAATAAAATAAAACTATTAAACACTGATTCATATTTAATTACTACAACTAAAAATAAAAAGTCAATTACGAGTGATTAAATCAACCAACATAATTCATCTTAAAATCATAAGGAAAGGATGAAATCGAGGGAGCACTTTAATACCAGCATGATTCTACAACGTGGCAACCGAGTTTAACCTCACCAGGGACTTCAGATTTCTACCGCCGTGGATCACCAGTTTGAAGACCCAAAGCCAACTATAAATATGTCTCAAAAGTACCACAGTTACAATTTTGAATGAATATTCGCTTAAAATTCAAAAATATACATAAAATAAATTTGTTGGGGAATTAAGAGTCATTTAGAGTCATTATAATTTTATATTTATATATATGCTTCAAAGGTCGATATTTATTAAGTTTAATACAAAGGGACTTTTGTCTGTATTATTTAATATACATATATAATATATATGTATATATCCTATTTTGATTTAAGGATAGTTTAAATATGTATTAATTATAAGAACAAGTGCTCTATTTATTAGATACTACAGAAAGATTCTGGAAATACGGTAATCTTTCAAATGACTCTATAAATAAAAATAAAAAGATCTAGTTAAATTCATTACATTATAAATAATTAATAAAATAGAAAGAGAATTTTAAATAAAACATGGAATAACAGATATTTTACAAAAATAAGTGAATATCTTATTCATCACTGTGCTGGGACTTAGTTGAAAAGAGTAAAAAGAAGGTTGAGTTTCAATTGATTAAGCATCGTAGGGTACGATAAAGCTAACTTCAGTAATTTTAATTAATAAAAATAAAGAAGTTCCACAAAGTGCGGTAACTTTTCAACGCGTAAAAGGCTCTGCCACAGATATTGATTCTAAAAAGTCCTCTCCACGAGTCGAAAAGGTTGGGAATACTTTCCTAACCGGTTTGTGAGATAAAGACCTGATTGTAACTCTTTCAACAGTTAAATGTGTTTCTTAACATTCTAGGTTTTATCGGTTGATAACGAGAGTTGATTCATACTCTCGAAACGTCACGTACTGTTTTTATACACAAAATTTAGGTAAATGAATGAATAAACTATAAAAAAAAATTATATGAATACTCCATTTATTATAACTTTAAAAATAAAAATCTTATACTAGAATTTTTTAGTTTTAATTTGATACAGCTTTGTATTTAATTCATGTATTTTCCAACATCAACTATTTTCAATACATTTAAATATTTTCGTTTAATAAAATAATACTTATTAACAACTTCTTATCGAAACATATCATTAATACATTTACAGATCGGAATCAAGTTTCTGGCCAAGTAGGATTAATTAGAGAAATCTTTAACCAAAGTCAAAACCTGAATCACTTTCACTGCCCACTGTGAGTGTGTAGGAATGCGCGAGGAAGCACGAGTGCGCATACTTAATTGATGTGTGATATCGTGTCATTTTGTTTAAAATTCACTACGGGATAGGTGTGATGGGAGCATTATACGAATTATAAAGAATGTAAGACCTGACCCAATGAATTGAATCATATAAGTGTGTTTGTCTGTGACTTGAGGTTGACATTAATTGTGAGTGTATAAGAAAGTCTAACAGATACGGTCAAACGGGGAAACATTTATGATTTATGGATTCAAATAAAAACATGCGATTATTTTTATATATTGATATATCTGTTTTAAAGTTAAATACCTATTTTTTAAACAACACTACAATGGAACCATTGTTTAAGTAGTTATATTTTGAGGTTATTATGCACTTTTTTTTAAATAAACTGTTGAATATGACTTTCAGCATTCCAAATAGTGATAAAAATAGAATTCCTTAAAGTCAAAGTTTGCGAATAGCAGAATTAATAAAAGATACTTATTTGACTGTGAGAAATGGAAGGATGAGCGGCAGGAAATGAATAAGGCGATAGGAACCGAGGTCAAGGTGGAGACCATGATAAAGTTGATGCTGCGTTCGGAAGAGTGCTGGAAAACCGTGGCAATGTACATTAATAAAATTATGGCTGCTAAACAAATATAAGGTGTACATATGACGAGAGCCTAACAGCGGCTATGGAAGGAAGGGTTGTCACATACGAAGTTATGCCGACAGGTGGTTCCGTGTGTGACAGGTGAAGCCCTTAGATAAGGAGGTTAGGGTTTAGTGGGTATGCCACTTTGGCGAGTCCCACACACCGGGAGCCGCGATCGGCTCCTGATGGTGCGTAAAGCATTCCCCCCTCCTCGGAAAAAATAAATAAAAATAAAAACTTAAAAAAATAAATAAAAGATACAAAAAATAAGACACAATCTTTCTCACACAATATTTAGAATTGAAATATTAACCAAATAACTCCAAAAGTGTCAATTTGGTAGTTGTTGGTATAAAAGTGAAAATTAGAATCCATATTAGATTTTGTACATTATTTTATACAAAATTTACATAATTAAATAAGACGTAATCTTAAGCATAAATATTATAAAATGCAAGATTAAACGAAGGCAAGAGAGGTTAGTTTTTGTTTGTAAATAATTCTCTAACGGTTCTAAAACGAACCAGGTCTCTAAAATGTTATAGTGGAACAGTCCTAAGAAGGCACTTGTGCCCGGTGCGGGGCGGTAGAGGAAGATGTGGATTATGTCGGAAAATAACATCGTTCCACAAACATTGACTTTGCCTCCGAATCGCCAGCTACCTGAGACTAACCCTCCTCGCACCCCTTAACGTTTACTTCGAGAATAGTACAGCGTTTTCACCCGATCTGCGAAGTGCCTTCTTAGGCCTGTTCCACTATAGTGTCTAACACTTGGTATTGTCGGCCAAACATAAGCTGGCACTTGGCTGCTAGGTAGAAAACCTGTATTCGTCTTTCTGAAAACATCAGCTAATGTCAACAACCGGTTTCACGGGGCGAGAGCTGGGCTGAAGCGTACACACTGGAATTTTCTGGCTCCCCTAATTGAAATTTGTATATTTAATGTGTGCAGCTTATGTATTGCTTAAAAGATCTGACATAGATTACAAACCAATTTCGGCATTATACAAAGCGGCGAGAGTCAATGTATTCCGAAAGTATTTATACCTGCACTTCCACCCTCCCCTCGCCCCAAGTCCGTCGTCTCAGCTCGCCAAGCCCAAGTGCCAGCTAACGTTTGGCCAACTGTATTCTCTTCAGACGTTCCACTATGTAATCTATACTTTTAATGTAAATTGGATTGGTACTTTTACAGATAATAATGTCGCCTATATAACCAAACCAGCCCACAATCCTACAAATAAATCATTCAGCCATATTGAACTATAAGCGAAATTTAAACAAATACACTATCGTTCACAACAAGATTATCTTAAATTACTTGTACTTAGGAGATTAGTGGCACAGACATTATTATCTCTTGAAATAATAAAATAGCCATGAAATGATATAACGTTATGGTGCAATGGAGGCCTACAATTGCAAGATAAAATATGGTCGTTTGGAATGCAAGGCCTAACGAAGGTCAAATGAGAAACCTTTTATTTTTAACGACGATATAATCCCAGTAAATAAACACGTTGGAATTCCTTACACATCTGGGAATGTTATTGTGAGTTTACATGCCATCCATATAGCACTGGAAGCGTCCTTCTTGTTGTTACAGTGGAAACGAATTTAACTTCACATGTTCCCTGATGTTAGTTTTTTTTTACGTCCGTGTAAGGCTCACACATATGTGCACCGATCCTTTTATTTCAAACATAGTGACATATACTTCACAAAATTGCATTCATTAGTTACATATGAATCTAAATGTGTTCGACTCGTAATGGCAAGGACGTCTAGTCAGTTGGTACCTTCATGGCGAAAATAAAACAGAAACACTCGGAAATAAATAAATAAGTAACTGACGATGAGATTGTAATTTCACCCCCCCCTTGTTATATCTTTGCCTGCATTTACGAGGGAAACTTTTTGGTTTGGTATAGTATGTTTCTTCTGAAAAATTGACAATATGTTTCAAATGCCCGTTTTAATCTTCGTTGTTCACCAATGTAACAAAACATCAAAATGGTAATGAACAATAGAAAATTGCGTACATAAAAATTTGGCAACAATACTTTTAATTTTAGACACATATGCAACAGCAAATTTTTGAAAGAAAAGCCCATTTTTAATTAAAATCAATACAACAATTGGCTGTTTTTCTTTAAGCTTAAATAGTCTTTCCTCTATTACTCAAATATATAGAAATCACTAAGTAACATGAAAATTAAAACATTGAGTTTTGTAGAAATGGTAGATTGGGTATTTATGAACAAATAACCCCTCACTACATTGTTAAAAAAGTATTAAATTTCCTACGGTTTTGGGACATTTTCGTCCTAAACTGGGAATTAAGGATCTGTTGACGACTGTTGCTTTATCGACACCACAATATACTATTTACAAACCTAACGGCAGAACAAAGAATTTTATATTTAAAATGTTGGCAGAATAAACTGTCCTACAGCCATAGTCCAAATATGGTGTGGCCGTATGTTCGCTTCTGTGGGTTGTTGCTGAGACCAAGGATAACCAGGTTGTTGCTCTATACATTACACGCTAGAAGACACGTCATCGCAGGTTTATATATTTTGCCAAGCCATAATGTTTTAGTTGTTGGTAACTGCTTTAGTTTACGAATTAAAGACACCATTTAACCATCGCAAACCCAAGCGTACCATATATTATACATTGGTACTACTTCTAAGAAAGTCATTCTCATGATTGTAGCAATCATCCACTAGTCACTAAACCATTGCAGTATTAACTTCACATCAAAGAATGTTTTATATTTAATAGCAAAATAAATCTCAAGTGGTGTGTTCTTCCTAAGATAGACTGAACCTGTATTTTTATTGGACGGCTGGCGCCGAATTCAAGAGAGTAGGTACAGTAATATGATTTAATGTTTCTAACACAAATTTATAAAATCGGTATATTAGAAGGTATTTATTAATTTCAGTAAGGTTGGATAGAATAAAATTCGACACACAGATCTTAATCAAACGCGTTTCAACGACAAAGTCGCCATCCCCAGTACGTAAATACGTGAGCTACAATAACTAAACATAACCAAAATCTTTTAATTTATTACAAATATTTTTACATATTCTACTATTCGAGTTTTTGGTTAATTCAAAATTGAAAAACATACTCTTTATAAATAATACCAGCTAATTTAATTTCTTATGAATAATTTCGGTTTCAAAATTATTATACAATGATTCGACTTTCAAACATTACAAAACTATCCAATGACTAATTAATTCCACACATTTACTTACAAGAACTCTATTTCTCGACGTCTCACTACAACCGCATTATAATATAATATTAATTAGATATATTAATAAGACTTACCGTCACAATAGTCTATATTTGTATGTAGTTATATCACTACGGCCGTTTCGGCTATTCGGCTAATATATAAAATAAAGTTGAGATAATATAGCCACATCTTTCTAACGTGGTGGTCAACTCATTTTTATATTATTTTCGATTTGTACTGAAGTACCAAACATTTTATGTTTATTTATTTTAGTGAAATGTGTATCAGTGTGTTGTGTAAACGTGTTGTTTCATCTGATAATGGTATATGTTATACCGAAACAGCTGTTATGAAATATTAATAAATAAATACTAAACACAAGTAATTTAGTAATAAAAATATGTCCTATTGTGTCAGAGTTTCGAGTGCATCCCGATTATTTTTTAAAAAGATTAACTTAATGAAACTTATTTCATAAGTCCGCGGTATATAAAATTTAATTTATAAATATCTTAATTCACATAATAATTATTTACAAGTTAAATATATTACAGATCAATAGGTCATTAATACCAATGACTACATAAATACTATAAGACACGACATGGCCATGTTAAATATTCTACGCTTATTCTTGAGTTGACCAATACCCGCTAGGTGGCGTTGATGTGACCAATCTGAAGTTGATGTGACTGGCGCTAGGTGGCTCTACGGTCAAACAATGTTTCAGGCGGGTAAGAGAAAACGCACTGATGCCACATATGGGACCAGAGATGCGAGGGAAGGTCGAGAATCGCTTATCTCAGCGCACGAACTGACAACACTGACTATGCTGACGGAAGTAAGTGGGAAGGTTTGTGAGAGAGAGGTCAACAGTTGTACAGTCTCAACCAAGTGGGATGCGTACAGTCAAGCACCTGCTGCTAGCGCTTTCTGATAGCTGTGTGTCAAAATTGTGACGAACAGCACCCGTAAAGCGTAGACTATTTCCCTATCCTATGTCGTGTCTTATAGTATTTATGTAGCATTGTTAATACTCAAAAAATGGACATTTTTTTTATTTCCATCAGCAAATCAGCATTAGCTTAATGGCTACATAAATTTTTAATCAATTCAGATCTTGATATTTTTAATATATTTCATAGGTAAGCGATTTTCATCAAAATCTAATCAGCTCAAGGAACACTTACCGCGCACCTAGCTGCGTAATTTTAGCTGAGTATAAAAGTCCGTTATTGCTATAATTTGGGACAATAAATTTTCACCTCTATTCCTCAGAGAATTTGGTCAATCTAATAATTCCTTACCATTACACTGGACCCATTGTAAGGCAACTTCAAAATATTTAGTCATCGGATCACCATTATCTTCAGATAATACAGTCGGGGTGGCGTATTTAAGGACTTTCATAATGGTCTAAATGGTTTTCTAGAAGCAAAAAACCCCCAGGATTTAGCAATAGCATAAATCCGCTAATACTTTCATAAATAGGTCACATTACATTTTGTGTAATAGTAAATATATCACAGTCACAAATGAACGGAAATTGTTAGTACCTAAGACATTAAATAGATTTTAAAAACAAAGAACTGAATGGCGGAAGTACTAAATGAGCGAAGTGTGCAGGGGTATCCTGTAGTTTTATTTATTTCAGTCATGGATCTAAAGCCTGAAAATATAACCTAAAATATAAACAATAAATGCCTTGAAAGATAATAATTTGTGTATCAAAAAAGTTGGCCCAGAATTGAAAACTAAACAACTTTTTACAAATTAGCAGGTATGAACTGGTACCAGGATAGGTAAGGTGGAATGTGACCCGTGAATGGTTTGGAACTTATGTGAGCACCCCTAAGCCTATCTATTGTTCAAATTCTTAGAAAAACAAAATGACATGCTAAAGTCACGAAACAAACCTATGGTGTGGAGGAAACTCATAATGAATAGCGTAGAGCAAGTTTTAATTTTCAATTCATTTGAATAATACCTTTGAACAGCTGATTCAGACACTACTAATAAAAGAAATTAAAACAATCGACACTATGTCATGGTAATGTAAACAATTATTACTTTTGTTATTTACGTATTTTTTCTTTTCATCAAAATTAGCACCGTATGCACAATGGCTTTTATCATGATTTCTAATAGTTATGACGGTTTGCGAAAAAAAAAAACAATTTATATAGGCGGCCTATATATAGGGTGTTTCAAAAATATATATTCTAATTTTGGGAAGTGATTCAGAGCATTAAGATAAAGAAAAAAATCGTATAAACATATATCCGAAAACCCTTCCATTATCCGTCTGTCGGACATTTTGTTTGTTCGAAAAATAATGATAACTTTAGAAATTATTATGCACACACATTTTTCATACTACCATTACTTAGAATACCAAGAATCAAAACTTTATAGTATTAATTTTCAAATTGGCGACGCGACGGTTTGAAAGTTTTAGTATTAAACATCTCTAAAACCATTAATTTTACAAAAATTTCGAACGGACGGCATTTTTTATATTTATAAGATGAGTCTTGATATACTGGTAAAACATTAAAAATGTGTAGGCTGCAACAAATTTCGACTTGCAATCTTAGTAACCTTTTTAAAGTTATCATTACCACTCGAATTAACATAAAATCCCCGTTAAAGAAACGTTTTCGAACATGTTTATAGGAACTTTTTACTTTAATTTGATAGCCTAGAAACACCTTCCAAAGTTAGGACACATATTTTTGTAACATCCTGTACAAACAAACTTAAGAATTAAAAACAGATTTTTAACGATTCATTTTACCACTTTAAAGAGTAAAAAACTACACTTGGAAACATTTTAAAGTAACTACAAACTTACAATTTTTTTTCCCAAAATAAATCCTCATAGCATTTGCAAACCTACGATTAAAAGGAAAAGTACCTTCTCTCGTAGCAAAATGCTGTGGGCTCAGTGGTGTTTTAACACAATTAAAATAAAATAGTATTACAAACAAACAAACACACACACACACACTCACACACAAAATATTGTTCTGTTAGAACAAACATGGTTCTAACTTTTGGATATGACGTCAATATTTATTCGGGAGAATTATTTACTAGAGAATGAACCGTGATGGGATCGGCCCACATAAATCTATAGTACTAGAATAAGGGGGGGGGTGATCCATATGGGATCTTGGTAAAGCTAATTTTTTCATAAAAAGGAATGGAAGCACTAATATTAAAAGTACTATTAGCTGTAATTTAGTAAAATTGTTAAAATGCCTCAACTACAACCAAAACTGCAAGTTGATTGTTAATTACGTAGTTTTTTCTTCAATATTGCATAATATATTTGCACGGTTCCACAAAATCGTCCACACACCAAATTAAAACAAAACATTCAAGATAATCAAAAATAGTGTCCAACCATGAGAAAGGAAGCCGTCAATAGTCACAAACAAAATGATCTATTCGCTTCCCCTCCCAATACTTCAGCCAGCCACCAACAGGCAACAATCTTACTCTTCTATCCATTGGCATTCCCAATACTTCAGCCAGCCACCAACAGGCAACAATCCTACTCTTCTATCCATTGGCATTCCCAATACTTCAGCCAGCCACCAACAGGCAACAATCCTACTCTTCTATCCATTGGCATTCCCAATACTTCAGCCAGCCACCAACAGGAAACAATCCTACTCTTATATCCACTGGCATTCCCAATACTTCACCCAGCCACCAACAGGCAACAATCCTACTCTTATCCACTGGCATTCCCAATACTTCACCCAGCCACCAACAGGCAACAATCCTACTCTTATCCACTGGCATTCCCAATACTTCACCCAGCCACCAACAGGAAACAATCCTACTCTTATATCCACTGGCATTCCCAATACTTCACCCAGCCACCAACAGGAAACAATCCTACTCTTATATCCACTGGCATTCCCAATACTTCACCCAGCCACCAACAGGCAACAATCCTACTCTTATCCACTGGCATTCCCAATACTTCACTAAAAATCTTCCTCGTTATCCACGACAAAACTTTCTCGTAGAAGTCGTATAAAGTTGGACGAATGCGACACGAATCTGTATGTTAAGTTGGGTTTATAATTAAATTAAATGTTTAAATTCGTTTATTAAAACTTTCTTTTAATGGTCTGGACTCAAAACCAGTTATTTGTATTTGAGTAGGTTTCCTTTATGTCTGTTCCGTATATCATTAAAATAAAACAAAAACGTTCATTTATGAAACAAACTGTGGCTGTAATAAAATTACTATTAAGTTATTGATTGAAAACTGTAGCAATTACACAATAAAACTACTTTTGAGGAAAGGATATAAAAAGGTATGTTGATTTAAATTAAGAGTAGTTCAAAAAGGCTAAAAATGGAAACAATTATTAAAATTGATACAAGCATTATTCGGAAATATACCATCATTTGTGTAAATCAAAACTAAGATACGACGCACAGTGGGGCCACTAATGCAAACCAGCGTGTCAAAAGTCTAAAAACCAAAGTATCCAAATTGAAGTAAACAGTTGGTAAGACAAGGACTCAAGAAATACCATAGTTTGTAAAGGACCAAGTACAGAGAACAAGAAAACTATCTAACCTTTCTAACAATCCTCACCGTTTACGAAATTAATCTCGTTTCTTAAATGCGGCCTAGAATACAAGTCTAATATTTTTAAATGTTTCAATTGTAGATACGCCTGGAGGTAAGTTTTTACGTATTTTATTCAGTTTTTTCCAATATGATTTTTGAAAAAATATATATCAATGCTTATTACATGTTAACTGTTTTAAAATATTTCTTTAAAACAAAGCTAATTTTTCGCATCACAACATAAAAAGTGTTCTATATTGCTTTTATGGAACCTCTATTGAACACAAATCTACTAATTTCATTTACCCATATTTTCCCATTTGATATATAATAAATTTATTGTTCTAGATGGCGACAACAATAAGCGAATAATTGGAAACGCTTAACAAAAAACATTCATTGGCCATTGGCAAGTACCAAAGAGGAAAGAAATTTTCTTTTTGAATATATAAAAGTGAAGTTTGGTCTAACACATCCATCCTTGAATAGGAAATTAGAAATGTCATTTACATCTTTTTAATAACTTGTAAACTAAATTGGGATAGTTGCAACCGAACATACTCAACATTTGTAATTAAGTACAAAGATTGATTGCAAAGAAATATATGTATAGAAAATGTGAACTCTCCTTCAAAAAGTTCTTCTAGTGCGTTGAAAACTTCCAGAGGGTGTCTAGAAAAAAGTTTTGCAAATAGTGGTCCTAAAAGCCAAAAGAAGAAAAATAAGCGGTTTAATAGAACAAACATCACTTGAAGAGTTATGTTTTCCCGTTGAAAATAAACTTAGAAAGGAGGGTAAGAAAGACAAAGCGTTTGTTTTTAAAACTTTACTATCTTCACCAAAAAAAAGCGAAAAAAATAAATAAATAAAATAAATGTATATAAGTGAAAATAAAAAAGCTGCCTCTAACCCCAGATGAGACACCGAGTTTAATAGTTTCGTCAAAATTAACTAAGAAGCTTTATTGCCAGATGCGCAGCAGTGCGCTTAGTAACGGAACCGACCTTTACCCTTGATATAAAAATATTATAGAACTATGCTTTCCCCAGCCGAACGAATTGAAAATAACGGAGACCGTATGAAACTAAACTTCAAGCTTTTTTATTTGTTTTTTGTTGGGGTTGAAAAACCATTGCCGTCATTATCGCCTTTAGAAAACTTCAAGCTGTAGTTGACTTGACCATAAGACGACTTCTTGAATCAAACACTTATAATATAATACACACAATTGTTGAAAAGGGGTTGACCGAAATAGTGATGTCATTTAAATGAGGCTGCGATGATTGTGGCAGTCACGACATATACAAACAAAGAAGTGCCGAAGATATGACTGATGATTCAAGTACTTTAGTTTGATCTTTAGTTCTTCTCCAAGTTAAAGCGAAGGACTATTGAAAGTAGAATGTGTATTGTGGAAAAATTCCAGAATGTTTTAAACAAGTGAGTGTACGTCGATTCAATTTCAATTTGTAAAGGAATCTGAGGACGAAAGTGTAAGTGACATAACACATGTTAAACAACAAATTAGCAAACCTTCAAAGCACTGATCAAGATTTTTGGGGAAACAACATTATTGTTAAAACAAAATGGTTCGAAACTATGATTGATAGTAAAGTGATTACGGGTTAGTAAGTAGCCTAATCGCAACACACACAAATGTTACATGAACAGGATGAAAAATCAAAAAAAAAAAGAATCCAACGAAGAAAGTGTCATGGGGTCATTCAACATTGCATTGCTACGTAAGAACCGTGGAATGTCTACTACATATTTCTTATAAACTAGGAATTAAAAAATGACGGTCTGAAACCGCAGAGAAAAAGGAAAATGTGTTTCTAGAAAGAAAGAAATTATTGACACATTTAAAAGAGAAACTGGTCTTCTAATTGATAAGCTAAAGCTAGGCGAAGGCAATACAAACGATGGAAACACGGCCAGGTGATTTTTTAGTAATTCTACCATTTCCTCAAAAATCAGTGGCATAGACAAGAAATTAATAGAAAACATTAGTGTTTTCCATCGAGTGTCGCCCTGCGGAATTGAACAAAAATACCGCTTATCACTTGATGACGGAAGTTGATACAATTGATGGCAATCTCAAGTATCGTAATCCTCAAATAATTATGATTTTTGACGCACTAGATTTACTGTGCGACGTTTCAAGATTCTACTGGTAGGACCATGTTGGCTCTTTATCACTTGATAACGGAAGTTGATACATTTAATGGCAATCTCAAGTATCATAGCCCTCAAATTATTATGATTTTTGACGCACTAGATTTACTGTGCGACGTTTCAAGATTCTACAAGTAGGACCATGTTGGCTCTTTATCACTTGATAACGGAAGTTGATACATTTAATGGCAATCTCAAGTATCGTAATCCTCAAATAATTATGATTTTTGACGCACTAGATTTACTGTGCGACGTTTCAAGATTCTACTAGTAGGACCATGTTGGCTCTTTATCACTTGATAACGGAAGTTGATACATTTAATGACAATCTCAAGTATCGTAGCCCTCAAATAATTATGATTTTTGACGCACTAGATTCTGTGCGACATTTCAAGATTCTACTAGTAGGACCATGTTGGCTCTTTATCACTTGATAACGGAAGTTGATACATTTGATGGCAAATCTCCCAATAAATTATATTAACTTACGGTTCAATTTATTTAAAAGGTATCGCTCGACGCCTAATTTTGAGGGTAGAAAAAAACCCCAAAATTATCCTAAAAAATATATTTTAATCCGAAGTCACAACGTTTTGATCAAAATATCGGCCACGTTAAGTTACACAAAAATGTACAAATCTACAGGTTGGAAACTTGTCATCAAATTTAATTATACCAATCTATTTCTTTTCAATAGACTTGTAAAATGAAAAGCCTTGTTTATATTGAAACATTTTGAATTGCATTTATCTCTCTTACTCCAGTTGAGCTACTAGACTGCTCTAATAATGCGGAATTAGCTAATACAATTTTGATATCTCTCTGAACAAAAGTAAATGAGTCGGCTGCAGTGTGCATGATGTCCTGCTTCCACGCGCGTTACGCAATACGAATTCCCCGACGTCTGGGGATGTCTAGCATCGATTGTTTCCCACCCCAACCCCTTAGTATGAGTCATCCAATCTTCTCACTCATTCCTAGACAACAGGTTTCTTCCTTCCCCTATCAACAAAAATAGAAGGCTGAAATAATCTTAGCCATTGACAGTTCAGAGAAAACATTCAGTAATTATTTGTAAATTTATAAATATCAACCTACTAAAGTCTGTATATTTTTTTAGTAATCTTCCGCTTTTTACTTACAATCACATAACAAACGCTAGCCTAAGTAAATCGACAGAATAGGAAAGAAAAAACCACACTTCTACTAGCAATGATAGTATCGGACCCCATACGTCTGTAGAGCTCTGTGTGTATGCCTTTAAAATAATACCCATATATTAATTTCTTGTATAATAAGCTTGGCAAAATAAGCCCTAACAATGTTCATTAAATTTAAATATTTAATGTAACAGCAGATATATCTTTGTACAGCAGCATATTTAGTAGGCTACTGTATTCGTTTAATGTTAGAGTTTATGTTTATGTGCATGTAAGTGTAAATCCTAACATTCTTGAATTTCTCAATCTCAATACAAAGCCCTATTATTTTGAATTTAGAACTGTATTCTTTTTGATATTAGAGTTCATGTTTATGTTGATGTAAGTGTAAATCCTAACATTCTTGAATTTCTCAATCTCAATACAAAGCCCTATTATTTTGAATTTAGAACTGTATTCTTTTTGATATTAGAGTTCATGTTTATGTTGATGTAAGTGTAAATCCTAACATTCTTGAATTTCTCAATCTCAATACAAAGCCCTATTATTTTGAATTTAGAACTGTATTCTTTTTGATATTAGAGTTCATGTTTATGTTGATGTAAGTGTAAATCCTAACATTCTTGAATTTCTCAATCTCAATACAAAGCCCTATTCTTTTTTATATTAGAGTTCATGTTTATGTTGATGTAAGTGTAAATCCTAACATTCTTGAATTTCTCAATCTCAATACAAAGCCCTATTATTTTTGATATTAGAGTTCATGTTTATGTTGATGTAAGTGTAAATCCTAACATTCTTGAATTTCTCAATCTCAATACAAAGCCCTATTATTTTGAATTTAGAACTGTATTCTTTTGATATTAGAGTTCATGTTTATGTTGATGTAAATGTAAATCCTAACATTCTTGAATTTCTCAATCTCAATACAAAGCCCTAGGCCTATTCTTTTTGATATTAGAGTTCATGTTTATGTTGATGTAAGTGTAAATCCTAACATTCTTGAATTTCTCAATCTCAATACAAAGCCCTATTATTTTGAATTTAGAACTGTATTCTTTTTGATATTAGAGTTCATGTTTATGTTGATGTAAGTGTAAATCCTAACATTCTTGAATTTCTCAATCTCAATACAAAGCCCTATTATTTTGAATTTAGAACTGTATTCTTTTGATATTAGAGTTCATGTTTATGTTGATGTAAGTGTAAATCCTAACATTCTTGAATTTCTCAATCTCAATACAAAGCCCTATTCTTTTTGATATTAGAGTTCATGTTTATGTTGATGTAAGCGTAAATCCTAACATTCTTGAATTTCTCAATCTCAATACAAAGCCCTATTCTTTTTGATATTAGAGTTCAAGTTTATGTTGATGTAAGTGTAAATCCAAATATTCTTGAATTTCTCAATCTCAATACAAAGCCCTATTATTTTGAATTTAGAACTGTATTCTTTTTGATATTAGAGTTCATGTTTATGTTTATGTTCATGTAAGTGTAAATCCAAATATTTTTGAATTTCTCAATCTCAATACAAAGCCCTATTATTTTGAATTTAGAACTGTATTCTTTTTGATATTAGAGTCCATGTTTATGTTCATGTAAGTGTAAATCCTAACATTCTTGAATTTCTCAATCTCAATACAAAGCCCTATTCTTTTTGAATTTAGAACTGTATTCTTTTTGATATTAGAGTTCATGTTTATGTTCATGTAAGTGTAAATCCCATTCCGACTAGTCGATTCCGAAACCTGCAATAACTGTAGAATGGAGGAGGAAACGCTGAAGCATATACTACTCGAGTGCTCAAACGAAAACACAGCCAGGACGGCCCTTCTGGCAGCACTAAAAGACATTCCAAACCCCATGAAAATTATATTGCAAAAGAAAGAGTACTGGGCATTGGCAGCTGCGGTTTACCACGGACACCGAGTCGTCGGCATTACCTGAAGCCGGAAGCTTGAAAGAAGAAGGAAGAAGGAAGGAAGGAAGTGTAAATCCTAACATTCTTGAATTTCTCAATCTCAATACAAAGCCCTATTATTTTTGATATTAGGCCTAGAGTTCGAGTTATGTTGATGTAAGTGTAAATTCAAATATTCTTGAATTTCTCAGTCTCAATACAAAGTACAAATGAAAAATCGAACTTTGGTCTTTAATTATTTTCACATTAAACTCATCATCATCCCCCACTTGTATGTTGACCGGTGATTTACATTTATACTAGATATTCTAGGTATTATTTTAAAAATGTATGACTAGCCTATGTATTTTTTGAGAAATTAAAAATAAAAATTTTGATTTTGACAAAATATTTTACATTAATTTATATTGTAATGTATATCATAGGAAACAGTATGAAAAACGTTGTAAAATTACACCTATCCTACTAAATGTAATTAGGAGAACTTCTAGAGTAATGCAAAAAAAATCTGTTCTGCCTTTCATGCTCAATTTTCTAAAATTTTACATGGCTGTAATTTCAAAACAAGTTGACATATCTCAATAAAAATTGGTATTTTTCCAAGTTTATATGAATAGTACACCTGTTTTATGAAAATCTAAGTTGGGGTGGTTTATACCCAGTGTGGAGTTGACTTGCAACAACCCCTTATATGTAGACTCCAAGAAATGGGTTGCCATTTCCTTTAAAAAATTGGGATAGGAAATATTGAATGATATAAAATTCCCCAAAACCACAATAAAATACTAACAACACAAAGATTGTATAGGTCTAGTTATGTTTATTCTAACTTAATACACTTCAATACCACTGCCATCATTTTCAGAGGTACAATACACACTGTGTGTACCTCTGAAGATGATAGGAGTGCTATTGAAATGTGCATAAGGTAGAATAAATGTAACTATACAGCCAAGGGCGTACCCAGGATCAAAACTAGGGGGGGGGGGCAAGCCATGGTCATTCAATATACAATTGATTATTAAAATACTTATTTCAAGAATTGTATTAAATTCCAGCAACAAAATGTATAATAAAGATTTATTTTTTTGCTTCCGGGGGGGGGGGCAGCTGCCCCTCGCTGGGTACACCCATGTATACAGCCTTTGTGCTGTTGGTGTTTTATTGTGGTTTTGGGGATTTTTCTTTCATTGAATATTCACCAGTGCTCTAGTGATTCATAATGATATTGATTGAATAAAATAAACATTGAACTCTACTGCCCTATAAATGAACATTGAATTAATGAAATTTTGTTCAAATCAAACAGGTAGGTTTTTTATTAGATCTGGTAGTATCCCTAAAAAAACCGATTATAATACTGTAACTAAAACTCTCATATCTAAGGCTACCTGTCAATTATCCACAAATTGGCTTTAATTTATTGATCTAATTTGTATCAATATTGTACCTGAAGAAATCAATCAGTAAATTTATAAGCTTATATAGTACTTAGTACTGAAGAAAAATTTGAATATTTCAAAATTCATTCAACTGATTTTTTATCAAATTTTGAAAAATGTCAATAACGAACTACCGGTAACTATCAATAAAAAAATTGACCATCCAAGTAATACAGAGATCAAAAAGGGTAATAATTTCTTTGAAGGATATTTGTAAACCATCTTGTTTGTAGACCTTGATCTCAATTATGAATATTTGAATTTTGAAACTCATCAAAATGAGATATAATATTTCAACTCAGAGAATTATTAATCAAGCCAAACGTTACATTACAATTTCTTGCCATAAGAAGAATAGAGTATTCATTCCTAATTAGTAGTAATACTACCAGCCAAATTAATGAAAAATGACCTGTCGGTTAGGGTTACATTTTGAAAGGCTACATTTATTGGTCGAGTTGGTAGAGACTTCCTCGATAACAAGTGCATTTTTCTAATCCCCCTGGGTTTGCCATAACACTTATTAATGTTAAAGATACTTCTATAGCACGACTATTATTATTTTAAAAACCTAAATAGCACAGATTTTTGTCCCCATACAGATCGCCACTCTAACTCTCTGTAGCACGTCTTTTTGCGAAACAGAACCTTTAGTGCAAGAGTTCGACCTCAGTAGTAAGTCGTTTTACACAGCGGAACCTTTATAGCAAGACTTCACCCTTACCAGTGCATAGTTCCCATGGTCGGTGACTCAATGGAACGGATGTTTTGAAGGAAACGATGTCTTACACTCAGGCCTAAACATGAAAACCCAGCTTCCTCCCCTTCATTACAGTACATACTTTGTTACAATAATAATAAAATGTACTTTTTAAAACAAAACATGCTAGAGTGGGTTGATTCAAAATCCACTTGCTATAAAGGGGTTTCAAAAAAACAAAACAAAAAAAACAGTGAACTTGATAGCATGAACTTCAACTAGAAGAGTCCCTCGATAACAAGACTGTTTCCCAAATTCCTTTGAGAGTCTTCCTATTGATGTTCTACTGTATCTATATATGAGAATTTTTCCTTGCATAATTGTAGAAGGACCCTGCAACGATTAACAAAAATAAAATTTAATGAAATTTAAAAGACAACAAAATATAATATTACCGTGGTGTAACCTAAAGCTCCTGCATTAATGAAAATTAAATATTTTAAATTTTATCAAAAATATTCAAGCGAAGCAAAAAGGACAATAACCAATCAAGGATCTCAGCATTATCCTACAACATCATCTGAATGGAATTGGATAGGTCGGAACAACACAATCATGCGGATGTTACTCAACGGTTAAAATAGGTATCTTGACAAAATAAGGATTGTGTAGGATTCCCATGTTCTATAAGAAATCCTAGAGTGATTTCTCCATTATGAACACATGTAATCACCACTTCCTTTCGACGATTGGCACAAATAGATGAAATACACAGATGAACAGTATCTTTGACATCACTCCATTTTTTTTAACACAATGGGTGCCCATTTTTTCTCCCATTGACTATATATACAATACTTGCTTAAAACTACTGTTAGAGAGTCAGATGCCATAACTCGCTGTGTAACCTGCTTCTATTTTATAGCTTCCTTTGCTCCATCTGTTTTTGTCTTTCAATTTATTCAAAGCTCAAAAATTCACAAAAATGATAGGCTACTCCAAACCCTGTAACTGAAGTGTGTGTATGGAACACAGAATATCCTCCAAGGGGTTCTTGGAATACATACGCTAAATAGCATGTAAATCACTTTTGGAATCAGAACACAAAATATAATGATATAAACTAGATTATACGATATTAAGACCTATCAAAGTCACTAAAGGCACCAGTAAAAGCACTAGAAAGTGAGGAAAATCTGTAGGCCTACATATATATATCCAACCAGATGACCAATATGCACAACCGACTTTACTGTCCAGTTTTGAACCATCCGTGAAAATAATCTACATATCCAACTGGATAAGTAATATATGCACAACCGAATTTATTGTCAACCATGTGTGAAAATAATCTCACTAGCTAATAAATTGTAGTAATATTATACAAGGTGTTTCAGGAAGAAATGTGGAAAGAATTTCAGGAGGAGCTCTACTGGTAAAAATATATTTTATAATGACAAACAAAATATGAATTTAAAAATTTTACTGTACCATATCTTGAAAAAATATTTAAGTTATCAGCAAAAAACCTAAAACGGGAGAAGAAAAAACTGGTAATTTATTGTTAAGAACACACAAAACATTATCATAGGCCTACTAGTTATTTCTTATTCAATAACTCTTGCTAAAATGCAAATTTTTTTTTATCATAACATACACAAAAAGTAGGCTAGACTTTAACTTATTTAAACTTTAAAAATTTCTATATTACAAACTTAAAATGACAACTGCCCATGCATCAAAGAAATAAAAATAATATTGAACAAATAAATGGGTTTCTTTATTTCGTAAGTTGGCAAGTATTAACAGTAAATCAACAATCACAAATTGTCTACAGAATTAACAGCTGATCAACCATCACAATTTGTCTACAGAATTTGAATAGTTTCGTACACTTTCAAAAGTTGTAGTTAATTGTGCAGTATGTGTGAAGTTGAAGTGTTTGTGTTACACCTTCTCAAAATGCCATTAGTTTTCAAACGAGGACATTTTAAATATGCTGACAATTTTTATTTATTGGTATTGCAATTTGGTTATTGGAAACTCACTGGGTGCAAAGAAGGAATATCAAGAAAGATATCCTAATAGGATTCCATATCCGAAAACATTCTCTTCAGTTTTCCAATGTTTAAGCACAACTGAGACAAATTTCAAAACACATTGGTTTGCCGAATACTTAACAACAACAAATCTCTACCTGTTCCACTATTAAAAGATTCAAAATTTACTCCCCAGTGACTTTGGATTGCGTCTAAATTTTAGTCACAAGTTTTAAGAAAATCGTCATAAAGTAAGTTCTATTTTATTTACTGATAAGGCAGCTTTCAACAAGGTTTACTGTTAATGTTTGGCATGACAATATTGATAACCATATGATTGGACAATTTATTTTTGAAGGTCACCTCATGGGAAACTAGAGTATTATTATTTTTTTTTTGAAATAACCCACTACAGCTTTTAGAAGATATTCTATTAATAACGAAACAAGAAATGATTTTTCAACAAGATACATTTTTGTCGAGAAGTTAGAAATTATTTGAATGTTACATTTAGGAACATATGGATTGGACAAGAAGGACCAATTAATTGGCTTCCTATATCACCTGATCTGATGCCAATCAACTATTATGTGTGGGGACATATGCAATCGATAGTATATGTTAAAAAATAACTAGGTACAAAAGAAGAATTGAGAGTAAGAATTTTCAATGAATTTAAAATTCTACGAAATAGTCCTGACACATTGAAAAGTGCCACCCAAGAAATTTTAAAACGAGCAGAGTAGCCTACTGTGTTAAAAGTGAAGGAAGATATTTTGAACAGTTGAACAATAGCAAGTTCTTATTATGTTGTTAGTATTTTTGTTAAATGATTTTATTTCTAGATATTCTCTGATGTTTAAGTATTCTTATCTCTATTTAGAAATTAATTAATTTCTTGAGCAACATTTCGGATATTATGATGGTAATAAAATTTATTATTTGTAACTTATTTACGGTTTTTAGTTGACTTTAGTTACATCAATACTCTCAGAATTTAATTCTCTACAAGTTTTATTTAGGCCATGTAATAGTTTTGTGTTCATTACCTACGGGATGACGTATAAAAACCCTAACAGAGCTTAAGCTTATTTTGCTTGTTCCATAAACTCACGCTAATCATAGATTGTATTTGACTGAACACTAAGTTTCAAATAATGGCGGTCAAGGTTCATTTTAGTTTTTTTGACAATATTCCTGAACCATATTTTTCATACTTGCAATATGGCACACCCTTTTCAGTCTAGGCCTATATAGTTAATTTCTACAAATTCTTAATATACAGTATAGGCTAGGCTAAAAGTTTGAATTTTATTCAATAGTCAGCAATGACTATAAGTTAATTTTTGAGGTTACCGGTATCTAAACAAGTTAGGTAAGGTTTTATATATTATAACTAAGATTATGATAACCTTCATATCATACAGAAAAAAGTTTTTAAAGAAAAAGCTAACGTAATGACATAATGGAGCTAGGAATTCACTGAAAATCGAAACCCACATAAAAGTGGCAACTGGTAAAATCAATTTTAATAATTATTAATTCTATTAAGTTTATGTTAAATTATATAAAAGCTCATTCAAAGGTTGTACAAAGCTGATATATGTACAATAGAATATTGACAGCTGTGATACCTACCTCTAAAATATGTAGTAATTGCTGAAAATATGTAGTAAGGAAATATTACCTTTAGACATTGTAGACTAAAAGAAAATTACTTAAAAAAAATTCTATATAGCCTAAAATATGAGTTTTTCAGTAATACAGTCTTATAAGCAAAAACATTATGAAAGGATATAGTTTTAGGAACACATATTAATACTAATTCAGCTTGTTTTGATTAGAATAACAGCAGCTATCAAGTCCACAAGTTTGTGCATTACTTTGTGCTATTACTGTACACATGTAGGTCTACTCAAGTCTGTCACTATCAACATCCTTATTATTTATCTTCTTTTTTTTGTCCACAAAACTAAGGAACCAGTATAATAATAACAAAATGTTAGCCAGAGATCGAACCACTCAAAATATTTGGTATACTCTACAATACTTAAGGAGCTTCTAACAAATAGATTTGAACCAATGTGTTCCTTTTAAAAACTGCTAAAATTCAATGCCACATCAAATGTCAGCAAAAGTAAATAATTTAAGAAGATAAACTAGGTAGCCTATAAGCTTCTAAGCTCTCTACTGGTTAAGTTAAATAACAATTAATTACCAAAACCTATGTCATAAAGATTTAAACAATAATTAATTAGTGGTAGAACTCACTTATTGACTCTAGGGTTTTTCTCATATTAACAGTTGCCTTGTTCTAACTGTTATAGTTATAAAATGGTTTGGATCTGTAATATTATTTTTAAAGGCAAATGGTTAAACCATATTGCAAACTCATACAGTAACAGTTAAAAAAAAAAAAAAAAGAAAATACAAAGAAGTTCTTTATAAAATAAATAAGCTAAGCATATGCCAGACCTATTTACAAATCCAGTCTTTAGGCTATTAAAAATTCTTTATAAAGCATCTCTTGGATCTTCTTCAATTAACCAAATGGTGGTTAATGAAAGGAATAAGTAAGGGATGTATAAGCACAGTAGTACTACTCGTTATTGTAACTTACCCAGAGCTCCGTCCCCCAACTCATTTTGCATATAATTATCCTCAAATAATGTTGAATTAATAATCCAGCACTGTGCACAAAATACACTCAACAAAAAATTATGTTCACTACGAGAACCTACACACTTAACACTAACACCTTAACATTGCTGATGGGTGACTAAATTAATTTCTCAGCCGTTGGCATATTTCACAGACCTCTGGGAAACCAATGCTATCACGATCCGTCAAACCCTATATAATCTCCTTGAAATGAAACTTTCAGTTGTTATTCAAAAAACATGCATATGTATTAAGGTTAATTTTATATTTCTTGCAAACTGAATTAACATAAAACATTTTCCTTCTTATTTTTACAATTTCAAATTAGTTTAACTAGATTTCTGTCCTTAAAACTTAGTATTGAACATTTATTTTTCAACGATTACAAGGTAATTTCAAGGAGCTCTAAGAATTAGTAGACATTCAAAGAGGTTTTGATCTAGTAACTCTTAGCTGGGTACGTTCAGAAAGCAAGGAAATTATTCCCTTTTCTGGTTGTTATATCCAATTGGATCGCTTCTTAAATAATAACAACTATCAGTTAAATTTATAGAAAACTGTGGAGTTCTTCTTTCTTCTATAGGGAGCAAAGTTTCGTTTTTAGTTACTGTTACTATATACAGCTTTGATATTGAATGGTGGATAATATAATTTATCATTGTGTACAAGCTAACACAATAATAATTTTTAATTGAAACTATGATTATCAGGATTATGTGCCGTATTTCTTAACTTAATTGATGACGTATTGATCTGTGTAACTGAAAGAGATGGCAAACAAAACTCCTGCCATTGTCAAATGCATAACGATTTCCTCTTCAGATGATGATGATGTAAGTAAATTTGGCCTACTATGTTTATTAAGCCTATCTGAATATAATAATTGTTATGTGTAGTAACTAGACAAATATTGCTGAACAGATATATTGAAGTTACTACAATCTATCAAGGTTTGTCAAAAATGGTTATGTTTTTTGCTGTGAGCTGAGAACCTGTTTTAGACCTTTTAATAATATCCTAGAAGATGACCAAGCCCATTGATAAATATACCTGTCTAGTTTGAATTTCATGCATGCTCATTCTATTACTCATGAACTACTGTATTATACTGAAATTTTACGTTTTGTATCATCTGCTTCTTAATTTTAATAGGCTATAGGCTACCTGTTTCAGAAGCCTATTTAACATTATTGGAGGTTAGGGAGTAATTGTTAGCTAGGCAGATATCCACTTAGGTGACCACCTAAAGGAGATCTGACTTATTAAAGTAGGTTGGACCTATTGTATCAGATTGATTTTTCTAAATTGTATTTTGAATGTGGAGTCTGAGCTGTTTGATAAATAGGCTAGTGACAAGGAATGTTTTCAAAAGTAGTTTTCAATTCCAATTATAAAGCATTGAAAATCATTGTGATACAATTACTTTGGTAAATGTTTACTTTAAGGTTTATTTTTCGGATTTTATTTTTTTATCTTCTACTAGCTTACATACCTTACTTCATAAGAATGAATAATGTTTTCCTTCCACCTATCAACTATTTTTCACTGAAAAATCACAATTAAAAACTATCAAATCTAATGTATTTATAGGTTAGACATAATGACAAATGTTTTCTTTTGCTTCTCATATTATTATAGATATTTCAATCTATAATATCCTTGATCACAGATTTTATCCATGATCTAATTTCAAATTATTTACTTCAATAAACTTACGAAATTTTTGGTCTGGTGCTTATTTCTATCCAAACCAGGGGTTAAAAAAGTAAGCAAATTTTTAACTTCAATAAACGTACGAAAGGTTTAGCCAGGTTAATAGCGATCTAACTTAATCATTGTGTAATGTGCATGCGTCAAACCATACGATATTCTTATTCCTATTATGTTTTGCCATTATGTGTACTCTATGAACCCCTCAATTTGATAGTTTTTAGATTGTGATTTTTCAGTGAAAAAGTAATCTTGTTAAGTTTATTAAATGTACGAAAGGTTTAGCCAGGTTATTATATATACTTGGGGGGGGGGCCAAAAGGAATGGAATCGAGCTGGTGAGGAGAGAGGGATGGGCATGGCCGGTCGGCCGGAGAGGGAGTCTCGAGTCACATTGCTAGATACGTCAGTGTGCGACGTTTGTTAACTGTGTATCAGTTCGTCCGTGAGAAATTTTTTTGTGAAAGACCTTTTGGTAATTATATAGCAGAGCTGCCTCACTTCAAAATCAATTTTTATGGGTTTTATTAGTCAAATAAATGTTGGAAAAATATTTTACTATCGAAAAAAAGTGTCGGAAAGATGATTACATAATACAATAATACAATTACACTAAGTAGTTTTTTCGTGAAAAAATTAACTCTGTGTTATCTTTAATACTCATGACATTCACTTCAATAAACGTACGGAAGGTTTGGCCAGGTGGTTATATATATATAGCAACCTGGCCAAACCTTTCGTGACATATAATAATACAGCCCTACATATGCGTACACTGAAGCACAAACATACGCAGACAATTGAACGTCAATGGAGGGAGGTGCGAGGAAATGTGCCGCGATATGGAAATTCAAAACAACATTTCCATGGCCATATAGCCGAATTTATGTTTAAAAGAAAGTACAATGAGTATAATACTCGTTTTCATCATTTATGGCGAATTACGAGTGAAATACATTTAAATTCAATAAATTCCTCTTTTACTGAATTTGCAGTGAGCAGAATTTGACTCTGATTAAGATTTTCTTGTGTAATTATATTATGTAATCATCTTTCCGACACTTTTTTTTCGATAATAAAATATTTTTCCAACATTTATTTAACGAATAAAAGCCATAAAAATTGATTTTGCAGTGAGGCAGCTCTGCTATATAATTACCGACCTTTTTCCGTTTCGGCGAAAATGTAAAATGTCTGACTGTCGGGAGCAACTTGTGGCTGTGAAATTTTGTTTCCTGTTGGGGAAAACGCCTGCGGAAAACTCTTGTAATGCTTAAAACAGTTTATGGGGGAACAACTTTAAGTAAAACACATGTCTACGAGTGGTTTCAGCATTTTAAAAATGGAGAAATGTCGACTGAAGACTAGCCACGTTCTGGGCGCCTTTCAACGTCAAGTACTGACGACAATGTTGAGAAAATCAACACTCTGGTTCGTGAAGACCGTCTTCGAACCATTGATCAATTTGTTGCGATGTCTGGGTTGACTTGGAGTTCAATCCAGAGGATTTGTGCATGAGAAGAGTTGCAGCCAAACTTGTTCCACACCTTCTCACAGACGAGAAGCAGTCTGTGAAGCAGTTTTGACGAATATAGCCTATATAATGACCTTCCTTGACCTGTAGTTCTTTAACTAGGTATGGTTCTAACCTAAAGGTAACCATACACATGATTGATACTAATTGATACGTAGTTTAACAGTTCTTCATAGTGTGACGGTTCTTAAACAGAAGTATTTTCAGCGGAATAAAAAAACTAAACTGATAGATTTTACTTAAAATTGAAGAAATATGTGTTGAAATAACCTCAAAATGCCATAAAACATTCATTTTAAATCACTGTTTTCGGACAGAAATAATGAATTGGGAAACATAAAAATTGACTAGCTTTGTTAAGAATGATCGAAATTATTTTAAAAAACCAATTTTGAAGACGAAATGCCGAGATTTTGCACTTAAATCGATCGAACCGCTCTCCTGTATATTTACCATGTTATCTTATATATTTCATACAGTAAGTTAATTGTTTACTGTAGCGCCCCAATTATATATTTTTTCTGTTTTTTTTTACTACATACAGGTGTCTTCTTAAGTGAATTACACGTTAAAATAGGTTAATACCCTACATGAATTGTTTTGCCTTACTTGACCTACACGTAAATAAACCATCTGAATTTAACTTTAAAAAATTTAATGGGTAGGGGCCTACTATGATAGGCTACATCATTTTAATGTGGAATTTCAAAGGATATCGATAGTGATGTCAGGTTTTCGATAAACCTATTCATTCTTAATTCACAAGCCATTATTGAAAAATTAATTTACACTTCAATTAAAAGTGTAGGTATGGAACTTTTCTGCATTAATTATTAGACAAATAGCTGAAGGTATTACTGGAAGATTTGAAGATGCAAATTTGATAAAAACAAACAAAAATGTTGGTTCTAGGCTAATCCTGGGTATTGTACACAATTACCAAGAATGAAATTTTTCAGCTTTTGTTTATATCTTAGGTTTGTAGATTCAATAAATAAATATTAATTCAATATAGAATCAGCGGTTTCAGGGTACATTGTTGATGTTCACTAAATACCACAGAAATAAAGTTTGGATCAGTGAAAAACTTTTCCATCATTAAGCATTTTGTTCCTGTTCAAAATTTTCCTTATGACGAAAGCATGGTTTTGTATTTTGGAAGGCATGGCTGTAAGCAACATATCCGAGGTAAGCTTGTAAGATTTGGTTTTAAAGTATGCTGTGTTAACACTGTTTCTGGGTATTTAGTAACTTTGTATGTGTACCAAGGAAAATCCCTTGGTATGCCATTAGGATACTATGAACTGTTTGGTAAACCTGCAGCTCTCTTAGTCAAAATGATTGACGATTTTTCTAATAAAAAGTCCAATCTCCCATAGGCGCTACAGATTTTTTTCGATTATTTGTTTAGGGCCTATTAATTTTTTGTGTTGAGGCATCTTCAGGGAAGAGGATACAATAGGATAGAAATATTGAGAGAGGATCATCTGCCACTTAAACCCAAGAATCAAGGGTAACAAAGGTTTTTTTTCTAAAGGAGCAAAAAAGTGATGAAAAAATTGATCATTTTGTAATAGAATTACGAGATTTAAGTGCTGCATGTGATTTCGGTTCACTAACAGACAGTCTAATTAAGAAACTTATAGAATTGTTCTAGAGATTAGAGATCGGAGTGTAAAAGATTGTTTGTCTAAGAATTAGAGATCTAGATTTAAACAAGGCATTAGACATTTGCAGAAAGGACAGTCACAACTTGCAGAAATGTATGTAAATACAGGAATAGACAAGGAAGATGACGTCAACAACATTCATAGTCATATACGCAGAAATTACAACTACAGACAACGAGATAATACATTCCAATTTCAACGTTCCAATTCTAGTAAACAAGGTTGGAGTTATTCGCAGTTCACCTCAAGTCGGTCCACAAAGAAGAAAAACAACTTGTATGGAAATTCAGTGTTTTTGATAAGTGCGGGTACAAGCATGCATATAATAAATGCCCTGCGTACGGAATACGGTGTGCTAAATATTAAAAAAAAAATAAAAATCATTTTGCCGCAAAATGTAAATTAAAAAAATTAAGTGCTGTTGATGACAGTAGTGAAGAATTATTTCTCGGAAATATTAACGAAGTATCAACTATTAACAATGACGAATGAGTGATTAACCTAAAAATTGAAAACGTTAATTGTCTCTTTAAAAATAGACACAAGGGCACAGGTAAACATTCTTAATACCGATGTACTACGTATAATTAAGTTTGATGTTAACAACTTAATAGAAACTAAAACCGAATGAACATCTTATTCAGAACAATGATTACCTTGCTCATATAGAGGGTATGTTCATAACATAAATTTTTATCTTGTTGGAGAAAATAATTCATGTATATTACGTCTTAAGTCATGTAAGCAGATGAATCTAATTCAAAGAATTAATCAATGCTCAGTACAAATTAATAACAAAAACGATAGCAAACATAACCAATTTAAAAATAATGCTATAGTCTAATCATAATAATGAAATTCTGGATGAATTTAGTGATGTAATGTCAGGAATATGTTGCTTAAAAGAAGAGTTAGACAAATTAGAAAAATTAAATATTATTGAAAAAGTTGTAAAACCAACAGATTGGGTAAATTAATGAATTTAATGTATTAGTTAAAAAACCTAATAGTGAAATACAAATTTGTATTGATCCTAAAAGACTTTAATCAAGTAATAAAACGGCAACATGCCCTTGGTTCCACGTAGATCATCAAGAACTATTAAGTAACCAGAAAGATTGGATCTGTAAACCTCATCTTGGGGAAGATTGTTATATCAGCTGATTAATGATTCTATCAGCTGATGAATCAATCAGCTGTTTGTATTAAATAGTCACATGTTTTGTGTAAATCTAGGGTTGTAAACTAGGGTTGTATTTACCTCCACTCATGTTGTTAAAAATGTCTTCAATGCGAGGAATAGGGTATCTATCACAATGCAGCTGTGGATTAACGGTAATTTTGTAATCGGCACAGATCCTTACAGTACCATCACCTTTTAATATGTTCACAATAGGCGTTCCCCAGCTAGAACTGTCCATTCTTGATATCAAACCATTTTTTTCTAACTCCTTGAGCTCTTCCTCAATTTTATTTTTCAAAGCTACAGGAGTTTGACGATGTTTTATAAAAACTGGTCTAGCATCGGAATGCAGTAATAGGTTTCCTTTCAATTTTGGTATTTTTAACTCCTATGGTATCATTAAAGAGAGGAGCATATCTAGCATATATTTCATCTTTAAATTTTTGAGACTGATTGGTGATGTTCTCAGAGATTTGATGGATATCATGTATTGAAACATCTAAAACACGAATCCATTCTCGGCCAAATATGCTGTCAACATCATTATCTATCACAAACAAGCGGCCGTTCATGGTTTTACCATGTAAATTTACCTGAACATCACTTACACCCCACAGTTGAATAGACTCTCCTGTATAAGTTTTCAACTTAACATTACAGTATTAACTTGTCGAATATCTTTCTAAGGAAAATATTTTTTAAAGCTGTGTAAGGACATAGATGAAACAGCAGCACCTGTATCATATTCCATTTGGCATTGAATATTATCTATTATTGGAGTGAGCATATACTTTCCAATTATCTTAGAACTGTTTGTCATGGAATGTAACTCATACGTCTCCAATAAATTTCCCCTGTAATCACACATAGAATCGCTGGTCTGATTTTGCATCGACCCAGTCTCTTGGGCACACTGCAAGCTCTGCAATACATTTCATGTCCGTCTGTTTTTAAAAGCTTTATTATGTACAGGTTTATTTATATTAAGACATACTGAAGCAATATGTCCTTTTACATTGCACTTAGAACAAATCAGATGGCTCAACTTACATTCATTTGCTTTGTGGTTACTTTTGCCACACCTAAAACATTTACCAATAAGGTCTTTTCGAGAAATGCGTGGATACTCAGAACTGCTTGCTATTTTAACAGCCACTTTATTTACCTTGGCAGATGAAAATATTTGATTGCTACCAAGCCGGGAAGATTCCATGGCTAAAGTTAAATCAACAGGTTTTTGCAAATTCAATTCCCTTTCCTGGAGTAAGCGCTCACGAATTTCAGCATTGTTGAGTCCCCTTATGAACTGTGTTCGCAAATGTACCTCAATAGTATTTGATTTGCAATGCCCACAGGTAAAATTGCAATTTAGTGTCAATGCTCTAAGACCCTTTAAATATTCTGCTATATTCTCCCCTTCATATTGAATTCTAGAATAAAATTTATGTTGTTCTACTACTTCATTTGGAGTAGGATATAAATAGTCCCTTAATAACTTAATAAGGTCATTAAATGATCTAGATTTAGGCAAACTAGGTGCTGTTAATTCTGTAAGCAACTGGAAATTTTTAGGACTTAAACAGCTTATCAAGACTTGGACACGCTTTTTGTCAGTTTCTTTGTCATCTTCTTTTAAATTATTTATGTCTAGATAATTGTCTAGCCTTTGTAAATAAGTATTGAAACTTTCATTGTTTTCATCATAATAATCTAACCTATGTTGGATAACATTTCCTGAAGTTTTGTTACCTTGAATGTTTTGTTGGAGAAATCTCATAAGTGCAGTATTTATTTCTTCACTCGTCGCCATTTTATTGTACTTTTATAAAATATATAAGATAATATAATTACTGAAATCACAAATAAATAATCAATCTCAATTGTAGTAATAACATTATATTTTCACTAATACAAAGTTTCAATTGGAACAACAAACAAAACATGTGACTATTTAATACAAACAGCTGATTGATTCATCAGCTGATAGAATCATTAATCAGATATAACAAAGCCTACTTGCATCTCCAGATGGATGAAGAGAGCGCTGAAATACAAGCAATTTCAACACATATTGGTAATTTCAAGGTCAATAGATTAATGTTTGGAGTTAACAACGCTCCCAGTATTTGGCAACGGTATATGGAGTCAATTTTGGTAGGTTTAGATGGTGTGGCAGTTTTCTTCGACGATATAATTATTCAAGGAAGAACACTGGAAGAAGCTAAGATTCGCACCGTTCAAGTTTTTGAGCGGCTAAAAGTGAATGATCTCTATTTAAACAAGGCAAAATGCAAGTTTTTCCTTAAATCTGTCACTTACCTAGGGCACATAATTGACGAAAAAGGTTTACACAAGACTCCTGAGAAGGTTGAAGCTATTTTAAAGTCTCCTAAGCCCACTAACGTTACAGAGTTGAAGCAATTTCTCGGAATTGTCAACTATTATGGTAAGTTTATTAAGGATTTGGCTAATAAACTTCATCCGTTGTATGACCTTTTGAAGAAAAACAAATATTTTCACTGGACAATAAGTTGTGAAGATACCTTTAATATGATAAAAAAAGAAATTGTTGCTGATACAGTATTAGTTCCGTTTTCATCAGATTTGCCACTTTTGCTTGCCACTGACGCTTCACCACATGGTTTATCGGCCATTCTCTCCCATCGAATGCCAGATGGTTCAGAGAGACCAATTGCATTTGCATCCAGGACATTGAGTAAAACCGAGTGTAATTATAGTCATATAATCAAGGAAGCCACTGCTATATATTGGGGGTTTTCAAGTTTTTCCATTTCTGCTACGGACGTCATTTTACCCTCATTACAGACAATAAACCTCTTTCATCCATTTTTCATCCTTGAAAAACCCTACCTCCTCTCACTGCCACTCGAATGGTACATTATGGTATGTATCTGTCAGGATTTGATTACACCATTCAATATCGAAAGGCTTGTGACCATCAGAATGTGGACTATCTTCTAGGTTTCCAGTTAGTGTCAATCAAGAAGCCTCATTTGAAGACTCATTGTCTGATAAAGCTGTTTTACAGGTACAAATGAATTGTTTACCAGTGACTGCTGATCAAATTAAGAAAGCTACTGCCTTAGATAGAGAATTGAGTTTAGTTTACAATGCTTTACAAACTAACACATATGTTGACAAACCCGAATATTTCAAGGGTCTTGAAAGTGAACTAACACTCAATAATGGCTGTATATTTAGAGGTATACGTGTCGTTATTCCCAGTTCATTAAGGAAACCAATACTTGAAAAATTGCATACCGCTCACACAGGCATAACTTAAATGAAGGAGCTAGCAAGGCAATATTGCTGGTGGCCTTCAATCAATACTGAGATAGAACAGTATGTAAATTCATGCAAACCATGTGCTTTAAACAAAAACAACCCCTCCAAATTTTTTCAGCCTTGGGAGAAAACTAGATTTCCCTGGGAGCGGATACATATTGACCATGCTGGGCCATTTAAAGGATGATATTTCCTGATAGTGGTAGACTCATACAGTAAGTGGCTTGAAATTCAGGAGATGTCAAGTATAACTAGTGATGCAACGATTCGAGCTCTAAGAGAGATATTTGCAAGATTTGGCATTCCCTGTGTTATAGGACCCGACAATGGTTCTCCATTCATTTCAAATGAATTCAGACAGTTTGCTCTAAGCAATGGAATTCTACATAAGAAAACGGCTGTGTATCATCCATCTTCCAATGGACAAGCAGAAAGTTACGTTCAAACAACTAAGCAGAAACTGAAGGCCTTAACTGAAGAGCCAGGAGCTATATACACAAACCTGTGCAGGTTTTTGATTCCAAATAGAAGAGTCATCAATATAACAACTGGGAGAAGCCCTTCCGAGCTGATGTTAAAACGTAACATCAGAACTCGTATAGATCTCATTAAGAGCCAACCAATTTTACAGGATGAACCGCATGGCAAACTGAGACAATTGGAGGCAGGAGATAACGTTCAAATACGAAACTATGTAGACAATAATGAAAAGTGGTTATTTGGAACTGTAATTTCAAGAATTGGTACTTGCAACTATGATGTTAGTGTGGGAGGGAAAACCCTCAGACGTCATATTGATCAAATAAGACCAACCTTAGTTAATCCAGAAAGGAATTGCAGCACCCCTTTTGTGTATAGTAACATTCATGAAAGTAGTCCAAAAACACTTCAAGGAAGTTTAAGGGAGACAGAAACTACAAAAATCAACAACCAGGAAGATGCACAAATTATACCACCCGACACTGTCATTACTACACCAGTAAGAAAATCTACACCAAACCAAAGTGAGACTAAGATGCCCTTGGTTCCACGTAGATCACAAGAACTATCAAGAAACCAGAAAGATTGGATCTGTAAACCTTATCTTGGGGAAGATTGTTATATCTGATTAATGATTCTATCAGCTGATGAATCAATCAGCTGTTTGTATTAAATAGTCACATGTTTTGTTTGTTGTTCCAATTGAAACTTTGTATTAGTGAAAATATAATGTTATTACTACAATTGAGATTGATTATTTATTTGTGATTTCAGTAATTATATTATCTTATATATTTTATAAAAGTACAATAATTTTCAAATACCATCATTCGATGAAAGAGCATGTAAATTAAATGGTGCAAACATATTTAGTACTCTATACATAAAGAACGCCAAATTAAGTTTACAGAACGTAGTAGTGAATTATGTACCGTACTTTTAATACTCCATTTGGGCGTTACAAATTTTTAATGTTACCATATGGGTTATGTTCGGCAAGTGAAATATTTTCCCAAAGGATGGTGCAAATATTTGAAAACATGTATGGCGTGGCTGTATATGTAGATGATGTGATAATATGGGGAAAAATTAAAAAAGAACATGACGAAAGGCTTAGAAATGTACTTAATATGCTTAAGTTAGAACATATAAAACTTAATAAAAATAAATGTAACATTGGTGTAAACGAAATTACATACTTAGGTCATAGAATTAGTGATAAGGGTATATCAATTGATGAAAACAAAACAAAAGCAATTAATCAAATGAAAATACCTAACGATAAGTAAGCATTAGAGAGATTGTTAGGTATGGTAAATTTTGTAAGCAAATTTATACCCAACATATATATCGATTTTAACTGCACCTTTTAAGGTCATTCTTAAAGAAAGAAGTTGAATTTACGTGGGCAGAAGTCCATTCAAAAGCTTTTAATGAAATCAAGCAGATAATAATAAATAAACCAGTATTGCAATATTTTGATGAAAAGAAGCTTATTGTTTTGTCTGTGGATTCAGCCAAAGATGGGTTAGGAGCAGTCATACTACAAAATAATCTACCTGTAGCCTATGCATCAAAAGCATTGAATCACACACAACAATATTCTCAGATAGAAAAGGAAATGCTTGCATTTTATTTGGATGTGAAAGATCTGATCAGTACTTGAACGGTACAAAATTTATTGTAGAATCTGATCATAAACCATTAGTTAGTATAGTAAAGAAAAATATTTATGTAGTTTCCCCTCGCCTTCAGCGATTACTAATAAAATTACAAAAATATGATTTCGAATTAGTATATAAATGAGGTAAGGCATTATATATTTCAGATACCCTATCCAAAGCTTGTGATGAAAATGATAATGATGAAATCAGTATTAACAATGATGAAGAACTTGAAGCTCATGTAGATTTAGTTTTAAATAATATAAAAATCACTGATATAAGCCTACAGCTAGACAATTTAAAGACCTAAACGAAAAAGACACAGAAATTAAAACACTTAAAAATAATATTTTAAATGGGTGGCCTAATCATCAGCAAATTTTACTATTAGAAATAAGTTATTGGAATGTAAGAGGTGACCTAACCTTTTATAAAAATGTTATACATAATGGTACAGCCTTAGTAATACCCAAACCTTTATGGCATGAAATGTTAAAACGTTTACATTTGCCTCAATGGTGTTATTAAAACACAGCTAAAGGCTAGGAACATGGGCGTACCCAGCGAGGGGCAGGGGGGGGGGCAGCTGCCCCCCCCTTGAAGCAAAAAAATAAATCTTTATTATACATTTTGTTGCTGGAATTTAATACAATTCTTGAAATAACTATTTTAATAATCAATTGTATATTGAATGACCATGGCTTGCCCCCCCCCCCCTAGTTTTGATCCTGGGTACGCCCTTGGCTAGGAATGTAATATATTGGTCTAACATGAACAGTCAAATTCAAGATTTTGTATCTAAATGTAAAACTTGTCAAGGTATTTTGAAAAAATTACAAAAAAAAACCATTATTACCACACATTATTCCTAAATTACTATGGGATAAAATCGGAGTAGACATTTTTCAGTTGTATGATGTATATTATTTACTTGTTATAGATTTTTTTCAAAATTTCCTGAAGTAATTAAAATAGAAAATATTACAAGTGAACTTGTTGTAATTCATTTGAAAGAGATTTTCAGCAGACATGGTATACCTAAGATTGTTATTGCTGATAATGGTATTCAATTTTCTAGTGAAATATTAAAAAAATTTGCAAAAGAATGGAATTTTAATCATATAACTACTAGCCCACATTTTCCTCAGTTAAATGGAATGGCAGGATGTGGAGTACAAAGTTTAAAAATTTGCTTAAAAAATGCATACATGACAAGGTAGATCCCTATTTAGCAATACTAGAATACTCTAATATGCCAGTATCAAACACAATACCATCTCCAGCTAAAATACTCTATCAAAGATAATTAAGAGGCATAATACCATGTGTAATGACATATGCCTCAAACCTCTATAATAACGAAAATTGTAAGAAATAAATTACTTGATAGACAAATAAATCATAAAATGTACTTTGATAGAAAATCATATAAATTGTCAGATTTAACAACACATGAATAATTACGTATTAATTAAGCAATACGTATTAATTGAGCAATACATATTTATTAAGCATCCCGAGAACGAGGTGCAAATCTTACTAATAGAGATGGAATCAAAGCTTTGTTTGGATTGCTTTATTTTTCTGGAGTAATGAGGTCTATTCATTTGAACACCAAATATCTTTGAAATAATGATGGTAGTGGAATAGAATTTTTCTCACTTACTATGGCTATAAATAGATTCTATTTTTTGGTTATATGTCTACGCTTTGACATCAACACTCATGTTGAAAGAAGAAATGTTGACAAGCATCCCGGAATTAGGGATGTTTTTCAAACAATTGTGAATAATTTTCCAAAAGCATTTTGCCCTTCAGAGTACATGTCAGTAGACGAAAGACTTCAACCTTTTCATGGAAAATGCCCCTTTAGGCAATATATGAAAAATAAACCTGCCAAATATGGCATCAAAATCTTTGTCATAGCAGATGCTTGATACACCTACAACATGGAAGTTTACTGTGGTCAACAACCAGGTGTCCAATGCAGAGCCTGATATAGTTAAAAGATTGATGATACCGATTTCTGGTTCCAAAAGGAACTTTTTTACTGACAACTGGTTTATGAGTATACCAATGGCAAAGGACTTGTTGAAAGATCACAATCTTACTGTTACTGGTACTACGAGAGTAAACACAAAAGAACTGCCTCCAGAAATGATATGTAAAAACGAACCATAAGTTCAAGCATTTTGGATTTTTCAATACTTTTGACTTTCCTAGATAGATAATAATTGCCATTTAGCGCTATTTTTATCTGAAGTTGGAAAATAAGTTGCCTTGTACCCTTCTTAAGTTTTTTCTTTAGCATTTTATTAGTAATATTTATGTAATATTCATTGTTGGTAGCTATTTGTTTAATGCAACTTAGTTCTTTATTGAAATCAGAGTCAGACATCGGAACTTTTATGAGATGATACAACATTCAATGGAAAAGCTGCCAATTTATGATTTAAAGGGTGCCGAGATAAAACATGGATAATGTTATCTGTGAATGTTTGTTTTCAAAACATTAAAGTTGTGTTTACCATTTTCAATTTTTATATTTAAGTTTAAGAAATTAATTTGATTTTGTTCTCCAACTTCCATGGTAAATTGTATCACATGGTCAATTGGGTTCAGGTACTTATAAAGTAATTGAAGTTGGCAATCCGAGCCATCAAACAGACAAATTACATCATCAACATAACAATACCAATATATAATAAACGGTTTAAATGGGTTATTGTTAATTATTTTGTTTTCAAAATTGTCCATAAAATTATATTATATTTTTAAGCTAATTTTATTTATATTCTGACAAATAATCCATTTTTGTGTCATCCTTTTAGTTAATCTTTTCCTTTTTCATTTAAAATTTTGTATTTTTTCAGCCAATATCTTTGTAAATAGTCTGTAAGCTAATTATATTATTGCATTTAAAAATTACTTTATAAAATATTTTATGCTTTTGTGATTTAAAAGTAATTCAATTTTTGATTAGAAGTCTAAATGAAATGTAAGTTTCCAATATTAAAACTATTATTTTTTATATTGAGATGTGTTGTTAAATTTTGTACTTTGCAAATTTTACGCCTTTTTAAGTTGAATTTACAATGTGTTTTTAAAAATAAACATATTGGTTTATTTATATTGTTTTATTTATTGAGAAGTACTGTAACAATTCTAGTCGTCAAACCCTAAAAAAATAATTATAAATACATGTATTAATGTTTAATTTGGAAAAAAAAAAAAAAAAAAAAAAAAAAAAAAAAAAAAAAAAAAAAAAAAAAAAAAAAAAAAAATTGTATGGTGACAATTTCAGACTATTTACTATATAATCGTTTAATAAAAATCTGTAAGTATTACAATCATAAGAAGTAATATACAATTAAAAAAGGACACCATTTATTAAAAAAAAAAAATTATAAAAATTACATTGCATTTTGGTGAAGTGTAAATTTAGGTAAAATAAATGGAGTGGAAAATATCCCGCGTGTGTGTTTATGTCCAACTAGTTGGCGCGTGTGATTGAGGATTACGGATGTTATAGACAGATTTAAAGCAAATGTCTACCTCTAAAGCTGTTTTCCTTACC
Source organism: Aphrophora alni (assembly GCA_963513935.1). Taxonomy (NCBI): domain Eukaryota; kingdom Metazoa; phylum Arthropoda; class Insecta; order Hemiptera; family Aphrophoridae; genus Aphrophora; species Aphrophora alni. The sequence continues at coordinate 130,242,248 of OY740769.1, read as the reverse complement.
GATTATTTTGAATTCTCAACAACTGTTTGCAAAACGTTCAAATTTAATTTTCAAAGTTGGTTGCAATTTTTGGACGTCCAATACGAACACTGTCCTTCACTGATCCAGTTTCTTGAAAACGGAGAATAGATTTTCTTACGGTAGATTTGGAAATTTTCACACAGTTTGGAACTTCATTATTAAACAAATCACACACCATAATCACGCATCATGAGCAGAGTAATTCTCTCCGTTTGAGTTAATGTATGTAGTCACCTGTCCAAACCTATCTCTCGTAGAAAAATATATATAGGCCTATATAGTCACCTAGACAGACCTAATGATACAAGCGATCACAACATTCACTGACTTGACGAACATAGTTATCAATATAAATGTAGGGAGTTGTAACCTAAGCTGGATTTCGTACTTTTATATTTCTTATTTTCTACTAAAATAATATATTTTGTGACTTGAAGATATCTTCCGAGAAAAAATATGAACTGATTGTTTGAATGCAAGGTAAATAGTTAACGATTTTAAAATTTTAATAATTAAATCTGATTATGATGTACAATAGATATTTACTATATAAATTTCATTGTTACACCAGGTAGACTATACTTATAAACTAAGATAATAATATTTTGGGTGTTGCAGGATTAAAAATTAATGTGTTTTGAAGTTTTTATATTGGCATTTACCCTGATCCTGACGCTATTAGACTATTTAAAGGCTAGGAGTCTTTGTTTTATGTTCTTTTCTCCTTTCCTTCTTTTTTATAAAGTGATGATGACCAAGAGGTTACTTGTCTTTAAACAACAAGGGGGAAAAATATATAAACTATATATGAAAATTTCATGGTTAGAAATTACTTTCCATAAAAAAGTAAAAATAAAAAAAATTAAATGAGATTTTGAAAGTTACCTATTAGTTGACAGGGTAGGTATTTCTGAAATTAAAGTAGGGGAGAATTGGGGATATTTTATCATAGGGGATATTTGAGCTACTCCCTTTATTTGTTTTATTGAGATATTTGGAGTGCATATGTTGAGAATAAAATGTAGTTTTTGATCTTCTTTTTCTGTGACAAAAGTTAACCGTCATCAGTTAACAGTGTTGGACAGTTGCTGAGTATCGTTTTCAGTGTTTAGACGTCCAGGGGTTAATACTGCATTTACAATCACGCAAGTTTTTCGTGTGTGTTTTATATATATACTCCTTTATTGTATTTCTGTGTTATTTTGTGTGTACTAATGTAGATTATAACTTATAGTGATAATCTGAATCCCTATATAATCTATATAGTAGGCCTACATCCTTACTTTTATTCTCAATAAAAATATTAAACTTAAAATCCAAAGTAAATTTGTGAACAGCTGGACCTGATTGTTTTTCAGGTCTAGCCATGCCTATGGCTTTGTCTCCAGAAATGGAAACGGAGAAAGCAGTTCAGTCTCTTCTTGGTATTAGTTTTGATGAAACAATACTAACACCAGTGTAATAATAAATAATAAAAGAAAACATGAGGAAACAATAAGCCCTCCTAGTAGTCATGAAAGCAATTTTCAGGTAGAAAAGAATTACTTGGAACAATTACCGCCTTTAAAAAAACCTAAAAACAAAGGTATACCGGGGGTCAAACAAAGGCCCTTATGAGATTTATCATGTTCTACAGAAATTCTTGTTGAAATGAATCTATAAATTTTGTTTGTTTGTTTTGAAGGATCGTATGCCAAAGATCATTGATACTGTATCTCTTCAAGGTCCACAGGGGCGATCACTTAAGAAATATGACATCTTTAGTTCAAAAGTAAGGAAACCGACCATTAATGCAAAACCACCAGCATCAGTGCCAGTACCAGTACCTGTACCAGTTAGAAAACCCATTCCACCGAAACCTAATGTAAATAACGCTAAACGAATTAAGGTAAAATGAATGTTTTAAGAGTGGAAATGGAAAGAATGTAATTTAAGTCTGAATATATACAATCCCAGTTTCACATTTTTATTTGCTTTTTTTATGAAGTTTGTATTATGAAACTTTTGACATTAATGAACTAACTATTAATGAAGTCTTTTATTTAAAAAAAATATAATACGAACAATAAACGTTCATAATATGTTTTTATATTTGTTTTAGAGTTGCATAATGTGTAATATGTAAAATTTATTCATAATTGACTATATTAAAGATGCTGCCTATGTGTAGCGAATCATGTAGCTAAATGTTAATAACAAAAAAAACTTCAATTGACTACACAAAAGGTATTTCTTAAAATATAAGTACTTCTAAGCTTTAACAAAGAATTATAATTATTAGTTATCATAAGAAAATTATGTTGAATTAGAATAATTAGAATTAGAATAAAATAAAAACTAAAAAAAAGCACAAAAGTGAAGTGTGGAATGGCAGTGAACAGTATTATACAAATCTATTCATATTATGACATAAATCTATGTCATAAAATGTAATTTAATGAAGGCATGTATAAAGCACTGTTCCAATAAATTTTAGGATCATCTTAATTCAATATAATACAGTCTGTTTTCTTACGCCTGCTTTACAAGAAATAAAAGGAACATAAATTCAAGACTAGCTGCACCTAATAAGAAGGGCTTGGCGTCCCTCACTATTCCCAGTAAAAAAAACTCACATCATATAGCCTATCATCCATATTTACTTTCACCTTTACTTAGGGTACTCATCAAACAGGGATGGTACAATAACACATATTCTCCGAATATATACTCACATACAATACTCATACATATTTTACAATTCATAGAGGCTGTTACACTACGTGAATCATATATAAACACTCTACACTCAAATATAGGGATTAGTTTTTGACTATGCAGAGCTGTAGCACATTTGGGAGTGTTTACCAGATCAAAGAGTGACAACCTTTGACTCTGGTAAGCTGATGTGAGCATGCTCTGCTGAAGATGTATGCATAGTTTCTGTCCAGTAGCTAGTCACTTCGGTTCTTGGTCAGGAAGTGTCGGACCCTCTTTCTCCTGTTGCGGGTCTGGACTGATGCTCATCCAGTCTGGTTAAAGAGGATATTCTGGGCCCCAGAGTTCTGGGGCTTGGAAATGATCGAAAGTGATCCAAGAGTGTACCTGTTCTCAGACGGAGTATATTCTCAGACAAACAGAATCACTCTTTGTTGAAAGTGAAACCTACAAATGTTTAAATTCGTCTAAAGGTAAAATTTCCTGCCGTGACCAATTGAACGATAGCACGGAGGAAATAAAGAAAGAGCTCTTCGAACAGTACGTTATTAATGTTGAATGTATTTTCTGAACAGTAACTGGTGAGAAAAAAACCAACTGTCTTATAATATTAACTTTTGTTGTGCCAAATCTTCCTGAGTGAGTGTTTTCTGGATTCTACAGTCTAATTGTTTGACCGTACATTCCAAATCCAAGGGGTTGTTTCCGATGCTAAGATTTGGACATTATTAGTAGCACTTGCTCTAAACAGGAAGTTTGTGGACAGTGTGGTGTAAAAGGCCACATAAACAAAGAATGTAATATTGAGGCAAAGTGTGCAAATTGAGACGATCATCCCACACATTCACTCAAAATGTCCAAAATATAAAGTCAAGAAGGCGAATTTAGATATTGTTGCTAAAGAGACACATTCCTTTCCGTAAGTTAGGAAAGTATGCAGATAAAACTGCTTTACCTCCTACCATAGGAAAATCATATGCAAATGTGACATCAGCCTCAGTCCCGAATACATGTTTATGATGTAAAGAACAGGGTGAGATGGTTCATGTACTTGCAGAACAGATTAAACAACTAATAGCAGTTCAAAGCTTTACATCTGTTAACATACCATTTTATTCTAATGTTGTCCTTCTTACCAAATCTACAATACCAATTGCTTCCAAAGCTAAATCTGTGCCTTCGGTACTTAAAAACATCAAATTACGACTGATAACTAGTCAGGTATTTAAACAAAAATCCCAATCAGTCTTTGTTCTATTCAAATCTTCGTCTTTTGGTAAAGTTAATAAAAATACTCTTAGAAAGAAGCCCAGCACACCACTGGGTGTTAACACCAAATCTATACAATACAAAAATAAGGAATGGGTGGGTTCTCAAAACCCCTTCCTCAGGCAGGCGTCTTCCAAGCTTTGCTATGGATGTTGTTATGGAGCTTGACCCTGAAACATCAAATATTAAAACAAACTTAAACCAACTGAGGGTCCTTCTAGCCAGGCAGGTGGAAAGAATAATACAGGTCCAAACCCTTTTTGTTAACGAATCTTTTATTATTATTTATATCTTAACCCTGCAAGCGGCGTATGTTAAAGGTTTTGTAAAAGTTTTGTTTTCTTAAAAAATTAATAAAAAATATTATTTTAATACAAAACCCAACTTATAAGACATAATTTTTCTCAAAAAGATGCATAGAATTCATCTATGTAATAAAAATTTATTTTTTGAAACGGTTTTGGAGTAAGTATGTTGGATGTCAAAAAATGATGTTAACATTTTTCAGAAAAACCTGTATCATCCAAAATCAATAGCTTACCACCTTTTTTTCAAGATTTATAAGTTTGTATAATATTTGAGAATATATTTAGAAAAGAAAAAAAAATTGTTACATTTTAAAATTAAAAAAAATTACGTAAAAAGGGAATTTCTGACGCTTATTTTCAAAAATTCACCAAAAATAGTTATATTTATGGAAAGCACAACTTCTATATAACATTATATTCAGAAAGGTGTATAGAATTTAGCTGTGTAGTTGCAAATTTAACTTGTATTTAGATAACTCATCCAGTGTTTCATTATAGCATAAATTCTGGATGTGTATTTGACTCTTAAGATTAAAATTAACCTTTTGGGTAAAAAAGCTCAAACATAATTATGTGACAACATGGATTGCTATCTAGGAATAAATAAAATATAACATCTCTTCATAGTCAACGTAAAATATTAATATTCCATTTTGTTTCTGTGGTTAGTGCTTTTTCTCTGATTAAGAGCACTGCAATATTATAGATTGAAATCCTGTTAAGGAAACAGATTATTCTATAAAAACTGCTTCAGTTTTTAACAATCTATGTTATGGTGGAGGCGGATAGAAATTGACAGGGTAGGTTGACAGTTGAATTTGGATAATTCGACCTTCTATAATTGGAAATCGTTTTTAATTTGAATATTTTTTAATCCCTGGTATAATAAACAATGTCAAAGATAGTTGATAGTTTTAATTATATTTTGAATGATTCAAACTCTCAGAACTGTACTAGTACAGTATATTTTGTGATTTCGTTTTTATTTATACACTCATCTATGCATGTCAAGGACATGTCTACCTAACGGTGAGAGATAGTGGCACCATTAACCCTAACCTTCCCACCATCCCCAACCTCTCTCTCTTTCTCTTTCACACAACTGGCTGTCACTACCCCTCCCACCACTCCTACAGTGCTGTACTGTGTTTACCTACTAAACAGTGAATTTTTTGTTTGACTTTGTGTTGAGTTTAGTGTGCCTTGTGTGAATATGTTGACACCTAAGTCTAAGAAATACAAATTATTAACTTTGGCCGAAAAGGTTGTGTTGATTAAGGAAGTGGAGAAGAGAATAAAGACTAAATGTAAAATAGCTGAGGATTTTGGTATACCCCTAACACATTATCTATTTAAAATTAAATAAATATTGAACAGTGAGAGCGGGAAAGACCGCAAGATGACAAACTAGACAACCCAGATGTGTTTTGAAATGGTTCAAGCAGGTGAGGGTTAAGAAAGTTCCAGTAAGTGGCACTCTTTTACAGGCAAAAACTGAACAGTTTGCTTCTGAATTGAGAAAAAAATCCTTTTAAAGCCAGCACAGGGTGGCTAGATGGTTTCAAGGAGTGAATCAAAATTTCTTTCAAATCTGTTTGTGGTGCTGTTAATCAATGTGAATGTCAACCAGTGGTAATAAGATTTGCAGGAGTAGATTGCGGAGAGAGAACCTAAAGACATTTTCAACGTTTATGAGACTGGGCTTTTTTCAAGTGCACCCCCAGTTAGTTAGTGTTAGTGATTTAGGGGTCGGAGGTTATTCAGCCTCTTGTCACTGCGACCCAAATGGATCTTTTGTGACTACCCAACTAATTTTGTTTTAGTCCCAGCCAAGATTTAAGATTCCTAACAATCTTAAAATGGTTCTGGGGATATGATCGTTATCTCTGCAGTGGTTGGGAATGGAATGCTGAGGTAAAGTAGACTTATGTAGATTAGAGATTCACACTCACACAACCAGTGTTTAGTTGTTTCTTTATGTATCAGGCAGAAGTGGCATGTATCCACTGCAGCCTTCCCCATATAATTCACTGGACAGTATCCGGACAGTAGGCCAATAATTACTCTAAGCTCCCTTAACTGAGTTCTAGTAGTGTTTTAGCCTATATCCTAGAGTAGACTATACACTTTTTGGCTTGTCTTGAACCAGGGTGGGTGGTCCAATACTTGATCTTTTGATCTTATTTCAATGATATTATTAATATATGTTTTAGGCACTCTAAATAATGGTTTGGGGACAACAAAGTCAGCCTCTGCATTCTTTTGGAAGTCGATGTGCTTCTTCATTTCCTGGTATACCTTCATGTGCTGGTACTCAAAGTAAGGAGACTTTGATGTTTGTTGCCAGTTGATTGATTACTTGTAGACATTCCTAGACCAATCTTGATTCAAAAAAATATGAAGTTAGAGCTTTAAGAACTTGCCTGTCTAACATGAGACCTTTTTGATATTCTCCTCTGGCAGAGCTCTATTGCATGTATCTCACCTTTAAATATGGATGGAGTTTTTCCTAGGGATTTGGTATGGCTAAAATTTGGGTCTTTTATCACCACTCCTACTTTACTTTTTATTCTGGATCCATCAGTGTACTATTGGAGGGATCCTTTCTTTAGTTTTGGTCCACCTTCCTTCCAAACTTGTTCTAAGAATAAGGTTTTGAAAGCTCTTCTCAATTCTTTTCAAAAATTATCGTCTTAATTATCGTAGCTAACTTAGTGGTATCCTGTTCTTGCAAGTTTTCCAATTTACCAGCCAGTATTTTTGGCACTGCCTGAGAGTAGTACTGTATGCACACCTTTTCACCTGTAGGTTCAAATCAGAGCCACTTCCATGGCAGTATTTGGACAGATACCCTTAGCTCCTGAAATTCCTAGGCAAGCCTGCCTTTGAAGCTTTTGAAGCCTTATTGTTGTAGATTTTTGTTCCGTTGGCCACCATATTTCTGAAGTATAGGTGACCATGGGTCTAATTATAGCTAGATATGACCAGCAGGTCATCTGTGGCTTAAGTCCCCAAGTTTTACGACATAGGCGTCTGCAGGCCATGGTCGCTCTTTTAATGGTTTTATCAATTTGTTTAATTTCAGGTGAATCTTTGATCCAGAACTACACCCAGATATTTTGTTTCCTTAGAAGAGTGAGTTCCTCACCATCTATTATTAAAAGTTGAAGAATGAACTTCCTCCTTCTTGTGAAAGGAATAATGGTTGTCTTATTAAGGCTAATGCTAAGATCTCTTTTTGACACCACTTCCAGACCAATAGAAGAGCACTCTGCATGAGGTCTGGCCATGCTTTCCTTTAATGATGATTACCAAATCGTCAGCATGTGCTATTACTTTAAAGCCGTAAGTTTCCAGTAACCCAAGTAGTTCATCCATTACCAGTGTCCACAAGAAAGAGGACAGTGCTCCTCCCTGCGGCAGCCCATGACTGCCGACAGTGTGTTGGACTCCCCATTCAAGTAAGTTGTCATCCTTCGACTAATTAACATGATCTGATCTATCTAATTATCTGGGTTTCAATTTTCTTATCCCTAGACACTCTTTCAATAGTGCATCATCAACAAAATACTTGCATTCAAAGGTGAAAAGCGTTATGGAGAAAAGCTTAGTAAAGAAAGAGTAACTCTGCTGATTGGAGCAAACATGGATGGTTCAGAGAAACTTCCTTTATTAATGATTGGGAAATCTGCAAACTCTCGATGTTTTGAAAATGTCAAATAAAAACCATTAGAGTACATTTCTAGTGGAAGAGCTTGGATGACAAGTGCAATTTTCGAGGAATTTGTATTAAAAATTGGTAATAAGTATGGAAAACAAAACAAAAATCAATCTCTTGATTGACAACGGTTTCAATCAAGAAACAACACTATGTTTCTTATGTTTATGGAAAATGTAAAAGTGGTATATTTTCTACCAAACATGACTTCAGTTGTTCAACCTATGGACCAGAGGATCTAAAAAAATCTCAAACATTTTACAGACGATTGTTGATTGAGAATATTCTCACATAAGACAGCAATGCACTGAAAATCAAACTTTATATTCTTCAGACATCACGAATGTGTAAGCAAGCTTTGGATGCAGTTACAGCAAAGACAGTTAAGGTAATATTTGTTAAGAAATAATTGTTTTAAGAAAGCTGGTGTTATGTTGAAAGACGAAAGTGCACGACCGGATGAAACTGTAGATGAAGGAGCTCCTTCAGTTGATGGGTGGGAGGAAGTTGTGACAGAACCCATCACATAGAGAATTTGTCAATGTTGATGAAGATGTTCCAGTGTATGGCAAGCTCAGTGATGTGGACATAATCAACGAGGTTACTAACAATGCCAACCAGTCTGTAGACAATGTATCTGGAGATGAATAAATCAAACCTGACAACCAGAAACTACCAATCCCGAGTCCAGCAGATGCGTTAAATTATATCCACCAACTTATGGTTTCCTTTTTAAGCTAAAAATTGTGAGTGATTTAATTGTTCAATCAATAAATTATAGATCGTCATATTATGAGTGAAAAAATTAAATCATGGAAATAATTAATCAATGATTTCTGACTTTTTCAAATTGGGCTAAAGCAATAAGTATAGTACAGTAAATGAAATTTCTTTAATATGTACAAATTCTGGATTAAAATTTGCCTTTTTTTAAAGCATTTATATAAGTAACTTTCTACAGTACATGTTTTGACACTTATTTTCTTTAAAAAATAAATTTCTCTGTTAAATATGAAATTAGAGTTTTTTGCCCTAATTTGGTTAATTCGAATTTATAGATATGAAATTTGCCTGATTATCTATTAAACCTTCCATAATAATTATGAAACAGGAAATCTCCAAGATTTGTTTCTAACAGCTCAGCTGTAGTGGTCTCACAATTCTGTAGAGTAACAACAATCTTAGAGGTTTTTCTGTTTGAAGACTAGTTTTATATTTGCTGGATGTCATACACATTTTAAATGCCCAAAATACCACTACATAAGAACAGCAATTACTAGCACATTTACACTTCTATAACTTCCATATAAATAATGTAAATGATCTTAAATGATTTATTTAATGATTTTTTTAAATTACTGTATTCTCAATTATTGCACTTTTATTATTGATACAGGTTTCTGGTAATTGTAAACAATGTATTTAATGAATTGCATGAATTGCAATATTCATGTGTCTTTTTGCATGTTTATGAATATTGAGATATTTGTTGCACGGTATCTAAGATGTGTGTGCTTATGAAGTAAACATATTCTCCACCATACAAATTGTATGATTTGGCTTTGTTTTTATTTCTGATAAAATTCAATAATAACAACTATTACTCCAGACCCAACCACCATTTTGGATTCCAATAAAAGTATGTTAAACAACTGCAGATTACTTGAAAGGAAAAAATGATTGAAAAATTAAGTGAGATTTGACATTTTAAATACATTTTTAAAGAAAAACAATTTTGATCCGATTTTTATTTGGTTTTAGATCAATTGAAATGTAAATAATTATGGGATTTTTAAATATTTTAAACAATGAATTTATTAAAATCATAAAAATTGGTTTATGTTATAATAAATGAAAATTCATTTTGTTTGTTGTTATAGTATTAACATATATAATCATTTACCTTGATTAAAAAAAATTTAAAAAATAGATTTTTAACCCTTTGAGTGCCACGGTGACGATCTATCGTCACCATGTTTTCGTGCGAGAAGTGCCGCAGTGACGATCTATCGTCACCATTTTTTTTGTGCGAGAAGTGCCACGGTGACGATCCATCGCCACTGCGTATTTCGTAGTTTAATTAATTAATTTGTAATCTGCTATATAGTATTTCGGTGTTTTAAAATGCTTTGTGGTATATCCAGTGATAAACAGTGGTGGAAAAAAATTTATTTTGGCTAACTAAACAGATGACAACAATCACAGATGCACAAAATCAGCTGTTGTCATTTTCACTTGCAGTTTAGAAGTGTACTGATATTGTCCTTGTGGGATAATATTATTATCTCGCTACAGTCATCAGTTTTTTTGTAGTTTGATGTTCGTTTTATTTTATTATTTGTTTGTTGAAGGTTATTATTTTAGTTATAACAAGTTTAAAGTAGTATTTTGGAATAATATATTGCTTTGAAATGGCGGAAGAAAACTGTATTCTCACCGAGTGATGTTTAACCATACTTCTGATGATCTATGATGGAGGGATGAAGTCGGATACGAAATAAAACAAACTCTTAAATATTATATCAGCATGGCTCAAGTCGGACATCTTAGGATTGGGACGGTCAGCCAGGAACAGCGGAATGGACGGAAACACACGGTTACGACAGGTTCCGTTTCATTATAGGAATGCCATGGTTATTTATTATATCAACTATGTATATACTACAACTCCTCCCCTTTAAATTTCAATACATAACAACTTAAATTTACTACATAATATTTATGAAACAACAGAAACTATATCCTTAATACACAGCAAATGTAAAAAAAAAATTTCTTAAGCCCTTTGATTGAAAATTTTGAAAACCAAAACTAAACAAAGAAAAATTACTTATCTTATAATAAATCAAATAATAGGTACAAAAGATTAACAAAATTAAAAAAAAACAAGTCTTTCTTACGCAACCTAGTAAATAATACAAAATCTCTTTATCCTTTAAAATCGCCTTAAGAATAATTACAATGATAAACTTAATAAACAACAAAAATATAATGATAACAATATAAGAAAAGATTAAATGACAAATTACAAATTCAGCCTGGAGACTGGTTGTCTAATGCGTAACGGATATCTCCGTTCTGCAATAGGCGTTAAAGGTTCATGACATGGTGATTCAATTTCAACACCCCTATCAAAACTTGTTCTACTAGTGACTGGTGTTTAGGACACAGTCCCCTCATTAAGATTAGGTGAGCTACCTTGGGATACTGGTACTAAGTGTTCTTCGGAAGTACTGGGTTTAATTGTGAGTTTAGTATCACCAACATTACTATCAATTAATGAATCTATCGCTATCATCTGATCAACATGACGTTTCCATGTTAAACCAGTCTCAAGTTCAACTAAATATGTAATACTGCTTAATTTTATTTTAACAGAACCTTGCACCCATTTGGTACTAGAACGGTAGTCTCTAACAAGTACAGGCTGACCAACATAGAACGTTCGCTCCTTGCTACCTCTGTAATATTTACTTTGTTTGGCTTGCTTATTAACTACAGTTTCATGTAAATTTGGTCTTAACAAATCTAATCTATTTCTTAAATTTCTATTAAACATCATTTTAGCAGGTGTTTCCTGTGTTGTACAATGGACAGTATTTCGATAATCAAACAGAAATCTACTTAAAGCTAAATCCAACTCAACCTTGTCATTTAAAGCACATTTAAGTTTGTTCTTAACAGTTTTAACTAAGTTCTCTGCCTGACCATTTGTCTGAGGATGATAAGGTGCTGAGAAAGAGTGTTTAACACCATTCATGTCTATAAAGTTCTTAAATTCAAATGACCTAAAAGGCGGTCCATTATCGCTAACAATTAATTCAGGTAATCCAAATCTGGCAAACATTTGACTTAAATGATTTATTGTTTGTGTAGCTGAAGTTGAGCTTACCTCCAACACTTCTGGCCATTTAGTGTAAGCATCAATTACAATCAAATACATTTTAGATTTAAAAGGCCCTAAAAAATCTACATGTATTCTTGACCAAGGTTTGCTTGGATAGTTCCAAACATGCAATATACTCTTATTAGGGTTGTGCCGCTCCAGTAGGCAGGATGAGCAACTGTTGGCCAACTGTTCTATATCCGAATCAATGGATGGCCACCATATATAAGATCTAGCAAGCATTTTCATTTTGACTATGCCTACATGAGAAGAATGTAGTTCATTCAATAATTTCTTCCTGAATTTGACTGGAACTACAACTCTATACCCCCACATTAGGATATTATGTTCGACAGTTAGTTCATCCTTCCTTTGGAAAAACGGACTCAACTCTGAATTTTTCTCACAAACGTTTGAAGTTGGCCACCCATACAAAACATAACCAAATATTTTATGCAACAGTGGATCTTTTTGAGTTTCAACCCTTACATCATGAAAATTTAAAGGTAAATCATTTTCCAATAAACAATGTAAATAGGTGCCAATAAAATTGAAATCATTGTCACTATCATTATTAATGTTTGTCAAGTTGTCTAACAAGGGTAATCGAGATAACCCATCAGCATTCCCATGACAGTGGGACCTTACATAACAAATATTAAAGTCGTACCCTGAAAGAAATAAGGCATATCTTTGCAATCTACTAGCTGCAAAGGCAGGGAGACCTTTCTTACAACCAAAAATGCTAATCAATGGTTTGTGGTCTGTACACAAGGTAAAATGTTTACCCCATAAGTATTGGTTATGCTTCTTAACACCCCAAACAAGACTAAGTGCCTCCTTATCTATTTGAGAATACGCTTGCTCTGTTTTTGATAGTATGCGAGATGCATAAGCTACAGGCTGTTCCCTACCGTCATCCTGTACTTGTGAGAGAACACAACCAATACCATAAGGAGATCCGTCACAAGCCAGTTTCAGTTGCTTTTCAGGATCAAAGTGTGCTAATATGTCTGATGAAACCAATTTTTCTTTAATTAGGTTAAATGCTTTTAAACAAACATTATTGAATTTATAATTGACATTTTTCCTCAATAAGGTATACAAGGGACTTAAAATGGTTGACATCTTTGGTACAAATTTAGCATAGTAATTGACTAAACCTAAAAAACCTTTTAATTGAGTTACATTTTGTGGTACGGGTGCATCAACAATTGCTTTAATTTTTTCATTTGTAGTTCTCAACCCATTTTTATCAATTAAAAACCCTAAGTATTCCAAACTTTCTGAAAAGAATTTACATTTCTGTTTACCAACTGTCAAGCCATTTTCACTAAGCCTCCTACATACCTCTCTCAATCTAGAATAATGTTCCTCAGAATTAACACCGGTTATTAGAATGTCATCTAAAAATACAACTACCCCTTGTAAATCCTGCAACATTTTCTCCATGATCCTCTGGAAAATACCTGGTGCTGACGCAATTCCATATGGTACTCTGTTATACATATATAATCCCTTATGAGTACTAATAGTACAAAGTTTTTTAGAATTCATATCTAAAACTAATTGTTCATATGCTTGCCTTAAATCTAATTTGCTGAAGGTAGTTCCCTTCTGTAATGCTACAAATAAATCGGGTTAAGGGTAACCTTAAAATCACCACATAAACGAATTTTACCATTTTTCTTAAGAATAGGAACGATAGGCGTTCCCCACTCACTACTATTAACTTGAGAGTCAATATGCCTTGTTTTACTAGGTTTTCCAATTCACTTTCTACTTTTTGTTTTAAAGAAAACGGAATAGGCCTTGGTTTAAAGTATCTTGGTTCAGTATTGGATTTTAATTTCAATTCAACACAACCCCCTTTAAATTCACCCAATTTTTCATTAAAAACATCTGGGAATTCCTTAAGCAAATTATCAACTAATTTTGAATGGTATTCATCAGTATTGACTGTACTTGAATTGTGTAAATCTGCGGCAAAACTTATATTTACATTCAGAGCTTTGAGCCAATCACGACCCATTAACAGGTTTGCACCATTTTTGATAACATATAATTCCAATTTCTTGGTTATGTTTTTATACTCAACATTTACATAAATCATCCCCATTGGAGTTATTTTCTCCTTAGTGTATGAACTTAATACTAAATTTGAAGGGCATAACTTGATATTACTGAAAATGTCTCTATAGCAATCGTACGAAATTACAGATACAGCAGCACCAGAATCTACTTCCCAAGTTAAATGTTTCCTTTCAACGTTTAGATTTATAGTAATAGGATCAACCCTTTCACGAGCTTTATGAGCTTCATGTAAATTAAATAAGCTAGTTAGGTCACCATTATGCGAATTATTACTATTACTGGTCTGTGTAAGGTTAGGTCTATCATCAACATAGTGATGTTTATTACCTTGCTTATAAGAGTTACCTTTTTTACTAAGTTTATAATTTGTATTAGTGTTCTGTCCATAATTATTACTTCCTTTATATGAATCAAATCGTTTAAAATGATTAGAACTAGCACTGAAATTAGGCTTACTAGCTAACTTTTGTTTACATACCTTTTCTAAATGACCTTTACGGCCACAACTATTACACTTATATTCACGGAAACGACAGATATTTGTGGTATGACCACTTTTACCACAACAATAACATTGCACTACACTTCCTCCTCTTGATGAATTTGAATTCACTGTGGTAGGCTCATGCTGAGATGACTGCTTCCCAGCAGCTAGACGTTGGATGCGTTGAATTCCAGACCCATGAGTAGAGTTGTGGATATGGCTCAATGATGCTGCGTTGCGTTCTGCGGCTTCTAAAGATGCTGCTAACTGTGTGGCTTTTTTATAAGTTAAATCTGGTTCTGATAAAAGCCGTTGCTTAATAGAATCACTCTTTATACCACTGACCAATCTATCTCGAAGGTAGTCATTTAATGAATCTTTGAAGTTACAATGTATGGAAAGTTTCTTGAGGCTAGCAATATAGTCCGCTACTCCTTCATGTTCGAGTTGATTACGTAAGCTGAACTTATACCTTTCGGCACTAAAAGATGGTTTAGGGTACAAATGATTTTGTATAATTTGCACTAGTTCGTTATAAGGTTTAGTGCCAGGTTTTTCAGGTGTGCATAGGTCGCGTAAAAGATTAAATGTTTTAATGCCAGCAACTGTTAATAAAGTGCAAACTTTCTTTTCTTCCTTAATGTCATTACATTCAACAAATAATTCGAATCTTTCAATGTAAGCAGCCCACGTTTCATTGGCAGAATCAAATTGAGTCATTGACCCTATTAAAGCCATTTTTAGGTTATGAATAGAGTTTAGGCCTACAGTAAAATCATGTAACAATGGAACTAACTGTTCAAGTTCATCATCACAAGTCATAATAACATAATTTAATGTTTATGTCCACATTTAATGTTTAATTTAATGTTTATAGCACAATGTAACACGTTCTACACAGTTCAAAATTTTAGGCTAGACCTGAATTATTTTCCGGTTTTTGAAGTGCACCTTACTACAAATCAAGTTATATTTAATTGTTAAACATACCTTTCTATGTTTAAGATTCAATGTTAGTTAAATAATAACGTAATATTTTCAAGAAGTTTGATGAAATGCACCTTGCTACATTATTCATACGTGTTGTCAAAACTTTCATAACCTCAACACAATAACTTTATCCTCGTCGCCAATGTAGTGTTCTCACCGAGTGATGTTTAACCATACTTCTGATGATCTATGATGTGAGGGATGAAGTCGGATACGAAATAAAACAAACTCTTAAATATTATATCAGCATGGCTTAAGTCGGACATCTTAGGATTGGGACGGTCAGCCAGGAACAGCGGAATGGACGGAAACACACGGTTACGACAGGTTCCGTTTCATTATAGGAATGCCATGGTTATTTATTATATCAACTATGTATATCCTACAAAAACCTAAGAAGTAGCGAAGTAGACAGATTACTTTTAGGTTATTCAGACGATGACTCTTTAGCCTCTGAAGATGATTTGTTACATTTATTTGGGGATGACAGTGATCTAGACCCGTTATATCAACCAGAAAGTGATAGTGACAATCAGTTTAGTGATATTAGTGATATTGATTTAAACTCAGATCAACCTAGTACATCAGGTAAACAAAATAGGCCTAGGTTAGGTTAGGATAGATTAGTTCTGAGATAAAAGTTTTTTGTTTGAGTTTGGTTTTCAACCAAATAATTAAAAAATTTGGTCACTTATAGAAAACAGTATATAGATAGAAAATAGCACACTTCCCATAGATAAAATATTTTTGGTTTGTGAGGTAAAAAAAAAAATGTAAAATTTTTTTCTATATTATCTGAAGTTTGATTTTTAATAAATATACATTTTTTCTATATATAGAAACCAAACTGATTTACAAATATAATTATAGCCTAGGTAACACTGAATATTTTGACACTAAATTTGTTAAGATATCTTGTATACAATTTAATCTGTGTCGTTTATAACAAAGTTCTCCAAAAAACCATTTATACCTGTGGCATTTTTGGGTGAGTCTGTGCATTTTAGATGTGTTACCGAATTTTCCAGTTATGAAAATTTTCTTGTCGCACTCAAAGGGTTAAATTATGAAAACACACAAGTTGTGAAGCTGATTTTATGATTATTAAATTGATTTACTTATTAACATATAAAAATTAAGAAATGAAATTCATTTGCAATACAAAGGTTAGTCATTTATTGCCTTGAAATATCAATAATAGAATTATGAGTTCATTCGAACTTAATCGATACATATATAAAATTGTTTTGAAGTTAACATAAAATTAAAATATCAAACAATTGAGATTCAAAGAAAATGTCTCTTATTAACTACTCACTGAGGTTATGAAAAGTTCATAAATATATATATATATATATATATATATATATATATATATATATATAACATAAAGGAAAGATTTCATTAATTCATTTTAGAGTCTTACTATCTCGGGTTGAGAGGAATTGGTTAACATATAGTTATTTAAAATAGATTACTCAGAGTCTGTTTCTCGTGAAAAAATCATATACATACACATAAAATTAAAAGAAAACACAATCAATTAAAGTTTATATCTTGGGGGAATATTGTTAATTATCACTTGAGTTCTTTCTCTCGGGACAGGGTCAGTGCGGCAAATTTGTCAAGGAAGTGGGGTAATTATACACTTATTGACAAAAGATATAAAAAAAGTAAAATATTAATTGATTAGTTTTAAATAAATAATGAGTGGTGAAATGATGGTAGACAGTAGTCACAACTGTTCACAAAGTCTATGTTTCTTAATACTCGGTGTACATATAGAAAATGGTTCAATTGGTATGATATTAGTTATAAGTTATTCTACTTTTGTGTATGAATGTTCAAAGTTTATGAAAGTAGGCTACTTAGGGCTATTAGTGGGGATATATGATGACTAAAAAAATAATAATAAATTGGAATGGTCTCACCAATGTTCTCCAAGACGTTGTTGTAACTAGCTGGTATTATGTCTGCTCCTTGGTAGATTTTTAGAAAAATTTTAACTGTTACTTGTCACTTTTAAGTTGTTCTACTTCTCAGCACTCCATAGAATATTTAAATATATTTTTCCATTTATTAAATTTATTAAACGGGAGTTGAGTCAGGAAACGTCCATTAAGCTTGGGATCTTCCAACAAAACTATCTAAAATCATTGTTACAGCGTCCATAGAGATTCATCATTATCCATTTTTTCTGATCTTGATTAAGATTAGTAGCACTGATGAAATGAATACATGACCCTAATTTGTTAAGCAAGAAGTTGGTAAGAACTTCATTTAAGACTACTGACTCTACTATTACGGTATACATTTAATTTGTTGAAGACATACTAAGAGGGGTTCCAAATAACTTCCTTTAAATTTAAACTATCTTATTCCTAAATACAATTTCACCTTGGTCTTAATCTAAAACTAGTTGGAATTTCCCGCACTTTAAATTATGGGCTAAACTTTGGTCACGTGGTTGCTGTATCAGTGGGTGTGGCTTATATGATTTCTGTCAAATATGTCTATTCCATCATCTTTGAAATAGGACTTTGGTTGTATTTATCGTTGATACTAAATTATTTCGAGGTTTTCTTTGTATGTTCAGGTGACAACTTATACGTCAAGATATCTGTTTAATCCATAGGCCATATTTGTTTTGTCGAAGCGATAGTCGTATTCTTTATAATTAATTATTTATGACGCTCTGGTCCAGTTCGGCCATTGTAAATGTTTTGAAAATTTGTGTTTAATTTCGATTGATTTTGTCTATCTTAATTCTAATCTTGCTGCGGGGTTATTTAATTTGAATAATATGGAAGTTTAGGCCTCTAAATTGTATATTCTAAGCTTATGTTAAAATTCGGTGGATCACGTTATTTGAAGTTATCTAGTCAATGCTCTAGTATTTTTAGGCTTTTGTTTAATTTACATTGTGTAACGTGGTTATGCGGATCTCCCACTAGATGGTTTGAGAATTAGCAATTCGTTTGAAATGCATTTTGGCATATTTATTTTGAAACTGTAGTTATTAAAATTATTAAAACAACTCCATTTGGGGTTGTTTTAATGTTTAAAATGTTATTACTTTTAAAATGAATGTAGTTCTATTACGTTTGGATATATGTTCTGTATGAAAAATCTGCTATATAATCTAATACTTTTGCATGCAATTTGGATGCTGGTAGCTGAGATCATTATTCTCATATTAAAAAGCTCCTATAGACCCTTAAATGTGCACAGATATATTAGGATTACGTATCTATTATATATGAAAATTCAGTAGTATGTAAATATTACGATTGTATGTATTATATATGTATGTACTATGTATATTTAATATATTGTAATCAAATAAAGAATAGATGAAGTATAATAAATATAAATTATAATAAATGTATTAGAATAATAATGTTTAGTATAATAACCATATGAAAACTAGAATGAGAACCGGCAGTTGCGAAATAATTCAAAAAGTATTGAAATGCTTGCCTTACGAGTACGATGACCGACACACATTACACAAGTGCATTACAAGCCCTTAATTAAGTAGAAATGCAGCCAGTCTTTGTGAAAAGTATAGCCGAGGGAGCGAGAGAGAATCGCTTGGCAGTGAGAGAGAGAGAGAGAGAGAGAGAGAGAGAGAGAGAGAGAGAGAGAGAGAGAGAGAGAGAGAGAGAGAGAGAGAGAGAGAGAGAGAAGAGAGAGAGAGAGAGAGAGAGAGAGAGAGAGAGAGAGAGAGAGAGAGAGAGAGAGAGAGAGAGAGAGAGAGAGAGAGAGAGAGAGAGAGAGAGAGAGAGAGAGAGAGAGAGAGAGAGAGAGAGAGAGAGAGAGAGAGAGAGAGAGAGAGAGAGAGAGAGAGAGAGAGAGAGAGAGAGAGAGAGAGAGAGAGACCACCGAAAATCCGTGAGCAAACATTTGTGTATAGCATGATCTGGTAGTAGTATCAAAAGTAAAGTAGATTCATAGAAGAACAACAGTTGGAATCATTCTGGGTTTATATGTAAAAATAGATGTAATTAGATTTCAATGTATTTAAGATAAACACTTAAATTGATAAGATAGGTCGATATTTGATATTAGCATAATAAGAGAGTCAATTTAATGATAAAGATATTTGGAGTAAATAAATAATATAATAAATATTGAGTATAAACATGAACCACTGATGATTATATTATTATGTTAATCAAGAACCCAGGCGTAATAATTAAAATTCCTAACAGATGGCTGTCACAAGTGTCTTATTAGATGGTTTGAGTTATCAGCCTTGTAAGTTAGTGTACTTAGCTTAATGTATACCATGTGGTAATTCAAAAAAGAGATGTTACAGAAAAATGAAGCTATTTTAAAAAGAAAAAATTACATGAACTTGAGGAGTTCTTACTTTACTTATTTATTGATGAAAATTGAATTTAACAGTGGTTATTCAATTAATATTGGGCGCCAGACCTATTGGTCGTTATTTATCAAAAAAAAAGAAGAATTTATTAGGTTTGTTATCTCTGGGGTCGAAAGTTCTTTTAAAAGTGTACTTACACAGTGAAATTTGGTATGCAATGAAAACAATTTTGCTGAAATATTAACATAGATTTATTAAAACAAAGAATATTTATATACAAGAACATATCATTTAAACATATTATGAAAATAAACATGAATATTATTTTAGATAATTTGGTTTATCTTTTTATCGTCTCAGAAGGAGACTAATTCAATGAATTTAAATCTTTATTTTAAATGTTTCAACAATTTACTTTTCTTTTTAATTTCAAATTACTTTGAAGATCTCTGAAGGAGATTTACTTTAAATATTGAATGCTTCTAAATTTTAGTTATTTATTTATCTTGAATTATTGTTTAAAAATATTAAATGATCAAACATATATATATATATATATATATATATATATATATATAGCAAAAATTATTATAAACATGACATAATTACTTAATCTAAAGTTAACATAAGATGTCTATACCACGACATCTGTTTTATATGAAATATGTCCGAAGATAGCCACTCTGACGTCTCGTATGTTGCAGTTCATTGGAATCGCCGTTTTCAGGAAAGTTCAGCTTTCATATGTATGCACAGCACTCTAGAAAAGTTTTTCTTACAATAGTTCATAGCGTTTATGATTATAAAAGGAATGTTCATTCTAATATACGATTTTCGCCACGTGGTAAACGATCAGTTTAAGACTCGCGTATAAAGAACATAGTCTCTTAGTATTATTAACCTTACAAACGTGAGTGTTCATTAAAGTATAGTTATTAACTGTCCAGTCATTCACTTTATACCAATTATTTCACTTGTCTGTCCATTGTCCACACTGAGTCTATAAGTCTATTAACCACTTTTACATTGTCATTGAAAACACTCTGTATCACTTTTCTAACCATTTTATACGTTGCTAATCTCTATTTGAGACTAAAAATCAAATATGTTACATTTTATGACACAACTAACCAACTCTGCTCTTCAATCTAAGACTTCGACTCTATACACCTGGTCTCTCAAGACGCTCGACTTAGAACTGTTTGAAATACGTCCGATCACCTATAATGCTAGACTCCGACTGTCTCAAAAACCACGAGATCTCATATTTCTGGAAACGTCCTTTGCTTGGCTGTTACACTTTGCTGTTCCAAATAGTTCACATACCCTTGTTTTTTCACACAGATTATTAAACACTTGTTATTAATTACATTATACTAATATTAAACATGGTTATTCATTTTCTAGTCTTGAAAATCTATTTCTCTTTTCTTTTTTTAAAATGAGTTTACTAAATACTGAGTATTGTTTCAATAGCTTCCCCCTCCCCATGTACTTTCACCGCGCACTTTTAAACATATGATAAACTCTGATTCTGATTTTTCACATTGTCACAACCATTGCCTAAAGATCACTCGATATTAAAAAAATTGTTTTCATTGTGGTTTGATGTAATGAAGAAGATCTAGTAGAAACCATGCAATAGATATATTTACTCTATATTGCTGTAAACTTGCTGTTGCAAATGTGATTAAATTAAAAAACTCTTTTTGTACCACGGTAAAATGTGCGGTACAAATTGAATGTTGTTTGGTGACGGGCATCATTTGGAGGATATTAGTAACAAACTAAATTTATTTAAGCAGGAGATTGTGATAGCCATGGAGTGATTTAAGTTTCTTAAAGAAAAACCAACCTTTAAAACAATTACAATGTTTTCAAAACAAATTTATGGAAATTATATTATAGAAATAGTGCATGTTATTGAGGTGTGCAAGTTATATTACTGGAGGCATAGTTACACAACATCATGTCTACTTCAAATGTGGTTAGAAAATGTGAAACCTTATTGATTAAAATTAAGTCATGTATATTATTTCTTCAAGTCAACATGTAAAATTATATGGTTGAAGCAGTTTTATATGAAGTCAATGTATATATGTCTGATACATAAAAGTGTCATGTATTGTTACAGTAGAACCTCTGTTAACCAGCCTCGGATTAACCGGTCCTCGGATTAACCGGCCTATATCGTAGTGTACTGGTTGGATGAGAGTTTCCGAAAATAAATTGTAATTGAAACACCAAAGCGGCGGCGATATCAAACGACTTTGTCGATAGCGGTATCCCAATGTTGGCAGCGTAAAAACACCGCGGTACCAAAGTGGCGGCGATATCAAACGACTTTGTCGATATCGGTATCGCATTGTCGGCGGCATAAAAACACCGCGGCACCAAAGCAGCGGCGAGTCAAACGACTTTGTCGATATCGGTATCGCATTGTCGGCGGCATAAAAACACCGCGGCTTTGGCACCCGTCGGTATAGCAGACATACATAGACAAAAACGTTTGATGGGCCGCTTTTTTCCACGAATCAATTTAGTATAGCCTACATTATGCAAAATATAACATTACTTTTTCTTGGAAGCTTGTGTTGGTTTCGTTTGAGACGCGGTTAAATGGTCAAAAGACTTGACAGGGGGGAATCTGTAAAAAAGCTTTGTAGTGTTTATTTTTTTCATGTTTGATGTATAATATACATAAAATAATATACACGATACATTTATGTACAATAAAATGAGTTGCAATAACATCTTTATTGCATAATTTTTAGTGCTACCTAATTAAATAAGCTTTCTTTGAACGAAAACCGATTTTTCACGGGAGCCTCGGATTAACCGGTCAAACGGGCAACCGGCCCGGGTGTCAGTCCCGACTAGACCGGTTAAGAGAGGTTCTACTGTATATGTATATATATATATATATATATATATATCATTCTATTAAACGAGCAAGGAATTGTATGTATGTACCTATTTCCAGTCATTTTAACTCAAAAACGACTAACAAATTTCTCCATATTTTGTATATAAAGGGTTTTCAACATCAGGAATCCAATGAACTTGGTCAAAATTTCGAGAAAAATCATTTTCTATGAATTTTCACAATTCGAAAAATACACAGTAAAAATGTATAGGAGAAATATTAGCTACGCCTACTTCTATTAAACGAGCAAGGAATTGTTTGTATGTATGTATGTATGTACCTATTTCCAGTCATTTTATCTCAAAAACAGCTCTAACGATTTTCTCCATATTTTTTATATAAAGGGTTTTCAACATCAGCAATCCAATGGACTTGGTCAAAATTTCGAGATTAATAGAAGCAAGTCTGCTAAACAAATTTTGATAACCCTTTATATACAAAATATGGAGAAAATCATTGGAGCCAATATTTCTACAAAAAAGTTTGAAAATATATTTTTATAATTTTCATAATGGGAGATAATTATTGTACTTATAACAAAACCAAATAACTAATAACATACCCAATTTTTTATAGATGAGATAATAACCCAATCGGAGATGGGCTTTCCTGGTACTATATATATATATATATATATATATATATATATATATATATATATATAACAGACTATTTTATTGATTTAAATTCTGTTCAAAAACTCTTTTTTTTTCCAAATAAGATGTATGTAATGTATATTTTTATGTTTCAGCCCGTTTCTGTTCCAGTACACCAAAGTTTTACCAAAAAATCAGACCCTGTTATTCCTATTTCTCTAATTGATGACAGCACAGAACTTTTCAAGAAGGTAAATATTAATGTTTTATTAAAGGCATTATTAAAGTATATATATATATATATATATATATATATATATATATATATATACTAGAAATCAATAACTATACACTAATATCAAGTTGAGTGACGGATATACACAGGTGGGCAAAAAGGTATGTTTGTCAAAAGAGTGGTACCCAAACTGGTTTTTAAAGGGTGACCGACCCTTATCCTTTTTCTCATGATTTCAACTTTACTTAATTTCTTAATTAAACATTTTACTTCTTTGAAATTAAATTTTGATTTTCAGAACAAATATGATCAGATATTTCTGATTTATCTACTAGGCCCAAATCTCATTCCTTTTATGTTAATTAATTCTTATATTTAGAGGTTTTTTCATCACACCAATGTACTGTCTGTCATGTTCATATATTTATACTTTGAATACATAATTATCCTAAGTGCCATTTTTAGGTTTGGTTTTGATGAGGCATTGCCTTACAATGTTTTCATTATTGAAAACTGTGGATGTTTAATATTTACTAGCAAATGCGCCAAACTTTTTAAAACAAATGGTGGCAAAAGTGCCGAATCAATTATACCAACAATGTGACAACTCGCCATTATCCAATAACTTTAAAAACAGAAAAACATAGTCTAATTTGAAATTCTGTTATTTAATTATTGAAAGAAGTTAATTATTACTATCCTCAAAAACCCACCTCACCTAAATATTAGATAAAAAACAGTCCAGTTAGGTATATTAAATATGTCAAATTTACAGTTTTACACTAAATTAAATATATAATAGAAAGTTGTGTTTATATAATGGTACAATATATGGTATAGAAAGTTCACGTAAGTTGTAAATTTGGCAAACATGTAATTATTTATATATTGTTAAAAATGTTGTATAGTATTCTTCATTATAGATTTTTTTCTTTAGTTCGCCTACAGTATTAGCTGAGTCCTAATAGTGATCAAAAGATAATTTATTTTATATTTGAACATATTTTGTTTAAAATATGTGTAACAGTGTTTAAGGCAATAAAATTGTTTTCATAACATAAGTTGACTATACTGTCGAGTTGATGACGCAATTGCAATGAAGTAGTTGGAAGTCTTGTGGAAGCAGCATATGTTTGTTATTTTAATAGTGTATAACCATTTGAATTAACAACTATTGGAAAGGAGTCTTCAGATATCTCAGTTACTATGAGTGTTAAAAATTAAAGATTTTATCTCAATATTAAAATTTTACACATCAACAGCCCTACAATATTTATAGGGAAGTTTATGATAGACTTGTAGTATAGTTTTTCATTAGGGTATTCGTTTCCATGAAAGACTCGTCAGCATAAATGATGAGTCAAGGTCATAGAAGTCGAAAATATCAATGGATGAAGTATGAAACTTATGAAAGAAGATTGTCAAGTGATAACCAAGGAAATATCACAATCTACTGGGATTTGTTGGGAGTCGGGTTCAAAAATGAAATGATTATGCCAATCAGTGATTCAGTGCAAAAAATGTTTGTATTGACAATTTCTTTAGTTCTTAATTATTAAAATATATTTTTAAATATGAATTTAAAGAATTTATTGATTTTCTGTACACATGAAATTTGCTCACCTTCATATTACCAAACACTTGTGGATCCATGTCCGTATTGATCCAATGTATCACATTCTCATTGATTACCAATCTTATTCTGCGACATGTCCACCAGAGTCTCTTACTGGTCCAATTTCTTCTGTTACGAACTGACCTCCTAGCAAACCTTGTGCCAATTCCAGCCACCTACAACTGATCGTCGATATTTCTCTACTGCATCTGAATTTTGGAACATTACTGAAACTGATTGTATTTGAAGGTCAATCTTTCTTGAGTAGAATTGTTTGCTATTGATTGGGTTAGAGAACTCAACACCAGTTGAAGTTGCTGTCAAAAAAGTGGAGACATCCATTTTCTTCGGGATTCAAAAAAATTTTCGGTGTGGAACAAATGTAACAATAAATTATTATTGTGATTTCATATAATAATTACAGCTCAGTACAAAAACTGAGCTGACGTATTTGAAAATGGAGTCCTCATGTTTCGCAACAGTGTACTCCTGTTCGTAGAAAACATTGTGACTGAATTACTGCGAACATTCGTGTTAAGTTTTTCCTCTGCCATACAGTCCAGTGGACTTCAACCTTATTTCTAAATTCGTGGATACCATTTTTTTTTTTTTTTTCATTTGTAAAGCTTTCTGTTTTGGTTATTTGAGAATTTGAATTAAACTGTTAGCTTCGATGAAATAGCAAAGCTTCCAAATCTTTGAGAACAGGGTTATTGAGAACTAGGGGTATATGGAAGGATTGTAAAGATATAGGGGGGTTACATTTATGTTACAAATAAAGAATTATTTATGAAATTGGTAAATCCCTGTGTGTGTGAATAAATTTAAATTACCATAAAAAGTACACAAGTTATTTTATTTCATTTGGTATACAGGAAGTACAGTTAACAGGAATTCCTTGAAAATGTTAAATGTCATTGGTATTTTAGATGTTCTAAAATTTGTCTTGAATTTTGTATATAATCTGGGAAATTTTTCAGAGATTAATATCTATATATTTAATTTCCTAAATGTTACATTTATTCAATAATTGAAGCAATGGAAAAATTTTTTGATCTTTTTCAATGGCTCCATTTTAAAGATCTCTAACTTATAGGCATAAGAAAATATCCATTTTTTCTTTGTTTTTTTCCCGTAAGTTGAAAACAAAAATTGATATAATCTTAAACAGTTCTGAAAAATCTTTTGAAATAGCATGGATAGAAAATGCTACAATGGGCAGTAATAAAACTACTATCACAATCATTATAAAAAAGTCTAACTCAGTGTTATTAATTACATATTTTTTTAAAACAATTGTTCACCATTTATTATTAACTAACTTTTGTGGTTATGTTTATGTCATCGCACAAAATAAATATGTAAAATTTTTCACAGCACCATGTAGCTTATATGAATATTAAATTAATACTATTAACTCTTTAAAACATAATCTTTAATAATAATACTAGCTATTTTTATGGGTTCCTTGACAATCCGTAGGGAACCTAGCCAGATCTACTCATTTTTTTATCCATGTAGTTTTGGGTACATCCCTGTCTTTCATATTTCCCATCAGGTCTTTCTTGACCAATTTTATTATCTTCCGACCCTGACATTTTTAGAGTATTCAAGGGGTCTTTGTGTTTTTTCTTCCTTTTTATGAGGTTATGATGACCGAAAGATTTTTGCTGTTAAACAAGGGAAAAAGGTAACGAACAGCTAAGGAACAGTGAGGTGTATTCAGTAAGAGTGTTTAATTTCTTGAAGGTTGGTCTTTGGAATCAAAAGTTTCAAAGATTGGTGCCCAGTTGGTTTTGTTGATTTCTTTCAGTACATTCGGCTGTTCCTGTGTCCTCATTAGTGTATCTGGGATTAAGAAATATTATTAAAATCATCTAACCCTACTATAGATGAAATTTGAACCTTAAACAATATTGGTGATTGGTTTCAGTTTCGCATTGCATGCCAGAGGCTGGGTACTAGTTCAATAAACACTGTTAAGATCGGTGACAAAGTGGTACGAGCATATTCAGCATCAAACCCAGAGTATATCTCCTCTGAAAAATTTAAGACTTTATTGAAGACTTCCATACATGGTATCTTAAACTCTTCTGGCACCAAACCTTGGCATATTGTGAGGTCTGTTGTAGATGAGCTTAGATATCACAAGTTGAATGTAAGTAAATGTAAACTATAGTGAGATCACCCTACCCATCACTTCCATAATGTTGTATCATTTACATTTATTAATGTAAATTTTTGTTTGACCTAACTTTTTACACAATCAGAGCATGATAATTCATAGATTCCCTTGCTCTCAAATTTGTTATCATGGGTTTTCTTTATGTTTAAGGCTTTTCGCAGATTATTTTTAGTTTTAAATGTAGTTATGTAGCCCTGTTTTCTAAATATGTTCCTTGTTATATGTTCTAAATCCTTGTTATAATCTATCACAACGTATTTTTCTTCTTTATTTTTGTTTAGGTGTTTGTTTTCCTGTTTTTTATATAATCTGTCGACCATATATGGGTCGTATCCATTTCTGATGGCTATGTGTTTTATAATATTTAATTCTTCTTGGAAGTCTTCATGGTTCATAGGTGTGGTTCTTAATCTATGTATTAGGCTATTATATGCTGCTAATTTGTGAGGTATCGGGTGATTTGATGTAGCGTGGATAGTGTGGTCTGTTAGTGTTGGTTTCCTGTATATTTTGAACTGGTGTTTATTATTTAAATTTGTTATGGTAAGGTCGAGATAATTAATGGTATTGTTAGTTTCTATTTCAGTTGTGAATTTTAAGTTTGGGTGTATATTATTTAGGTATGATTGTAACGTGTGGATCTGTCTCTTTGTGCCATGGTATAATACTAATATGTCATCAACATACCTATGGTAGTATTGGATTTTATCTAGATGTTTGTTTTCTTTATTCATTATTCTATTGTTCTCGATATTATTCAGAAATATTTTGGCCATGATACATGACAATGGGCTCCCCATAACTAGGCCGTCATTTTGGCTGTAATATTCATTATTAAATTGAAAGTAATTCTGTGATAAGCAAATGCTCAGTAGATTGGTTAATTCTGTAATTTGATTTTCTCCCAAACTTTTGTTGTCTTTTAATAGTTTTATCAATATGGCGGTGTATTCTTTTACAGGGATGTTTGTGTAAAGATTCGTTATGTCAAACGATACTAGGTTTGATCCGGTTTTAATATGCATGTCTTATTTTATTAATTAAATCGTAGCTACTCTTTAGACTGTGATTCTTGTCAAAATGTATGTTTTTGCGAATTATTCTATCCAGAGTTTTTGCTATTCGGTAAGTCGGTGAACTTTTGAAGTTTACAAGTGGTCTAATTGGATTGTCGGGTTTATGCATTTTTGGTAATGATGTTAGAAAAGGTGCCCTGGGTTTTATCATTTTGTTATATTTTTTGTTTTCATTACTTATTAGATATTTGGATGTATTGATAGCGTTTTTAGTTAGCTGGTTGTAATCCTGGGTTGGGTCCTTTTTTAATTTAACAATATTATTTTCGGTAAAAAACTGTATTGTTTTCTTTACATAATCTGCCTTGTTCATAATTACCGTTGTATTGCCCTTGTCTGCTTTTGTTATGATGACGTCATTAGTTTTAATTTTGTGACGAATCCCTGATACAATTATTTGATCGTGGTGCTTGTTTAGATGATTAGATTTGTTGTTGATCTTCTTGATAGCATTGTTTGTTTTATTGTTTATCAATACACGAATACTGTTTTGTTTCTCTTTGGGTAAAGATTGGATGGCGGACTCTGTACTTAAGATACAGAGGTTGGTTGGCGGACAACTTAAGAGCGTTCTTTAAGTTGTCCTGTTTACAAACTATGTTATGTTTGAGGCCTTTGTTTATTAAGTCAATTTCATGCTGATCAATGTTTATATTTGTTAAATTCATGATACGTGGATATGTGATACGAAACGGCCGTAGTGATATAACTACATACAAATATAGACTATTGTGACGGTAAGTCTTATTAATATCTAATTATTAATCAGTAGTCGGAATGGCGAAAACAAATATGTATGAAGCATCAGCAACTCATATTATTATTCATTAGACATCTTTTGGAGGGGGTGATTTTTTGTTTATTATTGCTACCATATGATAAATTATAGTAAAACAATTTTCAAAATTTATTGTCATCATTTGTTTTGTTTTTATTTGTTTAATTTATATTATTTTCTCAACAAAAACTAACACTCTTCTTAACTTGATTATTAATATTTTTACTTTGATAACTCTGTGGACTTGACGGTGTCTCGAGTCAAGTTTCTTGATAAATATTATCACTATTACCACCCCATTCTAGCACTTAAAGAGCCAAAACCTGTGTTTAGTAATTCCAGATGTATAAAAGTAAAATAGGAGAAGTTAACTAAAATTTCCATAAACTAAGACCATAAAATGAACAGTTATCATTTTTGATAGCCTAAACTAATTTTAAATGAACATTAAAAACTTGTAGTAAGGAACATCTTATATTCAACCCAAGCCAATATAATCTTCACTATATTACATAGAATAGGGCGGAGTTGTAACAAAGAATCCTTTTAGGATTTTAAATTCAAGACTAAATGTTTGTACTAAATGTTATATGTACTGTACTAGATTTAATTTTTGTTAGTACAGTAGAGTCTCTGTTATCCGACCTACCGGGGCAATGTCATGTAACATGATTTTACGCAGCAGGCTGTCGCGCGAGGCAGCCCCTCTCGTCACACCTGACTGTACGCATCAGATTCTCACGCAAGGCAGCCCCTTTCCTTTACCTGAGTGTACGAATTATATTCACGCACCAGGCAACAGGTCGGTGACCGCACTTTCTCTTTATTTTGGCGCGCTGCATACCACCCACGTCAACCCCATCTCATCTGCTACCTGCCACTAGTACTCCTCAGTCCTCAGTGCATACGTAGGTCTTTCGCTGAGAGGACGTGTTTTACATTGTTTCCTTGTTTCGTTTCTGCCGATTTTTTAGATTGTTGTGTTTTGATTTTGTCATTTCTAAAATTTGTGGTGATGGCTTCAAAACGTAAAAAGGTGGTTGTGTCAATGGAAGAAATACTGAAAGCCTTGAAGAGATTAGACAATGGTGAAACTTTATTAAAAGGGGCGCAAGCTTATAACGTAGGAAAAACAACAGTAGGAGACTGGAAGAGGAATCGCAATGAAATTGAAAAATGGTGTTCTCAACAAGTCACGGCAACAGCTTTGGAAGATCGGAAGACGATGAAAAAATGTGAGTATGAAAAGTAAGCGAACCTTTGTACCTGTGGTTTATTCAACTAGAGATAAAGGTGTACCAATATCAGGACCAATCTTACAAGAAAAAGACTTAAGTTTCGAAATTAACTGAACGAAGGTGAACCTGAATTCACAGCTAGTGTAGGTTGGCTCAATAGATGGAAAAAAAGATACGGAATTCGGCAGCTTAATATCTGTGGCGAGAAGCTTTCAGCAAACTCTGAAGCCGTTTAATAGTTTAGGGATAAACTTCATACGCTATTGGACAAGAAAAGCCGATTATCAGATATTCAACTGTGATGAGACTGGTCTCAATTACAAATTGTTACCGGCGAAAACACTTGCATCAAAGGCCGATGTGGCAGCACCAGGTTACAAACGTAGCAAAGAAAGAGTGACAATTCTTGCATGCAGTAATGCTACGGCAAATATGAAAATGAAACTGGTTATGATAGGTAAGTCGAAAAATCCGAGAACGTTTAAGAATGTTTCCAAAAATGCTTTACCAGTGAAATAAAAAAAATGCTTGAATAGGCTCAGACATTTTTAAAGAATGGTTTTGTAAAGAATTTGTGCCACAAAATGAACAGTTTTTGAAATCCAAAAACTTGCCACGGAAATCAATATTGCTTCTTGACAATGCTACGTGCCACCCTGACGAGGACGAACTTAAAGATAAGGAAATAAAGGCCATGTTTTTGCCTCCAAATATGACTTCCTTATGTCAACCTATGGATCAAGGGACCTTAGAGACAGTGAAGAGGAATTATTGAAGAAACCTGCTTTCTTCTTTAACCCTTCGTACGCTACCATGAAAAGAGTAAAAAATCACTCTAGCGCTTAGTTAGGCGAAAAATTAAAAAAATATTATTTGTTAAAGTTTTATTAATTTTTTTAGTTCTATAGGTTTGTTCAACTGAATGCGTGCGCACGCGACAAAACAAAGGCTTCTCTTGTTTGTCAACAGCTGTGATGCGTCATATAGCCAACAACACGTCATCTGACTACTCAAGGAACATTGTCACGCATTCTATCGGTGTTTTGGTGAACTAAAATAAATAAAAACCTTCCTAATGGCCATGAGCGGAATATTCCGCTTAAAACCCCGTAGGGTTATATACGAGTGGCGGAATATTCCGCTAATCTCGTATGAAGGGTTAATTGATGCTATGGACCAGGGAGAAGACATGGTGAACAAATTGCGTCATCTTAATTTGAAAGACCATGGCTTACTACGTGACCCAATAATGGGAGAGTGTTGGAGCGAACACCATTTCTAAATCTTGGAAATTTTGCTCCAAGAAAATGAAGAATCTCCGGGTGGTGAAAATGTACAGGGGACCGAACCGGACAACTCGAGCCTACTTCCATTGTTACAACAAGTGCTGGTTTGCGCAGACGCAACTGAAGAGGACATGAATGAGTGGATTGCCCAAGATGAACAATATGAAGTGACAGATGAAGAAATAGTGAACATGGCAAACGGAAAAGGAGAAGAAGACGATGAAGAGGATATGGTGTTGGAGGAAAGTGCACAGAAAGTTTCACACAGCGAAGGACACAAAGCTCTAGAAATAGTGTTAAAGTATGCAGAACAGCTGGAAACATCGTCTACCGAGCTTTTACTTCTGAGGAGACTGCGAGATTTGGCGGCCAGAAAATGACAAACAGCGGGCAAACAAAAGACAATCACGAACTTTTTTACCCAAGATTAAGTTTAGATTCGTAGTTCACTGCAATGTATGTAAGTATGTACCTACTGTAAAACATGTTTTATTACTTTGCCTTAAATGCATTTAGATGTTTTAGTACGTTGCTGCATTCAGTTATGTTACTTGTATTTGAAAAGTTTACATTTTCAACGTCGTTTTTGTCATTTTCCCATATTATCCGACCTTTTCACTTATCCGAGAGAGAGAGAGAGAGAGAGAGAGAGAGAGAGAGAGAGAGAGAGAGAGAGAGAGAGAGAGAGAGAGAGAGAGAGAGAGAGAGAGAGAGAGAGAGAGAGAGAGAGAGAGAGAGAGAGAGAGAGAGAGAGAGAGAGAGAGGAGGGGGGGGGGAGGGAGACAGAGAGACAGAGCGACAGACAGAGAGACAGAGACAAACAGACAGAGACAAACAGACAGAGACAGATAGACACAGACAGAGAGACAGACAGACATAGAGACAGAGAGAATACATAATACAACTTGTAATTTTTATAATATATATCGGGAAATAAAATAGACTTTATAACTGAGCTACATAAAGATTCTTGTTTGTTTTATTTGTAGAAATGTTAAAAGACTAAATAAAAATCCAAATTCAACATTGTAATCTTGTACAAAGAGTTACTTATTTATTTAGAACTAATAATTTAATAAACGGGATTTTTGTATTATTTTTAGAATTGCATAACTTCAGAGTAATCAATGTAACCTGAACTTTTATTATATTTTCAAATTGTAATTCAAGGTAAAATTAATAACAGGGTTTTTATAAATTTGAATATTATAATGTGAGCTTATAAGGTACTTTAAAAATAGCCAGACCCTCTTTTTCGAAGGAGGTTAAAGTACTACCACAAGCTTAGATTTCTCCTACATATTGCACAATTTTGTGCCAGTTTACTACATCCATCAATAGATTAAATGACAAATTTTGTCAAATTCATTTAGTACAAACCTTACTCTTTTGGGAATAATTTACTTTGCTGTTTCCTTTAAAATAATTTTTTTTAAATAATTCAAATTGTAGTCCGAGATGCTAATTGGTTCTAAATTTGTGAACTTTTGTTATTGTAAGTTGCTGTTTTAGAACATATAGTTACATATCAATTGTGCTTTATTTTAATTTAAACCTAATTTATACCTTATTTATTTATGTACATATTTTGATTTTTAAATTGATATTTTAAATTGATATTATTCAATATTATTGTTCATCAGAATAATATTTATATTTTAGAATAAGAACAAAAAAGTTCCTGGACCAGAAAAGGGGAAAGTCAATTCAGGAGATTCTCCTGGTGAAGGAACATCTAAGGATGATGCAGGTGGTAGTAAAGAAGCTGGCAATGAAGTAGGTGAAACTGCAGAAGAAGTGTATGAAGTCGAAGATGAAGAAGAAGACATAGAAATAAAAGATCCAAAGAAGAGCCGTTTTGCTAGAAAATTGGGTAGTACTTTAAAGGTGGGTAAGCTTTTGTAAATAGTAATTGAAATGTGTTGTTTTAGAAAATTAATTCATATTGAAAGTGATTATCAACGATTTCTTAAATGTTGAATGTTAATATATTTAGTAGGAATGCGATGATTAGCGATTATTACGGTAATCTGCTATTACGATTAATCCCTGATTCATACTTCTCTTACCGTATGGGCTTAATGGCTAGAGCTCATCACAAAAAAGTTTTTCCTTTAACACGTTAGCTGCCACGCCGACCCGATCGGGTCGGCACAGCTCGTCTTGTTAGAAACATCGGCCGACCCGATCGGGTCGGCTGCGGGATTTTATAGGGCTTAAGTAAATCGATCCGTGACGTTTATCAGTAGTCTTTGGAAACTTTTTAAAGAGTTATAATTTGAGAACACAATTTACTAAAAATGTTATTGAATGTTAATTTCGTCAACACATTTTTTTATTTCAGTTATATATCATCTGCTAATAAACGATATTTTGCCGACCGATCGGGTCGGCACATTTTATTTTAAAGTTTTACATTATTTTTAGTGCTGAAATATGAATAAAACTTGAATCTATTTGTAATGTTTTTTGTTAGGAATGTAATAAATATAAAACCGTATTTGTCAGAATATTTTTTTAATTTGGCAACACGTTATATGCCTATGCTAAATTATACTTTCAAATGAAATGAAGTTATTTATGGACAGTTAACGTTACATTATTTGCTACAAAAGCAGTAACAGGTGTTTTGTCATTAAAATGCGCGTATACAAATATGAGTACTACACATCTTAAAAATAAAAGAAAATTTCAAGTCACATCGGAGAAAATAAAGCACAAAATGTGAAAAAATACAACCTTACAGAAAAACTACCAGAGTTCACAAGGATCTTGCCTATTTATGTAAGTTCTTAAAACAATCATCACAAAGAAATGGTTTCCCAGGACATGTTTCACAAAATGTAGTGATCTTTTTGATACCTGATGCTATTTTAAAATTTTAATCTTCCCCTTCGGGACCGGAGTT
The DNA here is from genome assembly GCA_963513935.1 of Aphrophora alni. Taxonomy (NCBI): domain Eukaryota; kingdom Metazoa; phylum Arthropoda; class Insecta; order Hemiptera; family Aphrophoridae; genus Aphrophora; species Aphrophora alni. The sequence goes on along the minus strand of OY740769.1, from coordinate 130,207,608 downwards.
TATCTTTTCGCCGGCCGGCGCCGGTGAGTCACCGCGATGCGCGACATAGCGATAGCTGCATTACTTATCAGCCAACGGTAAACAATACACATACTTCGTATCAAGACGTTTAATAATAAATACTGCTCTCTAAAATATAATGGTTATTGCCGTTTTGGATACACGATGCACAATCTTATCTGAAGACATTTTACCTTATTTTAGTAATTTCTTGACAATACTCATAAAAATATTATTATGATAGGGGGGGGGCGTGTGGCAGGGCCCGTCGCGGGTCGGGATCCCGGTATAATTTCCCGAAAAATCCCGGTCAAGGCTCGCGGGCCCCCCAGATCGCGGGCCCTCTCGCACCGCGGGCCCGCTATCGCCGCCACTGCTAAAAATACCGCCGTTTCAGACAAGTGGTGATGTCCAACATGTTTTACTGGTCCGATTTGTCCGTTTTGCAACCTTAGTAGTGCGTACACAATCTTTTCCCTGAAGGTAGTAATGGAGTAGAGATGCTTATTCTTACTTTGAGAGTTGACCCCAACCTCTAAAACGAAATATACGCCAGTATGAACGTGCGACCAATCGGGTCGGCAAGTTTTTTTGTCAATCAAATTTCGGTGAAAAAAATCGCGGCCGACCCGATAGGTAACAAATTTTTAAACAATTTATTTTAACAGTTTAAAGTATATCTTGTTGTATTAGTGTATTATAAACACAATTAAAGTAAAAATATCAAAAAATAATTAACAGTAAAAGTTGGCATTACGCCGAACATTCGAAAATAGGCCGGTGGCAGCTAACGTGTTAAAGCCAAAAATACATTTCGATCAGTCTTATAAAAAAAAATTTTAAAAAATTGAAGATAAAATAGAGACCCTTCCTCTTCCATACTACTCATTAAACTGAAAAAAAGGTTATCAAGGGAAGACGTATTTTAGATAATTCATGTTTATGATTTTAACTATGAAACAAATGGTGAGCATTTCTACGAAATGTATAATTTAGTACTTTAAAACAAAACAATATAATTAGGAATGTGCAAACCCTCGAAATTTCGAGCGAAGCCCGAGCTTGAGTTTCGAACAACAATCCCAAAATATCGTGCCTAGCATAACCTTATGTTCACGACCTTGATTTTATGAGCCTGGCTCAATTTTACGAATTCGCCATTGTTTTCCTAGCAGATCTAGCTTTTACAAGCTTGGCTCGGTTTTAAAACATGGCATAAACTGATTGAATAATACTGCAACGAAAGCTGGTTATAACGTGAAGCGATGAGATTTGAAAAAGGTCATAATAGATATTGGATATGAAACGAACAGGTATGATATTTATCTTGTCATGTGATAAAAAAAAAGTTTTTATTAACTTGTCTAGATTAGAGGTCAGAAGAAAGGTGTCTCCATTTGCCAGTTTCAAATGTGACTACTTAATGTCAACACACATCTCTGACATACGGAAAACAAAATATCCACGTTTTAATAATTTTATTTAAAACGCCAAATAAAGAAAATCTGATTTCAAAAATATAACTGAAAGAAAAAATTTGATTAATTTACATTGTGGTAAATAGAAAATTGAAAAATTTATAATTCACATCATTTAGTCAGTAATAGATGTCATTAATATTATCAAATTACTATATTAATGAAAACTCATCACAAAGGAACACAATTGAACTCAAATAATCTATAAATAAAAAGATTTTAATTATTCAACATTTTTTATAGAGTATTAAATAATAGAACCTTAAATTATTAGTAAAAGGGACGCAATAATAAAAGAAAAAATGTATATCATACAAAAACGAAAACCCAGGTAAAGCAGCGATCGTTGGGAAGAAGTAAGGAGAGATTATAATTACAGGCAGGAAATAGACATTTTTTTCTAAAATATTTGAAAAAGCAATGGTGAAAAGAATCGTCTCTTTTCTTACTAAATACAATATATTGAACAAAAAACAGTTTGGTTTTCGCAAGGGTCTATCAACTTCCTCAGCCATTTTTTTGTTAGTAAATACTGTGATAGATGCTATAGAGGGGAAAACTCAAATCGCATCTGTCTTCTGTGACCTCTCAAAAGCTTTTGATTGTGTAGATCATTCGATCTTGTTACAAAAGCTTGAATATTATGGTATACGTGGGAAGGCAAGCAGTTGGATAAGCTCATATCTTTATAAGAGAAAACAGAGAGTTATCTATACTGACAGTGCTCTAAACTCTCACCATTCTAAATGGGAAGTAGTCCTGCGTGGTGTTCCTCAAGGGTCAATATTAGGACCATTGCTTTTCCTTATTTATGTAAATGATTTGCCTCAAAATGTTGGACAAGCAGAGGCAGTGTTATTTGCTGATGATACTACTTTAACAGTGGTGGGCAAAGACCAAGCAGATTTGGCTGAGTCAGCAGAGTTAGCAATGTCCATGGCGGAAGATTGGTTCTATGTAAATAACTTAAAACTGAACGTGACAAAAACAAAGTTAATCCAGTTTGGTCTACAGTCAAATCCTAACCTACATGTAAAAAAAGGTAAAGAAATAATCACGAGCACAAAAAATGTTAAATTTCTTGGCATTACCTTAGACGCAAATTTAAATTGGAAAAGTCATGTTTCAGGTTTGGCTCAGCAACTGGCGCCAGTTTGTTTTGCTCTCAGAATGATTTCTACTGTGACTAGTTTAAAAGTAATAAAAGCCGTTTATTCTGCTTATATTGGTTCTCGGCTAAGATATGGGGTGGCATTCTGGGGGAACTCTGTAGAGTCTATAAAAATTTTCCGCCTACAAAAAAGAATTTTACGCTCAATGTTTCATCTGAGATATAAACAATCGTGTTTTCATTTTTTCAAAAAACATAATATTTTAACTTTCCCGTGTATTTATATCTATGAGACGTTAATTTTCTTTAAGAGCAACCAAAATTTATTTGAGGTGAATCAGCACCACCACAAATATCCTATCCGTCATAAACTATTGCAATATCCTGTCCACAGACTAAAATTTTTTGAACGTGGAATATATTACTCGGGTATTAAATTGTTCAACGCACTTCCGGAAAAAATAAAAAAAACGAATTCTATCCAGAGTTTCAAGAGTTCACTCAGAGGCTACCTCCTAGAAAATACATTCTACTCTGTGGAAGAATATCTGGCCAGAGGTGCTCAAGCCAATCCTGCTGATGTCGGGTGTGAATTGCGAATGAATTGATCCAGTGTCTGCCCTGTACTTGTCTCAGATATAGCCTTATTTTTTGGATATGTATTTGTGTGTATGTAATATGTATGTATATATATATATATATATATACCGTATATATATGTATATATTTGTTATATTGTATTGTGTGATTGTGTGATTGTGGATGTGTGATTGACTAGTGCAGAAATGTGAACTGTATTTAAAGTTATTTAAGTTATTGTAGTTATTATAAATTTGATTTTTTGTGGACTCTTGCTGTGCGAATTGTGTTTGTTGGCAGCAATAGAAATAAATAATAATAATAATCCGGGATGTATTTTGCTAGTGAAGCAATTTATTTTATATACCATACTTGACACTTTGTGTCTTTGTAATTTTTAATATATGGAATGACTTTTTTTTAATTAAGATAAATTATTCTAATAAGTCATGAAAAATTTGTTATTTGTTCAAATGTTATTTATTTTGTTAAATATTTCTCTATTTTATTGTTTATACATTCTCTGATACACCTATTTGTATAAAAGAAATAATGTGTTGTGTGTGTTTTGTAATGCGTTTTATGTATTGATGTAAAGGCTTAGACTTGTTGTATGCAATTGTATTGTCAACTACAACCAAATAAATGAAATGAAATGAAAAAATTACTAATTCTACACAATGTAACACTAAGCAAAAACTTTACTCAAGAAAATTTAAATAAAATAAAATCAGTTCAGTTTGCTAAGAAAATTTAAAAAATAAAACAAAAAAAAACTTACTAGTTAAAACTAAAAATAAATCTTACACGTTAAAAAACCATAAATTTTTCATGAAAAGAAAATACCAATTGTGAATTGTGCTACATCGTTTTATATGAAATATAGGTAAATAAATAGGATAGCAAATAATTAAAAATATTATAAAAGAGTAAAATTGTTAATTGAGAAACTTAATGAACAAACTATCTTGAACATTCTGTTTTAAGATACTAAAAATGAACCTAGTGGTTTTGTTAATTTTAATGTAACAGCAGATATTGTTTAAAGTTTCAAAATATTTTAATAATATAAATGAGCTACAATTGTTTCGCCTTGCGGCATCATTGGGCAACTGATAATTAATTAACAGATATTGACAACTATTTATACATACACAAGTAACAAGAAACTGAAATACAATACAGAAATTGGGAAAGGTAGGGGGAATGCCCTAGCAGGTAGATGAAGGTTAATGAACTATGTTAAGGATGGGTTTTAGAAGGGGTGACGAATTTATACAATTTGGTCATTTAAGTTGAAAATAGGCCTAAGTTAAATAGATCTATTTATTTCTAAACATTCTAAATTATTTAATCTATTGCTTATATTTTCTATATGTAAGAGTTTAACATTCATTTTCGGATCAAAACTATGACCTGAGTCCAAAAGGTGGTTAGCAAAGTTAGAGTTTCTATAGGCATGTTTCCAGCTATTTACATGTTCTTTAATTCTAACTTTTATAGATCTACCTGATTGACCTATAAACTCAGAGTCACAATCTTGACAAGATATTTTATAAACTCCACTATTTTCTAACATTTCTTTTTTATTAACCAACATTTTCCCTAGATTTTTTGTACAATAAAAGGCCACTTTACGAATACATTTAGTTGAAATATGGTTACTGATTTGATAACTAGTTCTGTTGATATAAGATAATTTAAAATATTTAACTATTTCAATGCTATCATTATGGGAAGAGTAGACTTTTTGTTCAAAGTTTTTGTAATTTATCATTTGAATAATTTTAATTCCTATGTGTTATACAAACTTCTTAATTAATTAATTATATGATCGAACATCCTTAATAACTTTATTAAAAATTTTTTTTTATTGGTTGGAGAATGTCTCATGCTTACAATATATATGAACTTGATTTACTTGATATTAGTACCTACATCAGTTGTAAACAATTTGGGTTGAATATCCGATGTTGGTGAGGTGCGTGGCAAACATCATGAAATGGAAGTTAGGTATATTGCAGCAGGTAGCCGGCTGGTTGAACCAAGGTCGGTTAAGAGAGCTTTCATTATAATAAAGTCAATATCTAATAAATGTGGTATTTCTTTTTTTATTGTTGTTGAATAAAAAGGATAAATGTATATGGACTGAATTCCTTATTTCCTCAAATGTTAAAAAATACACTCAAAATGTACGATATACGAGAGGTGGTACCAAAACAAAATGGAATTTGGTCATAACTCCTTTATTTTTCAATATTTTTACACCAAATTTTGGTCATCTTTAAAGTAATTACCATTGACTGTAATGCACTTCTCTAATCGTTTCTTCCATTGTTCAAAACATTGTTGATATTCACTTAATGGAATGTTTTTTAGTCCATTCAGCGATTTTTATTTCACCTCTTACACAGTCTCAAAACGTTTAATTTTCATATCCCTTTTCAATCAGAGGAACAAAAAAAGTCGCAGGAAGCGAGATCCGGTGAAAGGGGGGGGATGAGCAATCAGTGTCATACCAGTTTTTAAAATGCTGAAATCACTCGTAGACATGTGTTTTACTTAAAGTAGCTTCCCCATCTGTTTTAAGCATTACAAGAGTTTCCGTGGGCGTTTTCCCCAATAGGAAACAAAATTTCGCAGCCACACATTGCTCCCAGCAGTCAGCCAATTTACGTTTTTGCTGAAATGGAAAAAGGTCTTTCACAAAAAAAGTTTTCACGGACTAACTGATCCACTCACAGCGAACAAACGTTGCACACTGATGTGTAGCAATGTGACTCGAGACTCCCTCTCCGGCCGACCGGCCACACCCAACCTCTCTCCTCACCAGCCCGATTCCCGTTACTTTTGAACCCCCCTCGTATAATGTTTAAAAAAAAAAACATATATTAGCCTTTTTACAAATATATTTACCACTTTAAAAAATAATGCAATATAAGTTAATCATGAATATTTATAGGTTTCCAAAGTTCAAAATGGCTCTCCACGAGTAAATGTATAAAGTGGACTTATCCTTTTTAACACTTGACCCTTTCATATACAAATGCAAGATTGTAACAGATGTTGTGACACCCATATTTTTTGTTTATATATGGATTGTTTCTGAAATGTTTAAAATCAAAAAAATAAGTAAGAACTACAACCACAAACATAAGTTCTTCATACAAATAGATTTAGAATACTGACATAGATTTAGAATACTGAAATAGATTTAGAATATGTGATGTAAACAGACTAAATAATCGTCATACATTAGTTAAAATCATTAAATATATGTTTTTTTTTTGTGGTCAGACTTCCAATATGTGTAAATTTGAATATCTCTTTTTAGAAAATGGACCGTAGGATACAACAACTTGAGGAAAAGGAAATAAGCGTGGACGGTTTAGATGATGAGGATTCAGCTTACATCAAACTTGATAGGTCAGGTAATTTTTGTTATAGTTTGTCTTGCATTATATCAAAAGGAACTTAATTTTTTTAAATTACATTATTTTAGCTTAACCTGGTTTCCGGTTTGCTGCTCCATTGGCACAGCAACTCGCTGTAAACGACTGAAAAATCTCTTCTTTTTTAAAATTCAACATTTACCTATTTAAAAATTATTGTATCATAATAAATTTTATGCTGTTTTAAAGCTAATATTCCATAGATTCATATACATACCACCAAAAGTTCATAAAACGTTAACAATTATATTTAATAACTTGGTAAATAACTGGCACAATCAAGTTTCACGGCAAACTGAAAGTCAAATTATGGCATCCATTCGTTTAATTTTCTCAAGCCGATATAACTGTCTAACAACTTTAGAATAATACTATTTTATAGTATTTTTCTTCTTCTTTCTAACTATGTTTTCCAAATTATTCTAACTGTTATATAGTTTTGGATCTATAAAATTAAAATAAACCAAGAATTTTGTACGCTTTATTCATCTAAAATATAACTTTTTTAAATTTAACGTTTAGTCTAGTAATACACATACTATTGTAACAAACAATATACTGTTGAAATCGTTATCTTTCATATCTTTCTGTTATTCAACAGATTGTACCAAAAGCAAAACTAGAAATTAAAAATTCCATGAAGTTTCTCTATTTTCCCGTTAGGGAGAGCTACACTAGGGAACTGATTATATGAGGAAATATCATATATTTTTTCTAAATGTTAATACTCAGCCAAATACTATAAGTTGACAACATTTCATAGATTTTTTCATTCTCTTTTTAAATACCTATTCGTAATTCTTATATCTGTGATAGTTTTTGAGATATCTACATTCTACGAAGTGGTGACCAAAATTAAACGGAGCAGTTTGTAATGTACTGTCTTTACGAATTGTGAAAAATTAAAACATACTTTCATATTTTGATCAGCTGTTTTATTCCATTGAAAAGATGACATTAATTTCTATATAATCATATAAATACATTATAGGCATATTTTTAGACAAGCTTATAGAACTGGAAATCTTGTTGCATTGAATCTTGTCTCAAGTGTCATATTGCATGAATTCTGTGCATAAATGGCCTGTTTCAAGCGTGGCTTGTTTTATTTCTATTTTTGTAAACTTATTTGTTATATAGAGTGATTTGTTTATACAAGTTGTAATATATGTGTGGTTGTTTCTAGGGTTTATTTATTTGAGTAAATATCATGTTTTTTAGTGATTTTGTTTCACGAATACCTAGTACAAAGTTCTAGGTTATGTCAAATTGGGCCTTTCTTTCTTCGGAAATGTCCACTCTGTCTATTAAAAATTGTATAAATTGATTTTCTTTTTACCAAATATTATCCAAAACTATATTAAAAAACTTTTGTGTCTTCGAAATTCTTTAAAAAAATGTGCGGTAAATATATGCTTTTCTGTGGAATTTTTGCTTTGGTTATTGGACGGTTTTTTGATTCCTGACATAACTCCAAAATTTTTACATCTAAAATTGTTGGTATTACATACATAAAATCTATGTACCTTTCTAAGTAAAATGATAATACAAAATTGTGTTTTGAATAATATCACTACTTTTAGTAAATTTTTGAAAATAATTTTAATGTTTTAGCGATTTTAGATGTTACGTAAAAAAATATTTTTACTAATGAAAATTTTATTAATAAATTTTTATTTTTACCAACATTTATTCACAATTATATGGCAAAGCTTTTTATATCTTGAAACAATTCAAGAACTTTTGTTTTATGGTATATAGGCCTACAGAGTTTTTTTGTGAAATTTTCACTTAATTTTTTGGACATTTTTTGATTCCTGACATATTCTAAAACTGTAACATCTAACATTTTTTTCTATACATAGCTAGATTTTATGCACCTTTCTGAAAATAAAGTCGGGTTTTTAATGAAATTACTATGTTTTACACATTAAAAAAAAAATTACAAACGGCCAGATTTTAACACATGCGATTGGAGGGTTAAACATTTATTATAATAGAAAGGTATTGCTTCTATACATATTTATCTCCCATAAGAAATACTGTACATAGGGAGAAAACTCGGTCATGAAGAAAATTACATTGTTGTTTGTCTTATGTCCTGCAGGGGAGGGTGCTGACTATCTGTACTGATTTAGTGAGGGTTGGCATCCCTTGCTGTCCAATCAAACACTCACATAATACTTGCAACACAATATCTATCATACATATAGTCACCACAGTTTGCCTACATTATACAGTTACATATACTTTCACCTTAACTTAAAGTTCTCATTGCAAGGGGTGCAGAAGAGCTGCATCTATTGATAGGGGTTTAGCGTCCCTTGCAGAGCCCATGCTATACAGGAGAGGAGCGATTAACACACCTTCTCTGAATATACATACATTTGGTAGAAGCTGTTAATCTTCACATATCACTAGGGATACACATTCATACATAGAGATTTATTGATCGTGTAGAGCACATCAGGACATGCTTACCAGACAAATAGCCTATATATATATATATATATATATATATATATATATATATATATATATATATATTTATATTTATCAGGTTCTTTGATCATTTTTATAATTTGAATGCGACTATTAATATTCAAAATATTTTTTATTAACTACTAACTACTATATATAGTTAGAGTAACTATATGATACAATAGGGATCGGCAAAGCTCCAATTTTTTTTACGCCATTATTTCTTAATATTGGATTTCAGTTCAGTTTTGGTGATTAGAGGGGGGGGGGATATTGACTTTATTTCATTGTAGTATTCACTTATAAAATTATAAAAAAGACAAGTCCATGATTTCTTTGCAATAAATCTACTTTAGAAATTCATTTATTGCATGTTATAAATTATGTGGACATGTATGTTAAACGAAAAAGTCAACAAATTGAAAATGTGTGTAATCACAGTGGAACTACCCTCTTAAGTAGCAGATCTTTTACTGCATTTGGAAATGTTTAAACAAAAAAATAGTAATTTAATGCTAAACCCAACTTGTAACATATAATTTTTTTTTCAGGAAGGTCCATAGAATATACCTATCTAATGAAAAAAACACTAGATGTAAACACTTTGGAATTAGTATGTCATAAATAAAAAAAACTGCCTTATCAAAAGTGAAAAATTTCAGATAAGCAGCTAGCTAAATATAAAATACAATAATATATTTCTAATTTTTTTCAAGATATGCTTTTTTTTATCTACTTATACAAGTCTGTAAAAAAATATCAGTTTAAAACACTTAAAATTAGTTTTTATGAAAAAGCTGCAAAACAGCTAAAAAGTTAGTCTTATTTTTCAAAATTGATAAAAATTAGTAAACTAGTGCAAAATTCAAATTGTAATATTCCATTATTTAATAAAATATATACAAAGATTCTTCAATTAGGTAATAAATAAAAGTCTATAAAAAAATATATCAATATAGAATAATCTCATTTAATACACGAGATATTTGCCTTTCTGAAAGAAAATCGTTCTAAATCGCCATTTATTGTTTCAAAGTAAAGTGTTGGTTCTGGGTTATATCATTATATTCAGAAAGGTGCATAGAATTTAGCTGTGTAGTGAAAAAAATGTCAGATGTAAAAAATTTGGACTTATTATGTCAAATAGCAAAAAATCGGAAAGTAACGAAGGCAAGAATTTCACAGAAATGGTAATGTACACCATACAATTTTTTTTTTTGAAGTATATCTGGAGATTTGTAATATATTATATTTGTGGATAAAAGTTGCTAAAAAGAAAAATCAATATATAAAATTTTCATTAGACATGGTTTATTTTTACGTAAAAAGTGAATATTTGCTAACTATTTTCAAAAATTCACCAAAAATATAATTATTATTCAAAGCCCAAGTTTTTATTACCTATGTTCTCACAAAGATACATAGATTTTATGTGTGTAATGCAAAAACTTTTAGATGGAAACATTTTGGAGTTATTATGTACGGAATCAACAAATTTACCCTGTAACCGAGGCAAAATTCCACAGAAATAGGTATATAAACCAATAAAAAAAAAATATTATAGATAGGCTTATATAAATTTATAAACATTTTGCATACATTTTTTTAAAAACATAATCAATTTATAAAATTTTCATTATACAACATTATTTTTATTTGTAAATAAATGGAAACTTGCTAAAATGGTCAGACCAGATATATCATAACCTATCTCTACTTATAGATAGGCCTATATAAATTTATAAACATTTTGCATACATTTTGGTAAAAACATAATAAAGTTTAACAATGACATTCACTCAAAACAATAAATTCTACAAACAATAATACAGATATTATAATTTAAATACACAAATTATAAAAAATAAATAAACATACCTAACAAAATAAGTTCACAATAACAGAAATAAACCAAGCCACACACAAGATAGGCACAATATGTCATTTAATATACAAAGCAAGCCTGCGCAAAACAGTAATTTCAAGTTGAGAAAGAATAATCTAAAATAACTCTATGATGTATAAGGTGGTACCATATGAAAGATCTAAATTTCATCTTCTTAATAGTGTAAAGATCGGTTACAAAATATCAATGTAAGTAATCGATATTTCCTATTTAGTAAACTGCACCAAAAGAAAAATGAGTCTGGTTCGGTTTGGTTACTACTTCGTAGAATGGATATATCTTGTAAACTGTATAACTTTCGGTAATTTCGAATTCGTAGTTCGAAAGAGAAAGAAAAATACTATATAATATTATGAACTTGTGGCATATGGACAAGTATTACCATTTCGTAAAATCATATGAACACAGAGAACAGAATTTTCTACATAAACCCGGTCACAGCAAGTGACGCGATCTAGCAAAAAAGTTAGCAACTTTACGAGTTCTAGAAAATAGATTTTTCGTGTGATGGATTTTGCTAAACTTGATTATGAAAGATTGAAACATCAGATTTACAGTTATATATAATTCATTTCGATAAAATAATATTTACTAGGATAAAAGTTGAATTGAAAAAAATGTAATTTTTAGCGTGTAAAAATGAGTTAAAATTCTTGATTTTGTTTAATTTTTATATAATAATAACTATCACATAGAAACATTTGAAAAGCACAGATCGAAAGAGAAAGATGTGATCTACAGAACAGTGTTATACTCGACAGAAATATCGAATTGAGAATATTAGACAAAAATAATGTCAGTTTTGTTTACAACTTGTTAGCGCAAATCTTTGATGTTACATATCAAAAATATGCGAACTTCAGCAATTTTTGGAATATTATTTATAACGTTTTGTGGTTTTTTTTTTTTTTGCTATGGAACATTAGCTTTCCAACTGTATTTTATTTGTTGTGATAGGACGATTCTAAGTGGGAGAAATGTTGAATTGCAAAATAAGTGTTTTATAGTCGGTGAACTAAACCATGCGTCATTCAACCGGTAGCGGATGGTTTACCAGATGGAGTGTTAACATATTTAATATTTAGAATATAGAGATAACCATACATCAAAAGAAAGCACAGACTGTCTACTTTTCAGTCATATAAAAATGGTTATGGAATTCTAAATATTACGAACTGATATTTGACAACGTCTGACGCCATTAAAACATGTCAGTTTCACTTCGATTTCAGTGACATTTGGTAGACTCTTATGTGAACATCTATATAACTTGGAATCTATGACGGATGTGATATTTTTAAAAGGATAGATCGAAAGAGGAGAAAACAATCTTTAAAATAGTATGAATACCAATTTGATAGAAAAAAAATTATGTCTTTGAAAAATCAACAAATCTGACATATTTTGTCATCTGCTTCGTCTGAGTTTGGTGTTTCAAAATGATGCAGCAACGAGACACAATAATTTATCTATTTTAATCAAAACTGTTTTTGGTATTTTAGTTATATGTATATGATATCGAAAGATCAGATTATTAGCTTTACATTGATGCCAAATTTATTGCAAATGGACTACTTTTAGTGAATGAAATGTTGAATTATAAAATGTATGTTGAATGTAGAACGTTGTAGTCAGTTGCCACTTGCAGGATAGAAAAGTGTAGTATGTTATAGTCAGTTGCCACTTCCAGTGGTCGCTAGACGACCATTGTTGAGGTCGTTCAGCAAAGCATGGTTTATTATAACAACCGGAAAACACGTATTTTGCAATTCAACATTTCGCCCACTTAGAATCGTCCTATCGCAATAAATAAAATACCGTTGGAAAGCTAATGCATAATCGTGCAAAAAAAATACCACAAAACGTTATAAATAATATTCCAAAAATAGCTAAATTTCGCATAGTTTTTATGCGTAAAATCAAAGATTTGAACTGAGCAGTTTTTAGTAAAAGCGACGCCATTTTTTCTCATATGATCACAAATCTATTTTTCTGTCAAACAGGTCGACCAAAACACCGTTTTGTAGATCACATCTTTCTGTTTCCATCTGTGGTTTACAAATTGTTCTATGTGTCATAGATCACAAGATATTTCTACTTGACCATAGCAGAAACCTAACGGAACAAATTTCATTTGGCATTCGGAGCAGTTTATTAAATAAGATAATCGATTATTCAATCGATATTTTGTAACCAATCTTTACAGAATCTTGTAGAGGAGATTTCATTCTACAAGTTGGTATTACTCGATATATCGTAGAGTTACTTTGAGGTTTTTTTTTGAACTCGGAATGTAGCTAAAGTTTGTGACATAAATTGATACGGAAAGGCGTGGCAAAGGCGTGGCGCTTTTGTTTTGGGATTATATATTTCTGTTTGTGAATACAAATTGTATATTACAAGTTACAATATATGTGTTTTTATTTCTAAAGTTAATTTTTTTGAGTGAAGTTCTAGTTTTTGAATGGTTTATATTTGGACTCACAAAGAGGTAAGTTGTAAACCTAGGCCTAAAAGCAAATTTTCTTATATGGAGTGTTTTATTTGATTATACAAGTGTAAAAGTGTATTATACAAGTGTATATGTATGTTATTGTTTGTAGAGTTTATTATTTTAGTGAAATCTAGCTTTAGATAGTTACAAGTTAGGCTTAGGTTGTTGAGGTAACAAATCTAACCTAACTTCTGTCGTACACTTTTACAGGAAAACATTATTTTTATTTTGAAAATTTTAGAATTTGATTATTTTTTTACCGATAGTTATTCACATTTATACTAGAAAACGTTTGTAATACTTGAAAAAAATGTAAATCAAAATTTTCTATGCTTACTTCTTCTTTCAAGCTTCCGGCTTCAGGTAATGCCGACGACTCGGTGTCCATGGTAAACCGCAGCTGCCAATGCCCAGTACTCTTTCTTTTGCAACATAATTTTCATGGGGTTTGGAATGTCTTTTAGTGCTGCCAGAAGGGCCGTCCTGGCTGTGTTTTCGTTTGAGCACTCGAGTAGTATATGCTTCAGCGTTTCCTCCTCCATTCCACAGTTATTGCAGGTTTCGGAATCGACTAGTCGGAATCTTTTCAGATAGCTGTTCGTAATGATATGGCCGACTCTAGCTCTCGTAATGAAGGTCGCAATGTGGCGACTGACACCTCTGTACCAGTTTGCAGGTGTCGGAGCTTTTTGAATTTCGAATAACGATCTTCCGACAGTGTCGGTGCTCCATCTCTGTGTCCATTCATCTGTTATTAATTTGCAGATTATATTTTTGCATTTGTTTAGCGATAGTTTTGGTGGCATGACGGGGCCCATTTTTGTGGCACGTTTTGCTATTTTGTCTGCCTGCTCGTTGCCGCTTATTCCGCAATGAGATGGAACCCACTGGAAGACGATATTTTTTCCTTTTTTCTTCAGAGCATGGTATATAGTTTTCATTTCAGATATTCGGAAGTAATAGTCACTGGGTGAATTCATTTGTAAGCTTTCAAGGGCCGATCTAGAGTCGGTGAGTATGCAAATGTCTTGATATGGTGTGCTAATGCAGCTCGTTAGGGCTGCATTGATGGCCAATATCTCAGCATCCATGCTTGACGCAGATAATCCTGGTATGTAGTAGCGCTCGCCTGTTTGTTCGTTGAAGAAGCCTGCGCCGGAATTGCCGTTTTCCAGATCCACCGAACCGTCTGTATAAATTTTCGCATAATCTTTATAGTTCTCATCGATCATTGTCAAAGCTTCATCTCGAAGGGAATCCAGGTTATCGGTTTCGGTGTTGCTTTTGGTATTGCCGGATGGTAAGGTTGTGCATATCGAGATGTCGTTTTCTTCCCAAGGTGAAATGTCAGAAACCGTCGGGATCCGTTGCGGCTCTATGGGTTCTAAGAGATCGTTTAATGCTTCGATTTGGAATGTAAATGACTGTCTGGTTTTGGTAGGTGCCAACATTGTTAAGGGATGATCAATCGGAAGGCTCTTGATTTTTAGCCATTTTATCATCGAAAGCTTCTTAATAGCCAGGTCTAATGGTTCTATATGTGATTCTATTTCCATCGCTGAAATAGGAGATGTGCTTGGACAACCCAATATGACTCTAAGTGCGGCAGATTGAATTCGTTGCAGCTTTTTGATATGTGTATTTGCTGCGGCTCCCCAAACTTCTGCGCAGTATAGCATCTTTGATCTTATGAAAGACGTATAAAACATTTTGAGGGTTGACGTATCAGCTCCCCAATTCTTATTTGCTACTGCTTTTATGGTATTAAGCCTCTTGCTGCATTGGTTTTTAACCACGTCTACGTGTGTGCTGAATAGTAGTTTCTGGTCCAAATAAATTCCTAGCAGTTTTGGACATTTGTTGACTTTTAGCTCTTGGGTTCCAATAAAGAGATTGGGTTGGTAGTCTTTGAGTGTATTTCGCCTGGTAAAAAACGCGCATTCTGTTTTCGATGTCGATAAGACTAGCGACCATTTCTGGCACCATTTCACGGCTTTGTCCAGTGCTTTTTGTAGCAGTTTGCAAGCTTCGTCTGGAGAAACGGCTGTGGCGAATATAGTGACGTCATCGGCAAATATAATCCAGTCTATTCCTTCTGGTAGATCTTTGGTTAAATCGTGTATGGCAATATTGAAAAGAGTTGGGCTGATGGAGGAACCTTGAATTATGCCACTTTCCAATCTTGCTGGTTTTGACAGTGCTCCATTGACCGCTGTTCTTATTAGTCTCCCACTAAGGAAGTTTGATAGGTATTTTAGTGATTTACCTATGATTCCTAGTTTCATGCACTGTAGGAGTATAGTTTTGTGTGGGGTTTTGTCGAAAGCTGCTTCAAAGTCTAATAGTACTGCGACAGTTGATTTCGATTGGTTGAAGCCCTCGAAGATCTTATTGGTAAGGTAGAGTAATGAGTCATTTGTGCTTCGTTTCTTTCTGAACCCAAATTGCTTGTTATCCAATAGTTGGTGTGTTTCTAATCTGTGGCTGAGTCGGTTGTTGACTAGTCTTTCCATTAGTTTTCCTAGGCATGAGGTTAATGCAATTGGTCTGTATGATACTACTGAACTTGAGTCTTTCCCGGGCTTTTTCTATGCTCTATATAGAAATTTTCTATATCTATAAATTTTTTATCTATTTATGAAAATTATCTTTATACTGTAGTGATGATTTGTTGGTATAGAGAGCTTTGTACAATAATTTTTTCATAGATAAAAAATGTTTATTTGAAAATAAAATTTTAAAAATGTTTTTTTTACGAATACGTGTAAATAATTTCCTATTTGTGTTACACTAGTTAAAATACCGGGGAAAATTCCTTTAATTATAATGAACAATTTAAAAAAAAAAATAATAATTAATAAGATTCATCCACAAATAAAAAAGTTATTTAAATACAAAAAAGATGTAAAAACGGAAAAATTAAATTAAATGTACTTCAAGGAAGAAAAAGGGAGTTGTTATATATATATATATATCCATGGTTTTTAGGTTAATTTGAACCAGTTGTGGTGGTCAAAATTTCATTTATTCAAAAAAATCTAAAAATCTGCCTAACTGGTGGCGGATCCCGGTAAATACAAAATATATTTAATATAACCAATCCAGAGGCTTAAATCAAAATAAATTATTGTAACATTTGTTCAGTAAGTACAGTAGTAACAAATGTTATTTATTTCTTTATATTCAGGTATAAAGCTCACTTTGCTAAAGTCTATAAGAAGTACTGTGAACTTACTGAGAAGCCAGATGATGCTGAACGATCATTCCTACGTAAAGTTTCATTTTCAGGTAATATATCCAGTGCACAAATTTTTCTATTTAAGTTCATATACACAGATATACAAATATATTTTTAAATGTATTAACATTATTATGAAAAAATGTGCTTTGTTTTTATGATGACATTGAGTTTTTAATGTCAACATTATTTTTCTCTTAATTTCTCCTAAACCTTCATATTTCACCTAAGTTTGATCTAAATCTATAGAGCCTATTTTGAGAAATTCGGCCTTTAACGATTAGTTAGTTTTTTTTCTTTCACATTTTCTACTAATAATCCATAGTCAGGCATTTTGAAGAAATGGGAAATATGGAGTCCTTAATGACTATTTTTATTGCAAATTTAGTTAAAATCAATCTTATCTTCATTAGGGAAGGTTTTGTCTTATGACATATAACCAAATTTTGTTTTATAACTATATATATATATATATATATATATATATATATATATATATATATATATATAAACTATAGAGCTACACTTATGGAAACTTCAACAACCAAATGAATGAAAACACAATTTTTATACAAAAAATCACTTAATTAATATAACACAAATACAAGATGACATTTCAATAAATAAAAGTCATCATCCTCAGCTACTACATGCACACACACACACACACACACACACACACACACACACACACACACACACACACACACACACACACACTGCGACGGTCAGGGACATTTTTGTTATTGACTTTTTTCCGACGTAGAAGCCCCACGCTCTTGGGTGCTACTTACGACGGTCAGGGCTCTATTTATTATAGCATGGATTTTTTAGTTATTCATTTTAGGAAGCAGCCCCACGCTCTTGGGTGCCACTTACTACGGACAGATGTAAGCTTACTTTTGACTTTTACGCGGAAAAGCCCTTTTCCTAGTCAATCAACTTACCCCGAACGAACGCAAGAATATAATAAGTAAGTAAGGTAGAGGATTTGTCTCTTCGTAGCCTATACCCTAACTCCCCTATTAATTTCTTAAAATATAGTACACAAATAATACTAATATTTTGATCGAATTCTTATGCTAATACATTTAAACAAAACAAATTTAAATTTCTATATCTATCTTACCTTTATTTATATTTCTTTCGACTTTGTCTCAAAGGTGTGCCTTTTGGAGCTCTTGTTATCTCATCAGATTAAAATTATACTTTATTTTACTTTTAACTTTTACTTTAGAGCACTTACTTTCTTTTTTCAATTTTGGAATTTACTTAATTAAGGATATTTCAAAAATATAGAACAAAGTTGAATATTAACAAATTTATTATTTCTGAAACAAATTTAACTGAAATGTTGAACACTACTTGACTTTATGAGTTAAAATCATTACAACTTTCATTAGTTGACTTATTCGAACATATGAGTTTAAAATGTTACTTCCATACACAATCCAATACAAACTTACTTCTATACTTATCCTATAATCCTTAAATTCTAAACAATAAACATCTTATTTTAATAATCATGAAAATTGAAATCCTACTCTAATATTTGACTAATCTGTTTGCTTTAAATAGATTTGAAGTTTTTAATAATGACAATGACTCTAATTGTATTAATTGTTTCTTTTCACTTATTTCTTTTTAATTATTATTTATTCCCGATTTAATTAAAAATTTTGAATTTTAGATTTTTCAACTTTTAAAAGATTTTGTATATTAAATTCTTGATTTATGCAGTACCTTTTTTATTTGAGTAGTGCAGGTCTTTTCTCCCCCCGATTCTGGATTGTTGTGGTCCCTTAAGAACTCGCCCAGTGATGTCTTCTTCCGGGGAATCTACAGAAGTCTGGCTTCCTTCTAAACTTATTCTTGGCGGCGATAACAACAAATATTAAATTTAATATATACTAAAGTTGACTTTGGCAAGCTGAATCTGGATGTAGTGCTGTCTTCTTCTAAGGCCGACCCTTCTTTTGGTTATCGTAATTAACCTCGAGAAATACTGAACACTAACTTTTTTTTTTCACGACGATTTCCTTTTCAGACACTAGAAGCGTGGTTTCCTCCTGGATGTTAGTACGAGACTGTCGATCTGATCTGCTACAAATCAGTTCGTCAAAAATTTTGCTATACACTATAGCCTACTTTATCATATTTTATACTTTCTTTATTCTTCAATTTATTTTGGTTTTTTAATTTTAATTAGTACATTTTTGAACTCTCTCTGGCTTATTTAATTATTCTATCGCTATCTCTATTGTTTTTTATGTATTATTTCTTTTATTTTAGTTAATTTTAACAGTTAGATTTACTTGTATTTTGCATGTCTGGTGGTTACCCTTCCCCCACTACTTGTGACAAGATCGTCTAACGCATTTCCTTCCCTCGATTTCTTCAACTCGTCATAACTTCCGTTCGCTTCACTCGATCTTCTTTTGGATTGGCTCATTTTGAAGCCCCTTTCTTCCTGGTTTTGTCCAAACTTTATTTGAACCTGAGCAACCTTTCTTTCTTGCGATATGGAGATTTGAAGATTTCATAAATTTTCCAATTCTACTTTCCTTAATTTTGGAAAACTTTAAAATTTTGATTTTTGATTACTGTTCCTCCATTCCAAAAGTCTCAAAACTGTTCCCCTCTTCTTCCTGGCTTCTTTGGTTCTCAAATTATGACACTTCCTTCCTATTTGGTTTTTAATATCCTTTTTATTTTATTAGGTTTAATTAATTTTTAATTTGGGTTACTTATTATTATTTGTTGTTGTTGTTGTTGTTATTATTATCACTCTATTATTTGTTTTTCAATTAATTTCGATTTACAAAAGTTTTTTGTTTTACTCCTCTTTCTTTCAACTATAACTTTTTAAATATTTATTTTACAAGTTTATTTTATTATTATTGTTCTATTTCAATTACGCTACAATATGACATTATTTTTATAATTAATTTCGAATTTCGAAATTTTAACATGTACTCTTATGGAGTTTTTTCATGTTGTGACCGGAAAGCTATACTTAATCTAATTATTATTCTTATTTTTACTATTTTCGGTTTATTTTATTAAAATTTTAGAATTTCTTTGAAATCATTACAAACTTGCTTGAGTTGACTTATTCTAACATATGGAATCTAAACGTTATTTCTATTAACAATCTTAATTAACAGTATACACTTAATTCTATACTTATCCTACTAAACTTAAAATTCTAAACAATGAAAATTCTCTTTTAATATTTATTCAATTTTAAAATTTTATTTTTAAATTTGACCAATCTGTTTCCTTTAACCCTAGAAGTGCTATGCTAATATCCCCAAGTGCTAAGCAGTTTTAGGGCATATTACTCTAATTTTACCATACACAATAAACATAAAGTGTTATATATCATTTTATCAGAATATTCTAAAGTATATTTTTATGCAATTAGATAATGACTTACCTTTATTTACTAGTTGATACTTCTTGACTAATAAAGACATTTATTTTGAAAATTTGTTTAGTTTATTTTCAGTCACACCATGTACATCAAAAATTTTAAAATTATTATAAACTGAAATATAAAAAATGTGGATTGTTTCATTGTGAACTCGAAAACATAAATTTATAACAACTTATTTACAAAACAAAATATAAAAAAATTTCAACATCAGTAACATAATCATCATCGCTTCCAGAAGAAAAATCGTCAAATGACACATTAGCACGATAGTCCACAGCCGATATGACACTTTCACAATCAGAAATTTCTTCTTGTAAAATTTCAAGAATATCACTTGAATTACAAGGATCACACATTATAAATACTTTTTAGGTTATTTTACAATACAGCACAAAATATATAAACTAAACTATGCATGTACACAGTCTCAACAACAAGAATGCAACATCAGCTGAGAGACAGCTGTTTACAGTTGGTTACAAAACTTTCAGCCAGTATATTATCTCTAAAAATAAATTCTATGACCATAGATTTCACAATCAAAATGAAGAGTGAACTCTCTACTATCGATTAGTACCAAATTTGAACAATCTAAAACACGTAATAGTAAAGATATATAGTATGCACTGGACGACTGTAAATGAGTCGCATATTACGACTAGCACTTCACAGAAGGGGAAATGAGTCGCATATTACAACTCGTAGCACTTCTAGGGTTAACCCTTGAAAAGGCATCGCTTAGCAATGTTAATTTTCTTCGTTTGTTTAAAAATTAATAATATATATTATTTTTACACAAAACCTAACTTATAAGACATCATTTTTCTCAGAAAGATGCATAGAATTCATCTATGTAATAAAAAAAAATTTTTTTGAAACCGTTTTGAAGTAAGTATGTTACATGTCAAAAAACGAAGTTATCATTTTTTAGAAAAACCTGTATCATCCAAAATCAATAGCTTACCACCTTTTTCTAAGATATACAAAAGTTTTGTGTAATATTTGTGAATATATTTAGAAAAATAATAAAATTAATTGGTTACATTTTCATAATTAAAAAAATTGTTTTACGAAAAAGGGGAAATTGGTCAGCTTATTTTCAAAAAATCACCAAAAATTGTAATATATATGGAAAACCAATTTCTATATACCATTATATTCAGAAAGGTTCATAGAATTTAGTAGTGTAATGAAAAAATATTTTGAAAAGTAATTTTTGAGTCAGTATGGCAAAGAACAAAAAAAAAAAAAAATATATATTGAAGGCTAAATTTTCCTTCAAAGTTCATGAGCATAGAAAATTTAGATTTAAATTTTTTTCAAATATTACAAACGTTTTCTAGTATAAATGTGAATAATAATTGGTAATAAAATAATCAAATTCTAAAATTTTCAAAATAATAATACCACTTTCCCGTAAAAAGTGGTAAACCACAAGGCGTAGGCCTAGTTATCTAAGTCTTGTAATTAAAGCCTAAAACCTACATAGGCCTAACATCACTATATTTCACCAAAACAATAAACTCTACAAAGAATAACACACATATACACTTAGATAATACACTTATACACTTGTAAAATCAAATTAAACACTTGATAAATCACAACAAAATACTCATAAGATCACAACACGTGATTTGCATACCGTTTGCAATGGCAACGTGGAGATTTTTCCAGCTGTTCATTATGAAAGTAAGGGTACATCATGACCGAATACGATCTGATCTGATCTTATTCTATACAAAGAGATAAAAATCTAGCTAAGACAAATATAACTAATCGATATTTCAAGTATAGTCGACTGTTCCAGATCCGAAAAAATCTTAGAGTTTTGGTTACTGGTTTATAAAATATAATATAACTCAAATACTATAAAAGCTAGGATAATTTGGAATATGTAGTTTGAAAGAGGAAGAAAAATACTATAAAATAGTGCCAACTTGTGCTCTTTGGACACGAATGAATGTTTATAAATAAATCAAGACAAAGAAGTATGAAACTTGTCACTATTTCGACGTGCCGTAACATGGTGCCCCTTGTCGCGAAACTGCCGAATTACGAGAAATTATTATTTTTTTTCAATTCTCTCTATGAAATTCAGGCTACACAGCTTTGAAAGATTGAAACACGAGCTTTTCAATGGTGTATAATTCATTTCTCTACGACTCCATTTACTAGGCTAAAAGTTGAATTGAAGAAAACTACTTTTTTTTTTGTTTAATACATCTGTAAAATGAGTTTTTTTCGTAACTAATTTATAGATTGAATACTATAAAAGTTATAGACATGTGGCGAACTCTGTTGGATAGGTAAAGATTTGTACTAAAAACAGTACAATTTATCAAAGAATAGGACCATATGTCAGTGTTTGACGAGTTGGCGAGTCGCTATTTTTATGACTAAAATACACCAAACTTTACCAATTAATTAAATATTTTTCTGGCGTTTTATGAACTTTTGATTACAATTATATGCATCTACGAAATGTCAGCTTTACAATGGTATAACACTTATTTCGGTAGGATGGTTTTAAGTAACCCTAATGTCGAGTGGCAATATCAGAGTTTTTTACAGTTGTCTGTATTAGGCGTGGCCGTTCATCGTCGCGAATCGACGCATGCCATTTTAAGAGTTAAATAGCTTTGAGTTTTATCAATATTGGTAATGACTTTATTTTAATTAATTATTTCTTTTTGCATATTTCCTTTTATGATTTTATTGATTCCAGATTTTACTAAATGTTTGAATTAAATTTTTTAAAGTTCTTGATTTATGTGGTACTTTTTTAAGTTGAGTAGAGCAGATCTATTCTCCCTCAGACTTTGGATGATTATGGTCCCTGAAGAATTCGTCCAGTGATGTCTTCCTGAAGTGAATCTTCAGAAGTCCTTCTTTCTTCTTTTCTTTTCCAGTTCCGTAGATTCTTCTTTAATTAATTCTTTATGGCAATAACGACGGAATATTGACTTTAATATTTGCCTGAGTTCGTACGACCTTCGCTTCGGCAAGCTGAGTTCGGATGTAGTGCCGTCTTCTTCTAAGGCCGAACCTTCTTTTGGTAATCGTACTTAACCTCGAGAAGTACTGGAACACTAACAATTTATATTTATGACGAGTTCCGTTTTCAGTCTTACTAGAAACGTGGTTTTTTCCTGGATGTTACTACGAGACTGTCGATCTAATCCACTATAAATCAGATCTCCAAAAAATTGCCTATGCACAATAGCCAACCTTATCATATTTTCTACTTTCTTTTTTCTTTAAATTATTTTGGTTTTTTCACTTAATTAGTACGTTTCTTGAACTCCTTATGGATTATGTAAATATTCTGTCTTAATCTCTATGGTTTTTTATCTATTTTTCTTTTTCTTTTAGTTTATTTCAATGATTAGATTTTCTTGTATTTTGCTTTTTTTGGTGGTAGGCTTTCCCCCACTCCGTGTAGCAAGATACGTCATCGCTCGGTAGTTCAATTCTTGTGTCAACCTGAAAATTGAATTTTCTACCGTCGATTTCTTCAACTCGCCATAACTCACATTCGCTTTGCTCGATCTTCTTTTGGAATGGCTCATTTTGAAGTCCCTTTCTTCCTGGTTCTGTCCAAACTTTATTTGAACTTGTGCGACTTACCTGTCTTGAGTTATGGTGACTAAGATTTCGTGAATTTTCCAATTTTATTTTCCTTAATTTTGGAAAACTTTAAAATTTTCTTTTGGATTATTGTTCCTCCTATTCTAAAAGTCTCAAAACCGTTCCCCTCTTCTTTCTGGCTTCTTTGGTTCTCGAGTTATGGCACTTCCTTCCTATTTGATTTTCTTTCTCCTTTTTGTTTAATTATTTTTTTAATTTGGGTTTATTATTATTATTGATTGGTCTTATAAACACATTACTTTTTTTATTACTTTTACGATTAATTCTGATTTACGAAAGTTTTTCGTTTTACACCTCCTTTCGACTATAACGTTTTAAATATTTATTTTACAGTTTTGTTTTATTATTATTAGTTGTTCTATTTTAATTACTCTACAAGATGACATTACTTTTATAGTAAAATTCGAATTTTGAAAATTTAACATGTACCCTGTGGAGCTTGCAGATCGAGACCAGAAATCTCGGATTTTCCTGTCCGTACATCTTGCGTCGCTGCAAGCCTTCGCTAGTTACATTACATTTTCCTATACTGAATTTAATTATTACTCTTATTTCTACTACTTTTGTTTTATTTTAATTGAATTTTTAGAATTTTGAGTTTTTTCAAAATTCTCCCTTGAGATTGTTTCTTTGGACCGTCTCAACACACACACACACACACACACACACACACACACACACACACACACACACACACACACAAACACTGAGACGATTATTGTTAATTTAAAAAAAAATTCTTAAAAGAAATACTTATTATGAAAGAAAGATAAACTATACCTTAATATAAGTGAAATAATATTAGATAAAAATATATCTTACAAAATTGTTTATTTACCCAAAAATATATTAATTTTGTTTCATTAATCTCAATTATCACGTTGTTTGGTTATAAAAGGAAAATAAAAATTATTTAAACAAATACAATGCATTACGGCAACAACAAATAGTTAAAAATAATAATATTTAATGATAAAATCAGAAGCTTTAAAAATAATAATTGATAACTTGACGTGTAGCTATGTCATGTTTTTTTTTTTATGACGCTATAAAAAGAGGTTTATACTATTTTAGAGCAAACCAGAAGACAACTGCTAGTGACAAATAACAGTGTGCGTGCATTGTTCACTTTTTCCTTATCACACTCTGTGCATCGTGGGCATAGTTTGCTCATGTAGGTGTGGAATCGTCGCTTTTCTGTTATATTGTGTGCGTATAACAAGATTATCTTTTCGCCACTGAATTTTTATTTTGTAAATGTATATTTATTAATAATCAATAATTTTTACATAATTACAATTTTCATTAACAACAAACGTAAACACATTTTTTTCACATATATATATATATATATATATATATATATATATATATATTCCCAGTATTATTATTCAAATTTCAGAGTAAAGAGTCGAGAAATTAATTAAATTAATCTGTTTTATTTTGAATTTCAGGTTCACCATATCCAGAAATTAATCGTTGTTTGGAAATGTTTTATAATAAGAACCGAGAGTTTCCTGATTTCCAGGATGTAAAGAAACTCATCCAAAATGTGAATGTGACGAAGAAAATGAAATGGCCTCCAATAAAAGTGCATAATATTGGTATGCAAATACTTTTTCATATTAGTCTTTTATAAGTTTTTTTTAAACTAAGTCTATGACTAATGTAATAATATAATCTTTTAGTTTATCCAATGCATGTGACAAAATAGATACATTCACTTTTCATCACAAAATTAAGATAAAACAAAGATACTTTCTTTGTAATGCCAGAAGTCACATGTATGTGTGACCGCTGTCTCTTCAACCAGAATATCGTATTATCCTTTTTTTAAATTACTTAAAACTGTCAAAATTTACTAAAAATGTGGTCTTTAAGGTACCCACAATTTGAGGTATCGGAAGTTTATTACTTTATATTCCTTGTAA
The DNA here is from genome assembly GCA_963513935.1 of Aphrophora alni. Taxonomy (NCBI): domain Eukaryota; kingdom Metazoa; phylum Arthropoda; class Insecta; order Hemiptera; family Aphrophoridae; genus Aphrophora; species Aphrophora alni. The sequence goes on along the minus strand of OY740769.1, from coordinate 130,181,848 downwards.
TTTATCAAATTATTATTGTATTATATGTTATATGAAATGAACGGTAAAAGGAAACAGAATGTAACGGTGTAATTTCCATTCTTTGTATTTTGTTATTAAAAGGCATACCGAGATAGAAATCTGTACTTATTTAATAAGGTAGGAAGATTTTTGATGAGTAGAACTCCTACAGTTTTAAATTAATTTGACATTTGAGGAGTTGTTGGATAATCCTCAGCCTGAAGTTGTTCCCAAACTAAATTTCAAAAAGAAGGAATATGAAGGGGAGGGGGGAGCAACTAGAAAAGATAATTTTTTTTACCATTTTAACCCCATGCTAATTTTTATTGAGAAATTTATAAACATCTGTTTTTTAAAATATCTGGCTACTTTATATTAAGAATTTATTCTTTATGAAAAAAGAATATGTTTTAAACTACACCAATCAAATAATATTAACTGTTATTGACATAAACAGAATAATTTGAAGCAAACTAAACAAAATTGTGGTTATTTGTTAAAGAAGTGTTTTTCTTTGTGTTGTGATTATTTGTTTTTGACAAACTAGAGGTTTTTTTGTGAGTAGAACTCCTCCTAGAGTTGTGAACTAATTTTGATGTTTGAGGTGTCTTTGAATAGGCAGGGTGGTCTTCCAATCGGCAAATTAGGAAAAAGCTGGGAATTTGAAGTAGTCTGGGAAAAGGTGGGAATAATCTGGGAAAATCAAGTTCTTTGTGACTATATCAGCCACAACAAAATATTCGTAAGATTTCTAATTGTTGACTATTTCATCGTAGTATAGTAGAACAGAGGAATATTTTGAAAGTTTTTGTAGTTACAAGTAATAAACTAAATAGTTTCTGTTAGACCAGTTTATCTCAATGTCTAGTTGCAATTCAGCTCAATCATGTTGCAATATAGCAAGAGGAAGAATGTATTGGATATGATGCCGCTTGATGCACAATCATTTCCCCCATACTTATAGCCTTTGTTCATAATATTTATGCATAAATAATTAAATTATTATTAGCAGAAATGATCAGTGATTATAATTATGGTTATTTATAAAACTGAAATAATTTTAAAAGAAAAGACATAAAATTCTTAGAAAATGCTAACAATCATTTTCATCAAGTGATGATATAGTTTAATCGTTGGTAAATAATATTTAGTTTGTTGAAGAATAATAGAAAATCAACCAAATATATTTTTAATGTGAAAATATTTTTGTAGCTGAAAATAGATTTTAAAATTTACTGTAAAAATCTCTCGCCGTATATTGGATATAAAAGTAATCTTTGCCTTTGCTGCCTTGTTCTTCAGTTACATATATTTTAAAACTGTGAATGATATTAAATAACAATTCATTTTTGAATAAATATTAATTCACCAATAACTGAAGAAACTTACTTGTATCTGTGACTGGAGTTACAGATCTTGTATTGATCTTGATCAGCCATAATAACTATGTGGATTAGCAGCCCGTTTTCCTGCTAGGAAGGAGCACTTCACAGTTCGTCGCCGTAGAACAAAATTATATCTCATTGATCATATAATTTTTGTAAATCGTAGTATTTGACCAAATACCAAAAGTTGACAATTTTTAATCTATTTTTCTTCCTCTTTTGAACTATATATTACAAATTATTGTTGCTATCTTAGTTTTTTGAAATTATTAAATTCTACGAAATAGTAATCAAGATGAACCAATCTTTTCGGTGTGGTTACGAAAAGTGAAATATCGATTACTTATATTGATATTTTGTAACCGTTCTGCATACTATTGGAAACACAAAATTTAGGTTTTTCAGTTGGTAGGCCTACAAACCAATACATCATAGACCTAATATTAGATAAGCTTTGTGAAATTGAAATTCCATATCCGTGCCATGTGACCTAAATTAAAAAAAAAAAAATTATTTGTATAAAGGTTGTTACAGTAGACTCTCATAAATTCGGATCACGAAAATCCGGACCGGACGGTAAAATTTTTTAAATAACAATTTGCCGTTTTAGCGCCTTCAATTTTCACGCGATCTTCCGCATTGCATGAATTTCGTATTTCAAAGACATGAAAATCAAAGACATACAAAGATAAATAACCAATTAGCTATACGAAAGTGCCGAAACCCGATTATAATCCGACATCGCGATCGTATAGAATTATTTAGCGCGGCCCGACGTATACTTGGGGTTCTGCGACAAGCCCAGCTTCGTAATATTTTTATTTAGTCCAAATCAACAGCACAGACTATTCGAAAATCAAAGACATACGAAGATAAATAACCTATTAGCTTTTCGAAAGTGCCGAAACCCGATTATATGCCGACATCGCGATCGTATAGAATTATTTAGCGCGGCCCGACATATACTTGGGGTTCGGCGGCGAGCGCTGGCGCGACTGCCCGACCTATACTCGGGCTTAGGCTTCAATGTGTTAATTGCAGTCCAGTACTGTATAATGTACATTACAGTAACAGTACCATTAGTTAATGTGTCAGAGTGTAACAAGTGTCGCTGGTTATCGGCATGGGCCGGTAATGATTGCATGTGCGGCTTATCACCGCTCGGATCGGCCCTGTGGCCGACTTATCTCCGACTCCGGGAAATCCGGATTTTTCGGAATCCGGACCGGCCGTCCGCCACAATAGTCCGGATTTATGAGAGTCTACTGTATTATTATTGCATTCATATTTGGACTTGCACAACTATGTTCGAAATTTTTTTATAAATATTCTTTTCACAACTATGGTCTGCAACTTCTGTTTATATTTCAAAAGTCTAAAATAAGTTTTCAACTATTTTATTCAAGTTTGAATGTGAATATTTTCATGAAATTTTGTTAACTTGAAGATAATTTTTATCGTTCTCTGCTATCTGACTCTGAAATATATGACATTCAAAAACTTTTAAAAAATAACAGTTCGATTTTTTGCAAATTTATTTACATAATGGTGTATTACAAGTTGTGTTTTGGACATTATTACTATTTTTGGTGATTTTTTTCAAAATAGGCCAATTTCCACTTCATGTGTAAACATTTATTTTTTCTAATGAAAATTTTATAAATTGATTTATTTTTTATCACCATTTATACAAAACTATTGTATATCTTTAAAAAAAGATTTAAAAAAAAAATTGTTGTATGGTGTGGCATTTTTGCTTTGATTATTGCATGATTTTTTGATTCCTGACATAATAACTCAAAAAAAAATTTACATCTAAATTTTTTGTAATTACACACATAAATTCTATGCACCTTTCTGAAAAAAAGGATATAGCCTATAGTTGTGTTTTCCATAACATTACTATCTTTGGTGAATTTTTCAAAACGCCTTTTCCACTTTTTATGTAAAAATTAATTTCTTCTAATGAAAGTTTTATAAATTGATTTTTGTTTTTACCAACAACTATATTACAAAACTTTTGTATATCTTGTTTTATTTAAAAAAAAAAAAAATTGTAAAATATATACACACACACACACACGTTTTTCTGTGGCAGTTTTCACTTTATTTTTGCACATTTTTTGATTCCTAACATACTTACTCCAAAACTTTTACCTTACTCTCATTTCCCTTGATCCCACAATAGCTAGGTGTACCATTTTGATAGTTGATAGGAATCAAGGAGAATCCCATATCAATTTGGATGTGATTTCTAAGGAGCTAAAGGCTTTGATTGGCGCTTAGCTATCCAAGATAATTAGAATATTGTTACCTTTAAGGTCTTCTTATAATACTCTAATCTACACATGCTGATTCCTTGATTGCACAAATCTCATCATGAAATATTGTACAATACCTACTTAGACTACCTTCGAAAATTTCTCCAGTGGTTTGACGGTTTTCTCTATTTGATCATATAGTGATCTGTCTGTATACCAAACAAGCTGTCCTGGATATCCCGGTAACTTGCCATCTTTCCAGTCCTTTCTTGTGTTTGAGTAAAGACAAACTCAGTTTACATCCTATCAGATGGCATTTCCAACACCAAGTTCTTCAATACCTTCGTGTCAATTTCGAAGTGCCCCATCTCACTGTAGTTCACTCTCCATTCACCATGGTTATGTAGTCTATAGGCAGCTTTGCTTCTTACATGAAAATATCTAGAGGCGACAGATTTAACAGCACCTATAAGGCAGCTGTTTGGTGTGCTCTTAAAGGTGCCTATGAACACTGTGCAAGCTCCCAAATTTGCTGCCCGCTGTTTTTTGCCGATTTTGTCCACCATATCAGGGAACCATACATCAGTTGAGGTTTGACAATCGCCTTGTATATCCAGAGGGTGACCTTTGGTTTTAATCATTCATATCCTATAAGTTGTGATGACTGCCTTTAATATGGCATGGTCCAAATGAGCAGTCCATGTTAGTTTTTGTATCCAGGGTTACTCCCAGATATTTCACCATTTGTGAAGCGCCCAATTTGGTTCCCTCAATCCATATATTCCTATTGCATGTAACTCTTTTCTTACTAAATGGGACAATGACCATCTTGGAGAGATTTACTCAAAGTACTTCCCTCTGACAACAGTCATCAGTGAGTCCCAGTTAGTTGTTAAGCAGCTCCTCAAGTGAACTTGGGAACTTCCCTTGAACCATGATGACTATGTCATTTGCGCAATCCTACGCATTTCCCCTGCACCATTAAGATTTTCAAAGAGGCTGTCCACCACCAGGGCCTACAGTATAGGCGAAATAACGCTCCCCTGCGGACAACTTCTGGTTGCATCAAACTCTAATACCTAGTGGCCTAGGGAGGATCATACCTGCCTACTGCAAAGCATAGAGCCTATCCACCTGAAAACGATATGATCAACTCCGTGACTTCACGCCGGCTTCACAATGAGGCGTTATCAAAGGCACCTTCATGTCTAAAAAGGTCCACATTGCCGTCTTTTTTTTTAAGGTATCCTCAATCTTGTTTATTATTTGATGTAAGGCGGATTCACAGAACTTCCCAGGCTGGTATGCATGTTGATTCCTATGGAGTGGATTTCTTGCCAGAACCCACTGCCATATGTATTTGTACCAATCACTCTCTCCACAGTTTTCAGGTTAAACGAGGTATGACTGATTGGCCTAAAAGATTTGGGATGAGTATGATCTGAACGATCACGATTTGGAATAAAAACCAATCTTCTGACTCTCCGAGGTCTATTCTCAATCGACTGGTGCCCTCTGTCTGCATCATTACGTATAATACAATTGGGAAAGTGAATTTTAAGAAGAAGACCCAATGTTACCCATATTGTTTGAGTATATTCTCTTGTATGCTTCATTAAAGTACTTACTGGATTCAGGGGCCGAGTGGCCAAAACTTGTTGTAACCTTGCCAAATCCTTAAAGCTATCCATCTCTTGAGTGAATGTCCTCCAGAATTCTTGTTTGGCCTTTCTGATCGCCTTACCATACTAGGTAAGAGTTAAATGATACACTCTCCACTTGTAGCTGTGTTTTGTTTCATTAAAAAGGCTTCAAGTCTGCCTTCTCATGGGCTCCTAAATCTTTGTTTTACCATTTTGTCCTTTTCTTCACCGTTATGGTGCTTACTAGGCAATTGTCTTTAAAGTAGTCTATAATGCTGTCTCCAATTTGTAATGCCACATTGTCTAGATCTGCAATATTCTCTACCTTGTCTATTGACTCAAGCCTGTTGGCAAGGTCATCTTTAGATTATGACCATATAGTCCTTCGTGGGTTCCTAAAGGACTCTATATTTTAGTTTGTATCCTGTTGAAATTGGATGTGCTTAAGTGAGGGTTCCTCTAAGACTTGCCACCCTTTAACTAGTGTTAGAACATTCTCGGAACACATTGTAATGTCGATAACTTCCTCTTTTGCTATATTCTTAAAAGTAAGCTTGTTACCATCATTTAGTAGATATAGATTATGAGAACTAAGAAAGCAAAGTAAAGCCTCAATCTCTAAGATTGTTATTATTGTATCCCAGCCCGCTTGATGGTGTAAGTTGACGTCGGTCCCAATAATTAGCTGCCTGACATCAACTACACTATATTTAACGATCAGCTTAAGTTCCCTTGTGAGTGGTAGTTTCTTGGTGTCATAGGACATGTAGATGGAGGTCATTATCAGGCCATAATTCTCACCCTTACTGTGCCAGCTGGCCTGAACTACCTTTATATTTCTGGAACAAAAATCCATTAACAGAAAGCTGTGTATACCTTTACCTCCAATTATACAAGTTCTTACATTGGGCAAAGAATTATAGTAAATAAGTTTACCTTTTATATTTCCAAGCCCAGATATCCGACTTCGGTGAATCCATGGTTTTTGGATGAGGGATATGTTGATGGCAGCCTTACTGTGCTGTAGGTTTATTTGAATCACTCTAACCATCACCTGTTTTCCCTACCACCAGGATTGATCAAAGGTAACCTCCATAAACCTATGTACTCTATTGCCGGAAGCTCGAATTAGTCGTCCACTAAAAAGACCATCAAAAAGTCTTTCTGGTCCTTTTATGCCAACAGAATCCTCCAGTTGCTTACCCTTAAAACTGGATTTTGCCCGTAGAGCATGCCGACTACGGGCTTCAGGAGCCAGGTACCGCGAGCTGACTAGATGCTCTAAAGATCACCTTTGTCACACGCAAGACCTTCACCCTGTTACCAGCCGCCAAGCCCCCGACTCCATCCAATTCCATGTTGGAACTCGTCAACCAGTTTCCGGAACTGTCATTGGAACAAGCTATATTAAGCGCACCCCTCTCCATGTAACTTCCTGAAAACCTGGAAGTGAACCATCAACAAGCTTATGGAACACTCTCATGATCTTTATTTCCAGATCTTCAGGCTGCTTGTTGAACAGGAGGGTAAAGGATTTGTTCCTTATTCTTTTTCTCTCACCTTCATTATCTTTAGCTTGGTTAGAGGTAGAACCAGCTTCCGAAGCTATAACATTTTGGCCTTCTGAGCTGGTGTCATGCCCAGTCCTGTTCTTATTCACCTCCTAGTCTTATTCCACCTTCACCATCAGTCTTATTCCACCTCCTAGGATCAAAGGACTCGCCTCTAGAAGCAAGCTTGGGTTTAATAGCCTTCTTGCACATCAATTTGGTCCTCTTCTCTTTAGTTTTCATTACCATGCCGACCAATTACTGAGTAGTCTGATCTTTCACTGACTGAAGGTGCGAACTATTGTTGCTGATAGGGTTGAGTAGAAGATCTTCCTCTTCCATAGCAATAGGAAGAGGTGACCTCCTTGAACCTCTATTGGAATGAAAGTAGACGTCTCAGAACCAATGGCCCTGGTTTCTACTGCTGTAGGTGTGCAAGCAATGCAGTCCTCTACTGACATATCTGGTTGGAAATCGGCTGATGGTTCTCCAGTCTCGCCATGTTTGTATTTAGTTTTTATGTTTTCCATAAAAATCCCACGAATAGCTAGGGAATTATTGGTCAACTTGGACAGAGCCCTGCATGCTAAATACTCTAAGAGATACCCTTGTATCTCAGAGAGCTTTACCCATTAGAGACACATAACCTATGCCATTCATCTCTTCGGCATGGGTACCCTACACCTTGAGATTAGGGATTTTGATTCAGGGTTTACTCTCTTAGATCCGACGGATTTAGTCTGGACTAATTGTCCAGTACGGGGCCACCTTGATCAGGGTGCAGTTCTTCACCAACCCATCCCGAAATTGTAAGTGCCTTGACAGCAATGGCGAATACATTGAAAAATGGAGTAAGGTACTGTAACTTTGTAAATAAAGTTTTGTATTGATATCTTTAGTTTTCATTTACTTATGTCAAATCGTTCTTTAGTTTCTGGAAAACATTTCTTATAAAATTAGTTTTACAAAAATTGTAAAAAAGCTATTTGAAATAATATGCACTATAGTTATATATTTTAGTGGAGGTTAATGTCTACTTTACAATGCTATACGTTTTTAAATTGATACATATTAAATGAAAAATAATATTAAGAATTAAAATTTTCTAACAGTAACAAAATATGTTTTACTTTTAATAGGAATAAAATAAAATGTAACTTGAATGAACCCCTCCTCTAGAGAAACTCTTTTTAACTTTTCCCCTTTAAAATAAAAAAGTTATTGATGTATGAGCTTTTATGATTTGTATTAAGGTAACATGCTATTTAGATTTTTAAAAATAAGACCAAGACATTATTATGGACATATTCTTGTGGAGTAAGGAATTAAGTTCAAATGATATTCATAATAGTTAATTTGATTAATCAATAACTTATAAAATTTCAATCCTTTTAACTAATACATTCTTTTAAATTTATTGATTTTTTCTAATAACATGATAATTTGTTTAGCCGAAAAAACTTTCAAAGACTTTGGTGAAATGTTGAAACGCTTGCGTCAGTTTGATGACTATGAAATAATGACTTCTTACTTGACCTCCAGAGATGATCCGGCCAAACAAGACAGTGAATTGCGACAGAAATTACAAGAGAATGCAACATTTAATAAAAAAAGAGAGCAAGAGGTAATTTGTTTCTACTTGGTAAAACAATGGAAACGAAGTTTTTAAAAATAAATATCTCTAATTATATGAATTCTCCATACTAATTAAGCATTCATCTCAGAGCTAAACCTGAGAAGTCAAAAATTATTAAAAAGTATATTTTAATACAACTAACAATAAGCCACTCCCCTAATAGTTTGTCACGCCTTCTGGACCACGTCACTTGTTGCTGTATCTTTGATACAACAACACGTATTTGACGTTAGTTGTGTGTTACCGTGATTGTGTTTTTTGACTTCTCGGTTTTAGCTCTGAGATGCATGCTTAGATATTAAGGTTGGTGGTATTCTTATTTAATTTTATTTCTTACATATGCTTACAGACTTGCCAGTTCTCCGTATTTAGGACGGAGACTCCGTATTTTGAATGAAATCTCCTGTGTTCCGTATTTGCAATTAGTTTCTCCGTATTTTAACCCAATTCGGCATTAACAATAAATATCAGTAGAAAAAATTGTGAAAGATTTTTAGTTTGATGCATGTAATGTAGACATTTGCCCACTAAAATATTTAAGCAATTGTTTCGTTTGTTAAGTAAAAGTAAACGCGTGTTATTTTTATCAAGGTCAACCATTAGCTGTCGTATGAATTGGATTCGTTAGATGTCGTGTCTATTCGTAGGTCACTTTCACTAGTCACAGAAAGGCCTACAACTGAAATATAACGGTACATCTTCCTTCACGTCCTTTGTCCTTTGTCCTTCAGTCAACACTCAACAGTTACAGGTTACAGTATACGTTTGAAGTTTAGAACGTGAGTTTCATTGTGTCGTCAACAACAAAGTGAAAGTGTTTGAAGTTTTTGGTGTACTGTTAAATACAAGTTTTATTTTTGTTGTGTGTATAATGTCTAAAAGAAAATACGATTGTGTTTTTAAAAAATCTTTTGCCGAAGAGTTTCCGTCAATACTACAATCGAGAAAAGGCAATATTTATTCCTTTTGCAGTGTTTGTCGGTGTGATTTTTCTGTTGCACATGGAGGTCGACTTCATCAATATTTAAAGTTGAATATCATTCAAAAGAGAAACAAAAAACAGATATTGATTTAGTCATAGGAAGTAAGACTGTTGAATCATTAAAACTGGTTAAGAATGCAGACAAAAATAGTTTTTATGATTCTGTTCGCAATTATTTCATTAAAGTATGTGACTACATCATTCACAAGTTTCCAATAAATAATGATATTTTGCTGCATGCCAGAGTTGCAAATCTTTCATCAATTAGAAATTCGTCCTTTCAAAGTGTGTTATTTTTCATTGATAAATTTCCAATTTTATTGAATGGAGAAGATAGAAATTTAGCAATTGATATACTTCATTCTGAATTCTGCAACTTGCAACTGGAAGATTTAAGTAAAATTTTAAATAATGAAAGGTTAGACACACAATGGAGTTTGATTAGTAAAATTAAGAGTGCTGATGGCCTATTCAAATTCAAAAATATTTCATTACTAATGTTAAATATTCTAATTATTCCACATAGTAATGCTGAGTGTGAACGCATATTTAGTATGGTGACTAAAACACGAACCCAGTTTAGATCTAATTTAAGTGATGATACTCTGGAAAAAATCTTAACAGCAAAATCCATGCAGCAGGGTCTATGCTATGAGCAGAACTTTGATGATAATTTTTTAAAAAAAGCTAAATCTGCATCAACAGTGCAATTTTAGAGAATTTCTAAGTTCTACAGTGTGTAAATATAAATAATTTTTATTTTGTAAATAGATTTTTGTTAAAAACTGTGTAGGCTACTTTAAAAACTTGTGAATAGACTTTTTTGTGTGTGTGTATTTCATCTAAAGACAAATAATGTGTAATAGAGACTAAAACTTATGTGAATAACTAAGTTATTGCAGCAGCACACGATTGGCATAGTTTGTATGGTAAGTGGCTATTTAAAAATATATTTACACAGACCTAATTGTATACTTTAAAACTATATATTGCATGTATATGATTAACTGTTTATCATTTGATGAATAAAATATCGTTAGGATACAAAATAAATTGCATCGCTAAAAATCTCCGTATTTGGCAAAATTCAAAGCTGGCAAGTCTGTGCTTAGTTTCTAGTTTCATGTTTCTTTAGTTTTTAGTCACTTGATAACAGAAATTGATTCTTATTCCCGAAACGTTGTGTTTTGATTTTTAACACACAAATGATGGCAAATGTCCGAAAAATGTATGATAATAAAAAAAAATGAAGGAATTGTTTTGGACACCTAGTATTTAATCAACAAATTTTAATTGGGTCAAATGGGTTGTTAACCTTTCCTCCTTCTTCATTATTCATATTTCAGGGATTAAATGGAAGAAAGTACCTGTTTGTCCCCAAAATAAAAATCAATTATTCACTTTCTTCAATAATTATTTATTTACTCATAACATATAAAATCAAAATTATTTAAGTTGCATTTTTAACTCCCTTTACATCCATTAATGTGTATCATGATTAGCGAAAACATCACAATTTTTAATATTCACAATACAGTCTATGTTTATGTCAAAATTAAAATCATAGGAGTTATATACTATATTATGAAACAGATATTGAAATTATTTAAGTTTTTGAAGAATAACTACCTTTTACACTTTACATAAAGTATATCCATGAAGTTTAATATTGAGATTTCTTGATCACAAATTAAGAAAATAAGAGAGTGGTATAGTATTTACAAATAAATCTAAGATTGCTAACATACATTTGTCATTGTTACATCTGTAATTTATCAACCTTATTTTTATATAATACTTCATTCTAAGAATTGTAAAAACTTTTTTATATTTATGTAAATAAAAAAAAAGTCATGCAATGAGTTTCTTTGAAATATCTATTTTATCTGAAAAATTAGATTTTACAATTTGTCTGTAATTCAATTAGATGGAATGATTATGTAGCCAAATTTCAGCCATATATCCAAGCATTTTTGTTTTTGTTTTATAATCTCAAAAATGAAGAGTGTAATATTTCTATATTATTATAAGAAAGAAAGAATGAAGTAAATTATGTATTTAGGTTTAATTTTCTTAATAGTTAAAACTAAATAGATTATGTAGTTTCTCGAAGAGTCAAGACAGTAGGCTAGGTCTAAGATATATATAAACAATTTTTAATAATCATAATCACTGATTACAAAAGATCACAGAATTTAGTTTGAATTACCTTTGAAAATTAATAATAATAGAATATACTAACCTGAAATCTGAAATCCTCATTAATATAGAGCACTAAATGTAAATCATGACAGTGCACAAGTTTGTTTATTGATTTTAAACCATAAGTGTTGAGCTAATAAGTAGGTAAATATTTAAATGTTGTGTGTCATCTATGTAATGAAAAACATATTATATAACTGAAAATAATAATAAAAAAAGAAATATCCTACAAAATTATATAAGTTGATTTTACATTACCCTGCCTTAGGAGAAAAATATGAATTGTTTATTTTCTCAAGTAAGTATTTATATTTTGTGCATTCTTAAAGTGGTAATTAATTAACATAATCTAATAGTGATAATCTATGCTTGTTGCAGGTTATAGATAGTTTTGTTAATAAACAAATGGAACATCTTGATAAAACAAAAGTCAGTGATAGGTCTGATAGTAACAGCGAACATTCAGACCAAGATACACAGAGTGAAAATGAGGATGAAAATAAATATGTAATGTCCCCTGAATCTTTGATTAGTTATGATGAACCATTTAAAGATGATTTTAAATCTGATGAAGAAATAATCGAAGATCCCAAATCTAATTTTACAACATATTTACAACTAAAACCAAAAGTAAGAGATTTTATGAGTGAAGGAAATGACACTAAGGATGAAGATAGAGAAATAGAAGATACTGAAATAAAAGGAGGTTGTTCAAATGAAGATAATAAAATGGAAAAGAAAGTTGTTAATATGGAAGACTTTAAAGAACAAGATAAGAACAATATTTGTATTGCTGAAGTTGAAAAGAATGAAATGGGTTCATGTAAAAGAAAAATATCATTATTATCAAGTGATCAGTCCAGCGAAGAAGAATATGAATCACATCAAGCTACAAAAAAGGCAAAAATTATGAATTCTAGCACAGATGAAACAGAAAATTTAGATGTACAGATAAAGGATAAATTAAGAGAAGTAAATAGAAGAGAAGAGATACTTTTAGATGAAATTATTTCAAGTGATGATGAGGTAGGAAACATTAATACATTGGAGCAAGATTTAAAACTAAAAGAAGAATATAATAAAGAAAACTACACACACAAAAATTTAAAACCATTAACAGAGTTTAGTGAAAATAAAGATGAAATTAATACTCCACCAATTAAACCTAAGTTATCACAGGATGAACTTTGCATTGATCATAAGAAAGAAAATGTTATTGAAGAGAAGATCACCGATAATGAACATAAAGAGACTTTAAGCTCAACACAATTTAAAAAAGCCTCATCAATTGATAGCTGTAACGATGATAATTTAAGTGGAACTACTAAAAAGAAGAGGATTCAGTTATTAACAAATGAATTCAGTGATGAAAGTGAAGATAATCTGAAAGATAAAAGTAGAAAAAAGAAAAATGAATTATCAATTGATGACTCTAGTGAAAGTGAAAGTGAAATCGATAATAGACTATATAAAAGAGGAAAGGTAAACGTGTTAGACGATGGTAATAAGCTTGCTCAGGAATATATTTTATCACGAAATAAAATAATTAGTTTAAATGAAAAAAATAAGAAAACCTGCACTAAAAAGAAAATTGTTTACAGACCAATTTTTAAAGAACGCAATATAAAGAAAACAACAAATGTTTCTAGTATAAGAAAACACAATAAAGACACAGACAGTGAGCAGGATGATAACTTTTATAAAATATTAGTACCAAATTTGAATAGAAATAAAACAATAAATACTAATTTGTCAAGAAATAATGTGATCAAATGTAAACAAAATGCAGATAGTACGGATACTAAAAAGTTACATATTAACCCACGTAAACATGAATGTCTAAGTCCATCAATATTCAGTTGCAATTCTAGTGAAAAATATGATAATGATAGTGAAATTGAAATATCCGATACTCTTGATACAAGATTCAAAGTCAAAAATAATGAAGTTAAAACTATGAATTGTAGTTCTAAAAGCAATATGAAACCGACACCATCAGAAATCATTGATATAAAACAAAATGAAATAAAAGATGAAGATATAGAAATGGAACTGAAATTGTCAGAAAGTGACGTTAGTTCTGATGTTAAAGAAACACCGATGGCACTGGAAGATAGTGACTATGGTGTTGATGAAAGAGAAGACAGTGATGACGGCATCCCTTCAAAATTTATTATTAAAAGGACATTAACATTAGGAAACGAGGCTAAAAACATTGATGTAGAAAAAAAGACTAAGATGGAAGTTATTGAAAGGGACAGTACCAATAAATCAAAAAATGGTGATCATATTGATAAAAGTAAGCAAGTAGATAGTGATAGTTCGGACTTGGATGCAAGCGTTGTGATAATTAGTGAACATATACTAGATGAAAAAGGTCCAGAAAAAATAAATAAAAATCTAACTGAAGATAAACCAATCAAATTACCTAGTGATAGTAGTTTACGGGGTTCAAAGTACTGTAGTAGTGTTCAAAACACTAAATCAAATTCAATTAATGAGGACTCATGTAGTGATAATGAACTAAGTGAAGCTGTAAGACTGTGTGAAGTGAACATATCGGACAGTGAACCAGAACCTCTGAACATAGATGATGAATCTAGTGATTTATGTAAGTTTCTAAAGTATTAATAACCTAAGTTATAATTTGTTCTTGATCTCTGTCTTTTCATAGAGATTTGAGATTTGTTGTTTATGTTGTTTCTCATAATTTAAAAATTATTATCGAATTTCATAAAATTGAAGCAGATTTTTACCAATTTAAAATAATTTATGTGTAAAATCATGACCTAAGTTTATTATAAATACAGTTCTTGAACAACAACTTGCAACTATATATATAATATATATATATATATATATATATATATATATATATATATATTGTATTTAAGAGTGTACAGTGCCAGGACTAAACTGAACTTTACAACAGGGGTGCAGAATGTATCCAAACACACGTACTAGGTTCGGTAAAAATTAAAGCACCGCTGGGGAAATTTTTGTCCTGGTAAGCAAAAATTAATAATAATTAACTTGCTAGTAACTAATATAGGCAAAGATAATGTCAAAGATAAGAGTACTCATAAAAGATAATTGCGTGATCATTTTTTTTTTTAACAATGTCCTGTATTAATACGAGTGGTTATGAATACAGTGATGAAATCGGCTCGAAATTCATTTGTTTTTTAAAATCGACAATCGCTAGTTGCTCAATACAAAGGTAATTTTATAAAATACGACCAATTAATAATTCAAACCATGATTGTTGACTACTATTGTAGTCACTCTTTATATTATTAAGCATTTTCTATCACTTGAATCCATAAAGTAGCCTATAGCAGACAACATGCTCTTGGAGGAAGAGAGTAAGTAGGAGGGGAGGGGGGAGAACAAAGAGGAAATGATCGACTTTGTGAACTTTCAGAAGTAGTAAATAAATTGTTGTATGTGGCAATACAAATTATTGTCCCTCTTCCTCTCCTTTATTCTTAAAGTAGTATATAAATAAATGTTCAAAATCATGGGTTTTCGAAGTTTTGCTGTGAAAAAACTTTGTGATTTTTAACTTCAAAGTGCCACAACTTCATTATTTTTCAATTAAAAATAAATAAATTTTAGCTAATTCTCTAAAAAAAGATATCTTGGCAAATTTATGATTGCTAAAAAGTATTTTTCGATTTATCAACGGAAAACCGAGATTTTAAACATTTTTTCAAACTTCTGTAAATGCAGCTGAATTTTAATATGGGGGGGGGGGGGTAATACTAGCTTTTCCCTAGCTCTAGAGGCTTCCTCACCTCCCAAAAAACACCCTCACAGTTTCTGAGTATTTTTTTCAATAAAATATGTAAAGTTTGACTCTTTTTAATATGGTCAATTTAGGTAGTAAATATTAATAAACAATATGTTAGGAATATGTGTCCGTATAATGTAAATGAAAATTACATGTATCTATTAATAGGCCTAATACTAATGAATGCTGGAATCAGGCAACATTATACCAGAAGCAATCTACAGTAATAAGTAACTCTCCCATCTACTAATGAATGCTGGAATCATCATAGTATTTTTTACCCATTTTTGCTGTCTAAAACCAACCTTAAGGTTTTCATTTTCAAAATTTCTTGGTTTTGAGTAAAAACAGTATTGAGCATAAAGTCGATTTACAAGAAATTTGACATAGATTTTGAAAATTGTTGAAGTATATTCTGTTCTCTTTTATGGCCCAACTTCGCCATTAAGGGTACAATTCTTGGTTTTCAGAAAATCCAGTCAAACAAAATGTCAAATTATACAAAGTTTATATTAGTTACGGAAAAATGGAAAAACAACAAAGGCTGAGAAAGCATTCACTTCCTGTTTTGGAAAATAACTGCCCTTAAGGGTATTATTTTTTAATTTCTTGGTTTTGAAGAAATCCAATTAAACTGCTATTAAATTATTTCAAGTAAAAACACTTCATAATCTCTGACCACTTCTTGAATTTAGAAGTGAGGTGTTATTGTTTGAACATCTGCTTCATCTTTCTGTATTCTATATGGCTCAAAATCGGAATGTTTTTATATTTAGATGTCTTTATCTTCCCGTAATATCTGTACTAAATTCAGTGAAACTAACAGTTATTTTGCAATCTTTATTATGTTTTCTATTGTCATGTCAGTTTCATTCTAGTGAATGTGTATCATTTGTACTGAAAACACTCCTTCAAGAAATGATTAATATATTTCCACGTGTTAAATAGTAATGATCAAAAGAAGGATACAAATTGATTATACGGGGTCATCGAAAAAAAATGGCGGGATTTCAACTAAGTAAAACTCAAAAATTATTAAATATAATTTAATGATTTTACATTGACAATGTACAGGAAAAAGTAGTTTTTTTTTATAGCTTAGTAAGTTTCGATGTGACATCCATTTTTTGCTCTGCTGACATCTAATCTATAGTCAGTTTCATGCCAAGTGTGCTTAATTAACTATGTTCTTAATGTACCTCCAGAAAAAGAAATCCAAAGGGGTAAGGTCTGGACTTCTGGGGAGCCAAGGAATAGGCGCACCTCTGCCAATCCAACTATTAGGAAATCTGTTGTTGAGGTCATTGCATTCAGTTAGATGATAGTGCGGGAGAGCTCCATCTTGCATAAAAATGACATGTTGTCCAGTTTGTTGTTCAATTTGTTCGAGCTGAGGAAACACAAATTGTTCTAGCATGTGAAAATAGATTATTCCTGTATAGTTCTTTCACCGAAAAAGAAAGGGGCCCACAACTTGGTCATGAAATAACCTGCACCATACACTTACTTTTGTAGTCTCATACGTACTCATGAATTTTGTTAGGTTGATGTGATCCCCATATTCGACAGTTGTGATGATTCACGCCACCATTAATTTGAAACATTGCTTGATCTGTAAACAACAACTAATTTAAATAAAGCCAAATTGTCATCAATTTCATTTAGTATAAAAGAAGCATATTCTTTTCGCTTAGGCTTATCCATTAATTTTATCTCGTGTCTGAGCTGAATTTTAAGGGATGGAGAAGTAATCGTTTAAGCAGTACATTTTGAATTGTTATTTTTGGTATTTGGAGTTCAAAGCTCCATTGAGCTATTGATTTTTTTGGACTCACAAGACTGGCGGATGTGTTCTACATTTTCTTCACTGGTTCTCTGCATGACTGGTGAGTGTTGTTTCTCAACATTTCCTGTTAATCGAAACTGATTGAACCATTGACGAATAACTTTATCATTCCTTCCATTTTGTCTTTCATAAGTTTGCCGAAAGCGATGCTGAACACTCACGATTGATTTTAACTCAGCGAACCAAATAACACATTTTCTGCTGTACTCAGCAGAGACGGTGCGTCACTGCACATCTTCTTCAGCGCATCCCAAGATCACACAGTCACTTTTTGTCATGTATCGGACAAAACTGTCTAAATGCAATTAAAAAACAGTGAAGAAATTATTCCTGGAGGTAGAGGTGTGTTTCAATGATTTTTTTTTTAAATCCCGGCATTCTTTTTCTATGACCCTGTATAAGCACATGAAATACATCCAAAATCATTCAAATGATACCGTGTTGTTCAGAGTGGACTAAAACTATATATTCCAAAAAGATTTAAAAAAATTTTTATTGGTTAAAAAAGTGTATAAAGTGTTTTTATATATCAACTCCTTTGTATGTTTGACATATTAGAATTGATCACAAAATTAACTTGTCCCTCAAAATAAACTAAGAGCCTGTATTTGGACATTCTACGATGGTTATGGTTTAATAAAAAGCACACTTAATGACTTCTTTCCATCGATTTTTAAGGAAATGGAGTTTCAACCAAATATTGTATACCAAAACTGTCTTTTTGGTTGAAGATCAGGCAAAGGAATCAAAATATATTCAAATAATACGAGTAGGTTAAATTTGTATGAATGAATATACAATATGATTTTGAAGGAAGTTTTGGATAAAAATTGTGTGTTCTGGGAAAATATTGCACATAAAATTTTCTGCACCCCTCCTTGCTTTATATCCTTTTGCAGTCTTTTATCGGAGTCACCACTTCCAGACTCCGAATGATTTGTTATTAATGAAATATAAAATTACTAAGAGTTATAAATATAACCTTATTTTTTTTTAAGTAAAGTTTTCTACTTAATGTTTATATTCCTTAGAATCAGTAATGTTAATTTCCTGCCTATAATTATTATCACTCCTCTATAATCGTTGCTTTACCTGAGCTATTCCCTTTCTCTACATATGATAACACATTTTTTATTTTTTTTATTGCATTCCTTCTAACTATAATGCAAAGTTTTATTAATTAATACACCCTCCCCACCGTGATATATTTTTTTAAGGTTTTATAAAAGGCCCCGCGGTAAACAATTTGACAATATTAATTAATGACACGCACTACTAGATAAATGAGGTGAATTAATTTCTGTTTTCTTGAAATTTAACATAATGCATATAAATTCAATTTTTCTACAAGTTATAATTTTGAAATTGGATTTTCTTATTTCGCTGTTGTTATAAAACGGAAAGATTTTCGTTTCTCTGTGTCTTCAGTGTTGCACGTTGACATTTAGTCGTCACATTTGAATCTCACAAGTGAGGACAACACTAATGCAGCTTACTTCCTTTCTCCAGGTAACTTTCTGTTATAACTTTAACAACTAAGAACACATCTTTAGTTAACAACTTGTTATCTCTCATGAGAAGGGTGACTAAAAATAAATATCATATCTGTGTGTTTCGTTTCATTTCCGATATCAATTCTGTCTGTTTCCAATATCATTTTGACGGTTTTTTCTCTCATTTATTAGTTCATATTTCATCATGTTTATTGCAGTATTATTCCACCAGTTTGCGCCTTATTCGGAAACCAAGCCAGGCTCGTAAAAGCAAAACCTACTCGGAAAACCGTGTTGAGTTCGTAAAACTGAACCGTGCTTGGAAAATCATTTCGAGCTTGAAAATTCGAGACGAACTCGAACATTCGAGCCGGGCTTGAAAAATCGAGGGCTCCATAATTTTGTTCGAAACTCGATCTTAGACCTAGAACTGATTGGTGCACTTGCGCAGTGGCTCAAAATTTTGAGGGCTTGCACATCTGTATAACAAAGTTCATAAGTAAATCAAAACTTGTACATAGTAAACCAAATAACCTTAAAATCCATTACAAGACCATTGTGGAGATAAGTTTTTGAAGTGCAATTTTCCTTTTTAGGGTCTAATGTGTAGAATGTGACCGTTTTTTGAGAAGGTTTTAAATCTCGTCTCCTCTCTCACTTTATTTTCATACTATAGTTTGTTGGATTTGACGAAAATTTAATAACACATTGTATGAAATCAGATATGTTGAAATCTGCTTTTTCTAGAAGCAAGCTAACAGTTTAGAAAATAATGAAAACTTGAACCAAAAAAAGTTGATATTGGTTTCCAAACTTTAAAACACCTAAAAAATGTATAAGATGTATCGGACTTGGATTTATTTAACTTCTAAAAACAGCGCCATATTTTTCTAGTGAAAACAATTAGGAAATTTCAAGAGTAAAGAATATTAAACATAAAGTAAGCCTAACACTGTTATATGTAGCTCAAAATCAAATTAAAATCTTTCCACTAATTAAAAAAACACTCATATAACCAGACAGACGAACTAAAGACATTACTCGCCCACCGATTATGTTTTGTTTTTCGATTGGCTTGAAACAATATAAAATAGATTAATCATTGGAGGGATCAGCCTATGTTTTTAATATACATGTAATAAAATTATATATCATAGAACTATATGTGTTATCATGTAATGTCGAGGTTTTCAATAGTCAGAGTGCAATTGATGGTTTTCTTTTTAACTCACGAAGAAAAAGTTACTTTTCTTTTAAATCTTAGCCTTGTATATTCTTACTAATGTTTCTAAATAATCTTCATCATTCTCTTCAAATATTTCAATTATGTCTTCCATATTTTAATTTAAGATTTTTTTAAATTAATATTTTTAATTAAGACCAATTCATATGTATTAACTCGGTCACAACTTAACTTAGGCATGTATTTAAAAAATTAATTAGGTTATGAAAGGAAGTTTAATCTGTAAATCTGGTTTAAACCACTTATTTTTGATCATTAACTTAATCTCAGTTTAAACCAAGATTGAAAGTTAAACAAGCATTGAATATACAGACCTTAGTGTTGCACTATCTATGTAATATCTTCAAACTGTATTTTGTATTGTTTTCTTATTACAGCAGATTCAAACACCAAAAAGCCAATACTTGTGATCCAACCAACAAAGAAAAGAAAAGAGCCTACACCAGATCTCTCTATTATAATGGAATCAACAGCATCTAAAAATTCAGTTCTTTCAACATTTCGGGGCCAAAGACCGAGAATACCACTAGTAAGGCCGATAATGAAGAATTTAGTACCAAATATGGCAATAAGAAGACCAAATTTAAATCCTGTAATAAGGCCATCATTAAATACTGTTATAAGGCCATCTGTAAATGCTGTACCAGTAATTAACCCTGTTAGATCATCGAGCCCTACATTTAACCGAAGGTCAGGATTTAATCCACCTGTCTCTTCTACACCTATACAACATCCTCAGCCTAGGGTTAATAATAGAAATATTCCTAATAAGGTAAGGACAAATATAATTTAGATAATTTTTGTTAGTATTTACATGATTATGTTAAGCTCAGAATTCCGCCTTTCCTAGTTTTGGTTTCAGAAATTGATGCACTTTAAATTAAGTTCATTTAAATAACTTTCTACGCCCTGGTTCCACTATAGAGAGGCAATGTCATCTCTACATTTCAGCACTTCTTCTATGCATCAAATTAAGACTATGCTAGATAATTCACTACAATAAAACAGACCTAAACCAGCCTCAATTCATACTTTTTACTCAAGGCTGAATAACTTAAATGCTTCCCATGAAGCTTGACTATCAGAAAGTTCAGTATATACATTTTTGCACCTCTTTTTCTTCAATTGAAGACCTTTCTGGCTCCAGAGTAATAACTTGGCTTAAAATACTGATGAGAAGGATTCAACAGCCTTAAATTCTTAAATACCTTATATCTGGTTCAAACACTCCAGCCCCAACTCCTCTGTTATCCATCTTGGAGCCATCTATATACCATCCTCCTTCATACATTTTTGGTCCTTTACCTTTTTACTCTTGACAATCCAACAAAATGATTTTGAATGAGCATTTAAATCCAAGTGTCTTCCTCATCTCAATTTGACATCCCAATGTCCATTTGCAATCTGTGCATTTTTTATAGTACAGTAGAGTCTCGCAAACTCGGCGCTCGATAACCCGGCAGTCCGGATTACTCGGCGCCCCCGACGAGGAAAAATATATTGCTAAAAACAGCGATGTTCGTAAAAGTTCGGCAGATCCCAAAGCGGGCATTAACTTCGATCGCTCGAATCGTTGATGGTACTTTTCCCACGTTAAACTCGTCACAAAGCTTTTTTACAGATTCCCCTCTGTCAAGTCTTTTTAACACATTTAACCGGGTCTCAAACAAAACCAACACACGCTTCCGTTTTCGTAACTTGCTCATTTTTATTTACTGTATATACTGTGCGTAGATCATAACCCGTCAAAGAAAACTGAAAAGAAATGTTATATTTTCCATAATGTAAACTAAATTGATTTGTGGAAATAAAGCGGCCTATCAAACGTTTCTGCGGGTGTGTGTCTTCTATACCAACGGGTGCCAATGCCGCGGTGTTTTTATGCCGCCGACAATGGGATACTGCTATCGACAAAGTCGTTTGACTCGCCGCTTTGGTGCCGTGGTGTTTTTATACCGCCGACAATGGGATACCGCCGCCGACAAAGTCATTTGATATCGCCACCGCTTTGGTGTTTCAATTACAATTTATTTTTTGCCTTTATTCCCGATAACCCGGTATATCACAAACTCGGCACACTTCCAGTCCACATTACGCTGAGTTTGCGGGACTCTACTGTATTACTGGTTGTCTCCAGATTTCCTGGTGTGTCTTCTGTCCCTAATAGCTTCAGAACTGTAACCAATGCCTCCTTTTTTACAAGAATATATAAAGAGCCATGCAAAATCAACTCTATACTATGTTACAAAAAATACAAATCAGGCAATATTGGTCTTTGTTGGTACCTTTATAGGTTAATCTTCATATTTTGTCAGATTTCCACTTAAGACAGCATCTAAGATCATTTTTACTTTTTAACTGATACATCCCAACAGGAATTTTTAGACAGAAGGCGGTGGATTGTAATTTTCTTATACTTAGGTTTTGTGTATGGATGTGAGAGAAAGTTGGTGAAATGTTTACACACCAATTATTTTTATAAATTTTCATTTTTTACATATATATATATATATATATATATATATATATATATATATATATATATATATAAGTTATATCCACAAATAATGTATAGCTTATGTAAAATAATGATAACGTTCACTGTAAGTCAGCTGAGTAAGCATTCTTTTGTAGAATAATGATAACATTCACTGTAAGTCAGCTGAGTAAGCATTCTTTAGGTGTAGAGGCTGAAAGCCATTATTCTTTAGTAGTAGTTAGAAACTCACTCCGTGAACATCTACATGTATACTAGTGTTTACGTATATTTGTTATAAATAATTTACAAGTATAATAGATTGTTTGTAATAAATAATTTGGATCTTTATTAAATAGATACAAGAAAAATATTTATTTTTAAAAATCCAAACGTCTCAACACGAGACGTAACTGGCGCAGTCGGTAGGACAAGTTTCGAAAATTAAAAGTAATTTTTCGGTTTCAACCGTTAACGAAACGAACACCTTCGTAGACACATTCGAAACCAACGCATCGGGCGTGTATCGAAAGATATTACTCGAAAGTGACTGTGAAGTGAATCTGCAAAGATACTACGTCGATTACTGTCGTTTGCAAGAATACCAGACAACAGGACTCACCAACAAGAGGGCATCTCGCCAACCAACACCGCAACGAACAAGAGGAGTAACGTCACTTCAAAACTCCAAAAATCAACTACCCGGACCCTAATATGAGCATATATTTGTGGATCTTGTGAGTAGAAAAGAAACAAAGCATTTTTCATGCAACAATATTATCTATCAATAATTGAAAGATTTTAAACAACAAAAAAAAATATATTTCAATATATTATACTATACTGTATTAATTATTTATTTAGAAAACTTTAATTATATCTAAGCATTATTATTTTAGTTTAGTTAAGTATAACTTACAAACATGACGACCCCAACTTTAAAGAAAGAATATTTAGAAATGATTCCCGAGTATAATGGAGAACCAACTATGCTCGCTAGATTTGTGTCAATGTGTGACAAAATAGTAACTAAATTTTATGTAGGATCAAATCCCGAAGATTTTCAAAATGAATATCTTTTTTCATCTATATTAAGTAAAATTAAGGGACAGGCTTTAGAAGTTATTGTAAGTTCTAACTCGTATTCATGGGTAGACGTTAGAAAGACATTGTTGACCACCTATTCAGACAAAAGAGATTGTTTTACTCTAAATCTTGAAATGTCCGAACTAAAACAAGAAGTAAATGAATCCCCATTTAAGTTCTATGAAAGAATTCAAAAGCTTTTAAACTTACAAATCGCTTACTTTACTAATAAGGAACCATCATCTTCTATTAATGTGTTATGTGTTTATGTACAAAAACTAGCGTTAAGAGTACTTTTAAGAGGATTACATGAACCAGTAGGATCTTTAATGAGAACAAAAAACCCACATAGTTTAGAAGAGGCTTTAAATATGTTGACTAATGATTTTCAATTTAAAGATTCTAAATTGTATCAGAATAACAGACCTGCTCTAAACAAACCCGTTCAAATGCTAAGACCCGTTCAACAGAAAACTTTCCAACCTAAACAACTACCTTACCAAAATAACCAATACCAAAATACCCAAAACCCTTATTTTAACAAACCGTATCATCAATCTCAACTAAGACAACCATTTAACACAAATCAACAGCAAAGGACCAATACAAATTTCAATCAAAATCAAAAACAATACAAACCTACACCAATGAGTATTTCGACAAGACAGACAGATAACACCATTAGGAACACAAAAATGTACCAAATAACCGGAAAACCCGCGGAAGAAATGTGTGACTTATCACAAGACTTTGAACAAGATTTAGGACAAACAGAGCAAAATTATAATGAAAATTCTGAAAATCCCGAAATATTTCAAGAACAGTTTGAAATGTTGAATTTAAACGAAGACGAACCAAACGATGATTATTTTTTAGGAACAGCAAGCCTAGGAATAAATTTAACATAATGAATATTCATAACGACAGCAATGAATTGCCATACATTCATGACCCCGAAACAAACTTAAAAATCTTGATAGACACGGGAAGTACTAAATCATTTATTAAAAAAAATCTAGCATTTCAGATGTATAAAAACGCAATAAAATCAGAACCTTTTGAAATAACTACAGCACACGGTACTTCAAGAGAAAAATATAGTTGTGAATTACCATTATTAGGCAAGAAAGACGCTAAATTCTATTTGTTTAATTTTCATGAACAATTCGACTTACTCTTAGGAATTGATAACATGAAAGAGTTAAAACTAAGCTTTGACTTTACTAAGAACACTATCACTCTACCAAGTAAAGATAAAACAGATAGGAAGTTTCCTATACTCTATCTTAACACGGAAGAACCTGAGCAACAAACTATCACTCTACCAAGTAAAGATAAAACAGATAGGAAGTTCCCTATACTCTATCTTAACACGGAAGAACCTGAGCAACAAAAAAACAAATCTAATACTATTAAAAATAAAAACCTACAATCTTATGTAATTCAAGCAAGAAGTAAACAGATAGTGAAATTAAAAATTAAAAATATGTGTGACGGTCAAGGAGTAATTCCGTATACTTATTGTAAAGGACTAGAAATTCCACAATGTGTTGTGACTATACAAAATAATGAAACACTTTGCCCAATTATTAATAATTCTCTAAATAAAATAGAAATAACACCAAAACCATTGGAAATTGAATCATTAGATAATTTCGAAATTGTGGACACCCGAAATAAAAATCATGTTAACTTAAAAAATAAAGAAATTAATTTTAACTCAATAAATTGCAAAAACAAGAAATTAGACCTGAATAAAATTAGGACAGATCATATGAATATTGAAGAAAAGGACGAAATAATGAAATTAATTAAAGAATACGCGGATATATTTCATGTTGAAGAAAATAATTTAACTTTTACCAACCAAGTAAAACACATAATAAGGACAACAGATGAAATCCCAGTTTATAATAGAAGTTACAGATACCCAGAAATCTATAAAAAAGAAGTAAACAAACAAATTCAAGACATGCTTAAACAGAAAATAATTAGACATTCTAAATCACCTTGGAATAGCCCCATTTGGATTGTACCAAAAAAAGCTGATGCCTCAGGGAAACAGAAATTTAGACTAGTGGTAGATTTTAGAGGTCTTAATGCGAAGACAATCGATGATAGATTCCCGCTACCAAATATTACGGATATTTTGGACAAATTGGGCCGATCTCAGTATTTCACGACCTTAGATCTAGCATCTGGTTTCCATCAGGTAGAAATGGACAAAGATAGCATGGAGAAGACAGCTTTTTCAACTGAAACAGGCCATTACGAATTTTTGAGAATGCCATTCGGACTTAAGAATTCGCCTCCAACATTCCAACGAGTTATGAACAATATCCTACGTGGGATTCAAAATGAAATCTGTGCCATTTATTTGGACGATATCATAATATATTCAACTGGTTTGCAAGAACATTTAAACCGTTTACGTGAAGTTTTTGAAAGACTAAGACAGTCTAACTTTAAAGTACAATTAGACAAGACCGAGTTTCTGAGAAAAGAGGTAGCTTACTTAGGACACATAGTAACACCAGAAGGAGTTAAACCTAACCCTGAAAAAATCAAAATTATTAAAAACTATCCTATACCAAAAACCACCAAAGAAATTAAAGGATTTTTAGGACTAATAGGTTATTATAGAAAATTCATTAAAGATTTTGCAAAAGTTACAAAACCATTTACTAATTGTTTAAAAAAGGATGTAAAAATTGATATAAATAAGCCGGAATACATTGAATGTTTTGAAAGATGCAAAAATATGTTGTGCAATGAACCCATTTTACAATATCCAGATTTTGAGAAAGAGTTTACCTTAACAACCGATGCAAGTAATTTTGCAATTGGAGCAATTTTGAGTCAAAATGTAAAAGGAGCAGATTTACCAATAGCCTATTCTAGTAGAACTTTAAACAAAAGCGAAACTAATTATTCAGCAATAGAGAAAGAATTACTAGCAATTGTTTGGGCAACAAAATATTTTAGACCCTACCTGTTCGGAAGAAAGTTCAAAATCTATACTGACCACAAACCCTTACAATGGTTATTTTCAGTAAAAGAGCCCAACTCCAAATTATTAAGATGGCGTTTAAAGTTAGAAGAATTTGACTACGAAATTAAATAAAAGAAAGGAAAAACCAACCAAAATGCAGACGCACTTTCCAGAATTCAATTAAATGTAACCCAGAAGAAAATGACTAATGTTGAAGAAATTGACCCGGATTTAGAAAGACCAAGTAACGAACTAATAGGATCATATTTCCCAGAACTTGATGACGTAGAATCAATGGTAGTGAACCTGGACGAAGAAGAAGACACGGACCAGACCATTCATTCTAATTATGAAGGAAACACACAAATAGAAATTCCAATATCAGACGAACCCGTGAACTTCGGAAAAAATCAAATTATACTTTCCCTAGTTAAACAAAAGCCAGGAAAAGTAAAAATTCAAAAACTATTCGGATTAACAAAAATTAGATTTATTGTAGAGATATCAGAAAACAATTTTGAAGAAGATTTAATAAACTTTGTAAAGGAATATCTCGTACCTAACGTTAAATATAATCTATATTTTGAAAATGATTTTTATGAAAGATTCACAGCATGCGTAATGAAAAACTTTAAGAGTTCGCAACTAAATTTACTCAAATGTAATGAAAAATTATTAGATATAACCAATCCTGAGGAAACTGAAGAAATTGTAAGTAACTATCATGTCGGTAAAACCAATCACAGAGGTATTACCGAAACATATAACCAAATCAAAAGAAAATATTATTGGCCAAATATTAGGAATAGTGTTCAAGAATTTATTAACAATTGTGAAATATGTTTACAAACTAAATATGAAAGAGTTCCAATAAAAACAGAACTATCTCTTACACCCACAGCTTCTAGACCCTTAGAGATAATAGCAATAGACACGGTGACATTCGATAAAGCAAAGTTTGTAACCGTAGTAGATACGTTCTCTAAACACGTGCAGCTGTATAGAATAGCTAGTCAGCATGCTACAGAGATAAGTGACAAGCTGATAGACTACTTCGTAGAACATGGCGTACCAGACGTTATCATCTCTGACAACGGTACAGAATTTAATAATAAAGTGATTAAGGAACTTATGGAGTTGCATAAAATCAAAATTCATTTTATAAGTACTCAACACCCCCAATCTAATGGAATTTGTGAACGTGTTCACTCCACATTAGTCGAGCACATCAGACTATTAAACAATCAACCGGAATTTAAAAATGACACAATTACAAAGAAAATGAAATACGCCGTGATAGCTTATAATAATACCATACATTCTGTCACAAAACTAACACCCTTTGAGATACTATATGGGCACGTTAATTCAAATTCGATTTTTGATGTAAATCCAGAAAACAAAATTATGAACGACTGTAAATTCTCATAAGGAGAAAACGAAGAAATTATACGAAAACATAAGAGAGATAAGCCTTAAACTTAAAGAAAGAATTCAAAAAGAAAGAAACGTAAACAAGGAACCGCTTCCGGAAATTCCAAAAGAAGTCTATGTAAAAACCGTCCAAAAACAGGGTAAGACCAAAAATAAATATAATAAAGAGGAAATTATATCCATCAACCCGGAAAAGAAAACAGCCGACATAAAAACCAGACATTTTAACACAAAAGGAAAAATACATTTGTCAAATATTAAGAGGCCCAGGAAAAAGAAGAAAGATTCTCATCCCAAACCTTTTACGTGTGTTCCAGGTCCATCTCGCTGTTCTCAGCAACCGCAGTAGAAATTAAAGACATCTCTAAAAATGTGGGAGTGATACCAATAGACCTTGGCATTGCTAAACTCCAAACATCCTACCATACCTTTGTACACAATTTTAACCTTGAAAAATTTATATCCCAACTTTATAATATAAGAGAATACTATGATCATGTGTTAAACTATTTTAATAGAAACTGTGAAACTTGTAAGGTGAACATGTATAATAGGGAAGTATCAGATAAAAAGGATAAAATAAGGGACATGTTCAATTACTTTAAGTATATTAATCATACAAAGAGTGTTATAGAAGAAAAATTAGAAATAATTATGATAAAAGATATCAGAAGTAAAAGAGGCATTTTAAATGGTTTAGGATCAATTGTAAAAATAATCACAGGTAATCTAGATGCAAATGATGGTGAAAAATATGAAAAAATATTAACCGATTTAAAGAATAACCAAAGTAATGTATTAGATCAATTAAATAATCAATATTCAATTAATGTAAATATAATTGATGAATTCAATAAAACAATAAATGTCATTGAAGAAAACTTTCAAGAATTAAAATATAAAATGTTAGTTGTATACCAAAGAATCAATGAACAATTTGAAGTTGAGCAATTTAGAAATATACTGAATCAGTTGAATATTGTATATAATATAATGTTACAGCTGGTGCAAGATATAGAGAATTCTCTAACTTTTTGTAAATTAGGAACACTACATCCAAGTGTAATCTCTGCACAAGAACTGTTTGAAGAAATAAGCAAAATTAAGAATCATTATAAAGGTAAATTACCTATTGAACCTAGTTTAAATAATATTTGGGAAATTGAAAACCTACTAGAAGTTAATTGTAATATTAATTCTAAGGAAATTGTATATTTTATTAATTTACCCATTGTGGAACCAATTGATTATACCTTGTATAAACTGAATTCCGTACCTACATTATATGAATCAAATTATGTAACTGTTATACCTAGAGCAAGATATGTTTTAGTTCATAAAACTGTGTCTAATAAAATTGTAATGTTAGGTTTAAAAGATAAATGTAATAGCAAGATCCACAATGCCCAAATATGCTCGTTTTCCCAAATTACTCATCATGAACTTATGTGTGAAAATTCGATAATAAACTTTGGAACCCCTAATAAATGTAAATATGTGAACTTGGAAATAAGTAAAAACATTATTAACTGGATACCAGAAATTGAACAATATCTCATAATCTTTCCTGAGAAAGAAGTTTTAAAAGTTATAAGTGCTAAAGAAACTAACGAAATATCTTTAAATGGAATCTTTTTATTAAATATTAATGACAATAACGATATTGTTGAATACAATAATCAAATACTCTTGCATTCTTCTAATACTAATGTAGGGCATCCTAGAATACTAGATGCCACAGACTTTGTGTTACAGGTAGATCAGCAGCCTGATATTTCCATCAACTTGCATAAACTGGACTTAAACCATATAAATTTAAATACAATTTCAAAGGTGAACAAAACGGTAGAATTAACTACAGACTTTAGTGTATGGACAATAATACTGTATTGCATTGTAATTACGGTTATGTTATACGCAGCATACAGGTACACCAAGAAACCGAATTTGACTTCGAGTCAGCCAACACCTCAGCCACAGCAGAGATCTCGGCACATCCCCGAAGTTCTATTTAGGGATGGAGGAGTTATATCCACAAATAATGTATAGCTTATGTAAAATAATGATAACGTTCACTGTAAGTCAGCTGAGTAAGCATTCTTTTGTAGAATAATGATAACATTCACTGTAAGTCAGCTGAGTAAGCATTCTTTAGGTGTAGAGGCTGAAAGCCATTATTCTTTAGTAGTAGTTAGAAACTCACTCCGTGAACATCTACATGTATACTAGTGTTTACGTATATTTGTTATAAATAATTTACAAGTATAATAGATTGTTTGTAATAAATAAATTGGATCTTTATTAAATAGATACAAGAAAAATATTTATTTTTAAAAATCCAAACGTCTCAACACGAGACGTAACTTATATATATATATATATATATGTATGTGTGTGTGGGGTTGAGCCTTCAGTCTTCTTCTTAACTCTACTGATTGAGAAAGTGAACAGTGTTTACGAAATATTTCAAAACTTAGTGTTTTTTGTGTGTTTTTCTTACTTATGTACTATTAGGTAATACCAAAGACCATTTTCCAATGTAAGCCTGTCTCCTGTCCATACAAAGTCTAACCAATATATATATATATATATATATATATATATATATATATATATATATATATATATATATATATGATAGAAATCTAAGCCGATAGAATATTCATACTCCTTACACAATAGTTGGACCTTTTGTTAAACTATTTCGGATTTATCTTCCAGTTAGTGCCAACAGAGTTAGTAAATAATAAATTTTTCTAACCTCCATTATAGCATTAGCTGAACATTATAAAATCACACCTAAAAGTAACAACTTATTGAACCACCATATCAACTGTCACAAACTTATTGGCTGTTGTACCTAACCAATGTATTGTTATAGGTTATGGTAAACAAGATAACATCTCCTAGTCAAAGATGTCTGTTCGCTGCTGCTCCTTCCAAAGTATCACCAAGTGTCCGGCAAAGCAAGAATCAAGTTCAACAATCATTTAATAACATTAGAACCAATAGAAAAGTTACAAATGGTAATATTCAAATGAACACAAATAGAATTATTAATCGTCAACTAGCTATAAAAAGGCCTCAAAATTCAAAAGATGTTCCTGAGGAGGATATTATAATATTAGATTAAGTTTTACAATACTAGTCAAAACAAAACACATTGAACTGGTTTCATCGAAACTACAGAGTGAGTCAATATAAAGCGGCGTCACTGTGATATGAAATCAAATTTACAGGTTGGCCTGTAGGAGTACATATTGAGATTTATTTAAATTTTAAGTGAAATCAATTGATTACATATTGTATTATACTCTAAAATATTATATTTAAATATACACGGTTTTAAATGTATTATCAATCTATATAACTACTATATTTATTTTTTTTATTATTGTAAATATAACTTTGATGCTAACATGTCCTTTTTTACATGCAGTCTTTTTTACATTCTATCTTAGCATCTCAGTTATCAAATAAAACGAAAACACTAGAAATGGAAGTTATTAATTTTAATGGTAATGTTGTATTTGAAATCCATGGGCAGTGAGTTTGTTTAAATTTTTTCCTTCTTTAGTATATTTATTTGATTTTCTAAATTATTGATTAAGTTTCCGTTATACGAATGTGAAATATAAATTTTGTTATATGTAATTTACGGTACAGATAATAAAGTTATAACATAATTTACTTTTACACTATTAGTACTTATCGATCATTTTTATTAGACATCATGTTCAAATCTTGTATTAGTATCGATCTTCTATTATTATAAAGTTCTAAAATAAAATAAAAAGAAATTTCAATGAGCTTTTTTTGTAACTTTTACCAATGTTTTGGTTACAGAATGCAAAAAGTTAACTAAACAATAAAAAAAAATATTAATGCATATAAATCTAACTTTGGTTTTAAAAAGTTTCGGTGAGATTGACACCTAATTTCCACTGAACCATTAATTATATATCAGTAAAAGTATGAAAACTCATATTTATTTTTATTTGTTTAAAAAAATTATTTCTTCAGTTGTTTACAGAATTATTATAAAACTTCATCCAAATAAACTTTTCTTTTTCTTTTTTTACTTTTAAAATAAGCTAGCGGTCACAATTACATATGTCCAGTGTAATATTTCCTTAAATTTTCAACATTTCATAGGGTGTTTTTATCAAGTTTGACAAATAATTAACGTGTTGGTGAAGTAGATTGTACACTAAGTTAATATATTCTATTGAAACCAAAAATAGATGGTTTTATATTTGATAAATATTTGTAAATAAGCTGAACAATGTAAAATGTAGATGACAAAATTATATAAATACAGAATGTGTTTTTTGCTTGCAAAGATCAACAATTATTAAAGAACAATACAAATGTATAAAATGTAAATAACGTGTAAGTGTATCAATTTAGTATAATATTTGGTTTGTTTAAATTCTTCTTTTACTTTCTCACATAATCTGACATATGTTTTGAAGGTCACCAATTTTTTTTGTTTTGTTTTTGTAATTGCTGTTAACAAACATTTTAAATGTTTATTTTATTCAAACCTCTTCAATTTATTATTTTTTTAAATTTTGCTATAATGAAGTCTCCAAGAACTTAAATCATGGCAGCATCTATGTTTCATTTAAATTATTGATTTTTTATTTTTTTTATAGCAGGCGACTAATTTTTGTTTACTTCAACTTCACAAGTGGGTTCAGTATGTTTATATATTTTAATCACATCAATGTTTTATATAAATTTCTTTTATTAAAACATAATTTTTTAAGGGTCAACTGTTATTTATATGTTTGTGCTTATTACATTAATGTCACTAATGCGAAGTTATGAAATGTGTCGTAATATATTTTATATAACCTTCTGCTCCCATATTTAAATAATTATGTATCCAAAGTTGTCACATATAGTAAACAAATATTAATAGGTGATTTTACAAATTTCTTGGAGAGATAAGTATGGTATGCTGCATTTTATTTGTAGAATAAAGGATAAAAATAAGATTGTCCTTACTACATATAAATTATTCTGTTTTTTCACTGTCAGTTTTAACATTAACTAAATAAATCATGATTTTATGGAGTGGAAATGTGTGATCGAAATAGATCGTATCCTAAAATGAACAAAAAAGAAAAAATTCAAATGGTTATTTTAGTTGCATAGCCTAGTTGGTGACATAGACCCTTACTAAAATGGAAATGAAATAAATATTACTTTCTATTTAAATATAAATATATTACTTTCTATTTATATATTTAGTTGGTTGATTTGACTTATTGTTAGAAAATATTTATTACATGGTAGGTGTTTCTTTAAACATTTTTTAAACATTGACAACAAATAAAAGAAAGAATACAAATTATGTCTAGTTTAATTCACATGGACTCATCTTCCATAAGGAATATTCTTCTAGACAAAATTTGTCAATTATGACAGAAGTCTCACGGGGGGAAAGTGACTAGACAAAGAAATATTTTTTATTTATAGGTTTAAAGTTAACTTAAGGGATCGGTCGTTGTTTTAAACAAAGAAATATTTTGTATTTATGTTAACCTCATGTATGTAGGAGTAGGAACATTAACCCTTTGCGATCGGAAGGCCAGTAGGAGTGGCCACAACGCAGTCAGCAGCCACTTGGAATTCTTTCCGCATAAATTGGTTCCGGCAGTCGGATGGCCAGCTGTACTGGCCACGCTCCACTCTGCGTCAACTCGGCATTCATAATGTCGGCTTTCTCCCGGCAACTCGGAATTGTTTTCACTGAAAACCTGCAATGTTAGCATAGGGGATTTAAATTGTAATAAATCAATGATTGTAATTTTATACTGCTGTTTTATTGAATCTCGAAAACAAATAAGATATTGAATTATGACATACATTTGTTTGAAAATTGAAAGTGATATTAATTACTTATTTACTAAACGTGTAAAACGTAGGCTACATCTATTTGTCACTCATACAAACGATAAGTAATTATTGTTTTAATCTTCTTTTATTTTTTTCACTGAGTGGTTATTTCAAAACATTCACCCATAAGAAGTCCAGGATTGTTTGAACTAGTTTTACAAAAACCCTTTCTTCCTTTTCCTTGTCTCCTATTGCTACACACTGCGTAGTAGCCTACTTTGTTTTACCTTAGTTTACCACATTTTTTACGATATAATGTTGCAAACCTGCTGATCATTTAGTTCAATAATTCCTCACAAGTTTGCAGCACTGTACAGACATCATACCATAGTTTGAATATTACAAACGATAACATACATTGTTGGCCAGTCCTGCTGGACGCCCGAGCGTTCGTTGGATTTCATGTTGGCCAGCACCGCTGGCCGTTCGATCGCAAAGGACAACTGCTGTGGAAAAAAATCCAACTTGGCATGCGAATGAAGGCGGCCAGTAAAGCTGGCCGCGCGATCGCTGAGGAATAGCGTCAAATATCCATTCCGATCGCAAAGGGTTAAACCCTTCTGTATCATAGCATAGCAGATACTCATCTAACATTTGCATTATTGTCACAAAATTTCTATATACATTGTTTTGAGCAAAAATTAAACATAACCTTTAAGAAAAAGAATAAAATTAATATGAAAACAACTGTTAAACAGATCATATGTAGTGTAGTTGTAGATTAAATGCAAATTTTCATTTATAACTAAGTTTATCAAATTACATTACATGTGGCATCAGCAAATTAGCTAATGAGGAATGATCTGTATTTTTTTCATAAAACTACAAGGATATATTTTTTCAAAATAAGAACCTGTTATAGATCATAGAAATCTTTATTAATAAACAAAATTTCAACTGATAATATGAACTACTACATTTCCTTATTTTTCTATGTTAATCTTCATGGAGATCTCAGCATTTCTTGGGGCGTGGTAGAAGTTGTATCTTTTTAATTAATCCACAACTGATTTTTTCAAGTCATTTGTCATTTGCATTTTTCTCAAAAAATTCATAGGCTTTGAAAAAAGATGGAAGTCTAAAATGACGATCAAGATTGTAGGGGGTTGATCAAGTTCTTCTCATCCAAACTTACCCATGACAAATCAATACTGCAAAGTGTAGTCGAGCATTATTATCAACCATACAGACGTCACTTGTAAGTAGTCTGTGTCAGCAGTTTTGAATTACTCTCACATTCTTTACCAATATTCCACAATTCACATCCGTACATTTGTTTTACCCCATGAGGCAAATTCAACCAAAAACATTAAGATTTTTTTGAGCTGACTGAGTCTGTTTAAATCTATTTGGTTTTGTAGGAAATTTAGAATGATACAAATCAAAATATAAATATGGTTTGTTAGCATTAAACTTATCCTTTTGTCCTCGTTGGTTAATGTGTTACAGCTGTTTATCGACTAATCACATTCTCAAAGACGACATGAAACACATAATAATTTTTTTTTAAATACACAGTTTACTTTTAATTCTACGTCCATTGGGATACAATTCCTTGAATTGCTGCTTTGTTTCTACTGTTTATGAAGAGATCCAAATTTCATCTCTGATCATGGTGTTAAAAAATTAATCATTTCAGTAATAGCATACCAAAAATAACAGAGCAGCATCATTACGCTTTATCTTGTGTTTATTTGTAATTCAGATTATAAAACTTGAAAGAAAGCCTCATGCAGTTCATATTGATTGATATTGTGAAGACTTACCAACTTTGTTTGTCAAGTCCTCTATGATGTCTCAGGAGTTTTTCTTTCATTAAACCTCCTATACTATTTACCCACATTTCTCTCCTTCATAACACCGTCCACATGTTGTTGAATTTCAGCAGGATGAATATTTTTCCCATTTAAAAATTTAATCGCAGACCACACTTTACAATCTGCGGTATTTTATAATGTATTATAAACCAACCTTAAATGCACTGGTGACATTGTGGGGACCTTTAGAGAGTACCTGACTAAAACTGCTCTGGTTGATTTTCACCTTGCTTAAAAAAAATTATATTTTTAGTTGAAAATGTGTTTGGTTGTATTAATTGCAACAGCAACTCTCACCTAATATGTTTATATGACAACTATTTAAACTAAAGCCAATAATCAAAACAAAACTTTGGTTAACAAAAATCTCATCTTTGTTCACAACAGCTGAGTTGAAATTAAACCAAACTTCTTCAGATTCCCTCTCGCCCATATTTGGTTAATATTATTACAGTGTTAAATAAAAGTGCACTCAACACAACATTTTTTGTTTATAAAGGTGTTTTGTTATATTTTTACTCAACCCAAAAACTGGTTCTAATACATCAATAAGTTCAATATTGACATATAATAATTAGAACATCTTAATAAAAGTTATTTGATAATGATGGATCTTTCATGTTATTGATTCAGATTAAGGGGACATTTGTCATCGTTTTATATATGTAAAAAACTAGTACTTTCTATGTGTTGTTTAGTTCTGCAACTTGTAGTTTTCCTGATCATGTTTATGTTTAGTCAGAGTTATTTTGATTTCTTAGGCCTATCTTTAAACCAAGGTTCTTTTGTTAGATTAACTAATTTTAGTTTTAGTTATCCTAGGCAATGTTGACTTTTTCACTTTTCTTATGTTGTAATTTTATACTCGGTGTCTCACTTAAAGTGAATCAAGCTAACTTTTGAACTATATATATATATCTGATGTCTTGCTTCTAATGGAAGACTCCCTTTACTTTTGTTAATTTTTGGGAGTGTATTCAAATATTCAAAACTTGTCTGTCATTTTCCAATATGGCATCCAACTTGAAAATAAGCCCAGGGAAGGCTTAATATTTTTTTAACCATGGTATCACTTGGTATTTTACCCATCATTTTGACTTTTAATGCCGTAATAGTTTCATCATTCAATATTTATTTTAAAACTAACTTTGTCTTGAAATCAAGTTTTTATGTATTAAATATTATAAAGAAATGTGATTGAATATGTTTTGTTTTCTATTTTCAATATTCTCGATTTGTGTATTTGTAGATTCTGGAGAACTCCAGTATAAGGTTGTTTATTATAAAAGGGACAAAGAAATATGTTTTTTCTACTTAGTTTACTATTATTTAAATTTGTAATTATCGTTACATAAATCAGGATACATTCATTTCTAAAAAGATGTACAAACTCAATTCAAGACAAAGTTACTTTTAAAAATAATATTAATTGACCATACCACTATAGCACTGAAAGTCAAAATGACATAGAAGAGTGGGTCTACAGCTGTTATGTTCATAGAAAAACACAACTTATAAAAAAGTCTTAAAATTACATTTTTTATCCAAACAGCCATTCTTTACAAACATACACCTAACACTAAAAAAATTATTTTCTGAATTTCTCAGTAAAAAGTGTATTAAAGTCTTGAAATACCTTAACCTAGTATTACCAACAATATCTTGTAGCAGAATTCTTTATTTTGTGGATATTTTCATCTTTGAAGTTTGTATACATCTAGTCACTTTATATTTATCAGTGACTAATTGTCAGTAAATTACCAAGAATATCAGTGAACTTTATGAACAAGTTATTGTGGCTTACAAACATGATAACTGTTTCATTAATAATGAATACATTTTCCTAACAATTTCACAATAATTCCTCCTGATTCAAACACATATTTAAGATGTAATTAAGTTTGTTTATGTTCTTTTTAAAATCAAATAAGTCTTACTTTAACTAAAAAGAATGTAAGAAGAGCACTGAAAACTTTTTAATGTAAAATAAAGTACTTTTAACAGACTGTTGAGTTTATTGCCACGTCCGTAACGTTTTATCAATTTTTTAATTGAAATATTACAGGATTTTAAGATTGAACACTTATGTTTCTAAGAAGGTATTTATCTTAAGATAAGCTGACAAAAAATTAATTCATAAATTTCCCAAGAAATTAACAGACTTTTTAACAATGGTAACAGTATGTCAGAAGACAAGTGCTTTTCAAGTCACGTCCGTAACTCCAACTTAGTTGAACTATACATCAAAAGCAATAATATGATCATTTTCAAATTTAGTGCAAAAATAGTATAAAAAATTACCTACCAGTTGAGCTTTAACAATTTACAAAATAAAATTAACTTTTCTTTTTTTCCAAGTTGTAATGCATGTAACTGTCACATCCGTAACAAAAGAATGGCTGCAAAATCATTATAATATATTACGGTTTCCATAATAAATTTTCAAGTTGGACGCCATATTGGAAAATGGATGACAAATTTTGATAATTTGAATACACCCCAAAAATCATGTAAAAGTAAGGGTTGTCCCTCATTGGAAGTAAGCTCTCAGATATATTGTTAAAAAGTTAGCTATTGGTTCACTGTAGGTATCCCAGCAGTATACGGAAATGTTGACAAATGTCCAATTCAAATATATCAATAATTAGATTAAAATCAAACACTCAATACCAAAATTCAATAATACTCAATCTATGAAGATGGTCACTATGTTACTAAAATGTATATTTTATTAAATTGTGGTATTGGGCGTTTGATTTTAATCTTCTTCGCCAGAGTGTTCTCAAAAGTGTAGTATCAATAATTAGAGTTTAATCACTATAATTTAATTTATTTTATTATTTTTCTTATTAAGTTTCCCAAGTATATATATTTATAAGTAATTTTATTTTCAAAGAGTTATTATTTTGTATATTATCTGTAAATTATTGTGATTATAAATATGTGGAGAATTTTTTTTAAGCATGTAATGTCAGCGAATGTGTATTATAATAAACAAAAGCAAAGTGTTTTATCGAGTGTATCCAATCCTTACCTATTTTACGTCTAAAATATAGCTGTTAATGAAATGGGCATAGTGCTTTATCATGCATACCGGGTAACCATATTATACCAAATTAAATATGAATTAATTCTAACTTATAAAAAAATGTATCAACTTTATTTGGATTAAATTTATAGGTTTTATGGTTAAAAATCAGTTTCTTAGCCATAAGTCTCATATTTCTAATCGTAGATAACAACTAGTGGTATTATTGGATAACTAAAATTAAAACCATTACAAGATTTACGGGGAAAAAGTTATTTCTAACATTTTAATTTTAATGATAGTCACTTTGAAACTGTTGTATTAATTTTTAAACACATCTGAGCCGTTGACCATATTGCTTCTTTACATGCAATACCTTGAACTTCAAATCGGTAAAAACAATATTCAGAAATTATGAAATGTCTTATATTTTCTTGAAAAACATTTTCCAAGTGTGACAATATGTCATAAATCATAGTTAATAGCAAAAATACAGGGTGTTTCACAAAGAAACTAAATTTCAGGACGATTTCTACTGGTAAAAATAATGAAAAAGTTCATATAAACATGGGTCCGGAAATGCTTTGTTTTCTGTCTGTTGGCCATTTTGTGTTATTAAACAAATTAATGATCATTTTGAAATAGAAATATTATATAAGTTTAAATTTAATATGCACATTCATTATACAGTGTAACTTGGTTATAACGTCATTGAAGGGACCATCCAAATTTTGACGCTATAAAAGGGTTACCTCAATATATTCATTTTTAACAAAGGAAAAATTAAAAACACTACTGTATTTCCTTTAAGTATACTTATTAATTAACACAAATACAGTATAAGTGTTTAATACAATGAGGTATGGTATACAGTACATAATGTATAAAAAAAACAGTATAAAAATTAAAAAATACAGTAAAGTATACAGTGCCGAAAAAAGTCTGTAATTTTCTTTTGTACAGTCCTCTCGGAAAAATACATTTTTTCTGTGGTTGTGTGAAGAAGCTGAGCTGCTTCGGTGTATGTTGGCTGATGCCTCCCAGAAGCGGAAAAATCTACAGAGTGTTTCAGCAGCTGCCAGAGCTTCTTGTACTATCGGACAGACAACATTGTCCTCTGCTTTCATGTTTTGTACTTCCTCCATAATTTTGACATCATTTAACATTTGAAATGTCTCTATGTGGTTGTTAACTGATGCATAGTCATCGAGGTTTTCAAAATCATCTCATTCTACATAAAGTTTTTAATGCATTCCGACTGTGGGTCGAAAATTTTACTTTATGAAAACACTTTGACATCGTCGTTGGAGTTACATTTATCCAGGCATTATCTAAGAATACAATTGTATCCAAGACTGTTATGTTCACTGATTCATTATTGTCCATATATATAAAAAAAAAATTTTTTAAATGATAATGGCATTTTAAACTTCTGATGATGCCTTGGTCCATTGGTTGTAGTACATTTGTGCTAGTTTGCTGGTAAGAACATCAAACTGATGTTTGTCAAATTCAATTTTGGGTGGGCTGCATAGTTTCAACCTTAAGAGAAGAATGTTTCTATTTTTTGATGACAGGTCCTTATCACACTTTCTCCGTTAATCTTCAAAAAATGCAGATGTCGTCCATGCTTGTTGGCAGATAATTTACTGGAAGTTTTTTAATGTTTTTAAAACATCTCGGTCACAAGCTTTTCCCAATAACCAGGAGCTTCCTTTTTTCGGTTCAAGTCATATTTGCACAAACAAAAGTAATGTCTTTGTTTCGAAAGCTTCCCGCCACCATATTTTTCATTTTAAAATTGGAGGGTATTATCTGGTATTAGCTTATAAAAATGTCCTGTATCAACCTCGTTAAAAATGTCTTCATCTGTATATGACTGTCTAAGAACTGGCCATGTGTTATGTACCCAATCATGAGTAACATCCTCATCCACGGTCTTTGCCTCATCACATATTTTTGTAAAGGAAATCGAGTGTCGAGGTCTAAATCTATCTAGCCAGCCATTGAAGCATGTAAAGTCAACACCAAACAATTTTTTGAACTTTGTTGCTTTCTCTTTTAGAAGCGGTCCACTCACAGGAATATCGGAACTGCAACATTGTTTGAACTATTTTGTGACTGTCGTCCGCTTTTTAACAGCGGAAAACCTTGGTTTTGGATCTGGAAGAGTTCTCCGCTGGCTGGAGACCGCATTCACGTTGGCCGAAATTGTCAGGATGAACTGAGTGACACAATCTCAGGCGATATAATATAATTACACGCAAGTTGGTTAAAAATTATTATATTTATTAATACTAAAAAGGTTTCTACAATTTTCTTTACAACTATAATTTAAATATTTCTACGTTCCCCCCTTTTTCGAAAAGATGTGATTATTAATAATTTTGTGCTGTGAGCATGCCGAAAGCACGCCTGACCTGATTTTTCTCTGGCGGTAGACTGCCTAACACAAGCCGTTTCACACGCATCTTCCCCCCCCCCCCCCTAGTGATCTTGCACTGATATGACAAAATCTGTCTTCTTAATTATTATGCGCTATTTATTATAAAACAATATAATTTATAAACCACCTTGTATTTATTATTGATAATGAGCTCCTTGGCTGGCTGGGCCAATCACCCCATCCCTCCGTACAAGTAGAGCAGCACCACTCGGATGTAGTACAGTGGAAGCAATGCAACACCTTAAACTAGATTCACAAAACCCCCCAAATTGCTTAGTATTTTCATTTAAAAACCCCTTTTCAAAGGCGTGCGCTCCCGACGATACCGCAACACAAATTCTATAAATTTTATATATTCATTTTATAAAAATTAAAAATGATAGCTTAGTTCATAAAAATTGAATCAACCCATAAAGGTGTAATCTATTTTTTTTAAATTCCCCCTTGAAATGATTTGATTAAAGGACTATTACTATGTTCCTTACTTTATTCTTTCCCCATAACAATACCCAAAAGTTGTGAGCTAAAAACAAAATAAGTGTCAATCCATTTTATTTATTTATTCCTTTTTCTTTACAGTAATGCCTTCTGGTTGGTTTCCCCCCTGAAATGAAGAATAGAAAAAAAGTGTTTGTGTGTGTGCGTGCACACGTGGTCATGTGCTCCCTTTGTAACATTAAATCAATGGATATTTAAAGAGGGTTATCATGTCTTTGATTTCTCAACTTGGTTTTTCACCCTTGTGTTGGTTACTCAACGTTGCCTAATACAACAGCGGGATACTGAAGTACCCATTGCGAGCTTATATCTTGGAATGACTCCCTGGCCAATTTTACAATTCACCTATGGTGTCATACATACAGAGTTTTTCACGTAAGTCCATTTTTAACACAATTACTCTCACAAGGCATGATAAATTTGCCTCATCCTACTTCAATATTCCGACAAAAATATTCCAATTAGGAGCAGAAAAACCACTTCCCACAACCCTGGTTGCAAATATTACAAGTTCTGTTGCTATGAAGGATTTATGTTTAAATTGAATAAGTTTTTATTATTGCTTCTTGAAAATTTCCCTTAGTGTAAATATACGGGTGTGTGACTTAGGGTCAACAATCACAATTTGTCTAAAGAATTTGAATGTTTCATACACTTTTAAAATTGAAGTGTTTGTGTTCTGCGTTTCCAAAATGCCATTTCAGTTTTCAAATGAGGGATAAGCAGACATAATTTTTATTTGTTGGCATTGCAATGGAAACTTACTGGCTGTAAATAAAGAATATCAAGAAAGATTTGCCAATAGAAGGATTCCAAATCCGAAAATCTTCGCTTCAGTTTTCTTTCTGAAGAGTTTCATTTTAATTTAAAAAATAACAGTTAACATGGGTTCCCACAATTACAGACAAAATTTTTTACAAGGTGTTCACAGTTAAATTGATTTGTCCTTTCATGGTATATTTTCTTAAAATTAGTAGAAGGAAATTCAAATAAAACATTATTTTTTAAACGTTTTATTTAACAAATTATGAAAACTAGCATTAATGTCATGGGAAAGAATTTCACTATAAAAGGAGTGGCAATGTGCTGGTAAGACTATTTTTAGTTATATGCTAAATGAGACTTCTCATTATATTATAGTTCTTTAAAATTATGACAACTAGAATTAATGTCATGAGAAGAATTTCACTATAAAAGGAGTGGCAATATGCTGGTAAGACTATTTTTAGTTATATGCTAAATGAGACTTCTCATTATATAGTTCTTTAAAATTATGACAACTAGAATTAATGTCATGAGAAGAATTTCACTATAAAAGGAGTGGCAATGTGCTGGTAAGACTATTTTTAGTTATATGCTAAATGAGACTTCATATTATAGTTCTTTAAAATTATGACAACTAGAATTAATGTCATGAGAAGAATTTCACTATAAAAGGAGTGGCAATGTGCTGGTAAGACTATTTTTAGTTATATGCTAAATGAGACTTCTCATTATATAGTTCTTTAAAATTATGACAACTAGAATTGATGTCATGAGAAGAATTTCACTATAAAAGGAGTGGCAATGTGCTGGTAAGACTATTTTTAGTTATATGCTAAAAAGTAAAGACTTTTCACTACATAGTTCTTTACGAAATCATAAGTAACATCTTTCGTCTCCAAAGGTTTGGGTTTCACCTTTCCTCTTCATTGTATCTCATGAAATTGTTAGGTATGCTTATCTTTTAACCTCCTCTCAATAATTAAGGTGTGGATTGAATCTACTTTCATTTGCATATGTCCTTTCACTAACAACTTTAACTTTCTTCTCATGGCTGAAATTCAAGAAGGCATTTGACATGGTACTGTTCCTATTTTGGTCAGTGTAACTATCAGTCCACACTTATTGATGTTGTTATATCACATTTATCCTCTAAGAAGATAGTCAGGCACGAAGCAAAGGTATTAGCTTGAGTCTTGTCAAACCAGTAACATCTTGTATGTGGGTGCATACATAAAGACTGTGGAAGTTAATTTTGGTGTTAATACAGATGTGTTAACTTGGGTAAACCTTTTTGTTTACGAGGAAGGAAAGCAGCTATGGATGTATGTTTTTAAATTGTTTGTTAAATTATGCTCTTGCAACTGTGATGCAAAATGAAATGCATT
This sequence comes from Aphrophora alni, assembly GCA_963513935.1. Lineage (NCBI taxonomy): Eukaryota > Metazoa > Arthropoda > Insecta > Hemiptera > Aphrophoridae > Aphrophora > Aphrophora alni. The sequence goes on along the minus strand of OY740769.1, from coordinate 130,137,980 downwards.
ATTTATGATTTTTTTGAGCTCCTTAACCCTAGAACACTACTCATTCGTAAAAATTACGACCCCGCCCTTTGTAAAATTCGGAGAACTCGTAGACAAAAGACGGACACGCTCTGTCTTTTTGTTTATCTTCCTGCCATTGTGAATAGAGGCCACTGTCTCTTCGGCTAAGCTCAAAGTTGAACCGTTATTACCGTACTCAAGCTAGTGTCGTATATTTTACGAAAGAATGGTGTTTGCAAAAGTTTTAACTATTAAGTGTTTGAATATTTTTTTTTGTATATTATTGTTTTTAGTGTTGTAAATAGTTTATTGTGTAAATAGTGATTTTAGAGTTCAAAGTGTTTGATTTAGCTACTAAGTGTATTTTAATCACTGCAAGGAATGTGATTCTCAGTGAAGACAGGACTCTAATTTTGGCATTCTACCTAATGAACTTATTGTAAATCATTTTCCTCTTTTTATATAAATTAAACTCTTATAAATGATGTTTTTTATGAATATCCGATTAATTTTTCCAATAAAATAATATTTATATTTTTTTCCAGATTAATTATTTTTTAAAATGTACTTGTAGTGGTGGTAAAAGACATTTTTTTACAGTTAAAATATTTAGGAGTTCATTGTTAAATATTTTTAAAAACACAAAAACAATAAAGGATTTAATATAAAAAATAGTCAACACTAAAGTAAAGTTTAAAAAATAAAAACAGAATGTAGTAAAATTTACGAATGAATAGTGATCACGTAACAATGAACTAAGAGTAGTAATATAGGGTTAAATGAACGTACTGCAGAAGAAATGCGGTGCCAAGCTTTGTTATAGCGGGGAAATTACTTACTTTAATACAACAAAATTAAAAAATTAATATTGAATTTAAAATTTCAATATAACTTTTCTTTTATGTACTCTAATATATTTTCAACATTTTGTCTGCCTAACTGACTATGATTTTGTTTCTGCAGATATGCTGGTCCAAGTACAGAACTATAAAAAAATCCTTACTTCTTAAGAAAATGTTAAAACTATTGTACTATCAGGATAAGCTTGTCAATAAAATCTTAGGTAATGCTGCATAAATGAATTTAACTTGGCTGAATCACTATATATATAAACGGCTTTGTCCTGAATGACTGATTGAATGAATGACTGACAGAGAATCAACGTAGAGCAAAAACCAACGAAGATATTGATACCAAAATTTAAAGGCATATTTGCATGAGGTCATAGACGCTCACTAAGAAAGGAAATTTTAATTTTAAAGGGTATTAAATACAAAAAGAAAAAGAAATTTTATTAAGCAGCTAGGCTGATTATAAAGTTTATTCTCTTAGAATAGGTCAAGTTGTTTCTCAATTCTAAACCAATTGTATAATATACTATGCTGTGTGTACTTTAGGAACAGATCTAAACATGCACGCATGCAGGTATTCTTTTGTATACCTGCATGCGTGCATGTTTAGATGCGTAGTTACATGAGATCCGAAATGGACAGAGTTCAAAGGTGTATTATTTCCTGGTCAGAAATCTCAAGTTCGGCATGACATTATAGCCAGGGTATTCCACCTTAAACTGAAAGCTATGAAAGATCTATTAGTAAAAGGCAGCATTTTCGGTGAGGTTGAGTGCTTCATGTACACAGTTGAGTGGCAAAAACGTGGATTACCTCACGCACTGGTTAAAAGATCGCCTGGTACCAAGTTTAACTGATATAGTGGTCTCTGCAGAAATACCTGATATCAATAAAGATCCTCTTTTGCACGAAATTGTTAAGACAAATATGATTCACGGTCCATGTGGTACTTTGTACATGAATTCTCCTTGCATAAAAGATGGGCGATGCAGCAAAAAGTATCCGCGACCCTTTTTGAAAGAAACACAAACAGGAGAAGATGGTTACCCAAAATATAGAAGGTTATCTCAAGAGGAAGGTGGATTTACTGTGAAAATAAAAGATATGGATATAGATAACAGTTGGGTTGTACCTTACAACCCCGTTTTATCTCGCACTTTCAATGCCCATATTAACGTTGAAGTTTGTAATTATGTAAAATATATTAAATACATCTGTAAATATATTAATAAAGGAACAGATCAAGCAGTCTTTGAATTACAAAATAAAAGTAATGAAATAAATGAAGCTAGTCAATATGAAAGTGGCCGTTATATCAGCAGATCTGAAGCAGTTTGGCGAATACTTGGTTTCCCAATTCATGAGCGATATCCTACAGTTGTTCACCTTGCTGTACATTTAGAAAATGGTCAAAGTGTCTATTTCACTTCAGATAATTTAGCTCAAAGACTTAATAATCCACCTCAAACTACACTTTTAGCCTTTTTTGAGTTGTGCCAAAAAGACGAATTTGCCAACACCCTGCTTTATTCAGAAGTTCCATCTTATTACGCTTGGAAAAATAATAAAGTGTTTGAAAAGAGAAAAAGGGGCGTAAACGTTGAAAATTGGCTAATAATTTAGTGATTTTAGCACCAAAAGGGAAGACAACAAATTTAGTTTACAAAGAGGTTTTAAATACTAAATAAGTACATTTTTAGTTCAATTTTTTTATTTGAATTGTGAAATAATTAAAATTTTCTTTAGTATTTTATAGTATGAATTCTTAAATAGTATAATATAATTTACTTATAACTAGAATAATTACGAATTTTTGTTGTTGTTTACTTTGCCTTTTGATATTTTTCAACTTTAGTAACTTTAAGTTATTGATGAGTAAACATGATGAAAATAACAGATTTAGAAAATAAATTCTGTTTCTGAAATTACTCTATCATTCAATTCACAAATTCTGTATTCTTAAATATTACACACTACATTAAAATTAGCCGGAATAAATTAATATTAAACTTTTTTATCAAAACATGCAATTTAATAAACGTATAGATTACAACTTGAATGATTCGCGGGCAAAGCCGCGACGGGAGATGCTAGTCATTTATATTTCTTTTTCAAAAGCAAGCTTATTTTTTTTTATAATACTGTTAACTAATGGTTGGAGTAGCAATTCCAAATTTTAGGCTACTAGTCCCTCAGGCACTCTTTTTGAAAATTTATAATTAATTTAAAAAAATGAAATATAATATTTGTAATTTCTACATTAAAAAAAAAAGAAACTAACTTAGCCAATAACAATAAATATCTATCTATTAGACTGTATTTAACCAACTAAATTTTATTCTTTTGAAAACTTAATATTAACTAGCCCGAGGGTTTTGTATATGTATATCTTTAATAGTTTTCTTTAAAAATATCTAGAAGTGTCTACAACTTTCCAGTCATACATTTAAATCTTATATAAAGTATAATTATATTTTATAAAAAAGTTAATACAAATGAAACTGTTTTCACTGCAGAAAAACAACTTTCACGCAACATTGCAAATTACGTTTGTGGATAATCCGGCCCATTTGTTTATTATTTGGTCTCTCTTTGTCTTTCGTACAATAATAATAATTTGATATTTTTGGCGTTTCCTTTAGAATAAAGATTATAACACATTTCTTTAGAGAAGAAATCATATTAATGTTAACTTTATCATATTATCAGATCTAGATTAAGCACCCGTTACCATAATTATAAGTGAGCTAATTATAAAAGTACAAGAGGTAATTTTTAAGTATGTATTTTCCTTTGAAAAAGAAATTAAATGTGTATTTTTAATAAGGTAGTGTAACCACAAATGTACATAAAAGAACTAACATTTTAGCTAGTTTAGTTAATCATGAAGCAATGTGGTGAAATGGTTAACATTTCCATGAATTTTATGGATAAACCATGATAGCCTATATGAGAAGTATGGTTAAAACAAACACAAACATTAATAATTATTATACCTTTAATTTAATTATTACATTTTAAATTTAATACACACATATTTTTGTTTTTAATAATTAAAAATATATACATTTTTCATAAGTTTGCTTTTATATAACACACTTTATGTTTAGTTAAGGAATTTTTAAATTTCATGTTTTTATATTTCATAATATTTAGAACATTAGGTTTTTGTAAATTTATTTTACATACTACTGGTAAACATCTATAAGGACAATTATTGTATGTCACATGAGCAAATTTGATGTACTGTCTTGACATGGGCAAATGTTCATCTGTCAATGTGAATTTGTCCATGCATAGATGTTTTCGAGTAATCAGTTATTTAAAAGTAATGTAATCTAAAATGTAATGTATAAAATAATTGTTAGCAGGGGTGTTTTCTGAGCCCATAACAAAGATTCATCTGTATAAACTTGGACATACAAACTGTGAAAAGATATATGTTTTATTATAAAGTATAAACTACAAAACACATGAGGTGATTATCAATGTAGATGTTTGAAATTAGCCTTATGGAGAAACACTATTTAAATATACTACCATAATTGTAATACTTCACCTCATATTTTGAAAGTTAATATCCATTTTATAAAGGAATTTACACCATAAATTCACTAACCAAATCATTAAACAAACCAATATTATGAATTGCAATAGTATAATAAATTATTTTGCAGCGCATCAATGACATAACGATTGATTGAATCATAATATTTAATTTAAAAATGTCTAATCTATACAAAATAAAGATAAAAAGTATATAAAAATACCAAAAATAATAAAAATGTGTTTCATAAAAGAAAACCAATTATGCTGGTGAATGATTCTATATACAAAAGATGATTATGTTTAATTTTTCTAAGGGTCTTTTTGTAGATAGAATTATGTATTTATTTGATTTTTCCCAAACTCTCTTCAAGATTATTTTCTATGGAAATTCCATTACTTTCCAGTGTTATAATTTTATAAATACTGTTAATGTATATAATCATTATTACATAACACATTGCATGTAGTCATTGGAGACCGGAAGATAATAGTGCGCCAGGCGGCCCAGTCCCTAAATTAGTTTTTATTTTTTATTAAAATAGATCCCTCTGTACCCGGTACATCAAGACAAAGTCTTACTCTGACCTTCAGTATCGTGATGAAAATGACAGTGATAACGAACAAGCCCTAACCAACTATAAGATTCAACTTGATGATAAAATTTGGAAATTTAATATCAAAGGGAAGATGATCCATTTATTGGTTCAGAGTGCTCCACATGGTCTGTCTCTACTGGAGGTATGAGACCAACTGAATTTGTTACAACTGATACTTTGATAGTACGAATCTCTGGGGGAGGGAAACCACTCCATTTTTTCTACTTTTTATTAGACAATATTATACTGGAAATTTTCTATCTGTAGATTTTCAAATAAGTATGTGTTTGAAGTATATTTCAAACCTTCTTACACTCCTAAATCATGGATAAACTCTTGCATAGAACTATCCGTTCAGAACCTAAAATTTTCATTTTAGTTTCGCGCTGGCACAATACGGTTGAACCATTTACAAGACTATTGGAAGACAGATGTCTTGTTCTATTTCAAAAATGTCTTAGTAGTTACAAGTCTAGGGACAGATTTATGTCATCACATGCTGCTTACAATTTTACAACAGAAATTAGTAATTTCAGAAATTTTATCAGTAATTAACAGAAAGATCTCAAGGACAAAATTCAATGGATTGTTAATTTTTTCAACATTAAAATGAAAAATGTGTATTACCCTCAAAAAGAACTCTGACTGGATGTGGCCATAGTTTTATGGCGAGGGCGTTTTTTCCGCTAATATATTAAAAGTAAGAGACATAAGTACGGTACCAAATTGTCACTCTTACAAAATACCAAGGTTTGATTTTTAATTTTTTAGTGAATGGAGGGTGAAATGATAAACAAGTAGGCGGCAAAGGGCATACCAAATAGGTTGTCATGATGAATGAAAAACTTGGACAGGGACACTTTGTATACATCAATAATTTTTACAATAGTTATTCACTGGCATCCAAGCTCTCAGTGAAGAAAATATCCTCTACCAGTACTTTTATGTGTAGATAGAAAGTATGTCCCACCTGAAAAAAAAAAAAAAAAAGATCTGTTCTAAAGAAAAGAAAAGTCATTACAAGATATGCTAATGGCGTAATGATTGGAAAATTGAGGGATAAGTGTGGTTTCTTATATTTCTACAGAGTTTGAAAATTAAATGATTGAGCTTATCGATAAAAGAGGCTGCACTAAAGAAAAATCTCTTCCAATTGTTAAATACAATTATTGTCACATGAGTGGATTCAACAGGGTTGATCAAATGATGGCTTATTATCCGTGCAAGAGGAAAACACTCCGTTGGTATAAGATCTTTCTACATATATTGCAAATGATCTTCCTAAACTCCCATGCATTGCCCCAAAATAAGCTTTTAAGGCTACAGACAAAAAAGAGGACTACAGACTGATTATAAGAGGACCTTTTCTTGTTCTTGTGATATCTGTAGAATCTTCAACTTAGAAAAGAGGTCCAAAAAATCGCTCAACTAAAGCAACAAGAGTAAGAACTGCCTAACTGGTTTGAAATATGAAAAGGATAAAAAGACAACTTTTTTCTGCGAGTCATGTTCATATAAACCTGGTCTATGTTTAGGCCTGTGTTTTGAGGCCAACCACAACTCTCTCTAAGTAAACTTGATATTGAATGGTTGATAGGGATGTAAATATTTTATTTGTTATAAACAAAAACAATAGCAATCACGCATTTAGTATTAACTAAGGGAGTGCAGTGGTGGCGAGGGACACAAGAGGTAATGGCAATAATCACAAACCTGTGTGTGGTGCGGCCTAGTCACCGGTGACAGATGATTTGTAACAGCTAGTACTGTAAACAATTTTCAGCATCGCACAAGGCAAACTGACCACATTTCATCACTGAATATGTTAAAGAATGAGTATCTATTATATTCAATTTGTTTGTAGCTGGACTTTATTTTGTATGTAAACCATCTTATATAAGCATAAAAGGTAGCTATTTATTATTGATAGTATTTTCCTTGTGTTTAAAAGTGAAAAATCATTAAATCATCATTGTCTTTTTTAAAAAAAAAAACTAGTCCTCGAATACTTTTAATAACATTAGGGTCAGAAGAGAACACGAGTTGGTCAAGAGAGACCTGATAGGAAAGAAAAGAGAAGGATTTAATTTAAGAAAAGAGTCAAATCTACTGGGCGCTCATATAACTTCCCTATATTATCGAGTGGCTAATGTTACTCCATGTCATTTCTAACGTTTAATACAGAATTGGATTTGTTATTTTGTATATATTCATTGCCAACTTTGCAATGTGAAAATATTGAGCTAAACAGAACTTATTTTAAGTACAGTAGAATCCCTCTTAACCAGTCTAGTCGGGACTGACACCCGGGCCGGTTGCCCTTTTGACCGGTTAATCCGAGGTTCCCGTGAAAAATCGGTTTTCGTTCAAAGAAAGCTTATTTAATTAGGTAGCACTAAGAATTATGCAATAAAAATGTTATTGCAACTCATTTTATTGTACATAAATGTATCGTATATATTATGCTATGTATATTATACATCAAACATGAAAATATTAAACACTACAAAGATTTTTACAGATTCCCCTCTGTCAAGTATTTTGACACATTTAACCGCGTCTCAAACCAAACCAACACACGCTTCCAAGAAAACTGAAAAGAAATGTTATATTTTCCATAATGTAGGCTATACTAAATTGATTCGTGGAAAAAAAGCGGCCCATCAAACGTTTTTGTCTGTGTATGTCTGCTATACCGACGGGTGTCAATGCCGCAGTGTTTTTATGCCGCTGCTTTGGTGCCGCCGACAATGCGATACAGCTATCGACAAAGTCCTTTGACTCGCCGCTGCTTTGGTGCCGCCGACAATGCGATACCGCTATCGACAAAGTTGTTTGACTCGCCGCCGCTTTGGTGTTTCAATTACAATTTATTTTCGGAAACTCTCATCCAACCAGTACACTACGATATAGGCCGGTTAATCCGAGGACCTGTTAATCCGAAGCCGGTTAACAGAGGTTCTACTGTATAATGATTTTGTTTCAGTATATACAATATTTCCTAGATTTTGTTGTTTTTATTTGACAAACTGCAATGAGCATACTTGTACTTATACAGAATTTAATTCTTCCTTTATAGCTTCGAGCATCTTCATCTTCAATACACTTTGGTTCATGTTGCTCACAGCTCTGTAAAATTCATAGTCTGGAAATATATAAAATACAGATATAAATAGTGTATGTACACTATATATTGACAAAATAATGTTTTACATATTTTCATAATTATATATAACACTTCTTTTTTTATAATATTAGATAACTGACATTAAATAAATACATATAGGTCATGAAAAAAGCATGCACCGATGTGGGAGATATCATAATGCATCAAATATCGAATATTTTCATAATTTTGTTATTGGTTTAAGATGCAGAATTTGCATGCTTAAATCTTGATTTTTGTTTTGAATACGATTTGTAAACTACGGATAGAAAGAGAAAGATGTGATCTACAGAACAGTGTTTTGTTCGCCCTGTTTGACAGAAAAATAGATTTGTAATCATATGAGAAAAAATGGCGTTGCTTTTACTAAAATCCGCTCAGTTCAAATCTTTGACGTTACGCATAAAAAATATGCGAACTTCAGCAATTTTTGGAATATTATTTATAACTTTTGTGGTTTTTTTATGCATGATTATGTATCTACAGAACATTAGCTTTCCAACACTATTTTTTTTTATTGCGATAGGACGATTCTAAGTGGGCGAAATGTTGAATTGCAAAATACGTGTTTTATAGCCAACTTGTCCGGGAGAATGGGTACGATTTCGGGTCTTTAACCGTTGGAGGGTTAAGAAAATGGTCTTCTAATGCACCTGCTCTACTGAAAGATATTCCGGTAGAATTTCAAGAAAATCCGATATTTCTTCAACCCTTTGATCAACCCCTTCTTAGCATATTATGAATTAAATGGATGCCTACTATGGACGTTTTCTCCTATCAGATTGAAATACCCGATCACTCATACACAAAACGATCACTTCTCTCAATTATTACACGCATATACGATCCGTGCGGCTGGCTTGCCTAGGTCATATTTTTCGCTAAATGCTTAATCCAAATTCTCTGGACGTTAGGCATCTCTTGGGACGATCCGCTTCCATCAAACGTTACTCAAGAATGGCAGATATTCGTAAAGGACTTACCAATTCTACAAGAATTAAAAATACCTCGCTGTCTTAACTTAGACGATGCTACCGACGTACAAATACACGGTTTCTGCGACGCATCAGAGCAAGGATATTCGGCTGTCGTTTATTTAAGAGTTACACAAAGAAACAAACAACATTAAAGTACACTTACTAACTGCGTAATCCAAAGTAGCTCTGCTCAAACGTATTTCGTTGCCTAGATTGGAACTTTGCGGGGCACACTTACTCTCAAAATTAATTAATCACAACTAAAGAGCTAATTAAACCCTTTTTTGAAATTAGTAAGATACAGTGTTGGTATGACTCTACAGTTAATCTTTCGTGGATAGGGAAACCTCCCTACATGCTCAAAGTTTATATCGCTAACCGCATAAGCCAAATTCAAGAGTGGGTACCCCCAGACTTGTGGTACCATGTTCCGACGAAACATAATCCAGCAGACTGCACCACAAAAAACACAACCCCCTCCGATCTTCTTATCCATCCACTGTGGTAGTCCGGACCATCATGGCTGTCACTTCCAGTTCAACGATGGCCAAATACCATCATCCTGGTGTTGGACATTTTGCCAGAAACCAGACCTCAACCCTTTCTCGTGGGATTTTCTACGATCGTCGAGTGGAATCTTATCAACAAATTTTCGTCATGGACAAAACTACATCTTAATTTTAATATTCTTCACCTTACTGGAGAGCTTTTAAATAATAATATATTTGTTGTACTTACGTCTGCTCATCCAAAATTGTTTCAAAGCATTACGGCCGTTTCGACTATTTATTCAGTCATGGTCACATGCGTTATTTTCGGTACTATATATAGCATATATATATACCTCGTCAATATTATTATAAAATCATTTAAAACACTAGTACGTATTTGACACACATTTATTACACTAACACATTTATTTACACACTTTTAATTTCTTTTGAAACATATTTTCATAAAACATAATTTCATAAAAACAGGTCAGTACAGTTTTAATCACAGACGGATACGGTCGATTATGTAAAGTTATTTCCGTATAAACTAAACAAGTGTGTTTTTAAAAGAAATTAAAAGTGTGTAAATAAATGTGTTAGTGTAATAAATGTGTGTCAAATACGTACTAATGTTTTAAATGATTTTATAATAATGTTGACGAGGTATATATATATATATATGCTATATATAGTACCGAAAATAACGCATGTGACCATGACTGAATAAATAGTCGAAACGGCCGTAGTGCTTTGAAACAATTTTGGATGAGCAGACGTAAGTACAACAAATATATTAAAACTACATCGTACCTTGGCTTACGTACTATGCTCCATAAACAACGTTTAAAATGCAGACATAACTTGTGGACCTTTGAACACTTCGGAACTTAAACAGTCAGAACTTAAAATTTTTAAATTAGTTCAACAAATACAGTTTTCGGAAGAAATTTCCAAATTAAATTTAAATAAAATCCGCACAAATAAATTAAACCGACTCAACCCTTTCTTGGACGAAGACTTGATTTTAAGAGTCAGAGGGAGACTCAAACACGCACCTCTCACCTTTAACGCAAAACACCCTATCTTACTACCAAAAAGGCATCATGTCATGCAATTGTTGATACATCATTATCATGTCAAGTATTTACACGCAGACCCACAACTACTTCAGGCTACACTCGCTCAGAAATTCTGGATTTTATCTGCAAGAAACGCCATCCAATCATGCATCTTCAATTGCATCTCCTGCTTCAGAGCAAAACCTAGAAACACATTTCCGTTGATGAGCAACCTTCCATCTTCACGACTGACTCCTGCCAACGTACAGGAATTGACTTCGCCGGACCTTTCTTCGTCAAGGTTCATGCGCTGCGCTCCGCCAAGATCATCAAAGTTTATCTGAACATCTTCATAGGTTTCGCTACCAAGTTTCAAAGGTGCTGCATCAAATCTTCACAAGGCATATCTTGCATACAAAAATTTACCAAAGAACAAGGTCATTACAAACTGCTCTGTTTAATTTTGGTAGAATGTATGTGTACATCAAAATATATATCAAAAACTGTCACAGATATAAGCATTTCGAATACATAGTGTAAAAGCGGATGAAAAACTGTATGAAATGTTGTCAACTTGTAGTATTTCCCTGAGTATTAAAATTTACAAAAAAATATATGATCAAATAGTATACATTTTCTTATATGATGACTTGCCATGACGTGGTTCTCTCTAATGGGGATATAGAGCAAATTTATAGAATTTTTATAATTTCTCGTTTTACTTTTGGCACAATCTGTTGAATGAATATGAAAGCTTAAAAGATAACGATTTCAACGAAAAGAAAGGATAGAGGAAGATGAGATGAGGAAATGGTCATCATATTCTGGAGTAAAGCAGAACCAAAAGAGACATGTATTTTTTAATTTGGTTCACATGGCCCTCACAAAAGTGTGGCTACCCAGTTCATACTCTACTCAAGTAGTTGTCAAATAATATGAGACTTAAAACAATTTTGGTCTGGGAAGAAATTTTAAATCTAAGGGTTACTTAAGGTATCACAAACAACTTGTCTCTATTTCAAGGTGAGTGTAATTTGGAAAAAAATAGTTGTGTACAATTTTTTTCATTATTAAAGTAATTGCAAAGAAAATTAAAATGTAAAAAATAATTGGGGTTTATTGAAGGAGTTGTTACATAACCTCAAAGTTTTATTTGTCTATTTTAAACAATTAGTTTGTATAATTACAACAAATTAATTAGTTTGTATAATTTATTTAATTAGTTTGTATAAATAAATTAGTTTGTATAACAAAGTGTATTATTTATTATGGTAGCATATGTTTTACTAGGCTAAGAGTTAAATTTAATAAAACTGATATTTCAGATGGATAAAGCATACAAAATTCTGGTTTGGTTTTATTTATATATATATATATATATATATATATATATATATATATATATATATATCCAAAACTATAATAGTTAGAATAATTAGGAAAGCACAGAAAGAAAGAAGATGAAAAAACTATGAAATAGTGTTACTTTAGATTTGTTAGACATATATATGGGCTTGTGAAAATTAGACGAATGGATGACATAATTTGTCATTTAGTTTGCTGTGGAACTAGTTCATTAAAAATACAGAAACTTTATCAATTTATTAAATGTTAATTTATTAAATTGTTAACATTTTATGAACTTTTGTTTGTATGTATATGAACATTTAAAACAGTATAAAAATTATTGTGATCTAATTATTTTTATTAGGGGTAAATGTTGAGTGGAAAAAAGTGATTTAGCGATAATTAATCTGCTCATTTGAGCAGGTTAACAGTTAGAGGGTTTTAATAGATTGCTTTATAACCATTTAAACATAATTTGTATATTTTAACCATGTGCTTTAAATATTTGGCTTAGTCTGTTTTATTTACCGTAAAATGCAAGTTGTTTCACAGGTACAAATGAGTGCACAGCTTTGCTCTTCTCATTCTGTCTCTTCAAACACTCTTCCAATTCTGATAACCACGATAAACTTGAGGTTTTTCTAAAGTTGACAAAAATAAGCACAATTGAGCTGCTAATGGGTTTTACAAAACCAACCTGCAGGAAATAGAAATGTATAAGAAGAATGTAAAATTAAAAAGCAGTAGTACTATTTTTGTTTGTTTTGTTTAACAGATAAAAATCCATTGCACCCCCTTCACAAAATTGAGCACAAAATGCTCCACATTACAAACCTAATAAATAGACTTATAAAATAAAAAAAATAAGATAAAATTTGAACAATATTAACAACACTAAAACTACTGTTGGTTGCAAAAGTATGTATAATCAAGTACAGATGTTAAAATAAATTCGACTATACCATAATTTTCCTTGTTCAATTCTGCATTGATTGATGTGATTGTATTTGGGGGAAAAAACTGGTAGTTAATGTTTTAGAAACAAAGTAAGGAAAGAAGTCAATTACATTAAAATTTCCACAAAGTATATTAATTCTCTTTAAACTGACTGGCATGTCTTAGATGAAATTTAAGCATCTGATACTGTCATATTCTGTGGAACTTAAATTTTGATTCTGAAATACAAAAGTTTGCAAATCCGAAAAGAACTGGAACTCTCATCATGAAGAAATAGGTCATTATCAACTCATTTAATAATAACTGTCCTATTCAGTCCATATCCACAAGAAGGGAAGCTAAATGGTGGAAAAGAGAATTCGATAGGAAAAGACAATTACAAGGCGATTATTTAATAAAGCTAAGAAAACAGGTCAGGGGGCAATTATAATAAATCCTTAACTGAATACAATACTCTATTAAGAAGATATTATCTTAATAATGTTTTATTATTATATTAATAGTTTATACTCTATTAAAAATCAAGTATCTTAGGTTAAAATAATATATTTCATTTACAATTGACAACTTTACAAAACGATATAATTTTCGGATGACCGAATCAAAATATTAATTGAAAAATGAGGTTTACCTAATTTTCATTTATTGATATGGTTACAATCTAAAATTCGACCTGATGAAATTGATCTCATCATTTGTGAAGAGCTCCAACTGAAAATGTCGACCCATTATTATATGAAACTGTTTGTAAAAATATGTGTCACGGTCCATGTGGTCATGTTAATAGGTCATTATCATGCATGATAAATGGAAAATGTTCAAAACAAATATACTTGAGCATTCATTATAGATACTCGAACTGCAGATGACGGTTATTCGACTTATAACAGAAGTCCAGAGGACGGAGGTCATACAACAATATTAAATATGCAAGGTAACATGTATGATGTTAATAATATGGGGTGTTTCATATTACCCGATATCGGCATGTTGTTTTAATGCCCACATAAATATTGAATTATGTAACTCTGTGCAGAAGTTACACATATATATATATAATATATATAATTATATATTTGCAAATATAATTGAAAATGAAAGAGATGAATAACCAGTATATTAATTATCAATATACCGGGCGGACCATAAGTCAGTGTTCAAAAATGTGTTTAGTACAATAATACTTAACAAATGAAAATACAATTTTATTATTAACACAGATATATATGTTGTTGTTGTCCAATGGCTTTCTCTGGCTCACGCCATCTTTGATCTTGCTTCCCAGTAGAGACCAGGGAGGTCTTTTTCCCTCAGATATATATGTAGAATAAGATATATATATATATATATATATATATATATATATATATATATAGTTTACTAAGTGAATAATATTGGGGATATTGTAGATGTATTGGAAATTCAAAAATCGCCAAATTACCTCAGACATATATATATATATATATATATATATATATATATACCGGATGGGTCAAAAGTTAGTTGTCACTAGCAATCCTTAGACTTTGTTTTTTTGCCTAGAGTTGTAGTCAGTTGTGAACTTGACTAGTGTGTAGTACTCATAAGTCATTTGAGGTTTATATTGTAGTCTGAGAAACAATGAATAGAAAGTTAACTATAGAACAGCGTGTGTTTGTTTTGCAAATATGGTGGAAACATGACCATAATTACAGTGATGTTTGTGGAATTTTTTCCAAACATCCAACCTTCATCTCAGCAAGGTATTCGCAAATTAAATTTAAGATTTGAAGAGACTGGGTTTGTAGCGGAGCTTTCTCGTTCAGGTAGGCCAAAATCTGTTACTACAGAAGAGAATCATAATGTTATCGCTCAATGTTCCGACTAAATCTCAAAGTAAAGTGTCTAAAGAGTAAGGAATAGCAAGGACAAGTCTATGATGGATTCAGAAAAAGCTTAAATTGAGACCATATAGACCTACTTTACTTGAAGGCCTAAGTGAATATGATCTGGACAGGGGTATGAAATTCTGTGAGTTGTACACAATTCGACAACAAGCATTCTTTGGCGTGTCGAAGCGACTTTTCAAATGAATGGCAGAGTTAACAGACACAACTGTGTTTTCTGGGATTCTACAAATCCCTATGTGGCGATGAATAAATAAATTTCCCTATGGGCAATAAATTTCTGAGTCATTCCTGTTTAAAGAGTTTCATATTTTTCTCTTAACGATATTTTGATCCTTTTAGAATTCTTTTCCTTTTTATTTTGGATTTTTGTTCTCCAAGTGTTGAAACGAAAGAATTATAGTTTTTTGGTGTAGACCTTTTCTTAGCAAAGTTATTTGTTGTCAAGATTTACTGATTTTCCTCTTAACTTTGTTAGTTAAAAATCTCCCCCCCCCCCTAATCCATATATATCTGCTTCTTTTGTTTTAAACTATACATATACAATAGCTTAACCTATTACCATTAAAAAATTTACATTTTTCAACTAATTAAGCATTTTTGATTTTTGACTTGGTGTTTTAACTATTACAGTAAAGTTACTAAATTTCTTTGGTCATTAAACCTGCTAGAGAGATAATGAGTAAAAAATATTTTAACATTTTATAAAATAACTTGGTATTCCCAATAAACAACTACCAGTTCATATAGGATTGTTCTTGTTCAGACTTGGATATAAAAATATCCCTTTTTGTAAGAAAATCCCTTTGACTTACTCTGAATTATGACTTTATACATTTTTTATTTTATTAAAAGTTAAATTTTTGTTTGTTATATAAGATATCATTGAATAAATGAAACCGCCTCACCATGTGCATATTATCCATGACTTCATTTCCAATATTTATCCAAAAATTGGCATTCTTTTACAAAAACCATATCATTTGCTTTGTGAAAGATCTATTATAATTCCTCATAATATTTTTACATTTCAAATGAATATTATTTTAGAAAAAGTTGAAGAAAAAGTATGGAATATCAATCTATAGTTTCTGTAATCAATACTGAAGATGCGGTCGATTATCCTCCATAACTTTTGAATTCTTTCAATCATCCAGATTTTCCAGAACATAGTCTGCACTTTAAACTGGTCGTTCTCATTATTTTGTTATGAAACCTTAACCCCCAAGATTATGCAAATCAAGGTTGCAAATCAAAAGTATGTGTAATAAAATTATTGTGGCTACTATTTTAAACAGATCAAGATGCAGGAGGGTATGAGGGGTCTCGTACCACGCATTTCATGACCTCCACAGATTTAATGTTTTAATTTAAGATGCTACAATATCCTATACAACTTTCTTATGGCATGACAATCAATAAAATGCAAAGCCAGACGTTTAAACACATGGGTTTGATTTATGATCAGACTGTTTTATGAGTCGCCCGGTCACAATAAGTATATTTCATTACATATTTAAAAATTACTCAAATAATGGTTAAATTGTTGTTTTTATGCATTGGAACATTACTTTAACCTCATTTCATTCATGTTTAGTATTATACTAAAATGTAAAAGTAAAATGGAGTTTGTAAAAACAGAATATTGTGATATCAAGTTTGAGCACCAAATGTTATCAATAATCCATTTAATTTAAATTCCAAGAAATCAATTACTTCATAATTTGAATACTAACTGTTATAAATGAATTTCATATTTAAATTTTAACACTAGAACAATCACACTGTTTTTTTTTGACATTATTTTTCATATAATAACAACAAACAATACTATATTTTTATTATAGAGGGGAAAACAAAATTTGAACTAATATATGTTTAATCTAAACGTAATTCTAAAATGTGACACTATTCTTTCTTGGCATTATTCATTTATATTGTTTATGAAAAAAATTAACTTGTGCAAACAGAACAGATTAATTTCAGATTTTGAACAATTTGCAATAATTTAGTATGCTTAGTAGTAAATCCAAGATAGTTTAGCTTAATAGCAATAACGTGGATACTCATTATTTTTCTTGAATGATTTTAATCATTATATGAAAATTCTCGGTCTTACTCTCATTCTTGTCTAAATAATGCAACTCTAGTTCCTAAACCTGTACGTATGGTTTTTCTCCATCTTGATTATTTGTGCTAAAAATTTTCTCGTTCTTATCTTGAAATAAAACAAATCCCTCATGTACACTTTTAATTGTCTCAATTTATTTTGTTTATAAACTTTGAGAAAAAGTGTATACAAATTGTTAGAACTGATTTTGATAAAATCAATATGACAGCCACCCCCAATTTTTGAGTTATTAAAATAATTTTCAAGAATATACTAAATATTGAACCCACATACTAAATTTGATTAAAATCAATCAAATAAAATTTGAACTGTAAAGAAATGATGGAGAGATGAAAGAGAAATTATTCCAAAAACTATGATTTTTTTTATCGTGCCAAGTTCAAATTCAACATTTATTTTATACATATATGTTTGGATGACCATATCAACTATTTTTTTATATACTACAACTGCCAATTAAAAATGAAACTCACGTGACCAAAGGAATTTGCAAGAAGGAAGACTAGGCCAACTGTGAACTGTGTGAGTAAAGGCAAACCAATGATACAAAGTGAGTCATCATCCATCAATTCAGCAACCACTGTGGAGATGTCAAACACACTATGTCTTTGTGCCTCATCCACATTGGTCTCCCATAAATGATGAGATACGTCACACTTTTTGTAGATAGGGAACAACTCTGGTGGGTTGCTAAAACAAAGTATGTTTAGTTTAAAAGACAGGTTGAAGGAAATTTAAGATTTTCATATATAAATAAATATATCACTATATAACGTGCTCTTACAAAAACTGATTTCGTCACTTTTTTACCATAGCTCACAGCAACAAATTATAGCATTTGGTTCTGAGTGCTAAATACACTTATGGGCGTATAGTAAAAAAAAGTTTTTATGAGTTTTTAGGTCAATTTTATTTTGTATAAGCATGTGTGTCTGTCTGTCTGTCTGTGTGTCTGTCTGTCTGTCTGCCTGCCTGCCCGTCTGTCTGTGTGTGTGTGCGCACGCGTGCGTGTGTGTGTGCAAACACACAAAAAACAAAAACAAAATTAGAAAAATTCTAAAAGCATGTGAATGCCTGAATTTGCATATGTGCTTGGATGCATTCTTTTGTTTATTTAGGGAATTAAAACTGCCTTTTATTTACAAGCCCAATTATGAACATAAAACTGGAAAAATTAAAAAAAATCCTAGGTCAATATACAGTGAATCTGTTCCTTCGAACTTAAAAGGACCCAAAAAATTTGAATTATCCAAAACCTTGAATTAAATGTTAGGTGTTAAGAAGGGTGGCAGAGGATGATAATCACATCTACATCTAAGGAAGCTAACCTCAGGACCGCTATGCATGAGAAAAAGCCACAACCAGCTCGAGGTGACCCTGCTTTAACTAAACATAGCGGATCTAGACCTGAAGGATGATAAACATTCCCCAATCCAAGGTGTCTATCCAAGGCAAGGGCAATCCTAAGGTTAATTCCGCGCCGATGGATGAATTGTACAAGGCAAAACAAAAATGATAAAGCACTTATAATTTCACAAACAACAATTTATTGCTACAGCTGTTTCGCCGTTAGGCATCATCAGACAACTAAGAACTAAAAAACAGATCAACTTAACACTAACATCTAGGAATGAAGGTGGGGATGAAAGCAGAGGTAGGGCAATGACCTGGTATTACCTGAAAGGCACATGGATAAGAGAAAGTTTTCAAACAATGGGTTTTAACAAAGGGGATGGGTTATTGACTTGTTCATTCAGGATAGAAGCATGGCATTTCAAAACAGATCTGTTAATTTCTAAAATTTCCAAACTATTTAATTTCCTACTTTTCTGTTCTATGTGTAAAACTTTGACATTAGAATTGTACAAGGGTGATTGTGGATCAAATGGAGGACCAGGAGACCCTTCATAGTAAATAGCCACTTTTTAAAATGTTGAAACTTGTGGTAACATTTATGGATTCTTCCGCAAAGTAAACAAATTAATAATAACGGCGTGCTTAGACATTGTTATTGAGAAGGAAACAGAAATAACTTCAGTTGGGAAGGCCAATGAGCTATACCAAATTGAAATCTCATCAGATAAAGTAATTGGACAATGCCCCTGAGGATAATCCAGTGTAACCTCCACGCTGTTTCTGCAGTCTTCTGTCAAGATTTGCCATTGCAAAGCGACGGACAGAGCAGATGCACAAATGACAAAAAAATTCATCCTAGAGGATATTGTAACAAATTATGGTATACCAACGGAGGTGCAAACAGATCAAGGGACCATTTTGTGGCGGACACCCTAAAATAATTATATAAGGCCATGGGAATTGTACAACAAACCTCCACTGCATAATCAAAGCATAATAGAAAAATACAACAACTCACTTATTGACATGTTAAGGTGTTAAGTTAACGATAACCAAAACGAGTGGCATAGGTTAATAATTTTCGCATACAATTCCGGAATAGATGCCTCTACTGGATATTCACCTTATTATCTATTGCACGAGTTTGAACCAAACCAAAATATAGATCTGGCTTTACTTCCCTCCATTCCTAGTTAAGATTTATTATCAGTATTACAACCAAAGTACAAGAGGATCTTCTGCGAATATTGGCAAAACCCAGCACATAAATACAATAAAACAAGAAAACTTGAGGTTTACGTATTGGTGAATTAGTCCTACTGAAAGAAGCAAAAAAGCCCAGTAAACTGGCAGATCAGTATACAGGGCCATATCAGGTTCTTAGGAAACTTTTACCATAGGATTATGAGCTGCAGTTGTGCAAACAATGCAAATGGGTAGAGGATGTAGTGAACTTAACTCAACTTAAAAAATACAGTGTATGTACGATATTCAAAGGTTAAATTAAAAATAAACACAACATACAAACTATGACAAGTATTGTTAGATTTTAGATGTAAGACATCATTGTGTCTTACTTTGTATTATATATAAGTAATCAAGTAAAAATAACTAAGGTTTTAAATATTATACTTTGTTAAAATAAATTTGATACAGCTTATATACTGTGTAAAACAGATAAATATTCTAAATACACTCGATAGACATCAGAGCAAGCATAAACAATTATTATAGCAGAGTACAAATACCAAGTTTGGTAGAAAATCGAGGTCAGACTCAGAAAGGAGTTATCGATGGTTAGTTGTTGACAGCTGGAGTTGGCACGAAGTTGCTGGGAGATCAGTTGGTAACAGAAGAGACTGGACCAGTGCGAATCTGAGCTGGAAAATGACCAGGATACTGTCACGGGATAAGATCGCTAATCGGAGAGAATTGCAGCATCATCGCAAGGAGAAACAATTGTAGCTCATTTACATTATTAAATATTTTGTAACTTTAAGCTTTTGGTTTATTTTATCCTTGAAAGAGTGTAATGTTGAATGTTGATATTTAAGCGTACTAGAGATAATGGTCATGCATTAGAAATGTTTTACATGTATTAGAATCATTAATAATGAACTAAAGAAATTGTCAATACAAACATTTTTAGCTGAATCACTGATTGGCCAAATCATTTTGTTTTGAACTCGACTCCCAACAGCTGATTTTATAAATCTTAACTACAGTGAAAAATGGGTTAAAATTGGCTACAAAGTTGATGTTTAAAGTCTACATAATATTTTGCTGATAACACAAAAACAGAAGAATACTTATTAAAAATGTAAAATATAGATAAGACGTTAGTTTCCAGTTTAACAATCCTCAATTAATTTCGATTTTGAAACAAAAAGAAATAAATTACAACGATTCTGAAACATAGTTTTCTGTTAGTTTTTTAGTCATTCAGTTATTATTATATTTTTTTTTTACAAATTATGAACAAACAACTATCCAAATAAATTGTACTCTTATTAAAATAAGACGTAAACTGTATTTTCTCATACTATAGGAGACAGTAAAATGTGTGTAAATTAAAAGTTTTTGGTATTGAGGCACATAGACCTGATAACAAATGGCCATTCAAGGGCAACTAATTCTCCCACCTCATTTGTACTAGGGTTAACACTAGTGATTGTGATAACAACTTCTTGTCTAAATCGATAAATTTTACTCTTAAAAGATATTTTTTTGTTAATAAAATGTGGAAATAAAATGGGTTTGTTATCTAATTTCACATCAAAGGAAGAATGCATTCATTTTGTTGTTAGATCGAAAGTGTCAATTTCCCACCAATGACTGACACTTCGGCTTTCCTTCTACACTGGTTTCTTCTTATTGCCTATTTAAAACCAAAAGATTGAGATAATACTGATTATATTTCAATCTAAAATTTATTGGAAGCTTAAAAAAAAAAACTTGAGCTGATAAAAGTTCGAGCTCACTAAAGTCTCGATAAAATCTCAAGATCACAAAACGGCTTGAAGTAAACTTCGGCTTGAAACAAAGCTCAAGTTTAACTATAATTAAAAAACCTGGGATTGCACTGCCACGTGAGAAGCACTCGCTAATCCACAAATACAGTGGATAACATCATGTAATCGCTGCTCGGTAAACCAAGTTGAGGGGTTAAATGACAACATCAAAATATTGAAATAATCACACTGAGAAAAGAATCTCTGTTCAGAAATCTGTTCTTTGAAGAAGATGTATTCTTACTAGGAATTTTATTACATATTTATGTGTTGATAAATCCACACATTATTACCGTTTAATGTTAATAACATAGTCTAAATATTATGTCAGATACAATTGCAAAACTTAGCATTATATTTTCTAAATTTCAGTTTAACTTACTTGTCTATATGTTTCCTATTGACTAGAGCTTTAACTTCAAGATAAAGCTTTAGAATCTCTCGTCGGCAGAATCTAGATTGTTTAATAATGTCCACAGACTGGCCCAGCTGGATTTCCAGCTTTGGTAGGTTATGAACTTTTACCTGTAAGAAACAAAGAGAACAATATTACATAACTACACTTACCACACAAGTGCACAACTAACAATGCCACTTTTGTACACATACAAAATTAGTCTTCTTTGTTGATTCAGCACTATAAGATATTGGGTATGTATATAACTTGACCAACATGTAGGAGGCTCTGGAAATAGTCATACATATTTTCATTGTACCATCAATTCTTTCGAGAGTGTTGTGATGTGGGGATCTGTGTTCAGTTTCAAGTGCAGAGTTACACGCCTCCACTCAGTGCATAGTGTCCAACATATAGGTGAGGCTGAACTCTCTGGGATGCGGCAGAAGTGTAAAGCACTATTTATCTCAACCCAAGGTAGAACTGCATATACCGAGGGCTGTATGGATAAGGAAGAACTTGGCTTTTAACATCCAGACTCTGGATACTAGTCTTGTTTAATTAGAATTACCCATCCCTGCCGAGCTCTGCATGGTTAAACTGTTTACTTCTTTAGTTACTCGTGGGATTTAATGGATAGTAATAAACCATTAAATAGAAACAAAACTGACCTTGGGGAACTTGCGAAAGGCAACCCGGAGACTGACAACAAAATTGAAGTAAAAGAACTTGGGCTTTTATCTAACCCCATGGAACCCACTTCACAATCTTTGCAGCACAGCAGGATGTAGGATGTCTTGGAGGACTGATTCAACCTGCAATATGTTTACGGTCAACGTCAACACCAGTGTGATTAACTGTTGAAAAAAACTGCTAACGTTAACCTGCCAGGCAGAACAGAAGACCAAGCGTCTTTGTTCAGTGTGCACGTGTTCAGTGAGAAATGAGAAGGCTCTAGTCATCAATAGACTGTTGCCTGTTTCTTAGAATATAAAACAAACCTAACCTAAAAATTTAACCATTTATATTACTTAATAATTAATTATTACAATTACCAACTACAGATTTATTATTGGTTGGAGATGTCCCATGCTTACAATTTTTCGATTATTTATTATTATTTTGATTTAATATAACAAATTTAAATATGAAAATATTGCATTAATTTTAAATTTGACTGTTTGACTGTGTGTTGAATAGATTGATATTGTACTTGTCTTGCATACTTTATACTTATATGTGTTCTATATGACATAGTTTTTAATTTTAAAACATGAAAGATTACTTTATGGCAGCATGGTTAAACAAAGCTGTACCAAAATTCTAACATTTTGGTCAAACAATGTTTCAAAAGTTTTAAAAGTGAAACTTTACAGATTAAATGTGATCAAACTTACCTCTACATGTGCAATTTCATCTGGATATTCCCATAATCCAGAAAGTTCTTCTATTTTCTTTAAAAGACATTTTAGATTTTGAGTTGGTTCCATTTTCATTTTGCGTTGCAAATCATTAAATGTTCCTTCATGTAGTCTAACTCCTGAACATGCAATATGTGTTGATTTCTATAAAATAAGTCAATTGTAATTCGGTTATTTTCAGTTATGTTAAAAACTTAACATCACAAACTGAGAGACTTTGGCAAAATATTTACATTGGTTAGGAATCACAATATCATTGGGTAAATAGATCAGCCAGGTTAAATGTAAAAATCACGCAGCAACATTTTCATAGTAATGAGTAAGATTTGGGACTAAAGAATTTTCAAATTTCATTCACTGAAATAACCTATAAGTCAATATGTCAATAACCCATATAATCAAATCTGGTGGAACCCACCATTAAAAATTAAATTACAACAAAAGGTAATTCCCAAGTGTGATATGATGTGTGCACCTAAGTTTCACATGATGAAGTCTTACAATGGCAATAATTTTAATCTCCCCTATTTTTATTACACTCTTTAGCCAATTTGATAAAAATCTACTCATTATTTAGACAAAACTTACCATGAAACAATAATTATGTTGTCATTAATTCTTAAATAATCTGTGACTATTACTTAAACTCTCTCAACCATTATTTGGTCCAAGTCTAAACATTTTGTGGTACATCCACCTTTCTTCAAGCTTTAAAACTTTGTCACCCGTCCTTGAGATAATCTATAGAAATAGCACCAAATAAGCTTGCCGGTCGGTCAAGATGCGCAGAAACTCATTTTCGTAAGGAAGTGGAGGGAGTTAGTAGTTGGGGTGTCGACATATTGTAAACATCGGTCCTCGCTACTGGCTTATGCACATGGCCATACATCTCATCATTGAATTATGTTCATTTAATTATGACAATGACTTCTATTTCTAAATTGAAGCATTGAAGTTCAACCTTCTTTACTAATTTGTAAATACTGTAATGCAATAAAAAATTTCAATTTCAAATATGTAGGGTACAAAACATAGTGTCTTTTTTCTATTTTCTTCTTTATGACACTCTGCAACATTGTGTAATGATTATTATTTCTAAATAGTGTTTGAAATATCGTTATTACAACATACCCTCCCAAATTGGGGGGGGGGGGGGGAAATAACATGTTTTTATTTGTTAGATATGAACCAATTTTAAGAACTTCTGAATAAATAGTTTGATTTAACATGATTAATTTTCAACGACTAATTAAATTTATTATTATTAATAAAATAGTTATTCTTTATAATCAAGGATACGTTATTAAATGGGCATAGCTTCCTAGTTATGATATAAAAGTTAATAAATAAAACATTAAAAAACTATACATATGTTTAGATTTTGTATGGATAGGAAACATAGGTTTACCTTGGAAAGTGGCCCTTGTTATTAACCTAGTAGTACACAAATAGAAAATCACACAAGCACCACAAAGTTCATATTAAACAAGTTATTAGCCAGGCTAAACAGACCAAAAGTACGAGTAAAGGAGGAATCAAAGGGGTGAAACCTCTGTTGTTAGTCTTAAAATAAATGACAGTCTTCTCCAACAGAAACATAGCTTAACCCATTACGGATCGCGAAGCTTAGCGTCCGCCCGGGCCTAACGGTACGAGTTAATTCCACAAAACGGCGCAGCACCGGCCGACATCGTTCGCTCGCAAATTCTACATGTTTTGTTGTTATGTACGTTACATAAACATAACACAGACCATATTAGACTACAACATAATTATATTATACTGCAAAATATATAAAAACTAATGTTACATACATAATATTTTACTTACGTTTTTTTGCGTGTACTAGCTGATTGATGTTAGCTGGATCAAATGTATTTCACAATAAATAATTACTTCTAGAAGGAAAAAATAAATTTCTGTGATTTTTTATTTTTTTTAGAAACATTTTCACTGACCTTTTTTTTACGCTTACGTTGGGCTAACGGCGCAGTAGTAGTTGTAGTAGGTGGACTGTTGTCGGAGTCATTGATGAGGATCGACGGATCAGCAGCGGTCGAGAGACCAGGTTGAGCGGTCGAAGGGCCAGGTTGATGTTCAACGATTGTTGGGTGGAAATTAAATATAATATTTTCTACATCCGGTGGTGTTCCAGGAATAAAATCGGAATCAATGTCCCTTAGATTAGAAGTCAGTTCGTCACTGTCAGAGTAATTCTGTAATCTAGGACAAATACGGAATACAGAACCATCTTCACTCACTATATCACTTTCAAAGTCACTAAGTTCACTTTCACTTTCGCTACGCAATAGTATTCGATCTAATTCAGACGATCGTAAATTATCCGCCATTTCACTAATATTCACACGAACGAAAAATAACACGACCGAACGCAAAGACTGAACTCCCCTAACTAGTCTCAAACAAATAAATTATTGTTATTGTTCGAAACAGAGAAATGTTTTGAAGGAACTGTCACAGAGATAAGATAAGCGGACAACAAACTGATAAGCGCTCGACACATCTGAGTGCATTTTAACAGCAAACATTGACCTTAGATGACGCATTGAAAACAATACGTCAATGTCACGTCGTTGAGCTATCAGTCCACATGTGTGCGGGACGTGATCCGCAATGGGTTAAGTTCTGTAACTAAATAATAAAGCATCATTTTTAACAAATCATTAATTTTCAAACATTAATAGTCGATTGATTTGATCAAAGTGATAATTTTAAATGACCAAACCTAAATAGTTTATCTTAGTTTCAAAATAGTGGTATTTAAACTTCATAAATAACCTACACCTGATCGGCTAGCTAGAACACCATTTTTTCGTAGATCTCACTGGCAAACTTATTTGGCACTAGTTCTAATAGATATCATCATTCTGAAAATGATCTAAAATACCATAGTCAAAAACTGTCAAATACACAATACTATTAAAAATACCTCACATTCACAACACGTCCTTGCTACATATTTGTAAACTAAAACACAACAGAAATATATAAGAACAGATCTTACCAAAATATCATTGCCTACTAACATCTGATGAATACCTATACGTCGCAATCTATAAAAAGGAATGAACTCATTGGCCACTCTCAGACAGGCTTCTTCTACCATGGCCTCATCGTTTTTTGAAAATGTTTTAAATGTTCTCACATTAAACTGTATCACCATTATCTGAAATAAAATATATAACCTTAAAATACATATAAACTTTTAATTCAAAGTTAATTTCAAGACTAGATGAATCATTTAATAGACTTCAGTCCTAAAACCTGGACAAGCTTATGTTATAATTTAATTCTGCAATATCAACAGCTATGGTACTTACACTGAGTTTTAAATTTTAATTAAGTTTCCTATATATTATATATATATATATTGTCAGAAACATTAAATTCATTTAAATATAACAATAGCAGGCATATAATAGAATAAAAACCACAATTTATGATCTGATTTGACAAAAACATAAATTTACTATACCATTTTTATGTTTCAGCTAAAACATTATGTACTTAAATTAAGTTTAAAAAAAGGAAATTATTTTGAAACAAAACAACTGAAGAAGTTAAACAGGCGAAGCTAAGAATGACAGATTTGTATTTAATAAAATTTACTTTCAAGAGTGACATAAAGTACCAAATCGGACATAAAGTGGTTTCTTCCTAGATATTTTGCCTAAATACAACTATTTTTTTTTTTTTTTTTCTTTATATTTATTTATTTCATTTCAAATTATACATTAAAACTAGTCTTACAGACTAACCATCAATTTGCCTCTAAATTGTATCTTATATCCAATAAGTCTCTAAATTGTATCTTATATCCAATAAGTCACCCACCAGTGACCCAAAGTTATTATATCACCCAATGTTTACCAACAACCAAACACTTAGACTAACTCAAAAGGTTTTGTTCTCTTCAGTCTTCTGATTAAATCGCGGTTGTCAAGAAGTTGTACTGCCTCCTCATTTACATGATGTTTCAAACGAGATTCGTGCTTCACAGCAAACCTTTTTATTTCAGTAGAAACATCTGGAATTCCAAGATCCCTATGTAAATCAATATTTCGAATGTACCATGGAGCGTTGACCATGTTCCGTAATACTCTATTTTGAAAAGTTTGGATCTTTTCAATGTGGCATTTTTTGGCACAACCCCAGAGTTGTATACCGTATACCCAGACAGGTTTCAAAATCTGATTATAAATTAATATTTTATTTTGTATTGACAATTTAGACTTACGTCCCAAAAGCCAATACAGCTGACTGTATTTGATTTTTAGTTCAGTTATTTTCTTTTTTACGTGTTCATTCCAATTTAACTTGGTATCCAATGTCATACCCAGGTACCTTGCTGTATTTTCACATGGAATTTCAACTCCATTCAGTTTTACTATACAATGATTCTTTATATTTCTATTTGTGAAATTGATGTGAGCAGATTTCCTCTCATTTATCTTAATTTTCCACTTCTTAGTCCATTGATAGATGCTATCGCTTGCTTTTTGAATTCTGTTGGTAGCTTCTCCTAAGCTTTTGCCAACTGCCAATAAGGCAGTATCATCTGCAAATGTAGCTACAGTTACATTTTCTATTTGTGGTAGATCACTTGTATAGAGCAAGTACAATATAGGGCCCAATACGCTACCCTGAGGTACACCAGCATTCATCTCTCTTAGTTCCGAATATTCATCTTCCTGTTTAACTCTAAATAGTCTGCCAGATATGTATGACGTTAACAGATCCACATATTGTTTTGGTAGTACTTTGTTTAATTTATGGATAAGGCCCTCATGCCAAACTTTATCGAAGGCTTGTGCCACGTCTAAGAAGATGGCAGAACAAATTAATTTTTCTTCTAATGCTTTTTCAATTATATCTGTTATCCGATGGACTTGGTCTATTGTTGAGTGGCTCTGTCTAAAACCAAATTGATGGTTTGGAATTAAATGTTTACATTCTATGATAGGTTTTAGTCTTTTTAGCAGTAATTTCTCGAAAACCTTTGAAATTATTGGTAGCAATGAAATAGGCCTATAGGATTTGGTATCATTTGGTGGTTTACCTGGTTTTTGAATCATGATGACTTCGGCTACCTTCCAAATACCAGGAACATGTTTTAATCTGAATGCTGCGTTTATTAAATAGGTCAATAACACCACACCTTTCCTGGGCAGCTGCTTCAAGATCTCTCCTGTAATGAGATCAAAACCTGGTGCTTTTTTAGGATTTAGGTTAGTCTTAATCTCGTTGAAAACTTCTTTCCAAGTAACTAGTTTTATATTTGTTTCTTCGAGAATTTCATTACCCTCTATCATGTCAACTGAGAAAATGTCATGAGGTTGGAATATTTCAGCCAAACAATCAGCAAACGTTTCTGCTTTCTGCCTGTTATTTTTTGCCCAGGTGCCATCAGACTTTTTTATTAAATACAACTATGAAATTATTTTAAAATAATTGTTCTCGTAGTTTAAAGATAAAAAACCCCTCCATCACCATCACGTTATATAAAAAGAATATAAAATAGAGACTCATAGCCCTCGAACACTCTAATAGCACCAGGGTCGGAAAAGACCAAAAAATGGTCATGAAATGAACCCGATAGGAAAGATGAAAGAGAGGGATCTAACCCAAGACTACATGAAAGGAACTATAGATCCAGCTAGGTTTCCTTGAGATTGCCAAGCTCGTACTCACAAGTGAGTCCCTGACGGTAAAAGCTCTCTAATAAAAAGCTGATTATTGCCAACTTATTATTATTATTAAATATTCATGACTATGATCTCAATGAAATGTTATAATAACATAAACTGAACCCTTAATTACCTGATATTTCATAAAATAAGAAGCACATTGGTAAGCAGAATGTATAAACTCAGTTTCAAGTGATGATCGTGGAAATAGAGCTTTCTTTGTGATGTCTCTACCTGAAATAAATTATTACTTCCAAGATAACGTGACAAAATGTTTACTATATTTAAAAGCTAAAACAAAGTCATATTTTTGTTTTAATTGGTAAAATAAAAGATAGTTAAATATTTCAAATAGTAGTAGGCACATTTTTGAGCAATTTAGTCTGGAAAACAAAACAGATACTGTTATCTGATTCGTTCAAATAGAAGTTGAATTTTTTATCAGACTATACATTTTTAGGTAATACAAGTTCAAAAAAATTTTGGCCGGTTTTTGAGATATTCAATTTTATAAGACAGCAACCATGGTTAATTTTCACTTTTTAAAAAAAAAAAAACAGGATGAAGTGTTGTTATATATATATATATATATATAAAGTATTGTAACACACACACACAAACACACACACACACACACATATATATATATATATATATATAAAACAAAAGATTCAAACTTTACTCATTTACAGTATTTTTTAAGTTAATAAGACCAATTCATATACATGTGTAGTGTGCGTGTGAACTACTTCTGTTAGTTGCTTTTTGAGTAGTAGTTTTTATCAAGGCGCCTCTTTAGAAAAAAGTATTGGAGCGGAGTAAAATTAATTATTAACTACAAGTCTCTGATTCGTGAAACTCAAAAAAAAAAAAAAAAAAAAAAAAAAAAATACTGAAACAATAAAATAATTAAAGAGCTCATACAGTAAACAAATCTTTGAAATAAGACTACCTGCAAAATTATATTAATAGATTTGAACTGTTAGAAGTTTTGGAATATTAGATAGACTAACTGAAGTAAATTGTTAATAACACTCACAAAATTCGAATAATCATTAAATTATCCATATTTGTGTTATCAAAATTATTATAGAAACAAACTGTTCAAATTTGGTATATTATTTTAAAAAAAGGGTACACATTATTCTTTTTGAGAGGAATGATTATAAAATACAATTGGTTATAATATGAAGTTGGAAAAATTATATAAAACAACACTGTAATACTTAAATATATAAACTAAATGTTAAACCAATATTTTAAGGAAATTGCTGGAAGTAAACATACAATGTCCGACAGCTGATAGATAGACCATGGTCGTTTATGACTTGATCACATACGAAAGGACATGAAAAAAATAAATAAATAAAAGTAAAAAAAGCAAGATTTAAAATCAAATTATAATTAGAGATATTTAATACTGTAAATTTAAAAAATATAATAAAATAAAATAATATCACAATAATTTGAAACGAACTATTGTGACAGTGTGAAAAGTCAGATCTTAATATAGACTCATTTAAAAGACGCGGTTAAGCCAAAGAGATAAGAGATTCAAATAATAATTCAAATGTAGTAACTTCATTAATAAAAGAAAAATGGATTTTCAAGACAACAGTATAAATAATCATGTTTAATTTTAATGTAATTTAGTTTGTTTGTTATGTTAAGTAAATCATTTGTATTTTACGGCAGTGTGGTAAAATGTGGGAACAGTAACCGGAAGGAACGCTTTCGGAAGTAAGAATTTGCCTCATGGTAACGGCAGTCTAAGTCCAGCGTTAGGAGTGACAGGTTGTGTTCTAAAAAGTCGAAGTCCAGCGATTGAATGGACAAGATGTATTTTTTAAGAGTTGAGTTTACTGCTTAAAATGGACAGGTTGTGTTCTTAAAAGTCAAAATCCCGTGTTTGGAGAGTTAAGATCGTAGAAAGAGTTTCTAGGTTCTGTTAGAACAATGTACATTTGATTTTTTTATCTCAAATAGTGATCGAAAGTATTTAAAAAATCCATGTTTAGTGTGTTTCAATGACAATAACGCGGGAACATAAAAGACAATGGTTGATATACGCGAGTTATGAACATTCTCAACAACTTGAGAAAACAATTTCTGAACGTGGGAGAATCCACTGCGAGCCGTAGAACTTCAACTCGTAGGACATCAGTTTTCCATTCGGACACAGACAATTTTTTTTTATTTAGATCGGCGTTGTGGTATAGACGCTATATATTACCTGTTTGATTAATAACCTGTATTATGTTTTAAATTAATGTTTTTGTAAATGTTTATCTATTTAAAGAAAATTTAGTAGATTATTACTAGAAGAGATACTAGTAAAATGAAACTTTTAATTAATGAAAATAGAATCTTTTCATTTTTCTTTTAGAGCTACAAAGTTACTAAAAAATTTCATAGATTAAATTCCTGTTGCAACAATTTTATTTGTAGAAGCATTTTTGAAGATAAAATTAATTAATTTGAAAGAATGAAATAAAGGAAATATAAGTTCATAATTTGTTATTAAAACTAAAAAGATAACTAGTATTCATAAAATGATTTTTTGGTTAATAATATTTGTAGGATGTTTCTTTGAATGTTTAATAAATGTTTTCTTTGTAACATTTCAGCCAAAGTGTTCTCATTTAAAACCAAAATCCACTGTAAGTACACTGTAAAAAGAGCCTGCGACCCTAGAGATTTTATAAATAATTAAATTCATTCTTTTTTCTAAATTGGTATGCTAAAGCAAACCTGGCGCCCTAAAGTCGAGCAAATTAACAAATTAATAACAATTATAAGTAACTTCACCTCTATTTTAGAATTGTCACAAATGTCGCTCCAACTGAGGGCTTGTTAGTCGAAAATACAGTGATTTTGGTAATGCGAACATTTAATCAAGGTAAGGACTCTCTATCATAATAAGAAAGATTCTTTTTTAAAAAAAAAAAAAAAAAAAAAAAAAAAAAAATTTTTTGTGTTAAATATAATAAGATAAAAATGGAGTCAGAAATTGTAAATGTTAATAATAGTGATGAACAGGTAGGGTTAGGAAATCAAAATTCTTTAAATAATATAGAGCCATTGGAATTTACGGGGGATATTTTTGATAATTTACAGAAGGAATCGCAAAGTAATGAGCAAACAAATGAACAATTTGCACAAAATTTTTTAGATCAAGAAATAAGTAGTAATAGTAATAGTAGACGTTCAAGTGTGAACGGGAATAGTAGTTCAGGTTCGGATTTTAATGGGTTTAATAGTGATGGGGTTCAAAATAGTAAACAACAGTGTGAAGATATGAATAAAAAATTAGTAGAAATACCAGGGGTAGAAATTGTAGAAGAAAATTCAGATAAGGAATTAAGAGTTGAAGAGGTTAGGGTAATTGAACAGGTTAGGGTAATTGAGCCAAATAGGTTAGATGAAGGTAAAAAATCTCAAAGTGAGGCGTTTATGATAGAAATGCTGATAGAAATGAGAAAGGATATAAAAAGGTTTGAACAAAGTAGCTTAGAAACAAAAAAAGAAATTAATCAGAGTAGGTTAGAAACAAAACAAAATAATGTAGATTTGAAACAAGATTTAAATAATAAATTTGATGACTTTAATAATAAATTTGATCAAAATAAGCTAGAAATTAACACTAAGCTGGAAAATTTCAATGTTAAACTCGAACAGAATAATGTTAAACTGGATAAAATAGATAATGACTTGAAACTGAGTAAATTAGAGCTAAGACAAGATAATTTAGATTTAAAAGAAGAAATGTATAAAAAATTTGAAGAAACTAAGGCTGAATTTAAAGAAGGTTATGTAAATGTAGAGCAGGGTTTAAGACAAGAAATTAAACAAACTAGGCTAGAGGTAGAAAATAATTTTGATGAGAAAATTGCTAAAATTGAAATAGATATGTCTGATAAAATATGTAGCATAGTTAAGGAAATTGATAATGTTAAATCTGAGACGGAAGTAAAGTTGTTAAGTAATCAAATAGAAGCTAAAAATAATCTAAAGGTTGTTGAGAACAAAATTTGTAAAGAGATTTTAGAGGTTAAGAGTGATGTAAACAATAGAGTAGATAAGTTTGAGATGCAGTTAGGGAAAACAGACGAAAAAATAACTTTGTTAGACTTAGAAGTAGGAAAACAGAAGAATTTAGAAAAGCAAGAAATTTTGGAACTAAAAAGTAGTGTAGATGATCAGATTAATAGCCTAACTTTAAAATTCGAAGGAGAATTTATGCAGAAAATAAGGGAGAATTTTGTAGAACAGGGTAGCATAAGTCAGGGTACTTATACAAGTGCGAATATAATTAATGAGACTATAATCCCAGAGTTTCAAAATGAAAGGTTAGAACCACATCCAAAAGTATTTATAGAAGCTATAGAGACATTTAACAAAATAAATGGGGGACAATGGAAGATAAAGTTAGGTTGTTTGAGGAAATATTTTAAAGGTGAAGCAGAGTTATGGTTTGAAGCACACAAAAATGAGTGGGGTAGTTTTGAAGAGTTTAGGGTAGCATTTCTAGATAGGTTTTGGTCTGAAGAGAAACAGGAACAATTGAAAACTAAATTATTGGTAGGAAGCTATTTTAGGGGACCAATGGAAGAAGTATTTAGATATGTGATGAGCTTATATAATAAGACACAATTTTTAGATCCGCCCATGTCTATGGATACATTTGTAAGACATATAAGTAGGAAAATGCCTGAAAAACTAGAGTTAATGATGTTAGCAGCTAGGCCTAAAAATGTTAATGACCTAGAAAAGTTAATCTTAAGTTGGCAAGAAAGTCAAAAGTTATTAGGACCAGATAGGACAAGACAGGGGGACAATAGGATGAATATGGACAGACCCATGTATAAAAATTTTCAACCACAGCAATTAGGACAGGAAGGATTTCGATTTAGGGCACCACCCCATTTTCAAGAGACAAGGGGAGAGAATAGGTTTAGGGGACCAAACAATTTTACTAGATTTCCACCACCTAATATGCAAAACAACAACAATAGGCCCATGTTAACTAATCAACAAAATTTTAATAGGGCAAATGGTAATGGCATGAATCAAGGTTTTAGGCCAAATTTTCAACAAAAAAGATATGATCAGGGAAATAAGGGAAATGGTAATAGACCACAGGGAAACCAAAATGGACAACAGTGAATAGGGCCCAAGCTTTGTTGTCTGAAAATCAAAATAGGCCTAAAATAATAAATTCCAAAAATACAATTTCATCTATAATAACAAAAAATAATAATAACGTTGATGTAGACATTAGAGAAGAGTTGTTAAATGAAGAAAATTATAATAATGTAAGCATACAGCCTATAAAAGGAGAGTTAATTGAAATTGATGTGAAAATTAATAAAGAAGAATTTAAATGTTTAATTGATACAGGTTCAGAAATTACAGTTATGAATGAAGAAATTTATAAGAAGCTAATTATAAATAATGATAAAATTTTGGAATTACCAGTATGTAACTTAACAATTGTAGGAGTAACAGGTGTACGTAGCAAGAGGATTACAAAACAAGCTTTTATAGATGTAGAAATTGGAAAAGATGTAGTTGCAGTAAATTTTTTAATTGTTAGAGGTCTAAATATTGAAATGATTATAGGATGTGATTTTTTAAAACAAAAGAAAGCTCAAATTGATTTTGATGAAGAAAAGATTAAATTTAATGTAGAGGAGAAAATAATTCAAACAAAGTTTAGAAAACAAATTTCGCAAGTAGAATGTTATAAATTAAAATTGTGTAGGACTAAAGCAGAAATAAATTGTTATGATGAGACAGATTTTGACTATGAAGAATTGCAAATTAATGATGTAGCTACCAACTTTTTTCAAGATTTTGATTCAAAATATTATGAAAATAACTATGAAGATGTAGAATGGACACAAATTGTAGAGAAAATTTTAGAAGAAAGTAACTTAAATTTAGATAGTGAAAAACGAGAATTAAAAACTGTATTAAATGATTTTAAAGAAGTATTTTCGGATCAGCCAGGAAAAATGTTAAATTATAAAGCTAAATTAAATGTAAA
The DNA here is from genome assembly GCA_963513935.1 of Aphrophora alni. Classification (NCBI taxonomy): domain Eukaryota; kingdom Metazoa; phylum Arthropoda; class Insecta; order Hemiptera; family Aphrophoridae; genus Aphrophora; species Aphrophora alni. Next base: position 130,103,026 of record OY740769.1, on the reverse strand, counting down.
GGAAGATAGTAAATTTATAAATAAATCTTATGCAATACCACATTCAAAAAAGGAAGCTGTAGCTAAGGAAATTCAAAAAATGATTGACAATGATATAATAGAAGATTCAAATAGCCCATTTTCGAATCCGTTAGTATGTATAATTAAGAAAGATTCGTCCATAAGACTATGTTTAGATGCTAGGCAAGCAAATCAAATAATAATACCAGATCGAGAAGCACCTGAACAGATAGATGATATATTGCAAAGGTTTGAAGGAGTTAAATATATTTCTAGTATAGATTTGGTTAGTGGATTTTGGCAGATAGAATTAGATGAACAATCTAGACAATATGTTGCTTTTGTATTCAATGGTAGGAATTTACAGTTCAAAAGACTCCCTTTTGGTTTAAATGTTAGTACTTCATTATTTAAAAAAGGATTAAGTATGGTATTAGGGCCTGAAGTTTTGGAATTCACAACAGTTTATGTAGATGATGTATGTATAGCGTCAAAATCGTTTGAAGAGCATATGAGACATTTGCGAAAGTTATTTGAAAGACTTAAAACATATAATGTAACTATTAAAATAAAAAAGTCTGTTTTTTGTAAAAAAGGTATAAAGTTTTTAGGATACAATATATCAGATATAGGAATAGAGCCAGACCAAGAAAAAATTAAAATAATACAAGATTTTCCCACACCAAAAAATATCAAACAATTACAAAGTTTTTTAGGCTTATGTAATTATTACAGGAAGTTTCAACAAAATTATGCAGAGTTAACTAGTAAATTCACACATCTTTTAGGGAATAATAACAAAATCTGGAATTGGACAGAGGAAGATAGAAGTACATTTGAAAAAATAAAACAGGTTTTCTTAGAAACGATAATTTTACAACACCCTAATTTCCAAGAGCCCTTCTATTTAAACACAGATGCTTCGGATAAAGCTTTAGCAGCCGTATTGTATCAAGTGGACGTAAATAATGAACATCTGGTCATTGCGTTCGCAAGCAGAACTTTACAAAATAGTGAGGTTAATTACACGGTTACAGAGAAAGAATTGTTGAGTATAGTCTTCGCATGTAAAAAGTTTAGAAATTATGTGTTAGGAAATAAAACGACTATACGTTCTGACCACAAAGCTTTGACCTTTTTAAAGAACTGTAAATTAACACATGGTAGACTTCTGAGATGGATATTGTTTTTACAGGAGTATAACTTGGAAATTGAGTATTGTCCAGGGAAGGAAAATATTGTAGCAGATGTTATTTCGCGAACGGATCACAATGAAGTCATCAAGACAGGAGATGAACATTTAATTAAAATTTTTCAAACACAAATTGATAAAAATTTAGCAAAACAAGATAGAATTTTAAGAAATGCCTTTAAACGTTTAAATTTGGAACAAAGTCAAGATGAATATTGTATAAGAATTATTAAATTATTAGAAGACCAATCTGTTAAATTTAATAAGTTAAGAGAATGTTATGTCATCTATAATGATGTTTTATTTAAAAAGTCAAAGAAAAATGGAATTCACAAAATTTGTTTAACAAAATCTTTAATAGAAATTGTAATTAATGATTGTCATGAAAGATACGGACATATTGGTGCAGGAAAGTGTTATAAAATATTAAAAGGACTATACGAATTCCCAAATTTAGAAAAGCAAATAAAATTACAAATTAGGCCGTGCGATTTATGTCAAAAAACTAAAGTATCAAATATAAAAAATGAAGGATCAATGGTGAACATCTTACCTGAAAATGTATTAGATTTAGTAGCAGTGGATTTATTTGGAGAGCTACCTACGGGAATTGGTGGGGTTAAATATATATTTGTAGTACTGGATGTTTTTTCGAAATTTATAAAATTATACACTATAAAGAGAGCAATTGGGACAGTTTTAGCAAATAAAATAATCAATGAATATGTAAAGGAAATAGGGAAACCAAAAATAATTTTAAGTGACCACGGTAGTCAGTTTCAATCACGAATTTGGAAAAAAAAATTAATAAATAATAATATTCAAGTTAGGCACACATCAGTATATCATCCTCAGTCGAATCCCAGTGAGCGTTGCATGAGAGAACTAGGTCGAATGTTTAGGACTTATGTACACAATAAACACACAAAATGGCCGCTTTATGTAAAATTTATAGAAAATTGTATGAATCAATCCATACACGAATCCATCAATGATAGTCCGTATGAAATTATGTTTAAAAAGGAGTGTCCGCGCATTTATAACCAACTATGCAAATTTCCTCCGGGAAAAATAATAGATTTTGAAGAAAAAATAGTTTTAGCGAGAAGACGTTTGAAGTTAAAAGCAAATCAGCGGAAAAAATATCATGATAAAAAACTAAAACCAACAAAATTTGAGGTAGGAGATTTAGTTTTAGTTAAAAATCACTATCTGTCATCAAATTTGAGAAGAGAGATAAAGAAATTTTTCTTATTGTATCAAGGTCCGTTTAAAGTTTTAAAAATTAAATTAGAAAATGCATATGTAATTTGTACAATAGACTCTGAAATAATTAAAGGGACATACAATGTCACTCAATTAAGGAAATATATTTCATAAATAATTAAAGAATTGATAATAATAAATTTTAACGTTAAATAAATAATTTGATTTGAAAACAGAACATTTTAAAAAAATAAATTGTGTAATGTAAGAAAACTTTTAAGGCAAACTAGAATATTTGAAAATGTTAGATGAGAGGATCATTGGAGATGCAAGATTGTTAGTGAATAACTCTGTATGTTTATGAAAGGAATAAATAATTATGAAACGTGACATAGATAAGATAGTTAGTTCGAAGCAAGGATTCAGAGTTATGTTGAAGAAATGATATACAATATTAAGTAGGTGGATTCAATATTAAATATTCAATAAAATGTGACGAGAGTTGAGATTCATCTATAGACCGTATTGGAGCTAAAAGGTTCACTTCTTATCAGTAGTAAACAGATAAAGAATTGCGTCTCTATATACAAAGGGGAAATTGGTTATTCCTTAGTCAGGTATAAGTTCTTTGCATGACATTGAGACTGAAATACAGCGTGTTACGAAAGTGCTGTTCTGAAAATAAAAAACTTTTGACTTATAATCGGAAATTAACTTGCGTTTTCAAATAAAAAGTATTTAAATAAAGGATAATTGGTTTTAAATAAAGTAAATAAGAACAAAAGTAGATTACTTAAATAACTTTAATAGAATTGAAGGTAAAATTTCTAAGTAAAGAACTTAGAATAAACTTTAAAAATAAAATTTTCTTTTTGAATTTGAACAATAACATCTAGAAAGGATTACATAAACAGAAAATTGACGATGCTAGTAATAAGCTTGGTAAAATAAACATTATTTCAACTTCGGATGATACGATTTGAATGAAATTTTTTATGAATTTTAAAAATTTTCTTCGTGTAAATGCATTTAAGGAGTACATGAACATTTTGGGAGGAGGTAGGAGTTTGTGTAGTAATAATAGAATGTTTTATTTGCAAGAATAAGGCATTCTGGGACTGCATAGAGGGCGTGTTGTGAAATAGGGATGTGTTTTGGGCTTTATCTTGAATTTAGTAGGGATATTGCATTCAACCATTGCACATTTCAACGTCACAACATGTTACTTTGTGTAAGAGTCCAAAGAGCAATTAGAAGTATGCACGGTAAAAAGTAGGCGGTCAGAAGGGCTGTAGTGGGGAAAGTAGGAGGTCAAATGCATAAAATAAATAAATTAAAAATTCATAAAAAATCAAATAAAAAAGGTATAAATAAAAAACAAAATAAAAATGGAACGTTGGAGGGTTTTATTAATTGACGTTCGGCAGAACTTCATCGTCAGAACAGAGGAGTATTATTTATTTGCTGTTACGGCGATGAAGTCCGGCCGAGTTTTGAAAAATAAAATAAAAAAAATACAAAAAACAAAAATAAAAAATTGTCATACGACTTATGTAAATGAAATATAGTTAAAATTTTGACAATTTTGAGAAGTTTAAAGAACAAAGAGTTCTTATTTTGTGTTGAGAAATACAGAAATTTAGTAGAAGAAGTTCAAGAGAGAACTAGGAGTTCTTGATTATATTATGAAATATAAAGTTTGGTAGGCGAACTGTCTTTCGAGGCAGGATGTAGCTATGTTCAAGAAGTGATATGATCAAGGCCTAAGATATCATTTCTAGAAGGTAGTGATTTAGAGTTAATTGGAAAACTTATCAAAAAATCCAACGTAGTTGTTTAAAGTTCTGTCACATGTAATTTTGGGCAAAAAACATAAACAATGACTTATGTTTGTAAGTGTCATAAACTTTCATAGGTATAGAAAAAGTTTTTTTTTGGATCTATTCTAACGAGTAGAAACAGATGTTGAGGGAAGTCGTCAAGGGACAATAGGACAATGCTTACATGGTGAAAGGAGGGGGTTTGTTAAGAAACAAAGCCTAGAAATAAACCGGACGTGACAGGAAGGGAGTTTTTATTTGAAATGAAACGAAAAGTTTTATAAAATTGTAAAAATGTTGATTAGCTGATTAGAATAGGTAATTAGATATTAAATTGTAAAACGATAAGTTGTATGTTTGATATTTTAAACATTAAGAATTATTTAATAATAAAATGATAAAAAATTGTTAGTTTTAAGTGATTTGTGGTTTGAGAATGAAGAATAATTGGTTAAAGTTGGAGAATTTATGTGAGTTTTGCCAAGACAGATAATAATAAAGTTTTAAAGTTTTTTTTGATGTTAAATAATGAGTAAAGGAGGTTAAGTTTTTGTTTTTTAAAGGAAGGAATAGTAAATTAACAATGATAAGAGAGATTTTGATGAAATTGATAAATGAAATGAATAAGTAATGTTTTGTTTAATAAATAATGTTTGAATTTAAAACAATAGATGATTGTGAGAAGTTATTTGATAAAGGTGTCTAAAGATTTTGATGAAATAAGGTGTTAGCTGGGAAACAATGTAAATTTTATTTTTTTTGAAGTTTTTATATACAAGTAATAGATGATTAAGAAGATTTTAATAAGAAGTAGTTTAAATGAGAGATTTTTGAGTTTATATGAAGATGATGACTTTACAGAATTGTTGAGTAAAGTGGTATTTAAAATGAAGTTGTTCTGTTAAGAAGCTTTTATAAAAAAGGTAGTTAGGTTGCATTAATGGTAAATTTTTTTTAGTTTTTAAGAGGTTTTTTGAATACTACGATGAAATAAAGGAAATATGCGACGATTTTAATGAAATAAAGGAAATATGCGACGATTTTAATGAAATAAAGAGAGATTTGAGGAATTCTGCGAATAAACGACGATTATCATGATTTTTTAAAGGAAGCTACGTTGAGATAAAGAGATAAATATGAATGATAAAGAGGTTTTTTGAGGATTAATGCAACTTTGATTATTAAAATATGAAAGATAAGATGGAAATAATTTTAAGATAGGATACTGAGAGACAAAACAAATGTAAAGAGGTAATTTTGAAATAAATAGATGAGTTTTGTAAGTAAGTTTATTTTTTTTTGATAATAATGATGTTATATTTTGAATTTTAGTTGAAGAAAAGAGTTTTTTGGTAATTATAAAATCAGTAGTTAACATGTTATCCCAGCAAGACAAAGGAGAATTGAGATTTTAAGTAAGAATAAATAGTTATTGGATTTAAACTAAAATAAATAATAAAATTAAAGTCTGAATTGAAAAGTTTTAAAGTGAATTGAAGTAATGTTGAGTAATAAGTAAATAAATTTCGTAAAAATGTTAATTAAAAATGAGAGGTTTTAAATTGTAATTGTGTTTAATTGAAAAATGATTCAGATGAATATTTAGAGTCAAAGGTAGATTTCTATAAAGGATGTAGAAATGTCGTCTTGGCAAAGAGGATGAGACGAGAAAAAGTATATAGACGGCTGTCTGGGAGATAAGCTTTGAGTGACGGGATCCTGTCAACAAAAAATGTTGATGGAAAGTTTCAGCCAACGAGGTTGGAAAGGAAACTGATGATGGGTTTTATTGTATAAATAGAGATAAGACTTAGCACTAATTGATTCGTATATTATTTTTTTTACAAATGAGTTAATATAACGCTAACAAATTAAAATAATGAAATAGGATTTTAGCAAATAGATTTTATTTTCATAAAAAAAAAAAAAAAAAAAAAGAGAATCTTTCTTAATTTTAAGTATACTAGTGATACTTATTTTTCATGAAGTCCTTAGCTTCTGAAATGAAATGTCTTGAACATCCATTAATATTTTTTTTTCGATTTGAAATATATATATATAAAAGCTTTGTATTACAATACCTGTATTGAAATACAAACCTTGTGGGGTTTTGTGACAGTGTGAAAAGTCAGATCTTAATATAGACTCATTTAAAAGACGCGGTTAAGCCAAAGAGATAAGAGATTCAAATAATAATTCAAATGTAGTAACTTCATTAATAAAAGAAAAATGGATTTTCAAGACAACAGTATAAATAATCATGTTTAATTTTAATGTAATTTAGTTTGTTTGTTATGTTAAGTAAATCATTTGTATTTTACGGCAGTGTGGTAAAATGTGGGAACAGTAACCGGAAGGAACGCTTTCGGAAGTAAGAATTTGCCTCATGGTAACGGCAGTCTAAGTCCAGCGTTAGGAGTGACAGGTTGTGTTCTAAAAAGTCGAAGTCCAGCGATTGAATGGACAAGATGTATTTTTTAAGAGTTGAGTTTACTGCTTAAAATGGACAGGTTGTGTTCTTAAAAGTCAAAATCCCGTGTTTGGAGAGTTAAGATCGTAGAAAGAGTTTCTAGGTTCTGTTAGAACAATGTACATTTGATTTTTTTATCTCAAATAGTGATCGAAAGTATTTAAAAAATCCATGTTTAGTGTGTTTCAATGACAATAACGCGGGAACATAAAAGACAATGGTTGATATACGCGAGTTATGAACATTCTCAACAACTTGAGAAAACAATTTCTGAACGTGGGAGAATCCACTGCGAGCCGTAGAACTTCAACTCGTAGGACATCAGTTTTCCATTCGGACACAGACAATTTTTTTTTATTTAGATCGGCGTTGTGGTATAGACGCTATATATTACCTGTTTGATTAATAACCTGTATTATGTTTTAAATTAATGTTTTTGTAAATGTTTATCTATTTAAAGAAAATTTAGTAGATTATTACTAGAAGAGATACTAGTAAAATGAAACTTTTAATTAATGAAAATAGAATCTTTTCATTTTTCTTTTAGAGCTACAAAGTTACTAAAAAATTTCATAGATTAAATTCCTGTTGCAACAATTTTATTTGTAGAAGCATTTTTGAAGATAAAATTAATTAATTTGAAAGAATGAAATAAAGGAAATATAAGTTCATAATTTGTTATTAAAACTAAAAAGATAACTAGTATTCATAAAATGATTTTTTGGTTAATAATATTTGTAGGATGTTTCTTTGAATGTTTAATAAATGTTTTCTTTGTAACATTTCAGCCAAAGTGTTCTCATTTAAAACCAAAATCCACTGTAAGTACACTGTAAAAAGAGCCTGCGACCCCAGAGATTTTTTAAAAATATTTAAATTCACTTTTTTTTTTCAAAATTGATGTTCACACATCTGGCGCCCTAGTCGAGCAAATTAATCAATTAACAAATCAATAAATTAATGAATTAATGAAATAAATAATTAACTTCACCTTCTTTTTTAAATTATTACACTATGTTAAAGAGATGTAAGGAAAAGCGTTTAATATTAAACATATACCGGTGGGCGAACTGAATCGAACGAAGATGATTTGAAGGTCATGTTTTGCAATTGTAATATGAATTGTTAACATTTTTGAGGACACAAAAATGACTTCTATAGAATTTTTTCATGATGGTTAGATAAACAGTTTGGTTTTTTTTAAGATAGTAAAATCAATTATCAAGAAATAATAAAAGTTACATGAGAACTTTATAAGAGAAAATGCATATAGATAAAATACAAATAAATATAGAAGAAGTATTGATATACATTTAAGCTACATTCATTTTAATTCAATTTAGAGAAGAACAATTTCAATTTGAAATTTTTTTTTATTACTATAAGAACTTACTCGATTACCAAACAGAAGTAATAAAATAAGAAAAAAATCATAATAGATATGGAAGGAACAGATATTATATTTATCTGTTTCATCCTTCAAAACATGTGTAGATCAAAGGAAGTTACTAGAAGACAGAATGCAAGCTGCCTAAGTGGTCCACTTCAAATATCACAACTCTTAATGTCAACACTCATCACTGAAGACATAAGGAAACCAGTGTTCCCGTTATAATAGTTTTATTTAAACAACATCCAAATAAAGAAAAACTGATTTCAAAATTATAATTCAAAGAAATAATTGAATTTATTTGCAGAAAATTGAGAAATTTTTAATTAACATCGTTTATTCAGTAGTCATTAAATGCTATATCAAATTGTTTACAGCAGGGCCAATGTTAATGAAAACGCTTCACAAAGCACCAAGATTGCACTTAAATAATCTATCAATAAGAGTATCTTTATTATATTATATATTATTATTTTTATTAACTTTTTTGTGTTATTTTTTATTACTTTGTGTTATATTTATTCAGCTTTTGTGTTTGTTTGTGTGAAATTGTGTTTTTGGTTTCATTATTACAATTCAACGAATTCTGTGAATAATACTGATGATGGGATCACGATCCCGAAACACATCAAGGAAGAGGAACAAATAAGTCACTGACGGAAAACAGGTAATATAATTATATTACTATGTAATATTTTATAGGAAAACAGGTAATATAATTATATTACTATGTAATAGTTTATAAAGTAACTTGGATACCTTTTAAAAAAAGAAAAAGTATATCTCTATTATTCAACATTTTTAGGCAGTATAAATAATAAAACCTTAATCTATTATAAGAAAGGCCTGCAATAAAAAAAAAGTAAAAAAAGGTGTATCATCCAGGAAGGAAATAACGCAAGTAGAGAAGTGATCACAGGGGAGAGGTGAAGAGAGATTATAATTATAGGCAGGAAATAGACATTACTGATTCTACACAAGGAATATATACACTAAACAGAAGTTTCACTAAGAAAAAAAGATTGAATTATTAAATTTAAAAGAATATAAGTCTGTGGATGAGTGTACGCTATAGCCATTAGTCTGAACTGTATTCAATCATGTGTGTCTTTTGTATTATAGTAATAACTATATATGATTGTAATTTTAATCATTGTAAGTTAAGTGAAATCATGATGGTGTAAATTTGTACATGTTAATTCTTGGATTGAGCAGAAGCTTTGTGAAAATACTGGTGCTTTGTATGAAATTTTAAATTATATATAAATTATAAGTATTAGATAGTCTTTTGATACATGCTATACAAATTGTATTATATTGAAAGCAAAAAGAATAATAAATTTACAGAATGTTATTTTAAAAATAAAATTAGATATTTTCAACTCAATTTACCATAATTTTCTCTGAGTACACTAAGCCAAGGTTCCATTGTTTTCTGCCCAACATATCCCAAACACACTATATACACTTCGGAATTGCCTCCTTTACTTTTGATTGGTTTGAAAAATTCCACTCTTTTAAAAGCAATACAAAGTAGATTCACCAAACAGAGGGTTTCACATTCAAATAGTGTAAACATCTTGAGCACAAAATTACCACCTGTAAATTTTACCACCAAATAATAGGTTTTTCGTCAAACAGTGTAATGAAATTAATCATGTGGATTAATAAGAACAAGAGATTAAATATCAAATTATTAAGTTATAAGTAATAAATACAAATAAATCTACTGTAAATGTAATTTGTTACAAAATAAAGTTTGTTATAATCTTAGTGGGTTATTCTCACTTTATTTAAAATAAATTCTTAAAATTATTTTTCATTGTTTTAAAACTAAAAGATAAAAATATAATTAAATTTTTGGTCCGTGATTTTTAACCCATTTAGAATAAATTACAACTTTGATAGTAATACTATATTAAAAATTAAAATCAAACACCCAATGCCACAATTCAATAAAACAAGATTTATTTCCTCATGTACATTTCAGTAACATAGTTACCCTCTTCAGAAGTTGAGTATTAAACAAACACTGTGTATTTAATACTCAACGTTTGAAGATGGTAACTATGTTACTGAAATGTAAATAAGGAAATAAATCTTGTTTAATTGAATTGTGGTATTGGTGTGATTGATTTTAATTTTTAAGATCGCCACAGTGTGCTCATAAGTAGTATACAAACTATATGGTATTTTAAAATAATAAACTTCAATTATAATCAATCCAATTTAAAATTCAATACTAATCAAATTCAACCAAAGAATAATGCACTAGACTAGTATTTATCTTGATTATAAGAAATATTTTATTATATATTTAAATATAATAAATATATAAAAATTAAATTATCCAATGAAAGATACATACATGAGTTTATCAAAAGATAAACATATAAATGAACTTTTTACAAATATTCAGTTCCAGCCTTTGTCAACAAAAAAGGAGAGAGTGTAGATATGACTGAAAATAATAATGGTTCTATATAATACATAGAAGAGTATTTTTAATAAACTTTGAAACTTTTATTAGTTTTACTGTATAGTTAAATAACTAATTATAATCACCTGGTTGGAGAAGATGTAGAGCAGTTATACTCTCACAATATTTGAGGGCAGCTACATTCACTTCCTGTTCTGCAGGATCTAGTTGGCAGTCAACACTACCATCTGCAGTTACCTGAATAATATTTTCAGTAGGTCATTAATTCATATAACTGTATAAACAGGCATAATGTTTTATTGTATGTATAAAATAATAATAAAAACTACTGTAGTGTTTAATAGGCAAACAGAAGTCAAAATATTAATACAGTAGACACTCTTTTATCCGGCATTCTAACAATCGACACATTCTACTAACCGGCATCAGCCGAGCCACTCATGGTCGGTTTTTTCCGGTTATGTTCGGGCGGCTGACATGCCTTGACTGACATTTCCAGCCAGGGCAGTGACTGTGTGTGTCGTTTTCTTAGTCATCCAGTGTTTGTCTGCTTCATAAGTAACACTTTATTTTCTTCATAATGTCAACATTGTTGTAAACATTCATACATACACAAACTTCAAATTCAGTAATTTCGCACTGTGTGACACTACATCCAAATTTTGCAAATTAGTGTGCTCTATTACTGTGTCTTTAGAAAGTATTGGCATTTAACCTTTGAATATCTTGTATTTACTAAAATTAGTTATTATAAAATATGTAATACACACACAAAAAGAAACAAAACAAAAAAAGAAACAAACATTTTGATTCTTACATCGGAGTTACCGCTTTTACACAAACAGTTATGAATATCACTTGAATTGCCAAGTTCACTCATTATTATACATGTATTACTACACTAAAAACACCACTGATACACTAAATAATCATAAAATAAATTGTATTTATCAAAATAATATAGGCAAAAACACTAAACAACAATTCACTGCCGGGACGCAGCAATAAACATCAAATTGTCTTTTACAGGCTTGCTAACATTGATTTTTCTTATAACCATTGATAAAATTGTGCAAAATGAATAGAGTGTCTTTTTACTCAGAGTTACTATATAAAATACATGTAGTTTGGATAAAAGTTACCGTTGGTACAGTAGAGTCTCGCAAACTCGGCACTCGATAACCCGGCAGTCCGGATTACTCGGCGACCCCGACGGGAAAAAATATATATTTCTAATAACAGCGATGTTCATAAAAGTTCGGCAGATCCCAAAGCGGGCATTAACTTCGATCGCTCGAATCGTTGATGGTACTTTTCCCACGTTAAACTCGTCACAAAGCTTTTTTACAAATTCCCGTCTGTCAAGTCTTTTTAACACATTTAACCGTGTCTCAAACGAAACCAACACACGCTTCCGTTTTCGTAACTCGCTCATTTTTATTTACTGTATATACTGTGTGTACCTGTCAAAGAAAATTGAAATGAAATGTTATATTTTCCATAATGTATACTAAATTGATTCGTGGAAAAAAAGCGGCCCATCAAACGTTTTTGCAGGTGTATGTCTGCTATATATCGATGGATGCCAATGCCGCGGTGCTATTATGCCGCCGACAATGGGATACCGCTATCGACAAAGTCGTTTGATATCGCCGCCGCTTTGGTGTTTCAATTACAATTTATTTTTTGCCCTTATTCCCGATAACCCGGCATTTCACAAACTCGGCACACTTCCGGTCCACATTACGCTGAGTTTGCGGGACTCTACTGTATATTGTTTTAGCAAACCTTGTTTAATTAGATAGTGGTCGCGACTTTAGCACTGTGGCCCCGGCAAAATAGATCGCGATCGCGACTTTTAGCACTTGAGGGTTAAAAACTAGATAGGCTCGATTATCCGGCAAAATCGGATATCCAGCATGGCCGTGGTCCCGACCGTGCTGGTTAAAAGAGCGTCTACTGTATATGAATACAGAATTACATATTTTATCACCATTTTGAAACTGACTGACCTGATACAATAAATTTTTAATTTGTTCTTAGTAAAATTTGAACAAATATTTAATATACATCTAATTTGATTTAAATTATGATTCATAAGACTTATATTACCATTCAATAGACTTTAAATAAGATTTTTCATTAAAAAATTGCAAATTTAAGTATACTTCAAATGATTTTTGAACTAGAAATACACATTGTCTGAAACATTTTTGAAAGTCAGCTAGTTTTAGCCTGTATTAAGCTCATTTGTACTTGTACTTAATATTGACATGAGTTTACAAGAAAAATAATGTAAATTGTAATTGTCCAATTGGTTATTATTGAATTTTTAATTTGTTTTGTAAATAGTAAAATTTTAAATATTAATTTTGTGCACTTTATATAAATGGTATAAAGATTTATTAAAAAATTGTTATTAAAAATTTGAACCATACAGGATTTAAAGACCAAATTTGGTTTTAAAAATCAATTTTACTTTGTCTTTAAGAGAAAATCTGCCAGACAATTTATTCACCATGCCTTAAAATACAAAATGAAGCTGGTGGACGTGTGCTAAGTTTTTACCACTTTCACCTGACTAGTCTTAACCCTATAAGTTATGGTAAAATAAGCTTTTACCAGCATAATTCTGTTATGAAGAACGGTCTTGGCTCGGGATACTATACTGAGCATATTTTTCAAACTCATCAAATCTCCAGTTAAACTGTCACCAAAAATCCAGTTAGGGAGAGTATGCATCATGAACCGATCATCATTGATTATCTCCACCAAAGAGTTTCCTTCGTAATATGGGTTTAATGACGATGCCATCCATTGCCACTAAATAAAGAGAACAAAACCTATATCATGGAACTGATTGTACTAATGCAATAAAATATTCAAGCATAAAGGACCAACCAATTAACATATATCTTTTAATAAATACAAAATAAAAAAAAGGTGAAATAATGAAAGACTTAGAACTTTTAGGACTGATGATTTAATAAAGAGTAGCCTAAACAGAAAATAACAGATACTTACTTTAACCTAAATGTCCAAATATACAACATTGAATAATAATTTAACTGTAATAGTGGGGGGGGGGGAATAACAGAAACACTACTTTAATTCAAAGAATACGAGATTATTACACTAACTAGTTACAATCTGTACAATTTGTCACTTGTGTTTTGTCTTCTTTTTACATAATGTTTGACTTCCACAAAGTTAAAGCCTCAAATTTTAAAATAATTAACTTAAATAGATCGTAACAAACTGCAGTAGAATCGTATCTATTAGCAATCAATGAAGAATGTTTGAATGTTATATATAATGAGACTAATATAAAGGTAGATAATAATAATAGTCTTTTTTTAGCAACAGTCCTTCAATCTAATTTTCACCTACGGCAGTTAAGAAAAAAATTTCAAAACACATCAAAATTTTGACTACACAAATTTTCCCACAGAAACTTGACCATTACCCAGACTAAATAAGAAATACCAGGAGCACATCTAGATATGTAGCTGATTTCAACTTGTTAACCATAGCACATGATAGACACATATATGTGTAGTCTCAATTTATTAGGTGTTCTTCAGCTTTAAAAAATATAATATTATTATGAATTTTTAAAACCAAAAGAACATAAACTTGTGTTGGGCCATTCATAATATACGTAAGTTATGGAGATATGGGAATATTAGAACTAGGAACTAACTTCCATTTTACTGATTGGCTAGTTTAGATACGGTATTGTAAATATGAGCCTTTGACCTCTTATAGCTCATTATATTGTTTCTGATAATTGATATTGCAATATTTATCTCTTCCTTTGACCATAGCAATATATTAGTCAGCCTCTGGAAAAACTGCAACCAAAGTTTTGATCAGAATAGACGACATATTTTCCTTAAAGGCTAGTTTTTTAATTAAAGCTTGGAAAATAAAATTCTTAAAACTATTTGCCATAATCTGTATAGTGATGTAGTGTTGAACATGTAATATTGAAAAAAATTAAAGTACATGAATTTACAAGAATAAATAATAGGTGGCAAAAATGTAACAACTAACTAAATTAAAATTGAAAGTATCTGCAACATTTTATTTATTGTTTACTTATCTCCGGACAACTACACTCCCGAACACAGCGGCTTATATAGTCACTAAACAATACAATACTAACTGATAGCTCAGTCGGTATAGTCTCCGGTTTCAAATCTAGACTTCACAAGTTCAAATGCCACTGAAGAAAAAAAGTTATGATGTCACAAGACAGTAGCCGGCTGATGGATGTGGCAGATGGAGGTGGGTAGGGGTCTGGGCAATGTCAACACCTGGACCACAGCATAAAGGGGCATGGGCTAAAGTCACGTGACCAAATGGAGCTCTTTGATTGGTCAGGTTCTCAAGTATCCCAGACTCCACTTGCAATTATTACCTTTATATAATTCAACATAAGATTAATGAAATTAATAATAATTAAGACCTAATCATATGGGACTCAGTTTTACAAAAGTAGTTAATGGATTATCCAGTCACAATCACAGTTTTTAATGCACATCTGAAAAACAAGATGTCATGAAGTGTGCTTTTTCTTTAATAAGTATTTACTAACTATTGAAGATTTTTATAGTTACAATGAAGTTCAACACCTTACCTATTTAAACAATACAAGGGTTTAAATAAGAAAAAATAACTTTAATAGAAACTTATTTCATCTTTTACAAAAACCAAGCTTAACTTTCATTTGATTCATGCATGGTGCCAGAGTGGGGATAGAGTCGCCTGACACAACTAACATAACAGTTCGCTACAGAGTTTTTGAGCGAGGTGGACACTTTTGGTTAGCCATGCGTTAACGTTTTAAAAGCAGCACTTTTTATATTAATAAATGGGGTTATAGTTTCATCAATTTCTATTCCAAAATTTTATTATTTTTTTGGATTAATATAATAAACGTGATTCATGTAATCTTGAGAAAATGGTAAATATTTGTAATCAAAGAACAACTTAAGGGGATTCCATACTGAAAAATGACCAATTTTGTAAAAAAAATTAAAAAAATTTTTTTTTTTATTTCTTGTTCTATGGTTTATAAGGTTTCATAAAAACACAACATATGGTATAATATCTATTTTTATCACTGTGAAAAAATTATTTGAAGTGGAGAGTGCACCCTGTTTTGGGGCCATCAGACAGAACCAGGCTGCTGGTTGTTGTAACTCTAATGAAACATTTAGTAATAATTATTATGCTTCGCTTCTTCCTGTTAGAAAGTCAAAACTTCCAGAATAATTTTCTTTAAATAGTTCTACAGTATTTATGCTATTCATGTTAGCCTTTTTCCTTTTTACTGTTTATAACTAACAGACAAAAAAATCAGCTTACAAGCCTCAAATAATCATTGAAAACAAAAGTGTAGAATACATTTTTGTGAATTCCAACAAACTTATTGGTTTACTTTCTTCCTTTCCTTGCAAGAACTGTTTTGATAATAATGTGAAGGTCAATTTAGTGGTTACTATAGGTTTTGCCCATACCTTTAGCTTAGTCTGTTCAGCTTGCGAGAACAAAACGCAAATGAAGCTTTCCATAACATAATATGGACCAAGTGCCTCAAGACCACTTTTACCTCAAAAGTAAAGATTGACATTGGTGTTTGTGAAGCTATCAGTATCTACAACACAGGCTACTTGAAAACTAGTGTTATCTTCCAAAATGCTGCTGGTATAAGCCCTGGTCAGCACGCGGCCACAATAGCAAAACACTTAGACCAAAACAGACTAAGGCTTTCACATTCACGAAAATCTGAAAGTTTGAAGCGAACAGAAAAGTTAAGGTTAGCACAGGCAGAAGAAGAAGAAAAACTCCAAGAAAATGAAGAAATAACTTATGGTGCTGGCTGTTTTTGAACTTTTAAAAAGAGCTCATAACTGGACTGGTTTTACAACCTAATGAAGTATTTTTGGACATTTATTTTAGATGTTTTTAGTGATATAACATAAAAAATTAGGGCCTATTATGGTTCCTGTTAGTGATTTAATAAGCCTAGATGTATTTTAGACATGGAAATATACCATTCACTGACTACAAACACCTGTGGGGTCTGGTATTTTCATCTATAGTTACTAAATAATTAGTATAAACTTCAACCGCTGTTTCCCGCAACTTAAAAATTTTGTTATTTTTTACATATAAGCTCTTATAACTTTTTAACTATTAAAGATACAAGAATGCAAATTTTACCAGACATTGTTTATACTATAAAGCAACTTTTTGTGCATGGATATTGCAATAGGTTAAATACAAGTATATGAAAAAAAATAATAAAAATTAATTACATAGACATTTTTTAAAACAGATATTTATGTTGCCATAACTTATAAACCAATTGAGAAAAAAACATGAGTATGCACAAAAAGTTAGTACATATTTTGCCCTTAAAAATGAGATATCAAACAATAAAATTGGTTCAGTAGTTAAAAAGTTATAAGAGATTTAAGAAACCCATGTTTTCCCCCGAAAAAAGCTCAAAAACCCCCAAAAATATGTCTTTTTTTCTTTCTTTTTTTTACTTAAACAGTGTTAATCATTTTTCTAAGACTAAATGAACCTAAAAAAAAATATATGATAATTTTTAAAAGCATTTTTAAGAAAATCACTAGTTTCAGTATAGTATCCCCTTAAATAAACTAAATCATCTTGGCTATATACTGCATTGTTTCTTGACTTATTCACTGCACCTAATTCATGAAATCCTGAACCGTCCAGATAAGAAATTCGAACAATGCAATTTTCCAACTTGTCAGCTGGAATCTGCAAGAAAGGTGCCATACTACATATAAAATATTTAATCCGTACATAATTAATTATATAATATATAAAACTATTTTACTTGGTCAGTAAAACTTTGCGCAAGTTCATTGCTAACTTTATCGAGTAAAATAAGAGCTTTACATTTTAAGAAATTATAGCAATTAATTGTACAACAAATAAATATTTGAAATCTAGGAAAAGTTAGATAAATTTAGGCAATACATGATATTACATCGATGAAAACCTCCAATACAGTAAACACTCTCTGATCAGGATCTCTGATATCCGGAAACTCCGATATCCGGCCGTCGTATAAAAAATAATAAAAATACAATTTTCTATACAAAAATAATATTTTCGGGCCGAATAGTAGTGAATGATGTTTTTGAGCTGGGCACTGGGAAGTAGTGCGGTTCTGATTCTAAGAAACGTTCCCGGTTGTGACAAAATAAACAGTGATGGTGTGAATGAGTGGATGAAGGAAGATGAGTTTACTGACAGTGACATCATTGACTTGGTGAACACAGAGCCAGCACCTGTCGAAGATGAACAACAAAAACAAATCATGACTCATTGCGAAGCTTTTCAAGCACTTGAACAGCTGATAGACTACGTGGAAGAACAAGAAGAATCCTCACCGGCCGATCTCCTTCTTTTTCGTAGATGGAGAGATATTACATCTTTTTTTAAATAAAAACTGACGTGAGTACAAATCACAACACGTTTGGAATGACAACTTTGCTTGTACAGTCCAAACAAAATATTTGCAAAACAGGGAAATTCAATGAACCAATAAAAAAAGCTAAACTTCTTCTTTCCAATGGTATAAAGCTTATTGAAATATTACTAATTGATATTTGATATTTCATCAGCGTGTCGAAAAGAAAACTCGTTGGGTTGATCTTAGTCTTCATTTTGTAGAATATTTATATTTCAATAACTATGAGAGTTACGATAATTTGGAAGGAACTGATCAAAAGAGGAAGAAAAACACTATAAAATAATGACGCTGTGAATTAGTTGGGCAGAAATTCTGACTTGTAAAAAATATACAAACTTGATGTAATTTTGTCTTACATTGCAATAAATGTTGATATGTTACTCTCTAGTGGCAAAACACACCAACTACATCTATTTATTAGATATTTTTTCTTACGTTTCATAGACTTTTGGTTTATGAGTATAAAAGTTTGGAATATTAGCCTTACAATAGTACCTAAATTACTGTGATAGGACAAATTTTAGTAAGCAATATGTTGAATTAAAAAAAAGTGATGTTTACGACTTAGGTGAGTTGTGGAGCGTGTTCTAAATTCTTGATTTTCTATAATTTAATATCTCCATAAATATAAGAGCTACAATAATTTTAAAAGAATAGATCAAAAGAGGAAGAAAAATACTATAAAATGTTGTCATTGCTAGGCGAAAGTAAGGACTTATGAAAATTAGTCAAAGAACAATGAAATTTTTTCTTTTACAGCAACGAATGTTGCCTTGTTACTCACTAATGGAGAAATACACTAACTTTACTGATATATTACATATTATTTATGAACGTTTTATGGAGTTTTGGGTATATGAATATGAAAGGTTGGAACAATACTTTTACAATATTATTAAATAATTGCAATAGTACGATTTTTAATGGGAAAAATGTTGAATTGAAAAAAGTGACATTTACAACTCAGATGAGTCGAAAAGCATTTTGAGGATTAAAAAAAATTTACAAAACATTTAAAAAAGTTTTACGGAACGAACTGTCATAGACGATATTAAATAATAAACCAAATCATTTATAGTTTATACATAAATTATAATTTAACCATTTTGTTTAATTATTCAAGTACAGCTTATGGCTGTATTCAAAAACTAAAGTATAAAAATACTATTATTTGAACTAAACTACAAAAAAAAAAAGAAAAAAAAGTTACCTGCAATTGTGTATAATTACTTTGTAAGTAATGGTTCAATGATGTAATGAAAGCCCCGGGGGCTTCACTTAAGTGTACAGAATTGAAATATCCTGTTCTAAAAGCATCCTCTGGTATTAGGTCATACATGGCAGCTATTTCTGAAAATTTACACCAAGCCTGAAAACCAACATAGTTAATACAGTAAAATCCTATTAATCTTCTTTCATAAATGGAAATATATTATAGGTTATTCATGGAAAGAAGAGGTTAATCAAAAATTATAGGATAGGGCTGTTGCAGTGTGGACAAAAAAACACTGCAATAGGCTATATTACAATTTTTGTATGATGAAACAGTAATTTTTATAAAAATTATAAGATTTCATACATTTTTAGTGGAAAGAAATTACATTCAATGACAGCACAATTTGTCTTATTTACCTGAGTTAAAAATTCTGGACCAATTAAATACTTTATTTGGCTGATAATATGTCGTCCAATATTAGTCTCATTAGTATGTTTATGCCATTTTTCTAAGTTAAGATCATTTAGCTGACTCTTGACTGTGTTGAGCTCATCTTTCAGTTCTTGAAATTCTGTAATCTATAAACATAAGTTACATTCTGTTTTTGATATTATACAGAAACAATATTTTTCATCACATTAGAATCCTTAAAACCAATAAACATATTATTTTTGTGTTTGTTTCACTCTTCCATCTTGTGTGGATACTTTAAAAATGAATTAACAGTATATAAGATTAACCCCAAACCCCACCACATTTTACGGGCAAATTTGACTTTAATAACTTGGTTTTGCATATTGACGTCTTGACCTAAACATTAACTTAGAAAGCGGTATAAAGAAACTTTCCAATGAATCAAATTTGAAAGTGAAGTTCTTGATAAAATTGAAGACTCAGCAATAAAAACTTCAAATGAGTATGTTTGATATTCAGCACAAGGAAGTGTGTGATGTGAACCTTTCACTTTCGTAAAACCAATAATTACAGGTAACATTTATTTAAAATATGTTAGAATGATTCCCCCCCCCCCAATAAAAGAAATCAAACAAATAAAATAACTTAAATGTGAATTTTCAACAAAACGGCATCAAATTTTAAGTCTCGATGTTCCGGTGCCATCAATGAAATTAAAAGATTCACAATAGGGCCTGTCCTGTTTTTTGGGCTCCAAATAGACTTCATCTGATGCCATTGAGGTTTTTCATGTGGCAATATGTAAAAAATATTGTAAATTCTATGAACATTCGAGATTTGAATCATTTATGGAAGCAGATTACTATCGCTAGAACAACAAAGATAATTCAGCAAATTATCATTATGACAGGCTATATGAAGAACAAACTAAAGAGCTCAAATTAAAATTAAGGTGATTTTGTTTCTGAACAATTATATAATTATATATAAGCTAGTACTTATGCTCAGTTACATTCAAAACATTATAGTATTAAAACAGGTCAACGTTTATTGATGATCCTGTTTATACATTTTAACCTTACCTAACGGTTTGCAGACTTATTCATTATTAATTAATGGTAAATATTATAAGTGTTGTAAGTTTTCAGTATTTCTAAATCTTGCAATATTGTAACTAAAAGTAGTTATTAAAGTAACCGGAAAATGTTAAAATGAAATGTTTGAAACCATTCCCGTTGCCTTTTTGAAAACAGTCACATTTTATTTTATTTCTTAAAAAAACATAAATTGATCAATGGGAACAAGTTTTTACCAATAACAATTGTAAATTAAAAATAGGAATAATAGCAAAAACAACACTGCAGATGTAGGACAGGTCTTGATAAATTGATGTATTATGTACCATTTAAACATTCTAAACCATAAGGATTCTAAAATCCAAATTAGAAATTAAGTGGAATTATTATTAAACAGAATGTATTATACAAGGAATATTTGCTCTCCTCTAGGATAGTTTATAGTTTGATTCTAATTCAATTAAATAAATTTGCCAATAAAATGATAAATGAGAAATTTTTTTTAAAGTTTATTGTTAATGTGTAAAAATAGTCCCTTTTTTAGAGTTGTGGTCATGTGCTATATTAGAAGTAGAAATGAAAATGGTGGTTTAAATAAATAAATAATGAGGATTTTCAAGCTTTGTTAAAAAAGTAACGGGAATTTTTGAATTTCGAGGGTTGTACTACTTTGATTGTTGTGTTAGTAAACATGTGAAAAGTTTTTATTTTTTATTTTATTTTTCATTACTGTTGAGACTGAAGGTTCTTGGTGGAATTCCATCTTTAAAGATAATAAAACACAATTTTTTATTTTGTAACATCCACTTTTGGTAATTCTGCGCAATTACTTGGTCAACCCCAAATTTTTTCATATTTTACTACGGTCATAAGGATGTTCTCAGAAAGCAAGAAACATAAAATTTAAGGCCCGCAAGGCCATCTGCCGAGCGATAAGAAGGTTCAAAGTCCACGCGATAACAATGGCTTGCGGGAGACGCGCGGAAGGCCAGTTGTGACAGTACCATTATATAATTATATATAATGACATGTTTGGCCAGGTAGCTATATATATAGCCTATATATATAGCTACCTGGCCAAACCTGTCATTATAGGCCTTCCGCGCATCTCCCCATCGTACAGAGCGATAAGAAGGTTCAAAGTCTACGCGATAACAGTGGCTTGCGGGAGACGCGCGGAAGGCCAGTTGTGACAGTACCGTTATATAATTATATATAATGACAGGTTTGGCCAGGTAGCTATATATATATAGCTACCTGGCCAAACCTGTCATTATAGGCCTTCCTTGCGTCTCCCGCAAGCCACTGTTATCGCGTGGACTTTGAACCTTCTTATCACTCGGCAACCTGTACGATGGCCTTGCGGGCCTTAAATTTTATGTTTCTTGCTTTCTGAGAACATCCTTATGACCGTAGTAAAATATGAAAAAATTTGGGGTTGACCAAGTAATTGCGCAGAATTACCCCACTTTTTATTAGTCTAGCCGACCAAGGGTTTCGCCTGCTAAGGCATTGACGAGGCTGTATTACAGACTGAAGAAAATTGAAAAACAGAGAACCTTAAAAACTAGATGGTGGGAGTTAGGATACAATGAATGGAAGAGTGGGGAAACACCCGGCCTGGACAATGACCATAAGAACAATACAGACTGGGAAAACCAGTTAATTGTTCTAGGTACAAATAACTTTTAAAGATTAAAATTAAGTTTTTTCCCTGTGAAAAAAATTTTTGCTCACAAAAAAAAGTTACTATTCTTATGAAGAGAGGTATGTAGCACAAAAATAACAAATCAAAATTGGGGTGCTAGTTAAACAATTAGGCCTACTCATAAAACAGATACAGTATAGGCACAAGTATCTATTAAGAATATATATTTTAAAGATAATAATACCCAAAATGGTAAATATGTATTGTTCCTGTCCATGCTATTTTCAAGAAAGTTTATGTGCAAAATTTCGACAATTTGTGTTGTAAATACCTTTTGATGTAACAATTCCAACACCCTTTATAGCTCCGTACACTTTTTCACAATACCTATATTACACTTTAAAATCATCAAAATTGAACAATTTTTCACATTTTTAACTACACACTCACTCTATTGCATTGTGTCTATGTTTAATAGAATACATATATATTGAAATCGCTCGTGGGGCACTTGCGCACTTCAAAATCTTATTACAACGCTTCTATGATTTAAGATTCATAAAAACTAGGTCTCTGAAGGATTGTATATGGTAGGCCTAATTGTTTACAAAGAAAGTTACAGGTATTTTTGGCGATTTAAAAAAAATCATATTCTACATTCCTAATTTCTTAATAATGAAATAAGTTTTCAACGCTGAGCTAATTTTTTCACGGAAGAAAAACATTGTTTCAACTTTTCTAGGTTAAGGTCCATTAAGTGAATTACGCATTAAAATAGATTTGTACATAAATTTTTACTTTACAATTTCAAGTAAGATGGCTATATAAGCCACCTCACCTGACCTACACGTTAAAGATGGCTATATAAGCCACCTCACCTGACCTACACGTTAATTTGTTTTAAAAAAAAGATTGTGCGTGTTATTTCCCAAGTGGTCACCCATCCAAGTACTAACCGCGCATAATGTTGCTTGACTTCAGTGATCTATGAATGCATTGAATTCTGTAGATATGAAATTGTTATTTTACAGTGAAAACATCTTTATTATTAAGAAATAAGGTATGTAAAACATGATTTTCTAAAAAAATCACCAAATTACCAGTAACTTTCTTCTTAAACCTATATAATAATAATGATCTTCCTTGACCTGTAGTTCTTTAACTAGGTCTGGTTAGGTAACCAAATATATATATTTCCTTCCCAGACCTGGTTTTAGCTAAGGATGATGTAATTGAAAGTGACAGTTCTTAAAACAGAACTATTTTTGCAGATGAACAAAAACATCAATAGATTTGACAAAATTGATGAAATAATTGTCATATGTACTTAGGCAGAGCCTAAATAACCTAAAATTGCCATAAAATTGTCATTTTGAATCTCTGTTTTTAGACAGAAATAATGAATTTCAGTCATTCAAAAGTAAAATGCATTGTAAAGGAGTATCGAAATGATGGGAAAATTCCTATATTGTGCACTAAAATAGCATGGACAGGAACAATACATATTTACTGCTAAAATATTTGATAATCATTTTTACCTTCCATTTTTCAACTTGTAACAATATATTATCATTCCCGTGTATTTCTGGGGAATGTCTCGTTTTTCTATTCTTCAAAAGGAACTTTTTTGTGAATTGGTCAAGGTAAGATACACTTCTATTGTTACAGGTGTCTTTTCTCTGTGAAGTAGACCTGTTATGTCTCCACTGATTTTCTTGTCCATTCATTTTTAAATTCAAATAAATGGGTGAAGAGGGATTTGTAGGGTAAAGTATTTGTGAATTATCAACGTTACGTTTATTGCAGACAACTTAGAACTTTTACGAAATTACTCTTTATAAATATCATTATTGCTGTAGCACTTATCAGATTTACTAACTTAAAATTTATTTCTAGATATTGAAGGTTATAATTATCATTGTTTAACAAAACAAACAACTAAAGTGATTTTGAATCTAACTTTTTCATTGATAAATATATAAAACAATCTCGCAATTTTATTTCGCTAAAATTTTAGTTAATATCGATGACAACCTAAATAAATAAATACAAATAACTTGATATTTGTTTAACACGCTTATGAGAAGCCATATCGATTTTGTGATAACATTAAGATTAAAAACCGCCAATGAACTTAACCATAATAAACAACTGAAAATAATCTCTAAAGCCAAGACCAACCAAATATTAAGTCTATGGAGTCACAATCATAATAATAATATTTTTTGTTCTTGTTTGGCTATATTAATTGTCATTTTATTTTTAATGTAACAGTAGATATATCTTGTTGAATCTCCATGTTGCCCGATGATGCCGCAAGGCGAAACAATTATTGTAGCTCATGTATATTATTAAAATAATTTTGAAACTTTAGCTTTATTGCTATATTTAATCCTTGAATTGTCATTTTAGTTAATGCTTGACGAAGGATTTCTCTCAGGTTCGAAGCAGCTAAATCTGTATAAAACACACATTTATTGTGTTTATTTGTGCTATATAGCTTGTTCATATGATAAAATAATAAAATCATTATGATAGTATAAGAAAAATATAGGTATATATTATATATAGATATTTTATATAGGTATAACAAAAACACATTACATAAATATATAAGTTTTTTCAACTAATTGATATTTAAAAGGCATTAAATTTAATACATTTATATTGTTTCCGGTCAATATTAAAAATTTAACAAAGGACAACATTTCTAAACTCTAGGAGCACTTAGTTTTATAGATGTGAATTAATACATTTATAATATTTTAAGTATAGAAGTTTGAAAATTAAACCCTAATTGAAGCTCCAAATTAAATATTAAGTAGAAAGAGGTAATATTATTGTTAAACCAATAGAGAATATGTAGCCTAATTTTACTATTTTTGTTCTTGTAAACTAAATTCTGTATCACAAAAACAAAATATAAATTTCTCTTATAGTTCATGTTCCTAAAGTAATCTAAATATAAATTAGGTTTTTAATTTGTAAATTACTGCCTAGAATTGTACTACTTCTATTTTTATTATTATCACTATAGCAGAGTCTAAATATAATTTTAGTAGACTATAGCCTAGTAAAACATCAGCAAAGTTTATGTGTTGTAATATGCTTTTCTAAATTCAGTATTTGAATAGGAAAATGCTTGCATCTTATATCTCCACTGTCGAAAATTTTTGACTATATTAAAACTAACAAAAACAAAACTATTTGGTTGTAGGACTACCTTAGGTCAAATCCATAAACAAAACAAAAATTGGAGGCTGTCTGGTGTTTGGATGTATCATCTCTAAAGCATCTCAAATGACAACTAAGACATGTCATCTTTATTTATGTTATTTTTGCTAAGTTCTTTCCTGGGTAATTTAGTTGTGAAAAAAAAAGCATAATTTTGAGCTATTGTTTTCAAACTGTTCAAAATGTAAAGAAATAAAATTATGAATTTTTTTTAAAGCTGATAAGGTGGTTGTATTTTCTTCTCATAAATAAATACATGAATCAATAAATTTCTGATGTGCTATATTTTTAATAGAAATTGAAAAATCTAAAACGTATGCCGAATGTTTTTTCAATAGTCTTGGGAAATGGAATGTTTTAGGAATATAATTTAAACAAAAAACCATTTAATTTCTGTGTTTCTCTCAAGTATCTTTTACAAAAGAAAAGCAATTATAAAAGTGCCCTTACTAAATTTGTATGGTTATAATAATGTTTGGTTTTTTCAAGGCTTCGAAACAAAATTTATTTTCATGGAACATAATTAGAAATCTAAGAAAGGTGAAAACCATTACAATATGGCACTCACGCACAAATAATAATGTTTACCATTTTATATGTCATTGTATGAGTACTGTTGTATTGTTTATTTTTCATGTTGAATGTTTTTAATTGAGTGTTTTAATCACCTGATGATGGATAAATAATATCCAAAATATGTGTTATGTAATTAAGAATTTAATTTGAAGAAAACTTCAAAAGGATTGCTGGCATAAGTAACATAGTACACAGTTATTTAATAAGCACTTCCAGTTTTCTCTAGGTTGCCAATTGTAATTGTAAAATTAACATAAAAATAATTTGAACTGTTTGGGTTGAAAAAACAATACCGTAGTTTTAAAGATCGCCCAATTTTTGTATGGTTTATTTTGGCATAAAACTACCATTTTTTTTTCAAAATTTTTAATACCATTTACAAAGCAGGAACATATTGTGTTGACATTTTGCTATTTAAATACCCCATCTAAAAAGTTACATACAATATTATAAGAGTAGTAAGAAAGGTAACAAGGTTTTACCCTAGACAAACTGGTCTCTAATACTGTAAAGTGTACCTAACACTTACCAATTGTTGTTAACTTATAAATGTAATCTAGCTAGTTGTAATGCAGAACATTTGGTTTGTGAAAATTTGCCCATTTTCATTCAGTTGATGTTAGTCAAAGTAATATTATTGTTATTGAACTTTCTTATGAATACGGGTATTGGTGAACTGTATATAATCATGAGAGTGACTATAATAATATGTGAAGCCAAACATGAACAACCAGGTAGGCTCCAACAATTATGATAACACAACTATTAATTTATATACTGTATTGTTTTCACTACCTACTGTGTATCATCAAGCACATGAATACTTAAATTAGTATTAAAAAATATCAGTAAATATTAGGAATCTCAAATAATTTATACATTGCTTTAAAGCCAAAAGAATCAGTCTTTTTATATAAATCTGAAATTCTTATATCTTATTTGCAACCAATTTGATATTGTTCATGACTTTATTTATCATTTTAGGTTTTTTAGTTGATCAAGTTATAATATAATAATTTATATAAAAGTTGAAAAAATAACAGTTATTGTACAAAGTCATTGCTTATAATTACAGTGATCTTGGTAAGCTATACCATTATGTTATCCTTACTAAGTCAAAAGATGTTCTCTAAAAAGAAAATATATTAGTTCCATTTCTTATAAGTTATTTTTGTTTTTACTTTTAATAGGAATTTACTTTTCTATTTTTACTCATGCTTCAGATGCCAAAGCGAGAATCTGTGCATCCTATATTTGACAGTTCTTTTGAGGATCCTGACGATGTATTAAGTTCATCAAATAAAGAAGAACCTAAAAAACGTAAGTTCTTTATAAATTAAATCAAAACTTGAATACAATTTCTCATAAATTCATTTATTAAATCAAACATGTTTCAACTGCATTAGCTGAAAATCGCAACATTGTTGTTGAAACACATTTGATTTTATAAATATATTTGTGTTAAAGTTTCATTTTAATTTTAAAACAACTCACAAGTCAAGCTCAATATTTTATCTTTTTAAATGTTTATTATTTATTCTATTATGTTTATTCTAAATTATTAAAATTTAGGTAACATAGTAGTCGTACTAACAATTAGCTGTATATTTTGTCATATTACAAATATATATATAATATTAATTAGTTTATTATTAGTTCAGATTTCGTATGGATAGGAGATGCAGGCTTACCTTGGAAAGTGGTCCTTGGTATTACTGTGGAAGAAGTATTTTAATTATTGTAAACACAGTTACACAGTCACACAACAAATTATAGGCAAAAATATTTTACTAAATACTGTACCCGTACTAAAAGAATGACTTGTATTGTATCAAGGTTGTTTTAACTTATCCTTCTACTAATTCTAATAGGTTACATATATAATCATGAAACTAATTACAATTAAACACTCAGTAATATATTCTATAAAGTTGTAATCATGCTGAGGTCAAGATCACTGTTCAAATTCTTGTTATAATTTTTTTGTCACTATCACTGTAACTTGTCTCACTGTCAGAATCTTCATCTAAGTTTTCTATTATTTTATCACTTACTATATCAATTTGTGGCTCTATTTCTAAATATTGTTACTTTAACTTCTTATAATGATCCACACGAGATGCGGTGTAATATCTTTGCATGTGTCCTCAACCAGTCAATTACTTGCATTGAAAATTAAACATTTATTTTCTTTTGGCAACAAGTTCTTTTAGTATACACCATATCATCTTGATAGGGTTACGGTGGACGATATGGAGGTAGACGAACAACATAGTGACCATCTTAAGCAAAAATTGCATTAATTTCAAACATTTTATATTTTGGTTTTGTTAGTTATAATAGTGTAAAAGTCAGGTTTAAACATGCTATAAGAATACCAATGTTTCATTTTTCTAACCATTTCACCATGTCTGCCTTTAGGGTATTCAATATGGGTGCTAGATTTAATTCGACTTGATACAGTTTGCTGGAATATTCGGCAACAATTTATTTTTTACCAATTTTTTGTAATTATTAAAATTCATGTCACTTTGATAGCACTGGTTTTTTTACCAGATTCAAACATCAGTAACTCCTTTTCAAAAAAAATTGTTCTCTTTTCCCGCATGGAGTCGACGTCCTTTGCTAACATATTTTATCAATGCGGCGCAGGTATTGTCATTCCAACTCATAGGTTGGTGTGACTTGCATGAACATATGTCTTATCCCTTGATCTCTATATTGTTGTAAACTTCTTAAATACCTAAGACGTTTTTACCCTATGTCACTATTTCCAATTATAAGTTTTCTATTATTGACGGTTTTCCTCAATTTAAAATTCAACTTTTTCAGAATATTACTTTTAGTCATTTGACCATGCAATGTTATCTTTTCTTTAAATCTGCTAATAGTCCTTTCAATGCGGGTAGTTGGCCATTTAAAAAATGAAATTGATATACAGTATTTCTTATGACACACAAATCTAAGTCATCAACTTTGATTTGTTTTTCTCGCTGGACTTTTCTTATTGTGAGTATGAAATTGTCCACCAAACTGGTCTATGGTTTTCTTTTCATTTATTATTCTCCTTAAAGACCTAACTGAGATACCTGTTGTTTCAGAAACAAGATATCTTAATGTTTTTCAGGTTTATCGACCCACCATCTTTAGCTTTTCCCCATATAAGTTGATAAACATTTTGAACTATTTCTTGACTCTGACTATGCAAAACTTTACACCCACCGACTTTCTTCTTATACACTACCCTGCCATTTAATATAGATAATAAAACAGATATCCCACCAATACTCATGAATACATTCAAGAATAAACGGATTACAAAAGGAACTAATGACAGATGGGTGGACAATCTGTCCTTCACACACATTAGACTGGCACTGATACAGGTTATTTCCGGCAGTGTCTACACTTTGATATCAGATGTTCAACCCCCCCCCCCTCCAGGGCCGGATTTAGCATTTTGGCTCCCCTAGGCCCAATAATTTTTTCAGCCCCCTAGTCTGGTTAAAGTTACTTCCCCAAAAACCTTTATTAAAAAAATGTATCAATCCTACATGTTAATTGCTTAAAAACCACTCCACGATGCAATTTTATCATTGCAAGTTTTTTGAGTAATTTAATTGGTTCTGGGCTTAACAAAATTGGGCCAGTTCTCCCGTGTTTGAGATCAATGTTGTAATGAAGTTGATGCGTAATGTTGAAAATATAATAGTTTAACTTTACCAACAATTATTTGTTCCATTGAACTTCAAAATCAGAATGATTTTTTTTGTAATCAATTCAAAAAATATGTTAAGTTATGGCTATTTATTTTTATTTCTAGATATTTTTTTTATCTCTCAGCCGTGCGCCCCCTGGGAGCTTGCGCCCATAGGCCCGGGCCTATTGGGATATCCGGCCCCCCCATTTACAACTAAATAAGTTTAATTGTTTCTCAACAAATGGATACAGTAGAACTCCAATTATCCGGATCGTCAATTATGCGGATCAGATTGAGGAAAATTTTAAAATCGGGTTTTTAAAGGCACATCGTCCTGCAAGCAATGAATATGCAGGAATCGTGCGCAGTAGTTGACTCTTCTAACTGCGAACAATAGTATAGCGATAGCGGAGGATGTGGGGGGGGGAGGGGGAGCGATGACTCACACTGCCTTGCCACCATGCTACTGTCACTCACTACAGTCTATTAACAGTCAGTCGGCCAGTGCTTCTTCAACCTACCGGGTGAATTGATATGTTGACTTTTTCGTGTTACTTAGTGTTTTGATTATTGTGTGCAGTACTACGGTGAGTTTTAAGAGGAAATGTGTGGTGTTATCGTTGATCGATAAAATTAAAATTATCGAACAGTTGGACAAAGGTGTCTCGGGTAAATATTTAGCCGAGGTGTACAAAGTGGGAACATCAACAATATCGGACATTAAAAAAAAAGTATGTAATGTAAACATTGTCATTGATATTGTTTTTTCATAATAAATACCGTAAATGTTCTCTATTGTGTTTGGTTTACGTTTTTTTCCCCATAAAAACAGCCTTTTTTACTGTAAAAATCCAATCACTGTATACGGAATTTTGATTATCTGGATCGGGTCCGGTCCCAATTAATCCGGATAATTGGAGTTCTACTGTATTTACAAATTTATAAAGTAAAACATTTTATAATTTACAAATGACACTACTACAGAGATACGAACCCAATAAATGTCTTTCACACTGTTTCTTGCAATAGATGAATTGTGATATTGGTTTTAAATGATTTGTTTTTCTCACACAATCTCATTATATATATATATAGCCTATATGTTGTAATTCTTCTTCAAAATTTCTGATTGGCGTAATTTGAAACCGGGAGTCTTCCTTATTTATACAACAGTTTTGTACTTAAAGAATAAACTCACAAGACAGTTTGAGGAAGGTATAAAAGTATACATTATTATGGGTGGAAATGTCTATGATAAAAGCAGAGCCTCCATTGAACAAGATGTATTGGTGGAATTTATACATTGAGAGTTGTAAACACAAACAAGAGTTCTTGTATAGTTTTTTATCTGTGAGATGAGTTAGATGTTGATGCAGGCAGCTAGGAATAGAGAGGGGAGGGATATTAAAAATGAATCCTGATCACATCTATTGCCAATACAAATTTATTTTTAATTAAATCTAACAAATATTTTTTGTTTAAATTAGGTTTATTTAAAACAATTTCTTGTTTTTATATGCTTGAATTTGTATTTATGTGTAAAAGAGAATATATATAAAAGTTTTATCATATTATTATTATTTTAGGTACAAAGATTATGAAAAAAAGTTCCAATAACAAGCCGTGTAATTTCTTCTCACAACCAGAATCATTATTTCTACAATTTGATCCAAAAAAATGCAATAACAGTCAAGGTTTAAATTTAGAATGTTCTCCAGACACTGATTTTGTTGTTTGCACACAGCCTGTTCAAAAAACTGCACTCAGGACTGGAAATAATTCATGGCAGCCACCAACACGTCAATTTTCCAGTAATAAATGTGAAATTATGGATACAAATTTTAGTTCATTAAAGCAAGTCAATGATTTGAAAGACAATATATCAAGCGACATAAACAATATTAATGATGAAGCTGGGGATAATGATTTGTTTATATTAACTGATAAGAACTCTCAATTGGACCTTTCACAAGATACAAAAAATACTATAAAAGAGGAAAACGATCTAAAGGAAACTAAAAGTAAAAATTATGAAATTCCAGAACAACATATAAGTACAAAAAGTGATTATGAAAATGATATTTATGTATCTGACATTAAATCAGACAATGAAGAAGAAAATAATGACATGTTTGGATTGATGGAAGTTAATGAAATTGATGAATTAATTGACAAAACAATAGAAGACCATTTTTCAGCTGAATGTGAAATAGAATTGAGAAAATCACATCCTAATATTAATGTTAAAAATCAAGTTTTCTCTAAAAGAATTGATGGAATTACTTCTGATGATAGCGAAGATGAATTCAACTTGATTACAAATAATCCAAATGAATTAAATAAACTTGGTGAAAATAAAATTCCACAAGAAGATGAGGACAGATTGTTAGAAAATTCCCAAAGCCCGCCGATTGATCGTAACATCTTTAAAAATGATACAAGCGAAAATAAACCTTTGGAAAATGTAGAGGCAGAGAATCTCTTAAATACTACAATTGAAACCATTGAAAAGAAAGAAGAAAATGAATTTGATTATACAATAACTAATTCTCAACTTTTACAAATAGAAAAGGAGTATTCTAAAAGTAGTATACAAGCAAAGTATTCCGAGAGCTCCACTCAAACTGTGCCTTTCTCCGAGCTAAAAAGCTCAATGGAAAATTATCCACAATTGATCGGAGGGATGAAGAAAATGAAGAATGATATACAGAAAATAAGACAATGCGTGGAAGAGTTGAAAAAAATCAAGTAAGTTATTGGTAGAGTAAAAAAAACACATTGTATTTATAAATAATAAATTTTCTGTTTTAGATTTTATGACTCTCTATATGAAGCAGAAATTCTGTGTTTGGTTCATATTGTTTCATATCTCAGATAACATAATGATAATCAGATAACATCTTCATTATGAAACGAAATTTAGCAGTTTCAAAAATATCAGTTCATTTGTATTCTCCAATATAGAATCCATTGAGAAAGCTTGTTAATCATTTACTTATTGCTTAACTCAATTCTAGACCCTGTTATGTGTAAATGTATAAAAATATGGGTTTGTATTTAAATATTATTAATTTATTTTTTAAAAAAGAAGAAAATAATTTGCTCGACTATGGGCGCCAGGTAGCGTTAGCTTACCAATTTTGAAAAGTTAAAAATTTGAATTAAATTTATAGTCTCTCGAGGTCAAAGATTCTTTTCAAGAGGTACTTTGCAATAGGTGATATAAGAAAGATTCTAAGTCTTGTTTTGCTGTAATTGTACATAAAATATTTATTAGATCACATATCATGTTACAAATAGCGTCAAAAACATAAGTGATAATTAATATACTATTGTTAAATACTCGATACAAAATCTTTTATCTGAATTCCTTTCTTTTACTTTAAATCAAAATTAAGTTTTATGAATTTCATATTTTACGTTTTAAATGTTGCAACAAAAGAAATTTAGTCATAAATGAATAATGTTCCATGTCTCTGAAGGAGACTTAATTATGTAAATAAGAAAACTAGTTATCTTGAATTTATCCTAAAAGGAATATAAAAACAAACAAACATATACAAAAAGTAGTCTAGTCATAATATAGATCTTTAACACAATAAATTGTTTATGATGTCTATACTACGACATTTGTACATAAAAAAAATATATCCGTAGTGATGAACCCTGATGTCCTGTGACTCGGAGGTAGTCTCCAAATCGCTATTTTCCCAATGCTCATTGCTCGTACAAATTCACAATTATATAAAAGTCCTTTTTTACAAATGATCTAACGAACAGTTCATTATTTTAAAAATGTTCTGTCTTATCAAGTAAGTATTCAAACATCGGAACACAACATTTCTCTAAATTGTTTCTAGAGAAAATAATCTCTACTAACTGGCACGACAGTCTTATTTATTTTAATAATTCTTTGTCCAATAAGACTAATATAAAAGCAAGAATATTCATTTAAAATATTTATACTCTTAGTTCTATCATGAAACACATGTTCAAATTGTCACTTTCTTTGTTCTCACTAAATTTACATTTCGCATTAATACTGCATTGTTCACGAAAATCCTCTCAAAAATACGTCTATCTATTTTAGACATCGGTTTCCAACTCTTTACAAACACATCTTAAAGTTAAACACATTATTAAGTTCCTTACCAACTTTTTTTAATACGTCTTAACTATTCAGACGTTGATCAAAGACTGTCCTACAAATTTCTCTGAGCTGGCCATGACCACGTTTTCTATTACATTTATTTGCTTCCGCCTGGCAACCGATACTTCACACCATATATACATGAAAATCTACTTAATTATTAACTCTACATTCATTCTAAACACATTTACATTCAAACATTATTCTCTGGATACTCTTGACATTTATTTTGTTTTTAAATTTATTAAATTTACTGGACTTTATTTTGACTCATGGTGTTTCTTTTCCTGTACTTTCAGACCAATCGCATTCTTCGTTTCATCATTACTCGACCAATCATGTGCAAGCTTTTAAAACTATGTGTTTTCTTGGTTCTAATTTCAAAATTCAAAAATGTACCTATTACAAGACCAATACTATTTTCCAACATAATCCCCTTCTAAATTTATACACTTGTATCATCGATGTACCAACTTGTTTGCCTACAGCAAAAAACTATTTACATTTGCATCGAACCCAGACTTGAACTGCTACCTTCACATGGTCATTCGTATCAAATCTCTTCCCTCGCAGAGCTTCTTTCATGGGTCCAAACAAGTAAAAATCTTTTTGTGGAGCCAAATCAGGACTATGTGGAGAATGAAGTACGACTTCCCAGTGTAACCTTCAATAGTTTTAAGCATTATGTTAGCTTTGTGTAGGCGAGTGTTGTCTTAGAGAAAAAGCACTCCCTTCCTCTGGTAAACCTTGTCTTTTACTCAGAATTGCTGCTTTGACTTTTGTTTCCAGTTCTTCCCTGTAGAACTCCATTCACAGTGTGCTGAGTTTCCAAATAGTCACAAAAAATTACACCTTTTGTATCCCAAAAAATGGTAAGGATGACTTTTCCAGCTTTGCTTGAGTTTTGAATTTTTTTCTTACAAGAGAAGTGGTGTGCTTCCACTCCATGATTTAACGCTTTGACTAAGGCTCAAAGTGATATATCCAAGTTTCATCACAGGTTACAATTCATTCCAAAAATGGATCTCCTTCTTCACGATAATGTTTCTTCAGTTCCTGACAGATGTGAAGTCCAGCCTTTTTGTAGATGTCTGTCAACTGTCTTGGAACCCAATGTGCACATGCTTTACGATATTTCAACTTGTCACAGTATCAATACTCGCTCTACATGTTTCAGCTATTTGAACCATGTAACTTGTCAATCTTCTTAAATAAGAGTTTCGATTTGGTTTTCCAGCAAAGCAGTTGACATCTCATTGGTCACCCTGAACGCTATGAATCACACACATTTGTTCAACCAATTTTATACTGATCCACCCACTTATAAAAGTTTGCATGGTTCATACATTTCCCATATTGTTTTTTTTATTCTTGTATAAATTTCAGATGGTTTTGTTCCTCCAGAAAACAAAAATATTTTCAACACATTGGTAAAATAAAATATTCCTTCAACAATGATTAAGCAGCCGTTTTAAAATATTGGCAGGTTTACCAACTTAATATTGATAGTTGTCAAATTTCCCAGGTGATTATTTTCCTGGGACAGTTTGTTTCTTTATTTATTGAATGCCCCTCATATTTGATTTAAAAAAAATTAAATCATACAAAGTCTAGATTTGACATTGAAAATGTTGATCCTTCTATTTAGAGTTAAGGGAGACTTTTTTAAATGTATGTAAAACATTAAAAAAAAGTCACCTCACTCCATAAATGACTTTAATCTAACTCTAATCATTCCGTGGACACATGCTATGCATCAATCTTTGAAATGATGAGTTTGTAGTGTTTCATAATGCATGCTACCAAGTACATTTTTTTTACATTAGTATTTGATTTACATTTACATTTGACAGCATCAGATACTTTACTCATGATGAGGATTTTGTGACACTTCCTGCTGTTTTGCAGCCGAAAACCCCTCTAGATGGATCCAGGAATTCCTAACTGGCAGATTAAGAGATAACGTCGACCAGAAATTGTCAGGATGGATCGTTGTGATCGTGATTTTAGGCGCAAAGTCAAGAACAACGCAGTTTAAAATTAAAAGTACTTTTATATTAAAAACAATTTATTAAGTACAAAACAATTTAAACATTTCTTTACAATTAATTCAATTTAAATCTTCCGAGAATGAAACCTTATGACCCCATTTGAATTTTAAAGATTATGCATTTTTAAAAAGAAGGAAATCAATGGCTGTTACGAGCGACCAACCCGTAGCGGCACTAGGAGAGAACTGGTTCTTAGCTTGCTCTCACGTCTCTCCTCCTTTCTGACTACTACGTGTTCAAAACTGCAAATGAAGTATTTAGGAGTTTACTCAAATGTTGTTAAATTATGTTAATTCCTTTTTCTATTATTTTGGTTTCTGTTTGAATCCTACTATGTTACAATTAAAGTATATTATTTTATACTCTCTACTGATTGAGAAAGTGAACAGCGTTTTGTTAGGATTTAGGATAAGAAAATAATTATTATAAGTTTAGAAAATATGTTACTAACAAATAATAGTTAAATGTTAGCACCCGTTAAATTTTCAATATCAGACGTGTGGTAGTTATTGGGAAATAATTGAGAAAGTGTTGTAACAGCTTAGCTTGCAGGTCATTAGCATGACATTGATAGTGAAGCTCTATATAAACTGCTAGTGACCTAGAATGGGGGTAGTGGCATCCAAGACATCGGTGGGGGCTGGGAGACGCTGCTGGTCACCAGAGAGATGTGACCCAGGAACGTATTTACGAAAGAGACTCACTGGCAGTTTATAAAAAGATTCACCGCCTAGGTTGAAAAAGTGAGCAGATTCACGTGTTTATAAAACAATGACTTATTTAAATTCAATAATTTGCCATAGCTCTGGATTGAAGGTTTAAAGGTCTGATTAGGACAGATTACGTTTTACATTGTAATTTATAGGATTAAATATTTGATAGGGATATAATATGTCAAGCTGACATAGAATTATTTAAAGACCTAAAGTAATTGTAACAACTATAAGGGAATAAAAGAATAAATTAATATTAACAATCTGAACCACCGAATTTGTTATTTTATTTGAACCCGTAGAAAATGAATATAGGAGAAAACCTAGTATTCATAACAGTTTACAAAATATTTCAGAACTTTAGTGTTTTTTGTGTGTGTTTTCCTATTTGTATACTACTAGGTAATACCAAGGACCATTTTCTAAGGTCAGCCTGCATCTCATGTCCATACAAAATCTAAACCAACGCTATATATATATATATATATAATCGAACGTGCATTCCTTTCGCTTGTCTTGATGTAATTGTAGCTTAGCATGCATTCAATTAGAACTTTTCT
The DNA here is from genome assembly GCA_963513935.1 of Aphrophora alni. Taxonomy (NCBI): domain Eukaryota; kingdom Metazoa; phylum Arthropoda; class Insecta; order Hemiptera; family Aphrophoridae; genus Aphrophora; species Aphrophora alni. The sequence goes on along the minus strand of OY740769.1, from coordinate 130,065,648 downwards.
TCAAAGGCCACGAGAGGTAGTGCAAGTTCTTTGTATCACACCATCTAAAGACAATGCATGATAATGCTTTTTATTCTCATACTTTTTCACTCCAATCTTTAATGCAATAGACCAAAAATAACATTATTCCATGGTACATATACTCTGATATAAGTTTAAAAATTTTAAGTCTATCAGACCAATTCGACACAATGTGTGAAAAATTTATAAGTGGTTCAAAACATTGATAATGACTGAAAATGTGTTTGTACAATTGTAATACTTACCTTAATTAGTAATTGGAAAGTACAAACTATTGTTGAACAAACATATGTATTATACTTCTATATAAGTATTATTGTTTTCTCTATAAACCCAACTTCAAAATTTACTTTTTAAAATTTCAGCGCTGTTCTAGTGAAAGCTCGGAAAGAAGTTTGGATGCAAAGAAATATATCACATGGTTGGAATTCTCCTTCAATGAAGAATCACCCCCCACCACATTTATAATGCAGACTTAGAAAAAAGATCATACTTTTTAGAAATAATAAGAAAACAAAATAATCAGATTTACTTTTTATAAACTATAAAAAGGTGGGAATGGACATACTGTAGATTTAAGTAAGATTGTGTAAAAGTCTCAATATTAAGTTAAATTATAATTCCATGACACATTTATAACAGATTGCAAGTTATGTTACAATAAGTAACTGATTTAAATATTGTATTTATGTTTTCCTTTAGAGTACTATTAATTTGTATGGTATAATCTCTTAAACAATAAGTTTTGTTACAACTTATATTGTGAGTTATGCGTAAAGTTTATAAGGATATTGATGTCAGTTACATTTATCATGTGAGTTTAAAAGGATAAAAACCATGTTATAGTTTTAAAAATAGTTTCAGGTTGTAAAGGCATAACTAATTAGGAACAGTATTTTTGATATCATAATCATTTGTATTTAATTATAAAATAAATGTTATTAAAAATACAATATTTACAGAAATATGTAACTACAGTTTACTCCAGCAAATCATAGTCGTCTCTCTGGAACACATATAAAATAAAACATGATATTTTCTTAAATAAAAATATATTTGTTGTTGATACAAATATAAATAAAATGTGGAAAGTTCAATTGTGTTCATATGTATAAAAGTGTTCAGACATAAACAATAAACATAGTAAAGAAACAAATATAAAATGGTCGTGTAATATAATATAGAGAGTGTAAAATAAGTTGTGTGATACACCTCGATATAATTTAATGGATTGCTATATCAACATAAAACCACTACTAAACTTATTATAACACTTTTCTGGTGTTTAAGGGGATTTAAAATTTCTAAATGGTAACCCCTATGTTGTAACATATCATTGGGAAGGTCTATCTACTAGAAAAATAATGGTACCTCCAAATAGGTTACTAGTATATCTCTGGCAAAAGCTATAGATTGAGCTTTTTTTAAAATTCTACACTATAGGCTTAATTTTTTAAACAAGGTTTTTCATGTGATCCCCAAAAGAAATAGTATAGTTGATTAAGGTCAAGAGACCTTGCTGGCCATTCCACAGCTCCTCTTCTGCCTATCATAATCATCACGGTCGTAGTGTGGTGGTGTTCCATCTTGTAGCAACCAAATCTTTCCTGTCTCAAAATAATTTGAAGTACAGGCAAGATCTGGCTGGCAAACATCTCTAAATATTTCTCTGAGTTCAAGTTTCCATCAACTGGTTCTTAACTATTCCTCCTCAAACATTTCCTTTGAAGGATGTTGTGTATGAGCCTCAACATGGATTTCTATTCCTCCAATAATGACAGTTGTGACTATTGATTTTGCTGTTTGTTTTTGCTATAAATCTTAACCCAGCCTAAACATATGAACAAGAAATTTAAGATTGAACATTTAAATGTAGACAGGCGTGCCATGGATCTATGCTCCATTTATTCACTTGTCTTATGTGTTATGGATTTAAAAATAAAGATATGTAAATACTGAATTAGCCCATCTGATTAGAATGGGTGGTTATACAAAATATGATACAAATCCTGTTTTCAAAGTTCTATTTCTCTCTCTAAATCACTTTAAAACACAGGTAAAACTCATTCCAGTTTCTTTCATCTTTTGTTACAGCTATTATTTTAATTCACATTTTGATCAAAAGTGGTATACAATTTAGTACCCCACATTATTCAGTGTAATTTGTAGCAACAATGAGCTTACCACTTGACATATTTTAAATTAAATATGTTATTTTTTAAACAATATAGCCTTAAATACAAGTGTCATTGTACTACAATAATACTTCCCAGCACTAATATGTAAACTATAGAACTTACTTCATTGTTATACTCCATAATGTGTTTTTTAATTGCAGATGTATCAACCCAAGTGATAAAATCTTCCAAATTCCTAAAACAAATAAAATTAAACATTATAATTTGAATAACAAAAGTAAAGTACAGTAGAAGTCCGATAATCCATCCGGCACGTTCGGGTTCGGCTCGGTGCCGGACTACCGAAAATTCCGGTCTATCGGGCGGTGCCCCTTCTTTTTAGTGTAGGCTTTGTCGTAAAACAAATGTACTTTGTTTTTTTAACTACATAAATACATAAATCGTAATTATAAGAACAATTAGGTTAATAATTAAACTACAAATACAGTATGCAAATACTGTACAACTAAGTTTATTTTACATTTCATATAATATATATACACGTACTGTAAAACATATTTCACTTAGATTTAAAAAAGTCACGAATGTTACGTGTTTTCGTTTCTCTCCTTTTGAACTCGAAGGCTTAGGTTTTGAAAACATGGTCACTGTACAGTTAGAACGAAACTCACTTTGTTTATAAACAGTTTCAAAAGTTACGTACGTCACTACAGATGTACTGTATTACAGTAGAGAGTACTGAGACATAGTTTACTGCGATGTGAAAGGACACAAAACAACAACGCACAAAAAAATGCGAAGACGCTTCGTGATTGATTAACTGTGCTGCATTGCACCTGTATTTGTTGTGACAGCTGAGACTAGCCGGCCGCTAATTGTTTCCGAAAAATACCGAGCGCTTCCGGATGATCTCGAAAACTTCCGAATAGCTTTCGAGCGTTTTTATTTGCTTCAAAGACACACTTTTGGAGAAAACCAAAATTTTTACAATTTTCCGGAGCGATGCCGGGCATTCTGGACTGTTGGATGCCGGACTAATGGACTTCTACTGTATAAAATTGTCATAAAATACAAGTCTCCTAGCTGAAACAAAATCAATAACATTGCGAGGGTAACCTTTTTGGGGGGACGTATATCTGCTTTTATTATGCACTGCCGGGTCGTCAGATCGTGTGGTAAATTAATATATGTACACTGGGCAAACCTCAATCTAGGCTAGCCATTTTTGACGGGATATAATCTAAAAATAAATTACTTAAACAACACCAATTTAGACCAAAACCAAATATTAATATAAACTACACTGTATTGGCACAACATGTCGTACTAACACAAAAGGCCTAACATGGCCGTGTGTTAGTTCAACTAATACTAATACGGTTCCAAAAAACCCAATGCTTTCTTATATAAACCCTAAGACTATACTGGCCCTATTCCTGCAGGTTTAGCAAGGCATACTTTTATATTAGGGACTATTGAAAAAGAAGCGATGAGCGTTGTCACAGACGTCTTCCTTCACTGCGGGTTGATGCACGACTCCTTATCAAGTCCGTTGTTCACATGTCAGATAGGAAAAGGGGTGGGAGAGGCCAATGGTGCCTAAATCACCACAACAATAAATTTTTTAATATTAGTTAAGACAAATTTATTTTAAGAAAGGGAAGATATTGTCCTAGATGCTTGGGATTTACATATGATGCCAAGGAATCTGTTTACTTTTCCCCAATACTCTTTTCATTCTATTCATCCGCAAGATTAAGAAAATTAGTGCGCCATAAAAGAAGTATCTAATCCTATTTTAATGTAAATAGATTAAAAAATAATATACACTAACAACAGAAAAAGTGGTATTTAGTGAGTTTGCTTTCTATTTTTGGCTCTGGTCATTTCCATATTTTGTATCCAAACGACTCGTCCTAGAGAAATAAACACTTAAAATTTTCACTTGTGGTTCAAGATATATTTTATAAAAAAATGTTTTCAGCACCATTTTTTTAACATGAGAATTCAGCTCACATAGAATCAATCCAAGTAACAGATCAGAATTTTTAAGTTACTATATTTATGAACATAAATGTAAAAGTTTATCTTCGTTCTAATTTTCTCTGTAACTTATCTAAAGATATCCTTGACTAATGGTGTAGAGTAAACTTACATTTGAATGGAGAGGAATAAATACTATTCTCAAAAAACCACAGAATTAATGTTAAGATAAAAAAAGTAATAATTAAGAATTTATATAAAAACATCCAATGAGCCTTGCTTGTGGTTAATAACAATATGAAACAAGTAATCAACAAATCACAAATACAACACTAACACAATTAACGTTAGAAAGTTAAATAAATCCTTATGCACATTTCAGTAAAATAGCTACCATCTTCATATGGATATAAACCAAAAATAAAAACTTCAGTAACATAGCTACTGTTTAATAATTATCAATATCTGGTTCCACTAATACTAATGAAGGCATTTAAAATTTGATAATAATGGAAGAGCAAATTAGCCATAAATAACAACTTGATTCTTAAATGGGTAAAATAATTTAGAATCTTTAATCTGAACAAAATAAAAACAAAGGACATTCTGGACGACCAAAAACCACTACATAAAATGAAATAATGTTAAGAGTATTTGATAAAATTTTTGGTTCACCAAAAATAAACATAAACTGCATGTAAAAAAAACTTAATATCACAAGAAGTAGTGTTTGGTGTATTATGAAAGATTTAGGTTCTTTATTTTACCGTACTCAATTTTCCATGAACTAAAGCCTAAATACTAGGTATCTGACTAGGCAATATCAAGTAATGGCATTATTGGCCTATATTATATTGAAGATAAGATTGGAAATTTAATAAATGTTAATGCAGGAGTATAGAGAGCAAGTAATATACCATTTTCAGGCTGATTTACTGGGATTTTGTGAATTCAACAATTTAAATTTCGTTAAGTAAACTTTTCACAAGATGCCCACATCAACCCCACACAACTCCACACTTTGACCATGGAAAAGAGCTATTTCCTCAGAAGATTATGTCACGCTAATTAAGTTTCCCTACCAAGCCAGGAGTTCCAGATTTGTCCCTTTGTAATGCTTTTCTTGTGTGGAGGATCTAAAGGAAAAGAGTTTTAGCCCAGTGTTCAAAATTCAAGAGCTGTGACAAAATATCACAATGTTTTGTTTGGCTTATTCCCTGAAAAATGGTCTGGAATGATTTCAAAGATGATCAGAGAATGGAAAACATGTTAAACAATGGAGGAGGGCATATTAGAACTTAGTAGTACGTTAAGAAAGTTTATACAAGAAATAATATTTAAAAATTTTTAAATGTTCACTCCTTTTTTTGGGCCACCTGGTATAACAATATGTCTTTTTAAGTGTGTAAATGTTTTAATATGTGACAAAGGATAAGAACTATGTGAAATGAGAACTTGAAAATGACTGAATAACTCAGCCCTAATGATGAACATGACAAATAAGACAACAAGTTTGATACAATTGTATATAATGAAAGTAAACCAAAAACATTGACTAAACATAAAATTGTCTTGATAAATTAGTCGAGAGGAGTTAAAAATATAAAGACCTACCTTGTAATAAGATATGCAGGGTCCTTTATGACCTCTGTACCTACACGTACATGACCTTGTTGTACTAGTTGAGTTGCCATTTTTACAGTTTGAGCCATTCGTTGCTTTACCATCATAACTGGTAAACGTCTTCGACAGAACACTGATGCGTTGACCTTATCACATAGTTCTAAGTCCCATTTTGTATTGATTAGTCCAATCATATATCTGAAACACAAAACAGTTTAAGTATATGCACTATATTTAACAAAGAAAATTCACAAAACATTACAATTTTTACCTAACAAAATCGCCAATCTTTTGGAGGGTAGTAGGTAGACTTATTTTAGGTATTCATTTAGCCTATAGTCAACATTTTCTCAAAACAGAAACATAATTCTAATGTCTTTGAAATTAAAGATATAGTAAATGAACATTTGTTACTATATTTATATATTAATTTCTGAGAAAGAGATTTCAAAATATTGCAAGTATTTCTTTTAGAGAAATTTTATGAAAATTTAATAATAATGGAAGATTTTAATAGAGCAGAAATAGCAATATAGTCTAAAGTTGGATAAGTTTCATAGCAACTAAAAACGTTTTTAGGAATCTAAAACTAAAGAAAGCAAAATTTTAGAGATATTAAAATTTGTGACAAATAATTATGGCAGAACAGTAGAGGTCCATAATGTGAATTTACTTTAATAAACAGTGTAGGTTTGAAGTTATTAATTTAGCGATGGTATCAATCAACTGTTTAGGATTAAGATTAGCAAATCAGGGTCCAATCATATGCCAATTGAACTATGGCCCATGGTCAGTAGATCAATGAAAGAGAAGGGAGAGGAGGCCATACTTCCACAGATTTAGAGGTTGAAATGAACTGATTAGGGAAATTTTATGAAAATTTAATAATAATGGAAGATTTGAACAGCAAAATAGTTGGACAAGTTTCATAAAACTGTTTTTAAGAGTCTAAAACTAAAGAAAATATTTTAACCAACAAACAGTAAATAATTTTAGAGACATGAAATTTTTTGTCAGTTTATTCTAAATGGCAGAAGAGTAGAAGATCATACCATTCACTACCGTTTTGTAAAATATATCACTGAACAGTTTGATATAACATGTTATCCTAGATTTATAACCACACCTAAATTAAGTATTCAAAAAAATCATAATAATATTTATTTGAGCATAATTGAAAGATGTATATGTGTGTGCATGAGTAATTAATTAAATAGGGACTCAATATAGAGTGAGATTATAATAAAAATCAAATAAAATGTATAAATGGACTTGTGATACATAACCAACAGACAGGCTGTATTTTTTGTTATGGTCAGCCATTTAATCTGATAGAAAAAAGCAGATCATACAAATGTACAAATAATGGACGCTGTTTAAAAATTAGAATTTAATAATATAATATTAGAAATTGAGTTTAAATAAATATGGCAAACTAATAAATTTATAAAATTAAATACTACACTTATTTAAATAAATCAAAGAAAGAAATGTGAATATAGTTTAGGGTAGGAACAGTGAATGAAAGTGTAATAATAAAATTCTAATTATTATATTAATCATAAAGCATTATATAATTAATGCTTTATGATTAATATAAATACTTTATGATTAGTGGGTAGGCTGTGAATTGAGGAAGACAGTATAATAATAGACGCAAGCTATCCAGTGGAAAAACTGTGTGTATCACTTCAAAAAGGACTTTAAGATGAAAAAAGACGCTACAAAATTTGCTCACAATGTTTTTAAATTGAAAATATATGAAGTGATTTTTTTAAAGTTAACAAATAATAAAATATATTGTAATGAAGAGTCAGTGACCCTTTTTAATTAAGTTAAAAGTGCTTAAGGGAAGTGAAAAGAGCTAAGAATCATAGTGAATTAAATCAAGGTAACAAATTTCAAAATATAATTTAAAATCTAGGAACTTTACTGCTTTAAAAAGAACTCAAATTTAAAAGGAAAAAAATTGTTTATAATAATAAACTTTTGGAACAATAATTTTAATTTATTTTGTGTAAAATTTAAGGATTTCTTTGGGTTATATATTTTATATTTTAACAATTGCCAAGGTCCAGTAACCCGAGGTTAAGAATCAAATACTAGAAATAAATTGTAAATGTTTAATAATTGTATTAAATAAAGTCATATTCTTAATTGTAAAATTAGTAGCCTTGATTTATTAATAACATTATAAATTTTGTCACACTGGTCTCCTTTGATGTTATGGAAAAAGTCAAAACAATATTGATTGTTTAATTTAACGTACTAGAAAAACATCACATTTTAAATTTGGGGTATCTGCAATGAAATGAAAATTACAAAAACCAGGAACAGCCGAGTTTTTTGCAAATATATCCGTTTTGAGATTCCTTCCCCCCTTCCTCTTCTGAGCCCCAAAAAAGTGGTTTTTGGAATGATGTATGTCCGGCTGAAATCTGTCATTTGTTCAGTACTATATAGCCAAAATCCTTGGATTGGTTTCAATTAAATTTTGTATGTGGGCATATTTTGTCCATATCTCGGAATTATTAAAATTTTATTTGATAACTAAAAATTGGGGGTGCTGCCATAAGAAAAAATAAAATTATGATTTTCTCAAAATCGGCTCTAATAATTTTGATGGAATTGTGCTCAAATGTAACCTATTGTATAAGGACACAAACAAAAGCTTTCCTATTGGTCCCATCGCTAAAAAAATGCTGGTATCACTAAAACACCAAAAGTTAAAACATGGGGCCTCTTAAAAAAGACAAAATTTCTTAAAATTGGCTCTTCAAATTTCATTCATATTTTAGTGAAATGTGAAGATTAATGACAAAAACTTGTATGTAAAATTGAAACTAATGAATTATTATGGTTCAGAAATAACTAGGAAGAATCAAATGTGAACATTGATTGGCGTCATTAATAGCTCGATTTTAATTAAATATGATTTATACTAAAGACACGTTTATGGTACAAGAGAAGCAAGTTTAGTGCCTATTTAAATATGGTTCATTTTCACTTATGAAATTTATGGCGACGAATAATTTTGGTTGGTTTTTGTTTGGTTTTGGGGATGGGCGAATGAGGAAGTTTGTGCAATGTTTATTTATTGATGTAACAAATATGCCTTAACCTTACCTATCTTTACTTAGATGTAAAATATTTATTTGTTGTGTAATTAATTGCTGTAATTTCTTAATTTTATTTGATAAAGTCAACAATGTCTATGGGCAAAATGTTATCGATAAAATAAAATAATTTTACGTATGAAATAATTATTACAGTAATATAAAACTTAAATATTTTATATCTAGAACAAGTTAAGTAAGAATTTAAATTATATAATTATGAAAATATTCAATAGTAAATACTTTTGAAATAAAAAACTGATGTTAAGATATCATACTTTGGTACAAACACATTATAGTAGCTGTGATTGTGACGGTGGATAATCTATTAAGGATTCATAAAACTCGAGACCCTCATATAATAAAGATAGTAGTTGGTAAAATTCAGTGGTAGCTTGTTCATAAGGGCTCTCGGGCGCAGCCTTCCCAATAGAATAACAAATAATATTTAATTATTAATTTGATAGTAGTTTTTCACCAAAACCAATTAATAAAAAGTTCCTATATGGATCAAAACAATGATACAACCAGAAAACATTTGATGTCTGAAGTTTGGACTTCAATCTCGGATAATGGCCTGAACGCTTCGAGTTATTGCATACAGTATAAATGAAATATACAGCAAACAGCTGAAACTGTCCGATGATGTCAATCAATGTGTTCTTATGGTGCTCTGGGACTCACACATGCACAAATCATCTCAGCCACTGAGTAGCAAAGTTGTTGCCAAAATAATTCCCACTCATTCTTTACAAAACATTGTCACACTAGACTTTCACTAGACTGGTCCTTTTTCAGTCGGGATTGCGGCAATGTGTTCCTCTAACAAATACCTTTAAAATGAGGTATAATTCGACCTATGCTTACATTTAAGATTTTTTAGACTTCCTCCACAGGACGTCCCCCCAAAGTGAAAAAAGACAGTTAAAATGAGCAAAAAGTCGGTAACTACAATGAGGACTTAGTCCTAGAGTTTCATTGTTCTGCTTTTATTAATAAAATAAATATTAAGGGGTTTCCAGAACACCCGGTATAAGGGAGTGGGTGAATGAGTGTGTGTATCTGTGGTTGCATTTGTATGTGCATGTGCGTGTATGCATGTAGAGATAGAAAGAGCCCTTCCCATGTTTATAGCTACAAGGTACCACTGGTAAAATTAACTTAAATTATTAATAATACCATTAAATTTATTTTAAATTATATAAAAGCAATGAATTTCCTGACAGTATTATGTATTAAAATGATAATTATTTCAGTAACATGATTTCATATAACATAGATAGAAAAAAACTCAAACACAAGACCTCACATAAATTACGTTTATTTAATCAAACATGTTTCAACGACAAAGTCGCCATCCTCAGTGATACATAAGCTACAATACTAAAACCATAACTAAACTAGCACTGCATCAACCCTTGAATTTATACAAAACTGAAGGGGCATGGCCTAAACCTACTTTCTAATATTAAGGCGTTAAGGATCTGCGGGAGTGAAATGAAATACCGTTGCACAATATAGTCCCAGTTTCATTTCCAAGTTCAGCAAAAGTCACGCAATGTTGCTAGTAATTCACAACTCTCCCGTGCTCTGATGTTGCGTTGATGTCAATTCGGTGATTTCACTCCCGCAGAGCATTAACGCTTTAATATTAGAAAGTAGGTTTAGGCTACGCCCCTTCAGTTTTGTATAAATACGGGGGTTGGCACAGTGCTATGTTAGTTATAGTTTTGGTATTGTAGCTCATGTTTCACTGAGGATGGCGACTTTGTCATTGAAACACGTTTGATTAAATAAATGTAATTTTTGTGAGATCTTGTGTTCGAATACTATTTTTACTATTTCTTGTGGATGTTTACACCAATTTTTTTCTTTCAAAAATATTACCTTCAGACATATTTAGACATATTTACCTTCAGACCTTCAGACATATTTAGAACAAAAATATTAAAAAAAAAAAAAAAAAAAAATTATTTCAAAATTATAACATACGTTAAATTTCCTCCAAAGTATTTTAAAACCTTCATTTTTGTATACATGTATAATAGTTTGTCATTAACTTTCATATGCAACAAAATTATATTAATATTGCTTGTGGTATTTTTGAGACATAGAAACTCTCATGGTAAACTCTTTGGTTCATGATAACTTTTTGGAAGATAGTGATTAATACGGGACCCAATATTGAATTTGTCATTAGTTTTTATTAACTTAAAACAAATTTTTAATTTAAAATGTTATATGTTAATTATACTTTATATATCTGATGAATATCTGTACAGTAATTTTTGAATTACACCTTTCTCTTTTTTCAAATAAAATTGTAATTTTTCAAAGAAAACCCTATAATTAAATAAAATGTTTTCTTATTTTGTTCAGATTATAAAATAAGATATGCTTTGTAGTATGGAACTAGATTTTAGAAAAAAAAGAAAGAGATACAGTCTTTGTTTAAATTCTAAAAACCATTAGTTTCTCTATCTGTAGATATTAAATAAAAAGAGTACATACAATTTTTCTAATAGTCGGGCACTTGTTTCAGAACGAAGTGGTGTGTTCTGATCAATTTCTTTAATTTTTCTTGCAAGAGTTCTTACTTCTCGGGATAGCTTATTGTACCTGAAAAAATATTAGAAAATATATAAATTCTTAAGGTGAGCAATAAATATATATGAGGAAACAACATTTCTTCTCATTTTGGAATTGTTCATAAAGTATGTAGCCTAATGTTCAAAGTAATGTATTTTTCAATATGTTATAAATTGTGAACTTTCATACGCATGAATGCTCAAAATAATAATGAATGTTTAAAAAATACAGCCAAGATTTCCTAATGCAGCTACATTTTCCTATACAAATAAGACCTGAAACAAATTAGAAAGTTAGTGCCAAATATTTCTTCAGGGTCTTAATAATCATGGAAATACCACATCTATAAAAATAGATTAAAAAACAAAAAACATTCTACCCCATTTCTGATATACATCTTCTTATGGTCTTACAGTAGGTACAGAAGGCTTTCCTTCTCAACTTAAGTAAAATAATATATCAAATCAAATCTGGCTTCTTATTGCACAACTAGATGACTAAAGGAAAATATTAATGAAAATGGCATAACAATTAATTGATCTAGCAGTTTAAGCTGTATTAATACCACTCTGAACATGCTGAAAATCAGTTTGGATAGAATAGGACTGAAATGAAATGTTATCGTTATTTTTTTTCAAAATTGAATGACCTTTACAAACTTTGAAAAGCAGGAACATAAAGCAAGAATCCAATACTAGATTTGGAATTAGAACCAGTAAGGGACTTCAACTAACCCAATGATGTCACAGAAAGCTTTGGGGGTTTCTTTACTGTTCCTTTAATATGATACTATGGTTTTCCCAAGATAAGCTGTATTTGTTCATATATAATGTAAAATTAAGTTACTCACTTTATCTGTGATTAGATTTTATCTGCGGTTTGGAAAAATGGGTTTGAGTTATAAATCTTCACGTTTCATCAAAATTGTTGTGATAATTTTGAAACAAGTTTAATTCTAATAGAATTTCAGAAATAAAAAGGCTAGATTAGTTGCTCAAGGGTTTATCCAATTTCAAATATAGATTTTAATGAAACATTCGCACCTGTATAGAAACTAAGTTCTAAAGACCTTCTATTTGGAATACCAACTGAAGAGGTCATGGAATTAAGCCAACTAGATGTATCTACAGCCTATTTAAATGGAGACATTGAAGAGAAAATATAACAGGTGTTCTATAAAGTATGCAAGATTTAATAATGTAGTAAAAACTTTTATTTATTGGAAAAAATCAGATGTTTTAATGTTAATACAAAGTAGCTTACACATACTACGGTTAAATGTCGAACACTGCTGTCATATGAAACTGCTTATCTATGAAGATGGAGTCACCTAAGAAGTATGGAAATGTTGGGGAATATACCGCTGCATACTTGGTGAAGTGGGTAATAGTAAATAGGTCGCCTACAATTAAATTTACTAAAGGTCTCCCACTGCTTGGAGTATAATGGAACGTAGGTCGTTGTTTTTCCCCATACAGGTCTCCGCCGGCTATCAGTTGTGCCGCACATCCTTCAGTTAGAAGAAAACACATGCCCGTTTATTTTGGCTGGCAGTCATCCAGTTGTTTATCAGTTGATATTCCATTTGTTCCCACAATGGTAGAATTCTGGGACAATGTGCATGTATGGTTTTCCCAGTGCAATGGTACCAGCATATATTCATACAAGTTCCAAGTTGTTTAACGTTGCTGAATCGGGACTATATGGCAGAAATCACAGTTTGGAGAGTGTTTATATAGGATGTGATGGGAAGGTATAGATGTAAATCATCATTGGGAATGGTGTGAGTCATCCGTTTCTGGGACAGGTATAGATCCATTAGTTTTAGGTCTCAACTCCTCATCCATGGTTGTACCACAGCAACAGTGGAATACTTCTCCTATGCTGTAGATAGCTCTGGGGAACTTCCTTTGCTTTTGTCCACCTAGTTGTACTCCGAGATCGCTTTTCGCTGGATATTGCCCGTATTATTGAGAAGCTGCTGTATGACATTGGCTGTATTAAGGGGGGGATGTATGTTAATGGGATAGAGGCTTCATAAATATACTCTGTGGGTATAGGTTAGAAATAGGATCCAGTGGAAATCATGACAGAAATGTGTTCCTGAGATAGTAACCCATGGATGTGTATGGTAATCAGGAATGGATACATGGATTGTGCTGATGTTGTCATGTTTGCTTTCTGAAACTATTGTACAGAAAAATTCAATTGCTTTTAGTTTTAGTCCAAGTATCACATTTTTTCCACAATGGCTGCCTGAAACTTCTTGATGAACTCCCTGTAAAAAATTTTCTTCAGCAAACAATCAAATCCCGTGACAGCACCCTGGTCACGTGCTCCTGTCTGGCAGAGTTTCCGACTGGTTCAGTCTCTCTGTTAATCTCTGGCTCAGTCTTCCTTTTCATGTGAATGAGCCAAGTTGAGCCAAACCAGTGATTCTGTTTTGAACAGTGATATAAATATAGTTGATTCAGTACTACAGTGATATAACAATAGGTAATTCTGCGCAATTACTTGGTCAACCCCAATTTTTTTCATATTTTACTACGGTCATAAGGATGTTCTCAGAAAGCAAGAAACATAAAATTTAAGGCCCGCAAGGCCATCGTACAGGTTGCCGAGCGATAAGAAGGTTCAAAGTCCACGCGATAACAGTGGCTTGCGGGAGACGCAAGGAAGGCCTATAATGACAGGTTTGGCCAGGTAGCTATATATATAGGCCTATATATATAGCTACCCGGCCAAACCTGTCATTATATATAATTATATAACGGTACTGTCACAACTGGCCTTCCGCGCGTCTCCCGCAAGCCACTGTTATCGCGTAGACTTTGAACCTTCTTATCGCTCTGTACGATGGGGAAACGCGCGGAAGGCCTATAATGACAGGTTTGGCCAGGTAGCTATATATATAGCTACCTGGTCAAACCTGTCATTATATATAATTATATAACGGTACTGTCACAACTGGCCTTCCGCGCGTCTCCCGCAAGCCACTGTTATCGCGTGGACTTTGAACCTTCTTATCGCTCGGCAGATGGCCTTGCGGGCCTTAAATTTTATGTTTCTTGCTTTCTGAGAACATCCTTATGACCGTAGTAAAATATGAAAAAATTTGGGGTTGACCAAGTAATTGCGCAGAATTACCTAACAATAATTCTTTTTTTAACAGTGGGTGTTAAAGTTGGTAGAACCTTGATTATCTTAATTACTTTTAAATTTGACTTTTAATCTAATTTGGGGTTTGAAAACTACAACTAAGATGACATAATTTAACATATAATTAATTAACTTTGTATTAGTAATCACTTTAAAGTTTGTTTAAATAAACTAAAAATTAAATTACTGTATTTTGTGTAAAAAGATAAATAGGTGTTTAATTTAGGTGTTTTGTTTAATGTAAATTTAATTGTAAGAGGATTGTGTAGAGGGATTAATCAAGGTTCTTATTTAACTCCAATTATTTAAAAATGGTGTGTCAACATCTTCAAAGGCATAAACAATTATAAAATGAGTTACAATACGAAGTTCTGAGTGCCATAAAAAAGCTACACAAAGAATATTGGGGTTGTTGATTTAGAAACTTTAAGTGAACTGGACAAACATCTTTTAATTGTGAGAAGTGGCATAAACAGTGATGCTATAACAAATGTTTATGAACACCATAAAGCATACTATCTAAAGAAATTTGAGACCTTTTGATCCCTTTAAAATCCATAAAAAGACAACAACTAAAGCTTTAAGGTACGTAACATTAGATTATAGTGAAAGACTTAACAGTTTACCTATAGAAATAAAAACTGTGCCAGGATTAAAAATATATGACGTGTAGGGACAAATGTTAAAAAAGTGCAAGATTTGGCTGAAACAACTGAAGAACAAGGTCCTCTAGAAACTGACTCTGACAGTGAAAGCAGTATTTGTGATTTAGAAATACCCCTTTCGAAAGAAAAAACCTTAGTCGAAGTAAACACATCATTATGTGACTTAGGCGAATTCCCATTGAAGTTTCATGGAATGCCATCTCACAGCAAGGTTTCATATGCGAAAAGAAAAATAGAGGCAGCATTTACCATACAGAAAAAAGTTAGCAGAGTTATAGAATACGACTTTTCTCCAGTTAAATATACTTGTGAATTTGATCAAAGACAAACTTAAAGTAACAACAACGCGATGTGAAAAAAGTAATAATTGATGAATTTAAGATAACCGAATATGCTGTTCGACAAGCTAGAAGAGTTTTAAAAGACAAAAGGAATAATAGCCATTCCTCCGCCAAGAAAAGGTATTCTCACTGAGTGAGAATAATATAAATTTGGTAAAAAGTTGTTATGTAAAGGATGAATTTTTTTCGATGTTATCAGGTTAAAGGACAAAGTTCGTATAGCAATCAATGTACACAACATGCATATAAGGCTTTTACTTCTAAATCTTAATGAGTTATATTCTTCTTTTAAATTTGAACACCCTGATTAAAAAAATTGGCTTCTCTAAGTTTTGTATGTTGCGACCTAAATTAAATGGTGCGTTTTAGCAGGGTCTGCAGGAACTCATTCAGTATGTGTCTGTAGTATTCATCAAAACATAACTCTTTTACTTCAAGTAGCTGAAATTGAAGAAACACACAAAGATCTTATTCAAAAACTAGTATGTTCAGACAACAAGGATGTATGTTACGACATTGCAAAGATTGTCCGTCCCCTGAAAATTTTAAACAATTTTAGCTGGAAAAGTTGAAGAGTGGGACCCAGATGATGAAATTTCATATTATTCATGGGTTTCCACAGATAGAACCCAGCAAGTAAAAATTACAGTTTCTTTTGAAACTAAAACTGACCAATTAAAAGTCCACAAAACTATACAGCAGGTAAAACACCATTATTTTAATTTTTTACTACTTTAGGCCATAACTTAAGGTTTATTTTTTAAAAAAGGTAACTATACTGCTTCATAAATTATCAAAATCTGAAGTGATGGGTGACATAGTGATGGGTTATTCGAATAGAAAAGTAGCCTATTCATATATTCGAATAGTTCACTTTTATTAGAATATTCAAATAGTAAGAAAAGTATTCGAATACTTTCTAATGAATACTTTTTTTCTGGTAAGCTGCTACAGTCTTACAATTTATGCACTTACGGAATCAATTTCTATCTGTAGCGGTACTCACAAATATTTTATCTAAATAGTGAATACTCTTTACCACTGCGTTATTAACAATTCGCTAGATTACTATTCAATAGAGAGACCACGCACAAGTAGTTTCGAGTTATTTGAATATTTGAACACTATTCGTTCATCATTTTGTTTATATTTAAAAGACAAACACTTTCATAGTACTACTAATACTCATATTATTATAATTCAGTCACTTAAAACACACTAGGGTGACATTTTTTCCCCTGGGTGATCTCATGTGGAATGTTTCTTAAGTTAACATGGTAACATAATGTTTCAACTGGTCACCAAAGTCAAGCAACGCTGAGCGTAGTTATTAGCCTACTTCGGTGGGTGACTGCTTTTACACTACACCTGCAAAATTTCAGTTGGGATTAGTGTGGTTCAACATGGAGTGTGAGATGTGTAAATTAATTACGTTTGTTCGATGTCAGTAATTTCAATGATTTACAAAACAAGACTTTTATGTTCGTCACAATATTATAAAAAGAAAAATAAGTGCTAGGCTATGTAGTACAAAAATAATGAAAACAAAAAAATATTAAAATTGGGGCGCTACAGTAAACAACTACCAATTTTATAGGCTCCATGTCGAATTCATTTTGCTACTGTTCTGGGGTTAAGTGTGTGACTCTGAGCCTAAACAATATTCCTATGAATAATCTTTTTAATGCTTAATACAGTAAGAGAAACAAATTTTTAATGAAAAATGATCGGAACATTGAAATATAACAATTAGATACCCTAATGGTACACATTAGGCTATTTAAGCTACATATGTGCATTTACTACTACTGAATTGATATAGTAAATAATCAAGATAGGGTCAAATAAAATAATGTCATCCTAAAACTTACTTGGTATAATCCTCTCTCTTTTGGATGCAGTATCGTCTCATAACCTTAACTTCATGCAAATTGTTGTCGACTTCCCATGATATAAAATCAACTTTTTTTAACAATTTTTGTTCGTGATATTTTAATTTTCGAACCATAGTAATGAGTGAAAAGTAAAATTTTAAATTAAATTATATCTAATTGAAACGCAGTAATCTGAAGATTTGTGCTTAGAGGTTATGTTTAGTTTTGTATCTGACGATAAAATTACAAATGAGATGGACTGTACAGTGTACATTGGTGGCTCACAGCTCACATAAGTGAATTTAATATATTATATTTTAGGTCTCTTTCAAAGTTCAGATTTAGATGAATTTCACATATGTAAGAAATTCTTTCAGAACGGATTAACTATAACAATTTTGTCAGCTAAAATATTCAATTGAAAACAGTAAAATATTCCCATGATCAAAGTCCAGATTTAGTTCAATTTCATTTATGTAGGAAATTCTATTCAGGACGGATTTACTACAACAATTTTGTCGACTAAAAACAGCCAGTGAATACTTACTTTGTTTTTATCCATTAACCTAATGGTACATGGCGTAAATCTTTTATAATCAAATGTAATATACCTAAATGGTGTGGTTATACTTAATTCAACATTTAACTACTTTGAGGTGTTGTCTATATTCCATTCTTTTCCCATTAAGAATAATAATTGGGAAATAATTTAATGCTTTTGATGTATCCTCTTGTCTTTAAAATTTCCATTAATTTACAAAAATAAAAAAATCATTAATTAATTTTCATTTTAATATAAAGTTTTAATCCGTCTGTGTATTTGATTTATTATGTGTAATTAAATCTATGTGTTATGTTCTTTTTAAAATAAGATTAGCTTATATTTTTTGGTATATTAGTTCTAGTCCGCCTACATGAAGACATTTATTTTATAATTCTTTAGGTCTCATTCAAAGTCGGATTTAGATAAAAAACAGCATAAAATTATTCCAATCAAGGTTCAGAATATATAAAAGTCATTTACATGTAGGACATTCTATTTACTTTCCTTACTCACTGGAAGCAATGTTGGCAGCATTGTCTTTTATTTTAGAAAAAATCAGCATTCTCTATCCTTTGTACAAGTCGTAATTCCGTAATAAGCTTGATTTTATATATTATATTCCTTGTTAAGTTCATCCGCCATTTTTAGACTGGTCTTTGTAGTTTGGCTTGGTCGTTTACGTTTGCAGTTACAACAGCGGACGTTTATTTTACTTGTAAGTTTATTGGTAGTGCTTTTTAGAACAGAATACAATAACAACTAATTCTTTTAAAGCAAAGGAAGCTTTAGATACATATTATTTTCTTTATAGATTTGTATTATTACTTTTAAATCAATAATTTTGATCTGTCTGGAGCTAGAAGCATCTGTCAACGAGTTTAAGTATAAAGTGGATATGCTGTATTTACTTAATTATTTATTACTAGTTGTTTTCAAATTCAGAGGTATTCCTAATTATTTTTGAAACGATGTAGAAGATTTTAGAAATCAATAGTTGTGTGAGCTATAACAGGAATATGTAGGGTTGTAGGGTACCAGAGGCTATTTTGGGTTAATACAGTATGGAGAGAGGTTGTCTGATCGATTTAAGTGTGTTGGCAATTCCCCTTCAAAATAGCGTTTCATCCATTGTTTCGATATTTCTTTTCCGACCCACTTCACTTTTTATCTTTCACAATTCATTATTTTTGTCTGAAAACAAGGATTTAAAATGACTGTTGTATGCCTATTTAATGGTATATTGACAAATATTTCATCAATTTTAAGTATGATCTATCAATGTTTTGTTTATTCCGTTTAAATAGTTATGTTTTAAGAACTGTCAACTAAAGAACTGTCATTTTAACCAGGCCAGAGAAAGGGGTTGCCTAAGTTAAAGAACTACAGGTTTATGAAGGTCATTAGGCTATATATATTTACCTTACTTTACCTACAGTTCTTTTACTAGGTTTGGGTTTCAGAGACATAGTTTTCATGAATCTTATATCATAAAAGCCTAGTAATATCAACCTGTAGAAGTGAATGAAGTGCGCTTACGCCCCACGAATGAATTTAATAGGCCTATGGCTATATGATTGAATATGTTACAAATTTCTCAGTTCAAAGATTGTAAGTAAATAATGAATGGTGAGAGATCTACTTGAGGGGAAAACCGATATTTTGAAGTGGAAATATCGAGATTTTGTACTTTAATTGATCAGACAACCTATCTCCATATTTACTCTATTTTTTTAAAATTTTAGTGTACTGTAAATTTTATAAAAAATATCTCGCTAATTATGCTTTGAAGCTCAACCTATTTTTTAGTCGCCAATGATGCAAAACTCTATTTACCATGTTTGTCATTAACCTTTTTAAGGCCAGGCAAAAAAAAAAAACATTCGATTCTAAAAGAGTCTGTGATTAACCCTACAACTGTTCCATGTTAAAGGTTTTATTTTCTTAAAAAATTAATAAAAAATATTATTTTTACACAAAACCTAATTATAAGACATCATTTTTCTCAGAAAGATGCATAGAATTCATCTATGTAATAAAAAATTTTTTGAAACGGTTTTGGAGGAAGTATGTTAGATGTCAAAAAAGAAGTTATCATTTTTCAGAAAAACCTGTATCATCCAAAATCAATAGCCTACCATCTTTTTCTAAGATATACAAAAGTTTTGTATAATATTTGTGAATATATTTAGAAGGAAATAAAAAAAAATTTGTTACATTTTCAAAATTAATAAAAATATTTTATGAAAAAAGGTAAAATGATCATTTTTTCCCCTTCAAAAATTCACAACAATAAGTAAAATATATTTTATACACAACTTCTATAAATCATATTCAGAAAGGTGCATAGAATTTAGGTGTGTAGTGAAAAAAAAAATATTAGATGTAAAACATTTGGAGTTTTTTTGTCAAATACCGAAAAATCGGAAAGTAACGGAGGGATGAATTTCATAGAAATGGTACTGTACACTAGCGATGTTGATACTTGGGTGATATAGATACTCACAATACTTGGCTTCGAATGATTTCAATACTTGTATTATTAGTTCGACATCGAGTATCTGCGCAGAATGATTATGCGCATTATGTGTGTGTGTGTTATATTTCTATCTGTTAGACTGATCCACCAAGTATTTATTTTTTTAAACAATAGGTATGTGATTGACACTTGTAATACGTAATTAAATGTTATCCTGCCTTGACACAAATTCAGTAATTAAACGAAAGTACAATTATTACCAACATTAATAATTTAGTTATTATTTAAAATAAGTTAATTTACTATATTTTTTATAAAGATGGTAACCTATAAATATTTATTTAAATATAAGTATTAACAATTAAATAATAATTTAATTTACTTTTTGTTAATGTGGAAATAAATGAATACTATTGTTATTTTAAATTGAACTTGTTACCGAATCTAAATCATTATAACTCAAAATCGTAATGTTTAATTAATGTGTAGTGAAAAATCAGCTTAGAAACTAATGTAACCAAAGTAGAAACACCGAGTATTTTGTTTGGAATTGACACAACACTAACGAATATCGTTGTCCGAGGATACTCGCACACCGAGGATACTCACAGTCTCGCACATTTTACCTCCTCCTTGTTCCTAGTTTCGAGGATTTTGTCCGAGTATTTTAATACAAAACCGAGGATTTTAATATTCGGAGTCTTCCGAGGATTTTGATACTCGGAATCACCGAGTATTTTAATTCGAACTCACACATCACTACTGTACACAATACAAATAGATTTTTTGGAATTCTTTCAACTATTACAAGAGATTGTAATATATTAAAAAAAAATGGTTACATTTTCAAAATAAAAAAAAAATTTACGATAAAAGGTAAATTTGTCCTTTTTTTTCGTCAAATAATAGTAATATTTATGAAAAACCAACTTCTATAAATCATTCTATTCAGAAAGGTTCATAGAATTTAGTAATGTAATGAAACAAAAGTTTGAAAAATAATTTTGGAGTCAGTATGGCAAAGAACAAAAAAAACACAAAAATTGAAGGCTAATTTTTGCATAGAAGTCCAATTGAGCATAGAAAATTTTGTTTTACCTTTTTTTCAAGTATTACAAACGTTTTCTAGTATAAATGTGAATAGCAATTGGAAAAAAAAATCAAATTCTAACATTTTCAAAATAAAAATAATGTTTTCCCATAAAAGTGGAAATCGACAAAAGTTAGGTTAGGTTTGTAACCTCGACAATTTACGTGTAATTAGTAACTTTCTAAAGCTAGGCCTAAGACAAAATCACTTTGATTTCACTAAAACAATAAATTTTACAAAGAATAACACACATATACACTTGTATAATCAAATAAAACACTCAATATAAGAAAATTTGCTTTTACGCCTAGGTTTACAACTTACCTCTTGGTTAGTCCAAATATAAACCATTCAAAAACCAGGACTTCACTCAAAAAAATAAACTTTAGAAATAAAAACACCTATATTGTAACTTGCATACACAAACCTTCAAAATAACAAATATCTAACCCCAAAACGATATGTGCCACGCCTTTTATATTTCAATTTATGTCACACAGTTGCGTATGTTCTGAGTTCAAAACAAAAACCTGTAAGTATCTGTTGCCTATATCAAGTACTAGGCCTACCAACTTGTAGAATGAAATCTCCTCTACAACATACTATAAAGATCGATTACAAAATATCGATTTAAAAAATGATTATCTTTTTTCGGTAAACTGTACAATGATAATGCGAGTCAAGTTTGTAACTGCATTATCAGTCTATGGTTATGTTATATATAAAATTACCTTCCCAAACCTTTCTAAACATATAGGCCTACTTGTAATGCAGACACAAACTTTACTCACTTTATCATTGTACACATTCGTAATAACCTAAATAAACCTTACTCCATTGTGTCCAAAATATCAGTTTAAAAATATTAATGGATTTTTACATTTGAAAATTGTTTTGTGTTTTAAAAAAATATCTGATTAATGACAAAAGAAGGTAAATAGTATAAGTTTGCATGATTTTTATTGAATGGAAAATAGGGTGAGTTTCAATGCATAATTTCCAATATGTCTAATCCACTTCAATTTTAAAGTCATATTGCCTATATAAATGAAACAATATGCTCAGTGTAATAACCTAAAACATATTTAGACAAACATCATTCATTTAGATAAGTAACCATAACTGTGGGAAAGGGGTACTTTTTAGCGATGTTGATACTCAGGTGAAATAGATACTCGCAATACTCGGCTTCGAATGATTTTAATACTCGTATTATTATTTCGACATCGAGTATCTGCGCAGAATGATTATGCGCATCGAACTCAGCTTTATCAATCAGATCGTTTTAGATAAACCTTCACTTAAGCGTTTATTTTAATATGAATGTTTTTTGAAACTATAGTAGAATAACCAAGGTCAATGATTTATTATGATACAATGTTTACAACCTGTCAATAATATGTCTGTCTCTGTTTACAGACTACAACAGCTCCCCCTCCCTTTGTGTTGACAAACACAGGGGAATTAGAAGACGAATAATTACAAATATTTTTTATATTCGTTGTAGTGTTAGTCTGTACTTAGGCGCGCACCTGCAGACCTAACACAGTTTTGTTCTTTGTGTATGGTGTCCATTCCTAATATTTAATCTGTAATTAAATGTTATCCTGCCTCGGCACAAATTCAGTAATTAAACGTAAGTACAATTATTACCAACATTAATAATTTAGTTATTATTTAAAATAAGTTAATTTACTATACTTTTTATAGATGGTAACCTAATAATATTTATTTAAATATAAGTAATAACAATTAAATAATAATTTAATTTACTTTTTGTTAATGTGGAAATAAATTAATATGATTGTTATTTTAAATTGAACTTGTTACCGAATCTAAATCATTATAACTCAAAATCGTAATGTTTAATTTAATTAATGTGTAGTGAAAAATCAGCTTAGAAACAAATGTAACCAAAGTAGAAACACCGAGTATTTTGTTTGGAATTGACACAACACTAACGAATATCGTTGTCCGAGGATACTCGCACACCGAGGATACTCGCTATGACTCGCACATTACCTTCTCCTTGTTCCTAGTTACGAGGATTTTGACAGAGTATTTTAATACGAAACCGAGGATTTTAATACTCGGAATCTTCCGAGGATTTTGATACTCGGAATCACCGAGTATTTTAATTCGAACTCGCACATCACTAGTACTTTTATAGGTAAATATCAGTTGTACCTAGGTCTGGGATTTTTCTATAAAAAAATATGAAATCATAAAGTATTTACCTTGTATTCAAACAATCAGATCATAATTTTTTGTTGGAAGACACTTTCCAAGTCACAAAATACATTAGTTTAGTAGAAAATGAGATTCAAGCTACATACTTTAGGAATACCTACGTTAATATTCATGATTACGTTTATCAAGTCAACCAATATAATATAATCGTTTGTTTTATTAAGTCTGGCTAGGTGACTATATATATATAAAATTAGTCATGCGCATTAGTTAGGCCTACAGTTTATTAAATAACAATGTAAGAACACATTTTTAATGTTAAATACTAATTACTATACATATACATATATACTAACAGAGTACACGTATATTTGTATTGTGCTGCTGTATTTTCAGCGTTGATTTCCAAACGGACTTGTCTTTCTTGAGAAGACTCCCTTCCTTGCAGAGATGACATTGCCCTTGACTTAGCAGAAAGTTGTGATAGGTATTTTTTAGGCATTTTACTGTTGTTGATTCCAGCCTTTATGTTTTAAGTATGTGAAAAGAATTTAATTTACTGAGATTAAATCCCAATAAATAAATAAATAAATATATATATATCTCAAACTATAAGCTTACCGATTATTGTCTTGAAAAACCAAAAGAAGGATGACATTTGTAAAGTATTGTTACCAGGGGACTTAGATTTAAGAAAGGCGGAACCAAAATGGTAACAATGTTTAGAAATAAAAAAAATTAAAAAAGACAAAAACAAATTTAGTGATTAACAAGGCTCAAGTTTATTGAAACAAAATTTTGACGTTTCAGATTTTATCATTTACAACTGAGAAATACATCCTGAGACAAAATTATCATAAACAGCTTATGATTAACAATCTTATAATTAGTAAAGTTATATGCCCTTAATACAAAATATTATAATTTAAATAAAAAAATTAGTCAATAGATTCTGAAGATTTATCCCCCCTTTTTAGTTTATATATTTTATCGTTACAAAATTTAACACAAAACAATGAGCACAGCTTAACAATTATCAGGATTATAATTAATCCAAAAAAAAAGATTATACGCCCTTAAATGTAAAAATTACAAAATAAAAAAAAGATGAAAAGATACTGATATTTATCCCCCCCCTTTTTAATTTATGAAATGATAAGTTTTAAAAAAAAAAGGTTACATAATATTACTTATTTTATAAATTACTTAAATGCTATATTGGCCAATAAATATATATATATTTTAGATAAAGAATTTATTATAAAAAAAAGAGAAGTTTATTTAAAAGAAAATTTTGAATATTAAGTTTTATTAATTGACGTCAATTATTTTAATTTAGACAATAACCTCTGGGAGGCTGTTAGGACCGAAAGTTTGCATGCAGGCTCCACCCAATAAATATTTTATATATTTTATAATTAATTACACAAGTCTACATCTAAAAGAATGTTTTTAAGAAAACATATTCGCTGAAATAAATTTTAGGCACATATACAATATGAGTTTAATTAAAGTTCTATAAAGTTAGTTTTTTTTTGTTTTACATCACTTTTGTGCACATGAAACTGAAGCTATGTTGGATAAAACGTGTTTTGTTAACAGGACGAAACATGTCTAGATCTTTCGCTGTGTTTCTTCTACCAGCATATTAGCTATGGCAAAAAACATGTTTTTTAGCGTCTTGTACAAAATCAGACATGTTTTAGCATTAATGTTCATTATTAAAGAAAATATCTGGTTATTTGCCAAAATTAAAGAAAATTGATTGTATGACAGAAATTCGTTTAGATTGAACTTAAAAGCTTCTTAGATGATTATAAATCTATATATATATATTTAATTTGTTTGAAATAAAGCTTGTATAAGACTTGCAAGGATCTGCACAAGTCTGTAAAACGAAATTTTCTGATTTAGAACAGATTTCTCCAATTGTTTTATATTTGACATGTTCTATAAGATATTTCGATCGTTAAAGTTCAACATTAGTTTGCACTTATTTCACATAATTGTTCCAAACTCAAAATGTGCCTTTACAAGATTTTGTAAAGTATGTTTTAAGAAAAGTAAATTTTTATAATCATTCAGTTTCAAAAGAACATTGAATATTAAATAAAACATGAAATACATATTTTAAAGAATACATGATAATTAATAAATTATTTTAAGGCATTAACAAAATTTTAAATATGAAAAAATCTGTAAGGTTGAGTACCTGGAAAATCCTGTCGCAGTTCACGTAAGCTTGTGCCGTGAAAACGAAAATTTACCAAACATTATAGAACTAAAACGCACAAAACTTGTAGATTAACATTGCCAAAAAACTGAGGTTGAAATTTTGAAGTCCAAGAAAGAAATTTATCTCTAACGTAGCTAAATATAGAAGTCAGACATTGTGTGTGACTACAGGTAGACTCGCATACCGGTATTTTTGAAGATAGGCTGTCTTGCCGTCGTACTTTACCCTCTGATATCATATATAGAGAGGGGAGATAAGAGGGACGGCGAGTGGACTGTCGATAACAAAATGCAGATTTATTTTATGAATGCTACAGCTCTCCCCCCCCGAAAGACGGAGTTGGGGTGGAGTCAGAAAGGGGGCCAGAAGGGCCTCCCACAAAATTTTGAAAAAAGGGACAAGGGCCAGAAGGGCCTCCAAGAACAGATTGAAGAAAGGGGCCAGAAGGGCCTCCTACAAACTTCTGAAGAAAGGGGCCAGAAGGGCCTCCTACAAAATTTAGAAACGGGGCACCTGATAGAAACAACCCTTCATAATGCTTTAATAATCACCACTCTAGGGTGTAGCCTCCTTCGGCACTTACTTATTAAATTTTGAAATTTCTATAGCGTCTCAGCTCTTCCCACCTATCATTGGGACAAGCCCCCGACAGAAAGAGCTGAAAGATGACGCAAAGGTCGACATTGCTGTGCATGAACTGACTTTGTACACTAAGGTACAAGGGGAAAGGGGTGGAGTGGCACCTCGGGACACCAAGAGGAGGTGACCACTCCGGGGACCGGGGAGGGAAAGTGCGTGGCACCAAGGACTTCAGGAAAAGTCGGACTCAGAGGAAGCTCACATGCGGGAGGAGCAATTTTAATCCTCTGAACCGACCCTTACATTTAATTACCAAAAATAAATAAAAATAAAAGAAAAACTCCTGAAGCCTTTAAGGTCAGATCATGCTCAGCGTCGTTATTTTTTAAATTCCTCTTCTCCCATACGAAGAAGAATTTAAACTATTCACGGCTCTTAACAATTTCCGTGAGAAAAAAGAATTTTGAAGGGTCTAAACAAATAATACATTTTGAAAATAAACAATTAAGCAGTATGAAACGTTGGGGAGTCAAAATGGTTTTACTGCGCAAGGCAGGGCATGTAATATTTGACTTAAGGTCTTATGTATGTAACTGTAATCATGTGCCCCCCAAAAAAAAGGAATTTAAATTAATCAAAAAAAAATTATGTAAAAAAAAAAAAAATTTCATCAAAATAAAAAAATTTTAAGTGTTCAAAAAAAAAGGTACAAGAGAAAGATGTGTTAAGAAAAGGTGTAGCAAAGTAAATATGTAAATAAAAGGTGACCCATGGTGAGGAAAACCCAACTCCGGTTTTCTCAACCCTAACAAAAAACTAAATCAGGAAACAAACATGTTGACCTGCCAACTAACAACTAAACAAATTAATCAAAACAAGCAGGCCAACCATGTCGTCCTATATACAAAAAAACTGGGCCCCTATAATTTGGAAAAGAAAAAAAAAATTTTAGCACACAAAGATATATTATTAAGGAGTGTTCAACATTTCAATGAATTATTAAGAAAGTGCCACCATCTGCATCAACCAGTCCACCGCCATCTTGCCTATTACTCAACATGATAAAATTAAAAAAAAATAAATAAAAATAATTTTCCTTCAAGATGACCAAAAAAAAAAAATTCAAAAGCAAGCTCCGTATTCTTTAACGAGTCCACTAATCGCAGCAAATCCACTGCCATCTTAACTGTTGCTGATAATTATTAAAAAAAATAAACCAAGTAATTTAAAAAAAAAAATTTCTTTTAAGATGATGCAAAAAAAAATGAAAGAGCCAGAGAAAGACTCAAGAATTATATGTAGTGTAGTTGTTGTGTATATGTGTGTGTGTAAGTATGAACTAATACAGACAACGAAAGAAAACTCGAGAAAATTTTTGAAGGAGATTTTGAATTTTTTTGTTTTTTTTTTGTTTTTAACTATTTTTGGATTTTATTATTTATTTAAATTTTTTTTGGATTCCCGAATGAGCCCGCTGTCTGGATCAAATTCAGTGAATGACTCGTGTGCAGTGTATGTAAATATATATATATATATAAAAAAAAATTTAAGCAGACAAAATAATAATAAAAAAAAAATTTTATCGAAATTGGTTTAGAAGTTTTTGTGTAAGTGTTTATAAAAATAAATAAATAATAAAAAGAGACTATAGATTTATAGAGATTTAAATATTTAAACTAAATAAAAAAAATTTCATCAGCAACAGTTGTGCAGTATTTGAAAAAGCTGCAAAACATAAAAATGAGCCTTGTTTAACAAAGTTAATTTTGAATTTAAATTTAGATAGTTCCAATGCAAAATTTTGAAAATTAACTACGGTTCCAGAATTTTAAAATTAACCAAGCTCTGTAATTTAGAAAAAAAAACACGCTAGAATTTAATTTAACCACGCTCTGCTACCAGAAACATGTTACCAGGGGACTTAGATTTAAGAAAGGCGGAACCAAAATGGTAACAATGTTTAGAAATAAAAAAAATTAAAAAAGACAAAAACAAATTTAGTGATTAACAAGGCTCAAGTTTATTGAAACAAAATTTTGACGTTTCAGATTTTATCATTTACAACTGAGAAATACATCCTGAGACAAAATTATCATAAACAGCTTATGATTAACAATCTTATAATTAGTAAAGTTATATGCCCTTAATACAAAATATTATAATTTAAATAAAAAAATTAGTCAATAGATTCTGAAGATTTATCCCCCCTTTTTAGTTTATATATTTTATCGTTACAAAATTTAACACAAAACAATGAGCACAGCTTAACAATTATCAGGATTATAATTAATCCAAAAAAAAAGATTATACGCCCTTAAATGTAAAAATTACAAAATAAAAAAAAGATGAAAAGATACTGATATTTATCCCCCCCCTTTTTAATTTATGAAATGATAAGTTTTAAAAAAAAAAGGTTACATAATATTACTTATTTTATAAATTACTTAAATGCTATATTGGCCAATAAATATATATATATTTTAGATAAAGAATTTATTATAAAAAAAAGAGAAGTTTATTTAAAAGAAAATTTTGAATATTAAGTTTTATTAATTGACGTCAATTATTTTAATTTAGACAATAACCTCTGGGAGGCTGTTAGGACCGAAAGTTTGCATGCAGGCTCCACCCAATAAATATTTTATATATTTTATAATTAATTACACAAGTCTACATCTAAAAGAATGTTTTTAAGAAAACATATTCGCTGAAATAAATTTTAGGCACATATACAATATGAGTTTAATTAAAGTTCTATAAAGTTAGTTTTTTTTTGTTTTACATCACTTTTGTGCACATGAAACTGAAGCTATGTTGGATAAAACGTGTTTTGTTAACAGGACGAAACATGTCTAGATCTTTCGCTGTGTTTCTTCTACCAGCATATTAGCTATGGCAAAAAACATGTTTTTTAGCGTCTTGTACAAAATCAGACATGTTTTAGCATTAATGTTCATTATTAAAGAAAATATCTGGTTATTTGCCAAAATTAAAGAAAATTGATTGTATGACAGAAATTCGTTAAGATTGAACTTAAAAGCTTCTTAGATGATTATAAATCTATATATATATATATATTTAATTTGTTTGAAATAAAGCTTGTATAAGACTTGCAAGGATCTGCACAAGTCTGTAAAACGAAATTTTCTGATTTAGAACAGATTTCTCCAATTGTTTTATATTTGACATGTTCTATAAGATATTTCGATCGTTAAAGTTCAACATTAGTTTGCACTTATTTCACATAATTGTTCCAAACTCAAAATGTGCCTTTACAAGATTTTGTAAAGTATGTTTTAAGAAAAGTAAATTTTTATAATCATTCAGTTTCAAAAGAACATTGAATATTAAATAAAACATGAAATACATATTTTAAAGAATACATGATAATTAATAAATTATTTTAAGGCATTAACAAAATTTTAAATATGAAAAAATCTGTAAGGTTGAGTACCTGGAAAATCCTGTCGCAGTTCACGTAAGCTTGTGCCGTGAAAACGAAAATTTACCAAACATTATAGAACTAAAACGCACAAAACTTGTAGATTAACATTGCCAAAAAACTGAGGTTGAAATTTTGAAGTCCAAGAAAGAAATTTATCTCTAACGTAGCTAAATATAGAAGTCAGACATTGTGTGTGACTACAGGTAGACTCGCATACCGGTATTTTTGAAGATAGGCTGTCTTGCCGTCGTACTTTACCCTCTGATATCATATATAGAGAGGGGAGATAAGAGGGACGGCGAGTGGACTGTCGATAACAAAATGCAGATTTATTTTATGAATGCTACAGTATAACACCTTGAAATATGAATAACAACAAACATTTATTATCACCTGTTTAAATGTGTTTAAAAGTGACTTTTACAGGTGATTAAAAATACTTTTACTATCTGCATGCTTAAGCCAAGTACAGTAGAACCCCTCTTAACCGGTCTAGTCGGGATTGACACCCGGGCCGGTTGCCCTTTTGACCGGTTAATCCGAGGTTCCCGTGAAAAATCGGTTTTCGTTCAAAGAAAGCTTATTTAATTAGGTAACACTAAAAATTATGCAATAAAGATGTTATTGCAACTCATTTTATTGTACATAAATGTATCGTATATATTATGTTATGTATATTATACATCAAACATGAAAAAAATTAAACACTACAAAGCTTTTTTACAGATTCCCCTCTGTCAAGTCTTTTGACACATTTAACTGCGTCTCAAACGGAACCAACACACGCTTCCAAGAAAACTGAAAAGAAATGTTCTATTTTCCATAATGTAGGCTATACTAAATTGATTCGTGGAAAAATGTGGCCCATCAAACTGGATTTTTCAAGGCCAGTGGGGCCCTGATGGAATTTCTAAATAAAAATAGGCCTATCTGTTAGCGAGGGATCCTAAGAATGTTGATTTACAATTTCAGACCTTTGATATATATATATATATATATATATATATATATATATAACCTGACAAGACTTTGTCTAGTTGATTACATATATAGCTACTTGGCCAGACCTCGCCTACGCCATTTAAGTCCCATTGCATAATGTACGCAACTTAGATGGTACTGTGAAGTCGATTTCATTCTTTAATATTGCCTATTTTCTAATAAACAAATGCATTTTGTGATTTTAAAAGTGTCTTCCGAAATTAAAAATGATCTGATTGAAAATTAGGTAGCGTTAACACATTCACTAACTTGACTAATGTAGTCATAAATATTATTTATTTATTTATTCAGCTTCCCTTAGATTACACCCTTGGCAATGCCAATAATAATATAGTAATTGTCAACACATCATAATAATAGATAGCCTAACAGGGTGATATAAAAATAGATAACAAGTGATACAAAAATACTACATCAGAAGAAGTGTCTCAAACACCTCTAAACTCTATAAACTCTTCCATGGAGTAAAAACATCGGCCTTTTTAAAATGTATTAAATTTTTTCTTGAAACTGTTGTCACTTGAGTTATATTTTATATCAGACTGCAATTTATTGTACAGTCTGATTCCCAGGTAAAATAAAGCAGCTTCGCAGACAGATAAGTGATGCCTGTGATACTGAAGGACATTTTTGCCTCAGGTTTCATATTTATGCTGTAAAATTCTATCTTGAAATATGTGTTTATTTAAGTGAATGAATTTAAATAATTCATATATATATATTTAAATGCGGCATAGGCACAATACACATATTTATTTATTTAATGGTATTTATGGAAATTTATAAATATATTTTTTTCAGATGGACCCCATTGATTATTCTAATTTGATATACAGTTGTAACTACAAAATTATAATTATAGTGACATTTAGTTTTTGGTTCATATTTATTTGGTTTTCTGGAAAAGGTGAGTGAGAATGTTGTACATTTTTGGACTGTAATGACGACCAAAACCTATTTGTGTTTTAAGAAAAAATATCAGTTTTAAGGTTAACACTTTTTAAAGTGTTTTCTTTCGAATCATCTTCAGTTAAATATAAAGATTGTAAAATGGAATAATAACATTCACGGTACAACTTTTCTATCTTGTAAGGAGTTTACAAGCCTATAAAATATTCTTATCTAAATTCATAGAGGGGTTCATCTCCTATAATTTAGCTAACTGTAATCATGTAACCAAAATAAACCACCAACTCCAATCTATTTTACAAATACTCTAAAAATGACTTTTTAAAATTTTTGAGATTAATCAAAAACCTTCACATGTTGAGGCAGTTTATTATTAAAGCTTTACACCGTTATAGTGGGGTGAATTTTCATACCATAGTTGTTCTATGGTGAGGATAACTAAGTGGATCTTTGCCCTTTGTTGGATACCTATGATCCTGTATCAAATCTGAGAACTTTGAAAAATTTGTCCTAACAAAGTAAAATATATTAAGTAGATAATATACATAGTAATGGTAGGATTTTGTGCATTTTGAAAATAGGTTTACACAACTTGTGGCCCAGCCAGCCAAGGACCTCATTATCAATAATAAATACAAGGGGTTTATAAATTATATTATTTTATAATAAATAGTGCATAATAATTAAGAAGACAGATTTTGTCATATCAGCGTGAGATCACTAAGGGGGGGGGGGAGAATATGGGTGTGAAATTGGCTTGAAATAGTCCACCGCCATCCCACTTCTGACACCATTTGTAACTGTCGCCCACCTTTTAACTGCGGAAACCCTGGTTTTGGATCTGGAAGAGTTCTCCGCTGGTTGTAGACCGCATTCACATTGGGCGAAATCGTCAGGGTGAACCGAGTGACGCATTCTCAGGCGATATAATGAAATTACACGCAAGTTGGTTAAAAATGATTATATTTATTAATGCTAAAAAGGTTTCTACAATTTTCTTTACAACTATAATTAAAATAATAATTTTGTGCCGCGGGCATGCTGAGAGCGTGTCCGACCTAATTTTGCTATAGAAGTGGACTGACAGTGTAGACTAGCTAACTCAAGCCGTTCCACACGCATTTTCTCTCCCCTCCCCCCCCCCCTAGTGATCTCGCACTGATATGACAAAATCTGTCTTCTTTATTATGCGCTATTTATTATAAAACAATATAATTTATAAACCCCTTGTATTTACTATTGGTAATAAGCTCCTTGGCTGGCTGGGCTACAAATTCATGACTTTTCAGATTGAAAATATTCCTAATATACAGTAATTAAAAAAAAATTACAGTCTGTCTAGTATTAACTGAGTTTCCCCAAAACAATATACTGCAAGTTAAGAATAGACCTACACATAATAGCAGTACTTAGATCACATACCCCTTTAATATTTAACAAATAATTAACTCTATTTAATTTAATGGCCAAATCCATTCGGCTTTGGTTTTATATTGCCTCCTTCATAGTGTACTGTCTATCTTACTTAACACCATGAAATTAAACACAATATGTAGGTGTGTAAATAGCTATAATTATAGCCGATGTTTTATAATTTGTAATATATATATATAGTAGGAGTTTGTATATTTTTAAGAAAGTTGTCTTTATATCAAAGGCGTTTGCAGTGGGCGAGCAAATTGTGTAGTTCGTCTGTGATTGTGTGTGTGTGTGTAAGTGTGTGAGAAAAAGGGTTTGCCAGATAACCAGTCATATTCATTAGTTTTAAAAACTATAGTATTGTTTGTGACACTTGTTATTACTATGTTATTTTTATATTTATTTGAATATATTATAGTCTATTATGAAAGTATGGAACAAATAACAGTTGCTGAAGTATTTCTTAAAAATTTCCATTGTGTGTATTAAAATATTTCCTTTTTCCCACCCCCCTAGAAAAATGAGCCGACATCGTGAATGGGACCCTGCCTGTAAAGTGTATGTGGGAAATCTTGGTAACAATGCATCAAAAAATGAACTTGAAGATATTTTCTCAAAATATGGGCCACTGCGTAATGTTTGGGTTGCACGAAATCCTCCTGGATTTGCTTTTGTAGAATTTGAAGATCCTCGTGATGCTGAGGATGCTGTGCGTGGATTGGATGGAACGTAAGTCTTATTTGTGTTTTCTGTGAGTGTACTTTGATAAGTTTTTGATATTAGTTATTTGATAACTATAATGTATATATCTGACAATTTGATTTTTAGAAAATAGTTATTAATAACTTTTGATGTACAGTACATGTTTCCCAATGCTTTAGTTGTAACAAAACGGACGGGAAATATTCATCATCAACATTTTTCAAGAGATGTATTGGTTATATAGATATTATGTACAACAATTTGTATTGATTATATGTACATACTATAATGTTTTTGTTTATTTAAATATCAGGGCAATGATAACCATTATGGTTTTTGTTTAAAAAAAAAAAAAAAAATCATTTTCTTTATGTATTATTATTATAATTTGGGTAGTAAAACATTTAAAGCTTTTATTTGTCAAAGACCTGAAATTTGATTGGCAACACTGTAATTTATCTGTCCAATGAAGTGTTTTTGAATTTGCCATCTGGTATTTGTTTTGCTTCCATGGTTGCAACCAGAAAGTAAACCATTGTTGTAAACAATGACAAGAAGTTGTAAAGATTTGTTTTGTTGTTATAAATGAAGAGGATTATAAAAAAGTAAAAAGGAATTAACACGTTCACTACCAGCTGACGCATATATGCGGCGGCCGGGTCACTCCCACAGCCCACGAAAAAATTCATGAACTTCCCTGTAGACGGGTCAAAATGGTTGTGACCTTCGCCACAGACTGAGGTAATGCTGTATGTCAGTGTTGCCAACTGTCCAGTGACGTCAGCGATAGTCCTAGCTACAGACCAAGCGCCGCATATATGTGGCGGACTATCCTGTAGACCGTGCCTAAGCGATCTAACCTTTAAAATAGACCGTTGCGAAGAAATTTCTCATTTACTATGAAGAAACCAATGCCGCAGATCTGCGGCGGCAGTCTATTTTAACCCTACAACTGTTTGATTTGACCATGCTAATTGATTCACGTTTTTTTTCATCGGTTGAAATAATTTCAAAAATTCGCCAAAAATAGAAATTCTATCCCAATCATAAAGTGATCCATAGCTTTTTTTTAGGAAAAGGTCCAAATTATTCAAATATGTAACTAAAAATTTGATTGGTGCAAAATTGTAAAAGTTATAAGCTCAGGAAGCAAAAATTTTCAAAAACGGAAGATTTTTTTCTAAATTCAGGCCTAAATAAATACTATAAAAATGTATAGGCCTGGTTATACAAAATACACAAAAGTTTCATAATTTAGTTGTGAATAGAAATATGTAAAAACATTTACCAATTTCAAAGTAGTTTTTATGAAATAGATTTTTTTATGTCCGTACTACACACCGGCACTAAAATTTAGCCTATTTTGAAACACCAATCTAAAATGTATCCTTTACCCAAAAATGAAATTTTATATACCAAATTGTAGAGAATAAATCATAGAATAGAACTGTAAACTTGAACATTTTATGTAACTTACCATTTTGTAATCAGAAATTACGAAACGAAATTTCGTTATGTATGTTATCAACTCACCTACCGACATAGCCTACAATGTTACTAAATTTAGCTTGTCTAAAACTAATTTCACTAAACAAACACAATAACAAACACTACACTTATTTATTTATATATAAAACACAATTTCATAAACGTTATTCACTATAAATCAACAAAATATCATTCAATTCAGAGCAAACTAACTGCTAACCTAAAACGTGCCAAACGTGGTTTTAGATACAAACATAGCGGATGATTTGCAACTGTAAAAACGGTTGGTTTGAGAGGGGATTGTCTAAAGACTCAGTGGAACAAAATGTGAACAAGACATACCAATGGAATCAGTGAACCTTTATCTTCAATACCTTGTAAAAAGAATTTTACAAACACTTCATCTGTGAGAAACATATCGACTTCCAAAGAAGCTTGCTTATTGGTCCAAATCTTGGCCAATAGCAAAGGTTTATGCGGTTGAACACAAAACCTAAACCGTAAACGTGATCTAAGATTTGAAAGCAGTTCTAGAAAGATGGAAATGCAAGCTTTCTATTGGTGTAAATATCATTGTCCTAAAGTCGGTGTGTATAACTGTTATAGGTCTTGAAAGTTGACGAAATTCTAGCGTTCGTCGACGCACGGACCAGCTGTTTACAGTTCTGCAATTATTCCATCGATCATTAGACGTGTTAATATTCATTTTAGAAACATATGGTAAATACAAAGATTAAAGTTTGAAAAGTTTCCTTTCCAACGGTATAAAGTTTATTAAGATTGGATGACAATTAGTGGGTCAAATATTAGAATGTATAGTACTGCACGCTACTTGTAAAAGTACTACAGTTTTCTGCAGTAGTGCAGAAACAGAGTTAATGAGCCCAGCCGCCGCAGATCTGTGGCGTTGGGCTAGGAGTAAGCCACGCCCGCCGCAAAATTGAGGCGGCAGTCTGTGGTTACGATTTTTTTTTAACATTGTGGTAGCGAACGTGTTAATGAGTATACGTTATATATTGTACTTTTTACTTTGATATATAAAAAAAACATTACTCTGGGTCTATGTTATCTGAACGAAAATGGTCACATTCCCCACAGCCTTTTGAGGTGGTTGTTTAAACTTTACAAAGTTATTATTGTATTTTTTGCCAAAGGCTTGATTATGCTTGGTTTCACTTTTCGTCCATTGAGAATTGGTAATTTTATTGTAATTTGTTAGATGCAGCATTTGTATATCAAAATGATAGTATTTTTGTTGACTTATTTAATAAACCGAAATTATATGTTCTGTTCTTACAGTTTATATGAGTAGCTTATACAAAAGTCTATAAATAAAACGTCTTGTAATATTTTGAATTTTGGTTATTAATCACTTTTTTTTTAGCACAATATAATTATTGTTGAATTTTTGATAAACTTCCTTGTTGCTGTCCATGGTTCATTTAGACTTTTAAGGGTGTACATGACATTTTCAGGTACAGTAGAACGTTGATAATCCGGATTAATTGGGACCGGACCCCATCCGGATTATCAAATTATCCGGATTATCGAAATTACATTAAAAAACGGCCAGCACGCACTATTTGAGAAAAAAAGTTTTTAAAATTGTATTATTTTCTATCGACGACCACTCCTCTTCTCCTCACTCCTCCTCGCTTCGCGCCATTCTCCCGTCGCCCACTTTAAAGTAAGGAGCTTAGTGCCAAGGGCAGAAGGTACGCAATTTTATTTCTTGCTAGAGACGAATCCGGATTATTGACCTCCGAATTATCGACGTTCTACTGTAGATGGTAATTATAAAATTTGATTTATTTTTATGTGAGGGTGTTTTTTATGTTATATACTGTTGGGTAATTAAAATTTTGATTGCTTGTAAATATTTATATGATAGTTTGTTATTAATTTCCATTGGATTTTTTTCTCTATTATGTTTCCTTATTTTAATAGTAGCCGTAATATTTGTCCTTATAATAAGGTCTGCTATAATTTTGATTTACGGAGTAAATCTGTAATTTAAATTTACCAGATTAGTTCGTTGAGATCCCACTTTTTTCTTTTGAAGAATCCGCATTGTTTATAAATTACTTCTGTACTATATTTTTGTTTGTAAACAACTTTTGCCTACTTATAAAATGTAACAAATTTTACAATTAATTTACCGATTTTATTCTTGCATCATATAAATGGTTTTATTTGTTACTTTTTGTGTTAGTTTTCTTGCATAACAGAGTAGTTTGTTTTATGTTTCAAAAGTTTGTTATATATTGTTATTTTTATGAGGTAAATTTGTTATTATAGATTTATTTATTATTACACAAGAATTTATTTCACTTAAAAAAAAAATAAAAATTATACCGGTAACAAAACTAATAAATTGTGTGATATGTCCTTACATATTTTACATATAAAATGAATAGAATCCAGAGTTAACTCAATTAACAGGGATGATGCAACAAATAAGATAGTCAAAACCCTATATAACTACATAAAATCGGGAGTAAAGGATAATGTACCTAAAACACAACTATAGATAGGTAAACAACACATCTATAATCAGTTTTGTATTACAGTGGTCTCTACCTGACAGGTGGGGATGTTTGGATATGTTTCTTCCTCTGATGTCTTCTCTCCCTCATTGAGGCAATGGACAGCAATTTTCCCAAATCTATAGAGATGGTATGTTCATCCTTCTTAATATATCGTGCTGATCTCTCATCAGTACCAATGGAGACGATCTTTTGTGAACCTTTTTTCTTGCTACCTAGCACTCACATAGCCCTTCATTTTATGAGTTTACTAGGATCTTCAGTTTCTCAGTGTAGTGCTTTGCTTCTGGGGAAGAAGATTGTCACCACTTGTGCTTTTGGTATATCGTCCCCACAACAAGTTTTCATTTTTACTCCTTTCCATTTACTAAGCTGGGGGCTTTCTCCTTCAGCCAGCCCACTGTCTTGTATGTCTAAACGGTTGACTATCAACATCAAGCAAACATGGATGCCAGAAAACTTTAGCTTGCACTTTGTGCCCAATAGTATTTCTTCTATGGTAGTATCTTCTAGAGTCGAGAGCTTTTCAAGGTTCAAAGTCTTTTCTAGGTCTTCTGGATCGACCACTACCTTCACTAATGTACTGGCAGCTTCTGCATGGCTTAGTATTAGGTCTATCTCCAGTTACCTCAGCCGGGGTATAGTAGACCTTCCTTCTCTTCATCAAGACCTTTTTTAGGGGTGGTGTCATTGGTCTCCCTCTTTATCTGGCCCTGGCCCTGTAGAGCTTGCTCCTGTAGGGGTCTTTGTTCTGCTGCCTTCTTTCTCACTTGCTCTGGCGACATGCCCTGAGATAGGAAGCATAGCTATCATCTAACTTCTGCTCCACCAACATCCCTTCTCAGTGGGTCATCAAAGCAGCCTGGCTCGTCTCGAGATGGGAAATGGGGTCCTTTTCTTTTTGTATATATTTTCTGGATGTGCTTGCAGATGCTTGCTTCAAAGAAAGGGTCTTTCTTTTTTTAAGTGAAATTCTCCACGCTGCTGAGGTGGTCTCGTGAGCGGGAGGATTGAATTTGATGGCAGGTATCATGGAGATTGTCCTCTTGCTCTTGAGTGAGGAGATCTCACGTTGGTTTTAAGTTTTTGTTCGTGCTCATATTGTTCTGAGTAGCTAAAAAAAAAAGAGGTCCGCCCATTCAGAGCTATTAAATGCTCTACTTGAAGGGTGAGTTTGCTTAATCTACGAGGTTGATAGGTATCCTAATGCTCTGTTCTGAGGCTGGAGTCATTCATTCTATTGTCACAGGTTGCTTTACACCTGAGAGTTGGCCAAAGATATATGAAATTAAAGATTAGTAAAGTTTAGTTACAAATAAAGTTTTTTTGGGGTTACAGATGACTCGAAAGAACTAGAGTAGTATAAAAATAGTAGGAATGGACAGCTGGAGCCACGTGGGAAGCACCCAAGAAATAATGAACACTACATTAAAAGCAAAGCCAATAATGAAGTTTAGAAGTGAAGGTGCTCATGATAGCCAGCACCTCCACTCTCAAAGCACTAGAATCAACACAAAACAACACTGTGTGTTTAATTAGTAGAAGCGTAAAGATACTACTAATACTTTCCGTCCGGTTGTATACAGGTCATTTGCCAATTTAGAAATAAACTGTCACGTAGCCACCTCTGTT
This sequence comes from Aphrophora alni, assembly GCA_963513935.1. NCBI lineage: Eukaryota > Metazoa > Arthropoda > Insecta > Hemiptera > Aphrophoridae > Aphrophora > Aphrophora alni. The sequence goes on along the minus strand of OY740769.1, from coordinate 130,025,881 downwards.
ACTAATATTAAAGCGTTATCATATTAAAGCTTAACAAGTTGAGCTAAAAATCCCTGTCACTTCAAAGACCCAAAGTTTACCAATTAGCAGTGATGAATAGCTGAGGCATCTCAAAAGTCCAACTCGAGTACAGTACAACCTCGTTTATCCGGACTAATTGGGACCGGAAGTGATCCGGTTAATCAAAAATCCGGATAATCCAAAATTATAGAAAGATAAATAAAACAAAATATAAAATGATAACTTACCATTTATAAGTCATGAAAAAACACAATATTTACACAGTCATTCAATTTACACAATACACGAAATTACACAATGTACTGTAAATGATGAAAAACATTTATTTACACACCTGAAATATTTACACATGCTTTTAATTTACACAGGGTTTAGTTGTTATTTACAAAAAAGTCATTTATCTTCCTCTGTTTTAATTTGGTGTTACGTTTCAATGCGGCCCTGTCTATACGATTCAATGCGTCTAACTTTTGGGCCATTGTAAGCACATTACGTTTTTGTTTCGTCGCCATTTCCACGCACAAACGCTAACACACGAATATAAATAAATAGCAGTAACAACGCCCACCTCTAAATACTATACCGATTCTCATTCACGTCCTCGATACTCCCGACTGGGGATGTGATGTGCCAACTGCCAAAAAAAAAGAACGGGGGTTCCCAAAGCTGGCGGCACCGCTTTAAGATGTGACAAAATGTTCACATTTACTGATTTACACCCTTGAGTCTTAGCAACCTGACAACAATAAAGTTGTAAAAATGACATGATGGTTTATGATGCGTTGTAAACATGCACCTGGTTTGTATTTATTTCACACTGTCATGCCGCATCGGGGTAGAGGGATGGTGACACAGAGGTCATTGCTCCTCCACATTCTCTTCCCAGTGCATCAACAACCCGCCCTAATACCTCGAGGCGACACTGTAGTGTTGAGGAAATCACGTTTTTATCTACATTAATGTAATAGCAGATATTTCTTGTTGAAACTCCATATTCAAGGATAAAATAAAGCAAAAGCTTAAAAGTTTCAAAATAGGCCTATTATAAATATTATTTAAAATATTATTCAAAATACAGTAATTATTAAAATATTTTGAAACTTTAAGTTTTTGCTTTATTTTATCCTTGATTAAATTTTTTATTTTTTCTTCCGGATCGATCCGGATAATCCAGACATCCGGTTGAATGAGGTCCGGATAAACGAGGTAGTACTGTACAATTACTCTGCTCAGCAACCAAACCAATTGAATACCAGACAACAACACCAACTTCTCTCTTATAAAACAAGCATAAAAGCAAGATACACTCCCTGGAGTTCTACAATATATAACATTAACCTCGATCAAGAAAAGATACCCTGACGATGAATACCTAAGATTTTACAGAGATGTATTACTAACTACTCAATGGTAAGGCTGGAGGAGGAATAATACACTATAAACTGTTTTTCCACTACATATCATTGGATAATACAAGATAAGGCTTTGATGAAGAAATTAAAGCAATGTCCTGTAGTCTTACAACAACTGCTATTCATGTCCTTTAAAAAAACCATACTCCTCGTAGACTCAAATCTGCAAATCGATGCATATCATCAAAATAGACAGCCTACAAACCAAACAATAAAAGAAACAAGAGATACAATACATCTTCTCAGCAAAGAAGAGAAAACAATAATTTTCCAGTTGGTTCCTTCAGAAGTGGGGATAAATGGGAATGAAGCAGCAGACCATCTGCAAAAAGGGTACAACTCTGCAAGGGGTAGAAGGGAGGTGACATCATACAACTTTGAGACATTCAGAAGGCTTGTTAGGAGTAGAACTCTGAAAGGTTTCCTAAGACTGCCAACATATAACATCCACTAATAAACAGTATATGGAGGATAATAGAAAACTCCTGGGGTAAAAATAAAAATGTACTAAAAAACCGGGTGGTAGCAAATTTTATACTAAATACCGGTCACCACAGCCTTGCTTGCATATCTCTATTGGATTAATCAAATTGCATTACTGCATAATACACAAAGATCGTATCATGTTAATGAATAATGATCACCTTGTGTGTGCAGGACTAGATCGTACACACAAAGAACCAAAGAATCTACTAAAGCTATATTGGGATTTTAGAAGACGAATGGAGTATCCATGAATCTCCCATTAGAAAATAACAACAACAGTGGTACAAATGTAAACATTTAATATTAAACAACTAATTCGGACACATAAAATAACACATTGGTTCTATTAGACAATATCACATTATAATACCTTAAATCCATTTAAAGCATTTCAATTCAACAATTATTATGGTATTTGTCTACAGTAACTTTAATTGCCATAAAGAATTAAATAGTTATGCTCGAAGACACAGTCTACAAAATCTGATCAGATTCCAGTACTGTACTCTAATCTAATTTAATGTGTGTTTTATATTTACCTTTATTACTACAAGATAAGTATAAATCACAAATAAAAATTTTTATATTTAATACTCAAATTATTTTGATTTATTCTGTCATGTACAGTATTACAACTGTACTCTATATTACCTATCTTAACATTATACCTATTTATGTAAATGTTTTATCCAGTTTAGTTAAATTGATTATCCGAACTACTTTTGGTCCTATTAATAATCAAAGCCGAACTTTATGATGTTTCCTATGTAAATTTAGTTTATCTAAATCTTTATGAATTTTTTTAATGTCTTAGGCGCTGTTGTGGAACTCATATAATTGTAGAAATGTCAAACGGAAGATCAAGAAGAGGAGGCGGTGGTGGTGGTGGGCGCAAACGATCACCACCAAGAAGATCAAGGTTAGTAATCAATCACTTTGGATTAATTGTAAATTAGAGCTACAATGATTTGATAATTGAAATGTGTGTAGCATAGGTGGTGATAATTTTTTGTTTATTTATCTTAATCATTTATGAACAAAAAGAAAACCATAAATATCTTATTTAAAGATACTACTTTGTTAAAAATTATCAGTTTGTAAATGATGATGTGTTTTAATATTGTTTTAAGAATTTACCTTATACATTTTTATATTAAAATATAGGCTAATATTAATTATCATTTAGAAAATAAATAGGCCTAATTTAAATTAACATAAATTTTTTAAGTTGACTCTAGTTATAAAGTATACATGTAAAGTTATTTAAAAATTGAGTTAATTTTTGACTTGTAAGTTACATAATGATATTTCAAAATTTTTGGATGATAGGAGAAAGTAAGTATTTTAATTTTGTTGATTTATTGGATTTTGAAGACAGCCATGAGTATTTAATATGAAAGCCAATTAATACCATTTGTTTAAAGTTGTAGTGACTTAAGTATATTATGAAACTTTCAGTGATTGTAACATTATTTTATTACAACTGTTAAAATGTAGGTCATTACAACTAGATTAAAAAAATAATAATAATAACTACTACAAACTATAGAGTAGTTAAGTTTTTACAACCTGCAGTAGACCAATCAATCACTTTGATCGACCATTTTAACAGCATTGATAACAGTTTCTGATGCCTTTTTAAGAGGATTTGATAAAATATATTAAAAATCATGTAACAATTAAATAAAATGTGAATTTAGCCATAACCTAATCTTTAAGGATATTTGTTCATAATCTAAACCTTGGTAAAGAATATAAATGATGAATAGTAGTATAGACATAGGAGCTGTAGGTAACATTGAAGCAGTTTAGTTAGATCATTGTTCCCTTCATATATCCACTCATTTCATCAGTTATAAAGGAAAAGAACATTCATTAGCCTGACTGAACATCATGATTCAATAACTAGTTGTTACAGCTGTTTAACACACTTTCAAGATCCTGATAATTCATAAACTGCTGTTTTGATTTAACATGGAGTTTTTTACACTAATAATTGAAAAACAATGCGATGAACATGTCAATAAAGTATTTGAGCTAGTTGGCTGAATGCTTCACTCAGTTTAGAGATAAAATATTATAATAAAAATAAATTTTTGCTAACATGTTTATCAGATATAAATGAAGGAATTTTCTTTTTGTCTGTCATGCTGACAGAATTGTAAGTGGGGATGACATTTCTTAGGTTTGTAAACATTGAAACCACGAACCAATCCAAACAGTGGATGCATACTCACTCCTCAAATAAAGACTGTCTGAACCGAAAATGATTGTTACAGTGTTTTGGAATTGCAAAGGAGTTTTGCTGACTGAATTTATGGAACTAGACTTAATAAAAACAACAGTTGTGTATTGTGAAACCAAGAAAAAGCTTTGGAAGTCGAGCTTTAAAAAGAAGCGATGTGGATTGCTCAAAAAAGGAGTTGTTCTTCTGTATGACAATGTCACCCCCCCATACCTGTGAGTGCTTTGCTTGAACAGTTCAAATTCAAAAATTTGTACCACACTTCATAGCTCATATTGGGCATTAGGTGATTACTACCTCTATGAAGATGAAAGCCTGACTTGCTACTCAATCTTTTAAAACAAATGAAGAGCTGATGAATAAAGTTAATTTCTGGCTGGTTGTTTGGGGGGCAGAGTTTTTCGACGAAGGAATAAAAAAAGCTGGTGTCATGGCACGATAAGTGTCTAAATGTAGAGAGGTGGCTATGGCGGAAAATAATCTAATATCCATATAACTCTTGTATATAATTAAATATCTTTTTTTTTTTGAATTTAGTTTCATATACTAGCCAAATGTAATTTATTAACAGCTCTCATAAAAACAGATTTAGAAATTAAGGTACTAGAATTTATAACAGATGTGGCATCGAATAGAATTAATAATTAAACAGACCCAATAAGTTTCAAGTTTACTTAAAACCGTCCGTCTGTAAATGAGGAAGCAATGGTTTTTTATTTTTTTATTAATGTACTCGATTATTTTATGTTACTTGATTGTTCTTATATATAAAACATATTTATATAATATATATTTTTCTAAACAGATTTCTAGAAATTAAAGTTAGCCTTATAATTAATTTTTTTACTAATTTTAATTTATTAATGGTTGTTATTTGTGTAGACTAAGGTGAGTCAGATGTCTTTATTTTCACCATGTTATTATTGGACCCATTAGTTGGTTACCAAAATTTTGTCTTTGTTTTGTATGCCTCTTTTTATAGCAGATTAGTCCAATAGACCAAGATAATAGAATGCTATATTAAAAAAACAAAAAAACAAATTATCTGAAAAAATTTGAATTGTGAACTTTTAAGATAATTACTTTTTTAGAATAATTAAAAAAAAACAAGAATTTATACTATCACAATTACTGAATATCATTTAAAAAATAATATATTTCATAGAATTAATGGCTATATATTAACAGTGATTATAAATATATATGTGGGAAATTTTGTTACATTTTTATGCACCATTTTATCTTTTGTTTACATATTTCAAGTCAGATGTTACTTATCTATACAGATCATTAGTCAAGCCCTCTAATATCTTTATCAAAAATACAAAGATAACTCACAATTAATTATGGTCAAATTTTTATGAATAATATCTTTAATGTCTAGTATATCTACATCTAAATGTACATCAGGGTATCAATAATAAATTAGAAAATTATGTACATCAATTTAACAGTTATTTTCTTTCTTTTTCTTCTTTCCCCCCTTTTTTTCTTTCTTTTTTTTTCCTTTCTCTTTATTTTGTTGATTAATGTTGGTATTTTACTAATTTATTTCATGAAATACCAGTATCACATACTCTTTTTACTAGAAATATAAGTTTTGAGGGGCCTTGATTCTAAACAAATTTGTTGTACACAATGTCTGTCTATCTGCTTCTTAGTAAACTAACCATAATGATCTGTGGAATTTTTTTTTTAAATACTATTTTTGGAATATATAATTTTTTACATTTATGAACGGGTCTAAACAAAAAAAAAAATGAATATTTTAACTAAAATTTAGGGTTATCTGCTAACAAAAAAAAAAAAAAAAAACAGAATTCTGATTTTTCAATGGATTTGATAAAGTTTTGCTTAAATGTAGTTCCTATTGTTCTGAATATAATGGTACTATTTAACAACAAAATTTGGTTCCAATTATAATTATAATAAAAAGAATTTAGCTAAATTTATTGAAATTGAAAGAGAACCAATTTAAATTAAATTTTAATGAACCAATGTGCCAAAGAAAGAAAGGAGACAAATTTTGACTACAAGTAAAATTATATAATTATATATGCATAGTTATATATGTAAATAAATAACATGCATTATTATATTTGTCGCTAGTGATTATTTATTTTCCTAAATATTTTGGTGTTGCTATGTTCAGTATATTTACATGTAATGTTTTTGCTTGCACATTCTTTCTCTTCTTTTAAAATCTCATTTTACGTATTTCGTTACATTGTATGTTTAATATTTTGTTCTGCCTAAGATGTATACACTGATAAATTACAATTTTAGTTTTGTTCATTTTGACTGTAAAAAAAAAAAAAAATTAAATGCCAAAGTAAGGCTAAATACTCAACTTCCGCGTAAAGTTTAAAACACATTAAAGGGAATACAAACTTATAAACGGAAACTCAAAATATTGTTCTTATAAAAAAAAAGAAGAAAAAAAAAGGTTACAGTTCATTGCACAGGGAGATGACGGACACCATTGTCAAAATTACTGTTTTTGAAATCAAGGGCTTTAAAAATGGATATTTTCTAAAAGATTAAGATATTAAGCAATTAAGTTCTTTGTAAATTACATAAGTATGAGAAACTTATATTGACATTGTTTTAACAACAGTAATCCTTAGTTGCTCGTAGTTACTTATACAAACTGTGTATGGTTCATATTTGTTTAATTTTTGTGTGCTATTGAGCAATTCAGGATGTTGTTTGGCAGTGTAGTTTTTGTGTGAAAGTTAAGTTTTTAATTTTCTCTTTGGTTTTAATTTTGTTCACAATTGCAAGGCGATAATGCATAATAGGTTATAATTTATATTGTTAAATACTAATTAATTAATAATTTTATAGTGGCTTATTTAAAATCCAATACATCTTTAAAAGGATAAACATAAGTAGTTTTAAAAAACTGTACTGTATGACACGGTTGCAGGGTCCACTCTGCTTGTACTACACCACCACCATCACGAATATTGCGTCCACCATCATGAAGGACCATCCCACTTTCTTAAGCTAAGCCCCATCACAACCAACCACCACTTCATGCCAACCCTGCCCAACACACCAACCATCACACGCAACTCTGGTATTCTTCTAACTCTAAATGTATTTATACAAGGCCTGTATACTTTTAGTGCTTGACTACAGGACCTGACTTCCCACTATCCTGTATTCTTTGTGTATTTAAAGGCCTGTATTGATAAACAATCATTGTATCTGTTAACACTTTGTTGGCTTTAGAAATGACATGAAGTTTGAGTTACAGGTAATTCTTCAATTTAATTAACTTTTTTTTATCAATTATTTTACAATTTAAAAAAAGCAAAGAAAAATATCGGATTGAAAGAACCTAGTATAAATAAATATAAAATACATGTAAATGTCATTAGTATAAAACAATTTCTCTGTGAACGATTGATTTATGCATTTTTGAAATATAATTATCTTATAAAGTAAGATTTTCAGAAATAATGTTGAATTATAATAAATACATTCAAGGTAAGAGATTATCCAATCTATTATCATTTTAAAGTAAGTATAAGGAATTTTATTTTAAATTATTTTTAAAAAAGTGGTAAACTCTTACAGGCTGTGGGACTAATAGTAAATTTCTGACCTTTTTACATTGCTCTAATAACATAATGCTAGTTAACTGACATTTGTGAAAGTGTTCAGATATCATATATTATAGAAAATTATCAAAGTCAAATTTATATTCATATGACTGTAGGCATTTGAAATCTTACGAATGAGATATTAAAACTTTTACAATAACACCCAATGTTCCTTTTAACCAAAATTTTATATGTATATCAAATTGGACAAAATTAAATTGCATCCCCAACATTATAACTTGTAATTTTGATGTGGAAAATTATTATAAATCATGTAGTAGGGATGAGACGATTAAATAACTTGCTGATAATCATTATTATTAATAATTTGACAATATCAACTATAATAACTACTGATTAACTACTGCTTCATTGAGTTTTAAAATAACTTTAAGCCATTACCAAAATATGTAGAATGTAGCAATTATAGAAAGGACAATTTATTTTTGATTATAAGTAACTTAAATTGTATTATGTTTCAAAACTATTCATATAGAAACTGGAGTAATATTTCAAAACTACTCATATAATAATAAAAACCAATTAAAATCACTGTATAATGTATTCCAAGTTATCTATTTATTTACCGAAACTTAAACATTTATATAGATCATATGGACTATTTATATTTAAGATTGACACAGTGTAAACGTGCAAGGACTTTTTATGACTATTTCAAAATTGTTAGAGCTTTTAGAGAACAGTTTAGTACTATTCTAATATTAGTACTAGATTTGTTAGTACAGAAATCCAAGACTTGTGAAAATTTTTCTATGCCTTGCTCCGAATATTCCCGATTGATATTTCTGGTTAAACTGGGCCATTTATTAAACTGGACATATCTTATAAACTGGAGCAATCTAGGCAAACTACATACTTCTTGAGATGGAGTCTCAGGTGACTCCGATAATCAATGTCCATGATATGTTGATGCTGCCAGAGTCCAAAATCTTTTTTCTCAGGATGGAACCCCTCCCCCCCATCAATGAGCATAGGGCTTCTAGACCTGGCTCGGTTTGGGGGATGTGCAGGGGAGTAGTATATAATCCAGTGTCTCTTCTTGAAACCCAGATCTCTCACAGTCTCTGTAAGAATGCATATTTTTGGATCTCATAAGAGCAGCATTAATGGTGACTAATTCAGCATCCAAGCTGGACCTCGAGTTCGTGGGTATGTGGCAGTGTTCTCTTGTTTGTTCATAAAAAGAACTTGCTCCCGATTTCTGGCCGACTACTGTTGGTTTCAAAAGTATGGCTATTTGAGTTTTTGGACGTTAATATAAAATTAACCAGGTGACCTAAACAAAATTTAATTATACCATATTTTTTCTAGTTTAATTCTGTGTTGATTTATTTCAAAGTTGATTTTTTATTTTAATGTTATATTATTTTATTATCTCTTGTTATCATACATTTAACATCTTACATTTAAAGTTTATCGAGACATCTAGAAAGAAAATTTCAATTTTTCATGTATAAAAAAACCTAGTACAAAAATATAATTTTTTATATTACACAGTCTGTAACACTAGATGAATACTAAACATTCATGTAAAAATGATTAACAGTTTGTAAAACACTTAATGTCACCCCAACCAATGTATACCATACTGAAATCTGGATTAGACTATCGCTTAATATATTTTTTTAGTCATCCATAAAGGATATATTTCTTATTAGATAAAAATTATAACGACATGCAAATAACTCTTGTTTCAATTTTCAACATGCATTTTCCAATTTAATCTTTTATCAGTAATTACTTAAACCCAAGTACTTTGTGGATTCAACATCCCTTATTATTTTACAATCATTCACACCAATCAACAAACCGCATCCCATGCCATAATACCTCACGGATTTGCTATTATTTCCTCTTCCCATCAGATTAAAAAATAAATGGCTAGTCTTGGATACGTTTAAGAACATATTGTTTTTTTAAAACCACAGTTGTAATGAATTTGAACTGTTCCATTGAAATCCTAGTTTGATATGAATCACCACAATAAAACAAAGATGTGTCAACTTTTAACTAAAGTCTGAAACTTACCATTTCTTGACAGTTTACTCTATTTTATTCTGAGGACTATTGCATACTTAATTAATGATTAATATCGTATTTAAAGTTATAATGAATCGGTATTCTAATTGTCTCATCCTTATTATATAGGATTTTATAAGAATATAATTCGTATCGCTTAGAAATCTATAACTATAAATTTATCACTTATGTTCTTCAAAAATGAAATTTACATACAAACTATTATTTTAAAGCCATAGGCTAATCATTTGAAAAGATTGACACTATTTTAAGTTATCCAGGGTTATAAATAATGACGATGATAAAAGTCACCCTTATATATCTGTTTAAAAGGTAAATATACCAGCTTTAAGGGTTAATTTTAAGGTGGTTTCATACAATTACTTTTGATCAGCTAATTTTATTAATAATTTGTTTTAAAGTTAAACATTTTTCTAAATCCTAATTTTAAACGCATTGACTGCATAATTTAAATTTTTTTAAAAGCAGAATTCTGATGGTAAAAAGAGGTAAAACAGAGGTCACTGGTACAGTAGACTCTCAAAAATCCGGACTATTGTGGCGGACGGGCGGTCCGGATTCCGAAAAATCCGGATTTGGTGATAAGTCGGCCGTGGGGCCGATACGAGCGGTGATAAGCTGCACATGCAATTGCTATCGGCCTTTGCCGATACCCAACGACACTTGTTACACTCTAACACATTAAGTAATGGTACTATTACTCTAATGTACATAATACAGTACTGGACTGCAATTATGTAAAACAGGAGTGAAAAAAGTAAGTCAGTGAACATTATTGAACGGTTTTAATAAAACAAGAATCTACATTATTTTACCAAACACTTAGAAAAACAAGAAATTGCAGTATGTAAAACAAAACTACAATTTGGAAATTTACTTATAAAGTATTGTACTGTATGTAAAACTTAACCCTAGAACTGGCACAAATACTGCATGTTAATTTTCTTCGTTTGTTAAAAAATTAATTAAATATATTATTTCTATACAAAACCTAACTTATAAGATATCATTTTTCTCAGAAAGATGCATAGAATCCATCTATGCAATAAAAAAAAAAATTTGAAACGGTTTTGGAGTAAGTATGTTACATGTCAAAAACGAAGTTACCAATTTTCAGGAAAAACCTGTATATTCCAAAATCAATAGCTTACTACCTTTTTCTAAGATATACAAAAGTTTTGTGTAATATTTTTGAATATATTTAGGGGGAAAAAAATAAAATTTGTTATATTATCAAAAAAACAAAAAATAGTTTACGAAAAAATGTAAAATGATAATTTTTTTTTCAAAAAATCACAAAAAATAGTAATATTTATCTTATACAAAAGTTCTATATCTCATTATGTTCAGAAAGGTGCATAGAATGTAGGTGTGTAGTGAAAAAAAAGTTAGATGTATCACATTTGGTGTTTTTTGGTCAAATACCAAAAAATCAAAGAGTAACGGAGCAGAAATTTCACAGAAATGGTAATGAATAACATACTAATAGATTTTTAGGATTTTTTTCAACCATTTCTTGAGATTTGTCATATATTTGTGAATATATTTAGGGGAAAAAAATAATAATATGTTACATTTTCTAAATAAAAATACCGATTTTCCCTAAAAAGGTAACTTTTACAAGTGAGGTTAGGTTTGTAACCTCCAGAATTTAGACTCACTAGTACCAATTTGAAGATAGATCAAAGACAAAACTTATAGATTTAACTAAGAAAATATATACTTTACAAAGAATAACACATATATTCACTTTTATAATCATATAAAACACTATATATAAGACAATTTGCATATAGCCTAAACTTACCGTTTTGGCCTAGGTTATCGCAAATAAGAACGTTCAAAAACTAAACTATCACACAAAAACATAAGCTGTAGATATAAAAACACATATATTGTAACTTTTATACACAATTTATATACAATTTGTATACACAAACCTTCAAAATAACAAATATCTAACCCCAAAACAATATGTGCCACGCCTTTTACTACAGTATTTACGTCACACAATTGCATCTGTTGAGAGATCAAACCAATACCTTCTAAGTATGTATTGCCAACATCAAGTGGTACCAACTTATAGAATGGAATTTCCCCTACAACTTAGTGTAAAGAAATATAAGAAATATAATACTAGAAACCAAAGAGAAATGCAAACCTAATGCCAACCAAATTTCGTCTCGTCAAGTTTGTTCTACGTTCAAGTAGGAATATCTCTGGATCTATGAGACGCAGAAAAATTTGTAATCTATGGTTGGAAAGAGAAACATGTGATCTATAGAACAGTGTTTTAGTTGACTTCAATGACAGATAAATAGAGTTGGAATAATATCGGGAAAAATGGCGTCGCGCTAACGATTAGGCGCAGAGTTCAAATCTACGATTTTACGCATCAAAAATATGCGAACTTCACCAATTTTTGGAATATTATTTATAACGTTTTGTGGTATTTTTTTTGCATGATTATGCATCTACGGAACATTAGCTTTCCAACGGTATTTTATTTATTGCAATCGGACAATTTTAAGTGGGCGTAACGTTGAATGGCAAAATACGTGTTTTATAGAAATCAGACTAGTTATGGACGAAGCGCTGAGGTCGATCCTGGGTCGAATATCACATGCCGGGTTAAGGAATGAAAATTTAATCTTAGAAATATATTACTGTATGAGCAAACTAAAAAATATAACGTTCAACTCATGTAACTAACGATTACAATTTGAAGAAGTCTTTAATAGTTTTCTGCTTCACCGTTTCTGCACATTTTCTTGCCGCAATATCTCTTAACGTTCTCAAACATATAATGTCGGCTGAAGATACTCCTTATTGTTGAGTAGGCCTAATGTACTCTAGTGCATTTAAATGTCTAGCATTTTAAATCCTTCTGAATGTGGGATCAAATTTACATTGCACTCGGGCAGTTCTTCTTCTTCTTCCAAACATTATTCACTTGTCACCATTTTAACAATATCGTCGTCTGTTATTTCATCTTCATCGTCATTGTTCATCCACTCATTGATGTTATTATCATTCACTTCTTCACATCCGGGGATTTTTTGTAACAGTGAAATTACCTCTTTTTTTCCACTTTATTTTCATTATTTTTTCAACTCCCAGCCATTTATTCACTAAACTTGTTTTCCCCATGATCCAAGAGAACCTTTCATGAAGAAACGATTGAAATAGGAGTGATTTCTTCCCACCCTTCTGCTACCCATCTAATAACATCCAACACGTCAATCTTCTTCAGTGCACTGATGTAATCCTCATCATTATCAATTGCCGAAATCAAATAGGTAAGAAGTCTGCGACGGTATTTTAACTTTAATGCCTGAAGTATTCCTTGGTTTATAGGCTGACAAACGGCTGTAACATTTGGCGGCAAGAACATAGCTTTGATGTCTTTGTCTTTCAATTTGTCAACGATCGGATGTGTTGAGGCATTGTCTAACAACAAAATGGCTTTTCTTGGTAAATTGTTTGCAACTAGATGTTTTTCTAATAAAGGGACAAATTCACTGAAAAAACCAGGTCTTAAAAATTGCAGAATTCATCCACGCTTTTTGTTAGTTTGTATACCAAAGGGGCAACTCATCTTTTTCTTTTCATTTTTTTTTAAAGTTCTGGGTTGTTTTGATTTTCCAATCAATGTCAATCTAAGCTTATGGTTGCGGGTCACATTGCTACAAGCCAACACCGTAACTCGTTCCTTGCTCTTTTTATAGCCCGGGGCTGAAGCTTCTTTTTTTGATGCAAGAGTTTTCGTTGGCAACGTTTCATAATTTAGACCAGTCTCATCACAATTGTATAGCAGGTCGCTGGAAATTCCTTCTTTGTCGAAGATACTAACTAGGAGCGTCTTTGTTGGCAGATAAAGCCTCCCCACTTATTGAGAGTTGACGAATGCTATATCTTTTTTTCCACCGGTCGAGCCAACCGTCACTAGCAGTGAAATCGCCATCTTGTCCCTCAATTTCCCGCTTGAAATGCAAAGACTTTTCTTGGAGCATAGGACCCGTAACGGGAACACCTTTACCCCTTAAATGTTCGTGCCACAAAAACAATACTTCTTAAACTTCTACATGTTTGCCTTTGTGCATACTTTTCCTCACTTTTATCGCACTTCCACTAGATTGAGAGGAACAACATTTTTCTATTTGTTCGCAATTTTTCCTCCAATCTGAAACTGTACTTGTTCATACACCTAACTCTAAAGCAATTTTTTTTTTTTGCGGATTCTCCAGCATTAATTTGTTTTATGGCACGGAGTTTTTCCTCCTCCACTGATACACAAACCTTTTACGTTTATTACTCATCTCACTTGAAAATGAGAAGAAAAACAGAGAAACAACACAACACAAAGTAAATTAACGTCTGCACTGAGTGAGTGCGGTCAACTGAGCGTAGTGGGTAAACAACAGATTGTTGTAGAGGGGGCGTGTTAATGCCTTACCCCTCCTCAGCCGCACGGAAACTTCCACTGCCCGTGAATCATTACAAAATACGTCATTCGTGCAATGCGGAAGATTGCGTGAAAATTGAAGGTGCTAAATCGGCAAATTTTTATTAAAAAATTTTACCGTCCGGATTTTAATGATCCGAATTTATGAGAGTCTACTGTAGTATATAATCTTAATTTTTAATTTTACATTAGACAATTCATTTATTTATTTGACTTTGTTGATTTTTTCACTCTAAAAATCATAGACCTTGTTAACTAAAGATGTTTACAGATATATTTAGACTGAACTACTGATTTTGAAGAATGCTGTTTGCCTGTATTTCGACTCTTTACAGTTCAAGTCATATACTCTTATAGGATGACCACATCAGTGAAAATAGTTAGGGAATTTAGTTGGTTTGGGAAATGTGAGAAAAATTTAGGAGGAATAAAAAATGTATATTTTAAGTGAAATTATTTCTGATTTTTGAAAATATTTTCTAATTTTTTCATTTCATTATTGATTACAACTGGTTTTGTAAGTTTGAATTCAAAAATTGTGGTAAGTCTATATTTAAACACATTTTAAAATATAAACATTAATTATAGTTTGTTTTATGACAGATAAAATTATAGGTTAGTACTAGTAATAAATAATATTGACTGAAACAATATTCAGTAGGATAGGTGCTACATTCTTTTTGTTTTATTTTTAATTAAGATCAAACACCCTCTAATTGTCTGAATTTAAAACAAATCTGTTATGATTTATTTGCTTTATCCTTTATCTATGTTGTGATATAGATAACAAAATCTAATCCTCCAAATATCACATTGCTTTCTCTAAGGCTTTCTTTTAAATTTAATTATTGTCCATATTTTAAAAACAATATATTTATATGAGCATACATAGACATAAAAATATTATTTTGTATAAATATTTATTCTAAATCCACGTAATGTATTAACAGCATTCATTATTAATGGAGTACTGTTGACATAAAATAAATTATATACATTTGAATCTTATGAAAAAATATGTAGATGTCTTAGGCCCGGTTCTACAATCTCGTAATAAAGTTTTCATTAGTTATGCACCAGATAACTAACCTATTAAAATCCAGTTGACAAGAGTATTCCATTCTACAATGTTTTTCTTATTTTGTTTGTAACTAACAGCAATTTACTCTGTAGTTTAACACTTCATCTTGCAGGTTGGTAGTACTTGCAAGGTCTTCATTGGTAAAACCTAGTTGAAAACATCCTTGGCAATTTAAAACCACTTGGCTGATACAAAATATTTATTTTTATGGTTACGTTGGTTGAAGATGGTGTTCAGCAGGTATTTCCTAAATTTTCGTTATTGAGCTTTTACAGAGTTACAGTAAACTTCCAAATCGGAGGAATTGAATCAATAAATTCAATAACAAGAATATTGGTCCAAACCTAACAGTTTCTAACTTCTGATCTAAATATGAAACGCTAGGAAAAAGGAAGGACTATGTTTTAGCGAAAATTTAAAAAATAATATATAATAATAATAAATTGTACTATTTCTTCATTATGATTACAAATAATAAGAAATCGTTATAAATAATCATAGAAGTCACAAATCACATGTAACAAAAATAACCAATTTATCAGGAATATAACGAAGTTCAATCTTCCAACAAGATAATATCGGACGATTTTTAAATACATTTCCTACATTCATTGGGAAAATAGTCCTACCGGGAACTTGTTGGGCAATATCAGGAAATTGTAGAACCGGCTCTTTAAACACACATATAAAAAAGGAGAAAAAATAGGCATTCAGCAGGCTCTTATAGTTATTTTTAGAATAATTAAAATATATATATATATATATATATATATATATATATATATAAGCTTAATATTATGTATTAGACAATCTTTCATTTTTGGATATCATAAAAGAAGATAGCAACAAATTATTTGGGTGAAACCTACCAAATTCACCAGGTCTGAAATACAAACAGTTGTTTTTTATTTTTGTACTTATTTTATTTTATTTTTTTTTGTATTGGGAATATTTCTTGTTATAAGATGAAATAAAAAAATTGAACCTATTTTTTTCATGTCTCTTCTCCACATGTGAATGAGTTTTGAATAATTAGTAACAAACTCAAAATTACCCAATTTTAGTTTCTTTGGCAATACAAAAATTCTGATAGTAGAATCATTTTACTAAAATTTGTAAAATGTAATTCATCAGTATCATTTAAGATTGATTTGTAGTAGCTAGCCTGTTTACTATGATTGTATGAAATATATATATACAATTTTAACAGATTATTTTAGAAAGATTAGACATTTTAAAATAGAAAAATAAAACAATCGTTGTAAGTTCAACTAATCTTAAATCTTCGATTTTATCTTTTGGCATGCGAAGTAAATATTTATGTTTTTACTAGGTCAAGATCAGCAAGGCGTCGATCTGGATCACGGTCCCGTTCACGAACCCCTCCACCTAGGCGATCACGTTCTTACTCCAGAGACAGACGTCAGTACTAGAAAGGTAAATAATTGGACATGATCTTACATTTGAAAATTATCTTTTTTTATACTCGTTTGTTTTAACTCCAATTGTTGTTTTAACGCCTCATCATAAAGCTCTTTATTACTGCATGTTCAATATTGTTTGTAGTAGTTATGGTAACAGGTAAGTGACAAAAATTTATTTCATTTCCTAGTTTGATTTTTATAATAATTTTTTCTGTAGTAAATCTGAAGTTGTACACTTTATATATTTAAATTGGTATATTAAGTGGTGTTATAAATATAATACAAAATGTTTATTTCAAGGAGAGGACTTCCTACTTCTAAATGGAATCCCTTTCACTGCAACACACTTATTCTAGTGCTCATTTATAGATTATTGGCCCCAAACAGGGATGAAGTCTTTTGGTTACAAGTTGACCCAACTCAATAATGAAATGGTGTCAATATATGTTTTTGTATATATGTTGAATTTCTTTCCTCCTCATTATTCTTTTAGAGTTCTAAATAGATGATAATCTGATGACACAAAGTCCTGTACTGGGCTTTCATACTCCCAAGTTACAGCGTGAGCACGAGCTTAGTCCTAGTGGAAATAATCAGAAGATTGTCAAATTCTTTTATTGCACTGAATAATTCCAGTGATAGCAACAAACTTCTTTTGTTTGTGTTTGGACAGGCTATTTACCTAGCATTCACTATTATAATTTTTTTTTTTTTTTTTTTTTTAAATTATTTTTTTATTATTTTTTACTATTTCTTTTACTCTTTCAACACTTTTTCAGACGTTTATCATTTTATGCTTCTTTCATGTTTATTACAAATTCAAATTTTGAGGTTAGGTGGTTAAAATCTTTGTTATTTTAGTTCTAGCTATTTATTGACTAAGAAACAAATAATCATTAGCATTAGCTGCACCCAATAAACAATTGGGTGCAGTATTAGATCCAGCAAGTGATATGTTAATTCCAAACAAATATAACAATTTTTTTGGTTAATGAACTTGTTCATAAATTCATAAAACTGACCCTATATACCAATTTTACAATGATTTCTAGTAATTGGTGGAAATTTCATAATTATGAATATCTGAGTTTCCTTTAAATCACTAGATGAGAAGCTAAAAGTAAAATGGATTCTAAACTAAATATTTTCATATGATTGTAGGAACGGAACTGTTTTACCTGTTTTAAAGTCTTAAATTTTCTCTAAGGAACCCAAATTAAAAAAAAAAAAAATTATTTAACTAATTTAGTTATCTAATTTTAAAACATAGTTTTCATTAATAAATTTTTGTTTTGCAGATGAGGTGTTTTTAACAGTATGGAATCACATCTGTACTTCTTTGTCCGACTGTTGGGAAGTAGGTTTAAGTGATCATATTATGTATACATTTCAATTGAAAAATTTAAAGAAATTCTGTCTTGAATGTCATTTTAAGCTTATGCTTTAGATGACAAATTGGAAAATACATTTTGTATATCTTATTTCAGTATATTATTTTTACAAATTGATGTCATTCCAAATTGATTACTGGAATACTCTTTATTTAATGTAACTGTTAGTTTAGGTTTTTTTAAGTAAGTAAAAATCTGTTATTCCAGATTGTTTTATTTGTATACAAAAATATATTTCTAACAAAACACAAATATTAAATGTGTTTAATCTTAATAATAAAGATTATGTATGTGTGCTGTAATTGTGTTTGATCTCTAAACCTCTTCCACATTATTAATGGGTATTGCTTAAAACTTAATATTTGCTTAAATATGAGGTTTACTATCTCTATAATTACTTGCTAAATCCAATTTTATGTTAAAAAAAAGTGGATTTATAGACTTTTAAGTTAGTATGAATATTATAGATAACACTATAATTTTTTACTGTAATAAATTTAGCCAATAATAATTTCATAACAATAATTGGGTATTGCTTAAAAAACTTACTAATATTTGCTTAAATATAAGGTTACCTATCTCTATAATTACAACATTTATTTTATTATTTAAAAATAATATTACGGTTTAATAATTAATATTATAAAGCTAAAACAATATCTTGCTAATTAAGTTTTATTTTCTCCTTTTTTTCTATAAAAAAAGAAGAAATAAACGATTTGCTATTTAAATATTTTTTATTAATTATTAAGTTATTTATTATATTATTAATTAAATCTATTCTCTTTTAGAAGAAGAGATTGCATGGGTATCTTTTTTGGTGAACTTGGTTCTGCTTTTATTATGCGTTGCCGGGTCGTCAGATCGCATGGTAAATTATAAAACTAATATATGTATACCGGACGAATCTCAATTTAGGCTAGCCATTTTTGAAGGGATCTAATTCTAAAACTAAATTACTTAAACAACACCAATTTAGACTAAAACCAAATGGTAATATAAACTACACTGTATTGGCACAATATGTCGGAGTAACCCGAAAGGCCTAACATGGCCGTGTGTTAGTTCAACTAATACGGTTCCAAAAAAAACTATGCGCCCAGATATAAACCCTCGGACCGTACTGGCCCTGTTCCTGCGGGTATAGCAAGGCATACTTTTATATAGGGGTATTACTAAAAAAGAAGCAACGAGCGTTGTCACAGACGTCTTCCTTTACTGCTGGTTGATGCACGACTCCTAATTATCAAGACCATCACGCGCATACCAGATAGTGAAGGGGAGGGGTAGGCCAATGGGGGCTAAATCACCACAATAACACCCTCTAGCGGAAAAAAAATCGGTATGCCGTGCACGGGATTGGAAGGTTTAGACAAGGTATAAAGTTAGTGCTAGAGATGTCATTGTCCTAGTGGTCAGCTCGCTAAAAAAATAATTAAACGCGAACACTTGGGAGACCCCAAGTGCTCGTCCTAACGACTGTTAACTTACCCAAACTAGAACCTAAAAACCCAATAAATGAAGGGCAGAGTTGATAATGAAAAGGATGAAGGGGGTAAAAGGAGAAACCAAGAAGAGAAAAAGAAAATAAAAGGGAGGGGGAAATCTTCCCCCAGTGCCAAAAAAAACCAAAATTTTTGGTACTAACAATGAATCAATAACTGGTCTGTAGGTGTACAACTATCATTCAATGTAATAGCCTATATGATAATGAATATATGTAAACCCGGAAATTTTTGTTTTGTTTATTTTATTATTATTATTTATTTTTATTTTTCCTTTATATATTCTGGGGGTTGCTTAGAAGGTAGAGTACAATAAACTGAAAGGTTATGCCGCAGAATGAGATGTGGATTTGAAGGGAATTGCCATAGGATAGGTAAGCCGTACAATTGTTTATTAAAACAAACTAAATGTGGTTTTGGTACAATAATATTTCGAAACAAGCTGATTGAAATTTAAGTGAAAATGTTAGGTGGAAAAGAGTTTAGGGTGATATTGTGTTCAGATTGGAAGTATGCGGAATGGGTGAAAAGAACAGGCAAAACAGGTATATTCCTTAGGCACGCCTTTGGTACTATGGTAACCGAGTCCCAGAGTTGACACATGAAGTTCTTGGGTACGCTAAAACATATTTCCACAGGAACTAAACTATAGGTCTGCCAATGAAGATTGAAGTGGCAGTAAATAAGTAGGTGGCAACAATGATGTCATTTCTGTACTGGACACTGTGGCAGCAAAAGGGTGTATAAGTATAAATGCCTTAGTGACTCATTATGGCAAAGCGTAACTGGAGACTCTCTTTGGTACTTTATTATACTTGGTGATGTTAGGCGAGTTTTGGCCTAGTTGATATGGGTTTGTAAATGAAGAAGGTGGGTGGTTTCAAGAATCGGAAAAGGTAGACTGGTAACAGAAAATTGAGGTGGTGTAAACAAGTTGATTTTGAAAGGTGTAGTTCGGTAGATGGGTAAATTACAGGGTCACTTCAGTCTCATTTTACAAGTAAAACATTCTCACTTATAAACTAAAAAATTAAGTTTCTATTAAAAATTTTGTGTAACTATTAGTATATTTAAGGGATTTATATAAGGGCATATAGGTAATAAGATGGAAATTTTATAGGTGAACAATGGATATGGGTGTACAGTATACAATTACAATAAATTGTAAGTAAGAGATGTTGAGACAAGGATTGTTGCGTAGAACTGTATGAAGTAATTATGTTAGGTAAAGTTGTGGTGGATGCTTAATTAACTATGAGCCTCTTTATTATTATTTTTTGTGGTGTTAAGAATACAATAATTAATCAATGGGATGGGCAATCACAAGGATGTTGCCCGCTCCATGATTACAAGACCCACGGAAGTAAGATATGTAAAAAACAAGATAGGCTACACGATTTACACTAAAAGTTAGTGCAAATACATTGGATATAGGTGGTAAGTTGAGGGTGGTTGATGGGTAGTTTATTAGCAATAAAAAATGTGTAATTACGGCGGGTTGAGCAGAGGGTTAGAAAAAACAGGATTAAGAATTGGTTAAGTGGAAACTAATGAATGAGCAAAATGATCCTAACAATTACCCTAAATTTTATATATTTTTCATACCAACTATAATGCAAGTAATGTTGTTCTTGACCAAACACAAAAGGCCAAAGATGAAAGAAAAAATACAACTCATCCTATACTAACAATAAGGCAAAAAAGTAAAATTCACACATAAAACCTAAAGTGTCCGTAGGTCAACGAGGCGACTTAAGGAGGGGAAAAAAGGATAGAGCTAGGTAGAATTGCGGCAATGTGGCTCTTTGGTTTTGTCGGTATCTTGCTGGGGTGCCGACAAAGGGCCAAAGGTCATACCTATGCCAGTAACACATTGATCGAGGTCAAATAACGAGCTTACGTGTTTATAAAAAAGATTGAGCACACAGTATGGGGGGGAGGATGTAACATTACAAAATTGAAAGGTACAGTACAATCTCGTTTATCCGGACTAATTGGGACCGGAAGTGATCAGGTTAATCAAAATCCGGATAATCCAAAATTATAGAAAGTTAAATAAAACAAAATATAAAATGATAACTTACCATGAAAAAACACAATATTTACACAGTCATTCAATTTACACAATACATGAAATTACACAACATTTTATTTAAACACCTGAAATATTTACAAATGCTTTTAAATTACACAGGGTTTAGTTGTTATTTACAAAAAAGTCATTTACCTTCCTCTGTTTTAATTTGGTGTGACGTTTCAATGCGGCCTTGTCTATACGATTCAATGCGTCTAACTTTTGGCATTACGTTTTCGTTTCGGCCCGAATATAAATAAATAGCAGTAACAACGCCCACCTCTAAATACTATGCCGATTCTCATTCACGTCCTCGATACTCCCGACTGGGGATGTGATGTGCCAAAAAACTGCCAAAAAAAGAACGGGGTTCCCAAAGCTGGTTGCACCGCTTTAAGATGTGACAAAATGTTCACATTTACTGATTTACACCCTTGAGTCTTAATACAGACAACAATAAAGTTGTAAAAATGACATGATGGTTTATGATGCGTTGTAAATATGCACCTGGTTTGTATTTATTTCACAGTTGTACATTTTCTTTAAGGACCGTTACAGGCATCGTCATTGTATTACACTTTCTAAACTATCAGGCATTCTTTATTTTTTTCCCGGTTTTAAAAAAAAATCCCTGACTTCCAGAAAATTCAAATTCCCTGACTTTTCCCGGTCGCTAGACACCCTGATAATACTATTAACCGTATCCGATCAAAAATGTAAAGAAACTAAACACGGCATAGCACGATATGGTAATGATGTATTCCGGTCGCTAGCACGTGATAGACTACCCGCCGGCATAGACAATAGACAAAGTCACTGTCATGCTGCATCGGGGTAGGGGGAAGGTGATGCAGAGGTCATTGCTCCTCCACTTTCTCTTCCCAGTGCATCAACAACCCGCCCTAATACCTCGAGGTGAAACTGTAGTGTTGAGGAAATCACGTTTTTATCAACATTAATGTAATAGCAGATATTTCTTGTTGAAACTCCATATTCAAGGATAAAGTAAAGCAAAAGCTTAAAGTTTCAAAATATTATAAATATTATTTAAAATATTATTCAAAATACAGTAATTATTAAAATATTTTGAAACTTTAAGCTTTATTTTATCCTTGATTAAATTTTTTATTTTTTGTTCCGGATCGATCCGGATAATCCGGACATCCGGATAAACGAGGTAGTACTATATAACATATTAGTTAATGCCAACACCATTAGTACAACCAACAAAAAAAGTATACAATCTAAATACTTAAACTAAATAGACCGAGATTGGTAATAGAAAAAAGAGGTAACTGGTGTATTTAAAGGGGTGAAAAGTTTATATGGGAGGAAGAGTTTATAAAAAATGTGATGGTAATTAATGCGGGGTGGGGGGGTTGTAAGAAATGATTAGGGTATTTGGATGAAATTGATAGGGTTTGATGTTTGGGCATGGGCGTGGAAATGAGTGAGGTTTAAGAGAAGAAGCTCGGATAAGATACAGCATAATCCTCATGCAGTAGTAGGCGGCTCGGTCCGGAAACCGAGGCGAGGGGACGTCACCACAAAAAAAGTAATGGGAGTAGAGTGTGCGCCACTTTAGCACAAGATTGGAGTGGGGGTGACCACGTGACCTAAGCCCCGCCCTTAACCCCCTCCCCTTGCACCTTCCCCATCCGCCATTTTTGTTGACGTAATTTGGAGACGCCATTTTGTTGCTCTTTTCTCTGCTCCCCTCACCATCTGCCATTTTTGGACGCCTATTTGTGTCGTAATTTGGAGACGCCATTTTGTTGCTCTGCTACCGTTGTCGTCACACACCTCTCTGTGTCTCCCCTCCCCATGCCCACCATCCGCCATTTTTGGACGCCTTGACGTAATTTGGAGACGCCACTTTGTTGTTCTGCTACCGTTGTTGTTGTTGTCACACTCGTGATGTCAGACACTTAAATTTTTTTTTACCTAGTGGGATTCGAACCTGTGAAGTTCGGATTTGAAGGCAGACACACTACCGACTGAGCTATCTTGCATTGTATTACTCGTTGTATATTTAATGCAGTATATAAGTTGCCATGTTTATTGTTAAAATTTGTTACCGACAACGCCGTCGTCGTTTACATTTTAGGGAACCAGAGAGCACCACCATATTGGTTTGATTATTACGTATATTAGAAGCCACCTGTTTTCGAATTTCATCGGTATCGTTTACATTTTACGGAACTAGAGTGCACCACATTGGTTTGATATCCACCATGAATGGGGAGGACAGTACACTTAGTTTAACACAAATGATGGAGGTCGGGTACGTACTCCGTACCGTAAGGCGTACCGTACGCTTAACTAGCTCGTACCTCTAGGTTAAGGTTGTTCTGAGGTGATGTGTGTAAGGTAATAACACAACAAATCCATATATACATAGTGGTGTCCACAGCCAGCATAGCACCGGTACAGAGCTTCCTCCCTTGGCTACTAGGGTGTAGCACCGGTCAATACTCAACGTTTGTATGACAACTTGACTCACACGAGACTCTGTGTTTAAGCTGTGTGTTTGTGTGTGTTAGTCTTATTGTGGACGATGTTTCATACTGTTTTTGCAATCTATTTACCAAACAAATTATCATGTAAGGAACCGATTTACCAACCCATAGATAACATTACCAACCGATTAACCAACCATAATATACTTTTAGCAACCGATTTACCAACCAAATATCATGTTAGTAACCGATAATCTCCGGAATTTCTCTTCCAGTGATTTGTGTGCACCCACTTGCAGCCATTTTTGCAAGTACAGACCTGTCTTTGCTTCCCCCTCTCCCGCTGCCCCCTATTAATATAAAATGCCAGAATGTTTGTACTACTTCTGTGGGAACAATTGATGTGTAAAGAGCAATAGAACCAATTTACATTGTTTCATCCCAAAGTAGGGAGACTAAAAAATTTCATACTCTAAGGACTAAAATTCAGTTTAAATTTCATCCACTAACCGAGAATGTCACGGAAATTGATTGGATAAAAAGAGGCTTTGAAAGTTTGGTGGACAAGATGAAAAATGGAACAGCTGTTGGGCTTTACATTTACTAGTCTCAATTTTAAAACAAAGACGCCTGGATACCTTGCT
This sequence comes from Aphrophora alni, assembly GCA_963513935.1. Taxonomy (NCBI): domain Eukaryota; kingdom Metazoa; phylum Arthropoda; class Insecta; order Hemiptera; family Aphrophoridae; genus Aphrophora; species Aphrophora alni. Next base: position 130,001,002 of record OY740769.1, on the reverse strand, counting down.
TTTCGTAAAGCTTCCGACATCTCTGCAGATCTTTTATGGACAATTTTCGGCGGATTAATCCAAAGCAACGGTGAGGCGGGAACAAGTAGCGATAATTTCGAGGTTACGTGCACCAGAGTATCTCCACGAAATCAATAGTGCCACCAAACCATAAACACACTCATTTACATAATGGATGCAAGGCAGGCCATTGCGGCGGAGCTCCACAAGCCCACGCGAAGAAATTTCAAAACACGAGGTGTGACGCTGAATGGAGTTAATGACTTTTATCAAGCCGATCTAGTGGAAATGATTCTATATGCTAAAGAAAACCAAGGTTACAAATATATACTAACAATGATAAATTATATATATACTAACAAGTGTTGAAAAAGCACGAGAAATTGTTACTGGACAAAATAGCATGCAAGAGTACAAAAGCACTGGCACGATTTAAAGTGGACGACAAAGGTAGAATATCGAAATTTAAAAAGACTTTTGCTAAAGGATATCTACCCAACTGGACAAACGAAGTGTTTACCGTGTACGCTGTTGTACCAACCAATCCTGTAACGTACATTCTGCAAGACTAAAAAGGTGACATTCTAAAAGGAGGATTCTATGCCGAAGAATTAAGCGAGTCAATGATCGGCAAAGTATATCTTGTTGAAAAAGTACTATGCAAAAAGGGTAACAAAGTACTGGTGCGGTGGTTAGGGTTTGACAAGGAACACGATAGTTGGATTGATAAAACCAAGCTTGTTGTTTAGGTTTTGTATTTAATAGGATAGCACTGTTAGTTTTCCACAGTATTTAGAAAAACGTTGAGCAGCGTAATATGCTTATAAAACAGCGGATAAACTACGTGTAAGAAACTTTGACGTTGGTACAGGATGCAGTTCAATAATGCACCGTCACAGTTCTTTATTACCAAACACAGTTAGATCTATAGTATGTGGCCCATCAAACAGTGGCAAGACTAATGTGCTATTTATTCTGCTCTTAAATTCAAACGACCTGAAATTTGCCAACGTCTACGTATTTTCTAAATCACTCCAGCAGCCAAAGTAGAAGTTTTTGGAAACTATACTGGGAAATACCAAAGAAATTGGTTATTACACTATCATGGACAACGAAAATGTCATCTATCCTAGTGAAGCAGAGCCAAATTCGATAATAATTTTTGACGACAGCTTGCGAGAAACACGACAATATACGTAACTATTTCATCGTGGGACAGTAATAATAATATAGATTCCTTCTACTTAGGACAGACGTACAGCAGGATTCCCAAACAATTGATTCGAGACAATGCCAATTTCTTGGTCCTTTTCAACAGGACGATCTCAATTTACGACACATTTACAATGATCACGTAAACACTGATATGGTGTTTAGTGATTTTAAAAACATTTGTGCATCCGCGTGGAAAGATAAACATGGATTTGTTGTAATAGATAAGAACAGTAAACCGGAGAATGGAAGATTTAGAATTGGTTTTGATCGAATTGTAACAGATTTTTAAGGTACAAAAGGCTTGATACTTGCAACAAACGTCATTCTACAAGATGTCTGAGAAGAGAGAGCATATAACGCTGGAGATAGTCAGATCGCGCAAGGCTATAAAGAAATAGATTTCAGACTAGATATAGAAACTTCTGTGAATATACCTACAAATACTACAGCCTATTGTCTGATTTTACACGACTCACATATTGTGTACAATCTCCTTACGGGCACAGTGAAAAAGGTTGTGGAATAGATCATTCGCGGACGAGACATCATGTGCACAACATATCCAGGAGTTGTTCACGCTTTCCTTAGACTCGTTCCTAAGGATAGGTTATCTGATTTAGATGACATAGTTGACGAGGATAATATCTATTCATTCGATTGTCATCCGATCGACGAAGTGTTGAACGAAGCATTCATCGAAGACAGTCTGCTCCACAACAAAAGTAAGTTTCAAGTCGATGAGGCGCAAATATCGAGACACGTCTATGCAGCGTTAAAAAGTCGGCTTTCTTCGGGTGAAATCGGTATTTCTACAGATTTGGTATACGTTTTAGTGGGTGCTGTAGGAGTGGTTTTTCGCCGTCACTATTGTGACTTTTGTGAAGATGACGAGATTGATGACGTGATATACTATCAGTTCGATTTCTACGACGAACCGCGATTACACGAGTTTCCTCTTGTACAAATCGATCTGGAATTTGACAACGATTTAACTAAAATTATTCAAACATTTCAGAAAAAATCTTATGTGGGAGTAAAAGTGGTAGTAGTGAGAGACCAGTGTGCTCACAGTTCAGTCAAGACCATGGAGCCGAGCAAGATGGACGTGGAGCGAGCTCCTACCAAGCGTCAGGTACCACCTAACCTTTCTTTGGGAATATTTCTTAAATCTGTTCATTTCATAAACACCGAGTGCACTAAATTCATAGCAACCGGTTTATTTCAGCATACAGGTTTCGGTCTTGGACTTTTAGTGCAAGCTGGTAGAAAATTTGTTTTCTTCAATCACTTAATACTTGACGAATTATCACTTCATTTAAAATCTATAACGGTCGCTATCTGCGATAAGAGAACGTGTAAATTCAATCTGACTATCGGTGACGTAATAGTACGCAATCTTATGGCAAACGTTACATTCAATTGTACGATGGGCAACATTGTATGACCTTGAACGCTGACGAATGGAAGCTACTAGAGGATAGTATGCCTCTCGTGTCCAGACTTGTCGCTGAATTGTTTTATATTGAGGAAGAGTTGCACTCATACATCATTGAGTTCTTGGCCAGCGACGAGCTCGTATCTAGCACTCTCCCCGAATCGGACAAATTATACGATGAAGTGAGTTTGTTTAAAAAACATGCAAGCGGCTGTAGTTGAATTTCATGCGTTTCAAGATAACGATAACAAGTATATCGTCAAAGAATTGGTTATTGTCAGTGATCATTTTTACAGTATCACAGTGTTCAAACCGCCATACAATTTTTCCCTGTTTAACGATAAATCGCAAAGATCGGCTCGTTGGTTACAATCTCGGTTTCACTGTATCAGATGGTATGAAGTAGGTGTACCTTACAACGAGGACACGATACGCACTTTGTGTAAATGTTTTGCAACACTTTTCACCAAAGGATTGGAAAAGGCTCAATTTCTGAGACAATTTCATCCGTGCGTGATGGAATTGCCTCAGGAGGAGAAATTCTCCCATTGTGGAACCTTAAATGCTTATTACCACAACATAATAGTAACGTAGACAGTAAATGTGCACTAGAAAGCGCAAAATGTTTTTACGATTTACTCCTTGCCTAAATTGATGTCATGATGACACGGGGATGGTATGAAGATACCTGACTGGCATCCGTGTGTGTGTGTGTTACCCTCTGGTATGGAACTAAAAGCCTGCAAGGTTGTATGGAGGTCCCTGGAGAGAATTGATTATCCCGTAAACCTGTTTGAAGGTCACTGGTGCAGTCGAAAGACTTGATAAACCTTGAATGAGACACAATTGGGCACGGGGTAAAAAAAAAATATATATATATAAAAAAAATAATAAAAACATAAAAATGGGGACCACAATTTTGTAATGGAGTGGTGGTCACAGGGAATAGCGGTGGATTGGGGCTATTCCGACAAGGGGGTAAGCCTTCTGCTTGCCCCCGGCTTGTAATGTGGGCATGAGGTACGTATGTATCACGTGACGGTTTCAACCCTGTGAAAACACAGAGGACAAGTCTTGTTTTTGTTTCGAGCGAGGACAGGCTTGTAATGTGGGCACGAGGTATGTATGTACCACGTGACGGTTCCAACCCCGTGAAAACACAGAGGACAAGTAAAGTCTTGTTAAGTATCAAGCGAAGACGCCAGCAAAGAACATGTTGACGGATTGTATCACTCTAGTAGATGTATATCACCACGGATACTCTACGTACGCTGTGCTGCTGAGTACCTATTCAAATTGGAAACACCCCTTGTCACCGGCCAAATTGTCCGAAGCTGGATTTTTTTTATCAAGGCTCTGAAGATCGTGTATACTGTTATACTTGTGGATTGGGTCTTAAAGATTGGGAGCCGGACGAAGACCCTATAAGTGAACATACACGTTGGTCTGTGACAGGATGTCGTTACATAAGGGCTTTGGAACATATTCGCAAAATGGAGCAATCTTCGACGACAGCTCTCAAACGGAATAATGCCGACTCTACTCACGATACTTTGTCGTGTAAAATTTGCTACGAAAGAGATATAGAGGTCTTTTTTTATCTTGCGGAAATTTACTATCCTGTTACAAAATTGTTCGCTAAATTTAGAACATTGTGGCTTGTGTAGAGAACCGATAGCCTGTAACGTGCGTGTCTATTTTACATAATAGACAATCGGTCTTAGGGACCACAGTACTGGATTGGTGGTCACAGGGAATAGCGATGCCGCCGGCAGGTATTTGACTCTTGTCAACTATTTAAATAAACGTATCCATTGTGTTTATTCTCATGTACGAAATATAGAATTTTCAGAGATATAGAGTACTTTTACGAAGATATCGTACAATATTAAAAACTTTGTATTAAATATCCTACGATATTTATAATTGTGGGGTTCACTCGTTCCGGAAAAGACTGCTTGCGTACAGACAAAAATCGTCATTTATAACAATTATTTTATAGTACTCTTTAATATGAATGTAACTTTTTAAAACTTATTGTGATAGTTGTGTTAATATAGAGAGAGAATAAATTATTAAAACATCTAGACGTTTTCATATTATTTACCATTCATCTGGCTGACAAGATAGCAGACAAATTGGTGGATGGGGAGAAGGTAAGGGCTAGAGGCCGTACCGCAAGGTGTCTAACACACACACACACACACCTTAAACACAGAGTCTCATGTGAGTCAACTTGTCATACAAACGTTGGGTATTGACCGGTGCTACGCTCTAGTAGCCAACGGAGGAACTATGCTGGCCCTAGTACGCCCTAGTATCGGTGCTATGCTGGCTGTGGACACCACTATGTATATATGAATTTGTTGTGTTATTACCTTACACACATCACCTCAGAGCAACAATAACTTAGAGGTACGAGCTAAAAACTCGGTACGCCTTACGGTACGGAGTACGTACCCGACCTCCATTATTTGTGTTTAACTAAGTGTACTGTCCTCCCCATTCATGGTGGATATCAAACCAATGTGGTGCACTCTGGTTCGGTAAAATGTAAACGATACCGATGAAATTTGACAACAGGTAATAATATACGTATACGTATAAATTCTAATATAAGTAATAATCAAACCAATATGGTGGTGCTCTCTGGTTCCCTAAAATGTAAACAACGACGGAGTTGCCGGTAACAAATTTCAACAACAAACATGGCGACTTATATACTGCATTAAATATACAACGAGTAATACTATGCAAGATAGTTCAGTCGGTAGTGTGTCTGCCTTCAAATCCGAAATTCACAGGTTCGTATCCCACTAGGAAAAAAAAAGTTAAGTGTCTGACGTCACGTGTGTGATGACAACAAAGGTAGCAGAACAAAAAAATGGCGTCTCCAAATTACGCCAACAAAAATGGCGGATGGGGAGGGGTATGGGGAGGGGCAAGTGGGAGGGGTTAAGGGCGGGGCTTAGGTCACGTGGTCACCCCCACCACACCTCACCTTCCCCCACTCCAATCTGGTTCTCAAGTGCCGGGATCTCTACTAATGGGGAATAGTAAAACCAAAAAGCTTTAAAAAAATCTAAATCCTCAAAGTAAAAAAAAGTGTAATACCATTCCATCCACAAGGGAAAACCGATGAACCCGAGAATGCATTGAGCTTGCCCTCTCAAAGGGGTGGATAAAAAAACAACGGAAAACCCATAAATGGCCTCAATCCGGCAAGGTGCCGTAGAGGTGCGCCCTTATTTAACAAAGACGCAACTTAGCCATACTTGACCCGCATGACAGACGAAAACCGAGTGGGGGGGGGGTTTATGGGGTGAGTGGTAATGGACGGTGCAGGTGTAGTGTAATCCAATTGTTTCAATTACTATTTTAATATTCTATATTTATCTAAATTGTTCATTTAAATCGACTGAATCTTTGTTAATATAAAATTGTTCATAATAGCCTAGAGAGTAGGACTTCAAGATTTAGGGAAGAGAAATCATCATTTTAGGAGTTAATATAAACGTCAGTTGATTGAGATCAGAATATGTAAAATCTATTTGGTGATCCTTGACCTAAAAGACAATTTGGAAGTGAACTTCGTCTGAAAGTTAATTTGTTCCATTTCCAAGATGAATTAAAACATTAGCGAACTCTTTTCACCAGGAAAACTTGAATGTTCTAAGTTAATTTTAATTGTTTTACTTGATTCTAGAAAAGATGTTGCTTTAAGCATGATTTTATTGTTTCAGACCTTCCAGCATTTGGTATAACTGGTAAAACATTATCTGAAGTCACCGCTAAAAATGAAATGTTTTTTCTTTTGCGGATATAATTCTATATCTTGTAAGAGTCTATCCATGCTCTTACTATCATAAATAAACTCTTTCAAGATAAAGTAATAAAGCAATTAAATTTTTTGATTATATTATCCTGGCTGCGTGACGTAAATGTGGAGTAATAGGCAACACTGTTGATTCTCTATGCAAAGTTAGAAAGTCTTTTTATTATAGATTTTCTACGATTCGACTATAAACAGTACTTATAGTTGGATTCGACATTTCTGCCAGATAACCATAATTTGACAATTATCAAGAATTAATGTTGTCCGTTTTTTGTTGATAACTTAGCTATATTTTAATCTCTTAAAAAACTTGTTTGTTGTTAAAAAAGGAAAATACTCTATTTTGTCTTTTGTAGATATTTTGTGAAAAACAGATTTCGAGATATTTAACGTTAAAAAGTTTAAATAGCCGCCATTTTGAAATGAGTAAAAGAAATCGGTTGATTATTTTTTTCAAGTTGGGTCTTTATAACACGAAGTAGGATATAAAATTTCAACTCCATATTATTTACTGTTAAGAAGATACAATTTGTTTGGTTAAAAACTCAAAATGGCTAGATAGACAACTAAGCATTTTAGAAATAAAGAAGTCCTGACTGACTGACTGATTCATAATCCACGTAGAGCAAAAACTACTGAAGATAATGATCTGCAAATTTGAAAGTACATTCTTATAGGGGTTTTAAATGCTCACTAAGAAAGGATTTTGCGAAATGCTGATTTCTAAGGGGTAGAAAATTAGTTTTTATAGTGTTGATCTAGACCTCACATATGCCAATTTGTAGCCATTTTTATATTTATTACCATAGGAACCGTTTGCATAAAATAACAGTTAAAATTGCTGATTGAGTTAACAGCATCAATAATTAAATTTTTCTGATAATTTTTAGGTCATGCCTAAATATAAATATTTTGTAATTATTATGATTTCCATAATCCTAGCCTGGACTAATATTAAAAATAATTTGTAATTGCCATAGCAACGATTTGCATATACTAACATATTGAGTTCAACAGCATCAATAATTAAAAATTTTCTGATAATTTAGGTTATACCAAGCATGAAATAATTCAATTTTGTTCAAGATTTTGTATCAAACACAAATTTTGTTGTTATAACGTTGTTTCATAACATAAGGAAATATATACCAATAAATATAATATCTATTTAAATTATAATTATAATATGCATGTTGATTATTTAAATATCAATGATAATAATATAATGCACATCAAAATTCCAATTATTGGGGATGGTGCATGTCTATTTCGATCTCTGTCTTATATTACTCAAGAAGGTTGTTGTCATATGATCGTTATATGTCATGTTATAGAAAACTGTGATAGATTATGAAAATAATAACTGTGATAATTATTCCGACTCCAATAATTATTACACTGACATGTCTTAGCATTCAACATATAACACTTATAATTAGGTCTATCAGCTTTAATAGTTCAACACAAAGATTAGGTTAGGTCTAGCCTAGATCAATGTGTAACATTTGAAAAGTGTTATTGATTTGATTTTGAAATTATTCAAATCTGATTCAATGAATAGGGCTCTATAATTTCATATTGTTTTCACTTCCATCATGTGGTCTTAAACAGACCCGACTTTTTTTGACAATCTCAGGAACTACCGGTACTGTACCGATTTTTATGAAATTTCTTAAGGTTATAGTGCTTAAGGGCAGGGTTTACCACTTTCTTTCTTCTCTGGGAAAAACTAGATGTTACTGCCTTTAAATTTGAAAATATTTCCCTTAAGTTTAACGTTATGCCTAATATTTGATATAGACAAATGTTTTAATGAATGTTTAAATTATCAGCTGATAGTGAAAGTAGTGATCTATTTATTGTTCAAAATCCAGTACAAAAAATGTTGTCAACAAGGAAGCACTTCAGAGACAAAAATATAGATAAGTATATTTGTGTGTATGCCTGCATGAGTGATACACACACACACACACACACACACACACACACACACACACACACACACACACACACACACACACACACACATATATATACACATACATATACATATATATAGAATATGTATGTATATATATTCTCAAAAACTATAATTGCATTGAGATAATTTCAATTCCCATTATAATATTGTATTGTGTAGCTAATTTATCAACTCATCTTGAATCTGATTATTAGCGTGCGAAGCCGCGAGTAAGTAACAACTATACTTCATTCAGTGAGTGTTGAGCGTGAAGCGCTGCCCATCCCCAGAGCTCTAGCCAATACCGAGAAAGGACGTCACGTGGAATGTGCCCCCAATTCACAGTCATACCTCAGTCGACATCCAGTTCTCGAATGCTTTAGTTAGTTCGTCGAGTTAGGTGTCCGATTTAAGGGGTCATTAAAATACAACAACCCCTTCGCACGCATAAGGGCCGCTTGTGAATCGGCCTGACCCTGACGTCAGTGCCTTAGTGGGCGGCGCTTCATTCTCAACACTCACTGAATGAAGTATAGTGTTTATATAAACTTTTTCATTAGTTTTGAAGTAAGATGTAAGGAATAAGCTCCTGAATTCCTGAAACGTGTTTTTAAACACTCTGTATATACTGTATGGAAAATCAGTTTATTATATATGGTATTTATAATTATTTCTGTACTTCAATTTTATATTTAATTTACATTACATTTGGAAATAGCTCAGACTTGACGAGAAGCTTTTCATTTATAATCTTCAGAATATAATTTAATTGTCTGCTCGTTGTCCATATACACACATTTGTTTATCGATATAACTAGATAATAAGTTTTCGAGTTATCATATTTTGATCTAATATGTATTTTGCTTCGGTATAACATAATCTGTATAATTTGAAGATCTGTCTTTGGTACCTAAAATTAGTTTTGACTTAATAGGCAATTTTATCTAGAGATCATAATTATTTTCCATATTTTCAAGTTTAATAATATGATCATTGGCTTGAACAAGTTTGTTAAGGAAATCATAGAATATGGTATAAAAAAAAAGAAGAGAGCAATTGCTGCTTTCAGAAGGAAATTTCATTATGTGTGTTAAAAACATGACGTTTCCTCATAGACAATCCTTCAATTAAAAAAGAAAAAAAAAAAAAAATTCTATAAGTATTTATAAACCGGTATTTGTATATTACTATTTATAATTACAACAGATAAATTACTATTTATACAAAAAAGTAATTTAAGTAGACTTTTGCTGTATTAGGTTTTATGCAAATTTGAATAGCATGTTTATTGCTGTTAATTTATTTCTGTGTATTAACAGCAAGAGGTATGATGAAAATATATACTGCCAGTCTGAATAAAACGTTAAAAATAAACTCTCTGACAATAAGAATGCAGATGTAAGATTCAAGTTTCTTATTCAAATATAATTAAACCCATACAGTTTTTATTAAAATTGATGTAATGTAAAGTTTTTGGTAAATTTGGAATAATATATAAATAGCAGAGACGAAATACGAAAATAATAAATGCTAGGAATTATTCCCTCCTATTGAGAGTCTTGAGTAGAAGCAAATTAATGAAATCACAATTCTCCAGTGTGCAAATCAAATACAAGTCGACGTTTCAATGACTCATCATCCTCAGTTGCTAGCATAGTGATGAGAACATAAAAATTAATAGGAGCTTTGAATTTTTTGACGAGGGATCCTCCTAATAATGAGAGCATGAGGCCTTATGAATATCTAAATATACAACACTTAAAACAAGCTTTCTGTTTTGCGTTTATTTTACTACTTTAAAATTAAATGAAAATAATTGTTTCACAAAATAACACGTATTATCAATAAAGTAATACTTTATTATTAAGTTGTGAAACAGTTAAAGTACAGTAATAACTATAATAACATTTTGTTTCAAAATTAATACATTACATCAAAGTATAGCAGCGCCTAAATTATGTGAATATTGGAAGAAACACATAAGTATGTGGCACAGTATATCTCAAAAACTGCAAAATTATAATTGTGAACCCCCCCTGTGTAGATGTACTCATGAACTGCTACTGAATTTGTATATCTCATGATATAGAAAAATTGCCCTCAAAAAAAAATTGCCGGTGCATCAAATTGAAATATTACTTATTTCATCAAAAGGACATATTAATTATCTAATTCATATGTATCTACTATGAATCTATCCTATACTATTATATAAAAATCTAATGGTGTGTGTGTGTGTGTGTGTGTGTGTGTGTGTTACTCAATCACGTAAAAACCACTGGACCCATTGAGCTGAAATTGTACATGGATATTCTTAGGGTCCCTGGTTAACACAAAGGCCTATTTTTATTTAGAAATCCCATCAGGGCACCGCCCCACTGGCCTTGAAAACTCCCTTAACACTCAATACAAATATACGTCAACCCCGTACGAAGGACGGATATTCTGCTAATATATTATAAAGATCCCAGATATTGATAGAATCGATGTATTGGGAGTCTGAGCCAAAACGTAAATGTGGCTCTTTTGAGGACGAAAACCTCTTTCAAAGGTTACGATCAACTATTTAAATTGACCTTGTATTCCCCCTCCTTTTTCATTGATTTAACTTGAAAATTATTATATTTAAAATTAATATATCGAATTCGATTTCTGGTTCAAAAAAATACATCTGATACTAATTATCACGTTATAACATAAAGTGACTTAATATTTTTTAAAGTGAAAAATCTCAGATAAAGATAAATTGCTCTTATATAAAATAAAATTACTGAAATATATTGATCAGTAATATCTGTGAAATTTTTGGCTGATAACAGTTTTGTAGAAACGACTACCAATACGTTTTGTTTAGGTTCTTTGAGACTATACTTGATCGAAATGGAACAAAATCGTTATTGCGGATTTTTAGTAAATTTTAATTTTGTATTTTATTCTTAAGACATCTACCACAAAGTTTTAAGTTATCAAAAAAGTGTGATAAAAGCTCCGTGATACTTATCAATTCTGGTAAAATCCATTGATGTGTTTGGTTTGTTGAGTACTGGACATAAGATAGACGGACAGACGGACAGACAGACAGGACGACAGAGATCTGGTTGACGAAAATTACATTTAAAATAAGCTTCGATTACTTTTAACAATTTTATTAAACTCGATATACCGTCGCACAATCTTTCTCAAACACTACACACAAATTCAAATACTCACCAACCTCAAAATTTACGATAGGAGGGAAAACTGAATAAAAATTAATTCAAAAATACTTATATAATTTTATTAAAATTTTACTAACAAATAGGCTTTAAGAGCTAAACAAAAGTTAATGCTCGTCTACTCACAAAAAAATCTTGGTTTCAGAGTTATAGGTTAAAAAAAGAAAAAAAAAAAAAAACTGTGTAAGGAGTCATAATAATTCGAATATCTCAAATTCGATGAAGGACACTTCGATTCGATCATATTGTATTGAAATCTAAACATTTATATCCAAAATCAATGTGCTAAACACCAAGTAAAGTAACCAAAATCCCTTGTGGAAATGTTACGATATTCGAACGTTTTCTTTTTTTAAAAACCATTGTCAATCAACCAGAATTTTCGGGGAAAATAATGAGTGATTTGTTTAGTTTGCGTCCTAAGAGACATTTGAACAAATCGATAGAATATATTTGGTAAAATGAAGGTTTGATGTTTTGGTTTTAAGGTATATACTCCACATTTCAATTATTATTATTATTTAACAACAAACAACAAAAATTGATGTTTTGGTTTTAAGGTATATACTCCACATTTCAATTATTATTATTATTATTAAACAACAAAGCACAAAAATTGATATTTTGGTTTTAAGGTATATAATCCTCATTTCAGTTATTATTTAACAACAAACAACAAAAATTGATCTTTTGGTTTTAAGGTATATACTCCACATTTCAGTTATTATTTAACAACAAACAACAAAAATTGATGTTTTGGTTTTAAGGTATATACTCCACATTTCAATTATTATTATTATTTAACAACAAACAACAAAATTGATGTTTTGGTTTTAAGGTATATACTCCACATTTCAGTTATTATTTAACAACAAACAACAAAAATTGATGTTTTGGTTTTAAAGTATATGGGCCTACTCCAAATTTCAGTTGTTATTATTATTTAACAACAAAGAACAAAAAACAAAAAAAGTCCTGTTTACAAATTTCCATAAAAATGTAATTATTTTAATAAGAGCAGTACCATCCATTGGAGCAAATCACAGTTCATTCAAACTGTGATTGGGACATATTTACGTGATCATTCAATATATCAAAGTTTTATTTGCAAAGGCTCATTAGTGTCGATATCAAGGCAGATGTTAGTTAATATTAGCTACGCACCACGCGTGGCTTGAGATAGACAGAGAGGGAGGGGGAGGGGGGGGGTTTAAATATCCAGCAGTAATGCGGCGTCCGTCATGCGGTATCGAGGTGCTCTTATTGTTTGCAGTGTAATTATTACTCTTACTTGTATTGGGGTTATTTCCTTACTTGTCATGCAAGGTTTGCTTTTGTTTTATATACATGAATGTTTATTGAGTAGATCAAGTATCACGTAAATTAATTATTCAGGGTTTAGTTATTAGTGTTTACATTTCACTATCATTTTTATTTCAAACTTTTACAATAAAATTAAAACTAAGATCGATATTTGACTCTGTGAATATATTCAAGTTTTTTAATTTTTAATTTTTTTAAAAAATATTTTTATTTTTTTTATATAATGAATCTCATTTTTATTGAGAGGTATTATATAACAAAGTAAAATGAACGATCAAAAAATTTCTCATGCACTCATTAACAAAACATAATACTAACCAAATAAATATTTGTGGTAAATAACAATAAAATGTCTATATTACTTATACTGTACGAGCAGGCAAAAAAAGTGTTATTTATTCAGTTTTAAGTTTTTCTCATGCATTTTAAATTTGGTGTAAGTTATAAACAACTCTTTATGAAATATTTTATACAAAATATTTTGAAAAAAATTATATAATTAAAATAAATGGAGTTTAAATTCGTCCCAAACGTGAACCTCATTTATGTGATATTTAATATTTAATGAGGCAATCGAAATTCATTTTCCGTTTTTGTCTATTATTCCCGAAACGTAATTTTATTTTACTTGTGATTTAGGTCAGTAATCTTTAAATTTCAATACAATTTTAAAGAGTTGAATTTCAGAAACTATGCATTTCATAGACTGTATAGACATTTTTTTTTTACCTGTAATTGCTGAAATGATATTTTTTGGGATGATGACTGCCACGTTTTGTTTGGGTTAAATCTGAGAAAAGTTTGATCTTAAGAAAGTCACAAATTTTGTTTTATTTTCTAAACAAGAAAAAAACATTTCTATATATGGCGACATACTAAATTTGATAAAAATGTGTCCAAGGTTGTAAGACATAGCACAGAGTACTGTGTATGAGCACACACATAGACATATTAAAAAAAACACTATTGTACTTAGTGGGTTCTGAAAACGGACGTTTTATGTTTGAAAGAAAGTAAAAAAAACAAGATTTTAAAAATCAAAGTTATTAGCTTTAAAAAAAAGTTTAAATCTTGTTATAAATTTTAATTCATATTCTTATACAAAATAAGAAGTGAGATCGATTTTCTGTCCACATGAATGCGTGGCGTGAAGTGAGTAACCCGGTAGTTCATTTTGATATAATAAAACTTTTTTAACTCTATAACGTAGCTGAAACCTTCTTTTTTCTATAACAAGAAATCTAATTTTGGAATTAATAACTAATACAGATTGTTAAATAAATAAATAATATATATATAAATAATCAATTTTAGCCCCAAAAGCTTAAATCGTGAGTTTCATTAGAAAGAATACTGAACCTAACCTAAAAAGTCGATTCATAAAAATTTGAGTGGTTGGATGCCTTATAAATCCTGACTCGTTTATTAATGAAAATCCGCTGGCGCTGACTTATTTTGTTTATTCATCGACATTAAAATTTCAATAAATTACATAACCTCCTAAAATAGTAACTATTTTAGTTTTATGTAAAGGACATTTTGAGAGCGGTGAAGGAGGCAATTTATAACTAAATATCTACGAATAGCTTTGTGGTTAGTTTAACTCAACTAAGTCTTTACGGGTTAAAATCATAGAAAGAAAAGTGGCGTATATAGAGAGAAAAGGGTTGTATGTAGAGTAATCATGAAATTAACTTTTCCAAAAAAATGTAGAAAGGGAATTTGAGTAAATATTGAAATGCCTAAGATTGTCCTTATTCATAGGTGCAATATTTCTAAGCCTCAGTTTTTGTAAACATTGATATGTTTTGCGACATATTTGTGTGAGAAATCAAAGTATTTTAATTTTAATTTTGGACGCCCTTTGTTGACCTTAGCTGATTTATAATTAAAAACAGTATTTTTAAATACTTATGTATTACATACGTGCTCATCTCTGTGTATTTTATTCATAGAAAGAGGTTAATAATCATATTCGTTATTAAAAAATAATCTATTGGTTAGCTAATATCTATACTATAACCTATTTCAGCCGCTCTCATGGTGAGACCTAACCACTAAATCATTTAATGTACACGGCATATGATCCTTAAAACATATAAATAAATATTGAGCTTGACTTGTGAGATAACATTAGATAGAAAAAAACTCGAACACAAGGTCTCACAAAAATTACGTTTACTTAATCAAACGCTTTTCAACAACAAAGTCGTCATCCTCAGTTTATAGTTTCTTTATTGTAGCTCACGTTTCACGTATCACTGAGGATGGCGGCTTTGTTGTTGAAACGCGTTTTATTAAGTAAACGTAATTTTTGTGAGATCTTGTGTTCGAGTTTTTTTCTATCCTGAGAACATGTTTTGTAAAGGTTTTTAAAATTCTTATTTTTCGACCAATATTCCTGTTATTTATTCATTGCTTTTAAGGTACAGCTTTCAGCACAAGTTGTCCTTATAACACACAATAAAACAAAATATAACACCTTTCGGCTAAACAATTGAGTTAAAACAGTTCGTAAACTATGAAATAAAAGACATTTTAAGAATTTATAAAATACCCTTTAGATTTTGTATTAACCAATAGATAGCAGTCTATTATAATATATTGAATAAAAATAGTACACATTTTCAATAAATATGGTTATTTATTTATTTATTTTTCATTTGAAGAGGTAGGTCTTGATTGCATGTTTTTTTTGGCCAAATTATGCTTAAATACCAAATCTTATTAAAACGTGTTGATTTGTTTGGGTTGTAGGACACAGATTTCAATTCAAACCAAATCCAAATAATAATATATTCCGACGTTAAAAAAGGCAATAAATATGCTTGTGTCGTAAATATACCTTAAACGACTGGACCAATTTCATCTCTTACTCCGGTGGTATAGTTGTGGACTACAAACTTCGATTTTGATTTTCTTACATATATATAGTAAATGGGTTAAAAAAAAAAAATCGAAATCGAGTTTTTTGCCGATATATCGTTTTGAGGTCCCATGGGTATAAGAATGTGTTTTTTAAATAGTGTCTATGTGTTTGTCGTATGTGCAATGTTTCACGGCCTAAAGCCGCAGACAGATTTGAATACAATTTAGTATAATAATTATGGGGATATGTTGGCCACATCTCTGAAAGTTTTTCATTTTTTGAAGTGAATACTTCTTTACGCCCGGTTAGGCAATTTTTTTGGTGCTGTTAAATCGATGTGGTGAAAGGAAAAATCGTCACGAAAATAATAATAACAGTATACGTACAACAACGGTTATGCTGCGTATTTAAATAATCTACTATTTTTTTTTGTTTTACGACGTTTTCAGACGAACGTAAATCTACGAAAAGTATTGCACTAACTTTCTCAGAATCCCATACATAGTCAAATTAATAATCAGTGCAAACACATTGCACAAACTTTCTCACGTAACCATATATATTAAAAATAAATATCTAAGAGAAATATTGCACTAACTTTCTCAGACTCTCATACGTAGTCGAACTAATTATCAATGCAAAAATATTGCACAAACTTTCTCACATACCAATAGGCAATAAAACTAAAAATCTACGAAAAATATTGCACCAACTTTCTCAGACTCCCAAACATAAAAAAACTATTAATTTTAAAATTTGAAATGAAACTTCTATTAGCGTGCTTTAGCCTATTATTAATATTTAAAATTTATAGTTTGAATATTCACTTCTGTCTACCGTCCCGCGACGGTAACAAATATATATATATATATATATATATATATATATATATATATATATATATATTTGGATAATTCAAAATTTTGGAAGTGATTGTTAAAAGAAAAAAAAAAACACAAAAATATTGCCAAAATAGGCACACACGATTTTGATAAAAATTTTCTCAAGCGTTTAAAGATCAAAATAAAACGTAGGCTAATAGTTGCCATCTTTACAAAAAATGTCAGTTCGTAAGTTATAGGTAACCAAAAACCAAAAAAATCGGCCAATGGGTTCTTATAAAACATACATCTCAAAGTCGGCAATACATATTTTGTTAAAATTTTAGTTAAATGACCAAAGTGCGTGAGCCAATACATAATTAAAAAATTATTACGGTTAAGGAATAACTGGCAAAAAACAAAAATGAAGTTTTACCGCCGTCATAAATGCTTGATTTTAATCTAATACGGTTTACGCTAAAAAAGTGTTTAGGGTGAAAAGTAAACAAAGTAAGGAAGTTTAGACTCTATGAATACATACGTATATTATATTCAAGCACATAACAAACAAAATATTTCCTAAGTCATGGTTCATTTTTTCTTTTTGACTGACATTGAGGATTGTAGACTATTCCATGAGGAGGGTGAAAAGAAACAAAAAGATATAGAATCCCGACTAAAAATATAGTCTTATCGTATTATATATAGTTCAAACCATATGCATTTATCGGCGTAAATGTTTAAAAATAAAACTTCAATACAATAATTTATCTGTTCAATGAGGCACGTCAGAATAAATAAACAAAGTTATAAAACATCTCATTAGTTTAGAAATGTGAGGCTGTAGCTTTGGTAAGCGAATCCTATAATGAGTTCTGTGTTAGATTTATCCGTGATATGCGATGTCTTCAATGAAATGATGCAATACATTAACACTGTTGACTCAATCACAATTTCAACTATAATTTATTTAACTATTTATACTATAACGTGAATCTTTTTGTAAAAAAACAAATACATGGTGCACAAACTTTCTCATATAGTATAATCAAAACTGATTCTTGTTTCACTCACAGAACGGTAACTCTAGGAATGCAGGATAGCAGCGCAGGAATGGAGGAATAGAAGAGTGAGAGTTGAGAGCAAGTGACAGATCGTTCTTAGTTTGACGGGCTTGGATTGCTGATATTACTAGAATAAAGAAGGAAGAAAAAATTAAATAAAAATAGATTTTGAGACATCCATTAATAAAGGAAAAAATGAGAAAAGTTTTCCTGAATTCATTAAAGTATCTTGTGAATTGCAGGAGAATGACAAGAAGTGTACTCACCTATTTGATATTGTCCTAATTTTGAAGTTGCTCATGAGTTTGCGTAGTCTGGGGTAACACCAAATACAGTAGCCTCACATTAGGATTGTGTCTGTTGTAAGGGGCGTCCCTTCTACTTGCTTCCCTGGCCTAACTTGACGGTACAACCCATTCCAAGAAAATTAGGTTCACAAATTACTGCTTAGCTACTTTTAATCCCTAAAGTTACAACTTCGTGACAGATTTTTGTAAACGTTTTATTCTTATTTACACCGATAAAAGAAACGAAAGTAGGGTACGTGTTTACACAGAAGCATTTGAGGTCTATAATTTTTTATTGGGGTTGTACCGCTGAAAGTAAACGCAACAAACAAAGTGTGGGGGCGCCTCTTTTCCTCTCCACCCCAGACACATTCCTACCTTGAGGTTACTGTACTTAGTATGTTGACCTTCACTTTTCCAAATTTCTTAGACCATGAAATGTGAAGATCAGTAAAAGAATGGAGATAGATTTTTGTGAAAATACTATATATATTACCCAATACTAAGCATTGTGGGTAACTAATCATTATACGATAATTATAATAAAATACACTTTTCCAGTTAACCCAAGGGTAAACATGAAAACAAACAGCACTACGGTAAAATTGATAACAACTCTGCTGATTACAAATCACTTGAATTATATCTACTGTTGCTATAATTAATTATATTAACATGATTCCAACTTTCATTAATGATCCAATTTTTTTAAAATGTACTGATTAATGGGAGGAGGAGAATATTTAATTACAAAGTATCTCTCTCCCAACCCCCCAAAATGGCGATAAAATGGGTGAATTTGTTGGACCTCTTTTGCTAATCTATTTGTTAGAAAATTATCGTAAACCCAATCGCGGACCTGAACTGTATAGTGTTCCATCTTGCTGATAGTGAAGATAGTTGTTATCCAAATTCAAGTATCTCTATTTAGTTTGTTGATTTTAAACGGTTTATGTTAAAAAAAGTATTCATTAATTTTTTTAAGCATATTAATCATTTAAATTACCCTGCACGAACATAGGACCAACACTCTATTCCCAAAGATGCCCGCCCAAACATTTTATTTTTCTAGGCACAGGATGGAAGAATAAATCGTTCAGTTAATTGATCTAGAAGAAGATAGGTTGTACACGAGCCCAAAACCTACATTGGTTATTCTAAAGTGACGAACTTGATGAATTTTTAATTGTATATTGTGTTTAAATGTTAGTGTATTTATTGTGTGTGGTTTTATAATTGTGACAAAAGTGAAGCCTGATGATGTCTCTTTGCAGACGAAACGGATTTAGTTAAACAACATTCCAGTAAGACCAATTAATTTACAGCAAACAACTTATTTAGACAGACCAATTAAATTATATAGAAAAATATATATTTAAAATAAACCAATCCAGAGGCTCGAAACAAAATAAAATGATTTTTAGTAGATTTGGAAGATCTTTAACAAGGGAAAAAAGCGCAGTGACAATGTGGAGTAATATGACAGTTTCGGAAATCTTAGACCTCCAAATCGAACTCGCTTGATATTTTGGTACCGCCACTAATGTTCACTAAAATAATTAATACAAGCGACATCAAAATGACAACTCAGTCGTCTGCGTACATTTGAGTTTGAAGTTTCTATCATTGTATGACTTCCATAGTTCTTTGTACGGTTAAATTTTGGTTCATATGCAATTTTTGAATTCATCAATTTTGAAAATAGGACATCCTTAAAATTAATATTTCTAGCTTGGCTGTGTTTGAGGTATATACAAATTGAATAAGGGATAATGAATACAGCTTTAAATTTGAGTTTAAATTTATTATTTACTTGTGTAAAATTAAATACATAACATGCTTTACATCTTATTTATAAAAACTTTCGCACACGCATTCATTAAAATCTATTATGAAAATTTTAAAAGTATTACTTACGCAAGGTTTGTTTTTATCTAAATATATTTAAATAATTCGATTCTTATTTTAACATGTTTATTTCAAAGATAAATATGAGTTTGCAAATTCTAAAAACAATTTATATAACTTTTTTAAATAATGCTTTACATATATTTTATGATATTCTATTTATTTACTTACGACATTAATGCCCCTTTGTTCTTTAATATATAAATTTAGATGCAGTTATTCTAAAAACACTTTAACTAAAAAAATACACTTATTGAAAAAGAAAACGCAAAATGGTTTTATATTATATAACTCTTATTGTAGCGATCGGTATCCCTTTGTAAATGTTGTATGTAAATATAAATATATTTGTAACATCTAGGCTTGTAGCAGAGAGGGAGAAACACTGAATTACTCATGGTCGTGCAGAGTGATGGGCATAGGCACGCACTAGGTTGCATTGATATCTACAAGCCGTATCGATTTCAAAATCATTCCTTCACAGAGTCACCTGCAACACTCCTCTCTCTCGCTGCTCTTGTTACCTAATTTCTCTTGTTTTCTTTATTGTTCCTTACTGTCTCTTCTATTGTCGTCTGTCGACTGATCCCGTTGTATGAGGGCTGACCTCCTCGGGACGAATTCCTTTGAAAATTCCTACCACGTCATTTCCTACTGAATACGCATATAGTCGAAGCCCTTCTGACACCCAATCGACAGTACCTCTATCCTTAGTCTAAACCGAAACCCAGCTCGACAATTGGTGACCCCGATGTGATACAAGACACCACGATGTCGCAAAAACCATCAGCAGGAACAACCGCAGATCCAGTTGCAGCCGTCAACTTTGCAGCACGCGTACCGCCATTCTGTGAAGAAGATCCAACACTATGTTTCATCCAAGTGGAAGCTGTATTCACAACTTAGCAAGATAACCTATATACCAACCTTATACTACATTGAATGAGAGGTTGACCACTACTTTAAGCCAGAGTCAAGAACATCGCATCCTACGCTTGTTCGAACAGACGCAGTTAGGAGACTTAAGACCGTCTCAACTAATACTCGAGATGCAAACCCTAGCGGGTAACACTGTGACCAATAAAGTCCTGAAAACAATCTGTCTGGCTCAGGGCTCTTCCAGCTCACACAAAAGGGATTTTGGTAGCCATCTCAGAAGACAATCTTGAACGACCTGCAGTAGTAGCCGACAAATCCTGGAAATTAGCGGAGTCCGCAGTCTCGGCAAGGTCCAACACAGCCAGAGAGAAAACACGGACGAGACCCAAAGGAGTTAAACTAATCAGCTGCAGTAATATGGAGCCCGTCGCTGGAACACCTTACCGCCGTTTTCGTTATTGACCGTCATAAACACCGGCGCAGCCACATCCAACTTACCAAATCGCAACAAGAATAGCCGGCAATCAACAGAGTATTTCTTATACACCGCCAATGGGACACGAATAAACACCTACGGCTCAGTATACAAAGAACTCGACCTAGGAATAAGACGCCTTTTCACCTGGACATTCGTCATCGCAGTTGTTCATCACGTAATCAAAGGAGCCGACTTCCTCACCAAGCACAACCTACTAGTAGACTTGACTAGGAAGCGATTGATCGACCAGACTACGAGTATCGAAATGAAAGGAAAACTTAGCAGCCCATGTCCGCCACACATTTCGGCTGTATTCTACGTCACCAGGTATGAACATCTCCTTTGAAAATATAGTTAGGCCAACTCCAATAAGGACAACAACATCAACTGACGTAATGCACTACTGTATATAGAAACTAAAGGACCACCAGTACACGCTAAAGTACGACGCCTACAGCCTGCAGCGTACCAAGCAGCCAAATTGGAATTCAAGCAGGTAATGGAAACAAGAATCTGTCGCTCTTCCAAGAGTCCCTGGTCCTAGTCCTTTACACTGGGTGTACAAGAAGGATGGAACTATCCGTCCATGTGGAGATTACAGTCAGCTGAAATATAGAACGTTACCAGACTGATATGGAGTTCCAAACCTTCGCGATTTCACTAATCTTGAAACTGACCTTGTTCCAGTATAGGTATTTCGTAACATGTTGTGAAATATATCTAAGGTAGTTATATTACGATGTCTTTCACTAACCAAAGTTAAACTTTTCTTTCATTTAGTTAAAAGTAACAATAGCCAATGTACGGTACAAAATGAAAATAGAGATGATCCATACTGTTACTACGTAGCTTATCAAACTGAAGCATTTTGTTTAGGCCTATATGTGTTGTGTCTTCTAACTAACCGTTTCTATTAAGCCCTGTTGACAACTACCGCTAAAAAATTTTCCCAACATTCCAAACTTGAATTACTAATTACTTAACTTTTTTTTTTTACATTTAAAATACCAAATTCGTGATATTTCTAGAACTGGTTTTCCGTTTGTTTTGGTTTTCAACAATGTTTCTTTTGTTATCACCTGTAATTTTAGATTCCATTATTCAATTTTAAAGTTGGGTGGATGGAAGTGACGGGTTGAATAATTTCTCGTCACCTCTACTCGATAAATGGTTCTCACAAACAGTATTATACCATTAAAGATTGAAAGTAACTAAAACTTTCAAACAAATTAACTAAAACTAAAACAAAATCAAGTATTTTAGTTGTTATTAATAAAGAGACTAGATACATTTATATAAATTCTGTGAAAAATATTTAAATAATAATAATAATAATAATAAAACAAATTCTGAATACTAAAAATATAAACATAAAGTTATTATTAATAAAGTTATTTATTGTGGACTATATAATTAATAAATAAATAATAAAATATACACGGTATAGAAAATATTAAAGGTATATTTTCAGTTTCTAAACGAAAATAATTCGTGGATTCATTTCCAAATTTTGCATAGAAACTAGCAGAGTTGAATTTTATTTCATGGTTCACCGTTTTCCCGCAGTAGTAGTTGTCTCTACTTTGGGGGACGATTCCACTTTTTTTTTCTCCAAAAAATCTGACCAATCATATTTAAAATCGTAATTGTATTTCTGATTGCGAAACAAAGATCTAAATACCTGTCGCAGGTACATGTAGTCAGGTGATTCGGTGAATCCAAGATTTCTGCAGAAGTTGAGGTAGAGTTTAAACTCTGGTGGCAAACCTTGACACAGAGCTTCCAAAGATGTTGACATTTTTATCTCGCATATTTTCTCATATTTTTGTTTTTTATTATTCGCATGGAGGCCCTGCCATGGTAGACAACCTTTAAGAAAGTACAGTACAACGTATCCCAAAGACTCTAAATCATCCCTTCGTCCTTGTTGGATACCAAGATGTGCATTGATAGAAGCGTACCTCGCAGTACCTGTCAGACTTTTATCTTCCCGATACTCAATATGAACACGTGTACGCTCGCTACGATACCTCTTCGCAAGGCCAAAATCAACCAGAAATAATTTATTGGTATTCTTGTTTATACCCATCAAAAAATTATCTGGTTTAATATCACGATGTATGAAATTTTTCGAGTGAAGATACTGTACACGTGCTATCATTTGGTCGATCAACATCAATACTGTCTTCAAAGAAAATCGCCGAGAACACAGATTAAACAGTTCTTCTAAAGATTTTCCCAACAGATCCATAACCAAATAGTTGTAAGTTCCTTCTTGACCGAACCATTTGACGTGAGGAAAACCAAATCCGCCGTATAATATTCTGTACAACTTGCTCTCATACAATAACTGTGGTAATCTTGTTTTAACAGGTTCTACTTTGATCGCCACATTTTCTCCTGACTTCGGATTAACACCTAGGAAGATTGTACCGAATGAACCGCTTCCTATTTTACGTACTATCTGGTACTTGCCTTCAGCAATGAATTTGCTGGGTAATGACAAATCACCCATAGCCATGTTGATACACAAAATTTAACACTTATTGAAAAAGAAAGAAATACGTTTGAGTTGGGTGGAGTGCTGTACTGAGTAGTGTAGTGTTAAAAGCATTATCTGAAACATTATAAAAACAGTAGATGAGTACAAAATCCTTTTTATTTCAATTTTACCTATAGAAAATAAGCTGTCACGATTATTTACCGAAAACAAAAAATAAATAAAATTAAAATAATAAATAAATAAATTATATTTATCTTGAAAGCTACGAGATATAAGCTATTAATTTTGTTTGAAATATCCACTTAACAGTCGAAAACTAGCCCAAAGCTTTTATTACAAGTACTCTAAATAAAAAAGTAAAAACTCCAATTCATTACAAAAATGAAAATATTTTAGAAACAATTTGTTGAGTTATATTTGAGTCATCGTTTTTAGAGTAAAAATCGTGAAGTTTCCCATGACTTCTTTTGTATTTGAGATTTGTAATTTGATCCTTACAGATTAGAGGAGGTTAAATTTTCTAAACTTTAATGTAGTTTTTGTATAAAATGACTCGTTTATGTGAAGGAAACCATACGGGGAAAATGTGGGGAGGGTTGCTGAGGTGGATGAGTTTTACTTTTATTATATTCCACCCATTGTAGGTAAAACATTTTGTATCTTTATGCCTTTAGGATATCAAACAATAGTGTTAAAAATAAAATTATATGTATTTATGTCTATATAATAATATATTTAGAATGAAAATATAATATGTATTTATTTTATGTGGCTTATCTCCTTCAATGATTTTTCTATTATACTCCAAATCAAGTTTCGATTAAATTAAGCAATTTAAATTTAAATTTTGTAAATGTAGATAATTCGAAATCGTTAAAATAATCATTTCACACTTATTTGTCATTTAACAAATATTGCCTTCTCGTAATTGCTGGTAAAAGATGTGAATACACGGAGACTATATGTCCAAGGGAACAAAATAATAACATTATCAAATAATTATACTTTGGCAAAAAGAAAAGTTGAGAAGTATTAAATTTTCAGCCGTTACAACAATTCAAAATGCTACTTCACATTTCAGAAAATGTTTTTGTACTGTTATTAGATTAAGGTCAGTTAAAAAAGTTTAAATACGTATAAATTATATAATAATAATAAATAAAAATCTCGCTTCTCTCATAACGATTACTAGTTTCTATTTATGATTGATTATTACCCAGGCCCTATCACTTTAACTATTTATTTTATTGTGGAAAAACTCTCTCGTTTACAAACTTCAACTTTAGTCATAGCCTTAGCTATTTTATAATCTTATATTCAGTAAACAAATAAAATAGGATTAAAAGCATTACTTTATTGAATAAAATAATATATTTGTATGTAAGAGTAGGAGGACCAAGTTCTAAATCAGCGCCAATATTTGTTGTAATACGAACTGTGTCTAATCCGTGGGTTAGTACTCCCTAATCCCCAAGTAGTCCCTTAGTTAGCAAATCCCTCTTTTATATTATTACAGCTGTTTTATTATAATATACCGTCATTAAGCGGTATAAACTTCATGGTCATTAAACACATTGAACAAAAACAAGTAATCATAAGAATGAAATATTGTGTACATGTAGAGACAGAAATTATTAACTTTGTCCAGTTATGTGTATACATTGATTGTTGTAGTTAAATCCAACTTGGTTGACTGTAGCATTCGGTACACGTTGAATGTGCCCATTTTACATAAACTACGTTCAGTTGAAGGAATTAGAACGTTTGTATTTCGACATGATGTACTAAAAGTTCCAATAATTTCAGTTTTATATTTACTTTTTTTATGCAATCTGTTTAATTATCAGGTAGTGTCATATGTTTTTCGTTCATCTGTTTACACAAAAACAGCTGTAACATTATACTGGTTATGTCATAAGCATTTATTACGAATAAATAAGTCATAAGGTACTATGGAAATTAAAAAGGATTTTGTGTTGTAAAACGGCTGCTCAATCTGTATATTTAATCAAGTTAGATAACACAAACATTTTAAAGACTGGAATTATTTAAAAAATAAAATTTGGTTTTTTTCAATTTAAATATTCATCTAATATTTATTTTAAGTTGGACAACTATGATAAGGTTATCAGCTGTAAAAAAACTTTATTTCACAGCTATTAGTTAAATATTCATTGAATGTTTGTTTTTTTATGGCATTATTTTAAAAATAACATGGAAGTAAATAAGTTAAGTTAAGAAAACAATGAGTGTTTATTTATTTTCAATAATTTTATACACATTTATTTTAGTTTCTTTGTTTAATAGTGTTCTTTTTGTTGTTGTATATTGGTCTAAAATGTTCTGTTATCGTATCTGATATGAATAAAAACATAAGAGGAAGGCCACATAAGAGTAAGTGAGGTAGAGTTTCCAACCGTCTCGCTAGCGTGAACTAAGAGTACGTAAAAGAATAATCCTAGGGGAAGTAAATTGCCATGCCCCTCATCCAGATAGTCCTAATCCAATGTTGTTGTTGGGTCATTGTTCTAACTTTTAACTGACAATGGAATGAAATATTATAATGCGGAGATAATCCAAGTGACACGTGACAGACCTGACATTGTGTCAAGCGTGTTTGATAGTGTTCTGTAATTTCACCTGATGATGTCGCATTGATCAGCGAAACAGCTGTAGTAAGACACAACAAAAGAATTGCAAAGACGAGCATAAGGTACACAGTCACAACTCTTATCGAGTTTTTTAATGTAAGATTAACTGCTTTTATATTGAAACGGTATTGTTTTGGTCAAGTTTATTGCTATCAAACAATGATGTCTCAAACAAAGAAAGATACATATTGGAAAGTGTACTACTGACATATAATCAAATTAATAAACTGTCACTCATAGCTACCTGAGCCCCTCTTACAAAAAATAAAATCGTATGCTATACCCATTTGAAAATAAAAGCAACGTTTTGAATTTAAATTAAGCCGGTTTCTGAACCAACTTTATTTTTGCGAACGAGCGAAGGGATAGGTTTGAGGATATAACGTTCCATCTTATGAAACGAGTCATCACGTAAAGAACTAATAACAAACACGTGCATCGGAGGGTAGATGTAGAGTAACGTAAATGACACGCAAAGGGTGCAGCGTTGCCCCCCTTGGTTTATTTCCCACACAAAGTACAATGTCTGCATGTTTGTTTATAACCTTGTTGAAAGGATGCTATTACATTGCATATCCTGCTCCTTCATATCACGGTTTTAGTGAAGTTGTTTAAGATATCAAATTTCAGACAAGAGGTCTGAAACATAATTCTACAACATAATGCATAGTTTCGTCAACTTGACGAGATTGATAATTTTATGTCGGTCTATTTGACAAGGGTAAAACAGTTTTTAAAACTGTGTGAAATAGTTTTGACAACAATCATTAACCAACCATGTAGTAATCGCAATACCAATGGTCCATGCATGGAAAATGGCTAATTTTCAAAAGGGTATCCTAGAAATTTTTCTGAGGAAACGGTTTTGAACAATAATGGTTACCCTGAATACTGCAGAAAAATCATTGTTACAAGTATGCAAGGAGATCATGAGATTGATAATAGAGATGCTGTGCTCTGTAACAAGTACATTTTCCATCAACACAATATATATATATATATATATATATATATAAATGTAGAAATCTGCTTAAGTGTAAAAAGCATTTAGTATTCATTCAAATACGTGTATTAAATGCCGCTAATATGGCTCTTGTAAAAAATACAATTACTGATAAAATTAACTGTGATGGTGTTATAAGTTACGCAAATATGCTGTACATAAGCATTCTCGAGTGTATCTGGAGATTACATGAAAATTAGATGAAGCTTCAATTCAACATTTGACTGAACATGAAGTAGGATTATATAATGTGGATTTTAAGCCTGGAGGAGTGGCTGTGGTATTGAAAATTCTACAAACAGACACAATACACAAACTGTGTGGTTTGGACTAAATGTGGAAGATGAAGAGGCTCATCAGTATCTGTATTATGAAATTCCAAATCGTTAGCCTACATTAAAAAAATAATAAATGGGCAAAACGTCAGAGAGGATGAGATAAAGTTATAGAAAGACTTTATGCTGTTGCTCATAATGATGTATAACGGCAGACGCTGTTATTGCACGTGGATTGGTAGAGGATAATCGAGAATGGTTAAACTTCCTTCATGAGATGGAAACCATTAACATATCTCGACAATTTGACAAGTGTTTGGGTATATTTCTTGTTTCTGTGAACCCTTATTTCCACCCGACCTATGTTGACATTTCAAACATTTAATAACTAAAGACTTTAATAAAAAATGAAGTAGAAGAAGCTGAAATTTGGTACATATAGGAGATTGATTCATTTTAATGACAAGTGGATTAAGTTGTTCTACATTAAATCCACCACAACCAAATGTTATCCAAGAACTATTATCAAGCAATGACTTGACTGAAATTTCCCAGGTTGGTGGCAATCTTCATTGAAAATTTAAATTATGTGGAAAAAATTATTGTTGATGAAATAATATCTGCTATTAGTCTACTCCAGTTTCAAATACTAACACTTTGTTCATCCTAGAGTTTTCTAGTGGCTGTAGAAGAACCTTTGTGAATTCCTGCACCCTTAACATTTTTCGAGGCATGGAATTGTCAGCGTTGACAACAGGATGGACATTTATTGCGTCTTAACTACTAAAGGGTGGCACAACAGTTCACAAACGTTTTGGTCTTCCAATAATATTAAACACTACATCAGTTTCAAGTATTAAAGAATAACGTTATTAAAGAATTGTGAAATAATTTTTATTGATAAAGTTTCAATGATACCAGTTGACGTCATACATTCTATAGATAGTCTACTGCGTGATGTAACATAGGTAAGAAAACCATGGGCGCCAAGGTGATTGTTTTTGGTAGTGATTTCAGGCAAGTTTTACTTGTTATACCTCATGCCGAAAAATTTGAGTTATTTGAGTCATGTAAATTATAAAAATGCTGTACCTAAAGAAAAACGTGCGCGCAGAGGAATTGGAAAACCATTTCAGATGGGTTGTTACTTGGAGGTATTATGTTAATTGGTGATATTGCTAAAGATATCATCAAAGTCCAAATGATTTTATATGACATGACTCAATTATTTTATATATTTGGCAATTATTAATTATTAAGCCTGTTGTTGTCTTCAATTATGAAAAATATGCAAGAAGAGCAATGTCTGCCCCTTAATGAATATTGTGATGATATAAATGAGCAAGTGTTAGGTATAAGTGTAGAAAAATCATACAAAAGACTGTCACTAAATAACCAATGACGGGAGTGAAAGATTGAATATTTCATTAGAATATCTTAACTCGCTAATACCTAGTGGTACGCCTCTTCATATATTAAAATGAAAAAAGAAAAAAAAGATGCATAGTAAGGTCGGTTCAAAATATGAAATGGCTTCAGGGTTAGTTAATATAGTTCGCCTAATAGTGAGTGAATACATTAAAAATTGTAAAATTACAATTATTACTGGCAAAATAAGTTTTCCTTTCTAGGCCAAACATTCGATAAAATTGGCATATATCTAGACCAAACAGTTTTTAATATGTGTTATTTAGCAGGACCAAAGGAGCATGTGATGTGAAACTTCAAGTTATACAGAGAAACAATCAAGGTAAAGTAGAAAATGACAACAGTGTTTCCACTAGAAATATTGTATATAAAGATATCCTTTGTTAACTTTATTGTTTAACATGTTGATAATACATTAATTAAATTTACTATCATATACAGTATTTCTGTTATTTGTATTATTATCCTAATACTTTATAACAAAAACATCAAATGCAAATTTTCAATGATGTAAAATTATAGAAAAAAATGTGTTTATAAATCAATTGTAGTTTTTGGTTGATTTGTAAGAAACCTAAACAGTATTCCCTTCTTATTTACATTATCAATTAGTTTTAATTTTGGCGTATGTTAACAAAGACGTCATATTATATATAATCTAACAGCTGTTCAATTAATCACACTGGTGTTTTAAATATTTTCTATAAGAATACTGACAATATTTAAAAAAAATTATAAATATGAAAATTAATTTTTAGGTTATTTGTTAATTTTCTAACCTGAAATTCTTAATATTCAAATATTCAAATAATTGAATATATTAACTAATGAATATTATTTCTATTTAACTTAATTCTATATTTTAAGTTACTTAAAATATTAAAAACTATAGCGATAGACTAGGGCTTAGCCCTATTATATTTAATAACTTGATTTTTAACTATGAGTCTAAAATACTCTATCTTAGTAATTAATTACCTTGTAGGTTAAAACTGTAATAATGCACTAATTTTTATAGCAAAAATTAAATTATATAATATACATACAAAATTTTATTTATCGATTAAAAAAAAAAATACAACTCAAATGAGGTTATAACTTAATACCTCCAAACAATCAGCCTTTTTAGGGAAAGTAATATGATCACACTCCAATAGTTTATTTACAGTAAAAAACATTCTTAAGTATCCATGGCAACAAATTTATGACATGTAAATAATGTTCATTACTGTCAGTAATGGTCTGTTATAGGAAAACCTGCACAATTTACAAAATTCATCTGTTATTTATATTTAAATAATTTTATGACCTATATAATGACCTATTCTATAATATATGTTTAATTTTTCTTTCAAACAAAGCTTTCATTTGGTTCATTTGTGTCTGGTACTGACAAGAATTTCAATTGTTAATAGAATTTATATAAAATTATAAATAACTTTAGAAATTAAGACATTTTGTTAGTGAATAAAAAAAATTGTTGTACGGTAATTGTTAAGCATACCCAAATTTAATACTTAGTTAAATACCATGATGCAACCGTAGTTTTTATAACTTTTTTTACCATCATTTAGTGTTTACTAACAAGAGTTAGTTTTATGAATTGTATTTATTCACCACATAATATATAAATTGAGAGGTCACGGTCCGGAATTTTAAATTTTGATATAAATACTATAAATTGAACCAGCCTCGTTTAGTTCGTAATATTTTGGAGATTCTGTCAAGGCAATAGACAATTTTATAGAAAACATCATCTAAGACAAAACAGTATTTTGAAAAACACATGAGGAAGGTGGTTACATTTTGAAACCTTGGAAAAACTTGTGTATGTAGTAAAGCAAAATATTTAAATTTAATTGAGAACTCAAAAAATAAATAAATTAACATACTAAATTTGAAAATAAAAAGACGTGTAATATGTAGGAGAATAGCCAAATGAATACTGTAGTTCAGGTTAAGCTTTAGTTCTAATTATACGGTAATAAAAAAAAGTAGGAGGAATCATTATTTCGCCCTGCATAGCCTATACTATACTGTAAAATACCTGGAGCGAAAAACGTAAGAACAATACAAACGAGTATGGAACTAACACCATATTACACACTCAATGGTATTCTAGTGGTCGGAAAAATGGTTCATATTGTAAGGACTAATGAAACACATAAATGTTTTCTTTATAAGAATTCGCAAATAATTTGCTGGGTGGGTGCTGAAATTCTTTCACGGCAAAAAAAAGAACTTTGTTAACGGTGGTAATTGTATTAGAAATAATACAAACACTCCAGCAAATTCCAAGTATTATAAATTTCTATAATAATAATAAGAAGGAAAAATGATCTTTGTTAACGGTTTTAATTATATTAGAAATAATACAAACATCCAGAAATTCCAAGTATTATAAATTTCTATAATAATAATAAGAAGGAAAAAAGATCTTTGTTAACGGTTGTAATTATATTAGAAATAATACAAACATCCAGAAATTCCAAGTATTATAAATTTCTATAATAATAATAAGAAGGAAAAAAGATCTTTGTTAACGGTTGTAATTATATTAGAAATAATAAAAACACTCCAGAAAATTCCAAGTATTATAAATTTCTATAATAATAATAAGAAGGAGGAAAGAAAAAAAGGCCTTTGTTAACGGTTGTAATTATATTATAAATAATACAAACACTCCAGCAAATTCCAAGTATTATAAATTTGTATATCGATTATAAGAAGGAAAAAAGAAAAAAAAAAGATCTTTGTTAACGGTTGTAATTATATTATAAATAATACAAACACTCCAGCAAATTCCAAGTATTATAAATTTGTATATCGATTATAAGAAGGAAAAAAGAAAAAAAAGATCTTTGTTAACGGTTGTAATTATATTATAAATAATACAAACACTCCAGCAAATTCCAAGTATTATAAATTTGTATATCGATTATAAGAAGGAAAAAAGAAAAAAAAAATCTTTGTTAACGGTTGTAATTATATTATAAATAATACAAACACTCCAGCAATTTCCAAGTATTATAAATTTCTATAATAATAAGAAGAAGGAAAAAAGATCTTTGTTAACGGTTGTAATTATATTAGAAATAATACAAACATCCAGAAATTCCAAGTATTATAAATTTCTATAATAATAATAAGAAGGAAAAAAGATCTTTGTTAACGGTTGTAATTATATTAGAAATAATAAAAACACTCCAGCAATTTCCAAGTATTATAAATTTCTATAATAATAAGAAGAAGGAAAAAAGATCTTTGTTAACGGTTGTAATTATATTAGAAATAATACAAACACTCCAGCAATTTCCAAGTATTATAAATTTCTATAATAATAAGAAGAAGGAAAAAAGATCTTTGTTAACGGTTGTAATTATATTAGAAATAATACTAACACTCCAGCAATTTCCAAGTATTATAAATTTCTATAATAATAAGAAGAAGGAAAAAAGATCTTTGTTAACGGTTGTAATTATATTAGAAATAATAAAAACACTCCAGAAATTCCAAGTATTATAAATTTCTATAATAATAAGAAGAAGGAAAAAAGATCTTTGTTAACGGTTGTAATTATATTAGAAATAATAAAAACACTCCAGCAATTTCCAAGTATTATAAATTTCTATAATAATAAGAAGAAGGAAAAAAGATCTTTGTTAACGGTTGTAATTATATTAGAAATAATACAAACACTCCAGCAATTTCCAAGTATTATAAATTTCTATAATAATAAGAAGAAGGAAAAAAGATCTTTGTTAACGGTTGTAATTATATTAGAAATAATAAAAACATCCAGAAATTCCAAGTATTATAAATTTCTATAATAATAATAAGAAGGAAAAAAGATCTTTGTTAACGGTTGTAATTATATTAGAAATAATAAAAACACTCCAGCAATTTCCAAGTATTATAAATTTCTATAATAATAAGAAGAAGGAAAAAAGATCTTTGTTAACGGTTGTAATTATATTAGAAATAATACAAACACTCCAGCAATTTCCAAGTATTATAAATTTCTATAATAATAAGAAGAAGGAAAAAAGATCTTTGTTAACGGTTGTAATTATATTAGAAATAATACAAACACTCCAGCAATTTCCAAGTATTATAAATTTCTATAATAATAAGAAGAAGGAAAAAAGATCTTTGTTAACGGTTGTAATTATATTAGAAATAATACAAACACTCCAGCAATTTCCAAGTATTATAAATTTCTATAATAATAAGAAGAAGGAAAAAAGATCTTTGTTAACGGTTGTAATTATATTAGAAATAATAAAAACACTCCAGCAATTTCCAAGTATTATAAATTTCTATAATAATAATAAGAAGGAAAAAAGATCTTTGTTAACGGTTGTAATTATATTAGAAATAATACAAACACTCCAGCAATTTCCAAGTATTATAAATTTCTATAATAATAAGAAGAAGGAAAAAAGATCTTTGTTAACGGTTGTAATTATATTAGAAATAATACAAACATCCAGAAATTCCAAGTATTATAAATTTCTATAATAATAATAAGAAGGAAAAAAGATCTTTGTTAACGGTTGTAATTATATTAGAAATAATAAAAACACTCCAGAAAATTCCAAGTATTATAAATTTGTATATCGATTATAAGAAGGAAAAAAGAAAAAGATCTTTGTTAACGGTTGTAATTATATTATAAATAATACAAACACTCCAGCAAATTCCAAGTATTATAAATTAGTAAATCGATTATAAGAAGGAAAAAAGAAAAAAAGATCTTTGTTAACGGTTGTAATTATGTTAGAAATAATACAAACAATCCAGCTAATGCCAAGTATTATAAATTTCTTTAATAATAATAAGAAGAAGGAAACAAGAAAAAAAGAGATCTTTTTTTTTTAACGGTTGTAATCATATTAGAAATAATACTATCACTCCAGCAAATGCCAAGTATTATAAAATCTATAATAATAATAAGAATGAAAAAAGAACAAAATTAATAGGCACTTGTAAATTAAAAGATAAAATACTTGATATTAAATTAGACGTTTCAGTTTCTAACAATTTGTGTTATTAAAACTTCTAAATTTATTTTTCGCAAAGACATTGTGTTAATTAATGTTTATAATTTATTTTTACAAAGGTAATTGGAAATATGACGAATATTGATAATTTGTTTACATTTTTGTAATCACTTATTATTATTATTATTATTGATGGAGGAAAGAGAGATAATAATTTTATTAATTTATTATTATTAATTGAATGGCATTAGGTCCATGTAATGTTGCGCAATTATGAAATTTTCTGATAATTATGAGATTTAGCAATGCGATTTTTAAAGCTACGCTGAATAATATGTGTAAAAAAATGTTCCACCTTTATTTTCCGTTTCAAAATGGATGATATTTCTTTAAAACAATTAATGCACAGTTCCAAGGCAAGATATCAAATGCTCCGACTAGGAATACAACGCGCTCTTTTAAGTATTATTTATAATGGCGTAAACATGGGGGGGAGGGGAGGCTGCAAGGCAGCAGATGCTCCGGCTAGGAATACAACGCGCTCTTTGAAGTATTAATTATAATGGCGTGAACGAGGGATGGCAAGATAGCAGATGCTCCGACTAGGAATACAACGCGCTCTTTGAAGTTTTAGTTATAATGGCGTGAACGAGTAATGGCAAGATAGCAGATGCTCCGACTAGGAATACAACGTGCTCTGTGAAGAAGTATTAATTATAATGGCGTGAACGAGGGATGGCAAGATAGCAGATGCTCCGACTAGGAATACAACGCGCTCTTTGAAGTTTTAGTTATAATGGCGTGAACGAGTAATGGCAAGATAGCAGATGCTCCGACTAGGAATACAACGTGCTCTGTGAAGAAGTATTAATTATAATGACGTGAACGAGGGATGGCAAGATAACAGATGCTCCTACTAGGAATACAACGCGCTCTTCGAAGTAATAATTATAATGGTGTGAACGAGGGATGGCAAGATAGCAGATGCTCCGACTAGGAATACAACGTGCTCTGTGTAGAAGTATTAATTATAATGACGTCAACGAGGGATGGCAAGATAGCAGATGCTCCGACTAGGAATACAACGTGCTCTGTGTAGAAGTATTAATTATAATGACGTGAACGAGGGATGGCAAGATAGCAGATGCTCCGACTAGGAATACAACGTGCTCTGTGTAGAAGTATTAATTATAATGACGTGAACGAGGGATGGCAAGATAGCAGATGCTCCGACTAGGAATACAACGTGCTCTGTGTAGAAGTATTAATTATAATGACGTGAACGAGGGATGGCAAGATAGCAGATGCTCCGACTAGGAATACAACGTGCTCTGTGTAGAAGTATTAATTATAATGACGTGAACGAGGGATGGCAAGATAGCAGATGCTCCGACTAGGAATACAACGTGCTCTGTGTAGAAGTATTAATTATAATGGTGTGAACGAGGGATGGCAAGATAGCAGATGCCCCGACTAGGAATACAACGTGCTCTGTGTAGAAGTATTAATTATAATGGTGTGAACGAGGGATGGCAAGATAGCAGATGCTCCGACTAGGAATATAACGTGCTCTGTGTAGAAGTATTAATTATAATGTCGTGAACGAGGGATGGCAAGATAACAGATGCCCCGACTAGCACAACGCGCTCTTTGAAGTATTAATTATAATGGCGTGAACGAGGGATGGCAAGATAGCAGATGCTCCGACTAGGAATACAACGCGCTCTTTGAAGTATTAATTATAATGGCGTGAACGAGGGATGGCAAGATAGCATATGCTTCGGCTAGGAATACAATGCGCTCTTTGAAGTATTAATTATAATGGCGTGAACGAGGGATGGCAAGATAGCATATGCTCCGGCTAGGAATACAATGCGCTCTTTGAAGTATTAATTATAATGGCGTGAACGAGTGATGGCAAGATAGCAGATGCTCCGACTAGGACAACGCGCTCTTTGAAGTATTAATTATAATGGCGTGATAGAGGGATGGCAAGATAGCATATGCTCCGACTAGGAATACAATGCGCTCTTTGAAGTATTAATTATAATGGCGTGAACGAGTGATGGCAAGATAGCAGATGCTCCGACTAGGACAACGCGCTCTTTGAAGTATTAATTATAATGGCGTGAACGAGGGATGGCAAGATAGCAGATGCTCCGACTAGGAATACAACGTGCTCTGTGTAGAAGTATTAATTATAATGTCGTGAACGAGGGATGGCAAGATAACAGATGCCCCGACTAGGACAACGCGCTCTTTGAAGTATTAATTATAATGGCGTGAACGAGGGATGGCAAGATAGCAGATGCTCCGGCTAGGAATACAATGCGCTCTTTGAAGTATTAATTATAATGGCGTGAACGAGGGATGGCAAGATAGCATATGCTTCGGCTAGGAATACAATGCGCTCTTTGAAGTATTAATTATAATGGCGTGAACGAGGGATGGCAAGATAGCAGATGCTCCGACTAGGAATACAATGCGCTCTTTGAAGTATTAATTATAATGGCGTGAACGAGGGATGGCAAGATAGCATATGCTCCGGCTAGGAATACAATGCGCTTTTTGAAGTATTAATTATAATGGCGTGAACGAGTGATGGCAAGATAGCAGATGCTCCGACTAGGACAACGCGCTCTTTGAAGTATTAATTATAATGGCGTGAACGAGGGATGGCAAGATAGCATATGCTCCGACTAGGAATACAATGCGCTCTTTGAAGTATTAATTATAATGGCGTGAACGAGTGATGGCAAGATAGCAGATGCTCCGACTAGGACAACGCGCTCTTTGAAGTATTAATTATAATGGCGTGAACGAGGGATGGCAAGATAGCAGATGCTCCGACTAGGAATACAACGTGCTCTGTGTCGAAGTATTAATTATAATGACGTGAACGAGGGATGGCAAGATAGCAGATGCTCCGTCTAGGAATACAACGTGCTCTGTGTAGAAGTATTAATTATAATGACGTGAACGAGGGATGGCAAGATAGCAGATGCTCCGACTAGGAATACAACGTGCTCTGTGTAGAAGTATTAATTATAATGACGTGAACGAGGGATGGCAAGATAGCAAATGCTCCGACTAGGAATACAACGTGCTCTGTGTAGAAGTATTAATTATAATGACGTGAACGAGGGATGGCAAGATAGCAGATGCTCCGACTAGGAATACAACGTGCTCTGTGTAGAAGTATTAATTATAATGACGTGAACGAGGGATGGCAAGATAGCAGATGCTCCGACTAGGAATACAATGCGCTCTTTGAAGTATTAATTATAATGGCGTGAACGAGGGTTGGCAAGATAGCATATGCTCCGGCTAGGAATACAATGCGCTCTTTGAAGTATTAATTATAATGGCGTGAACGAGTGATGGCAAGATAGCAGATGCTCCGACTAGGAATACAATGCGCTCTTTGAAGTATTAATTATAATGGCGTGAACGAGGGATGGCAAGATAGCATATGCTTCGGCTAGGAATACAATGCGCTCTTTGAAGTATTAATTATAATGGCGTGAACGAGGGATGGCAAGATAGCAGATGCTCCGACTAGGAATACAATGCGCTCTTTGAAGTATTAATTATAATGGCGTGAACGAGGGTTGGCAAGATAGCATATGCTCCGGCTAGGAATACAATGCGCTCTTTGAAGTATTAATTATAATGGCGTGAACGAGTGATGGCAAGATAGCAGATGCTCCGACTAGGAATACAATGCGCTCTTTGAAGTATTAATTATAATGGCGTGAACGAGGGATGGCAAGATAGCATATGCTCCGGCTAGGAATACAATGCGCTCTTTGAAGTATTAATTATAATGGCGTGAACGAGGGATGGCATGATAGCATATGCTCCGGCTAGGAATACAATGCGCTCTTTGAAGTATTAATTATAATGGCGTGAACGAGTGATGGCAAGATAGCAGATGCTCCGACTAGGACAACGCGCTCTTTGAAGTAGTAATTATAATGGCGTGAACGAGGGTAGGCAAGATAGCATATGCTCCGACTAGGAATACAATGCGCTCTTTGAAGTATTAATTATAATGGCGTGAACGAGTGATGGCAAGATAGCAGATGCTCCGACTAAGACAACGCGCTCTTTGAAGTATTAATTATAATGGCGTGAACGAGGGATGGCAAGATAGCATATGCTCCGACTAGGAATACAATGCGCTCTTTGAAGTATTAATTATAATGGCGTGAACGAGTGATGGCAAGATAGCAGATGCTCCGACTAGGACAACGCGCTCTTT
Source organism: Aphrophora alni (assembly GCA_963513935.1). Classification (NCBI taxonomy): domain Eukaryota; kingdom Metazoa; phylum Arthropoda; class Insecta; order Hemiptera; family Aphrophoridae; genus Aphrophora; species Aphrophora alni. Next base: position 129,962,585 of record OY740769.1, on the reverse strand, counting down.
GAAGTATTAATTATAATGGCGTGAACGAGGGATGGCAAGATAGCAGATGCTCCGACTAGGAATACAACGTGCTCTGTGTAGAAGTATTAATTATAATGTCGTGAACGAGGGATGGCAAGATAACAGATGCCCCGACTAGGACAACGCGCTCTTTGAAGTATTAATTATAATGGCGTGAACGAGGGATGGCAAGATAGCAGATGCTCCGGCTAGGAATACAATGCGCTCTTTGAAGTATTAATTATAATGGCGTGAACGAGGGATGGCAAGATAGCATATGCTTCGGCTAGGAATACAATGCGCTCTTTGAAGTATTAATTATAATGGCGTGAACGAGGGATGGCAAGATAGCAGATGCTCCGACTAGGAATACAATGCGCTCTTTGAAGTATTAATTATAATGGCGTGAACGAGGGATGGCAAGATAGCATATGCTCCGGCTAGGAATACAATGCGCTTTTTGAAGTATTAATTATAATGGCGTGAACGAGTGATGGCAAGATAGCAGATGCTCCGACTAGGACAACGCGCTCTTTGAAGTATTAATTATAATGGCGTGAACGAGGGATGGCAAGATAGCATATGCTCCGACTAGGAATACAATGCGCTCTTTGAAGTATTAATTATAATGGCGTGAACGAGTGATGGCAAGATAGCAGATGCTCCGACTAGGACAACGCGCTCTTTGAAGTATTAATTATAATGGCGTGAACGAGGGATGGCAAGATAGCAGATGCTCCGACTAGGAATACAACGTGCTCTGTGTCGAAGTATTAATTATAATGACGTGAACGAGGGATGGCAAGATAGCAGATGCTCCGTCTAGGAATACAACGTGCTCTGTGTAGAAGTATTAATTATAATGACGTGAACGAGGGATGGCAAGATAGCAGATGCTCCGACTAGGAATACAACGTGCTCTGTGTAGAAGTATTAATTATAATGACGTGAACGAGGGATGGCAAGATAGCAGATGCTCCGACTAGGAATACAACGTGCTCTGTGTAGAAGTATTAATTATAATGACGTGAACGAGGGATGGCAAGATAGCAGATGCTCCGACTAGGAATACAACGTGCTCTGTGTAGAAGTATTAATTATAATGACGTGAACGAGGGATGGCAAGATAGCAGATGCTCCGACTAGGAATACAATGCGCTCTTTGAAGTATTAATTATAATGGCGTGAACGAGGGTTGGCAAGATAGCAGATGCTCCGACTAGGAATACAATGCGCTCTTTGAAGTATTAATTATAATGGCGTGAACGAGGGTTGGCAAGATAGCATATGCTCCGTCTAGGAATACAATGCGCTCTTTGAAGTATTAATTATAATGGCGTGAACGAGTGATGGCAAGATAGCAGATGCTCCGACTAGGAATACAATGCGCTCTTTGAAGTATTAATTATAATGGCGTGAACGAGGGATGGCAAGATAGCATATGCTCCGGCTAGGAATACAATGCGCTCTTTGAAGTATTAATTATAATGGCGTGAACGAGGGATGGCATGATAGCATATGCTCCGGCTAGGAATACAATGCGCTCTTTGAAGTATTAATTATAATGGCGTGAACGAGTGATGGCAAGATAGCAGATGCTCCGACTAGGACAACGCGCTCTTTGAAGTATTAATTATAATGGCGTGAACGAGGGATGGCAAGATAGCATATGCTCCGACTAGGAATACAATGCGCTCTTTGAAGTATTAATTATAATGGCGTGAACGAGTGATGGCAAGATAGCAGATGCTCCGACTAAGACAACGCGCTCTTTGAAGTATTAATTATAATGGCGTGAACGAGGGATGGCAAGATAGCAGATGCTCCGACTAGGAATACAACGTGCTCTGTGTAGAAGTATTAATTATAATGACCTGAACGAGGGATGGCAAGATAGCAGATGCTCCGTCTAGGAATACAACGTGCTCTGTGTAGAAGTATTAATTATAATGACGTGACGAGGGATGGCAAGATAGCAGATGCTCCGACTAGGAATACAACGTGCTCTGTGTAGAAGTATTAATTATAATGACGTGAACGAGGGATGGCAAGATAGCAGATGCTCCGACTAGGAATACAACGTGCTCTGTGTAGAAGTATTAATTATAATGACGTGAACGAGGGATGGCAAGATAGCAGATGCTCCGACTAGGAATACAACGTGCTCTGTGTAGAAGTATTAATTATAATGACGTGAACGAGGGATGGCAAGATAGCAGATGCTCCGACTAGGAATACAACGTGCTCTGTGTAGAAGTATTAATTATAATGACGTGAACGAGGGATGGCAAGATAGCAGATGCTCCGACTAGGAATACAACGTTCTCTGTGTAGAAGTATTAATTATAATGGTGTGAACGAGGGATGGCAAGATAGCAGATGCCCCGACTAGGAATACAACGTGCTCTGTGTAGAAGTATTAATTATAATGGTGTGAACGAGGGATGGCAAGATAGCAGATGCTCCGACTAGGAATACAACGTGCTCTGTGTAGAAGTATTAATTATAATGTCGTGAACGAGGGGTGGTAAGATAAAAGATGCCCCGACTAGGACAACGCGCTCTTTGAAGTATTAATTATAATGGCGTGAACGAGGGATGGCAAGATAGCATATGCTCCGGCTAGGAATACAATGCGCTCTTTGAAGTATTAATTATAATGGCGTGAACGAGTGATGGCAAGATAGCAGATGCTCCGACTAGGACAACGCGCTCTTTGAAGTATTAATTATAATGGCGTGAACGAGGGATGGCAAGATAGCATATGCTCCGACTAGGAATACATTGCGCTCTTTGAAGTATTAATTATAATGGCGTGAACGAGGGATGTCAAGATAGCAGATGCTCCGACTAGGACAACGCGCTCTTTGAAGTATTAATTATAATGGCGTGAACGAGTGATGGCAAGATAGCATATGCTCCGACTAGGAATACAATGCGCTCTTTGAAGTATTAATTATAATGGCGTGAACGAGTGATGGCAAGATAGCAGATGCTCCGACTAGGACAACGCGCTCTTTGAAGTATTAATTATAATGGCGTGAACGAGTGATGGCAAGATAGCATATGCTCCGACTAGGAATACAACGCGCTCTTTGGAGTATTAATTATAATGGCGTGAACGAGGGATGGCAAGATAGCAGATGCTCCGACTAGGAAAATACAACGTGCTCTGTGTAGAAGTATTAATTATAATGGCGTGAACGAGGGATGGCAAGATTGCAGATGCTCCGACTAGGAATACAACGCGCTCTTTGGAGTATTAATTATAATGGCGTGAACGAGGGATGGCAAGATAGCATATGCTCCGACTAGGAATACAACGCGTTCTTTGAAGTATTAATTATAATGGCGTGAACGAGGGATGGCAAGATAGCAGATGCTCCGACTAGGAATTCAACGCACTCTTTGAACAGATTTTTATCAAGGCTATTTTTAATTAATGAACAACTCAAATTTTATCAATGTGATTACCTGATTACCCTAAACAATTTATTTGTTTTATAAAGTGAAAATTAAACATAGACGCCATCTCAGAATCAACTCAAGTAATTTTCGGTAAGGTATTGTAGAATAGTGAATATTTAAGACCTAAACCAATATGCCATAACGAAATTCCAATTCGAGTGTAAAACGTGAAAAGTGAATCCTGACTCCCGTCAATATACTGAGTGATTAACTCAAAATGGTCACCATTGGGATTTTGGAAACTTTAAGTGGGGGAAACTTCCCTGGATTTATACGTACATTAAAATTATTAGGGTGTTACCGTCTTTTTAATCTTCCCAATTTTTCCAATATGACCGCCATCTTAAATTTTTTAAATACAAACACCACATTTTTCTGGTAAAACGTATTATTTTATGACATTTTTGTTCTTTGGTATTTTTCTCTAAACTCAGCCGTTAGGGAGCTACTGGCCGTCATATGTAAAAACAACTATTACCTCCATATGATTGGAAATTAACGTAATGCATTGCGTAACAGCTGTAATGTAATGTTTTTATCAATCAGCTGTTATTTCCCATTTTTGAAAAACTGTTATTTTATCTTCTTTTATATTTGATTTACAAACTGTAATATTTTTGCTACAAACGGATGGTATATTGGTTTGGAACAGAAATCCTCACAATCGATAAGCTTTCCTCGATTTTAAGATATTCTCTCGTCTATAGTTCATTTTCAATTTTTGACCAAACATTCTTAAATCGGGAGATTTTAGATAATGGCTAGGAGATATTTTGTATGGATAGGTATGATTTGTGAATTTATTTAGCGAAATGTTTATTTTATTAGTACTTTAAAATAATTTCAAGTCAATAAGGTTTTTCAAAACAAGTGTCAGACATTTTGTCAAACATTGTTAGCTTGGGATGATTCTGTTGTCTCCTAATTATTAAGATAAAACATTATCTATAATATAACTTATAATTTTTGGGTATACCTACAATTTGATGACATTTAGTTGAAGCGTATCCCGTAAGGTAGAGTCAACGGCCCACAAGAGTAGATTCGACGATACGTATGAGGCTGTTTAATACTATATGAACAGATACGTTTCCCACCATAGTTATGAGATCAATCAACCCTGTGTTACGGTTGGTTTGTTAGACTGGCTCATCATCTAGTTTATTTTGTTTACCATGTAATCTAATTTATTAACCTATTATATTTTAAAATTAAATTAATTTGCATACCATTAAATAACTTGTATTGGAACACGATAGAAATTTGACATGATAAAATATTAGCGTTACTATGGTTACTAAATTTAATTGTTTAGTTTCAGCTATAGTTTATAATAACTACATAACAAAATATCATAACCATCTATTTAGGTTTTTATCAAAGTGTAAAATTACAATAGAACACCAACTTATGTTGTTATTACTATTATATTCTTTATAATCTTATGTAAAACTATAAAGTTTATTAGCTTTTTACGAATTGCTGATGTATATATATATATATATATATTATATATATATATATTATATATATTATTAGTTACCTTTTTTAGTAGTCAGAGCAATTTTTATTTTGTTGTAGAAACACTACAGCGCTGTTTCGCCATTCACAGCCGGCTTCGTCAGGTGTAGGCTTAATACTTAAATAAAATACATAACGACACTGAACACACACAATAACACGACACAAAAAACAATATAAAATCTATCAGAGGTTAACTCTTCGTCAAATGTCATACGAACTTTATACTGGCGTGGCCGCGGCATAGTTTCTGTATTTCCGAACGGAGAAAGAAGCAGAAGGATAGCAGGATAGTACTGTGTATGCTATCCTAAAATTTTGTACATCTTAAAATTGGCCTAACCGTTTTCGAGCAAATTATTGGTCTTTTCAGTTAACACATTGTAATTGGTCTTATCGTAATTTGCTTTTGGCAAATAGTCGATCCTGTACGGATTTCGTCATGAAATTACCCTCAGGGGCTCATTTCAATGAGTAGTGGTATGGCAAACTCGATGGAACCTAGGGAATTAAATAAAGTAAAATGTGAAGATTTTTGACTCAAACCGGCCACAAAAGAAAGGTCCAGTTTGTGAGTAAGTTTGAAAAAAATAGTCATCATCATAATAATACATGTTATTTTCCATTCCGTGTACTTCGAAAAAATTACTTCAAGATGAGACTCAAAAGAGAGGGAGAATCCAGTAGGTCGAATCTCTGGGGAGGAATGAAGGGCTGAGGCAGCCAAATGATCTGCTCGAGAATGATTACCTTAAGAGATCCATGACATCCATAACTGGTATTAGTCTATGTAAGATTACTAACTGATTTCTTTACAGGATATGGTATACTTAAAGGATATCTCGAGGAACTTGGACGACCTTCAGGTACTGTGAGGTGGGAAAGGAACCCCCCCCGTTACTTATTTATAGACTCCGAGGTCGTAGCTATCAAAATCTCAAGAATTTTAGGAAGACATTAAGTAGAAGTTGAAAATTTACCCTGTCTGACTGAATCCTCTTCAAATCGTACAATTTATTGTAGTTGTGAGATTGAAAAGGTTATCGGAACTAAGAACTTCAGGAATATAGAGAGAGGGGGGGGGCAATAGATAGTAACTCCTAAAATGCACATACATACAAAAACACATGACAGGTAAGATTGTTGAAACCGGTAACCCTGTTTGATGATTAGATTTATTTATTAATTTTTATTATTTTTTTACTGAGAATTAAGTCACAGAATCGAAGTAAATAACCTACTAGCCTCGTTAATACTGTTGCTATATCTTTAATATATTTATTGTCTAAATTTTAGGAGTTATTTATTCCATTTCTAGGTAGAACAAAATATATCTAATGGCCATGTTTAAATGATCGAAATAGCCTAAGCAGTGAAGAGGCCTATTTGCTTCACAACTACCAACAAAATGTGTTAGTACTCTTTCATATCTCCTCTGCCGCCACCTATTGTTATGGTAAAGGACGTTTATTTGAGTAATTAGGAGCAATAAATAAATTTAAACTTTTAATTACACAATATCAAAACCAACTAAGACTTTAAACAAAGTAAAAGCATGCGATTTTAACAATGTATAAGTGACGTACATTCGTTGATATATAAAATTGTTAACATGATATCGTTTCAAAACAAAGTTCACCTCTTCTCTCTTTTTAATTTTGTAGTTGTTTAATGTGATTTCTCTAATTTAAAAGTGAAAAGCTTGTAGGTGTTTCGAGTTAGCGGGGCTCAAATAATGTCAGATAAAATTTACATTTTCAGCGTCAGGTAACTTAAGGCAATGACTACATTTATGTAGTCATTGCTTAAGGTCGTGCTATTATTTTGATTTCCTAGTGCCGCGAAGACAAAAAAAGCAGCACAAAGAAATTTATAACACCTTATTTTATAATTTATACACTTTGTTTAATTTATAATGTGCTTATAAAGAACATTATAAGCATCTACATTCGTCGACAACGGTCAATAGAGAAAGCTCCTTTGGCTCAAATATGATATGTGGGGAGTCTCTCCAAACAAAACATTATGGTCGCCATTTTCAAAAAATAAAATGCTGGTTGGGTGTAATCGGTAAAAGACCAAAACACAGTGAGTGGAGTGTTTATAAAACTGTAATTTATCAATTGACTACAGATTTTTTCAAACTTTGGAAAAAACATTAAGATTGATGGTCTAAATCATTGTGCTCAATAGAAAATAAAAATAAATAAAATAACAGATATTTAATTTAGAATGGCAAGGGTTTGACATTATAATTTTGCCTCTAAAATTTCATTGTAAATTGTTGCGGTTGGTAGATTAAGTTGTAAGCTTAAAATATGATTTTTTTTAAAAATAGGTTTAGATGTATGTATTTTAAATAAACCATGTGGAGATCCTGCAATAACAACAGTTACAGGTTGAATCCAGTTTCTCTCATAACCTGTAAATTTTGTTTGATATTTGGAACAAATTTGAGCAAAGTAATTATTTTCTATCAAGGTATTCATTATTTTAGTTGAATGTTGTGTTTTTGTTGTAGTTTACGACAAGTCTTGTCCTGAAGGAGCATTCCCCTGCATGAATTCCTCTGTCTGTATCCCTCAGAGATCAATGTGCAATAAACACGTAGATTGTCTGTTTGGAGATGATGAGGACGTCATGAATTGTGGTAATTTATTATTTTAGCTAAACATGTTTTAATAAAATGTGATATGCTATTAAGTAATAACAGTCAACATATAACATTTTGTATCTACTGTTTTTGTAAAACTATTCGCCTCACCTCTCTTTTTTTAATATATCATAGCCTAAAATAATGTAACCTAACCTTATCAATCATATCAACTGTCTACAACTCTCACAGAGCGATTTTTGTTTGGAGAGGATGAGGAAATCCTCATGATGGGGTTATGAAATGTGATAATTATTATTTTAACTAAATATGTTTTAATAAAATTTCATAAATTTATTAAGTATTATTTTATATAGTATTAGTTAATATGTTCCCTCCCATATACTGTTTTGCAAAACTTTTCATTCTATTTCCTTGTCATTAACCCAACCCAACCCAAACTAACCGAACCTAACCTAACCTTAACTCTGTGTTAGACAACAGCATTATAGAGATCGCAATATTATGGAGCTGAAAGTATTGGCAAAGCTTGTACTAATTTCAAACTAGTGTAAATAACATTAATTAAATAACTTGAACGTTTTCATCCGAACATGTTTCAAGGAATATAAAATGCTATTGAATTCATCAATTTTTATTTATCCTTTTTAAGACAGCGTCATTGTTTATATTATCTTTTTGACGGTTAGCTCCCGAACCTAAAATTTTCCAAAGACAGTGTCCAATAAATTATCTGAGTTATCTTAATCTTATATATTATATCTTAATTATTTTAAATTATTTATAACAAAGGCTCCTTTTGCAAAACATATTTCGTTAAAATCGTTAGAACGATTTGGATTCTGAGTTATTTCTTGTCTATCGTACTCTTAACTTTCAAAATATAAAAACCTTTTTATTTGAGGCAAGAAATAAGCATTACATAAACCCATATAACAAATTTCGTCCAAATACGTTCATTCTTTTAAGTTCAAGAGGTGTTTTCTGTGAGACAGACGAACTGACGTAAAAATACTATTTAAGAATTACGAGATATAAGTATGGACATTTCTACTAAAATCTTAAAGTAAAATACTTTTATGTTTTTTTTTTAATGTAAATATTTTGATTATATTCCCTTTTTCAAAATTAACAAAAATACAACAACAAATAATACAATTAATACAACATACGTCAATCATTACAGTCAATTCAGTGAAAAGAAACAAAAATTGAATTATGTAGGCCTATACAAATAAATAAATAAACTTCTAAAACTTAACAGAAAGTAAAATAAATTATATAATTATAATAACTAATGTGATAATAATACATTAAAAATAATAATGATCTACTGATAACAAAAATAAATAATATTCCAATATTTTTCATACAGGAATAACAATAATATTACTGCACCCATATTTTTGAAAGTAACAAGCAACCACTGAATGTCAATACAGTATACGAGAAAGAAAAGATAAATCACCTTTAGTAATAATGCGAAAATAAAATTGAAACAATTTTTCTGTAATGCGCGGAAATAATCCAGGGGGTTGTTATATGGGTTAAAATTTTTTTTAAATCCTTTAAAAATGTGTCCCGAAAAGATTATTTTACCAGCTATCCGCCATTTTGTTTTCCTGTAAATATTATTTATTTATTAGGAAAAACAAAGATAGCTGGTAAAAGAAGCGTTTCCAGACATATGTTTATGGGAACTTCTTTTTTAATTTTGCCCCATATAACCACCTCCTGAATTATCTCCGCGCACTATGAAAACACTCTGAGCATCATTCTCGTAGCTTATGCGAGTATGAAGCTCTGAAACGTTGTCTTTACTTCAACTGCTCTCCCGATGTTTATTTATCCTTCTAATCATTACTGATCAATCATTACTAAATTCTATGGTATGAGAAAGTTTAAAGAACTGACTTATTCAATTATAGACTTATCAACCAAAAGCTTCAACACTTTATGTTTTTTGTAGATTTTTATTACATTGACATATCGTGGAGAAACGTTCGTATAGGGACGGAGGACTGTTATACGTAACATAGGGTTACCAATCGGGTAATGTGTGGTCAGCATAGAGAATTTCCGCCGCCGTATTTATAGATCTTACTACCAGAATTCGATGTCAATTGTAGCTCCAAATTTACCTCACGATGATAGGTTAACACTGAAAATTTTCGAATCGCCACGTGAGTTGAAAACGGAACACGTATACGCGGAAACCCTCACTACTAAATCTGTCTGGGTTCACAACGGAATAATAACTTCCATTCTTTGGCTAGTCTTTAGCATCATCAATGGTTGCATTTTAACATAACATAATGGCTGTTTTAACCTTGAGAGCAAAGTGGCCATGTAGCTTCCCACCCATCTGTGGAATATCTAATTGAGGAATATCACTACGGGATTTTGCTAAAAATATGACTTTTATGTTGACATTTTGGAGCAATGAAGACAGTTTCAATATATTTCAAGTAGTTATACGAAGTCAAACAGTATGTTTCTATAAATTACTTGATTTTTTTACATGAACAGAAGATTATTACCTTGTTTTACTATCTTTTAGCCAAATTGATTTGAAATTTACTTAAATTTTGCAGCTGATCTTCATGGTCATTTCAAAGGATTCGTCAGTTCTTTGCCAAAGAAGAACGTTACTTTGGAGTGCTGTAAGTGTTTCCTATGGTATTTACTATTTATAAATGATTGTTAGGCTTAATAACTGTCAAAATATGATTTCTAATTAATTAAAAGGTTAAATGAGAATAACTTTAGATCAATAAATATTTTTTAAAAGTACAACAGCAATATTATTTATATATTTATTATTTCCATTTATTTATTTATAAATGTATTAATTTTACCTTTATATTGTACTAGTATAACAAACCAGTTAATAGTGAAGTTATTTTATCATATACGGTTTTATGCAATATTATTTGCGGTTCCAGTTGTTATCAGTTTTACCAAAGTATTATCTGATAAAATAATACAGTTTGGTGATGACATAACACTTGCTTTCTAAGCAGATTCCATTGAAATTTTGAAATAAAGCCAATACTTCATTGAGAATAACTGATCAATTAATTTTGTTTTAAATAATAATCTGAATATGTCAAAAGAAAGGAAAAAAAAAACAAATATAATTTTTCAACCATGCCTCACGTTGAGAATGATATTGAGGATGCCCAGTCAGCAAAGTAATTAGGTGTGGTTATTGACAGTACATTAACTTGGGATAATCAAGTCAACAAAATTTGCCCAAAGTTTGTTTTAATATATCTAAAATAGTTTGTAAGTAATAACACTTTAATTACCCTACTATGGGCTAATTTACTCAAATTAAAACTATGAAGTGATACTGTGGGGAAAACTCGTCATTTCAAAATGTGAGAAGGTTATAGTGCAAAAAAAAAAAAAAAAAAAAAAAATGCCATGAAGCTTGTAAAAGATCTTAAAAATTGAAATCCTGTAAAGACACTTTCAGGAAATTTGGAATAATTATACCTTACATGCATATATTATAAACAATTGGTTATATAAAATTTAAGAGTAATCCATTACTAAACAGTGATATAAATAACTATAATACTAGAGATTAAAGTGACCTACTGCTTATAATATTATGATCTCAGACAAGTGTTATTTTTTATTAAAGCACTCATAATAAATATTAAAGACTAGAAACCATTTAGAATGAATCTTTGACATCTTTTATTGTACAATTTCTTTTATTCGGTAAGGGGTATGAATTTCTTTAACCACAGTCATGAATTCGAATATCTTATCTGGGTATTATTTGAGATAGTCAATTCCGTGATAATTCTGCCTTCTTCAGATATTAAATTTTATACTATTTTATGTAATTGTGTTATTTTTAATTGTATTTTTACGTATTATTTATTTATTAATAATAATTGTTTAGAAAATGGACCCATTCTTTACAAAAACAAATTGTTAAAAGCAATACATAAAATAAGTAAATCATAAAAGATAATATTTATATATTATATATACTAATAACATAGGCTCAAGAAAAATTATTGACGGAATTATTACTTTAAAGACTTAAGAAGTAATTAGCAATCTGAAAGGGTTTTACATTCATTTGTACTTTACCTATCTCCTAAACAAAATACATATCATAAATTAATTTCTAGGCTTGTAAAATAACATCATGAATCCTTGGTTCGTAAATTCCGATTCCAAAAAGTAATATTTCATTTGTAGTTATCAGGTAGAGTCTTGTAAGTATCAACTAGTGCTGTAATTGGCTGAGAACTAATACTAAATGGCTTATGTAGTTAGATAATTACTTTCTACAATATCCAAGTCAAACCAGATGTCAAATTCTAATTCGCCTTTTCAAAATACATAAATATTTAAAATATCACAAAAAAAACTTTTTGTTTATTACATTTGACGTCATCTGTGTTTTTTTACCCATATACTTTAAAAGAGATTTTCACCAATATCTAGTGATGCTGTAAGCCGCCAACCACTGTATCAACTGTTGTATCCTTGCAAGTGTATATGCGGAGTGCTTGTGTATAGTGTTTATCCAAGATAACATACAGGGATATTATTTATTAAGTTCAGTTATAAATATATATGCATTGTTTATAAAAAGACTTGAAGTCATATTTTTGATTGTAGATGTAAAAAATTATGTATATTCATTGGGAACTCGGTCGACTGCGGACCTCAACTTTATCTAAAAAACCCCAGACAGGTTTTATTACCTCGTGGTTTCTTTTATTGTTTCTTGTCTATTTGGAGAAGGTTATTCTTTGTTTTAGTTTAAAAAAATGTTTAGCCTAATTTCATTTGTAAAAACATATTTATATGTTTGTTGTTAAGAGGCAATAAAAATCAATCAATGAATCAATAAATTTATGTCATAGAAAGCTCTTTTCTTGACCTTACAAACACTGCTTCCCCTCCTCTTAAGGTTCTAACTATTGGAATGTATATTACGTATTATAGTGAAAGAAAATAAATTATAATGAAATTTAATTTTGGAAATATATGACTTTGTAAAGCTGTTTATTATAATTAATGATTTCCAATAAATCCTAATGTCTACCTTGTGATTAGAAAGTTTCAACAACATTTGTTAATTCTTGTTTATAATAAAATTGGAATCAGAAATTAAAACTTTGCACATCTTAACTTGCATTTTTGAGCATAATAATTTATATTGTTTCTCCCTTCCTAGAGTGAAGACTGTGTTAATCAAAATACGCAACACAACAATACAACTACTATTATAGCGCTTAAGATGGGTTTAACTGAATTTAATTTTGCTTACGAAATTTTGTATAATGTTCATGATTTATTACGAGAGTACTTAATATATCCATACATTCTCCATAAAATGGGCATAATAACAAATTTTTTAACATTATACGAAATTGGATTTTTATTACAGATTTCTTTTAAAACAGTAGTTTGGAGCTGTGGTTTGATCACAAAGTATACTTATCTGTCTTGGCACTAAAGTTAATTATACAGAATAAATTTCACTTCCCCAATTAAACACTAATGCCAAATGGGGAAAATTGAAATTAGCATTTTTGATAGTTCTCTACAATTGTGTTCTTAGGAATACATTTGATCAATTTAGGAAATATATTTATTTCTATGATTGTATTTTGGTCTGTCTGTGAGTTTTTTGTACAAATACGGTTGGTTTGATTGATGTACACACACATTTTCCATTATATCTTTTGATGTTTGATTGTGTCCTACTGGAACATTAGATTTTGATCAAAACCTAAAAATGTTAGAAGTCGAAATAGGAAAAGGGTGATTTGAAAACTGTTCAATGATTTATTTCACGATCAGGTGGTTTCAATGACGTAACCATATATTCGGCCCTCAGAACGATTAGACTTTGGTAAAAATCTCTTTATAGTTAGGAAATTAAAGTTGTTTTAATCGTTCATTCATGATGAAACTGAAAATGTAATGCGGCCATTTTGTATATCATTTTCTGTTTCAAGAGGAATGTTGTAGTTATTAATTACCATTTTATTACACAAAGTTATGTGATTGTTTACATTTTGCACGTATACTTTCTTAATATTATATATTATTTATTTAAAATTAGTTGGTAAAAAACCTGAACTATTGACCTTACAAAAGTTTAGGCTATTGATTTGCTTTTCTCTAATAATATATAAGTCGAGACACTTACTTGTCCTTGCTAAAGGTTAACACAAATGTTATTGTTTTCCAGTATTGGACAACGTACCAGAAGAATGCACGTGTAGTGAAAAGAGAGCACTTTTTTGTAAAAATCGAACACTCACTGAAGTACCAGCAAACATCTCTTCAGATGTCAGAAAGCTGTAAGTCTCGGTTGTCAGTTTCGTGTCAATAATTCAATATCTGTTATTTCCAACCATTATTATAACTGTAAGTACAAGAAATATCATTGCTATCAGGTTAATACAGGGTTATAAGAAAGTATAGAGAATGTTAAACACATTTTGAAAATGGTTTGTATTCTATTAACAATTGAAAATTTGTATTTAATAATTACATATAATTTCACCTCCTTTCTCCCTGTAAGATTACATCAAAAATTAATACATGAATTTTGGATAAATCAGATATCGTGTAGATAACTATAATAATTTATTAAAATTACAGATTGTAGATGGTCTGAAACCAAGATCGAATTGGAACTTCGAAAACATTAGAAAAATTACAGTTATTGGGGAGGGGGGGGGGGGTAAAGTATAAAATCAGAAACACAAAAACGGTTTAAACATTTTCAGCGAACGTATAAAACTAATTGAAAATTTTGGTGACTGACCAGATATTATAAAGTTTATAGAAGTAAAATACCTGGTACGGCGGATCTTATGATGTAAAGTGCATTAATAATTTTTTAAATTGTCAGAATATGGAAGTAGATATAGTTTCAATTAAAAAACTTTTATAAGGATACAAATTATTCGTTTGGGTATTTTTTCCCCTTAAAGCCTCATACAAATTAACTAAAGTCCAACTTCTGTTTTTACTTTTTTCTGGTACTAAATATTCTAAGTTTCTTAAATTCAATATTTATACCTATTAGTTTAAAATCGATTAAAAATTGTAGTTTTTAATAATTATATTTATTACTATTGACAGATTTGTTTACTACTTTTAAACTCAGAAACTTGACCAATGTGTTTACAAATCAATAAAGTAAAAGATCATAATAATAATCGTAAAATAAAATTACCCACACTTCTTTTAAAACGTATTTTGGGGACCATGGTCGCTGAACAATGAACAATTCATAGTCGGATTTGAATCTCGCCAGAGAAATACCGCAGTCGTTATTATTAAAAAATATAGAAGAGCAGCAATTTACCTTGCCTATAATTTCATACTACAGTTGCACAGAAGATAGACTACTTTACAAAACACATAGAAAGAAAATATTTATGTAAAATACATAATGAGCTATAGCGAATTATGGAGTAATGTATATATACCATGTGTCCAAAAATTCCCACCCCCCTATTATTTTTTTTAATTAATGGAAATAGACAGATTTGCTTTGGGGAAAGTTTAGATAACCAAAGGAGGAGTTTTTTGAAATATCAAAAATTTCAACCCTTACCCCCAAAATGGGGTAGTTTGGGGTTAAGTCAAGAGTTTTAAATAGCAACCCCTATTGGGATATACCTCATTTTAAAGGTCTTTTCAAAATAAGAATAATGGCGCAAACCAGAGGTCTCTAAGTTCATCTTACCCAACATAGGAACCAATCAAATTGTAAATGTTAACCTACAAACTCCGGTTGTTTTTATTACATTACAAACTGCTCTATGTTGTAAAATGATGGTAAGAGCCTTACCTTGTTTTTTTTAGCTCATATTAAGTTCTTGAAATGGCTACCATTTACTTTTTGGCAGAAATAGATTCTGGACACAAAAGCTTGTACATTTCGTAACATTTACGGTCTAATTATTAACGTAAAATTCACAGTTCGATTGGTTGCTATGTTGGGTAGGATAAACTTAGAGACCTCTGGTTTGCGCCATTATTCTTATTTTGAAAAGACCTTTAAAATGAGGTATCACTCAATAGGGGTTGCTATTTAAAATTCTTGACTTACCCCCAAACTACCACATTTTGGGGGTAAGGGATGAAAATTTTGTTACTTAAAAAAACTCCTCCTTTGGTTATCTAAACTTTCCCCAAACCAAATCTGTCTATTTCCATTAATGAAAAAAAAAATAAGAGGGGGGTGGGACTTTATGGACACATGATAATATATATATATATATATATATATATATATATATATATATATAAACATACAACAAATTTGTGACTGCCGAAATAGTTCATAAAATGTAAGAAGGGTTTAAAGTGGTAATTATTATTAAGTGGTATTAAGTGCGTAGAACAATTGTCTATATAATAATACAAATAAAACCTGCTAGTATCAACATCACCACGCCCTGTTGCAATGAATACATATGTATTTTATTCACTGGGCATATCATCTCCCCACCCCACCCTTAGGAGTAGGGGTGGGGAGATGAAATGCTTTCACTCTGATTGTGAAGATGGCGTAGCTTTCTTCGAGATACGCCCTTTTTGATTAAAAATATCGTATAACGTTAAAGTATCGTTCACTTCTTTGGAAGAATGTGGTGGTTGATTTCTACAATCGATATATCTACAGTGTAATTTTTGTCAGATTTTACACAAATTCAAATCGCAATTGGAAAATCTCGTTTTAAGAAATATTAATTTGCATTTACGAGTAAATAAACATTTTATTTTATAGGATTAAATGAATTCAAGCATTATTTAATTAAAATGTAATTAATATTAAATATTAATTTTTTAAATTTTTTTGAAATAGTGTGAAGAGAAAACGATTGAGATCAAACCTTACTAGATGTTGTTTTGTAAAAGAAAGAAAGTAAAGTAACTACAAGCTATTACTTTCACTTGTAGTTTCATATGACCTGTTTTATACAGATAAATCAATGCAACAGGTTTCAGTAAGGGAAGTGTATTTGACATTAAATTAAAATAAATAAAATTTTTGTTTAATAAATAAATAATAGGCACTGTTACCAATACAATGTAAGACATAGGGGATTCTTACGTTTTTATTACTAGTCATACTGATCATTTTCTTCTGTTTTGTTATTAGTGGAATCTGTTGAAACCACAAGTGGTCTAGTAGCTTCCCCGACGAGTTCTCGCTTAGCGTGTGGGACTTCTCGGATTCAATACCATGGGAGCTTAAAAAGTTACAGAGTTAACCCATTATCTTTAAAAAAGGGGGAACAACGACTGATAGGGAGTTCTGTAAGCATAAGCTAGAATTAAGATGACGGGAACTCGATGTGCTGACCATAACATTGCCCAAAAGAAAAGGCCACCAACAGGAGTAGGCCCTTCACTGGGTCTAGTAATATTGTAATTATTAAATTGAAAATATTACAATCTTCCTTATAGAAACTTTGGTCACCAAGAATATGAAATGTCCGCCGGCCCTAATAAGTTATAATTATAGTTTTATAACTTAGCCCCATTTTTGGTTCACTCTGGTACAAACGATCAAAAAGTCACAATTTCCTCTCGTTTTTATTGAAATGTAACATGTCTGTTCCACTCGTTGAATAAGTTTTTTTTGATTTCCTAAGCTCAGTGGCGTTATTTTTTTAGTTCCATATTATTTACACGGAGATAAAAATATGAGTAATAAAAAATTGGTGACAGTTTAAAAATGTTTTTTCAAAAAACATAACTTTTCACCTATACGTCTTATAATAATTTTTCGTGTAGCTTTATCTCAGAGATGTTTTCTACAGTACAAAGTTATTACTTTAAAAATATGTACAAATGTAATCACAAAATTGTTGAAAATCACAGATATCATTTTCAGCATTTAAAATTCACACAAATATAGAATGTAAGGTAATAATTCTTGATATCCCTTTCATATGTCAGCAATTCAAAATTAAATGTCATCAAATTTCAGTAAAGTTTTTGAAGTTAAGTTCAGTGGAACAGGTTCGTTATTGAGCATTTTGAAATTTTTACTATGAATTATATTGTTTCGAAAACAAAATTTCATCAAAGTTTATAAAAACTAATACTGCTTGTTGTTTATTTGCTTAAAGTATGTGGCGCCATTTTTCCTTATTATTAAAACTGATACTTTTCCTTTTATTTATTTATTTTTTATTAAATGCAGAAACCCTCTCGGTCATCATAGTTTTATTAAAAAATGAAGAACAGAGCATACAATAAAGATACCGAATATTCTAATAGCGTCATGGTCGGAAGATTGGACAAAAGAGACCTGATAGAAAAGATGAAAGAGAGGAATCTAACCCAAAACTCACAGAAAGAGAGTGCAGATTTAGCCACGATCCCTCGGTATTATGACATCCATATAAGTAAGTCTCTGAGGGACTGATATTTTTAAAAGTCGTGTTAGTAGATGGTTGGGGAAACGGGAACAGAAGCGGTAAAATTATTGTCTATGCATAGCATTTCCCATCTTGTTAAAATTTGTTTTATTTTTGTTATGTATAATTTCTGTTTATATTTTATTAGTAATTTTAGTTCCTTTGTTAGTTTATGCTACACATTTTTATTTACTGTTATAATAAAAAACAAAACAAAAATAACACTGTTTATTGTTTTTAATGTTATGCCCAACACTCTCACTCACAGAGCTACAACTATGTGGCCACTAATTCTATTATTTTATGGTTTATGTATATATATATATATATATATATATATATATATATATATATATATGTGTGTGTGTGTGTGTGTGCGTGCGAATAAAGATCATTTGATTTGATAATTACTATAAATTGTTTTATAATTAATAAATTATACTCTAAATTTGTCTCGTCCTAAAACCTGTTTAAAAAAAAAAATTAAATTTTAAAAAGTAGAGTTTGTATAAAATATCATACTATGTGGTATATAGTTGACTGTAATAACGGAAATAAAAACTTTTTATTACAATTACTGTTTAAAACATAAAATCCACATACCCCTCCATTTTATCGGATATTAAACTCCTATTTTACTATTGCTAGCAAGCAGTATTATTGTGATTGTTTCAAAGTTTTGAAGGTGACTATGTAGAAAATAGAGGTAGGGATTACATTATGTTGTTACGTTTTCAATTTTAAGGGTAACAATAAAAAAATGATATACAGTGAGCACTTACAATAAACACTGTGAGTCAAAAGTATGGATACACCCTGTTAAATTTTAAATGGATAAAGATATAAAAATGAAAGTCAGGACACCTTTCTAGGAAATAAAAGTGAACGTTTTAGTCACTATTACAACTTTGCCCATTTCCCCAAAATGGGATTTTTGGGGGGCAGCTCAAAATTTTTAAATGTAAAGACCCATTAAGTGACACCTCATTTTAAAGTCCTTGATTAAAGAAGAAGAACAGGGTGTATCCATACTTTTGACTCCCACTGTATAATTATAATTTACGTGTTAAACGTCTTTAATTTATGAATAATATTAGACTAATTAAGACGAGAGGGTAGTGTAACTCCCAAAAAAACTCACCACCAACAACGAGCGAAAACTTTGATGATTCACAGTCAGCTTTGATGATTCATTATCAACTTTGATGATAACTTTGGCCATCCACTTTGTAAAAACTGTTTTGCAATATACCACACTTGATTTTGTAAAAGTTACCACTTCATGTATTTGTGGAATTTATTGTTCTTTTTGATTCGTAGAAATAAACATGAGTTTGAATTAATTACTAATTATTATTTACCTTATTCTAACTAATTACATACTATTGCATAGTACCAGTGGGACATATATGTCCCATGTTCACATACCACTGGGTCACATATGTCCCGGCAAAAAATAATAAAAAACGTCTGTAAAAAATAATAAACGTTAGAAAAAAAATCTAAAAAAATTATTCCTTGTATAATTTGATATAACAAATTGATTTGAATCAAAATTTCAAAAATTTAAAAGCGGTAGTGAAAGGGTTAAGCCACTTCGATCCTTTTGAAGGCGTATAAACCAGTTTAGTTGTCTCCAACATACTTAACTTGAATGTTTGAGGCTATTTTGTACTTACAACACAAATTTACACCATGATATTTATACTCTTGAATTTTCTTTCTACTCTAAACTGATGTTTCTTTTCTAACTCTATCCAAGCTGTGTAAGCATTTTACACTTATCATTGTATATCTTCCATCGAAACCATCGATGTATTTATATTGGATAAATCGATAGCTGAAACCCCAGGAGAGGTTATTACTGTCACGTCCTACAGAATTACTGCGTTTGAGTTTAACGGAAATATTACGAAATTAACTGTGTATAAACATTGTACAATCCTTTATAAAAACTTAAGCTTAACTATACAGTAGGGTATGTTTGAATAAACGTTGGTGTGTTGAAAACATTAAAAAATTTGGAACTATGGCTCATTTTCAATTTTAGATAAATTACTTTTTTTTAGTGGATTTTTTAGTCCTTAGGTTGTGTTTATCATCTTTGTATGTTTATTTAATTGAAGATATTAATGTTTACTAGCCTATTCCACTATGGTCTATTTGTGCACTACTACACCTGATTTTTGAATTTTCATTTTAAATACTAAAAAATCAAATAGTTCTGAACAAATTTTGCAGAAGTTTCAGACCCTTCTGTACTTATTTGTCTTTCTCCATGGAAAACTCTGAAATAAAAAATACTATCTATCTTTTATAGTATCTATCTATCTATAAAAAAGTGAGTGGAATACCTCTCATTCACTCACTCATCACAAAATCTCCAGAAGTAGGCTATAGGTACTGTAAAGCTTACAGTTTGAAATTTGGTACGTGAATTCCTCTTGATTTCTAGGTGCTCGTTAAGAAAGGGTTTTGAAAAATCTAACGCCTATCCGTGAAAAAAACCGAAAAACCGTGACTATCACTTTAACAGTCTGTTTCAACTATAGACTTCCTGAAAGCTTAATGCTTATATTTTTACTTTTTTAAAACTTCTGGGTAGTTCTTAAAACAGTATTTCTTTTATCTAACCTATAACCCAAGAGGACGTGCGAAAATAATCGCGAATTAATGAATTTTGCCCCTTCCTATTCAATTCCTATTCAATTAGTAAATTCACAACTAGTAAATTAAACATGTTACAGATCTAAATATTTAAAAGACGTTGTTGGAGCTTGATTTTTGAAAGAGAATAGAGGTACTATCTGTCATGTATCAGAAAGGCTTCGACAATAGGAGATCAGCCCTCGGACAACGAATGCTGCTGAGATCAGCCGACAGACTACTAGGACGTTGGAATGTTCGTCTTGGAAGGATCAGCCTTCAGATAACGAATGGGGAGGCCCGTGCTGTCAAATCAGTTGCCAGACCACTGAGGCAACGCTCGTTCCGAGAGGATCAGCCCTCAGACAACGAACGGGGTTGTTCGTGCTACCGGGATAAGCCGATAGACCACGGCAGTAAAGAGCAATAAAGAAAACAAAGAATTTAGGTAACATAGGAAGCGAGAGAGAGAGAGAGAGAGAGAGAGAGAGAGAGAGAGAGAGAGAGAGAGAGAGAGAGAGAGAGAGAGAGAGAGAGAGAGAGAGAGAGAGAGAGAGAGAGAGAGAGAGAGAGTGAGAGAGGGAATCTTGCAAGTGCCTCTGTGGAACAGAATAAATATTAAGCGAGCCAGGCCGGTGAAGACTAAGCCAGGGGTGGTGGTCGAATCAAAGGGCTTGAGCCTATCTATTTGATTGATGTTAGACTTACAATAAAAGATTGTCTTCTGCATCAGATTTTTAACCTACTCTCTTGATTATTATATTATATTAAATTATTTAAACTGGATAATTTTACTTTTAATCTAATTGTATCCCACTTTGTTCCAGGATCCTGGCCAACAACTCCTTAGTTCTACACGACGACTCCTTTAGGAAGTTCACTCAACTTAACGTTTTGTAAGTCAATTAATTGTTGCAAATTTAATATGGCTCCTTCTAAAATCTGGTAAATGCAAGACCATTTTTATAGTTAAATGAATAATAGTTTTTCATTAATTCAAATATGTAATACAAAACTATATGCATATTAACGAAACCACAACAAAATAAACAGTATTTAATAATTCAGAAGAAAGGCAATCTAAGAATTTTTAGCGAATACATTTTCTAGTGAACTGAAAGAAAAACAGATAGAAGAAAATCAAGTTTTTAGACAAGCTGTCAAAAATTGTCGAAAATAAAGTGGTGATCCTATATTTCTACTTTCTTGAATACGTAAAATTTAGTAATGAAAGTCCATTTCTTTATTTTTGTATCCTAAAATGAATTGTGATTAAATAAATAAATATCTTTTAATGACAATTAATACTTTAATATCTCTTAATAATTAAATACTTTGTAAATTTCACTACAAGTATTTTCAATGGAAATAAAACATTCTTGCAGTCTACACGGTAAGGCCCAGTCTATCATTTGAATCTCTATAGGATATAGTTTTGATAAAATTGTAAATACATTTGTATTACATAAATTTGTCACATTCTACAGGTTGCATTTCATGTTTAAATTTGAAATACATACTAATTTTTGAACAAGTTTGTTAAACAACAAGATTGGTAGAACTGTTTCCAAATTGTTTACAATCTTATTCGATCTTACTTTTTCAAAAATTTAATTTTTATAAATAAATATGTAAATTTCTGCCCACAACCTTAGATACTTCAACTGTTTCTAACGACATTTAACAAAGCTAATGTTAATATGTAATTTTAGACTTTAAATCTTCAATAGTTAAAAATCGACTTAAAAAATCTAGGCCAAGTTATTTCTTATTAAATACTATAGTGTTGTAAATATGTGGATTTGTTTGTCATCATACCAGTTAATCTGCTGGTTGTTCAATATATGTATTCTATGCAATTTCTAGGAAAAAGTCAATTTAATAAATTAATCGCGTTATTATGGAAATATATATCCTTCCACATCAGTTTATTATTATTATTTTTTTTACAGACATCTTGAAGGAAACTCACTGACCACTCTGCCATCTACAATAGTAACACACTTAACACACCTTAGGGTTCTGTAAGTATTACATTATGTCTTTTTCACTGTAATAACTAGAATATGATATCACGGATTGGTTACATAGCTATAAACTAAACAGGATAATAACTGAAAGAACTTACGAAGAAATAATTGTGACTTTAACAACAACAATAGGTTAACAAGAATCGATTTGTAAATATAATTGCTTTGTGTAGTTCCCAAAGTATTTCTATTAAGCTGTACTGATACACAAATCCGAGTTTTGAAGAGCTTTTTCAAGTAGAAATGTATAAAGTGATAAGTTGCCAGTAAGATCCAAAACGCAGGTTAGCTCCATACTGGTAACTTTTTAAAGTAACTAACGTTACCAGCGTGGAGTACAAACTGTAGTATCAACTATTAAATAACCGATACTTAAACATTAGGACTGTGTTTATTTTAAAGGCAACGAACATGGTACAGACGTAACGCCGCCCACTGGTTACTTATTTCTGTTCTGTCGTATACGGTGAATTTCATCGTGCTCTTTGATACACGTTGTAGGTAAACTGAATCCAATTTAATTAAAATAATTTACGTTTACATTTTATTATGGTACATTTCATTTATTAAAAAAATATGGAAAGTAGTACATATACCTACAAAGTAAACTGCCTTTTAGAAAATCAAGGCTACAATAAGTAATCTGCTTGTACCAAATATAATAGTTTTATAGAATATAAAGGTTTTGAATATCATCTATTTGGGCTTATCAAATAATAAACAAAATAAAATGAAAATAAGATAAACAAATTGAATGGGTTTAAAAAGTTAAAAAAAGATCAAAATTACTTTTCTAAGAGTGAAATTATGAACAAGGTCAGATGGGAATAACTTTTTACATTTTCACCAAACGTTTTACAGTCCTTTCAATCTACATTTCATCCTCAACATTTGATACATCCTGTATACACAATCAGTATACATTACACAGCAGTTAATAACTATTTTAAAAGTTGATTGTGAAGTGCTAGAAGACCAAGTAAGTTCTTCTGTACAACAGACCAAAAATTTGTTTTTAACAGTTTTTTTTACGGTTAAGTAAACTATACAAACAAAAAAAGGTATCATCATTTTTATATCTTGTAAATAGTATGTAAAACCAACGGTTTATGAGAAATTTGATAGCGGCACCTAAAAAAGGAACGCCACTTTTAAAAGGTTAAGTGTAAATATCAGACTTTGTAGTTCACTTTAAACTAACTGTTTAAAACATTATACAAAATTTGGTATCGATACATCAATTTGTTCTGGAGTTATATCTTCTTTTTGAAAAAAAGGTAAAAATACAGATAGACGATAAAAGAAGTATTTTTGAACATATGTTTGGAGAATATTTTAATTTATTTTGATGTCCAAAACACCTCCAAATGTTGACTGACTAGGAAGCACCCACGCAAGCACGCGCACGCGCGCGCGCACACACACACACAAACAAAATTCTATTGTTTCGAGTCTGTTTCGAGACACTGACTCCTACTTAACGCTAATATTATTTCGTCCTCGTCACACTACACAATCTCTCCTTTCGTTCAATTATTTATTTGTTCATATCTACAAGAATATCACTTTGAATTTTGTAGAAATTCTATACTTAAAACTCAGATAATATGCGTTTATAAAATAATAAAATAAAACGCGTAAAAGTTGCACAAATTTTTTCATCTCCTTCACACAAAATCAAACATTTCATTAACGAAAATATTGATTCTTCAAAATTCTCAATAAAGAGTTGACACCGAAAACGAACCATGAATTTACATGTTTGTTAATTAGACATTTACTCAAGCGACATAAACCACACACACAAATAAAATAAAGATTCAAGAGTATAATTATTAGAAAAATAGTCAAATAAACCAACAATGTCAGCCAGAGCTTATTTTCCTATTATACAAATTATACTCGTAAACCGTAGTTCTTAATTTAGATTCGTTTTGGTATTCTTGATAAAGTTTAAGCATTAAAACATTTTTAATTTCCCCAAACAAAAATCATTGAAAATGTTTAAATTGATTAATAATAAACTGAAAACTAGATTTAACTAAAACTAATAACAATTAGTTCACAATTTTCTTTCACAGATTATTAATGAACAATAAGCTACAAGCGATTCCTGAGAACCTGTTTTCCAACTTAACAGAACTGTCATGGCTATTTGTGCATCATAATAACCTACAGCTCTTAAATCTTGATTCTTGGACAGGACTGGAGCAACTCTCCTGGTTGTGAGTATCTTATTATACGTCAGAAATATTAAAAACAACTTATTTGGACATATTTTTAATCTAAATTTAAACTAAAATCAATCAACTATTGCTAGTTTCATTCTGGTTGAAACTAGAAGTATTTTTACCAGTAATATAACAGCCCTCAATTTATAGTTTTTTTTACCGACAATTCAAGAATAAATTTTTTTTAGAGAGATGGCAACCAATACAATGTGTTTGGGTTCACTTAGGGGCTACACTTGAGTAAAATTAGATCAAAATCGTTACAACCGATTTTGAGAAAATCGTAATTTTTATTTTTATGACAGCTACCCCTAAATTTTACGTCACCGGAAAAAAATTAGGAGAAGAAAGCCCCGATACGTATTTTGGTCCCGATGCTAAAATATGTTGGAGGACCAAATTTAATTAAAATCAGGCTATGCGTTTATACAAACGACATCATTAAAAAAAAAAAAAAAACTTTTTGGTCTCTGAGGACCTCAAAATGGGTATTTTCTCAAAACACTCAACATAGTTTTTACGATACATCTCATAATTAATTTACTTACGTTCTTTATATGTGAGAAAGTAAAAACTTAACTTGCGTACCAAATCCAACTAAAATTTAGGTTATTTAATAGATTAGTTATATGTTGGCCAAAAAGATTATTAAACTAACCCTTTAAAAAAAATTAAAATAACGAATTAAAACTACATTAACATATGGGCTGTTACAAAGGTTTCTAATAATATCAGTAAAATTAAATTTGTGTACATGTATAGGTACTTTTCAGTTATTTAAATTTAATTATGTTGCTTTCTTTTAAAAGTGTTTTTTTTCTTTCAATTAGAGATTATTTATAGATTCATTAGTTTCATACCATGTTTGAAGTAGCCTACATTGGTTCGGCGAGTGACTAGATACACGTGTGTTTGTTTGTTTGGTTGGTAAACTTGAAATGTAAATGCGTAAAGGTGTATACGGCACGTTTTCACATACTTCATTGAAATGATTGATCTTCAGGATTAATGAAACTGCATGTAAGGATTTTATTATGTTGCTCCATTTTCTCCAATTATTGGTGTTATAAAATAGTAACATAGTCTGCTCTAATTGCCCCGGTCAAATGCAAATAATAATAATAAATAAAATAAATTTAAAAAATGAACATATTGGTCACTAGTCTAGTGCTAATAGACTCAGGTTTTAAATTTAGGATGGAAAATTTAAACTTTGTAGTGTTTTTGTGAAGTGATTACAAAATGTTTTGAAAACTACTTATATATTTAAATAGAGTATTTTTTTTCACATTTGTGTTACATACTCGTTCTAAACGTGATTACATTCAAAATTTTTAATGATGGCAATCAGCCATCTTGTTTTTTTAATAATTATTCCTGAAGCGTAATTTTATAATGTTTTTGCACTCATTTAGGTTAACCTTTACATTGCACCAATATTTCAACAAAGTTGGAAGAAAATTTTAGAAATTTTCCTTACTTTTTTATAATTTTTGAACCGATAATTTATTCAGATATTACAACCAATAATTTTTTTGGGTCTTCATATCTATATTTTAGTGATATATAATCAAAATTGTTATATTTTATATTTACAGTTTAGTTATTGTAGTCCCTAAAGATGGCGACTTTGTCGTTGAAACGCGTTTGAATAAATAAGCTTACTAATAATTGTGAGAATTTGTATTCAAATTTTAAACTATGAAGTCAAGATCAATATATATTTATAAAATCGTTATAACAGATTTTAAGAAAATCGGAAATGATGGTCTTGATCTTTGGTTAGCGAGACAAAAAAAAAGGAAAAAAAAAGCCAATGAGATATGATGAAAATATGTCTAAATTCCAATTTGATAAAAATAAATATACTCTTTTGGGGAGATACAGATAAATTCTCAAAATCACTTCTTTGGGCACAGGGGAACTTTAAATGAATATTTCCGGAAATA
The DNA here is from genome assembly GCA_963513935.1 of Aphrophora alni. Taxonomy (NCBI): domain Eukaryota; kingdom Metazoa; phylum Arthropoda; class Insecta; order Hemiptera; family Aphrophoridae; genus Aphrophora; species Aphrophora alni. The sequence continues at coordinate 129,935,690 of OY740769.1, read as the reverse complement.
AATTTTTGTCTCATTCATCACATAACAAACGAAAATAAAAACCTAAAATTTTGAATGCTATTAATCTGATAAATAAATTTTAAAGTCGTTTCATTGTAACTATTCAAAATTGATGCTCAATTTTTCAATGTAAAGCGGGTCACTTTATACGCAATTTTATCAAAATCAGTTGTGTAGTTTTCGTGTTATAAACAAGATACAATAATTGTTCGTTTTCACTAGGGGGGGGGGGGATTTTGGATATCTGAGACAATAAATGTTTAATTCCTAGATCTGATCACAAAGGTTTGGGATATGGGAGGAAGCAATAATTATTGTAAGAATTAGAGTTAATAAGTTTAATAATTTTATCTTCATTGCTAATGATCACTGCAAGGCGAATTATTAAACTTTAATATCTCCTTGCAAACACACAAAGTTACTTTGAATTCTAATTATGTTTTTTAACTAATTTTTAAAAATCTTATCTACTATTAACCACAAAAATAACGTAAAAAATTAAATATTTCAAAATATTACAAAATTTGTTGAAAATTTAAAAATAGACACGATCATCTTTCGATTTCCCCGTTACGTAAAAACCTATATATATATATTAACTATATATATATATATATATATATATATATATATATATATATATATATATATAAAACTCAACTCTCTGAAAAATTATAACCATTTCAGGATTAATCAAAATCGGTCACCTAATGAAAAAAGTTTAAATTGAAATTATTGTAATCCATGCTTAAGTTCGTACAAAACGTAAAACAGGACTATTTTTTACAATTTTCATACATTTAGCTTATTATTACTTTCACACTTAGTTATGGCTCATTGAGGTTTGATTTCGACATTATTTCCAAAATGTCCTAAAGTGTTTTTAAAAGTTCAACATGATTTATCTAATTGTTTTTAAATTCAGAATGTACGTTTGATTTTACGAATCATTGTGTCAAAAAAATTCGGAAGTTGAATTTTAAATTGGTGGAATTTTCTGAATTGTTTACACGTTATTATTAGAACTGTCCTCAATATCTTATTCTGAGTAACTCTACAATCTGCATCCAGTGATGCCATGACTTTTCTTTTGTGATAATTAATAAAAGAGTTATCAATAAAAACATATTTTAAGTAACTTTAAAATTTGAAAAATTAGGCAGAAATTAAATTGGAGAAGTTGGATTGAACTAAATGTAGTTGCCGATATAACAAGATTGCTACTAAAAAAAATATTAAGGTTTACAAATTTCAAAATACTAGAATTTGTCTTGTAAAAAATAAATTGGGGTCTTATCAGATCATGGAGTTTTCTATTCTGTACTATTAATACCATATCCATTGTTTTCAGAGACCTGTCTCACAATGAACTCACCCTGGAGGAAGAGATTTTCCCAGCCTTGATGTCACTAGAGTTATTGTAAGTGTTTTGACATCATTTGTTATTTTGTATCCTCATTGGTGCTCTCTGTATATATAACTTTGTTCACTCATGACTACGCCTAGAGACATAGACAGCTGTTTGGTATTAAATAAACAAAATGAAAATTAAACCATAGTCTTTAAAATAATTATACTGTATATATAAAACTAATTTAATGACTATGATTTCTTTTAATTTTTTAAAACTTTATACTCGCCTACAATTAACTTATTTGTATAAAGAGTGATCATTTTATCTTTCCCATTAATTGTCTGTCGAAAAACTTTAAGAATGGGATTTAATTTTTTACCAATCCCACAAATTATTTATTTTAAAACGGATTTTTAATTACATAAAAAAGTAATGAAGGTTCCCCATAAACCCAAAAATCATCGAAAAAACTAAATAGAAATCTATATTTGATATCTCCGAAAATTTGTTCAATCAGGCTATTGAGTATAATCACCACTTGCCAGACAGAAAGGTACATTTAAATATTCATAAAGCCCAAATGGTACAACAAAACTGGTGAATAACGCAATTCCTCAGTTAATGGTATTTAGAGGTAAGCCTGGTTCAGATCTAAAAGTGTAAACCACCTCGCCCTACCCAAGTATTGGAAATCTGGTTGCATGGTCGGGATTGGTATCGCCTCAATTTCAGACAATTCATTGATACCGCGATAATTAACTACTATTCTGGTCTTACCCCCTTTTTAGGAACCAAAATTGCAGGAGAAGCGTATGGATATTTTGAAGGACGGATGATACTTTTTGTGATCAACTCCTCAACATGTTCCTTTAAATATTAAGTTTATTTGGTGCGGCGAACTAATAAGGATCGAACTATTTTATTGGACTTGGCCTTTGTGTCTTACTCAATTAAGTTGTTTCTACCTAAATTCGTAGTTATTGTATTGGAGAATTTACTAATGAGGTTTTTTATCCTGCAAACTTTTCTGGTGTTAAATTTGATCCTGTTTGGAAAGTGTTGGTAATCTAAGTTGGAGGTGGTATACGAATAATAATGCACAACAAAGGCGAGGCATATGGGAAATGAATCTGTTGGCTCTGAAAGTCAATAATTAGCCTTTGTTTTGAGTAAAAAATTACAGCCGAGAAAAAAAAATGAGGTAATGAAGGGGCTATAAGAAAATTATAACCCCACGAGAAATTCTCAATTTTGAGGTGTAACCTTACCAGCTTTTGAAAATAAATGTTTCGACAAATCAATAGCTTACGGAGATGCCAATGGTGGCAAAGATAAAATGAACATCTTGTAAAATCCTCTTTGAGGAATCATTTTGCTGCTTAAGCACCAAATTTCCCTGAACTTCTGAGGGTCCGGGTCATTTGGTGGCCTACAATGTGTTAGGTTCTAATTCATCCAGAGCTGAGGCCTTTCCTTCCTTGATAGAACTTCTTCCCCTATAGCATGGGCTTCTTCTATCCTTTTTAGAAGAAGGTTAGATATGCATGGGCATATCCTTTTCCTGATAGAACTGAGGCGGATTTTAGAGTTTGGATCTGAGAGGTTAAACAATAATAACCATTATACATTGTCGTGTCAATAACCGAGGTGAGGGTTTAAAAACAAATTATAACCGAAACAAGTTTAATCTACCTATAAGCAAAGGTAGCTTGAGAGAGAAAAGTCCAAGTCCTAGAAATTACTTTGTCCAGGTGTTTTGCAGCCACTAAGGTAAGCAACTAGATTATATCTGATGATTCGTCTGCCTCAGATCAAAATTTCGTATCTTTTGATAAAAGATCGAGCTACTTTAGAGAGACTTGTAAGAATCCAAGGAATAATGACTGGACCACGTTCCGTGAGGAATTAAGTCACAAACTCAGTATTACTGCGTCGGATCTAGAACATGGGATCGATGAGATAGTTAACTCTTTGAATAAAGTCGTATCAAAAGGTCTCTTCTGAGATCACAAAGACAAAATCGCGCATATTTGAGGAATCATGAGTGACAGATCTTGAAGGAAAACTATCGCATTATTCGTGAAAAACTGCGTTATTTGTGTAAAATGTATAGGAAGCTGAGAGTCTTACTCAACGGAACTCACGGAGTATACCAAAACAATAAGGAGAGCCAAAATGAACTCTTGGAGGGAATGCGTCAGATCATCAATCAGGTGGGTACTATACTTAAGGAAGATGGTGTCCCATACAGACAGTGTGGAAAAGACGTTGCAATTTCCGCGTTCCATAAGATACTGCGGCGAACGTCAGCCCTCGTTATTCGATTTGACCAGACGTTTGAGCCACTTAAGATTCCGAAAAGAGGGTTTGGAAAAACATGCTAGGACTTAACCATTAAACATATTGGGGCGTTAATTAATGCTTAGTCTCAACCCAACTATCACTATGTTCACAGCCAGCTTATGATGAAATCCAATTTACTAATTAAACTAACTTATTAATTATTATAATTACTTAACTTATCGGTTACAACTTAAGGTTAGGGACAGGCGTGATGGGAGAATTATGTTAACCCTTTTAGGTCATAATAATCCTTACTAAATTTAGTCAGATGACCTACTAATGACTACGTAACACCCGGGGGTCGATCAGACCGCGTAATTAACGGTTTAGGCAGCCATTTAGGTTTATTACCGAAAGGTTTATATCAACGCGTAACTCACGTCTGCTGACTAGCTTCACTCGTGAACGACTGTGGTCCGTCTTGCCTTCGATTCGCGCGCATCGCAAATCTTATACGGTGATCTTAATACGATGATCCCCAATTCCCGTGGATTCACCACAATACAGTGTACAGTCAAGAACGAGACCAAAATAGAGAGACAATGTATTCGAGTGTTGAGAAGACTGGAGTTGTCCCAACCATGTATTAAAATATAGTGGGATTCTCCAAATAGACTGAACCTTAGACTGAACAGGACCGATGTGTGAAAGTGAATGGATTCTAGACTTGTCATTGGATTTCCGTAACCATCTACACGAAATAGAGTTACGCACACGATACCTTTTGTGTAAAATATGTGGTGCAGCTGTGGAAAAACACATAGTTTTAGACTGCCCAGTTCTGGACAGGAAACTATTTGAATCCTCCAGACACTCTATGGAGAGGGGAACAGGGAAACAGAACAACATCATCCGAAGCATCTCATGGTTTTCCAAAAACCTGAGACTTGATTGATAAGGAAGGTCCTGTGAATGAAAGTACACAATAAGCTATTTAGCTGAAAGGCATATCCAGGATAGCTTTTCATGCCTTTCAGCTAGGTGTTATTTTAATGTATAACGACCTCAATCGAGTGAAAAAGTAATAGAACTCTGAAGATGGAGCGTACGCTTCGAAACGCGTAAGTGTATATAAAAAGAAGTCACCTGGCGGAAACCAAAGGTAATTTAATTATTATATAAATAAGTGACTTGGATACTATCAACATGATTCTTAAATCAAAAGAAGTTAATGATATTCATCAAATGTTACATTTATAATAGTTCACAATAATTGTTAACAGTCTTACTTTAAAAGTGAGATCCTCCACATTGACAGCGAAATTGCTGTTTTATATTCAATAATGCCACAAATAGTTTTTCAATGTCATTTTTAATTTTTGATAAAAAAGCGGAATTCGTTAAATCTTGATGCACTTTGGCGTAACACTACAAGTAATTGTATTTTTATAAAACTAAAAACGACAATACAAAACATGTTTCACTGTAGTAATCAGTATTAAATGTATCACAAGGCTCCTTAATATTATAAGACTTATCTTTCACTTTTAAAACAAAAAGGTTGAAAAAATCACAACCAACTTTGTGAACCACTCTTAAATTTAGTAATCGTAAAAATTTCATTACTAGTGAACAAAGTTGTATTTTGTATTTTAATCATATAATTATTGTTTAGTTGTTAGAAATTCGTTCAGTCTTAGTACAGTTGAACGTAAGCGCTTATTTTCCCATTATTTTAAAGCTCTACAAAAAATTGAAAAGCAGTTTGGACCATTGTTCTTGTACGAAATGGCTGCGTAAGTTATAGTGTCACGTGACTATTTCGTATTTGAAATGTTCATTTTAGTTCCAATAAAGCGGATCAAACATAGCATATAAAATTTGGAACACCTTTAAATTGTGTACATTAATTACAAATAGCGTTGGTTTGGAATCAATTATTCAAAAATTTGAACTATTTGCGTGCTCAGGATATCTCAAAATGGATATTTTCACGAAATAATAAAATTAAACATTTTGTTGATTCATATCAGAACTTTATCTGTCTTTCGTATATTTAATAAAAAATCTTAAAATCTCTAGTTTAATAAATTTTCTAATTAATTTTTGTGAAATGGTAGTTATAGGGTGGACAGCTATATGCTATCTTGTTGATGTAATACTCCACTGACATTTTATCTAAGTTATGGTTTGTTTCCTTTAGGGATCAGATGATGATTTCTGTAATACACGGAGAATTTTAAATTAATTAATTGTGTTAGGAGGAGGGGGTGTTTCCATGTTCACTGCGCAATTTGTTTATAGAGAACAAAAGAATTTATACTTTCAAAATTATAACTAAAAAATCGCAGCTTATGTGTAGAGGTTGTAGTGAAATTTGAAGTCGCCGTCATAATTTGTAATTTAATCTTCATAAAAACATATTTCTTTCATTATAAGTAATAATAATAGTAATTAGCAGAGTAATGAAGTTTGTATTTTATAGTTTGATAATATCAGTTATAGTTTGATTGGTGTAGCTCGTGTATCACTGAAGAGGACGACCTTGTCGTTGAAACGCGTCTGATACTTAGGCCTATTTTTGTGAGAATTGTGTTCTGTGTGTTTGTTATACTGTATAATTTTTCTCATAAGTCAAGCTCAACATTTAATATAAGGCTGTATTTGATTTTTTTATTGCTTATGTAAGTAGACGTCTTCATTTATTGTAAACCAAAAATATCCGTAACATCATCCTTACAAAAAAATTGATAAAAATATATCTAAATATAAACTTATTGTTTTAGGAATTTTTGGTTAACGATGTTGTTCAAGTCATTTTAATATAAAAATATATGTGACAAATTTAGTATATAAAAATATTTTTAAAAACAGAAAATTTTAAGTATTGCTTTATATTTTGATATCAGTCTTCTTCGGAAGTAGAAGTAGGCTACAGCATTAAAAAGGGATCGTTGAAAACAGGACTGGTAATTTAAAAGTATAATGACATGATAAAATTATTAATATTAAACTAATATTACAATTCAGATTTGTATAAGACTTTAACCAACAAATTAATGATTATTGATTGCCTTAATGGACGGGTTGTATTTATATTTAACTAATTTTTGTACTTACTGTTCACAGTCCGTTTTTATTTCTTTTATTTTTATTGGTTACGTCGTTTCGCCTGTTGTTCGGGCATTATCAAACCTAGATTTTTACTGGAATTCTTTCATTCGTTGATGCGCGTCAATTGTATAAATTAAAACGTATACACATCACATTCACAATGCAAGAAATAAATGCAAGTATTCCAGTAAAAATCTAGGTTTGATAATTCCTGAATAATAGGCGAAACGACGTAACCAATAAAAATAAAAGAAAGAAAATCGGACTGTGAGCATTAAGTACAAAAATTAGTTAAATATAAAAACAAATTAATTTTAAAACTCATTGTGTTTGTATCCTAGTCACTCTTTTTTATATAATAAAAGAACAATAATCAACTTTAATGTAATAGCAGATATTTCTTCTTGAAACTCCATATTCAAGGATAAAATAAAGCAAAAGCTTAAAGTTTCAAATATTTAATAGTATAAATGAGCTACAATTGTTTCGCCTTGCGGCATCGACGGGCTACTGATAATTTACAGGTATAGACAACTATTCAAAACATAAGTACAGGAAACTGAAATACAATAGAGAAATCGGGAAAGGTAGGGGGATGACCTAGCAGGTAGATAAAGGTTAATGAACTATGTTACGGGTGGGTTTTAGAAGAGGTGACGAATTTAATACAATTTGGTCATTTAAGTTGAGAATAGGCCTAAGTGAAATAGATCTATTTATTTATAAACATTATAAATTATTTAATCTATTGCTTTTATTTTCTATATGTAAGAGTTTAACATTCAATTTCGGATCAAAACTATGACCCGAGTCCAAAAGGTGGTTAGAAAAGTTAGAGTTTCTATAGCCATGTTTCCAGCTATTTACATGTTCTTTAATTCTAACTTTTATAGATCTACCTGTTTGACCTATGTACTCAGAGTCACAATCTTGACAAGATATTTTATAAACTCCACTATTTTCTAACATTTCTTTTTTATCTTTATTATTAACCAACATTTTCCCTATATTTTTTGTACAATAAAAGGCAACTTTACGATTACATTTAGTTGAAATAAAGTTACTGATTTTATAACTAGTTCTGTTGGTATAAGATAATTTACAATATCTAACTATTTCAATGTTCTCGTTATGGGAAGAGTAGACTAAATTTTCAGCTCTACGCTTTAACTTTTTTCTTAAAATATTATCTATTAAACTAACCTCATACTTATTATTAACAGCAATTTGTTTAACGACATTCAGTTCATCATAAAAGTCATTCGGTGAAAGAGGTATACTAATAAGTCTATGTACCACAGCATGGTACATAGACCTATTAGTATACCTTAAATTACAAGGTACTAGACAGCATGGTACATAGACTTATTAGTATACCTCTTTCACCGAATGACTTTTATGATGAACTGAATGTCGTTAAACAAATTGCTGTTAATAATAAGTATGAGGTTGTCTAATGCATGCTCTATTCTGAAACCAGTTCAATAGTTCCCTACAAAAACAAACCAGAAACATAAAGGCATGACTTAGTCGGACAGACAAACGCAATAAATTTTTCTCTTCTTTTGGCAATCGACGTTGATATCAGCCTAAAACCAAATTTTGTTTATAAAGGTGTTTTGGTTATAAAATGTAAATAAACTCTTTGCTGAAGTTTGAATCTGATGATGGTTTACCTTCTTTTTGATATTTTAAAATGTTTTCGTACCTTGTAATTTTCTGGATATATGACTCAAATATGCCTATTAACCAAATTTTTATAAAACTAGTTCTTCCTTTTATGCTGTGTGGTACTGTAAGGAAGATAGAGAGACAGATATATTTCTAAAAAATAAGACCAAAATGTTGACTTAGGAGACTTCCAAACGGATATTTCTGCAAAACATCCAACATAAATTGATCAATTAGATAATAACTTTTCTACAATACAACAAAGTAAACATTAAAACATGTTTGACAATTTAATTAATAGGATTTGAGTAGACTAAAGTTTCAATTGTACACTAGTTTTAGGCTATTGTAGACTATTTAGTATTTGAATCATTTAGAAAACAATACAAATTATTTTCTGTAAATTTTATTGAGAAAGGTTAGTAAACACAATTTACATTATTATTTTTGTGTCACGTATTTTCTAGATATTTGTCACACAACTTGATCGAGATAGTCCGGGAAGACACCTTCGATGCTTTAGAGACACTTTCAGATCTGTAAGTACAAAATGATGTTTACAATTTATAACTCACCACCTATTTATAAAGGATATTTACTATTTTCTGTAACCATTTTTTTCAGAGAAATTGATTGTGTATGAATAGGGTATTCAATTTGATTCAGAACTAAGTTCAACATGTATTAGGAATAATGTACGTAAAGGATTATAACCCAGCTGTTCAAAAACTATAAATTGAAAAGTAGAGGGCTAGTGACCAAGGTACGTGAGGCAGTTACATTCCGTTTCTCGGGTTATCTCTTGAACACTTTGTAGGAAGGTACTCCCTCTCTGTATTAAGGTCCTCACATAACTGTGAGGCAGTTCTAAATTTTTTCAACATTCCCCCAATATCAACAGTAGGCTATATCTAAGGCCTCTTCATCAGTATACGATATTTTCAATGAAAAATAAACTTCCTTTATTCACATACAGAATGAATGTTTCGATAAGTGATCATTGACCCTTATCCTATGCATTCTCAAGAAGACAAAGGAAATCCAAGGGTACAAAAAAGATAAGATATGAAATAATTACAGGTAGAAATGGGGCATTTCATTTTTTTTTTAAATGTACTATTTTACAATCCTGCTATTTGTATTCCATTATTTCTTCAATTATTATTTTTCTTCTAATCAGAACAGGTTAAACAGAACTGAAATAGAGTTTTAAGGCCGTTACTTTGAAATCATAAGAAATATCATAAAACTGCAAATACACATAACTCGACCTACTTTCCATTACATTTTTTTTAAATATGAGGTTTTTTTACTTTTCAAAAATGGGGTATAGGCGAGTAAAAGTAATTTTTTAGAAAACATACTAACATAGCATATCACTATAATCCTGTATGTAGGCTGATTCCTATTTCGATATTTGATTTTTTTCGAAGCTGTATTGTTAAATTACGCTAAACCTGAATTTACAGATTTTTTGAGCAGCTGTTTTTTAACCGTGACAGGTATTGAACAACACTGTATGACGTAATGTTTGTGGTTCTAAGGTCTTTAAAACAACGTATCACCTGCTTGCATTAAAAATTTGAGAAATAGTCCAGTACCCCTCCCCCAATATTCTCTTTCGAGGTAATGAATTAATTTAAATAAAAACATATTTCTTCAAAATTGTTTATATGCTAATTAGTGCGGTTGCAGTTTATTTCGCATTTCTAGCTCAAACCGTTTGCTCACAATACATCAGAGACTGGTAGTCTGTTACTACAGGTATTATATTGTTTGTTGTTCTTCTTTTTGCAATATTAAAAAATAATGTATATTCACTTAAAAAAAAGTGAACATATCAATAAATTAGGGTGATACATTTCTGCATTATCTCTTTCGTCATTCTTAACTAATAAAAATATAAAAACCACCAAGTTCTCCAAATTCACTAACTTTCTAGACTCAAATGTAAAATAACTGTGGGAACGATTGGAGTAAACGTAGAATAGCTAGAGTCCTTCCCCCTGTGTTTAATAGGTTGAGAAGTTATAATAATCCTGCGACACAACAGCCCGTGAAAAGTCTACTTCACCTAGACGGTTTTTCAGTCAGGTAATGTGTGGTCAGCACATTGAGTTCCCAGTAGCACAGCGCTAACCACTGGTTTTTTAATATCTTCAAAGTTAGTAAGCAACAGATGTTGTCTACATTCACTAGAGAATATGTAGGGACTCATCTACCTTGACAAAGATATCAAGTGGATGTGTGCACAACAATAGTTTCCACATTAATACATTGTGTACACGATTGAAACAAAGCTCATTTTGATTACAGAGACTTATCTCACAATGTGATCCGGTATATTCACCAAGATGCGTTCTCAAAATTGAAGAAACTTACAGATTTGTAAGTATTGAAGGTTTATTATTATTAATTTATTTTTAAATACGGTAACTTTTAGCAAGTAATTTTAATTTGACATCTTAAACTGTATTTAACCTTCAACTGAACCTATGTAGAAATTCTTGATAGAAATTAAATTTCTTGAAAAGAACAATCATCGTAAATAAGTACTAATATTATCTTGCATAACATTGTCAAATATTGTAATATGCTAATACATGTGGTTGACAAGTGGTATTTTTGTGAGTATATAAATATAATACACCACTTCCTTAGTTTCGTCATACCATTATTTTTTACTTTGATTCCTTCTTCAGGCGCATATTTTTGTAATGATCAGTTTCAGAAACTCTACTCTCTCTCTCTCTCTCTCTCTCTCTCTCTCTCTCTCTCTCTCTCTCTCTCTCTCTCTCTCTCTCTCTCTCTCTCTCTCTCTCTCTCTCTCTCTCTCTCTCTCTCTCTCTCTCTCTCTCTCTCTCTCTCTCTCTCTCTCTCTCTCTCTCTCTCTCTCTCTCTCTCTCTCTCTCTCTCTCTCTCTCTCTCTCTCTCTCTCTCTCTCTCTCTCTCTCTCTCTCTCTCTCTCTCTCTCTCTCTCTCTCTCTCTCTCTCTTCGAAGTTGGGAAAACTTTAATGTAGAGAAATGTTTCTGAAGATGGGATTTAATCGAAACGCGACAAGCAGAAATGATATGACGATGGTAAGGAAGGGAATTTAATCACAAATATATGAAGAATCCTAACTGGAGAAAAGAATACAGTTATGAAAATTAGGCGTTAACTTCCCTTGTTTGTAATAAAATCTTCATACAATATATCAGAAGTTAAAATAGCTTTAAAAGTTATAAAAGGGCTTTAAATGTTTGTCTTTGACCTTTACTTAATTTAAAGCTAAAATCGACTGTTTGTAAACGTAAAGGTCTGTACTTTGGAGGGATCTGTGATTCATGGTTACTATTATAGAACAAAAAATGATGAATTCAGAATTAGTGGTTTAATTATATTGCAATTTTGTAACATAACTTTCAAGTAAAAACACGAGGCAAAATGTTCTACCAAGAAGGGGGGATATTTTAAAATTGGGAAACTGGTTTTTAACCAAGTTATCAGTAATGTTTCCTTCAATGTAAAAATATTGCTTTACCTCTAAAAAATATAGGATGGAGTAAATAGGCAATTTTGTTGTGTGACTCCTTTTGAAACCGTATTTCAAGGAAGTAACATTGATAAGAAATATTTACTAATAGACTTCACCCACCTTATACGCTGAAGAAAATTGAATGTCACAGGAAATTGTAGTCAAATATATTTAAAACTATTCTTTGAAGGAAACCTTCACGTCATACACAAAACACAAACACAAACACAACACAACATCCTATACCCAACAATTACACACAGACGATGTTTCGCGAAGAAACAAAACACTTTGCGTCCTCAAGTGTTCATAAACGTTTTTAGTCTCAACCTCTCTGAGCGCCTAACACAGGTTCATGTTGCTAGTTTACAAATTATATCTATCAAAAAGTCTATGAACTTCATTTTTTATTAGGGGCAAATAAATAGAACTTAAAGTGGAACTTGGCTGCAAAATGCAGTTTTCCTTTACCATCATTATTGCTATCTCTTTAAAAATACATTTTCTCCAATCAGTCTCTTTTCATCGCGTAGAGCCCTTATCCCAAAGAATAGCGTGATAGTTAGTTATGACATGCTCAGCCAACTTCGAATGGTTGACCTCATCCGTCGAAATTTTTTATGTTTTGATAACCGTTTTATAACGTTTGCTTCACATAAGGCAATAATTTAGAAAGTAGCAACATGAACTTGGTGGAGATTGAACCTTTAAATAATCAATGTAGACCTTCTCTGACCTGTGTTAAGCGTTCAGAGAGGTTGAGACTAAAAACGTCCGTGAAAACATCGGTAGGTTAAAATTGATAAGAAAGTTAATTTGCTCTTTAGTCAGTTGTTAAAACACTGACCTGCCACGGAACCTAGTAATTGTCTCGTCTATTTAGGCTACCTGATTTGATTTTGTGTAAATATTTGATTAGCAACTCGCATGTGCCAACTTCATGTCATGGTACTACTTAGGAGTCACATTAAAAGGTTTAAAAAATAGAATATTAATATATTTAGTAATTATTCTAAATAGAATAGTTGAATGATTGATATGATTTCAGGGATCTGACGTACAACCGGATTCACTACTTGGATGAACATATATTTCTATACGTTTCATCTTTAGAGAAGCTGTAAGTTTTAGTTAGTGATACGTAATTTTTTTTACTAGTATCTATATTGATTGTAAACATCATATTTCATATTGTACTAAATTTTATATTAGGTTTTAAACCAGCAACTCAAAATCCCCCTCCTTCTAAATTTTGAATGAATGAATACAAAATCCACGATTTTTTAAAACTAAAAGAATAATAAAACTAACTTTTTACACATAAGGGACTTACATATCACCAAAATTAGGGTTTTAATAACCATAGGAAAACCGTACAAACAGGAGGTCGCTACTTTGCCATGGGAGCCGATTTAAATTTTAAAATAGAGCTGTGTTCCACAATTTATTACTTAGAAGTTTAATTACAAAGAAAGCACCTAAATTAGATAACAATCATTAACAATGTAGTCTCCTCCAGCAAAACTGTTGACGTTCGTGGTTCACAGTGAAAATAGAATGTTTAGAAAACATGTCATATTAAAAAGCTCATTTAATGCACAAAAATAATAGTAGAATCTCGATTTCGTTAGTTCAAGAAAAATGGCAGTTTTATTGACGCCACTAGCATATCACTCACTACTCGGGTTTACAATGACTTTATAAAGCACAATTATAATAGGGCCAACTACATAAAATCAGATTTAAAGTATTCTTTTTTAAAGTTAAAATTATAATGAGGTGTTACACTGTTACGGCTTGTTAGTTATTTCACTGTGGGCTACAAGTCCTAATAGGGTTTAGCAAGTAGAGTTTGCTTGTGTAAAAACAGTTCTCAAATATAGCTGCTTCCTTTGAAATCAACTCTTTCCGCGATTAAGTAAAGCGTATAATTAGGCCTACATAGCTGTATTTTAAATTAATATTGGTTTCAATGTTAAATTAATAAGGACAACTTACAGACCTCTGGTTTAAACGTAGTGTTTTTCCCGTTATTCCCCATCATTCGATAGGAATTACTTTTCGAAATCTGTGAGTTGTCCCAAAAATCCCAATTTTAGATAGTTAGTCAAAAATATCTGTGTAAAACATTAGTTTCTTTAGTCTTGTATATTTTCCCAAAACGTACTTTTTATTCGTTAATTCAAAATTTAGATGGGGGGGGGAGAGTACTTTTGAAACACATTTGATTACGTAATGAACGTACAGGTTTTCAAATCACTTTATTTACAAAAAATCTGGTAAAAGTGGGCCAAATATTGTGATGTTAAAGAAATCAAATCTGTAAATATAAGTTATTCTGAATTGTGCTTATTTCCATATTCCCATTTTTCTCATGATACGAATTGTGACACTATTTTATTCGTCAAAAGTCAAATTTAGTTATCAAAGTCATTACTTAACCAATGCTTATATACAAATCTGATGAAAGTCTGACAAAAATTGTTTATTCCTGTAGATAAAAATGGGGTCATAAAAAAAAAACTAACGTGTTTCAGTTTTTTCTGGTTAACGAATTTTTCCTAGTCATTGTTTGAACTGAATTCGGTAAATAATGACAATAGAGGTTTTACAGTTAAATGGTTTTAGATTTCTCATACAGATCCTCATTTCACGATATGAGGTGTAGGTATCGTAATGATATATTTTATATTTAGAAGTTTACATATTGTTACATTTTAATTATTATTGTATTCTCTATAAACGTGTGATTGTAGGTAATTATGGACTTTTTATTTTCCCTCATATAAGCTACTTAGTACGACGAATCAAAAAGTTGATGGCGAGTGTTTTGCGATTCCCTGAGACCAGAAAGTAGTTTTGGAATGATGCCTATCTGTCTTCTGTCGCAGGACAGTGTTCTACAGCCCTAACGCGTCGGCGGATTTTAATCAAATTTCGTGTGGGCGTATTTTGGCCATATCTAGGGACGTAAATTGTTTTTGTTTATAACTAAAAATTTGGGGGTAGCTGCAAAAGGTAGAAAACACAAAATTTGATATTTTCAAAATCGGCTCTAACGATTTTGTTCAAACTTTGCTCTAGCGTAACCCCAAACAAAATCTATTGAAAAAAAAAATAAATAAAAAAAATAAAATCAGTCATGGGGCGGCTTCGACAAATTGTAATGTGAAGATTGAAGACACAAATCCGTATATATATCCTTAAATACATACATTTTTGTACAAAGATGGCGTCCATGGTTATTGAAAACTACAGAAATGACATTTTTGGTGACGATTAATTTTGGTTGGTTTTGCAGGGGGGCGGGAGAGTGGTGACGTTTTTACAGTTGATGTACACAAATTGCTAAAATTACTGTCATAATTTGCCCATTACAATGATTACGGTCATAATAACACACGATCGCTAATTTTATTCATTTCCTTTCCCCTCACTCTCACATTCAGAAGATATTGAATTATCATATAACAACCACTGATCCACGTGCACTCAATTAATTAGGCTTGTTTTCTTCTTCTTGTAAACATTTTATTCACAGTTATTTGGTATATCTCATCCAAATGTCAGCAATATATAGTGAAGTTTCTTGTTAAAATTACAGTTTTTAATCATTTATGTTTTTAAAATTATAAATTTATTTTATACTATAATAATGTTTGTCTGAAATGTATGCCTGAGATTCTGCGGAAATGGATAGACAGATTTTGATTAAATTTGTTATCAGGGTGTGTTTTAGCTGAATGTCGAATATATATATATATATTTTAAAAAAATGAAAAACACAAAGAATTTGGGAAGTATCTGCAATAAGACCAAAACAAGAAATTAAAATGTTTCAAGAAACTAATTGTTAACTAGGTCATAAAAAACTGCGCTCAACGGAATATTGAGTTTGTGTGAAATATGAAAATTAATAACCCAAATCAGTTTAACCAAATTCTAAGTAAAAAAATTACTGTTGAGGTATAATTGGTTAAAATGACTGAACTTTGACTATCGTCATGCAATGTTTTCAATGAAATACGATTTCATTAAATATTTTAGACTAGGGATCCTCAAAATGGATGTTTCTTCATGAATTAGACACTGATTTTTTTTCACATTTTTTATATACCGGTAATGTATATTTAATTTAATTTATATGTTAATTCCCTAATCAAGAACAACATAAAATATAATACATAACAGTAGAACACTATTATAGAAACAAAATAATAAGAACAATACAATAAGCCAAACTTAAAATATAAACTTAAATGTAAACAATAATAAAAACTTGTAAACCTTTGCGGTCATGTCCGCATATGCGATAAAACAATAAATGACAAAATACAATTATTCTGATTTTAAAATTTAACGTTTAATACCTGTGATGAAGTTATAAGATCGATTTATTTCTATACAATCTTCTTTGTTAACATTGAGCCATCTTCACGTATTTCTTGATTTTACATCATGAAATGACTTGACTCGAGAGATGGTTAAGACTAATCATATATACAGCTGATCATGATTAAAAACTAGGGATGGGATATATCGTAACTCCTTCAATGGATTGTCCTTGGATTAATTGTCGTATAACATTCACGGAATAAAGGAACTGTTTTTGAAACATTTCAAATGGAACTAATATCTACTGATGGTGTTAATTGGTATACATTATCTCCTTAGTTAACACTGCAGATTCGACAAAATTACTGTGAAGGGATTAGATTAGCGTTAGGGTACAATTAATTAAAGCATGTTCAGATTCCTTATCTGGTCGTACTTTAAGAACCACTCAATGGTTTGGCAGTAAAGTTCTTTCAATACTGTTTAAAAATTCTATAGGTTATCTAAGTTATTCAATCAAATCTTTTGAAACGACTGAAGTTCATATGTAGCTTAGAGAGCATTCAAGGTTTATGGAAGCACAATGTACAATTTTAGGAACTAATTTCTTGCTCTATCTGTGATTTCTTCATTTTGTCAGAATTGGTTGAGATCAGAACATATCTATTGGCGATACTTAACCTAAAAAACTATTTGGAAGAGTAACTTCATCTGAAAGTGCTTTTGTTCCATTTCCTAGAGGAATGAACAAGTTCACTCTTCTTCATCTGTAATAATAAGTTTTCTTCTTTTTACACACACATATAATATATATTTAGGTACTAATTATTTTCTTTAAACAAACACTATTGAAACTTAAATGTTGTGAAGCTAAAGCCTTCTTCTTCCTTAATCTTTTAAATAAAACGGTCAAACGAGCTGTACTGGCTTTTTAAAACTATTTATGCTAAAGACCGTAGGTACTTGGTGTTATTCCATTTTAAATAAATTAAAACAACAATATTTTAGTATAAACCACAATATTTTAATTGAAACTTGCCGACCATGGTTTCGCTAGTTAAAGCATTGTCAAGGACTTTTACAAGAATGAAACAAAAAGGTTCAGTACAAAATATAACAACACAGTATAACAATAGCTGCTTAAACCTAAACGAGAAAGGTGGAAGAGGGGAGTGGAGAGGAGGGTCAATAACTTGACTTGGTTAATGGTTTTAAAAGTGGGGAATTACTTTAATATAATTGTTCATTTAAAACTAATACATTTTTATTTTTAACTAATCTATTAATTTCTAAATTTTCCAGAAGGTTTAGTTTTTTAGATTTATTAGCTATGTGTAAAATATCAAAATTTATATTAGAATGAAAATCCGAAACATTATGTGTTTTTAAATGATTAGCAAAACTAGTAAGATAGCAAAACATGTTGTTTTAATTTATTTACACATTTATTCTTTTATACATCCTTATATACTAAAATAAAGTAATCTAGTTTCCTTGTTTTTTTTCTTTTCTTTTTTTTTTTTTTTTCTTTTTTTTTCTTTTTTTTTTTTTTTCTCTTTCTTTTAAATTATTACAACAATTATATATGCTCTGTTATAATAATTTACCAAATTAAAAAAAAAAAAAAAAAAAAAAAACTTATTAAAATATTCCCTCTCCCTTGCTTTTTTATGAAATAAAACTGTATGCTGTAGATAATTTTAAAAGAATTTACATTGTCGAAAACTGTTTAATATGATACAATGAATAATTACAATGATTTCATTTTGACTTAAACAGACTCTGTTATTAATAAATATCTCTGCTTCTGTTAATACTTTTCTTAAATCTATTAAACTTATGAGTTTCTTAGTAACACGTATATTCTTTTTATTCACAGTTCTACTTGTTCCGATTGAATGACTTATTTGTTCAATTCATAACAATTAATTCTTTGACTTTTTATTGAAAACTATTATACTTTATCCTATTTAGGTAGAACAGAACATTTTATTTAATAAGCCAAAATCCATTGTTCAGTTCTTGAAAGACATTTTCTCAATAATTAATTAATTAAAAAAATAATGTCTCTTTTTGAGGTCACTTGAGTCCAAAAAAAAAAAAAAAAAAAAAAAAAATTCAAATGATGTCTACTCATAAAGATTTTGATCTTATAAAATCTACCCCAAATTTAATTTTTAAAAATATATACATTTATTATATTCTACTATTTATCTATTATTATTTTTGATGAATAGTATAACTTAGTTTACACACAAGATCTGACTAATATTAAAGTAAAATTATGGCTACTATATGTTATTAATGTTGATTTTTCTTTTTTTTAAGCTGTACAGAATGAGCTTTTGTGGAGCATTGTCTAAACAATCTCAACAAATTTTTTATACTAATAACACCAAACTAAAATTTTTATAACACATCAAAAATTCTAACTAAGCCACTTTTTAAATACATACCGGTACACATTATTATTTTTAATTTTAAAACACACTTAAACTGTCCTAAATACTAATTAATGAACATTAGAAAAAACACCAAAGCAATTATTTAAAAAAATCAATCGCTAAATAACGTAATTTAAAGTCCTAACGCTTAAGCACATTTGAAATACAATTCTTTGACTTTTTATTGAACTATTATACTTTATCCCATTTAAGTAGAATAGAATAATATTTTAATTAATTAGCCAAAATCCATTGTTCAGTTCTTGAAGGACACTTTCTCAATAATTATTTAATTTAAAAAGTAATGTCTCGTTATTCTTTTTGAGGTCACTTGAGTCCACACAAAAATTTTTTAATAATGCATGATTGTCACTCATGAAGATTTTGATCTTATAAAATCTACGCCAAATTTTAATTCATAAAATTATTATTTATTATTTTCTATTGTTTATCTATTATTATTTTTATGAATAGTAAAACCTAGTTTACACACTACATCTGACTAACTTGATGTCATAATGACAAGTAATACTATGCACTATAGCTCACTCCGGCTTTAAATCCGGACTTCATCCGTTTGAATCGCACTGGGGACAAAAGTTAAGGCTGTAACATCAGACAAAACATCATGGAAGAGTGACATCACAGGTAGATGTGCCCTCATAGGCTGGGGGAGGAGTGTGATGTCAGGTTGGGGAGAGGTGTGATGGTGTAGGATGGGGGTGGAGAGGGGGTGTGCCGGCATATGGAGGTGGGGTGGTGGTATGACTCAATGGTCTTCAAATATCCCCATCTTAACTACTAACATATATATATATATATATATATATATATACAGTAGTAGTTAAGTATATATATTATACAGTGGGAGGAAAATATCAACAATTACTCCAACATGTAGTGACCAATTCATAGAGTCAAGTGTCAGAGTTTTTATGAGAGTGATGCCAATCCAATAATTAATTTACATTGCACTAACTTTTTCACACATGTTTACACAAAAAATTATATCTGATTGGTTTGTTTTTCATTTTATATAAGGGTGTAAGAGAAAGCTATAAGCAATGCCACTGAGCATTTAGATTCTTCATACTAAACTCACAATCATTTTCATGTTAAATCATCCGTTCCTTAAAGGATAATGAACTGGGCAATGGAAACTGTTAGGTCCGACTGATATTTTTAGTTGTGTAGGGCAACAATACTAGGTAGCATTGATATCTATAAATCTCATTGAACTTGTTTAAAATACACATAATAACTTACAAAAAATTATTCACTCTTTCATTTGGGCCTAACGTAAGCTACTGGATTTATAAATGAGGAACTAAAGCAGTGCAGTAGGTACTATTTGTAGTATGATTATTTAATGTCCTCATAACATACACATTAACTACAAGGACATAACATTAAAGCTTTACAGACCATAACTTGTCATTTTATTACTGTTATTTTCACCAAAATTTTATGAGCACTTGACAATACCAGAATAACAGTTTGTACAGCTGATTCAGTTTATATAGGAAAATTCAATTATACCGATGTATTTATATCTGATCGATAACAAATGATAATTGTTTCATTACACTAATGTTGAAAAAATGAAACATGTGATTACATAATGAGTCCACTAAATTATTTAAAAATAAATCGTTTTATTTAAGGTGAGATTATTCTAATAATTGTAGAATAATAATTAGTAATCCACTTTACTTGATTAACATATTTTTATCGCACTCAAAATTAGTTCTGTGTTCTGTGTACATGTTGGTCTGTTTCATGGGTTCGATTCCCAGTCTAGGTGGTATATTTTTCACTTGACATATTATTTAATTATAATACTAGCTGGTATAAAAAACGTATAAGCATAAAATAAAAAATAAAAATCAATAAATAATCACATACATAGAGGCTGCAAGTCGAGTAGATATTAATTTTAATATCGTTTGTAGTTTGTAAGGAGTAATTAATATGATTGGTTGAAAATTGCAGCAAAAGGAAAGTCAAGTATGAAGTGTACACCCTATACTGGGAAGCAACTAGAGGATAGCTCAGTTGGTAGATTATTGGCCTGAGATTATTGGTATTAAAGGTCCTGAGTTTGATTCCCAGTCTAGGTCTATATTTTTCACTTGAAATATTATTAAATTATAAATACTAGCTGGTATGAAAAACGTATAAGCATTAAAATTTAAAAAATTAAATCAATACACAATATACAACACTAAGAGCTGATTAAGAAAATGTAAAAATAATTACTTCCCTTTTGAGCCTTTTGAACTACTTTGTTAAACTGATTAACATACTTTCATTTTTCGTTAATAGTAGTTCCGTTTACTTGTTGGTCGCTACAGCTATTTCGCCTTCACTCAAGGCATCATCAGGTGCAAAACATGTTTACTTAACACATACACTAAACACATGTATATTGACAATTACACATTTAAAATAGCATACTAATTTCATATTATCATATTTTTTATTTTAAAAGATTCTCTTTATTGTGCCACATCCATTCATCTCCAATGTTACAAAGCAACTGCATTCATAAGTTGCCAAGTAACATAAAAGTGAAAATAGGTTACTACAGTAGCAATTTGTTTAATAAACAAGACAACAAAAACTAATTAGTAATTTAGTATATGAGTAATACGAAATATTAAATTTGTAATCGTTAATATATAAGTGTTAGTGTATGTGTAAAGTGAACGTGTTTTTTATTCCATGTGTACTGCGCCTGATGTTGCTTTTACTGAAGACAAAAGTCTCTTCATCAGTTTACTTATTTACTTGTAGAGACCAACAAGTAAATAGACCTACTTTTGACGACAAATAAAGGTATATTAAATAATTTAACACAGTAGTTCAAAAGACTAAAAACGGTAGTGACTCTTTGTAAATAAAAAAAAAAAGTAATTGGCTCTTATATTTTTTACTTTAGAGACAATCTTCCACACCTCACACACTCATTAATATCTCATTTAAAAAAAATTGCCTCAGCAGTAAATGGGTTCTAGTTATTTTAGACACATCAAATGCAAATTTTTATTTTCCTGATTTTTTTCAAACTAAGAATTGTTAACAGATGTTGTAATTATTTAATATAAAGGTTTTTTTTTTGAATTTACTGATTAATTTGATTCTACAATCTTAAATTGACACTTTTTCATCTTAGGTTATTTATTTAAAGAAAAATGCACAGCTTTTTATGAGCGCCAGGTAGTAGCGTTAACTTACCAATTTTGAAAAAGAAGTTAATTGTTAAGTATATCTCAGGGTCGCAAATCCTTTTGAAAGTGTACTCACAGTGGTTCTTGTTGAAATAAAGAAATCTTATTTGTGCTGAAACTTAACATAGTTTATTTAAATCAAAGATTAGTACATTTACATAAATTTTTATCAGTTATCTATAATTAATTTTAATATTCATAGTCTTAGCTTAGGGCAACTTAACGTTTTCTTAACATAGTAACACGTTTTGTCTATTTTCACTACACAATTTTTATTCAAATATTCATATAACTTATAATTAACATTTTTTACATCACATCAGTATTTTGGAAATCTATATTTAAATTTTATATTCCCTTATCTTAACATGTACTTTGAGTCATTCTTTTGACTTCTAAAACCCACTCCCTCATTCAATTTTAACGTTTCCTGGTTTACTTTAAATATTCAAATCTCAATATAACCAATTTTTTGGTTATTTAAGTTAAAATTGCCATTTTTGGTATTACAATGTGACTAGTGCATTTGGCGGGGGCGGGGGGATTCTATGATACTTAGGTAGTGTTCATAACCACAAGAATAAAACAGCAAAAATGTTGTTAAAGTGAAACATTTTCATCAAATAGATATCAGTTCTAGTGAACACCATACTTTTAATTTTAGACACTCAAATTACTTGAACTTATAGTAGTTGTTTTTTTTCTGTTTATATATAAATATCATTAGGTTACATTGCCAATTTAAATTTATGTTTTCTACAAATGATAATTTTAATGTTTATGAACAAATTTCCATTTTATATGCAGGCGGCTGCATGGAACAATTGTGTCCTGATCTTGGGCATCCTTAAATTTTACTGTATTAGGACTAGGTATGAGAATAAGCTAATTTTCTATTAATAGTATACAATTACTAATAATATAAAACAACCTAGTAGTTAATTTTTTTGTTTAACAAAAAAGGTGTAGGAGTACTTGTAACTCTTTTCCATAATTTTTTAAACGTTTTTTTCAGGTGATGAATCTAAATATTAAAATAAAATTAAATCCTTTAGTGCAATCAGTAGTTATGTTTGGAATTAATCAAATACTGTAGTATAAATATAACTTCAGTTTTATAAATATGTTTGGCCTTGTGTAAGACATGTTAACCAAGTGTTTTTATATTAATTTTGATGAAAATATTACGACTAGAGTAGATAATGGCAACGAATCTCTGACATTCTAACAAAATTGTAAATATATAAAATATGTAATATATATATATATATATATAGATTTCCACCAAATATTGGACCATTTATTTGAATGCTTGTAGTTGGTTTATGTTCATGTATAAATGAACGGACTCTCAAAATTTGATGTAATATTTGGGTTAGTATACATTTTGTGATCCTGACCCCTTGTTGCACAGATCTGTTTTTTGTAATATCAATTTTCTTTAAAAGGATAATTACCTAAATCATGGTAGGTAATTCATATCAAATAAACTTCTTTCCTAACTTTTTTTAAAGAAAATTATATTTTAATTGACAATGAATTGATACAAAAATTGATTTGATTTTGTTAAGAAAATCTGACAGACCTAATTATTACTGTAGGTATTGTTTTGAAGAAAAATATGTATCTCGACATTGGTTTAATGATTTTCAAGATATTGATAGGTGTGTAGACTGAAGAGTTAATTTCATGACAGTCTACAGTACTGTCAATAGTGTTTGTGTGCATGTAGCAACTGAGGATGACTTAATCTTGAAACGTTGTCTTGTATTTGTATTGCACAAATACAGTAGTTTTTGTTCATTTAGTGATTCAATTTTCCACAAGTGTAGCTCATTAGAGTTGATAATTTCATGAATTTAAATGTTAAAAATGCAATAAATAAGTTGGGCAAATTATTTTTTTAGGAGCCGTAGCTTCTATGATGCTTAATGTAATCAAATACACAGTACATTTCAAATATTTGAAAATTTAAAAAAAACTTGTCTTTACACTGGTGAACTTCGAATAAACAGTGGTTTGTTTATTTTTATTTATTCATTTATAAATTACATTAAAGTGAACTTAAATTGGTTTATTTAGTTTTTGTAATTAAAACCCTATGCTTATTAAAATTACACAAAATATACAACAATATAAACAATAAGTATCCTACATTCACAATAAATTATGAGACAAGCAACAAAAGGAAAATCTTTACAGTCTTTACAATTAATATTCTTTTGTAAATTTTAAAATTACAGAGATCCCAACACAGAGTAAAATATATCCATGCAACTTAATCTTAAATTCAATATATTTTAATCGCTGTTTTATTAAAGCTGGTAGTCTGATGAAAAACTTTACAAATATTTGATGTCATTTTAAGATATTTTTAGTAGCTATTGAGATTCTAGTGTAAGGGAGCTTAATCTCTTGACTTTGTGTAGTGGTTATAAATTTCTCTGTTATACACAGAAATATATTTTTTCGAAGAATCAGTAAAATGGTTTTTAACAAATAAATTTATATAAATTACGGATTATACTTTTGTGAAAGACCTGCCTAGATGAGTCTGTCGATTTAGTTTTAAATAGCCCTTAATCCTTTTTTTTTAAGGTTAAACTCTGATGATTAGTCCCCATATACATATTGATGTATCCCAACTTCTATTATTCTGTACCGTAGTTGGACTAGATATCCGAATAATATATCAATAACACACATATATTATTTTACGTAAACTAATTTTACGTAATATATATTTAGTATGAAGAAGTTGGTACTACTTTCCATATAAATAATCTATATGTGGATTATCAAGTGAGACAACCCACATGTTCTTATTACAGTGAATACAGGTATGGGAATCTCTAGCTGGATTTACACAATTTTTCATGTAGTTTTAGATTAGATCCCTCTCTTTCATCTTTTATATCAAGTCTCTCTTAAACCCACTCTTGCTTTTTTCTGTCCCTGACACTATTGTAGTATTCGAGGGTTAAGGGTTGTTTTATGTTCTTTTCTTCCCTTTTTTATAAGACAATGAAAGGTTTTCCGCATTTAAAACAACAAGGAAAAAACCCAACTGAGACATTGATTAATCACAAAACTCAAGAACTTAGTTATTTCTTATTGAAACTATAATAACATTGTGCATATCAATCAGAAAATTACTACTGCATAGTTCTATTGAATTTAAGATGCATTTTTCCAATATGCCACTTATGTAACAAAAGTGTGTTTGAATATATATTACATGCATATATGGGGAGGCAAAAACTCATTCAAAACAAAAGTGTTTACCCATATTCCAGTTTAACATGCACAACTGACAATTCGTCAATAGAATATCTACTTTAGATGCAATATACATATGTTATGAAGGCATTAAACGCTTTAACTTTATGTCATCACAGTTTAATTTCATTGTGTAGTTAATATTCCCATATAAACAATACTAAAGGGACGTTTATTTATTCCAGGTTGTAAAGTCCATGCGTCTACCACAGTACTAGTTCTACATACATCATTTGAATCGGGATCGTTATTTTAGAATACGCTCAACACTGATATTAAATCCATAAACTATAAATATAGATGCAAATCATATGCTTTATTACAATGATACTATTTTCTAACTACTTAGAACTGAAAGTTTTGTGAAGGGTGATGATTTGGATGCAACAAGCCGATTTGTGAACCCCTAAGAACAAAGTTACACAGTTTTCTAAATAATTTTACCTATTTGTCTGTTCATGATAGTATAGTTTTGTCAGCTAGTATATTAGAAATTATGGTCCGACTGAGTACACATTTTTGAGATTGATACGTTGTGATATGACATAAAAAGATTTTGGTCCAAAACATAAGAGTTGGGTGTTAAAATTCTGGTTGGGAGAAAATGTTTACAACTAATAAAAAAATTAATGATTATTTAAAAAATGAGTAGTCCGAATGATTTAAAGCAACATTTTAAAGTCGTACCTTTATGCGGAATGACTGGAATCTCCTCTTTTAAATTTTGGCGTGAAAATAAAAGTAGGTACTATATTATTGAAAATTGTATAGTTTATAGTTTTGATTATAATCCAAGCTCTGATGCAAAATATTAAACCAGCTAAAAGCTGGTACGAGTGACTAAGAGTAACTCAGAGTAACTTACCATGACTTACTGAAAATTGGGAAATAACCCATCTTTCGATTTTAATTACGAAAATTCAATGTCACTTTCATTATATTCTTTCACCCCCCTTCTTTCTTACCAGTTTTATTATTCCAAATTTGTTACACTAAATTCACCCACTTAGATCCTTTGTTACATTTTGGCCTTATAGTTGAGTGATCGTTACCTTCAAACATTGAATCGGTTAACCACAATATATTTACATAGTTTAAATAATCATCAGTGTTGTACAATGTTAGTACAAAATATACGTAATTTTATGTTGCAGACTCTAGCTATTTATACATTGAAAAAATAATTTTCAATTAAATAGATACCGGTACATATTCAAAAAGAGAAGCAGAGTTAAGTTTTCATCCTGATTTCTTTTCTAGATAAAAATTGTAAGAGGTGTTGTTTATTCAATTTTCAATAAGTTACTTTTAGTCACTCGTGCCAGCTTTCATCTGGTTTAATAATTTGTGTCAGTGCATGGATTCATTTGTGTTAAAGACTAATTATGAATTCGGTGTTATTTTTCTTTGATTTATACTTTCACCTAAAGTAAAACAAAGGTCAGGTAAGACCTCACAAAAATTTTAACACCTTTGCCAGAGTCCATGTTGTCATTTTTTTAAAGTAATGTATTGAAATTGCACTACTCCTTCGCTAGGGTTATCTGTCTGCAATGAATTCCGTAGTTTCTTGATAAATACAGGCCATCTTATCATGTGAGCTATCAGCTGTTTGGTATATCTTAATATCATAGTGTGCTGGACTGTGCTAAACTCTCTCCATGAATTAGACGATAGGCTATTGTGTTATTTTACAGAAACGTTTTATTGAATTCAGCTAACCTAATTAATTTTATTGAATGTTTCTTTGACTAACCTGATTATTTATTTTGCGAGAGGTTTTGTTTTAAATAAATGGATTAAGGAATGTAATATTAATTTAATGTGATTAATTTAGAAAGTGAAATTATGTCGAATGTTACAAAGTATTAATTCTATAAACTTGAACCATAACTATTTAACAATTAATTCTTACTCTGTAAAATGGTGTTTTGTACTGTGTTATTTTTTGTTACAGATTGTTGGGTCATAATCCACTACAGTTAGTGCCCAGTGAAATGTTTGAATCTCTTCATAACCTGTCCTCATTGTGAGTCAAATTTAACTATATTTTTTTAAAAGAATGTTGTAAACTTTGGCTACAGGGTAGCATGTGGCTGACTATCACATTTTAACACCAAAAATTTACTTACTAGAAATGAAAGGAAATCATTAAATACACCAATAAAAACCATTTACACTATGCCATTTATTTACTCAGAACATGAATATATTTTTTTAACATATTGTCTTTAAGATAGCCCCCATTAAAGTCAATGCATTGTCGGAGATGTTTTTCAAAATTATTGAACACTTGGTGGAGTAAAGTTTCATCAATTGCAGAGATTTTTCAACTGTAGGCTTTCAACTGTAGACCCCTTCTATCATTACGCTAAATAGTTGTGCATACGTAAATAATATAATTGTATTCAATTGTAACATTTAATGTTCTAAATAAATGACATAGAGCTGAGAGAGACTGAACTACCCAAATGGGTACAGAGTGTGGGCATGGGCATGCAACCCCAGGTGACCTATAAATATGAGCAGCATCAGCTTCAAAATCATTCTGCATAACAGTCACCTACAACACTCCTCGCTCTCTCTCTCTCTCACTGCTCTTGTTACCTAAATTCACTTGTTTTCTATATTGTTCCTTACTCTCAAATAAATAATAAGCTCAAATAAATGTTTACATGAAATTTGGGTAGAAGTAGAATACATCGGACATAAAAATAAATAAAACATTTTGCAAAATTCATTCAATACAAAACTTACTTTGAAAATGAAAAATAGTACATTTTGCGCACTGGTCACTCATTTTAAACTGTAAAGGTTAACGGAAAGTGCCAAGCACATATACACATAGGTATGTATAGACTAGGGAAATGATGTCATTGAAGTACTGTAATTACAAATTAAATGGTAAGTTCCTTGTTAGAGATAGAGAGTATATGATAATTATTCCCCTCTTCCTAAGAATATTTTTGAATATGCACAAAGACAAATTTTATATTGAACTTATTGTAGGATAAATTGAGATATTGATAAATGGTATATGACGCTAGAACCGCCAATTTATAAATACTTGTATTCTATGCTTAAGATAGAAAAATTATATACCCTAAATATTTTTTATTACAATATTCACATTTTATTTTACTAATAAATAATTCATTCATATTGAGCCTGAGTAACAAATATTGTATAAGAATATTTGATAGCATTCATGTAATACCATTATTTACATAACCTAATCTGAAAACTCAATACAAGTCTTGTTTTTTTTTTCAGAGACTTGCAAGACATTGAAATTGAACAAATAGACATCAAGACTTTCCAGACTCTTAAAAAATTAGATTTCGTGTAAGTTAAAAAAATCTTATTGAATTTTCTTTCAAGTTTTCATTTATAAAACAGTTATAGTTGATATTTAATCAAGTGTTTCCTTACCCACAGAAAAAGGGGGGAAACAATTTTTATGATTTATTATTTGGAATAATGGTCAAGCACAAATATAAAAATATAAATTAACTAATTGTTTTTTGTATTTGTTAAAAAATGTTGTTTTATTACAATGTTCGAGAAATTGCACAAAATTTCTTTTGGACGCAAAAAAGAAGAGCATTGGCATAGCATTTTTTTACTCCGTTCAAAATGGTTTCTTTGCGGTTCCGATACTTAATGAAATTACACAATGTATCATACTATATTATCATATCTTATAGTAAATTGCATAAAAGTCACAGATTATACATATGAAATTTAAAAAAATAAAAAATTTTTAGATGCTCATTGTTCGGTAATTTTTTGAGTGTTAATGTATGAATTTATTACTTACTAGTTTGAGTACCGGAGGACCAGAATCATTGAGTTTACCTTCCTTGAGGTTGTCGTTATATTGTGACAACGAATGGTTCCACTTGATGTGTAGTAACTGGCCAGTACTTCTTCTTGCAATCACTTCACACAGACCGCACTTGACACTTTACAAGTTATAAAATGTTTTAAAAGAGAAATATAAAAGTATTTGAGGTAAAAAGTAAATTAATATGAGGTAGTCGGAACTTAAGTCCACGTGAAAAGGCTGAGGGAGCAGACAATGCATCTGACTCCAAGCAGAGATATAAAGAGAATGACCAAAATGTGTCTTGGTACAAAGTGAAAGTTGCTGTGGCATTTAACCCAATTTAGAATTTGAGAATTGTCGATTTATCTAAACACTATTACGTAACACTCATCTTTAGAATGTCTTGTTTCATTTGGGAGAGTAATGGTAGCATTTTGCGGAGATATTCTACATAATACCAGTTTTTTTTTTTATCCAGAAGATCACAAGTTTAAAATTCTTTAAGTTTATCAATGTGAGTTTTGTCCAAACCGTTTATTCAACAAGTTATGTCCAATATTAAAATGAAAATTTTACCGGTTTTATAAGATATTTTAAGAGTGGAATGGTTTTAAATTTCATTAAACTAATATAGTAGGCCTACATATTAAAAAAAAGTATTCAGGTTAAATTTATTAGTGTATTTATTAGTGTACAGGTTTTTTGCATTTGCAAAAACTTGCATCTATGTGTCAAAACACATTTTTTAATGTTTGTTCCTCAATTTACGCCTTCTGGCAACTTTTTATTTTCTTGATCTTTAAGTGGCCATCATGATATGAATAATAACTGAATTTGGAGATCTTCTGTATTTTTTTCCCTGAATTCTTAACTAATTTTTAACTGAGCTTTGATTTTTAGTTTAATAATTTTTTGTTGTTGTAGAATTATGATGTTCCAATTCTTTGTTAAATATATTTTGGATTTTATATGACTTTGTTAATATTATTAAAGTCGGATTTTCACAAAGGAGAAAGTTTTCGAATGGAATTATTTATTAATTTTGTGATTTAAAATTTTTTGAGACGGTGGAACTGTATGGGTTCATTTAAGAGCTTTTTACTAGTATTTATTGGCTTTTTTCCTATAACATGTGGATTTAACCACTATTTATACCTATTTCAATAATATCTAATGTTAGCTAGACTCATGAATAGTAGCTTAATTCTCAGAAAAATATTTCCCCAACGGCTTTTGAATATTTAATTTTAGTGATACTAGAGGACAATATTCAGGATGAAACACACCTATTAGTGCTAACTTGTTGCTCTTTCCCTTATGCACCTTTTACAAAACTATGATTATGTTTTTCAAATGAGTTTTTTCAACAATATGCATATCAATTAATTATTATTCTACACAACTCATTGTAGTGAAGATTATTAACTTCAGTAACTGTTGCTGTCATTCTTATCAGTGTCCTCAGTTTGTTGTGTTGAAACCATTTTTGTTGCATTTAGACTTAAAATTGATTTAAAAAATGAATTTGGTGAAGATACAGCCAATAAAGAAGGACAGATAGGTAGAAAGTACATTTTTTACCTACAGTATTTGAAAAACTTAAGATATATGAAACCAAATTTTATAATTACATTAGAATTTCATTGTTCTTTAACTAAGCGGATGTGAAATTTAAGATTTTAGTAATAATTAATAAAGAGTTGCATCAAGAACGTGTGTTTTTACCAACAGAAAAGTTAACAAAAACAGTTAATATAAAATGATGCAAAGTGTCTTTTGTTTCTAAACTAGAGATAAATTACATACTGAATTTTTAATAGGAATATGTTAATAAGTTACCAAATGATTTGAAATATATTGTCCTTTTTAAAATGTAGTGATGTTTGATTTGTTGAAGCCCTTTGTTTCTCATACTGTAAATTTTCAAGAATGAATATAAATTAAATGCATTACAGTACAAGTAACTTATTGCGTCCCATTTAATACAAAACCAAGGTGAACAGCAGGGTCATTGATTCACACATGAATCATAGTTTTAAACGTAAGATGTAAGATGTTTTAAACATAAAGCCTAATTACTGTATAATCATTATTAGTTCACCTACTGAAACAATTGTGTCTTTATACAGTATTATACAAGGCAACTAAACATTCAATTATGAGTTTATAACATGTATAAAACTAACTACCTAACAATATTTCCTACGACTGGTGTCACATCTTGTTTCATAACCTCCAGCGTTTTCTGTCGAAACTATCTTTCTCTATTAAGCCTCTGGCTGTCTAAGCTGTGTCAACACTCCTCTCACAATAATGTATTGATCTTCTGCATTTTCTTCTTTTGACTGGGAGTCACCTCTCATCCAGTATTCTTTGCAGGCATCCAAACTAATTTAACCTTCGAGTTTCAATTACCCCAATTATTTCAACGTCAATTTCTATTTCATTTTGAATATTCACTCTAACTCTATCCAGTCTAGTGTGTTGGCTGCATTACCTCCAATAGTTCATTTCCAAAGCGTTGACTTTTGACCCATATATTTTGTTAATTTCCTACAACTCTGCACTACATAATACAATACTTTTCACAATCCCCTTATATATGCTTCGCCTATTTTTTTTTATAACTTGTGACCCTACAGTAAACCATTTAGTTGTCTAGTGACCATTCTAGCTGACTCAATCTGGTATCAATTTCATTCTTACTTCCACAATTTGAAAATATTACATCAAGATATTTAAATATCTTAGCCCTTTAATTTCGTAGTTTTGATTTAGAAGAATTCAGCATCACCGCCGGCTACTAAATACTCAGTTGTTGAAGTAATTATAAGCAGGCCATATATATTATACTCCTTGCCAAGCTTCTACAACTTATAATCCTCAGCAACGATTGCCTGATCATCTGCAACATGAAGTGTGTAAAGTAACTTATCTCTAACATACACTCCACTACCACACTTCTCCACCATTTAGTAAGACCTTTATTGAGGTATATTTCAAATAATGTTGGAGTTATGCAACATCCTTGTTTTCATTCCATACTGATCTAAAACTCATTAGTCAGCTTTCTCCCAACCTTAATTCTATCTGTATTTTTTTTTTTTAATACAATTGTTTTACTGCATTTATTTTAGAGTTAATTCATTGATTCTTCATAGCAGTTGATAGCTTTGTGAGTTTCCAAATTGTTAACCAATCTCTTGTCCATCGCCTGCTCTAAAACAATTTTATTCTTCAACATGCTTTATCTCTCTTTAAATTTTATTTTTAATGACTTTTTCATAAACTCTAGATACTGAGTTTAGAATGTTGTGGATATGTTTAGATACGGAGTTAGACCATTCAGGTGGAAGCTCATGTTGCAGTTTTATCTAACTTTTTAAGTGATTAACACTAACAGTCTCTTTCTAATCATCATGATGATGATTGTGATTTTCCCGAGTCTCACATTCTGTTCACAGTCTCCAACCCTAACTGAGTTGAGGCATACATCTGGTTGGACCCCTCGAAACTTGCTCTACGACAGAGGAAATGGATATGTTGGAAGTCCTTAAAAAAATACATAAAAATTAAATTACTGAAAAACGTTTAATATTTATAAATTTTTTGTATAAAAGGTTAAATTGGTATGTTAGGAATAAGTTATTGTTACAAAAGCGAAAAATTTATCTGCCAGGGTAAATTAAACTTTTTTCTTGTTGTTTAAACTTTTCGGTCATTATCGCCTTATTAAAAAGGAAGAAAAGACCATAAAATAAAGACTCCTATTCCTTGAATACTTTAATAGTGCCAGGGTCAGAAGAGAACAAGAAATAGTTATGAGAGACCAGATATGAAAGATGAAAGCAGAGATCTAACCCAAGACTAATGAAAAAAGGTATAGATTCAACTAGTGCCTTCTGGGATTTGAAGCTTGAAATGAATCCTTCTTTAGGTTATTGATTTAGCTTTAGTTCCTTACATGGTCCTAGGCTTCTAGGCGATGTTGGTGTTATTCTCTTTTATCCTTGAGGTAATACTTGATAACATGAGTTGATTTTTACTCTGGAAACGTTGAGTATTAGTTTTTATATAGGGGTATACAAATGATGGCAAATGTTCGAATAAACCATATTAATAGTATAAAAATGCACTGTTATTGTTGTAAACCGAATATATTTGTTGTGTAAAGAAGTATATATCTGATGAAAATTTGATTGTCAATAACAATTTTAACAAAGAAATTAAATTATTTTTATTGTAAACAATTTCTATAAGTATAAATAATTTTATCAGTTAGTTCATATCTATGTGTAGTATATCTATCTATAAGACATGAATTAAAAAGTATTTTTAAATTTTTGTAAATTTAATTTTATAACTGTTGTTATAATACATGAAAAAAGTTTCCCCGCAGGTATTTCAAGTGGTATTACTACTGCACTTTTGCTTCTGCAGTACCCAAGTGTAAGCCCAACACTGATGGTAAGTTAAATGCACACTGTTTAGAACATTTGTACAGTAGAGCGCCCATTATCCATATTGATTTTAACCATAGCTGATCTGGAAAATAAAAAATAAAAAAAGAACTTTTGATATACAAAATAAGAAATTTTCAGAAAAAAATTCCAACATTGTCTTTTCATTTCTGACCGCCAGGTTACAAAGGCATTTCAAAGCCAAAGCTTTATTGTGTCATACTTATCTTGTGTCTCATATCACTTTAGAGCTGTTTCAAAATAATTAATCATCATTATGAGTTGGCAAAATATCTTCATATTCATCTTCACTTCCTTCTTCATGACTAAGAACTTCATTGACAGTTGAAAAAATACTAATAAGTAGGGACATGAGTTTTGTAATATTTTATTGATTTAAGTTGGGCGCCATTTTGTAATGCTTTAATTACAAAAAATTAAAAAAATCAAAATTTATAACTCTAAGAGTAAGTACTAATATCTCGTAGGTCATGAATTCTTTGGAAAAAAGTGTACTTAATAGAATACTGGATAAAAACACAGAAGTCTTTTTTATTCTGAAATGTACATTATTTTATTTAAAGAACTTATTGTAGCAAGGGAACATATATGAAACAAAAATACTTGTAAAGAATTATTACATATAAAACATCCTATATATTTTTTTATTTAAAAAATCATTTTTAAAAGAATTTTTTTTGTTAAGTTAAGTTATGGTTGCAACCTAGTTATTTGAATTAAATTATAATAATACTGTATATGAAAAATTAATATTCTTTTCAACTTTATAAAAATATCATTTATTTATGAATTCATATTCAAAAATTGTTAAACTAATAACTTTTATCAAGAATTTTTTTTATGTTTAAAGATTTAAATATTACATTTAAAATAACATATCATATCTTCTAAAAAGAGACATCAGACAAAAATATAAATACAAAATTGAAAATTCAACAAAATTAAAAGTTGTTAATCAGTTATTTTTTTATTTTACATAAATAATAGTTTATGCGTGTTATACCAGACATACATGGTTGTTTGAAATTAACTTTTTATTAAAAAACACAGCTTTTCCTCGTTGCAGACACATGGCTTCATTTCACCACAATCACTTCTATTGTTTTTCAAAGTTAATCTTTCTAGTTCTCGTTTTATCTTATGAGAACACATCAATTGTTCACATTAATTTTAGTTCAAATTAAAATGTTCCAATTACTTTATCTTACATTAAAAGCCAAAAACTTT
Organism: Aphrophora alni; assembly: GCA_963513935.1. Taxonomy (NCBI): domain Eukaryota; kingdom Metazoa; phylum Arthropoda; class Insecta; order Hemiptera; family Aphrophoridae; genus Aphrophora; species Aphrophora alni. The sequence goes on along the minus strand of OY740769.1, from coordinate 129,900,924 downwards.
GTCTTTTTATATGTGTTTTCCGGGTTACGTCATACACTTTGCCAACTACACAATATTATCAAATAGATTACTTTTCACTTCTGAAAGTTCGTTATTTAATTCAAATGTAACTGAATCATAATAGTTCATACACCAATATCTGTTAAACAACCCATAGTTATTTAAGAAAACACTTTCTTTTTGTACTTCCATTTCTTTGGAAAGATCATGTCCATCAGAATAGCGTGCTCCTGCCTTGAAGGTTCTATCTAGACTGAATAATTTTCCACTTGGCGGTTATTCCCAAGCTTTTAGGTTTTGTGTACAAAACGTTTACACTGCACTAATTTAATTATAAAGTTTATAACTATTTCAATTATTAAAATACATACAATAAATTTCTCTGATCATTTAGTATCATTTATTTTATTTACTTATTTAATCTTTTATTGATTTTATTCAAAAAAACAAAATACATTTCCTGCTTGATTCATCAAGTCTAGAGGTACACCCCATTCTATCTAAGATCAATATATATCCCATTCTGTTTAAGATCAAAGAACTAAAAATGTTCACTATTACACAGTGTCTATAATAATAGTCATAATTTGGTATCCAGGATCACCAACTTCAGTATTTAGTCCCTTGCACACTTCTTCCAATATATAGTATAAATATTGCCTTGATATTGTTAATGTGATATTTTTACTGTTTTATGTATATACCTGACAAGATCGATACACTGTAACAAGTGTCTCCAGATTAATAAAGAAATCAAATCAAATTAATATCAATTTACAATTAATTTTTAAAATTTCCTTTTGATATTTTTTTATTCATTCAAACCTTTTGCTGGCTTGTACAGGGAAGTCGATTAAATGTCTAATTACCCTTAGGTTTTTCGAATTTGCCTACCATAAACACAGTAACCTATGATTTCTAGTTGTATGACCAACCACCATTAGTAAATATAGTAATTAGAAAATTAGTTTTTATTCTTCGCCCCAGGCAGGACAATGTACAGAAAGCAGATAATCATCACTAAATAACTCAAAAAGTTAAGCACTGACTTGCAAACAAGAAGGCCAACACAGAGGAAAGGAAATGATAAAAGCCTAAACTGACCGATTAACAAAGTCAATCAATAATGAAAAGAGTGGCAAGGTTTAAATGCTGCTTGAGGTCGATGATGACCAGTCACCATTAACAGAGATAGCCTCTCCTTGAGAGATTTCAGAGTTTGACTTTGTGGTTTTACTCCATAATTGGCTTGTAGGGTGAGCAAACCAAATGTTTATTCCAATCTGGGTGTTTTGAATATAAATCATAGATTAATTTTTGCCTTTCGAAACAATACTTAGCTTGCTTCAAATTATATTGTTTTGGGAACAAATATATAAGTTATATTACCAAGTTGTATTAAGTTAAATATTAAATAGTATTTGTTAAAATATTAGAACATAATGTTGGGGTATGTTAGTAGAGGGTAATTAGTCCAAAAAATTGATAAAAAGTGATGTAACTGGGAACTTGAATTTTGTTTTTGTTTTTTCTTTTTTACATGAAAAATTACCAAATTTGGACTGGAGTTTTGCTGGAAAAGTGTATTTTTGATGCATTTTGAATGCATCGCTACTCTATTTTTTTAAAATATCTCTGGCTCTATGGGTTGTAGAAAACTGAAAACACTTGGAAATGAAGGTAATATCGAAATAGTAGAGTATAGTGGTATTAGGAGTACACCCTAACCTAAAAAAAAAAAAAAAATTGAATTTCTGGATTTTTTTTTTTTTTTACTATAATGCAACAAATGGGGTAAGAATCATCAGATCTTCATGAAAATTGGACAAATTATGTGTCTTTACACTAGAAATCGGTCGTCAAATTTGAAAAAAAATACAGTCACAGTTGGCCATTTTTAATGTTTATTTAAGTATCATTACTTGACCTTTAGAGTTTGGATGATATGGTACTACTGATTTGTGTGAGGAACTGTTTGCTTTAAGGGATTGTTCAAAGGTTTTGTGATCAGCTGACTACTGTTATCAGAAATGATTAGCAGTGTAAGTCTGAAAATAATGAACATAAAGTATGACCTGCAATTAAAAACCATTACCCTTACATTGGTTGAAGAAAATCAACCAAAACTATTTAGCTAAAAGCTTATCTCCTGTAAATACTAGCGTTCTTGCACTTAAGTTAAGCATTCTACTTCTTAACAATAAAAAATGACAAATTGGTTTATGGCTCTCAGGTCTAACACGTAAATACAAAACAATTTTATCAACAAATCAGTTTTGTTTCGGTTACCACTACAAGTTCCTTCTCAGGGCTTCTACAACAAAGAGTTCCCATCCATGTTTCTCTCCACTTCACTGCTCACAGAGACCTCACTTCCCTCATTAGATCTATGATTCTCTCCACTCTACTTCACTATAACAACCTGGACAGGTCACACACACACACAGAACATCTGACTGGTATTGAGGGAGAAGTACCTTGACCCAAGACACTGCTATTTTGTTCTTTAATCTGAAACACTTCAAGCTGCCTTCTAGTAGGAAATACTAATCAGGGTAAGACTCAGTGACCTAGCCTTCGAGTTGCTTCCCGACAGGTAATTTAGATTGGGATAACACTTGGTGATAGACCATCCAACAACACTGTCTGCATGACTTAACCATTTATTCAAAGTGATTATTAGTATATTCCCACATACAAGTAGGCTACAGTAACTCCTTCTTATATCCCTGTATTTTATGACTACATTATTATACATTGTATAAAGAATTCACACAAATTACCTTTAAGCAAAAATAGTCCAATGGCTTGTATAAACTAAGTATGGTCCAAAAATATATGTCCATTTAAGCAGTTTCAACTTTAGTTCTATTTTGATATCAAAACACTTCCCTTCTTTATATAAAGTGGAATGTAAAAACAGTTATCTATGAATTAGTTTACTCAGTTTTGTGTTGTGTTTACATTTAACTTATTAAGATTTGTTTCCAGGTGTCTCTTCCTTTGAACATCTTCTGTCAAGACCTCTACAACGTATTACAGTATGGTTTGTTGGTATATTTACTTGCTTTGCTAATGCCCTCGTAGTTTGGGAGAGATTTACAGCTAAGGATGAAAATAAGGGTCTCAGTTTTGTCATCAGGAACTTGGCAGGTCTGATTTCTTTGTATATTTCTAATATTAAACATATCAGTTATTACTTATATTCTTCATAAAACAGTTTATATAAACAATAATTGATAACTAAATGGTTGCAAGTAATTTTACAACATGACGGTAATAAATATGTCTTAAAAATAATCTTGTCATTGTTAAGATTTTATTATTATTATTCTTGTTATTAATTTTTTTGTTATGATTTTTGTTCGAGTTTGATAGTATAATACACAAGACTCAAGTTGATAATAACTAAGTTGAAGTTTGTAAAATAATTGTTTGAAATATTTTCAAAAAATGATAGTCTTAATTTATAAAAAAGTTGGTTTTTTTCTAAATATTATAAAATTAAGGTTTTATGATAGAAATCTTTTCTGGGACACAGTGTATTTTAATCTTATTTTATAGTTGCAGACATGTTAATGGGAGTATATCTATTAATCATTGCCTATAAAGATGCCAGGTTCAGAGGTATATATAACAGAGAAGCCTACCAATGGATGTCTTCATGGTTGTGTACTAGCATTGGAATTATTGCAATGGTCTCCTCAGAGGTAAAGACAACAAAATATAAAACTGTTACTCAGGAGTTTGCTGTAAAATTCGAATTATTTTAAGTTTATGAAATTTATTCGCCTGAAGACTGACAATATTTAACAGGCAGTAAAGGGATAAATTTAAATAAGTAAGGGCGGGGACATCTATTAGAGAGAAAAGACAAGCCACCACGTTTATTTTAGCACCCAATAAATTGACCAAGAAATAGTATGTGAATTGAAAAACAAAGAAAGAAACTTTAAAATATCATTTTTGTTGTTTAATAATACTGTTTTGAGCCCAAGTTATCACAAAAGTAAATTATCCCTTGGTTACAATATTTATGTCACAATTATTAATAACCACAATATAACAGTTTTTCACAAAAAAACATAACATTCTGAACATAATTGATTTTATTCCTGAAATGAAATAACCACTCTTGGTCATTTGATGTGGTGAAACCCACTAAGTTTGTATTCTGGATGACTAATGTACTCAAAGTAGTATAATGCATTAAATTTGGGTATGATCTTCAATGTGGTAGCTCTTTTACATCTGTGCTCCACATAATCTTTTCACATATCTGCAAAACATATTTATGACCACTAGGATCCTTTGTGAATTCATTCTTGCCCTTTTTTCATCACCATTTCTCAGGGTATTTTTGCTGGACTTGATGATATTTGGAACTATCATCAGAAAACTAACTCAGATATTTATCAGAAGCAATCCATAATTATATTTCTTCAATCATCTATAAAAGATCTCAAATACTGTTTTCTATAGATAACTTGTAATTAATTTAAAAAAATGTAATAATTACAGATAGAGAGATCTTTTTGCTTAAATAACAACTTCTCTATTAATTCTTTAACAAAAAAGAAGACAAAAAGGAGTTTGAATTACATACCTGTGTCTGAGATTACATGAAAGGTTGTGTGGAATGGAAATCTCTCTTACTCATAAAATTGTAAATTACATTTTTAATTTAGTATCATCTTTGACATGATCGTAACAAATAATCATATATAAACACATCACTATTCACAGATGACAAGGTAATTATGGAAAAACAGCGAAGACAAATTGCAAACGTCTGTTTATAAACTACAGAGATTAAGTTCCACATACAATTTGGATAAATCAGTTTCAAAAACTAAAGTCATGTTAGTTATCGGAATTTATCCAATCAGATCCAAAATTATTCTTCAAGGAGTAAACTTGGAGTAAGTATCATGTTTCCAAAATCTAGGCTGTGACGTAACATGTGAAAATGACAAAGACAATAATAATAAGACAGGTAGATATCAGAAGGTTATAAAAGTACTATTATAAAAGCCTTCAAAGGGAAGACATTGCAAGAAACGCAGTTGAAATTTTAGAGTTTATAACAATTTCTGTATTCTTATTGATCTGAATGTTGGGCTCCACGAAGGAGAGATATTAGACTGATAAAACAAAGACTTCTGCAATTAAATTTCAGAGGTCAGTAAAAGGTTGTACAAGAAGTGACAGAGTAAGGAATGAAGACATCAGAGAAGAACTACAAATCCAATCTTTGGCAGAATAGATATGGCATTTTATAGATATGAAGGGATTATATAAGAAGAATGCCAAAAGAGAGAATTCCTATTATAGGCCTTCTGGAAGGAGTTTGGGGAGACTGAGAATCAAATGATGATGCCAGAACAGGCCATATGTATACGGTCAAGATGATGATTTTTTAATAATTTCAAGATATCGACTTGAGTGTTATTCTTTTCACGTATGATGATCTAAAGGTGTCTACAATTTTCTCTTCCACTTCATTTTTAATTTAAGTTCTCTTAATTAAAATGAAAGAATTTGAACTGGATGTCAGGGATTGTATATTATAATGGGTTTGAGTTCAACTTTGGCATCTAACAACAATCTTATTTTATGACAGACAAACCACAAATAAATAATTTTTGTTTGTAGGATATTAATTTATGATTACAAAAAGTGACTTTGTATGATATAGTAAAGTTAATGTAAACAAAGAAGAGATCACAAAAACAAAGTTAATATATTTACATTTAGTTTAGATTTGTTAATTATAAATTAACAACAAAACAAAGTGCTAGAATTAGACTGAATGCAAAGTTTATATTAAGATACAACAGAGTTATGATAGAAAGAGAGAGATGGTCACAGGTAAAAAAAGATGATACATTAATTTAACACACAATGATTGTATGTCTATCTCTAATGTTTGATGCAGAACAAAACATTTTTAGCTTGCAAAGAAACAATTTATTTTGTTTGACAACATGGTAAAACCAAACCATTATTTCAATACAAAAGTGTTGGTCTATAAGATTTATTATTATGATTTTTTAAATTATTTATTTGCATCATTTATGGCATAAAAAGTGCAGTAGTGCTGCAGTATACATTTGACTTGTCATACTATACGAAAATTACTCACAACACACAATACAAAATACTTTACACAATATGCAATACAACAAATACACAATTAAGAAATTTTATAAAATACAAATAAATTAAGACACAGTGAACCTTTATACATGTTATCTCCTATTAATTAATTCCCAGTCACCCAGTGATATGAGCTGAGGTACTCCTTCACTGAGTAAAAAGCATTCCTCAAGAGGTATCCTCTGAGTGATCCACAAAAATTCTTGAAACTGCTTTTTTTTTTTTTTTATACTTCCGGAAGTTTATTAAATGATTTCAAACCAGAGTAATAAACGCCATGTTCTAAAAATTGCAATCTGTGCACAGGATATTGCAACAATTTTTTCCTCATGAGATATTTATGGTTATGTTGTTTTTCTTCGAACATACTCTGATTTGCCTTAAAAACACCGACATTTCTTATATATATATATAAATAGATGAAAAAGTAAAAATTCTATATTTTTTCAAAAAAAGGTCTACACGATTGATTAAAGAAGACTACTCCATATCTCAGTTGAGAACAAACATATGCAGAGTAAACTTATTTTATGGTTTTTACGCTGGTAATTGTAATAATTCAAAAAAGAGATGAAGTTACTATTTAATGTTATTCATTTGTTAATTTGCTCGTCTATAGGGCGCCAGGTTTGCTTTAGCATACCAATTTTGAAAAAAGAATGAATTTAAATATTTAAAAGAAAGAAAAATTATCTGGGGTCGTAAGTTCTTTTCACAGTGTACTTACAGTGATATTTGGTATTTAATGAAAACACTTGTCTCTGAAATGTTAACATAAAGATTTATTAAACTATTAAAGAAACATCCTACAAATTATTATTAACAACAAAAAAATCATATTATAAATACTAGTTATCCTTTTTAATTTCAATAACAAATTATGAATTTATATTTCCTTTATTTCTTTCTTTCAAATTAATTAATTTTATCTTTAAAAATGCTTTTACCAATAAAATTGTTGCAACAGGAATTTACTTTTTATTTAAATTTAAATCATTATAAAGATCTCAGATGGAGATTTACTTCAATTATTAAAATTTTATTATTTTATCTATCAATTTATTTCCTTTTAAAATATTTATGAAACAGATTAAAAAATTTAAACATGTATAGCAAAATATATCAAAACATAATATAAATACTTAGTCCTAATTTAACATATGGTGTTTATACCAGAACACCCATTTGCACTCAAATTGTCCAAAGATATTAATTCCAGATGTCCTGAGACTTGTAGATTACAGCAAGCGTTGTTTCCTGAAAAGTTCATGTTTCGAATATTCACCCAGCACTCTAGGAATGTTATTTTTTGTACGACAATCATAACATTCATCATTAATAAAAGAATGTTCACTTCGATACAAAGTTTTTTGCCACGTGCTAAACGATCCGTTTAAGACACTCATTTACAGTACACAGTCTCTTATTCTTTGAAATCTTATAAATTCGAGTGTTCATTAAGTTTCCTTTTTTTATATTCACCGTCTAATTAAATACTTTATACTAATTTTCTCATAAATATTGTTTGTCACTTAGAATACAGTAAGTCTATTACTTTCAAACACGTTTACATTGTCATTAGAAGCGTCCATTATCACTTCCTATCCATTTTCTGCTAAATTAGTCTCTACTAGACTCTCAAAAAACACAACCATTCTCCACCAAGCTCTGATCTAGACTTTTTTAGAAACAACCTGTCACTCCTAACGCTGGACTCAGACTTTTTAGAAACACATCTAGTCCCTCCAAGCTCTGGACTTAGACTGACGTTACCATGAGGCAAATTCTTACTTCCGAAAGGCGTTCCTTCCGGTTACTGTTCTCACGTTTTACCGCACTGCCGTAAAAATACACATATTTTACATAACAAAACAATTAAACTAAATTATATTAAAATTGAACATGGTTATTTATACTTTTGTCTTGAAAATCCATTTTTCTTTTATAAATGATGTTACTAAATTTAAATTGTTATTTGAATCTCTTATCTCTTTGGCTTAACCGCGTCTTTCAAATGAGTCTATATTAAAATCTGACTTTTCACATTGTCACAAAACCCCACAAGGTTTGTATTTCAATACAGGTATTGGAATACAAAGCTTTTATACATATAAATTTCAAATCGAGAAAAAAAATTAATGGATGTTCAAGACATTTCATTTCAGAAGTTAAGGACCTCTTGAAAGAAAAAGAAATACCCCTTGTGTATTTATTTTGGAAAGATTCTCTTTTGACATAAAAAAAATAAAATCTATTTGCTAAAGTCCTATTTCACTATCTCAGTTTGTTTGAGTCATCATAACTCATAAATATTAAAATATACGAATCAATTAGTGCTAAGCCTTATCTCTATTTATCCAATAAAACCCATCATCATTTTCCTTTTCAACCTCGTTGGCTGAAACTTTCCATCAACATTTTTTGTTGACAGGATCCCGTCACTCAAAGCTTATCTCCCAGACAGCCGTCTATATACTTTTTCTACGTCTCATCCTCTTTGCCAAGACGACATTTCTACATCCTTTGAAAATCTACATCCATCTCACACTATTCATCTAAATCATTTTTTAACTTAACACAATTTAAATTTAAAACCTCTCATTTTCAATTAACATTTTTTACGAAAATTATTTACTTATTACTCAACATTACTTCAATTCACTTTAAAACTTTTCAATTCAGACTTTACATTATTATTTATTTTAGTTTAAATCCAATAACTATTTATTCTTACTTAAAATCTCAATTCTCCTGTATCTTGCTGGGATAACATGTTAGCTACTGATTTTACAATTACAAAAAACTCTTTTCTTCAACTAAAATTCAAAATATAACATCATTATTATCAAAAAAAAATAAAATTACTTACAAAACTCATCTATTTATTTCAAAATTACCTCTTTACAATTGTTTCATCTTTCAGTATCCTGTCTTAAAATTATTTCCATCTTATCTTTCATATTTTAATAATTCAAGTTGCATTAATCCCCAAAAAACCTCTTTATCATTCATTTATCCCTTTATCTCAACGTAGCTTCCTTTAAAAAATCATGATAATCGTCGTTTATCCGCAGAATTCCTTAAATCTCCCTTTATTTCATTAAAAATCGTCGCATATTTCCTTTATTTCATTAAAATCGTCGTATATTTCCTTTATTTCATCGCAGTACTCAAAAAACCTCTTAAAAACTAAAAAATTAACCATCAATGCAACTTAACTACCTTCTTTATAAAAGTTTATTAACAGAACAACTTCATTTTAAATACCACTTTACTCAACAATTCTGTAAAGTCATCATCTTCATATAAAAACTCAAAAATTCTTTCATTTAAATTACTTCATTAAAATCTCCCTTGTCATCAATCACTTAAATACAAAAAACTTATAAAAAATAAAAAATTATCATTGCTTTCCCAGCTAACACCGTATTTCATCAAAATCTTTAGACACCTTTATCAAATAACTGCTTAACATCACTTATTATTTCAAATTCCATTATTATTTATTTAAAAAACACTACTTATTTATCCTTTCTATCAAATTCATTAAAATCTCTCTACTTATTATTAATTTATTACTCCTTCCTTTAAAAAACAAAAACTTAACCTCCTTTACTCATCATTTAACATCAAAAAAAAACTTAAAAACTTTATTATTATCTATCTTGGCAAAACTCACATAAATTCTCAAACTTCACACAACTATTCTTCACATTCTCAAATCATAAATCACTTAAAACTAACAATTTTTTTATCATTTTATCTTATAATCCTTAATATTTATCAATGTCAAACATACAACTTATCGTTTTACAATTTTACATCTAATTATCTATTCTAATCAGCTAATTAACATTTTTACAATTTTATAAACTCTTCGTTTCATTTCATAAAAAAAAACTCTCCTTCCTGTCACGTCCGATTTATTTCTAGGCTTTGTTTCCTAAACAAACCCCCTCCTTTCACCATGTAAGCATTGTCTTACTGTCCCTTGACGACTTCCCTCAACATCTGTTTTTACCTATTAGAGCAGACTCAAAAAAAAAACTTTTTCTATATCTATGAAAGTTTATGACACTTACAAACATAAGTCATTGTTTATGTTTTTTGCCCAAAATTACATGTGACAGAACTCTAAACAACTACGTTGGATTTTTTGATAAGTTTTCCAATTAACTCGAAATCACTACCTTCCAGAAATGATATCTTAGGCCTTGATCATATCACTTCTCGAACATAGCTACATCCTGCCTCTAAAGACAGTTCGCCTACCAAACTTTATATTTTTATAATATAATCAAGAACTCTATGTTCTCTCTTAAACTTCTTCTACTAAATTTCTGTATTTCTTAATACAAAATAAGAACTCTTTGTTCTTTAAACTTCTCAAAATTGTCAAAGTTTTAACTATATTTCATTTACATGAGTTGTATGACAAATTTTTTTGTTTTTATTTTTTGTATTTTGTTTTTTCTTATTTTATTTTTCAAAACTCGACCGGGCTTTATTATAGTCACAGTAATTGAATTATACTCCTCTATGCTTATAATAAAGCCCTGTCGAACGTCGATTAATAAAACCCTCCAACGTTCCATTTTTATTTTGTTTTTTATTTATACCTTTTTTATTTGTTTTTTATGAATTTTTTTTTTTTTTTTTTTTTTTATGCATTTGACCTCCTACTTACCCCACTACAGTCCTTCTGACCATCTACTTTATACCGTGCATACTTCAAATTGCTCTTTGGACTCTTACACAAAGCAACATGTTGTGACGTTGAAATGTGCAGTGGTTGAATGCAATATCCCTACTAAATTCAAGATAACGCCCAAAACACATCCCTATTCCACAACACGCTCTCCATGTAGTCCCAGAATGCCTTATTCTTGCGAATAAAACATTCTATTATTACTACATAAACGCTCAGCCATCCACCCAAAATGTTCATGTACTCCTTAAATGCATCTACTCGAAGAAATTTTAAAATTCATAAAAAATTTCATTTAAATTATATCATCCGAAGTTGAAATAATGTTTATTTTACCAATCTTATTACTAGCATCGTTGATTTTTTGATTATGTAATCCTTTCTAGATGTTATTATTCAAATTCAAAAAGAAATTTTATTTTTTAAAGTTTATTCTAAATTCTTTACTCAGAAATTTACTTTTAATTCTATCAAAGTTATTTAAGTAATCTACTTTTGTTCTTGTTTACTTTATTTAAAGCCAATTATCCTTTATTTAAGTAAATTTTATTTGAAAACACAAGTCAAATTAGAATTATACGTCAAAAGTTTTTCATTTTCAGAACAATAATTCTGTCACACGCTGTATCTCGTCTCAATGTCATGCAAAGGAATTCTAGGCCTGGTTTAAGCATAAACAAGTCCCCTCGATATGAGACAATCCTTATCTGTCTACTGATAAGACATGAAGACCTTTTGGTTCCAATACGATCTGCAAATGAATCTCAACTCTCTCTCGTCACATTTTATTGAATATTTAATATTGAATCCACCTACTTATTATTGCATATTTTTTTTTTTTTTTAACACTACACGGGATCTTTGCCTCGAATTAATCTGCTTTATCTTAACACGTAAAGTCAATATTTATCTTAGTATAAACAACGCTCGGTTATTCACTAACAACCTTGCAGCTCCAATGATTCTCTCATCTAGCTAATCTGTTTTCGTCACGTTTTCTAAATATCAAGATCTTAATAAACATATAAAGTTGTTTACTGCTATCATCCAGCGTCTTTACTTTACAAATACCTAAACGTTTTCTAAAACTAAACTCTTAATATTTTACGCTTGGCTAATAATTATTTTCTATATTTTTGTCTTAGCTTACAAAATTCATTAATACACACAAATTATTAATATTCATAACTCTTAATCATTCATTATCAAACTTAAACTTACTTATTAACAAAATCTTAACTACTTTTTATTAATTATTTTAAAAATCAAGTCCGTGTGTTTATAAAATGTCCTTACATTTATTTATTCATTCCAAATTTCAATTTATTATGACTCAATTATAAATTATCCATTTTTTACGATGGTTCCCAGATTGGTGAAAGATTTTAAAATACATGATTGAATTTTTTAACACATTTTTAATGTTAAATACTTCTGTCCACAGGGACAGTTTGTCTTGCCCAGTCATCACAACAGACCCTTTCCTAACAAAAGATCTCCCTTTGTTATTGTCTCGGAGTGTTGACAAAATACCTTTCTCTTTCTCCCTTACAGACATATCTACACTTCTCTTTCTCTCAAACATCTTAGAATCCAATGACCTAATTTCAACATCTGTTCGTTCAGGAATTCTAACCCCACCATTCTTATACACTAGTACAAAACCTTCTTTTACTATTTCTACATTTTTACTTTCAAGATTATATTTAAAGTTACTTTTTTCACAAAAACTTTTAATTTCTTGTTCTTGTATTCTAAAAATATTTCTAAATTCTAACATCGCATATTTTTCAAAATCTACAATCCTATGGTAAACTCGTTTTTTAAGATAAACAGCTGATTCCTTTATTATTAGATTATTTACCTTTACTTTGTTTTTCAAATTACTTATACCTATTCCAACCCCACTAGACATATTAATTTCAACGTTATTTGCTGTTTCTAGATTTACCTTGTTACCTAACCCATTATTCATTATTTTAGAAATTTCTTGAACACAATCATTCACACAATCGTCTTCTATTATTATCAAATCATTTGACATGTTATTTATCTCATTAAAACTGTTAATTTCAATTTCAGCTATTGCTTGATTTAAATTGTTATCTAAATTATTAATATTTTCTACCAAAACACCTTCTACACTATTAATCTGTTCAAATTCTACTTTTTTCTCACAATAGCTTAATTCAAATTCTACTTTATTATTAGTTTCCATTACATTAATTTCCATTTTAAGATTCTGTTCAAATTTTACATAATTTGGTTTTAATTCAACCCTCATTTCTTCAAATTTTTTACACATTGCTTCTTTTAAATCTAAATTAGCTTGTCTTAGTTCTAATTTACTCAGTTTCAAGTCATTATCTATTTTATCAAGTTTAACATTATTCTGTTCAAGTTTAATATTAAAATTCTCTAGTTTTTTATTAATTTCTAGCTTATTCTGATCAAATTTATTACTTATTTCTTTTAATTCCAAATTGTTTTGATCAAACCTATTATTTATACATTCAAACTTCTTATCATTATCTCGTCTTAATTCTAGACTACCTTGATCAATTTTATTGTGTAAAACTACATTATTTTGTTTTGTTTCTAAACTATTTTGTTCCATTTTTTCCATCATTACTTTTAACATACTCTTAATCTCTAAATCTTGATCATTATTTTTCACACTCTCATCCATCCTAACCTCTTCAGCTCTCAAATCCTTATCTGAATTTTCCTTTACAGTTTCTACCCCTGGTGTTTCTACTATTTTTTTATTTATATCTTCACACTGTTGTTTACTATTTAGAATCCTATCACTATCAAATCCATTAAAATCCGAACCTGAACTACTATTATTACTACTACCTATTTCTTGATCTAAAAAATTTTGTGCAAATTGTTCATTTGTTTGCTCATTACTTTGCGATTCCTTCTCTAAATTATCAAAAATATCCCCTGTAAATTCCAATGGCTCTATATTATTTAAAGAATTTTGATTTCCTAACCCTACCTGTTCATCACTATTATTTACATTTACAATTTCTGACTCCATTTTTATCTTACTATATTTAACACAAAAAATTTTAAAAAAGAATCTTTCTTATTATTATAAAGAGAGTCCTTACCTTGATTTCAAGAATTCTCATTACCAAAATCACTGTTTATTTCGACTAAAAAGGCCCACAGTTGCGGCGACATTTGTAATAATTCAAAAAAGAGATGAAGTTACTATTTAATGTTATTCATTTGTTAATTTGCTCGTCTATAGGGCGCCAGGTTTGCTTTAGCATACCAATTTTGAAAAAAGAATGAATTTAAATATTTAAAAGAAAGAAAAATTATCTGGGGTCGTAAGTTCTTTTCACAGTGTACTTACAGTGATATTTGGTATTTAATGAAAACACTTGTCTCTGAAATGTTAACATAAAGATTTATTAAACTATTAAAGAAACATCCTACAAATTATTATTAACAACAAAAAAATCATATTATAAATACTAGTTATCCTTTTTAATTTCAATAACAAATTATGAATTTATATTTCCTTTATTTCTTTCTTTCAAATTAATTAATTTTATCTTTAAAAATGCTTTTACCAATAAAATTGTTGCAACAGGAATTTACTTTTTATTTAAATTTAAATCATTATAAAGATCTCAGATGGAGATTTACTTCAATTATTAAAATTTTATTATTTTATCTATCAATTTATTTCCTTTTAAAATATTTATGAAACAGATTAAAAAATTTAAACATGTATAGCAAAATATATCAAAACATAATATAAATACTTAGTCCTAATTTAACATATGGTGTTTATACCAGAACACCCATTTGCACTCAAATTGTCCAAAGATATTAATTCCAGATGTCCTGAGACTTGTAGATTACAGCAAGCGTTGTTTCCTGAAAAGTTCATGTTTCGAATATTCACCCAGCACTCTAGGAATGTTATTTTTTGTACGACAATCATAACATTCATCATTAATAAAAGAATGTTCACTTCGATACAAAGTTTTTTGCCACGTGCTAAACGATCCGTTTAAGACACTCATTTACAGTACACAGTCTCTTATTCTTTGAAATCTTATAAATTCGAGTGTTCATTAAGTTTCCTTTTTTTATATTCACCGTCTAATTAAATACTTTATACTAATTTTCTCATAAATATTGTTTGTCACTTAGAATACAGTAAGTCTATTACTTTCAAACACGTTTACATTGTCATTAGAAGCGTCCATTATCACTTCCTATCCATTTTCTGCTAAATTAGTCTCTACTAGACTCTCAAAAAACACAACCATTCTCCACCAAGCTCTGATCTAGACTTTTTTAGAAACAACCTGTCACTCCTAACGCTGGACTCAGACTTTTTAGAAACACATCTAGTCCCTCCAAGCTCTGGACTTAGACTGACGTTACCATGAGGCAAATTCTTACTTCCGAAAGGCGTTCCTTCCGGTTACTGTTCTCACGTTTTACCGCACTGCCGTAAAAATACACATATTTTACATAACAAAACAATTAAACTAAATTATATTAAAATTGAACATGGTTATTTATACTTTTGTCTTGAAAATCCATTTTTCTTTTATAAATGATGTTACTAAATTTAAATTGTTATTTGAATCTCTTATCTCTTTGGCTTAACCGCGTCTTTCAAATGAGTCTATATTAAAATCTGACTTTTCACATTGTCACATAATCCTTGAAATCATTCAGAGAGCAAAGCGAGCAGATGCTAGGATTTATAATTTATTATTAATACATTTCTTATAAGATGGACATAATTTCAAACACACATACATTTCAATAGAAATATTCTCTGACACATACATTTCTGAGTTTTCTCTATTGTATTTTATGTACAGAGAAAAGGAACTGTGGAAGGAATTTTTGCAAGTTTTATTATAATTTTTTGGAGTTAAAAAAAGAATAGAAAATTGGGTTTTATAATGTACATCTAGGCCATCAAAGGAAGTGATTTGTGAAAAAGCATAAACTAAGTTCAGATATTTGTGATGTAGAAACAATACATAAACGATGTCCAGACTTCCGCCGATTTGTTCATAGATGTTGACTTACATAAGTCTGATATGAAAAGTTATCAAGTATTTATTCTTAATTTTAAATGTTATCTTCCAACTTTGAATAGTTTCAACATAAAATTAAAAAGATATATCTAAAAGTTATCTAAGTACTAATAATTACAATACGATGGTGAGGATTAACCATTTTCTACTTGCTAAATATTTCTTTTTTTACAAGTGCACAGAAGTTTATAAATTAATCCATTATCAAAACTTCTTTAAACTCTTATAGGTTATTCTAAGTTATTCGGTCTATAACATAACAGATGCTATATATTTATTTTGATTAATCTAATGTAATTTAATCTTGCCACACGTTGTGCGACCAAATATAACATACATAAATTTTTGTTATATGTAATTTTTTAAGTTAATATTTAATTTATTCTAAAAGTCACACGTTGGTGAGCCAAATATAACATAAGCAACTTCTGCTTTGCTAATTATTTTTAAATTACCTTTAATTATTTAAGCCACACGTTGTCGTGTCAATCTAATATTTAAGATGTTAGATTTACTTATTTATTTGCAACACTACTAAAAAGGAACAACTTATGATTATTATACTCATAAACAACACCGTTTACCTGGATAAAACAAACTCTTTCTTTTAATTTTTTAAAAGAACAAAATTACTACAGCAATAAACATATACATGAAATTTATACTTACTTATCTAGAAAAACCATTTACTCTCCATTCATTCCTTAAGATTAATTTATTTATCATAGACAATTTTAAAATTACAAAATTTACTTTATTTTAACTCTTGTTAAAATCTTCAAATTATCAGTTCCTTTTAGTTTATTATATTTCTTTACAAATTTTATTTAACACTTTAAATTATTATTAACATTGATCATCTTTTTATTTAATCTCGGCTAGCTCAGTTTTTTTTTTACAATTAATTTAAAACAAACAAAATCTCTTTATCTCGGGTCTTGGGTTTTTTTTGAATGGCTCAATCGAAAGTGAAATCAATTCTAAGTGAATTTAATAATTAACAATTAATTGGTTTGTACTTATCAAATCTGCTGGTCCTTCTTGCTCGGTCGGTTAGCACTTTACACTACACATGACTTTAATTTACCTTTTTATTAAACAAAAAAAAAAACAAAACACCACACTGCTTAAACACTTTTCGTTGGTAATTAACGTTGTCTCTCCTTCCCAGATGCCGTTCCAAAATAGGCCTCTCCTTCCTCGAAGTCGTCCCAAAATCTGTCTCTCCTTCATTGTAGTCGTTCCAAAATTACAGCGCCTGTTCTACGATGATTGGTGTCCTTTACCTCTGGTGAATTTAAACTCCTTTTGATGATCTGTCTTTTTATTAAGAACTCCACAAACTCCAAATCTAACTTCCTATTCTAATTCAAACTTCCTTTACTTCGATTCTACTTTAATTTAAACTTATCAAAAAACTTTTCAATATTAAGAGACTTCTTGTCCCTTACTCGCTGTAAAAAAAACTATTCTTTTGTACACAGCGTACTCTAGATGTGTACGCGACCTTACGTCTTGGCGACTCTGGTAAGACTCCCCTTCAACAAACTATTTTCTAATACTCCTTCTCTAAAACACTGGTTTTCGCGCCCTGTTCGCTGATTTGTGGATTTCTACCAACTTTCTCTGCTTACGAACTTTCGCAATTCCTACTGGTTGTTTTTGAATTCTGCCGTTGTGTTTTTTAAGTTTGGAGCGTCTCCGATTGGCCGACCTACTTTCTACTTGCGTTTTTTGTGTTTTTCTAAAATACCGTTATGATGCTGCTTTCCCTTGATTTCTCTTTTTTTTTTTTAGTAAAAACTCTGCTACCCTAAGAATTCCGTTATGTACACACGTGTTGGCTTCAAGGTTCTTGAAATCCTAGTGCTATTGTAACCTAACACGTACATTTTTTATTGCAGGCAGCATCTGCCGTTTTCTCTTCATTTGTTTCTTAACATGGTTCTATATTTATTATTTTATTCAAGTTATATTTCAATTAATTTATTTTTAGATTTCATGATTGATGATTTTATTAAGTTTAATTTAATTGATATCATGATATCGTTACAGGTCGCTCCACCAAGGTTAAAACAACTTTTTACTGTATGGTAGCCAGCATTTCAGTTTTCATCTTCTAATTTAATGAAATCATACTCATAATAATTTACAAAAGAGGCACTTATTATATATTTATTCATGTGATTCCATTATTTACTTTCTGTGTATCAACACCATTTTGATATAGATATAAAAAACAATGTAAGCGTGTTTGTTTTTACCTCAGATTTCAGATTTCATAATTTAATATAATAAGAATGGCAATAAGATTAAATAATATTTCAAAAGATTAACTAGGACAGTTAGACCATCTGCAATAAAAGTATGTATAAAGGACAAAAACATACATTACCAGTAATGAAACTTTTTCTCTTTTTATCCTCATAGGTAGTCTATAGTTTTGTGGAAAAACTATGTCAAATTTAACTTTTTGCAAAGAAAATTTAATAGAACTACCTTACAAGATACATTTTAGGGTAATTAAATAGTTATGTCTTTAATTAATAATAGTTATTTTATTTGTATGTAAAAAATATTTTAAATCTATTATCTTGATATACATTTTCAATTCTTAAGTTCAAACATTGATTAATTTAGGTTTATAGACAGGATACAGTATTTAAAATTTATCTACAGATATTGTTGAGTGTGTTAAATTACTGTATAGAGGAGAGTACCTGTCAAAACCTTTGAGATCTAAATGTACCGATTCAGCAAACAATATTTTTCTGATTTTTATATTTACTTTCATTTAAAATCAATTAACCACTATGATTTATGCACAGTAAAAATGTTGAATAAAGGTATATGAATTGTTTTAACTTGTGTGTATTTGTACAGGTGTCAGTGTTTATCCTAGCTTTCCTCAGTCTGGACAGGTTTTTACTCATTGCCGTGCCATTCAGTGGCCATCGCAGCCTCTCACTTACATCTGCCAAATTGTCTTTACTCAGTATTTGGACGATGGGTGTTGTAATAGCTGTTGTTCCTGGTAAGTTATAGATTGCCTATTATAATACAGTACTCTCTTCTTACGTAATTAACTTTCACATTTTAATAAACCTAGTTCTAAGATTTGCCAAAGACTTCATATGCACAAGGTAGTAAGGGCTATAATTAAAAATAATAAGTTTGCTTAGTGGAAATAATGAGGTGTCATCTATCGTCCTGCAATGATGATATAATAAAATTAATAAAATGAATGATAAATTTGAATTAAATTAATTTAACTTCAAAGTGTTTTTCTCACCAACTTCTATGTTTGCTGCACTTGTATAAAATTTAAATTGATGGGTGTTTAATTGATTTTTTGTAATTTAAAAACTATGAACTACAGTCTGGCCAGTCTCGTATGGCTAGTATCAGATTAGTTGACCATCAGGTTTCGCATGTGCAGGGACAGACATTGGCTGGCCGAGCTACCTGTCACTCATAGTAAGACTCTTAGTATGTTACTATGATTTTTTTATAAATTTTGAAATTGTTTTGTTACAATTATATTATCGACATTTCTGGTAATTTTGATACATTACATTACAGAGTTATGTTACATATAACTTTCCCTACATATATATTAGAACTAGTATTATATAAATTTTACTTTTCTAGGATAATCTACTAGATTTTATGAAAATGATATATTACAAATATGTTTTGATTAAATATTATATTTTATATATACCCTATATATTTTTAATATTAAGTCCGAAAAGTGTTTGCCACTTAAAAGGTTGCCAGTTGTAGAGTTCAAGTTTAATTTAACAGTCACTATTTTAACTTTGTTATGTTGACTTAAGTTATACAAACAACAGAGACAATTTGAAGGTTAGTAGCTCTTAATATCAGAGAAAATCTAGTTTCATAATCATGGGTATATATTTAAAAATAATAATAATTTAAGGTCATCATGAAGAAATTTTAATTTTTGATAATTAGACAAATCTAGTGACAAATTTGTGTTTAGCGTCCAACAAACATGGGGAAACTGGGTATCATAAAAATGCTTACCTATTGTATTTCTAATTTATTAAATTTGCAAGAGTGATATAATATGTAACTTCTGTTAAAAATACAAAATGATTGCAAATATATACTTAACTACATTTAAATCAATGAGAATTGTTGTAAAACTACTAGTTAAAAATATTACTTTTCAAACTCAACGGATTCAAATATTTAAAATCCGCATTTGTAGTGAACAGTTAGATTAAGAGAGAACATATTAAAAATTGTTTTAGTTATTTAGAAATATGGAGGCAACCACAGGTTTAAACAATAAATGGAAAACCTATAGTTTCTATCAAAAAATTACTGATTTTGGCATAACTTTTACAATCAGTCTTTGAAGTGCACAAATAAACATACCATAGGAGAAATTTATAAAATTGCATTAAATTTAATTGAGTCTTTTGGATGGCTGTGCCAGTAAAACAAAGATTCAAATATTTAGACACACTCTATTTTACAAATATTAGAAAGGTCTGTAAGAAAGAAATACAAGATTCATTTCAAAGTTTTAAATACCGGTATCTATAAGCATCAGGAATAAAGTGTCATACAGTATAAATTTATAACCCCCATTTATTTATTTTATGACAATATGACTTGTAGTTTACCGTATTTATTTTGTACCTTCTATAATTTGTAAGCAGTATGCGTTCAATATAATTAATTATGTCTTTGTGCACCTTCTCATAAATCATTTACTTTTTCTGTCACCTACTTATAACTTTGCTGTAAATCAATGTATTAAAAGACAATTTTTTGCTTCTGTCATTTGTTTTGAAACTCTTTAATTTGTATTTAAATTCTTATTATGTGAGTTTAAATAGATAAAACTTTTGTTGACACTTTTATTGTACCTTTTGTGTTTCCAGTATTACATTGGAGAAACTCTACAAGGTTTTATGGAACTAATGGCCTATGTTTCCCTCTTCATGTTGATGATCCATTCCTTATGGGTTGGCAGTACTCTGCTTTAGTTTTTGTTGGAATCAATTCTATCATGTAAGAATGGTCACATATTCAATAAGTACCCCTGGCTTGGCTCAAAGCTAATGAAATAGGAATAAAAATTCACATATATATATTCACAGAACAGTACCATTCACTCAATAAATTCTCATTTTTTCTTTTAATAAAGAAGGGGAAAGCAGGGAACTCACTACAATGTGTCAGTGTTTGGCCTGTCTTTGCTGTTTTAATTATATCTGCAAACTGAACTCCAATTAATTATTACTCTCAATGACTGAAAAAAAAAATTAATAAAAATAATAGTAATTACTATTAAATAGCCCATTAATTATACATCTAGATAGTGATTCATTAAATTTGTAAACATTTAAATAAGTAAGTTTAATATTCAATTTTTAATACACCTAATACAAAAAGAAAAAAAAATAATAAGATACCCTAGCTAGCTTTTATATCTGATGATAATGTGATACTGATAGTGATACAGTTTAAAGCCAACATTAATTATCTGAATGACACAACATGCATACAAAATATAGTTTAACTTTTAATGCATCTTAAAATTCACAATCTATTGTTAAAATCTGATACTTTAATACACATCAAGATATTATGCAGTAACATATTGTAAGAGACAACACCTGACATTTAACTTGAAATTGTATGAGTTTATTATGTAAAAGACAAGGTTTTGTGTCGGATATAAAGGAAGGTATGCTAACAGTGAATATTGATATTTTTTAAAGAAAGAATATCTTGATAATAATTTTTTTCTCAAACTATGTTCTTCCTGTTGATGGTAATATAGTGCTGTTCAAACTGAGTTTTTAAGTTTTAATATTATATATCGGTTAGATTTTGTATGGACAGAAGACAGGCTTACCTTGGAAAGTGGTCCTTGGTATTACCTAATTGTACACAAGTAAGAAAACACACACAAAAAAACACTAAAGTTCTGAAATATTTTGTAAACACTGTTGACTTTCTCAATCAGTAGAGATAAGAAGAAGACTGAATTGTTTTGATCTAGGTTGGATCTGTGCTGAGTGTTGAACCACAGATTATTATTAATTATATTATTATATTATATTATATTATTGTATTTGTTTATTTTTGTAAAGCCTGTTGGGAATGGAAAAGGGATAAAGGATGATTCATCTAAGATTAAGATTAGGGGTTGTCTTGATTTTGTGACCCATTGATGAGACAGTTCCCATCTTCATAGTTGTGAGGGGTTACATTTTGAAGGGAGTGATTTTATATATATATTTAAGTCTCGAATATAATTAAAATATCAGATAGTTCTTGTTTTAAACACTTCAAACTTGGCTTATACATTACCTACATTGTGAGTGCTTAACCAGGTGGACTGAATTAGATTAATTCTAATATGTAAACATAATTTGGTCAAATTTTCCGAACTTGAAATTTCAAATTCAAAATTTATGAATACTCACTATAAAACTAATATAAGTCTTATACAATGTTTCATCAAAATCATTTCTAATAAGTATTAATAAGTATTAAAACATTTCCCCTAAAGAAATCATAATTGTTGCATTGTTGCCAAAAATGGTGTTTTGAAATTACAGGCTGTCAAAAAGTGAAAATTATTAACCATGAATGAATTTAATTGACTTTTTTTTAATTATTACTGATTGTAGGGCTAGGGTTAACATCCTGGATATTCCTCTCAGCTATTATTGTGAACTCTCATTCACAGGATCTTCCTTATCAATCCAATCTCAGGTTTTTGGAAAACCATGAGATGCTTCAGATGATGACCTATTTTCCTATATCTCCCACACTCAATAAAGTGCTTAGGGATTCAAACAGATTTCTATCCAGACTAGACAGTAAAAACTATGTGTAGAACTATTTCCACAGCTGCATCACATATCCTACACAAAACTATAAAGCATATCAGTAACATTTGTGAGCAATTTACAGTATTTGTCATATGGCTATTTCAGATCAACCTAACTTCCAACCTTACTCCTAGGTGCTTGAATTATTTTAAATTGGATCTGCCTGCCAAAGAGGAAAGAATTTAACAAAAAATTGACATCTACATTTGTAAAAAGGAGTTATCATGAGAAACTGATTGGGAATTAGATTCATTTGGTACAAAACACATTTATCACACCCAGGAAGAAAAAAGATAACTTATATATCTCTCTGGTCAGCGACTATCACCCAGGCCCACAGAGATTAAACCACATACTAAAGGAAGGCTTCAAAATTCTACAAGCATCCAACCATACCAAAAATCTTCTCACAGAACCTCCCAGAGTCTTGCTTAACACCCCACAAATCTGAAACACATGTTAGTTCACCCCAAGTTCCGGATCCCAACACACCTAAACAACCTAACCTTCCCTATGGTTTTTTTCAATGCAATAGACCAAGATGCAAAATACATCTTCTGTCTAACAACTTCAATAGTTCCTCTAGTCAAAAAGAATTTAAAATTAAAGGTCATCACACACATACAACAATAAATGTTATCTACCAACTACAGTGCAGGTTTTGCCCAGCTCAGTATATTGGCCTAACCACAGACATGATGTGAAGGTCATGGATATGGAGAAACCAACTGCACAACATGCAGCAATCCATAACGTCACTTTTGATGAATGCTGCATGACAAAAGTCATAAAATCACTCCCTTAAGAATGTAACCCCTCAGAACTAAGAAGATGGGAACTGTCTCATCATTGGGTCACAAAATCTAGAGAACCCCCTAACCTTAACCTTAGGTGAATCATCCTTTATCCTTTTTCCTTTCCCAACAGGCTTTATATATATACAACACACATCCATCCCAGATATAAACAATTCAGTCTCCTTTTTATACTCTACTGATTGAGAAATTGAACAGTGTTTAAGAAATATTTCAGAACTTTTTGTGTTCTTGTGTGTTTTCTTACTTGTGTACTATTAGGTATTACCAAGGACCACTTTTCAAGGTAAGCCTGTGTCTCCTGTCCATACAAAATCCAATCTAATAGATTATGTGCCCTATTAAACTCTAACCTATAATAATTATTAGTATGGTATTATATTCTTATACTAATTATTTTGTAAGTGTGTGAATGTAGGTATGTATGTATACATGGGTAGAGTGTGTGTATGTGCATGTGTGTGTTGGTATGTAAGGCGATTAAAATCTATTTTGTTATTTTAAATTTATTTTTATATATTTTGATTATTGTTAATATTTCTATCTTTTTTATAATTTTATTTTTAAGTATGTTCTATTTTCAGTTTATTCGTTTTGAAATAAAAAAAAATAAAAAAATTTGTAAGTTTATATATATATATATATATATATATTTAAATTGTATTTGTGTTTGTTGGGTTTAGGTGGAAGAGAGGGCTCGATAGCCCTAACTTCACCTTTAATAAAGACAATACTATTATAAATAAAATGGTTAGTGCTGTCTGTATAACATCCAAACAGGTACCCCTGATACACCTGTGTTTGCCTTTGCTTAGTATAACAAAATCCCCCCCTCTGAGTTTATTATACCTTGCTTATTTAGAATCATGAGTAGGTCATCTGCCACTAGGTTCTACAGAACTAGCAAAAGGATGCAGCTTAGTGGACACCCTCTTTATGTCATAACCTTACTCACAACTTCACATAAGGCTTAGTACTTGTCTGCTTAAAAGGTTGAATATTTCAAAATTGGCTTAAGCTAGTGAGAAGAAGGGTCATGGTTTATCTGTTTAGGAAGGGAGTGGGTCCAAATTTTCCTTAACAAAATAGGTTAATTAATTTTATGGATAAAATAAAGCAAAAGCTTAAAGTTTCAAATATTTAATAGTATAAATGAGCTACAATTGTTTCGCCTTGCGGCATCGTCGGGCAACATGTTGGGCAACATTGAGTTGCCCGACGATGCCGCAAGGCGAAACAATTGTAGCTCATTTATACTATTAAATATTTGAAACTTTAAGCTTTTGCTTTATTTTATCCTTGAATATGGAGTTTCAACAAGAAATATCTGCTATTACATTAAAGTTAGTTAATTTTATGATTATATTATCTTTTATAAACCTCCCATGCATAATTTTACAGACAAATTATTTATACTGTTGTTGGTTGTCTTTTAACAACAGCTTGATTCTGATTATTATCATATACTCGGCCATGTTTGTGAGTATCTGGAAAACACGCACTGCTACAACCATCAATGTAGGAGACACAGATTTTGCACTCAAGTTCTTTCTCATTGTGGTAACAGATGTTCTGTGTTGGCTTCCAATCATTGTTATTAAAGTGATGGCTTTGTGTAGGATTCCTATTTCAGGTATAAACTTAACACAGACTAAACTAGACTAAAATTACTATATTTGTAACTAAATTGAAAATACCTTTTAATATGCAAGAACAGGATTGGTACTTATCACAATAAAAATTTTCAGAAAAAACTTTTCCGCTTATGTCATAATATATATTATATTTATATTTTATATATACTTATATACATACTTATATATATTTTTGTTTCAAGTATGAATGAATGCTATTTTTATTTGTCACACTCATTTAACTTATTGCTCATTTTTAATTAGTTTGACAGTAGTCAAATTTAAAACAATAATAATTTTAAATAAGAGCCAAAATAAGCAGTAATCAATTTCTGGTTTTTATTAAAAAAAGTCATCTCTCTCTCTCACTCTCTCTCTCCCCTTCTCAATGATGTTATGTTTGTTTTTAGGTTAAAGTTTTAAAGTTTATTATATAAATGATGCATTTATTTTGAAGGGATTAAGTGGAAGAGAGGACCTAACTTTTTCCCAAAACGAAAATCAGTTATTCATTAATACATTCTCTCTACACTTACCTGAATGATTTTTCCTTACCCATCTTATAACTTACCAACCAATTTAACATAATCAGTCTACAAGTCTATACAAACGAATACATATTTAGGAAATAAGTTAGAATATAGCGACTATTAAACAATCAATGTATAATCTTACTAGCTGGATGATAAACAACTAATGTCAGACTGGTCTTCTTGTTATATTACTGCGATGACTATTTACTCAAATGTGCAGTTTGTAATGATTTGGAAGATATAAAAACTTTTTATTATGAGAGTGAAAGCCATAATAATAAATCAAATTAAAAAAAAAAATTAACATACCACGTTTTTAAAACGGACTAAAATGTATAAAATAATTATTCATGACCCTTTTTTGAGGGAGGATTGTTAGTAGCTATGGATATATTTGGAATACTTGGATAGAAAAACGTGGGGTGCAGCCAGTAAATAATACAAGTAGACAATCCGGATGAATGCACAGCTAATTTCAGTGGATCGGAAATAAGATTCACTGTAATTTAATTTATTTACTCCTCCTTAACTATCATAGACTGCCTGCGCCCCACGTTTTTCTCTCCAAGTATTCCAAATATATCCATAGCCACTTACAATCTTTCCTAAACTTTGTAGAAAGGTCAGGAAAAATTATTTTCTACCTTTTAGTCCGTTTTAAAAACGTGGTATGTTAAAATTTTTTTAAATTTGATTTATTATTTTCTGTTTTTTAGTCTTATGTCCGGGTGAAAGATTTCAATCGGTTCTGTATATATTGATGAGACTCTGACAGGGACATATATAGGAAAATCCCAATGCATTTCAAATCCTGTTTAGCTGCAAATGTTTGAAATTCAAAATATTACCTCTTATTATCTATAATAGTTCTATTAGTCTTGTAACTCAGAAAATCAAACTAAAGAAGTAAACAAAATGTTAAATTATTATTTTTATTTGATTTATTATTAATCCAATAACTCTCAGAAGCCATGAAAAATTTGCCTCATCGTACTTAAATATTCCGGTTACCATTCAAAAGCGATAACCCGTTTTAAGCGATAACGCGGTTAAAAAATCTATATCTCATTGGCCAATTTTTTTATTGTCATCCAATTCTCACCTATGTTCAAAATTTCAGGTCTCTAACTTACTGGGAAGTTAGTTTAAACTCGATTCCACCCGGACAGACTGACAGATATGACGGAAACTGAACTAATAAAAACTTGGTAAAAATAGCAATACATTCAGTATAATTCATCAAAATATCCAAATCTTCAATATGAATTTTGATGAGTTTTTGGTTGTACTGCACAGTTTTAATTAAAAATCAATTGTATTGTTTTAAGCAAAGCGTGCTTGAATATCGACAAATCTAATATATTATATTGATGGATACAACTAGTTTAAAATGTATAATAGTCTTAATCAAAGTGATGGACTTGTTATCTATATTGACAACACTTCATTAGAGTCCTGCAATCAACTGTTGTTCGGCGGAGTTGCCAATTGTATCATATATCAAAGTCCAAATTCAAGTTTTGAACAATTTTTAGGCTGAATCAAAATCTACTGTAACTCTTTCTCAGTAACGGTTATTAAATAACAGTTAGTTGAAATAATGCTCATCTTTTTCTTAATTTAAAGAAAACAAAATATTACCAAATTTTGATGAGAAATTAAGTTACTTTGCACAACCTAATTAGATACATACCTGAGTTAATAAAATATACAAATATATTATCATATGACGTAATCTGGAGTAACTTATACACAATTATTTATGCATAGAAATCACGGACACTAGATAGTAAATATTATAAATAAACTTGTTTGTACATATATTTCAGCTCCAAATAAAGAGAGAATGTAAAAATATTACATATTATGTTTAACTATCATTAATGGTTATTATTTTTTGTAAAATTCTAAATTAGGTTTAAAGTTTTATTTTTGCAAATATCTTGGATATGTTCATTTAGCAAAATTAGTTAAAGACTTTAAATAGTAGGTGAAAAATTGTCTAAAATTTGTCAATAGTTGAACTTAAATGTATTGAATTTAGTGAAGGAAACAAATTGTACATTTCTCAAAATGCATGACCTAAATAAATATGGATCCATTCTATATTGATGTTTTAAACTGTGTGCTTTGTTTTGATCAATTCAATGTTGTGACAAAATATGGTCACAAAAAAGATCTTTTGTAATAATTGACTTTTATCCTCAGTTGAAATTAATATAACTGAGGATTTACTACATGAGTAAATTGTATAATGTGTATTTAATACTTGTATACTATTGAATCTTTGTATAATTTCAGGAACTCTTTATGCTTGGGTTGTGGTTTTTATACTGCCTATAAACTCTGCAGTAAATCCATTGCTGTACACATTCACAACACCAAAGTACTGTGCTATTATCAAACGTATTGGTATCAACTATTCCAGTAAAAAAGACAAAAATAATAAAAAACAAGTAAATCCAGGTAATGTATTAGGTTTACTTCTATATAAATTTAAGTAAGAGGTGATCAAATTTTTACCAGAGGAGGGTTGTATACTGATACTTTAACTATAGTCCAAGGCTTGAAGTACAATTAATGGTGCATCGGCACTACATTTGTTGTGTGGTAGCACCTCTACTTATGACACATCCAAACATCCTTTCAAATAGTTTGTAAAACTATCTCTGGTGAGTGTAGTGGCACAGTCAATGTTAGAATGTTTTGTAGTTTTTACAAAACTAAACTATCCAGTGAAATGTTGAAATTTTACTAATATCCTAACCCCCCCCCCCTGATTAAGCTGTTACCACACACTGTCATTCTGTATACATGTATTGTTGAAGATTACTTAATTCATATTGTCAAGTAATTTAGCTTTACTTATATACCATTTACTTTCCAATTACTTAAAGAAAGTTTTATGATGACATAAAATATGATTGTTTTCAATGATTTACAAAATTTACATCCTTAGAATCACGTTTATACCTTTTTTGGCATTGTGTTTATTTTCCTTCAACAATTATATTATGAGTTATTTCAAATTGGTACTCTATTTGATTAAAACTTTTAAGATTGATCCAAGGGAGGAATTCCAAAAAAAATATTACTTTTTGATCAAACTCAGTTTATGATGATGGTAAAAATAAGATGATTTACATTTGTTTGAGTGAAACTAATGACTTCCATTTATATATGCCACAGATTTGTTAAATTGTTTAAAATTGTTGATAGGATGTTTTAAAAACTGTTCTTTAGATAGTGACTTGATTATATGCTTTCATTTCTAAATTAAATCTAATTAAAGTTTTTGATGACATTTAATTAACTTTTATTTTTCTTGTTTTTCTTTTAGATACAGAATCTTCAATCTCGTTCAACAAAAGAAATAACATTCCAATCTGTAGTGGCTGTAAAGTTAATGTAGGTTTAAAAAAAAACAGTGGGACATTTGAACCATACAAAATGTGTGACTTTGTGGAGGAAAATATCTAAGTTAATTTTAGACAAAACAGCTACTTGTTGTTATTCTAAAATAATTGCATTTTAAAACATAATTCATATCAATTTATTATGAATTTAGTCAAAGCTGAGGTGATTCATAGTTTTTGATAATATTGTATATAGTTGAAACATAATATATGGTCCGTTTCTTGATTTGAACCTGTATAAGTGTCATTGCAGATGGAATGATGGTTTTACTGTAAGCAGATTGAACCAGTTTGTAACTGGGTAAAAGAGTAAAGCTTGGTACAAGGTGATGAACAAATGTAACATATGAGAAGTGAATGTGAACATTAGCCATTATGGATAACCTATAAACCTGTGGATGTCATTGTTTTGAAATCGTGATTTTTCAGTTAAAAAGAGTAACCTGTGCAATGAAAACATTATTTATTCTTAAGAAGTAAGGTATGTAGTATAGAATTTTTAAAAAAACTCAGAAAATTACATGTTCCTTTTAAGTAAATATATACCACAAATGATTAGCTCTGTGATTATATATATATAATCACCTGGCCAAACCTGTCGTGGCATATAAATAGTGATCTAGCGTAGTCATTGTGTAATGCGCATTATTCTCATTGCTATCATGTCTTGCCATTATGTAAGCCTATAAACTATAAACCCGTCAATTGTCGATTGTAAATTGTATATTGTAATTTATCAATGAAAAAAAGTGACCTCCGCAATGAAAACATTATTTATTCTTAAGAAGTAAATTATGTAGTAGATAATAAAAAAAAATTCCCAAAATTAGCAGATACCTTTATATAAACAATTACCGAAAACAACAATAATAAATAAGAATAATAGTAAATTCGATATGAAATCATAATAAAAATATTATACTTACCTGTACTTAAGTTAATGTATTACACGTAATAACACAAACAGAAAGTATAGGTATGTAACTAGTCTATATAACTAAGCTATACACAATTCAGTGATTTAACTTCATTCAGATTGGTAAAATTTTAAACAATATTATTTATGCAATTTTTGTTTCAAATTATTTATGAGATACAAATTATTCAACATTTTTGTGATAATTAATATTTAATTTCAGCTACAGAGAAAACTTTAGTAATTGAAAAATTCAACAAAAAATGTAAACCACTCCATAAATATTTGATAATTTCTTTATTGATTCATTATCATAAAACAATAATTTACAAATTTTTAACTTAATTTTAAGCCAATGTATATTTATAACTTTAAATTAAAACCTTTATTTAGGCTATAGAACTAAAGACAGTGTGTTAAAAAAAAACACCTCTAAAAAAAATCAGACAAAATTAGAAATACAGTACTGCTTTAGATTGAATATAAAACACATTCGACTTGAAATCTATGCAACAAAATTGTGGGAAGAAGAGCAACTTTGAATTAACTCTTACGTATGGGATGCTTGGTTGTAAACATCACCATCTATTAATTTATAAGACTCTTAATAAGCAAACACGTTCATTTATTCCAAATAATCATGGCTAGCTATTAAGTTCCAATGAATAAATTTAGATATTGTATAATACTTTATAGAAATGTTTAAACTATTGATATTTATATGTTCACAATACAAACTGCCAAACAAAGTTTTCTGAATTGGTTGTTTAATTGCATTATTATAAAACTTGCACAATATTGTTCATAATTTCCTCTCTCCGACAAATCTCTCCATTTTGCTTTCTCATTTTTAATTAGGAAGCTTTCTGAAAGTAAAGAAAGTGTTGGGGGGGGGGGGATTAGTATTTACTGTTTTTACATTTAATTCTTAAGTGACATTTGATTGATTTTATAAAAAAGCTTGAACCACTGGAACCATTTATGGAGAAACAAATATTGAGGGGGGATTAGTATTAATTTACTGTTTTTACATTTAATTCTTAAGTGACACTTGATTGATTTTATAAAAAGCTTGAACTGCTGGAAATGTTTATGGAGAAACAAATAGTGGTTTGTAAGATTAAGTTTAAAATACAATTTGGTTAAGATTCTTATATATCTACATATGCATGTGTCAAATTTAAAAGAACAACTCCCTGAAATACTACAGTGTCTATACTATTCTTCCCATAATAATACACCATAGTAATTAGTTAAATTATTTCATAATAGTAGCCATTATAAATCGATCTTCCTTTATTCTTGCAATAATTTAACATGCAATACAATATTCTAGATAAAATAGGTCTCTTTAATTCTATATGTAATTATACTTAGCACAACTCTTTAAGATAAAAATTAATGAAATGATTAGAAAATGTCAGTAAGCACTATAGGATTGTGCAAATTTGCCATCTCCTGTAGATGAAATAATTGGGAGAGAAATAAAGGGTGAGTGTTCTTATACAATTCCAGAAAATCGTCAATTTTTGTAATCAATAATCAATAATAAATTTTTGTGATTAATGTTTTTGGAACAAATCTATTCCTCTACTTCAATATATATACTAATATAAACATGTATATGTTGAGAATTGAATGTTGACCTACTTTCTTTTCACATTTTTTAATCTATATTTACTCTTGATTCTTACTCTAATAACTCCAAAGATATTTTATATATCGTTAAAAAATTTAAATGTTTGCCCACAAGATACCAAATCAAATGTATAATGAAAATTTTCCTGTGTGTATAGAAGAACCTTCACCTCTAGTGAGAAAAAATCGGGAAAATCGACAGTGAATTGTGTTGTGGAGTATTCAAAACACCACTTGATAAAATTAATATAAACAATAAAATGTAAGAAAATGCTTTGACATTTTAGTAGATAAAACATTTGATACACCTGATTTGATAGGGCATGCACCAAAATAAACAGTACTGATATTCTAGCAGCTATGGTGAATTTTTTTATCATCTGATTTTATTGTTGATTGTTGTTACGTGATACTGTTTATTATTAATTTCTAGTTTGAGATTAGTCTACGCAATAATGGTTCTTACAACCCAAGACCAAATTTTCATTCTAGAGTATTATTTCTATTCATGTGGAACAGGTCATTCTGGTGGTAAAAGTTTAGCTACCAACTGGTATTAATTTTCAAGAACAATTTAAGTTATCTATTGTTGTAAAGTTGTGTCATGCAGGAAGTGTTCAGATAAAGCAGACAGTGTATACTGGCCATCCAACTACCTTGACTACAAGTAAAAACCATGGCAGACTTCTTACTTCAGCAAGTCTTACAGGAGTAAGAGATTTACAACAAAGATCACAGGGGGGTAACAGAGGATGATAATCGTATCTACATCCGAGGAAGCTACCCTAGGAACCACTATGCATGCATGAGCGGTAAGCCGCATCTTGCTCGAGGTGACCCTGCTTTAATTGAACACAGCAGATATAGATATAGACCTGCAGGTCTATAAACATTACCCAATCCAAGGTGTCAATGTCCTTAGGGCAATCCTAAGGTTAATTCCGTGCAAATGGATGAATTTTACAAGGGTTATTGTGCATCAAACAGAGCCTATGGAGGACCAGGCAACTCTTCATAGTAAATAGCCACTTCTTAGAAATGTTATAACTTGTGGGAACATATATGGATTTTACACAAAATAAACAAACTACAACTATAGCGTGCTCAGACATTGCTATTGGTAATAAAACAGAAACAACTTCAGTAGTTTCGGGATCATATGAAAAGGTAGAGGGAAGGCCTATGAGCAATACCAAAACTGAAAACTCATCAGATAAAGAGGACATGATGCTAGAAGCAGAAGATTCCTCTGAAGGTAACATCTCGACTGATACAATTGAAAAATTAAGGCAGATAAAAGTAAAATACACCAGAGCAGAAAGAAAAAGAAGCTCTTGAAAAGACTCGCAGAACAGGGAATTGAATGGAATTCTAAACTGTCGGGAAGAGGGAAAAAGAAAAACAATGAACCCTTACGGAGTCTATGTTAAAAGATAGCGGCTCAAAAAGAAGTAGAACCCCCACAAAGAGTGAAAGGAAAAAACCTAAAACGGCAGAATTAAATACGCCTTCTAAAAGTAACTACAAATAAATGATATCATCATATAAGATGGCTATTGTTCAAGTAGAATATCCAGACCAAAAATGAACAAAAAACATCTAGGTCAGATTGAGGATTCCCTAGTCATGTAGTTTGAAACTTTAGAACATGTAGAATTTCTTCAATTCACCAAAACCTTTCTTGAGGCTGGAGTCTGTATCATGATCTGTGTCAGTCTAGAAACCAAAAGGTGGTTGGAGAGAAAAATCCCAAATATATATCAACCTTGGAATGCTGCTAAGCTATGGATAGGTGACCAAAAGGACATCCTGCGAGTGATATATAAAGTTACCAAGGTTTACTGAGAAGTAGATCTTGCCTAGATCCTTGAAGTGTTTAGTAAGCTGAGGACTGGAAGGTAATTGGATCTAATAAGACCAAAAATCACCAGACTATAATGACATTGATTGATGATACCTCTTGGTAGCCTTTAAAAGCAGCAAACAATGAAAGCTTACCTGGGTTTTGGTAAAGTGCAGTTTACTACACTCCAGAAGAACGACAAGAAATTAGACAATGCCCCTGAATCCATTACAACCTCCACCATAGTCTATAATTTCTAACTGAGGACATAGACCTAGCCTTTATTCAAGAACTCTGGATAAATGGAGGAAACGTAAGAGGGCTGGGAGATGCAAGAGGTAAGGTCATATACAATGGTTCATATAATAACTCGCTAACCTGTGTAGTAGTTAAGTATAAACTGTGATATCTGCCTCTGTTTACTTTCTGTTCCAGAGATTACCACAGGGTGAAGATCACCTGTGGATCCGGAAAAGGTAGAAGAGAGGCCATCATGAATACTAAAGGTGAGTCCCTCTTAGAATTTCTTAAAAGTAAAAGTTTACTAGTAGTTAATGTTGGTGATGAACTTACCTTTAGAAACAAAGTAAGGAAAGAAATCATTGACATTAGAATCTCCACAAAGTATATTAGTTCTTTTATAACTGATTGGCATGTTTCGGGTAAAATTTTGGCATAATATGTGGAACTTAAATTTTGATTCTGAAATTCAAAAGTTTAGGTCTCCCAAAAGAACTAACAAGAACTCTAATAATGAAGAATTAACCTATAGATTAGATTCACTCAGAAAAAGAGTTAGAGATATAAGTGATATTGATTCTGTGGCGGCTAATATACAAGAGCCCATTAATGACTCATACAATAGTATTATTCTATTCAGTCCATATCCACAAGAAGGAGAGTAAAATGGTGGAATAGAGATTTAAATAGGGTAAAGAAAATTACTAGATGACTATTTAAAAAGCTAAGAAAAACAGTCAGTGGGACAATTATCAAAATCCCTAACTGAATATAACAATCTATTAAGAAGATATAAAAGATCTTCCCGGAGAAACTTTTGCCAAGAGATTGAGTCTACTAAAGCAGTCTCTAGAATACACAAAATTATCTCGAAGGAACTGATTCATCCAACTGGATCAGTTGATGATCCTGAAGGTGGTCTAATTTCTTCAGGTAAAGACACAGTAGAAGTGTTACTCAAAACACACTTTCGAGATAGTATTGTAATGACGGAGACTGGCATAATACATAATCAGAATGGGACAAACTCTATAAGTGCCTCTTGTTCTGACAGGAAAACTGTCAAAAAGTTATTACTGCATCTAGGATTAAATGGGGTATAAATAAATTTGATCCATTTAAGTCTTCAGGAGAAGATGAAATCTTTCTGTGCCTAATCCAAAAGGCTCTGGAATCACTCCTACTTTACGAATCTTCATAGCAGCCTGGCTTATGGCTATATACCAATACCATTGAGATGTAGTAGTTTTCATACCGAAACTAGGAAAGGGCATTTAGAACATCTACTTGTTAGAACATATTAAAAGTCCCTGTACACTTTCACTGTTGTACCTTTGCTATAAATTAAACATTTGGTACAGTTAATTTTGGCTAATAATGTATTTTATTGAAGAATCTTGAAATAATAGGTAGCTGTATAGGATAGCCAACAGCTGGTTACTCATATAGTTTATAATTTTTAAATTGCTGCATATGTTGGAATGTTAGGAGAAATCATATTTTTAATATGACATAGCTATTGTAGCTACCAATAAAGTAACACATAGATCCAAGGAGATGAAATATTCCTTAATAGTGACCTCATAGTTGGTCGTCTTGGTCATTGTTAAATGATATTTTTAACAAAATGTGTAGTTTTTCACAAAATTTTATAAACATTGTGTTTTATAACAATGTGAATAAGCCTGTTAAATTTTTATTATTTTTTTAAATAAGGATTTTTTAATCAATTTGTGCGGAATGTTATTCTACAAATCACAAATTTCGTTCCTTTTTGTAAAATTTGATAGACACATTGAAATATACAACGGTTCAGACAAACTGTTTAACAAAATACAAAAAATTATAAGTAAGGATTTAGCATATTTTAGCAGAACTTACTCTGTTGATTTTTCCAAATTCCTCCTTATTTTTTCAGTTCTCCCTATATATATCCCTCAGCCTAGATTTATTGAAGACTCCCTCAGTATCGAAGAAAATATTTTCGGTGTATTATTTTCATTCCTGAATGTGTGAACTAACCAACTGGTTCATGGCTGGCTAGATTCATCCTCTTTGAGATGGAAACATTACGATTGGTTTGAAAGCACAACATTATCTCATCAACATTTTACTACACCATCTTATCTGATAAGTGGGTTACACAGTAGAATGTTTGCTTTAAAAGATTAAGCCCAATGTTTTTCTCTGATTTTGAGAGTAACACTAACTTAGCTATCTTCCATTTCCATGGCCTTAAATTTCTTGCAAAAATATGTAACAGCAGATTAATCAGGTGCTCCTTTCCTTTTTGCAAAAGGCTGGGGAGAATCCACACATCCATTTTCTTTGAGCTCTTTATCCTGTTGACAGTAATTAAATACCCACTAATGAAAAGTTATTGTTACTTTTATTTTACGTAAAGATATATTATTTATTTTAATAATTATAAATTATTATTATTATTTATATGAATATAAGTCATAAGTTTCAGTCAAGGTATAAATGAAACTAAACAAACATGGTTAGTAAATTTTATTAATGTTCAATAAAATTATTGTTATATATTTATTTTTGAATTTACAAATTTACAAATATAATAATAAATAACTAACAATTTATGTTACTCACATATATTGTAACATTTATACAACTAACAGACTATACAAAAATCCTCAAATTATCACACTTAGTGAATTTGAAAGCAGAATCTGTAATTTTTTAAATTACCTCTATTAAGGTTTTGTTTTGGTTGTATACTTGTTTTGGCCTGTGGCTTTATTTGTATAATTGATTTTACACTATTACAACACAAATAATCACATTATAAAGATATATATGGTTTGTTTTGAAGAAATTAGATTATTAAGTTAACAAAATTATTTTAAAAATCCGACTGTAACAATATTGACAAGGCAGTATGTTTGTTTTACTAATTATAAAATTGTTTTCTAAGGTAATTTGGATAAAAATTAACATAATTTAAAAAACTTATTTTTTCTGTATTATAAGTTAGGCATGTTTACCAAATTACTTTTTTTAATGATTGTTCTGGACTGTATCTTGTTCAATATATTATGTCTAGTTTTATTGCCACAATAGCGTAGGTTCTCAAGGTTTTTAAGTCGTAAGGTGAGATTAAAAAAAAAAAAAGAAAATTATAATATACAATTTTCAGGTACAGATAATATGCTCAAATTTCAATGTGTCTATGAAGATGTTCCATTATCTATGAGGAATTCTGTCTACAATCTATAGCACTGCATTTGATCTAATAGTAAACTTCTTGATATAAATTTTAATATGTAAATAAATTTTATAATTTTGAAATGTCTTTGTCCTTATTATTTTATAATGTAATGTAACATTCAAATTTAAATTCTCTTTAAATTGCATAATCTTAACAACAATTTATATTGTAATTCGTATTTAGTTCAAACATACAAAACTTTTACATTTTTATTGATTTTTAGTTTTGATAATAATAATAAAACTAATTCTATATCATCACCAGAAAATTCTTACCTTTCTAGTTACCTGGTTAGAAACCAATTTATTATAAATACACATTCTTACCTCAATTAAACGTTCTTTGTTTTTTTTGTTTTTTAAAAATACTTTATGCTTTCTATTCTATAACATTAAGGATGAAAATCCTTACTTTTCATCACTTGTGTCTTGTGTTAAAAAACAGTTTTTGTTATACAAGATGGTTAACCATATACAGAATTCAGTCTGTATAATATTTTTTTTTAGTTTTCAATAAACGGTATAAATACTTCATTGACAACGATGAACTGAGACATGATACATTTGTTAAAGTCACTAACATATAGACTTGATAAATACAAACTTTGATCTAAATTGGTATCTTTAACTTTGATATACAGATTCTTTACCTACATACAGATAGACAGACATTATATAGCCTACAAATGGAAAGACCAACATTTTATAAATCCACTTACTTTGAACTCAGAATTACTCAAACAATAATTTCTTCACCTTCCTGATACTTGGTCTCTATATAAAAAATGCAAAAGTAAAATATAAAACTTCCTGTTTAAAAGTAAAATAAGAAAAAGTAAGAGTTGCTTTTAGCATTTTGATTTATCTTAAGTTGGTGCAATTTCACGTCATTTCTGGATTTGTTTTGGAAAGGTTTTTTATGACAGTGATTTTATAATTAAGTTCAGTTACATAAAATCTCTGTTTAAAAATTTTATACATATTTTGTATAAAATACTATGTTTTTACAAGTCTTTGAAAGATGCGTTATGATTAGTTCTTCTGTTTCAAAGAAGAAAATAGTTAATTTTTCTTTTACTCTGTAATTGATATTAATCAGAAAAATGATTTTTTTATTTTTTAAATTGAGAGATTGTGTTTTACTTTTTAACATATAATCCTATATCTACTACTGTTACAAAACCAAACTAGATTACTCTGTGTTTTATTTGTTTAAAAAATAGAAGCAATACATATTTTCTTTTCTTAACTTTCCTTTTTCCAATTTAACACAATAAAGCTTTTAAAATAATAAAAATATATTCATAATTTTATAAAAAATTAAGTATAAAATGTTAAAAATTAATTACCGAGGGAAATATACTACAAAAAGAAGTGGAACTGAAAGTTAAATTTTGTTGCGGCTGTTTTCGTTTGAAATACTGGCGCAGACCATTGATACATGGCCATCATAGGAACTAAGAAACATTTGAAGAAAATAAGTGTGCTGTCTTTTTACTAAAAGTAATTAAAAGTTCAAATTTAACCTTCCTTAAGTTCAAAGATGATCTTATCTGACACACAAAATAAGTAAATTGTATAAAGAAATTTATATATATATATATATATATATATATATATATATATATATATATATTCTTTTACAATATTAGGAAATAGGTAAATTGCTGATTTTTCACCAGAAACATGATATTTTACATTGTAAAGAAATCAAAATTAAGATTGTGATAGCAAACGATATCTAAAAATGGCAATTTATTGTGTTATCCTAATATTTTTCTATCAATATTAGGTTTTGAACTTATTAAAAAAAAGAACTTTATAAATTAACTGAAAATTTTACTGTTTAAAGAAAAACTACTCTTAAAAGAATTATACAAAAAAATTTGCAACTTGCAAGATAGCAGCATGTTACATAGTAGGTTATCAGTTTGTCTAATAACACAGGTAACAAAATTGCTATTTGAGTAGTTCTATCCCCCACCCCTATTATGGGGGTTTAGAAACATGTTAAAAATTCATTAGATGATATGAATTACCTTAGCAACTAATTAATTAAACAACAAATAAATTTGTACACATGCTGAGTTCGTGACCTTTAAATGAGCTCATTAATTTAAATTGAGTTTATGTTCACCAATTAATTACCCAGGAGTTTAGATCATATAAGCAAGAAAGTTGACACACAAAGCAAACATCAGTTTTCACATTGTTATTTATTGTTTTATAAAGGCATAAGGGCATTAATTACCAAATAAACATGTTTGTACATTCATTATAATAGAATTTAAACCTATCTATTTTTATTCAAAGAATTTTGTAACTGAGTGTACTTTTTGTTAACATAAATCTTTTCAGAGAATATTAATCGGTTGTTGTAATATAGTTTGTACACTGGTTTTTTAAAACGCTGAACAGGTTTCATTACATACAAACAATAAATAATAACCTACATTTTACTATTTAGTTTCAATATTTTCTTAATTTGTAAGCTAAATTGTTTGTTTTATTGGATATTATTGGAATGATTGACAATAATAATATATTATATAGCGCTACAAAAATATATTAGTAAATTCTGGGAGCTGAATATATAGCCATCAACATTTGTTAAAAATTCTCCTATCCTAAGGTGAGAAAGTACAACTATCCTCCAACATTTTCTTTTCAAACCTGCTGTGTACATTAACTGAAAAATGGATTACAACATCGAATTCAAGTTTGACAACCTACAGACCTTTATTAGTCCCACAGATCTTATGAAGTTTATAATTGTTTATATTTAACTGCTTTAAGAGAAACTGCTATTAAAAATGATTTGCATCCATTTTTAAATAGTTTATGAAATAAAAATGTTTATTTTAACTACTTATAATCATCTCTTTAGTATCTAAATGTTGATGTCACAATTTTGTAATTCACAATTTTAGAATAGACATACATAATGAAATATGAATTATTCAATTTCTTCAAACACTGAAGAGGAATATAAAAGTAATCCGCGAGTAATTTTAAATACTAGAATGATTGAGCAAAAATATCTGATTGTGACTTATTGTAAAATCTCTTTCAAAAATAACAAATATGTGTCAGAGGAGTAATTTATTGTGATGAAATTGACTCGCATATAAAATGGAACTATTTAATTAGAGCAAATAAACAGCTTCATATTTTTACACAGGAGTCTTGTCTTAAAGATTATTCTAGTTATTATAACTATTTGATTTTTAAAAATCAGATTTTATTTACCAAAAATAAATAGTAATTAAGAATTTGTTTGTGACCAATATTGTTACATTAGTAATTGTTTCTTTCTATTTTATATAAATTTTATCCTATGTTGTTTAGTGTTATTGAAAATTATAAATCAATTTTGAACAGAGAAAAAGCCATACCACAGCAAACGCACACAATTTATAATCCATACATTGTAACTGTGCCTATGAAATCATCCCTATAAATATTCGAACTCACTGGAAGAGCGTTATTGCATAGTACCCATGACGATGGTGGTGTTTTAGGTAATATTCTAGAACATTTTAAACATAAAGACAGGCATAGTTAGTTTATTTTTACAAAATATTTATAATTTGTAATCTGTTGCTTTACATTAAATTTAACATACTTTAAATTGAGTTTAATATTTTTGTTAGTTGGAGAAAATTAATTATATCTTAATTTTAGAGGAAATAGATAGTATGTTTATAGAAAACTGTAGTTAGATAGATATATTTCTAATCTTTCCCTATTAACCCTCTCTAAACAGTTCACCAGAGTAGTCTGTCTCTTTCTTGTCTGTGTTAAGTGGAGGTAGAGAACTAATTAAGCTCAGGTCGGCAGTACTGAGCACAAGGGCATACCCAGGATCAAAACTAGGGAGGGGGGAAGCCATGGTCATTCAATATACAATTGATTATTAAAATAGTTATTTCAAGAATTGTATTAAATTCCAGCAACAAAATGTATAATAAAGATTTATTTTTTTGCTTCCAGGGAGGGGGGCAGCTGCCCTTCTCTGGGTATGCCCATGACTGAGCAGGAAATTTACTTTCTTAGATAAAATGAGACATAAGGTAATAAGCCATTTTTCAAAGGCTTGTTATATTCATATTTTATTTATTTCATATGCAAAGAACACATGCAATTTCTAATATGTTCTATCCCTCTTTCCTCCCCCCCCTGTATGAATTGTAAACAATACTATGCATGATTAATTAATTGTTAATTGACAATAAGTTAGTATATGTAGTGCAAAGAAATGAAGAAAATGAAATCAGTTACCATATGGTAATGATAATGATGAATAATCATTTTCTATATACATATTCAACATAATTCTGCTTTCAAAATTTGTTATTTTTTCAAGTGATATATTTGAAGGCATGGTGCACAATAAAGACAGTTTATTAACTTTACCAGTAAAAATTATGTACACACATTGTTCTAAAAAAAAAGTCGAAGTTTATATAGATCAAAATATAAACCACTTTTGGAAAACTACTTCGTAATTACTAAATTCGCATCGTTAGAAAAATATATCCTGAATTTTTTTTTATAATGTTTTTCTTCACAATCACTATTTATTGACTAGTTAAACTCCGCTGCTTAGTTTTGGTAACTTTCACTAATATCTGTTCCATCTTTTCATTTTTGATTGGGCACAAGATGTACAAAACCCCATTGTCCTCTGCTAGAAGCAGTATGTACGCTCAGTAGATGGATGGTAAGCCACCTTGTCAACACTTGGCGTTGTCACATCAAATGGAGGTAAATGTCAGCCGTAATAGTACTGGTTGTTGCCACTACGACTGAGACTTCGTGGAGCACTGGCATCGCCATATCTTACCACCTGAAAATTAAAGTATAATCATTATATTTTGGTAATATATATATATATATATATATAATGGTAGTGATTTAAACTGTATGTACCAAAACAAAAATATATGTCACCATTAAAACCATTTTTGCAGACCCTAATATATGCCTTTCTGCTTTACACTAAACCAGTTTTATTTAGGGATTGTCATTTCACCAGGAAAATCTAAATTGGTGTAGGATTGAAGGCTAAAGCAGTTTTTCATAATATATGTTGGATAACCTCGTTCTGCATAAGACAAAATTAGCTAGAAATAAAGCAATTTACAAAGTTACATTATAATTAGATTCAACTAATTTTTCACCTAACTAAAAATAAATTACTTTTTTTTAGTTTGAATTTGGCTTTAAAAATCAATTTTTATTGGTTTAAAATATATAAAAATATTTAATAGAATATTTTATTTTGAAACAACTTTGTATTCAACCTTAAAACAAAAATAAGCAATATCACTGTTTACACTCTATAAAGATACACATGGATTCCCCTTTCCTAAAACAGGCAAGAGGATTGCAGGGGGAAAATTTTTACAAGGTATTAGCAATTTTATTTGCATGAATTTTATCATACATCACAAATATTATAAACACATATATGGTCATTGATAAGTTTTATTTATGTTATTACATTAAATCAAGAACTTCTTGCTATAAAACCTGATATAACTCTCATATTACATGCACATATTCATCAATTGAATTATAATAAAATATAAATAGAAGTAGGATTATTTATTACAAAATTTGGGCTCCAGCCACTAAGGCTTATATTTTATGTTATTTAATATTTACTTACTCTGTGAACCCAATGAATTGAAAATCTCTATTACAATACATGCACATACCACTGATAAGCATTAAATTTGTATTATTTGTCCCTGTGAGTGGTATTTTGTTCAATTGTACAGTAGCTATATTGTCACTTACTGTTTCTTCTTGATCTGTGATTTGATTATATCAAACCATATTACCATATTAGGTTTACATGAAAGATTTATGTAATGTATTAAAACATTCACACAAAGCAAGCTCTCCTGTTCATAGAACCAACAATAGAATCATTTTATATTTTGTTCAAATTATAAATTACAGCCCCAATATTATCAGTCATAATCTAACCTGATATGTAAATTTTTACTTTCAATATACTTGGAATTGAATATATTTCACTTATGTATCCAACAACTTCAAAGCTTTCAAATTTATCCAGAGTATAGTTCTAATAAATAATTTTAAAGTTTTAAATATTGAATAAAAAATAATATACATATCAATAGTATAAAATAATAAAATACCAACCTCTCCAGGAGGTAAAGAACTGGGTAAGATTGTGATTGTGGCTGGAGTGGTGAGGTCTATGTCATTGTCTATTTCACTCAAGTCATCAACAAAACTTGGTAGTGTTGTGTTGCCTACATTGCTGCTTGTCTTGTGTCTTTGCCATAGCAGTCTACCAATTACTATCACCAGAACAGATAGAAGTCCTCCACTGATACTTAAAGCCCAGTATAAGATCAGTTTTTCTTTGTTTTCTGAAAATGAATTTAGTGTTATTGCAATTAATATAATATACCAATACTATATATATATTATATATTTTTTTGAAATGTTAGTAACAGTTAAGTTTTTTTTTTTTAAATTACATATATACATAGTTTAAATGATCTAAAAATTTGCATCGAGAAATTCTATTTTGATGGAAATATCACTTATGAGTGTACATGGGTGAGTTTTTGAAATGATGTCTCTCTGATTGTTATAAATTATTTGTCTATCTATGCCATGACGAGACTGAAATTTGTTAATTATTTTTAAAAACTGGTTATTTTTAAAACTGGTATTGTTGCTATTAAGAAAAAAGAACAACATAATTTATAAAATTTTGCAGTTCTTAAAATTATCTATTATCGATTTTAATTTTTATTAATTACACAAACAAAACTTATTGAAGAAAATGCTTATTTGGATGTTTGTTTGATAACATAAAATAAACCATTG
Source organism: Aphrophora alni (assembly GCA_963513935.1). Classification (NCBI taxonomy): domain Eukaryota; kingdom Metazoa; phylum Arthropoda; class Insecta; order Hemiptera; family Aphrophoridae; genus Aphrophora; species Aphrophora alni. Next base: position 129,856,947 of record OY740769.1, on the reverse strand, counting down.
AGATAGGATTAAGTTATCACACACAATTTTTGAAAGCAATTTTGATTGAACTCATCAAAATGTAAAAGTTAATGATAAAAACTAACATACCTCACCAGAAATAAAAGAAAGTATGGATCACAAGTACTTTGAAAAATGTGTTTTAATATAAAGTAGAAAAGTTATAAGAAAAAACTATTTGGAATAATCTAAATTTGTATTTCAATGTATATCGAGCTATTATTAATATGTGTTGTGTCTGTTGTTACAAGTGTTTTGTAGAGGTGTGTTATAAAGATTCAACACTATACATTGTATCAATATACAACTGTAGCAGATACACTAAATTATAGTCTAAATATAGAACTCATTCTGTATTATTTTAACTACAAAATACAATTAGAGACGACTTGTAACTCAAAACAGTTATAATTAAGACTATGCTCTTGTACATTCTCTCCACTCCCTCCACTCCATCCACTCTTAATAATTAACACTTAGGCTAATAAATTTAATGAGTACAATAGTTACACACTTAATTTTTGTTCCTAATTCCTGACTGTTTCAAGATCAGGGGTTAAGACTGTTTTTAACTTATCTTCAACTATTTAATATTCTGTTTCCATGAAATACTCCATACTGCTTTATTTTCTCCATTACCTTACCTCATTAAAAAGATCCAATAATTACTACACAATTTTGTTCTATGCATGTTTCTCATTGCATACAGAATTTGAGTAATGTTACTAAAAACTATATTTTACAAAATGGTTAAATACATAATTTATATATGTATTTAAAATAATTAACATACAATATGTATAACTGTAGCCAATTAACTGTTATCAATTTGAATAAAAGAAAATAACAAATTTTTCATACTTTGTTATAAATGAAAAGTAAATAAATAAAAGTATTTTTCATAAATGTAATAATTATAATTATGACATTCTTTAAAAGTAGTTTTATTTTACTAATATTATTATTAGAAAATTTGTAAATTATAGCCTAGATTATTCTATTCAATTTAAAATTTGAAAAAAAAACAACTGAAAATAGTAACATGAATAATTTTATTAAATGTTTTGCATGCTAATTCAGAAAATAAAGAACATATGTATATATTTTAGTTTAATATTTATGTTTTCAGTTTTCATTCAACAAAGTAAATTTATGTACTTGAATCTTGTTTAATCCTTAAAACATAATGTTTCATTTAAAAGCTCATTATGTTGTTTGTAAGCTATCAAAGAAGTAAATAGAATAATATTTTTACATCCCTTTTTATTATATGTGTTTAGTGTTTTTGTTTTATGACCTTCATGAACATGAAGAAATATAACACTTAAACATTGGCAGCTGCCATGTGACATAAGGAATATGTTATTTCTGTTGATCTTTGGGTAATAATTACTGTTATAAGAAAGGAATTCGCCGAAAAAATGGTATAGGATCCCTTAGTTTAACATCACTCTGTCTGACTGTGTTCCTTTAGCCTTTTGAACAGATAGAGATATATCTATCACAAATTTGTAACAACATTTAAATTATTGTGTTTATCTTGTGTAGCAAAATATTATAAATGTTCATCCAACAGTTTGAAATAGCAATTAAAAATAAAACGTTGAAATTTAAAATACTAATATTTGTTTTAGTGTTTTAGAAAGAACTTTTATAACAAATAACCAGCCGAAATTGAGGGGGGATAATATTTGACAAATTAAGTGTTATTTTTCAACAAAATGTACTATGAAAAAAAGTGCTGACCCGATTGGACTGACAGCTGTATTGTATAGTTTTACAGGCTGTTTCGTTGTACTAAGATGTAACAAAATAATAGTGTATATTTGGTGATTTTACTGCCCAATTGGAATACCAAATGCAAACATCCTTTCTCAGCTCTCTTCTTCTTATTTTTTGGGAGCCACTCTAACTATAGTCAACATAACTCCTTTACTTCCTTTAGTCTGCCTGTTTTTACTATTTCCTATTAAAGATCTTCTTTCTTCTTCTTGTTTGATTCCTATGTTTCAGCCGAACCCCAAATAATGACAAATGACCCTTGCCTAATGGGATTCTGAGCTTCCGGGCTTGATCCAGTGGAGATGCAAAGAGAGCCTCCAGGAATTAGGTAAGCTCCTGACAGTAAATAGCCTTGACTGGTAATGACAGGCTCTGCTTGGGTTCCAGTTATTTCCTTGGTTTCTTGTGGGATTTTGATAGATTGGTAAGGGAACCAAAATCGAAATATTAATTATCAAGGTGTAAGACCGGATCAATTGGAATCAGGCATTGAAGAGGAGGCTCCAATTTGAGTGATTAAGTGTTTCGGGAAAAGTAGAGGATGAACTCCTTAGAGGTCCAGCTATCAACACAGCTTTGTTCACCTATTTCCCCAACTAATATGATAGAAATTATGATAGAGGATGAGAAAAAATGGAAGGCAATAGAGAGTTTCATTCTTAGAATTATGGGCAAACGAGGAAGACAGCTAAGGTGAGCTGAGATAGAGCTCCAGTTTCGGTGTTCGACCAACCGGTCGATAGGATGGTGGATGACCCTGTGGGGTATTTAACTCTTCTCTGCGAAGTAATGTCACAAGATGGTCCCGCAGAGAAGGAAGAAGAGGATGGAAGGTTTTGATTTTACTGGGGTAGGGAGGCCGCCCACCACCTTCAGTCCCCGGACAAAGTCATAAAGATTTTTCCATTTTTCCTTCCAAAAAAAACCGTCCCATTGGACCTCTATAACCGAATGATGAATTCGTTGCTAGCATAGGACAAAAGCTCCTGAATCTCGCTGAAGGCACAGGTATATCGGTTTGCCTTGCTAGTAGGTCCTTGGGGTATACAATAAGCCTAGGTTGTACAAGGATCTTGAGTCCTCATATCCCAATTATCTAATCTCCAATCTAGATAATCTTTCCAAGGAAAGGGACTGGCACTGATTAAGGTTGGGATTGTCGGTTGTAATGAACTTGATGGGAGATTATGAAAATAAAGGGTATATTTAACATGTATTTAATTTTTACATTTGTATGGGATCTAGCTAATATTCTCTTGCCCAGAAGTAATCACCTTGTCGTCACTTTAATTAGTAATTGACCATGGTTTCTGAACATTTCTTAGTTACTGCAATGGAGAAGAGCTGACTTAAAAAAAAATAAATGATTTGTTTTGAGTACCCTAATGGGAATGTTCATTCAAGATGGATGGAAAAGAGAAAAGATAAAAAAATAATGTTAAGAAAACATTGTGCCGCTTTTGTTGACATAGATAAAAAAACAGGGAAATCGAGAATATTGTTAAGCCGCTTGTAATTGTTAAATATAACAAAACGAAAATGGGAATTGGTGTATCTGACCAAATGGTTTCCTACAATACTGCTGCCTAGAAATCAATAAGATTGTATTTACAAGGTTTCTGAGAATGTGTTCTTTGGTACAGCTGTATTCAATGCTTGGCTAGCTTATAAGGAGGTTGTAAGTTTGAGAGGCCATCAAAAAGACAAAAACCTAAAATAGTTACAACATTCAGTGAAGTATGTCCAGAGAAGCCTTTCCTTTGCAAGGACTGTTTTAAGAACATTCACAACTAAATTAAATTGTTACTTACGGTTTTATTTACTTTAACTTATTGACATTTAAAAATAGTTTTCTGGTAACACAAACTTTGTTAGATAAAATTGTTCAGTAAAAGTTAATAATTGCATTAAATTGTGTTATTTTGCCATAAAATAGCGGATACAATACATTTGCTAAACATATCAATTGCATCTGTAATTTGATATAAATTCAATCATTAGAAAATAATTGCACATTGCATTATAGATTTTTATATGTTATAGTAATTAGATTAAAAGTATAATATAATTCCATTTTTGTACTGAAATTAAAAATGAAAAGTCTATTAAAAAAATCATGTTGGCGCTATTACCAGGATAGAATAAAACAATCAATAGCCAATTGTGTGTGGTGTTTTTTACAAAGTTTATGTTATAACAAATTATAAGACAAAGTTCTCGGCTTAGTTCAGGTAGTTCTATGCCAACTCAGTCCACTAGATTACTACTAGAGTGCAGCTTTGGGCATGGAAGAAGAGTTATATAAAACTCAACAAATTTCGCAGTGCCAGCCCCATTGGACCAGCAGTCAATTTTATAAGACCTAGCAGTGCTGACCTGATCGGACCCCCATGATAGTTAATGTGTTAAGCCATCACAGTTTTTATATTTATCTCGTTGGAGAACCGGTTTAGGAGAATTCGTCTATCCATTATCAAGTCACATAAAAACACAGATGAAACACTGTACATATTTTAAGTTTATATAAATAGCCAAGGAAACCATGTAGTCATAATAGAGTTGATAAAGTTAAAGTTAAAATTAAATAGGTCACACATTTAAAGGAAGTGAAATGTTAGCTGGCCAGCAAATGGAACTCAATTCATATATATATATATATATATATATATATATATATATATATATATATATATATATATATATATATATATATATATATATATATATTAAAAATATGTTTAGTGTTTCATGTGTGTTTTTAAGTGACTTGATAATGGAGAGAAGAATTCTCTGAAACTGGTAGTACAATGAGACAAAAATAAGAACTGTGATGACTTAAGGTACATTAACTTTAAAAAGTACATTAACTTAAAATAGTACATAAATGTATAAGAGTTTTTGGAGGCCTTTCAAAATGATTAAAATACTAGTAATTAAAATCAAGGGATATTACTTCAAGAATGACTTGGATATATTATACTGTATGGATATTTGAAAATATTATACAAACACCATTTTAAATTTTTAATTTGTGTAAGTAATAATTTGTAGACATTTTGATTTATGGTTTTTGACAGACATATACATTTTTAAAAATCACAATTATTATAATTGTTTTTGAAAAGTCAACTAGAAGCCAATTATTTCTGATCTTTTTATTTTTCATCTAACACTCATAATTAAGCAATTGTAAAACAAAATATTGATACTCTTATATCCATTTAGGATCTTTAGGGAGTGATGACCCCCCACACACCTGAGTTAAAAATTCAGTGCAGTCGAAGTAGCCTACTAATTGGGGTTTTACTAATCAACTTATACAGTCCTCTTTTCTAAATCTTCTACCTCATTCTAGAAGAGGCTACTGGAAAATTTCTAATTATTTAAACTCCACGTCTCTCCCTTTTGTCTATCCTATTATGTCAATCAGGCCAAAATCTATTTAGTTTCATTTTTATGGTCTATTCCAACTCTTCTAACATGGATAACTTCCATAGTACATCACCACTTCAATGTACTTTCACTGTAGTCTTCAGGGTCTTACTTATAGTAAGTATGAATATAGAAATCTTGAGGTACCTTATGAGTTGGATCTACACCTTTCTTCATGCACTCTTGGGAGATTCCTCTCTTTCATCCAGGTCTCTCTTTGACCAACTCTTGTTTTCTACTGACACTGATGCTATTATAATGTTCAAGGGCTAGGAGTTTCTATTTTATGCTGTTTTATTCTTTTTTTCAAGATGATGACCAAGAGGTTTTTTTGCCTCAAAAAAAAGAAAGAAAAAAAACTTCCTCGGTAATATTCAGAACATTTACACAAAAACCATGTTATATGGGATACATTTACTTTAGCTCTCTAGTTTTACATGATTCTTTGCCTAGGGTAATTTTGAGGGTTCAGAATTTATGACTGGGGTTGCTACACCTGGTAAACAGTATAACAGGTTAACAAGACATGCAGGTAAAAAAAAAAAAAATATAAGCTACACATTAAACCAACATTAATTAAACCCAGTCATTGTGTGTGGACCAATGGAAGGTAATAAAAATGAATCTGGCTTTAATGTGCCTGGTTTGGTAATGGCCTAAAATTTGATGAGAAGAAGGAGATGAGTCGATGGGTAGAAACAACTCATGCTGATATTGAGAATGTAGTGAAGATGCTTAATAGTCATGATTAAATACTTTGAGGGCTTAGTAAAATTTAGTGGGACTGTAAAAAAGAAGTTTGAATAGCTGAGGGCTACACGGAAGACAATGTTAGTGTATTGGGCGCAATAAACCATTGTAAAATTAAGAATAAGCTTGGCAAAGAGGAAGAGATAAAATGGGTTGATTCCAGAATCTAGCTGGATAAGGAGAAAAGAGCCATTGTCCAGCACAAGATTCCGAGAGAATAAAGACCTTCTCCTTTCTGGTAATGCGTCTGCTAACTGAATATTTCCCAGTAAGATACAACTTTAAAATAATAGGGTACTTGGAACACAATGTTTGTTGGTTTTGATCCTATGAAAAAGAGATGACAGAACATCTGTGAAAGTGTGAATTGTTTGCTCGAAGGAGATTCAAAATACTTGGAAGTACCTGAAGTCTTAGGAGTGCTGATTCCAAAGTACTTATGTTTTTTGAAAGGAACCAAGAGACTATTTGGAAGGAATTCTATTTGAATAATATATATATATATATATATATATATTCCTTAATAGATTCATCATTGTTGGGACAGGCCAGGATGTCCTCCACATCATCTGGTAACCCGTGCAGCTACTCCCTCAAACAGCATGCAATTTTTTTTGCAAATCATGTATGTTTATATTTTCTCTTTTAAATAATAATGAAGTATTAAAATTAATTCTATATAAATTTGTGCACTACAGAAGATTAGAACAATATATTATACGGTTTTTATGAAACATCTTTTAATAGCCTACTAAAACACTTGATACTGACTTAAACATTAATATTAATAACTTAAAATTTTTATGTATGACTGAAGTCATTTTAATGAAATTAATTGCTGGAATCAGAAGGAATGTTCAACGTAAGTTTGAACGTTGCTTCAAGAATAAAATACTCACATTTTGTTTTATATTCACAAATTTATTTGCAAAAATTATCAATCAAATTTACTTTCCAATTTATTATAAATAAAAGTTCAATTAAATCATTATCTTAAAAAAAATTATTTTTATGTAACAATATTTACAATACTTGTTTACTTTTTATTATTTTTGAAAATACACAGCTGGTTATTTAAATATTTCATTCTTATAAATATTCTTTGCCTAGTAAATCTTTCAACTGCTTCTTTAGGAAATGCACTAAGTTTTATAGATTCATCTCTTAATTTTTTCACAATGTTTTTCTTTGCAAAATTCCAAACTGCTCATGCCTTTTGTTAAATATTTTTTTCTAAAAAAAATGTACACTGAAGGCACTCATAAGATGGTTGTGTAAGTTTCCCATAAATCAAATTTTAAACCCATGCATTTTGTTGCGAAACTGAGCTTTTGGTTACATTTGTATACATTCCCAATTCAGGATGGGCTTTTACATATTTTCTTGCTACCAAAAACTACAAGATGATGCAAAGAGTTTAGAGTTTAGTGTTTTTGGGATCAGAATGGATGATATTTATAAATAACAACCAATAGAATTACAGAATAACACAATAAGGTTGTGCGCTGGAAACCAGAACCTGTTTTCTTGCTGACCAAACATTCTTCTGGTCGGATTCTTAATTTTGATTTGATCTGTCAACGCTAAACTAAGACGTCTAATAGGAAAAATAGAAATGATTTATTTAGATCATATCCTAAGCTAAATTATGTTACTGAAAAAACTTGCTTGGCCAAACAGAACACAAATTCATAGCATCCAATAAATATAATGTTTCTTAAATATTTTTTTGTCTACTTGTTATAACTTTTAGTGTCTGCGTATGATTATGAATACCTATACATTTCAATATAGTTTGTCGGTCAATCTCATTTATTAGAATTGTGTGATATTTGTTGTCATGTCCTCAACCAAAATTAAACATTTGGGACACCACACCAGCCTGTGAGTAACCAGTTTCCGTCACAAATCTCGTGTTTGCGCATATGGAAGTCATAGTTGGCAAACCTCTATGAATGAGCCTTGGGCTATATACACATTTGCTTTTCTACCGTCAAGATGGATGTACATTTTAACAAACCTGGTTAAAGTTTGCACATATCAAACTTTTCAAATAGCTAAATCCCAAAAAGAATAATTAGATACAAGTGATATTTTAATCATTAATTTAGTTTATAATATATTTTAAAACTGCTTTTAGACACTTCCAATAGGTATTAAATTAATAGGTATTAAATTAAATAATACAGGAATTGAAACTGGAAGCTTCAGTATATGCAGTTCAAGTTTTGGGATTTGTCTGATCATAATTTATATATTCTAACCCTTTGCACTCGGATAGAGTATTTATAGGTTGTCCTGATTTGTCGGATGGCCAGCTGTACTGGCCGCGGACATTTGCGCAACAACTCGGATTTAATTCCACATCAGTTGTTCCTACCGCTCGGATGGCCAGTGGTACTGGCCAAGATAAAAACCATTGAACGCTCGGAAGGCCAGCAGCACTGGCCAAGAAACATATGTTGCATTTTAACAATATATTTTTATGTTGTGATGTGTGTAGAGTGCTGTAACCTATAGAGAAACTATTTAACTAAATGACCAGCAGTTCTGGCAGCTTTATCGTTGAAAAGTATCACCGGGAATGCCAAAATCAACACATGCTCTTTTCTTACAACATTGAGAATGTACACACAGTGTCTTGTGATTTTTGTATAATTAGTAAATTAATCATAATTTTCCTTCTTAACATGAAACATAAAATATGATTTTGTTTAGTTCATTATCTTGTTTGTTTGTGTATCTATATTAATAAAATATAAAATATTGTTTGTTTGTTTTAAAATAAAAAAACAGTAAGGTGTTCTCGTCAGTTTTAAATATGTGTTAGTTTTGTATAATTAGTAAATTAGGCATTATTGTCCTTTTTAACTTGAAACATATGATTTTGTTTAGTTCAGTATCTTTTTTGTTTGTGTATACCTACTAATAAAATTTTTAAAATGGTTTGTTTGTGTTAAAATAAAAAACTGACAAGGTGTTTGCGTACGGTAACTTTTAAATATATTCAAGTAATACCCAATTTTTAATTTATTTTTTAATTTGTTTATAATTAGTAAATTAGGTGTTATTTTCCCTTTTAAATTGAAACATAATTTTGTTTAGTTCATTATCTTGTTTGTTTGTGTATCTATATTAATAAAATATAAAAAAATTGTTTGTTTGTTTTAAAATTAAAAAAACTATAATGTGTTCAGGTCAGTTTTAAATATATGTGATTTTTGTATAATTAGTAAATTAGGCATTATTTTCCTTTTTAACTTGAAACATATGAATTTGTTTAGTTCAGTATCTTTTTTGTTTGTGTATAGCCTACCTACTAATTAAATTTTAAAAATTGTTTGTTTGTGTTAAAATAAAAAACTGACAAGGTGTTTGCGTAACTTTGAAATATATGTGATATTTGTATAATTAGTAAATTAGGCATTATTTTCCCTTTTAACTTGAAACATACGATTTTGTTTAGTTCAGTATCTTGTTTGTCTGTGTATATTAAGAAAATAATAGTTAAAATGGAATTGGTTTTTGTTAAAAAAAAATAAAAATACCCTTTGTAAAAATTGCAGTCTGTGATAAAAATAATTCCGACCTGGTGGGAAGAAGCCGACATTATGAATGCCGAGTTGACGCGGAGTGGAGCATGGCCAGTACAGCTGGCAGACCGACCGCCGGAACCAATTTATGCGGAAAGAATTCCGAGTGGCTGCTGACTGCGTTGTGGCCACTCCTACTGGCCTTCCGATCGCAAAGGGCTAATGTTATTTTATAGAATTAAAATAATTTTGTCACTATTTTGAAATGATTAGATGATATATTACAAATTTTCAATTTTAAATATCAGATTTGAATTGATATTCAACTTTTACCTATCTCAACTTTTACCTAAGATATTTAAAATTTTATAAAGAAACATAGACAGACAGAAAGATGTCAAGTAATGAAAGATTATAGACCAAGATTATATATGTGGGTTTATTTTATTACTCTAAATCATTTATTTATTTATCACAAACCATACCACACAATAATCTTTTAACTTCAAATCCAGTTAAATCTATAAGTAACACATACTTACGAGAGACATACGTATATATTTGAACCCATTCAGAAATGAAGCCAATAACTTGGGCATCACTGGACGTGGTGATGGTGTCATTGTAGACATGTCCTGAATCCCTCGGCATATCTTTAGGAAGGCGGTGGGAAACATAAGGCGGGTAAGGAGAGGTGGTGAGACCTACAGAAAAATAAGAGCTCACATTATAACTTCATCAAAAGTTGTGCATGCCAAACCACTCTGGGAGAAAGCAAAATGTACAGCAAAGGAACAAACGTGTTAGACAATATTGTGAATATGTCAAATGTGCAATGGATACAGTATGCAAATGAAATTCATTTTGAAGATTTTAACGCAGCAGTTTGTGTATAACATAAGAGATGTCAGTTTTATGTTGTGCTATAAATAGTACACTACCCAAAAGATAGAGAGCTAGAATTCAAAATTTCCAAAAAGAAAGAGTGATTCATTAAAAAAATTTATTCAAAAAAATTACTAGCATAAACAAATTGTAATCTTTAATTTCTATATACAATTATAATAAAAATAATTATTGCTGATATTTTAATGTTTATAGTTTTCTTTAAATAAGGTGTTTCTTATATCACCCTCTTTTCTGTTGGATAATTTCGAGTTGCATAATTCTTCCATTTCGGAGGCAGTGCCGCTATTCATAATAAATTCAAACAGTTATCTCTGTATATTCAAACTAAATATGAAGTTTATTTTAATTAGCCATATCTATGTTTCAGCACATATTGTATATCCCCATGTACAACCAGTGTGTTCACGTGCATTTACAAAGTGAAAATGTGAAATGAAAATATGGAAGTTACTACTGTTTCTCTCAATTACTACTTCCTTTGATATGAATTTTGAAACACCCTATGAATTTTACCTTACATCCCATTAAGATATGTTTTGAAATTAGTTTTTTGAAATAATTTATTGGCGCATTTATAAAATCATGGGGAAGTTACAAATTGCCAAAATTGCTACAATAAATCATAATAGAAATTGAAATATGTGTCGAATGACCCTTACATGAAGAATTATGTGTATTTGTAACCATAAAACAGCTATGTTTCTAAACATAAAGGCCCAATTAAATTTTATGTATTTTGTATGCATATATATATTTTTTTAAATAGATACTTTACCAAAAATTATATTGTTATATATCATTTTAAAAAGAAAATGTATAATTTCTCTGACATGAAACAGAATTTAAAATCAGTGCCAAATTTGAACAACTTTCTCCATGTGTTATCTAAATATCACAAAAATGTATTTAACATACTAAAATGTATATATTTTTATCAAAAAATTATTTAAAAAAAATTTAGCTGTGAAGAGAAATGTGTAATAAAATATAAATATTTTGCACTTTTGCTTCATATAAAACTCAATTTTCATGAATTTGTTACAAAAAAAAAAGGTTTAGAAAACAGTAGTTTATATAACTTATTATAAACTGAAATTGAGGAAGAGGGACAGAATTCATCTATTAGATGTGATAATATTTGGAGAAAATATGTTAAGAATAAAAAAAAACCTTTCTTTGGGCGGGATCTAGCCTAAAAACAACTGTACATAGTACAAGGATTATATAACCTACTCTATATATATGATGAAGGTATAAAAGCCAAATATTGAAAGTGCAAAGACTTAACTTTTCTCTGATATCAACCTGAACTTGGTAAAACAAAATGATTGAATATTAGGTATTTTGTTGCCTCTTACCTGATTAGCTATTGTTGGGTGGTTATCGGCAACAAACTCTTACTTTATCGATTCCAATCATATGATATATGAGTTAATAACACATGTTTTTTAAACCAATATGAAAGTTTAGAATATTAGCTTTTCAACAATAACCGAATCAATGTGATTCAAATGTTTTAATTTTAAAAATCATGTTTTTTCGACATTTTGTCAATAAATTGTCAAATGGCTGTCTATGGGTTATGAAGTTCGATATAGGTTCCTCTATTAGTACTGTCAGATATCTGGAGAACTCCAATTTATGATTTTTGGATAAAGTGAGAGCACAACATTTTGTTGAAATATGATATTGTTGTCACTATTTGGAGGAATGCATACAGTTATAATGTAGGCAAAGAGGGTGTTGTTATCACCATTGGGTCCATTGAATCAATCAGTTTTATGTAAAAGCACATCATAAATTTCCTTCTGTCACCCCAACATGCTCTTTTGGACACTATATGAGGAAAACTTAAATGAACATTATTTATCTCATGAGATAAACAGTTCTGTTAAAACATCTGGACCTAATATAGATTTTCATAAATTATTTTTTGAATAAAAGAAAACATGTGGCCGAGAGTTAACATTATTAAAATTCTAGAATTGAACATCTATAAGATTTGAGAAAACATGTTACAAATACTAACTATTAATTTTGCACTACTATCTGTAATTTTAACATTGAAAAAAATTTTTTTAATGAATTCTAGTCATTTTCTTAATTTTTTTAATGAAATAAATTAACCCTTTCTCAAATTTTGTGAACATTTTCAATTGATCAGATATTATTTACTTATTTCATATATTATTAAGGCTAAACATCCCTGAAAAAGTTGTGTTTCTGGCCCGCTAGATAGCAGCACCTCTGCGGCAAAATTGCATTACTGATAATTTGCGTAATTATTGTCCGATTTTTGTTTTGTAAGTTATTTTGTAAATAATATCAATAAAATATTTACGCTACGAAGGTGAAACTTTTTTAGATTTTTTTATAAAAAAGTTGTTGAGCAAAAATATTATTATTATTATCATTATTTTTAATCGCAGGTAGTCATTTTTTAAATAATAATTTTAAATGAATTTTGCCGTTTTCAGATATGAAATCGGTCAAATGGTCCTATCGGAATCGTGTTTTAAATATACTATCATTATTTCTCTCACGCCCCGCGCCCCCCTTCCGCGTGGCGCACCGCCATACTGCCCAGCCGCTTTAACGCGAAGCCCCTCCTGTAGTGATGTGGTGCTAATTAGCAAAGCAGCTAATTCCAAGCAGCTAACGAACGTTAGCAGTTGCAGAGCACTCCTAACAACTAGAAATAGCTGCTTAACAATTAGCAGAACTTATACTAGCTGATGGCAGCACCTTTCATAAACTTAGAGTTCAGTCCGTTTGTCCATTTCAATTTCTTAGATGTGGTTGTATACTTGTTGCTTCTTTGCGTTTTTGAATGTGTGCAATATATATTATAAATTACATAAGTTATTCGCCATTCTAAATAATTACTTCATTTAAAGAGTTCTACCTTTTATATGAAATGTAAAACTATTAATCTGTTTTGACTACGTCGAAAAGTGTTTGTATATCAGATATAAATTTGTCTCAGATTTTTAAATAATATATATCACTAGTTTTAAAGAGGAAAATTATCTTTATTAAAAATTTTGTTACATATTTTATGTATGAATTAATCAATAACGAATGGTTACGTAGTAATTTATGTAGGAGACTAATTTATATTGGAAACTTTGGTTACAAACTGAAATGAAATAAAAGATGTATTACAAATCCATAATATGGAATAGTTTTGGGTTTTTGGAATAGTAATATATTACTGTTCATATTCTTCCCAGAAACAATGTACAGTTTTATTAAAAATATTAATTGTTTTAGAGTAAATTCAACGATCATTACATTTTACTTAGTACAACTTATTATAAAATTGCGTTAATTTTAATTCAACCCATCCTACTTGTACTCCTTATTTCTAAACATCCAATGAAAATGAAAATGTATTTCATTTATATTTTTAAATGATATATGAAATGTTTTTTATTCCCAGTTATTCTTCACAAGTGGTAATAGAACGTACAAATTCTCTGATTCAAAAATGTGATGTCTTCGAAGGAAATGTTGTGATGTTATTTTAACTTTACACAATTAAATATTATACAGTTCAATTGGCAATGACAATAGAAGGTTGAGATGTTATTTCAAGGTTTAGAATGGAAAATTTTATAAATATGTTACACAATTATAACATATATCATGTTTATATATGTTTATTTATACACATAAATATAGTCTATAGTTCAATAATATACTGGATTCTTTTTATTGTTTGTTTTTAGTTATTATGGGGTTGTTATGCAACAAGGCATGGTTAATCATGTATAACTTGTGTTAACAACTGTTGATGGAATTTAATTGTGAATTCAAAAATGTTTTGATATTTCAAATCCGTTCAGTAGTTTTCGAGATACAAATGATTTAATAAAGGCGTGTCATTGCATTTCAATAAAATGCAAACGCTAATGTACGCGGGTTTATTAAATTGTGTATATTTTGGGAATTGTTGAACGGATAAAATTGTATGTTCGAGTATCGCGGTGTCTTGATTCTTAATTTTAAAATGCTCTAAAATGGTGGGTGTAAAACGAAACACAATAATTACAAAGAATTCACACAAATATTGTTAGTGACTTTTTCAGGATTATTTTCATTTAACATTCATTTGAAGCGTCCTTGTATCAACCAGGCGTTTTTGTTATACATTATTAGTTTTGTTTCCGAAGTAATAATTTAAAACTTGACTTATCAAAAAGTTTGTAAATTTGTTAGTAATGTTATTTTCATTTACTACAATTTACTTTATTAATTACAATTTATTTAACAAATATGAAACATAATTTAATTTAATCAATCACTTAACGAATAACAACAAATATAAACATAATGACATGCAATAAGATGTAAACGTGGGACAAATAATACATCCCCGTAAATCACTCTCTCACATCCTCGCAAAGCTTCTCTCTAACAAAATAATCACATCCCCAGAAAAGCTTGTCTCTTACATGCCCACAAGTTTCTGTCTCTCGTAACCGTTACATCCCCACAAAACACATATTTTTTCAAAAATCAAAATCAAAATTTTCGAGAGATAACGTATTAGGAGTAATACTTATTTATTAAGCAATACACTATAAAAAAATCAGACTTCTACCTTTTATATTTACCGAGATCTCACAAGGTATCTCCAGGACGTATATCCCCAGAAGGGTACAAGCGATAGTCAGAGAGAGAGAGAAGAGAGAGAGAGAGAGAGAGAGAGAGAGAGAGAGAGAGAGAGAGAGAGAGAGAGAGAGAGAGAGAGAGAGAGAGAGAGAGAGAGAGAGAGAGAGAGAGAGAGAGAGAGAGAGAGAGAGAGAGAGAGAGAGAGAGAGAGAGAGAGAGAGAGAGAGAGAGAGAGAGAGAGAGAGAGAGAGAGAGAGAGAGAGAGAGAGAGAGAGAGAGAGAGAGAGAGAGAGAGAGAGAGAGAGAGAGAGAGAGAGAGAGAGAGAGAGAGATTAAACACAAGTAAACTAAACAATACTTTAATAAAATTTTTAAATTAATGAACACAAATTAAACTATATAAATTTGTATATTTATATTTGACCTGACTTATACAAAAGACTAACAAAGTCCAGACAGATACTGTTATTGTGCGAAGCGGACACTTCCACGAATTGATACTTGATAGATTCCACGAATCTAGCTTTAGACGATAACAGATCAAATGACTTTCTATTTAATATACGAAACATTTTTACAAGGATCTATGTTCCATTTTTTAGGCTATTTGGCCCTTGATATTTCGCCATTGAATCCCTCAAGAGGAATCTGTTTTTTTAGATTTGGTTGTTCCTGGGCAATCCATGGAGAACATAAAAGTTTAACAAAATAACGTTCCCAATAAAAATTATAAACAGACGACGAAACAAATCCCTAAGAAGAATCACGGTAACTAATAACCGAGAGCACATGAGTGGAAGGGCGGGAAAGTAGTCATCCAGCACAAAGATTGTAAGACGAGCGACGTGGTGGGGGGGGGGGTGCCACAGTGAGTCACCTCGGCCCTGCAAGTGTTTCGTGTCTCCCGCGCCCTCATACCCCTAAGAGGAATTATTTTAAATGTATAAAACATGATACCGATTTAACCACTCGGGCAATTTTAAATATTAAAAGTGTAAAATTAATTAAAAATTATTGTCTTCAAAATGACTACCTGCGATTTGCATATTTCTTTTTTTAACATGAAGATCTTATTATTATTATTTTAACCAATAACTTAATTAAAATTAGGCTTACGTAGCGTAAATTGTAATATTATTCTGTTTACAAATCAGTTTTTCAAATAAAAATCGGACGAAAATTCCACCAATAAACATTAATACAAAATGACTCCATTTTGGTGCTGCGCCGTGGTGGCAGAATTTGTACCTAATCCTGGGATGTTTAGCCTTAATATGGGTTACTTGGAAATTTGGCATCATTTATGTGTCCACAAAAAATATAGTCATTTTTTGAAATCTTTAATTAGTAATTGTATGTTACCTCAATCTTATAGAGATTTGGAATTCCAATTTTATATGTAGTTAGGATTGTATTATCGTTTAATATTATTTAAGAGAAGTGAGAGAAATATTTTAAAAATATTAAGTTTTTGTTTGAGCTAGGACCTGGTTTGAAATTTGAATGAATTTACTGTGAACTTCTAAAATAGCCTATATTTGTTTGTCTGTGTCTCGAGGTGGCTGTAATACAATATTTCAATTTAGATATATTGCCTAGAGTTAATTCATATTATCTTATGTTTAATGTTATTAATAGGAGCAATGGTTTTCAGTCTGCTGTTCAAAACCAAAAATATGTTTAAGCCCTTATTATAATAGTTCAGAGTATAAGAGAAAACAGGGCTTTAATTTTGTAAATATTATCAATGAGAAGTATATACGAACACATAATAAGCATTAACACAACTACTTGTGAATAAACTAACAAAAAATAAAAATTGAAGAAACACTAAGTGTTATTGTGCTAAGCTAGAGATGAGTGAGGTAAAGAGGAAGAGGAATGGGTGAAGCTAACACACCATCACCACCAGTGACACAACTAGACAAAAGCTGAAATTCTCATATTTTACAAATCTCATTTTGATTTCTGTTTCAGCAAGTGCCTTAAACTAAAACTATAATTCTAATTCTAAAACATGTTGTAAATTGATATTGTATTTACATTTACTCTGTGTTATTTTATTCAAGCATTGAACATCTTAAAACTTGATGTTAACAATTACAGACAGCAGCTATAATACTGGGGACTAGTTAATTGTACTATCTCCCCCCTTTTTAAAACCCCCTCTAATGTCATATTGCAATCATTCATATTGCAAATAAGTATTCAAATAAATACTTTATTTTGCAGATATTATTATTTATATAATAATTAAATTACCTTTGGTTTCCGCCAGGTGACTTCTTTTTATATACACTTACGCGTTTCAAAGCGTACGCTCCATCTTCAGAGTTCTATTTTCTTTTTCACTCGGTTGAGGTCATTATACATTAAAATAACACATAAAAAACACACGGACACTACATATATATGTTTATAAATTTATACATCGCTTATGATAACGCGACACTTGCGATGCGTATCACATCAATGTCCTAGGACAACTAACGTCTCGTATTTTACGAGAACTCTGAAGATGGAGCGTACGCTTCGAAACGCGTAAGTGTATATAAAAAGAAGTCACCTGGCGGAAACCAAAGGTAATTTTAATTATTATATAAAATAACTGACTTGGATACTATCAACATGATTATTATTTATACTTGGATATATTCATTTTTATTGCTTGTATGAAAATTTTAAGAGTTTATTTACTAGAGCAGTTTTTCGTTATCATTTCTTAGTTTTTAGATCACTAGAAATTTTAAATCAATAATTTAAAAAAAAACTTGACCATTAGGATAATTTACCGATAATTTGATAGGTACAAATATTAAATTTGTGAATTTATATGAATATCATTCTAAATATGACCACTCAATAACAACATCCATATAGTTATTTGTTTTATTTTTTAAAATAATTGTGTTAAAATGGGATAAGAACTGTGTATGTATGACATAATTATAAATGTTAATAGTAAAAAGACCTTTGTATGAAATCTGATGTTATATAGTTTACAAAGTTAATTTATCTTGAGCCTATTTTATCATGGCACTAACCCGGCTTTGCAATGCAAAGAATAATATTTTTACACTGTGTCTAACATTATATGAAATACCATTTACATGAGGGCTGATGGGCTTTTATTTGCAATGTCAAAGTTTTTTACAAAATTTAGTGTACAAAATGTTCATTTTTTAAGATAATGTCACAAATTTTTATTCATGAGAGTTAGGGTTGGTACCATTACATTCAGAATTACAATTCCAAAATGGTAAGTTTATTTAGTTTAATATAAGTTTACGTATTGTCTCAAAATAGAGAGAAAAAAATATTATTTTATTTTTGTGAATTGCAATAAGTTTCTATATGGATATTCAACAGTCCACTCTCACCAATTTAAAGTTTATGCTAATATTTATAGTTCTTTTAATGGTCCCATACAAGCAAATGAATAATTAATGGCATTAAGAATATCTTTGTCATATTTTATGGTTATTGAACTGTAAGGACATGTCAAAACGGAAGTTCGTTTTATACAGTTACGATAATTTACAACATACTGTATATTCTCTGTAAGTAAAATATACCAAAATTTAATTTTGTGATTAATAAAAAGCAACATATATGTTCTAAAACAGGACTTTAAGACTCAGTTATAACAATTTTAGTATAATAGAAAATAACTATTCTTTTTGTATTTAGAATTTGGAAATAATTTTGTATTCCTGGGTGGATCCACCTTAGAAATTAAAACCTTCTTTTCCCTTTTAAAAACTATTTATGTTATAAAGTTCTGTTTTTGAAGTCAGATTAAAAATTAGAATTTATGTTTACTTTTAGATATATTCACTATGGAGTTATTACTCTTTCTTAATAAAATTGAAACAGACCATGCAATGAAGCTAACACATAGCAACATATACCTGGTGCAAGTTTTTCTTCATTTTGTTTTGGTGGGGGTTGTGTAAGAGACACATCAGATTGACTACTGTTTTGTCTCCCCCCTGCAAAGGGTAGCTTAGGAGAGAACACTCCTCTTTCTTTCAAAGCATCCTCAACTGTATCATAATTATCCATATACTCTTCAGGTTCTGGTGTTTCATCTTGTTCTGTTGTCTCTCCAAATTGTTCTCGTAGAACTGCTCTTGGTACTAGAAAAGGACAAAGTTTATTGTAAAAAAATGTAACAAAAATACAACATATTACATGTGATTATCTACGGTATTAGATTTTAAACTATGTGAGTGAAATGTTTTATAATTGTTTTATACAAAATGAAAATGAGATTATTATGAGGCAATTTCGGGTCAGCTATGTAGTTTAGTTATTTATAGACATATTTGCATAAAATTTAGTAAATAATACGGGGCGTTTCAAAATGAATTTTAAGGCTTTGTAGTATTTATTACATTTAACTTACAATTATAAACAATACATCAAATGAAAGAACAACTTAGACAGTTTTGTTGGTACAAGTGTGCGCATGTACTGTTTCCTCTGTCTTTCATTACAAAGCGCTAATAGGAAAAAATGATGACGAATGAACAGAAAGTTTTTTTGTGTTTTACAGTTTGTAAGGACTAAATCTGTAGTTACAGTGCAACATGCTTTTCGTATTAAGTTTAAATGTTGTCCTCCAAGTGATAATAACATCCGTGGATGGTATCATTAGTTGTGTGTGTTAACTAACAAATTACATTTGTGTGTGTGTGTTTTATTGTTTTCCATAATTTGTAATGCATAAATAAGAGTATTTTTGTTTAAATAAATATAAAACTTCTGCCAATGTTTAAACATTGAGTGGGTGTAGAGTACACCCTCTATATCATGACACTATACTAATTATTGTGTTTAACGTATTTTAAATGACAATTGAATATTTGATGTATCATACTGTATTACTTCTTCCAGATAGTAAAATTTCACGATGTTTCAGAGGTTTTTCTGTTGTTAGCATTTTCTATAGGTCCTGACATTTTAAGTTCCTAGGAACACATTTAAACTATTTTTAGAAATAAGTATGAATGTCTCTCCACGAAACTGACATATATATATATATATATATATATATATATATATATATATATATATACACTCATATATGGTTTTTCAGGTGCAGAGTAAATTTAATATATTTTAAAATAAATATTTTGAAAGTCTTGTGCAGCGACATAATTATTTTCATTTTATATGTACTGTATGCATTTCTTAATAAAGATATTTATTGGAAATTTATGAAAGTAATGAATTTTATCACATGAAAAAAAATATAATAAAATAGAAATTTTTATAAAAATGTCTGGATCCTAGTTTGGAAACTGAACAAAATTTTGACATCTTGAGAAAACAAAATTACATAGTAAAAGATTTTATATTTTGAATCATTTTAAGAATAACAAAATTCACATTATATTTTTAGAAATTTTACATAAACTAAAAATGGAGGTATCTTTCCGGCCATTTTAGAATTAGCCTATTTATGTTCATAAAAATACTAGTACTAATCGATGTTTACAAAATGATCATAATTAATATAGTTCATTTTGGCAAACACTTGTAAGTTGACTAAACTAATATTGCACGTGAGACACAAGTTAAAGACCCTCTCCCTTTTCTAATTATGATAATAATTTCTCCCTTCCTTACACTCATTGTTCTACCCTTGTGGTAATTAGCACCAGCCATTGTGTTAATGGAGCGAATTTCACACAGCAAAGCTAATGATGTGATACGTGTTCCATAGCACACTGGAAACATACTCGTACATTTCTAATGTAAGAATCCTGCAATGTTATCTTTTGGTATATTTCTTGCAGTAATATAATTAAACAACCACTAATGTATTTCCAAACTATAATGGGTCTAAAACAGATAAGTGATCAAGGTGTGGACAAATAAGAGATACAATTTAGAAGAATTTGTGTGTATATACATTTGTAGCATTTGAAACAATTAAAATTTATAAGAGAAGAAGAGATTTTGTAATGATAATTTGATAAAGTTTGGCGCAATTTTGTAATATTTTATTAAAAAAAAAAAAATAAAAAAAAAATAAAAAAATATTACTCTTGAAAAAAGTGTATCTTATCTCTGAGGTTATGAGTTCTATTGAAAAAAAGTGTACTATGTAGAATATTGAATAAAGTACAGAATCCTTTTTTATTTTGAAATCTACATTTTATTATTGACAAACATACTATAATATCAGAATACATACAAGTCAAATAACACTTGTAAAAATAAAATTACATATATCACATCCTACATATTAAATAATCAAAAAATTATGTTCAAAAATTTAGTTTATTATTATTTTTTATGGTTGCCACCTACTTTCAAATTAAATTTTTTATATATTGAGAAGCTAATATTCTTTTTATCTTATATGATTATTTTCACAAAACTTTATTTCTTTTTCAAATTTAAAACAACAAAATCATAACTTTAAACAAGGAAAATATTTGATTTATAAAAGATTTAGAAAATTACTCTCCAAAAACATATCTCCTTTTCTTATAAAAAACATGAGACAATTTTATAAACACAATATCCAAATTTCAACAAAAAATCACAAGTTTTAATCAATAATTATATTTCTTAGTTTATATAAAAATAGTTTAGGCATGTTATACCAGACATGCATGAACATATTATATAGAACTTTTAATTAAAAACACATCTTTTCCGGGTTGAAGTCACATAGCGTCCTTTCACTGAAATCACGTCTCCTATTTTAAAATTAACTTTTTTAGTTTTCAACTTCACTTTCAAGAACATATGAATTGTTTACTTCATTGTTAGTTCAAAACACTCTATTCAAATTGTTTAGTTTTTGTTTAAAACACAATTACTTATTATTTTTTGTAAGCGTTTTCCGACTTACGTAATGCACATTGTCCATTTGCACAATATTACAAAGTCATAACTTTTCACTTTCGAAAGTTTATATTTATTTAGTCAATAGATACCAACTCACATTATTGTATAACAGTACTTGTAAAATAACTCTTAGTTTCTCAAGAAAACGCTCTCTTTCTATATATCCACTTTGTCTCGACGAACATATCTATCGACTGAGCGTACTTCTTCCTTTCAAGGTTCAGCTTAGACTGGCTTGCCTCCGGTTAAGGAGGTTAGTAACAGATTTCATTCTTTGTGTACAAAACGTTTACACTACAATTTAATTCAATTTATATCTGTTTTGCATATTAACATACATACAATAAATTTCTCTGATCATTTTGTACTAATTATTTTATTTATTTATTTTATTCAAAAAACAAAATACGTTTCCTGTTTACTGCATTGAGTCAAACATATACCACGTTCTATTTAAGATCACTAAAGTGAAAATGTACACTATTACACATTAACTTATATATATATATATATATATATATATATATATATATATATATATATATATATATATAATTTATTTATGAAGAGGATGATAATTTTTTGGAGGTTTTTTTGAGATAAGATTGAAGTTGGAAATACCTGATCTTCAGAACTGAAAATATATACTATTGATATAAAAATAAACCGATAAAATAGTTTTAATAAATTTTGGCGTTTTAGAGACTGGGTAGAAGCAATAAGAACCATTCAGCTTTAACAAACCTAATAAACAAAACATTTTCTTTAGAGATTATTTCTTTTATATGATACTCACCACAAATTGATATTTACACCCAATTTCAACTAATGGTTTTTATAGGTTATTGTTTAAATATAATTAACTGATATATTGTTTTCTAATGTTATAATTTTTACATACACTAAAGTTATTAAATAATTTTGATTAAAAAATACAGTCGAAAAGATAATCCTGGTGTAGTTTTGGTGAAAATTAAACACTGAGTTTATGTAATTTTGTTTCACTTAAAACATAAAAACCAATATATTTAAGTAATTAGTTGCTAACATTATATGGAGTGACCAGGATTTAAATCTACAACATTATGTATTAAACATATGAAGTTCATAATTTTCTTGCATGTACACATCTTGTTTTGGTTGTGTGCAGTAAATAATTATAATAAAAATGTAATTTTGAAACTCACCACAAGTAAAGACAACTTTGAGGTACATTCTTGTAGAAGGGTATTTACAAGGATTCCCAAAAGTTGCTGCATCTGCAGAGAGTGTGCAGTTTCTTTTACCATGGCAGATCTGCATGACAGTCTCTGTTGCGTAACTCACCAAACATGCTGCAATAAATATTATAGTCCAATGAGACTTCAATACAGAACATATATAGCTCTTCCTATTTTACTTCTTTTTTTTTTTTACATGAATTATATTCATTAGTGAAAACAGTTTTTTAGTAGTTATTTAAAGTGTTCAATTGTGTTAACCTTTCCTTAGTTTTAGTTCATAAGAGACAAAAAATAATTACAAATTCAAGAGAAACATCTCAAGGCAATGTGAAAAAAAAAAAAAAAAAAAAACATTAGAAATTGATATGTATGATGGATGAATATTCATTCTGTGTTTTGTTGTCTTTATGATAGTTTCTTTTTGCTATCACTATTAAGTTTAAAAAAAAGAAGTTTTTCCTGATTTAGTATTAAGATAAATTCAAAATAAAAAGTTATCAAATTCTTTGCTACAAATCTTTAAAGATGTCTATAAATATTGAAAATCAGAACCATATTGTACTTGCATTGAACTATCCAAATGCTACATCATCTAAATATGTAATTTCAAACAAGATATTGCAGTTGAATGCAGAATATAACATATCTATAGATCAATTTATTTACAACACTCTCAAATTTCAATAAGTAGTATCAGCTTTAACAAATAAGTGAGCATTTAAGATGTTAATAAAAATTAGCCAATGGAATATCTACTTAGGAAAAAATAAACTGTTTTAAGGAAATATGGACTTAACATCAAAATTGGAGCAATTGATTTTAGCTCTTGACCTAGTGTACATAGCGATTAATCCAGCACTTGAAGATTTACTAAGCTCTTTTTATGTTTTGTAACTATATTTTCCAAAAGGGGAATTTTAGGGAGAGAATAATGACCAATATTTTTATTAGGATACTTAGAGGCTAAATTTAATTAAATAAAATTTAGTATATTAAATTTTTGATTTGTTTTAAGGCAGTTACCTCCAATTGAGTTACAATAATTATATTTTAGGCTACATGAACAGTTAGGAAATACAGAACCCCTAGATTAGGTTTTTAACAAAAACGGTCCAAATTTTGAATAAAATGGCTGTCCAAAAAATCAATGCTGATGTACATAGTGATAGATATTTTGTAAAAATAGTTATATTCCTTATGAGACACAAAATGGGTAATCAAAAAAATCTCTACATCAATTTTCTTCACCATCACACAAGAAAGTGTTGTATATAAACTGAAAATTAAAGAAGTATATATTTTTTAAACTATTTATTAAAATATTTTTTATTAAAACAAACCTAATAATTTTGCATGTAGAATATCATTTTGTATGTAAAATAACTCGATATTAATTTTGACTACCCGTAATCTATGTTCTTGTGTTTGTAATTTTTGACCTGATTTTGCTACTTGGGTAAATCAGGTCTTAACTTAGGTCTGCAAATAGGTGAAGTGGATGTAAATATCATGTTTTATTTAAATAGGTTGAGATTTACTCCATAGATACTTTTGATACACCTGCTTGCCAGCTGGTCAATAAACAGGAAATAGTAAAGGAAAAAACACCTTCACCAATAGATGCTGTATACTGTAGTGCTATTTGGAAGTTAAAAAGCTAATGGCTTAAATACAATGAATGGTTACCATAATAAAATCAATAAGTATTTACATTATGTAAATAGCTTCTATTGATAGAAGAATACTAGTTATGGGGTTACAAGTAACAGGTGTAGAAGTATGTTTAGGCTGTAAACTTTGCGCCCTCCAAAAGATGAAAGAATATGTTTAAAAGGCTGTGTTATATATGAGTTATTTAGGTTTCGACTACAAAATAAATAGTTGGTATTTAAAGTATTAAATTATTTTCTTGTGAAGAAGTATATTTGCAATACTTTATTTTAATTTTAAGGTAGACACTTTGACCATTTAATTGAACAATAATAAAAGCTTAAAATTACAGTATAAATAAATTTGTCCTACTACAGAAAAACAATTTTGATTTAGCCTAAACGAAAATACATAAAAGAGTGTTCTTAAATTTGGGGATAAAAAATTGTATTTATTGATTGTTTATATTATTCATTGGGTATATATTGTTCTATTAGAATAATTATTTTAAATAGTAAATTTATGTTTTCCAAAATTTTATGCATTTTAGACAGACTTTAGATAACAAAAGCGTTGAAATTTACAACAATTTCCCTTTGATTTTTCGAGTTTACTAACAAACTTACAACCATTATCAGAGGTAAATAATTTATTTGTGTATTTTATATTAATTATTTCCTGCAATTGTCTACATTTTCCCTTAGAAAATAAAATAAATATATGTAGTATTTCACCTAACCCAAATTTGTTTGTAATTAACTTTTATGTTTCATGAGAATATGAAGTTATTTTAGAATAATTTAAAATAAATGATTAATTATATTTTTATTCTTCTATGGTAAATATAACTAAACCTTTTTATGTTTTTATTATTTTTTTCATGCTCTAATTGCACTTCTGATGTACAGATTGAGATCCAATTCTTATTCCACATATAAAAATATGTAAACTATTTCAGAGATAAATATTAGAAATAATTGATTCCTAATGTAGAAAATATAAGTTTCATAACTCGGAACAATATAATTCACAATGTTTTTCATTTCAGTATTATTACAGACCGAGTTAAACTATAAACTCTAATAGGGTGTAGGTGCTTTATCAGACTATAATGTCATATTACCAGTCTAAAAGGTGTTACACACCACATTTAATTTCAAATGCTATTGAGATTGTTTCCTAAGATGTGTTTTTGTCTATTTGTATTGTTACAATAATATGTATTGGTTCTGAAATAATTTGCTCAAACAAAAGTTTGACATTATATAGTAGATGTTATAAATAAGTTTGGATTTAATTTACTATCAAGTTAAAATTTTTATCAAGATCATAACAGATTTAGTTTTAGTTTCCAACATGGTCCTAGACTACTAGGTTATGTTAGTGATTTTAAAATTTTTATTCTCTATATTTTATGCTTGATATGGAGATTTGATTTATATTCTTGGAACATCATGTATTAGTTTTTATATAGACAAATAATAGAAAATGTCCGATTGAACCATATTAATAATAAATCTATTTGTTACAGTTAAAATAAATCTATAACCAAGCCAACTGTTGTAACCTCTTTTAAAGAGATTATATAAGGTGTGTCCAGAAAGTAAGTACCGTTTCCTTGCAATGCTGTGATTGCTTCTCCACACATGTTGCCACTCTCTCAGGTTCATTGGATTTTCACAAATAACATAATAGTTAGTGAATTTTCAATTTTTTAATTATATAAAGTGTTTAACTCTATTCAAGATACCACTGATTGTGAAATATAGTCCGTTATCCATTTTCTTAAAACTCAAAAAATGTCAGACAATGCAAAGATTTGTGAAATACATAGTGAAAATGAAATGAGTGATGGAATGGTGAGAAAGTGAGTGAGGCAGTTCAATGAACGACACAGCTTTTTGTCATAAACGAATATTTAGTAAGGAAAGTGGATGAGAAAATTTCCCAGGATAGACATTTTTTGATTTTCAGACTTTTTATGAGTTTCCTCAAATTTGAAGACGTGTTCTTCATG
Source organism: Aphrophora alni (assembly GCA_963513935.1). Lineage (NCBI taxonomy): Eukaryota > Metazoa > Arthropoda > Insecta > Hemiptera > Aphrophoridae > Aphrophora > Aphrophora alni. Next base: position 129,830,167 of record OY740769.1, on the reverse strand, counting down.
AAATTGTGACAGATTGTTTCCGTTATCGGAAACTGTTCTCATGTTGGATGTTGAAAATCCTGTCTGATTTGTACAATTCCAAATAACTAGGAAGTATTTTGCAATTTTTTCTTGATACAGAAGTTTTTGCAATAATGAAAAAGAAAATCATTGATGTGATTTTGGAAAAAAAAAAAAGAAAAAATACTACATGTACAAATTACAGATTATAAATTTAAAAGACTAGGTATTTGTCAGTCAGTCAATTGTGTTAAATTTTCCTCAGAAACTTTTCAAAAATATTTAGAAAATTCATGAGTATTGTATTTCTTTCATTTGTTTGGTGTTTTAAAACGTGTGTTAGAGCTTGTATTTAAACTGAACACGTCGAATCAGTGAAGTGGTGAACTTAAGTAAATTTATAGATTCCTAGAAACCTCATAGTATCAACCATAAAACAAAATCAAACTAAACTCTAAAGTTTTCTATGAACAGTTAAAGTTTAAAATAGATTTGTTTTCAATAATCAACATAAGGTTGGAATGTGGATCATCATGTTGAGGAGGAACTTACATCCATACTGTGGTAACAATAATAGCTATTCTGTTTAGTAAATCTATTTTTTAATTAAATTCACTCCTTTTTGCCACTATTACCATATTAGAAAATACTTCTTTTCAAATTTTTTTCTACTTTTAAAATGTTTTGATATTTTTTTACTTAAAGGAGTGTAATAAATTGATTATGCAAAATCAATTGAGAATGACCTTCAGAAATTGAATGTGTTATTTAGTTTAATAAAGCCAGTATATTACTATTCATTCATTACACCAAGAATGTTTAATTAAATTTATAGGATATTACAGAGTGTTCAAAACTAAACATTTTCATAACATTAATTAATGCATAGTTATTAAGTATGAGTGTTGTAAAGAATTTTATGAATATTTTAAGGTAAAATAATAAGTCAATGTATGGAATGGGGTGGATCAAAAGTGTTTATCCTATGTTTGAGTGATTGTAAGTGTGTGTATGTATGTGTGAGTGTGTGTATGTATGTGCACATATGTTTAAAAAAAATGTGAAAAACTGTTTTATATTGAGCGAATGTGCCCAGCTTAGTTATTTAAAATTAACCAACATGTAAATTAATCAGAAATGTAATTTATAGTTAATTGTGTCTTTCAGTTATCCAAGATGACAACTTTGACAAGAAGTGGTTAGCTTTATTGAGGTTTGATTCTTCCTTGTATGCTTATATAAATATTTCGATTTTCACGTTAGTTTTGATTAAATTAACCTAGAGCCACCTTGAAAATTCTCTTCATTAATATCCTATACAATTTTGCTAATTGTAGCTAAATGGTGAAAGCTGTCAAAATAACACTAATAATGATAGTCATCCTTAAAGATATAACAAATTTGGACTTTTCTTTTCATTTTTCTTTAACCAATTTCAACAAATTTTTGGTGTCTTAACCAATTTTAATACTACTACCACACATGGAAAAGCAAAACTTCAGCTACTGAACAGATAAAAAACGTTCCATTAAATATGGTGGACAGCTGTGAATAAGGAGTAACAAAAATAAACAGTCCTGATGTGGTAGAATAGCCAGATTATTAGGGGTGGGGTGTCTCATGGCGGTGTCACACCCAGTAAAATCTACAGATCCTATTGATGAAGCCGCCATCATATACATATTGGCTCAGGCTGTCTTACAGGTGAAGGTTGGTTCCCCAAAGATTAAAAGAAGACACTTTGATATAAAATATATAATTTTATAAAACTTACCATGACTATAGAGCTTTCTAATAATCTACACTGAAAATACAGACTTATAACTTTTTTTAAATTAATGAATCTTGTCTTAACTTTTTCAACTTACTTTCTTCAGGCACTCCTTGAGGCTGTGGACAAGTAACACTCTCATATTCAGTACGACCAAAACTTGCAGAGTAGATTGCTATTCGAGAGTTTGGATTGCAGGGGATATGTATCACTTCATTTTCACAGGCAACTTTACTCCGGAATTCATCTACAAACAAAATTTCATTTTTTTAAAGTCATAGTTTCATCAGCATTTGATGGCACATTTATTTTAATTTAACTAGAATTTAAATACAAATTACAATTTGATAAAATTCTAAGCAGGATATAATAAACTAGTTTCCAAATACATCTGTTAATAAAATGAACATAGCATTTCCCCATTCATAGCTAATTTATCAAGGAGCCTATCAGGAACTTCCTACTATGAGCAATGAGCACACATATCAATTTTATGCTGATTCCACCATATTTACACCATATGGACTGTAATACAGATTTTTCTCTATACTTTATCTAATCTTTTTGGAAACTAAATACTTTTTAATACTTTTAACCAGATCTGTATTACAGTAGGACCTCGATAACTCGAAGCTGAAGTGGGTAGGTGCAACATTTGAGTTATTGATGTTTTCTAGTAGTTTGATTTATCAAGATAGAACCAGCAAAATATCCAGATATCACGGTTCAGTATTCACCAATAAAAATGCCTGTATAACCTCTATAGTTTGAACTGGTGAAAGTTCTTTTATCTATATAGGGTGACCTGTTAAAAAAAAAACATCATTTTCTAAACACAATGAATATTTTATTGTACAGTCTTTAACTACATTCAGTACAGAATGTACTGTACATCAAAGATCTAACATATAATCAACAAAAGTATCTACTGTACTTCAAAATTCATAAAAGCATAACTTGGCCATATGTATAAATATTGTGTGGGCCTACTATAAAAATTTACTTGAAAGTTTGAGTTAAAAAACAAAAAATACAGTAGAACTTTAAATTAAAATTATTCAAGAGTGGAAAAAATCATCAATTTTAGATTGTTTGTTACCTTTAAAGGTGATGTCATATATATATTTTTTTTATGTACTTCACTACACTCTCACTAATAACTCTTTTTTTCCATAGGAACACTTCAGCACTTTAATTATGACATGAACATTTTTTACAGTTGGGTCTGGCTGGGTGGGTTTTCTGTCGTTGGTGTCCTCCTTATCCTCTGATCTTGCAATAGAGTCTTGCGCCACAGAAGTGACGATATCTGCATACAGCAACATCTTAATCAAATTCAACAAAGTCTTGAAACTCGAGTTGCTGAATGTGAAGGGCCATTACTGCTTCAGTTCATCCTCTAAGTCCATCTGATTTAGTGTCTTCATTCAACTGCTCTATATCCTGTTCCTCAGCCTCCTGTTGGCTAACTTTGAAACTACTCTTCTTGAAGCAGATTACGATTGTGGTTTTAGTCACACAGTTTCATGCTTTTGATGTCATCCACAAAGCATCGAGAATGGTTATGGAGATTAATGAGCTTTGATTTAAATGCATTAAAAATATTTGCACAACTTACTTTCTGTAGTTCTGTTATCTTTAAAGTTTTTAATTTTATCCTGATCTAGGGGTGCAGCTTGGTAGTTGTGATTGCTGGTAGGAACTCAACTTTCAAATTTTGTATAACAGGTATGTCTTCATGGGTTGTACAATCTATGAGCAACATAATTTTTCTTTTCTTCTTCTTATTCATAATGCAGTCAATACTTTTAAGCCACGAACTGAATACACTGGAGTTCATTCTTGATTTCTCGTTTGCCTGGTTGTCTTTTGGAAAACTGTTGACATTTTTGAAACATCATGGTTTTAATGATTTCCTAATCACTAATGGTTTATGTTTCTCAATTCCAGTAGAGTTTACACAAAGCAACTAAGTATTTCAATCTTTACATTTTTTGTCCACCATTACATAGATCGCATTTTAAAGTTAAAATTTTATCCGGTAAAGATTTGAAAACTAGTCCAGTATTGTCTGCGTTAAATATGTTATCTGGCAAGTATGACTCAAGTTCATTTTTCCAAACATAGCAAACAATCTATGCAAGTAGTTTCTCCACAAACGTTTTTTAAATAATGTCATTTCTATTTTTAAAATTTTGTAACCAGCCATTGCTAGAGAGACTCTATAAACTGAATGTTTTTTTTTTGAAATAGGTCCTGATATAGGAACATTTCTGCTACGGCACTGTTTAACCGTTTTAAGACACATTGATCAACGTACATGACCTCGGTACTCTTACATCTCTTCATCTTGTTTGACACCCGTGGCTGTTTCTGGATCTGCTATCGGGAGCCGCCCCTGGCGATGGGGACACTCACCAACCTTGGTTGGAGGGTGATGGGGAAATAAAATACCCATGGTGGACAAAAACCAGATAGGGGAAGGTACCCCGAAATTAAACCAAATATGGAGAGAGAGAGCAGAAGAAATTTACTACGGTGCAAGGAGTCGGATCCCCAGTACCGGCGCCTGTCAGGAGTGAGAAAGCGGGTTCCGAGGCGTCGTTAGCAAGCAACCGCAATAAAACTAAAACTAACATAGAAGAGAGTGGAAACCCTTTTGAGAGGAGTGGGAAAGTTGCAAGATCTCCAAGTGATAAGGAGGTAAAGGAAGATGGCATCATTGCAGAAAGGCAATTCGAGCCTCAGACAACAAATGAGATATACATCTGGAATGAATGGAGGAAGAGCATTGAAGAATGTAATAACCTTAAAGCTATAATATCTGACTTGCAAACAAAAGTTGATCATTTAATGAATACCTCAAATAGGAAAATGGAGCTTGAAGCTCAAATTCACGGTGAACAAGAGGAGTATTGTACCGATGAGGAGGAATTAGTGAAGGAAACCATGTGGATTGTAGAGCAGGATAGGAGGAGAAAGGGGAAGAAACGTAAAGCCATTGTTTCTCCTGAAGTGTCACCAGGGTCAATATTAGTAAATCAGAATAATACTGATACTAATAGCACACCAGCAAACAAGGTTGAGAAAAAGAAATCTTTACCTCCTCCACCAATATTAACAGGTAAAGGCAAACGTACATATAATGATGTAGCCAAAACTCTAAATAAGGTGAATGTACAATCTAAAGTAACATTACTGGTAGGAGGCATCTACAAAATCAATGTAGAAAATGGAGAAGAATATAGACGGCTTAGAGAACAAGTCACTAGAGATGGATGGGAATATTTCACTTATGAAGACAAAAATGTACGACCTACCAAAGTTATGGCAAGAGGAATTTATCCTGAATGTGAGCCTGAAGAGATAGTTACGTTTCTGAAGGCGAAGAATTTTGAAATCCAGAGTGTAACTAACATACAAAAAAAAGAAAGGGATGGAGATAAGATAATAAAACGCAATCTTCCCTTATTCATGCTAATCTTTGATAGAAGTCAAAAACATAGACGATATTTACAATATTGATAACATTCTGGGCCTAAGGGTGAGAATTGAACCGCTGAGAAGAACATCTACTCTTATTCCTCAGTGTAAAAAGTGTCAGATGCATGGGCATACACAGAAATATTGTAATAGGCAGGAAAGGTGCGTTAAATGTGCCGAATCTCATCTCACAAGCAACTGTACGAAGAAAAGAGAATACTATGTAGTGCCGGCGCGGTGACATTAAAATATTGTGTTTCTCGTGCGTGAATGTTATGTGTTACTTGTATTTTGTGTTGAATATTTTAACTAAGTGTTATCACCCGACGATGGACGATAATGTCCGAAACACGTGTAGTGAATAAATATATGACAATATAAACTAAAATAGAATTATCCAAGGATTGCTGGCGGTAAGTCAAAAATAACTACAACTACTATTTATATTCAAACTAAACCAAAAAATATTAAAATAGCGGCAATATACTGTCCACCAAGATTTAAGCTAGAAAAGAGAGGTTTTATTCACCTCTAAAAGCCTGGGAGAATGCTTTATAATAATTGGTGGAGACTATAATGCTCAGCATATGTTTTGGGGCTCAAGGCTAGACACTATTAAAGGTAAGGAACTATATGGAGCAATCAAAGAATTATATTGTGAAGTATTGTCAACAGGAAAACCTACCTATTGGCCTAGTGATAAAAAGAAAATACCTGATTTGATTGACTTCTTTGTAATGAAAGGAACATCACCTAAATATGCATGCATGGAGGAAAACCATGACTTAGTATCCGACCAAACGTGCATTGTCCAACCATAAGTGGAACAGTAATTAAAACCCAACAGCCTCCTTCATTGTCCAACCGACTAACCGATTGGGATGGATACAGAACAGAGTTGGAACATAGAATCAAACTGAAGGTACCTTTGAAGACTAGAAGGCAGCTTGATGAAGAAACAGAACAGTTTGTAGTTGATATACAACAAGCAGCATGGAATAACACTCTTATTCTGAAACCGAGAACACCAGGCATTAACTTTGTTAAAGAGATCAGAGAAATGATTATAGAAAAGAGGAAAGCAAGGAAAAGGTGGCAATTTACTAGATCACCATATGATAAAAGACTCTTGAATAAACTCTGCAGACAGCTGAAGCAAGTTATACAAGATATAAAAAATGAAAGTTTGACAAGGTACCTGGCCAATCTGACTGACAATAAGGAAACCGATTATTCCTTGTGGAAGGCAACTAAATATCTAAAGAGGCCAAAATATCATGTACCCCCAATACGAAAAGAAGATGGGAAATGGGCAAGGAGTAATGCAGACAAAGCAGATCTGTTTGCAGAATATTTGGCTGACACTTTTAAGCCTCATACCAGACAAACAGCAAAAGAACACTTACCAAAAATACAAAATAGAGATATGACACAGTTGAAGCCTGTTACTCCTAAAGAGGTAGCAAGGTGAGATTTCCAGTTTGAGTTCAAAAAAGGCTCCGGGCTATGACTTGATAAATGGACAATCATTGAAGGAGATGCCACAGAAAGGAATAGTTAAACTTACTCATCTTATCAATGCTGCATTTCGATTGTGCTATGTACCGATGCAATGGAAAATTGCTAAAGTTATAATGATACCCAAGCCTGGTGTTATGTTCGGGTTTATAAATTATTTAAATAAATGTATACATTACATTTAGAAGTACCAGTTTTATTATTAAGCGATCTACTTCAGTCGCTATTCATTGTAAGACTGCTGGCTGCGCATCGTAGCCAGGACATGTTGCTACAATGTTGACTTAATATTACTAATACAGATTACATAACAATTTCCTTCTTTTTTTTTTTTTTAAACTAAGAATAGATCAAATAATAGTAAAATATTTTTATAACCTTATAATTTTTTTTTAAAGAAATTAAAATTATATTCTAATACAAAACAATATTTTTTTTTTTTTTTTTTAAAGAAATTCAAAACTAGACGTTACAAATAATACTCAAATTAATAAATATGTATTATTTTTTTTTTTATTTATTTTAATTTTTTTTTTTTCAAATTAAAACTATCTTCTAACCATTTACAAATCAAAAATTTTTTTAAATTTTTTATTTTAAGAACAACAACATTAATAACAATTACAATAATAATAACAATATTACTTTAAAAAAAAAAAAAAAATTTTAACCTTTTTTTTTTATTTTATTATTTTTTTTCTAGCCAACTTAAAATTTATCTTCTAATCGACAACTGCTTTTGACTACTCTACCATATCTGGTTTTGTAATTATCAAGATCTTTTAAAAAATCACTTTCTGGACTAACCTTTTGCCCTGAATTAACACTTTCACTTATTCTTCTATTAGATTGATTTAATGGGCTTATTTCATTCTTTTGACGAGACATGGAAGGACATTTTGGAGGCGACATTCTTTCAACCGCAGGACTAATATGTATTCTATTACGTCTATATGATTTACCGTTTTGATCTATGACTATATATGATCGAGGTTCTTCTGTTTCTCGAATTATGTTACTGCTAGACCAATTGGAATTAGGTTTTTTCTGAAAGAGAACATCTTGACCATTACATAAACTCTGCAGTGGTTTAGAATTGCGGTCAAAATGTCCCTTCATTCTCTGTTTGTTAACATACAGTTGACTTCTGGTTCTATTATAATTAAGTTTAGGTTTAAGACATTTGTAATGCGTTGGTACTAAGGTACGCAATTTCCTTGACATGAGAAGTTGAGCAGGTGATTCCACATTATTTTTATTAGTGTTTCTAAAACTTAAAAGTGCAAGATAAATATCTTCTCCTGCATCAGCTGTTTTTTTTTAATAATGATTTCATCGTTTTTACAGCACTCTCAGCCATGCCATTTGATTGAGGAAAATGAGGGCTTGAAATTACATGCTCAATATCCCAATTTTTACAAAACATTCTAAATTCTTCACATTTAAAATAAGTCGCCCCATCAGAATAAACTTTTAGAGGTATCCCATGTCTTGAAAAAAAACTTTTTAATTTTGATATTATAGTTACACTTTTAGTATTTGAAATACTTGCTATTTCAATATAGTTTGAATAATAATCAACAGCAACAATATACAACATTTGTTCCCATTCAAACACGTCTATTCCCACTTCTGACCATGGTAATTTTGGTACTCTATGTGGCAATAGAGGCTTTTTACTTTGATTTCTTTTAAATTTACTACAGGTTCGACAAGATTCAACATAATTCTTAATATCATTAGACATGTTAGGCCAATAAAGTGCTAACCTAGCCCTTGATTTACATCTATTTATTCCCATATGACCTTGATGAACAATTTCCATCATTTGTGTTCTTAGATTTTTTGGTACAATAATTGTGTCACCTTTAAATATTAAATTTTTTATAATACTTAATTCATCTTTAAAATCAAAATAACATTTTAATTTATCATTTACATTACTTTTATATTTTGGCCAGCCATGATTAATATAGTCTTTTAATTTATTTAATTCTTCATCATTTTTAGATTCTTTCTCAAACAATAACCACTTAGCATGTGAAATTGGTAAATTATCAATTAATAAATTAACCTGTAATTCTATTTCGTCAAAAACCTCATCTTCAACCTTGTCATTTACATTAAAATGTCTTGACAAAGTGTCAGCAATAACTAACTCTTTACCCGGTTTGTACACTACATTAAGTTTATACTGTTGAAGGCGTAACAACATTCTTTGTAATCTACTTGAGATTCTTGATAAGGGTTTTTTAAATATTGCTATTAAAGGTTTATGATCAGTTTCAACAGTAACATTTTTTGAGAAAATATACTGATGGAACCTTGTACAACCAAAAACTATTCCTAAGAGCTCTTTTTCAATTTGAGCATAGTTAATTTGAGTTTCTGTTAAGGCTTTAGAAGCATAACATACAGGTTTATTATCTTGCAATAAACAAGCACCTAGCCCCGTCGAACTTGCATCGACAGACAACAATATTGGCTTAGATTGATCAAAATAGCTTAATACTGGGGCTTGTGTTATTATTTTTTTCAATTTGTTAAACACCTCATTAAGATATTTATTCCAAGTAAACTCTACATCTTTTTTTAGCAAAGCTCTAAGAGGTTGTGATATTTCCGAAAAATTTTCTATGAATTTTGAGACATAATTAAACATTCCTAAAATTCTTGCAAGTTCTTTTTTATCCTTAGGTATTGGTAAGTCAATTATAGCTTTTATTTTGTTTTCATCTACCGAAATACCATCAGAACTAATTTTATGCCCAAGAAAATTTATTTCTTTAACATTAAATTTACATTTGTTAATATTGAATTTAAATCCATTAGTTTGAGCTTTATCTAACACTGCATTAACTCTTTCAGTTAATTGTTTTTCTGTTTCACCCCAAATTAATATATCATCTTGAAATGACTGAACCCCATCGATTTTTTCAAAAATTTGAGACACTACTCTATGAAATATTTCTGGAGCACAACTCAATCCAAATGGTAATCTTTTAAAATAAAATCTGCCAAAAGGCGTTTGAAAAGTAGTTATTTTGGCACATTTCTCATCTAATGGAAGCATCCAAAACCCTGATTTTGCATCTAACACTGTGAATAACTTTGCACCTTTAATTTTATGAATAATTTCCTCAAAAGTAGGAAATTGATAGTGCGATCTCTTAATACATTCATTTAAAGGTTTTGGATCTAAACATAACCTTATATTACCATCTTTCTTTTGAACAATTACTAGCGAATTAACCCAATCAGTAGGCTCATTAATAGTTTCAATGATACCTAGCTTTAACATTCTATCCAATTCAGCTATCAATTTATTTTCTAGTGCAAAAGGAATTTTCCTAGGAGCACTAATTACAGGACTTGAATTTAACTCTATCCTAACTTTAACTGGTACACACCCTATTTCATTATTAAACAAATCTTTGTACTTTTTATCTATTTGGTCTAACTTTAAGGTATTGATATGCTTAACAATTCCTAAATTAAGACATGTATCAAGTCCTATCAAATTTTCACAGTTTGATTTAACAATATAAAAAGTCAATGCATAGTTTGAGCCTTTAAACTTGCTTTGTAATGTACAAGTCCCTACAACAGGTAATCTGTTGTTTGTAAATGAAGTAATTTTAGCATTTGTTTTATTAATTAAATTAACATTAATTCCTAATTTAAGAAAGGAATTATACGATAAAATGTTTACTTGGGCTCCTGTGTCCACTTTAAAAGATTGGTGCACTTTATTTATTATAATTGTCTCATACCATTGAGTTCCGTTTACCTTATAATTTTGCAGGTTAGGTTTAGCTAAAGTGTTTATCACAAAGTTTTTATTTTCATTATCACATAATAAACTTTCATTACCTGTTTCTGTCAGTTGGTTAACTGAAAACCTACACATGTTTCTAAAATGGTTCAATTTACCACACTGTGAACATACTTGATTCCATGCTGGACACTTTCCAAAAAGATGAAATCGGCCACATCTACCGCACGGATTATTATGCATGTTTGCCTTTGCTTTGTGTGCCTGGAAGGATGATCTTGACCTTGTAGTTGACCCTTGATGCATAGCATTTGACATTGTATTTGATGTATTGCGCTTCACTTGGTTTCCTGTTGAATTCTGTCCACGATTGCCGGTTCCAGCTTGAAACTTGTTTAAATTAAAGTTTAAAGTTTTGTTTCTTTGTTTACTATTTTTAAAAACTCTATCTACCGTAGAATCTAATAACTCTTTTTTTACATTTAGTTTATGAGCCCTATCATAAGCTAATTCTTTAGATTTACACATTTCTAAGGCTTGTTCTAAAGTCAAATTATGTGTTTTTAACAAAGAAACTTTAATATCGGAATCATGAATACCACTAACAAAAATGTCTCGAACTAAACTATCACGTAAACCACCGAAGTCACAAGAAGCACTTAGGTTTTTTAATATTGCCACATATTGTTCATAAGATTCATTATGTAATTGTTTACGATTAAAGAATGTATGTCTCTCATATGTTACATTAGCCAAAGGAATAAAATAATTTTCAAAACTTTGAATTACAGTTTCTAACTTGTCTGAATCCACTGCACTAAGATTAAACGATTTAAAAATGTCTTGTCCTTCTTCACCCATGTAATGAAGTAATAAAGCTACTTTTCTTTTGTCTTTTGTAGACTCTGGTACAAATGCTTCAATAAAAATTTCATACCTGTTTTTAAATTTTCTCCAGTTAGTTGCCAAATCACCTTGAAATTCCATCGGAGAGACGCCATTTCATGTGTTTCTAAAATCCATTTTTCCGTAGTAAAATAGAAACTATTTTTTGTTTTGCAAACTAGTTAACACTTTATCTGAATTCTTATTACATTTGGTTTACACCGCTGCCACCATGTTATGTTCGGGTTTATAAATTATTTAAATAAATGTATACATTACATTTAGAAGTACCAGTTTTATTATTAAGCGAAAATAATCCCACCGCTGCCACCATGTTATGTTCGGGTTTATAAATTATTTAAATAAATGTATACATTACATTTAGAAGTACCAGTTTTATTATTAAGCGATCTACTTCAGTCGCTATTCATTGTAAGACTGCTGGCTGCGCATCGTAGCCAGGACATGTTGCTACAATGTTGACTTAATATTACTAATACAGATTACATAACACCTGGTAAGGCACCTAATGATAAAACATCATATCGTCCAATATCATTATTACCCATCATTTCTAAGATCTTTGAAAAGTTATTATTAAAGCGGCTCAAGCAAAATACTGAAAGGAAGAATCTGATTCCAAACCATCAATTTGGTTTCGGAGATAAGCATTCAACTATTGATCAGGTTCATAGAATCACCAGGGTCTTTGAAAATGCACTTGAAGAAAAACAAATCTGTTCTACTGTGTTTTTAGATGTTTCCCAAGCTTTCGATAAAGTGTGGCATCGGGGATTGGAATACAAGATGGAGAAATACTTGCCAAAACAACATAGTCAATGGTTGAAGTCTTATATTTCAGGAAGGCACTTTCGAATCAAGTATGAAGATAGTTACTCTGATTTGAAGCGGGTATCTGCTGGAGTTCCACGAGGAAGTGTGTAGGGGCCCTTCTTGTACTTGCTCTATACAAGTGATATTCCAGTCTGTGATGAGGCCATCGTTGCTACATTTGCGGATGATACTGCTGTTATCTCAAAAGGAAATAGCATTGAGGAGTCTACTGGAAGGTTGCAGACAGCTGTCAATCGAATTTGTGACTGGACTAAAAAATGGCGAATAAATCTGAATGAGACAAAATCTGTTCATGTTAATTTTACTAACAGAAAAACCAATTATCTCCCAGTAGTTGTCAATCAACAAGTGATCCCACAAGACAATAATGCAAAATACTTGGGCTGACACTAGAAGCAAGATTGCGATGGAAGGTACATGTTAAAAAGAAACGTAATGAAGTAAATCTCAAACTAAGGAAAATGTATTGGCTTCTTGGGCGGCATTCAGAGCTGTCAGTGCACAATAAACTATTACTTTATAAACAAGTCCTAAAACCTATCTGGACATATCTGGTGTGTGGACATATGGGGCTGCGCAAATAGAAGCAGTTTATGAAGAGGTTCGGCGATTTGCTGGGAAGCATGAAGAAAGATTGCATAAGCACCATAACACCGAGATGCTACAAGTTCTCGACAATTCAGTTCAAGTTCCGGTTGGACAGGATAAAACCGTTTGATTTTTCCTAAGACAAGACTAATATGTGAATAACACAAAAACAAGTGATTTTGTGTATTAGAGTGCGTCGTAGGATGTACAGCCAACAAACGCTTTCATTTTATAGAAATATTGATAGATGGACTAAGTTCAATTTCAATTGATAAAAAAAAAAAAATATCTTTTTTGACATATCCTCATCTTCAAACTTTTCACGATTTTTAAAATTGTTGATAGAGTGTTAAGCGGGATTCCGCATTCCTTGGCTATGTCACCTTTATCAACTGCCTTAATTAGTTTCCTTTTTTCCTCAAACACCAAAGTTTTAAATTCGTATTTCACAAAAATATTAGTCGACTGACGTGCATAAACCATAAAAGACAGGACAGTATTGAGGTGAGAGGGTAGTCACACATTTCCTCGTTTGTTAATGCCTTAGATAAGGGGACCCCTTTCATGTCAAAACTTGAAACTTAGTTGCTAACTTTGAGTAATAGAGGTCGCTCTGAGGAAAATTCGACTTATAGAGGTAAACTTTGACTTGTAGAGGTTCACAACTATATAAATTCTAGTAACAGAGATTTTGTAAAATGATTACGAGTAATTTAAAATTCGACTTATCAAGGTTGTAATTTTTAAAAATTCTACTTATAGAAGCCATTTTACCATTGAGTTTTATGGAGACTTCATGGGGATTTGAAAAAAACCGAGTTATCAAGGTTCTTCAAGTTATTGAGGTTCTACTGTATTTTAAATGTTGAATCATTCTTAATGTTTTCTTGGTCCAGACCAAAAACTTCCTCCTTCCCCATCCGTTTTCTTTAACATAATACCTTTCCAATGTAATATAAAATTATAAACTTTTAATACTTAATATTATTGAACACATACTGAAATGAGAAACATTTATTAATTTTGTTAAATCTTAAATTTTGTTTGTGTCAACATTATTTCTTTGGTGAGTTCGTATGCATATTAGTAAACCTATAGGACTAGAGTTATTGATTAATTGATTTTAACTTAGAAATCTTCTTCTATATAAAGAATGAGTGAGAAATTAATTTATTAACAAAAGTTATTTTTGATCGTCTGTTGAGAGATTAATTTTTCCGCAGATAGTTTTTCCAGTGTTGTTTATTATGTGTAAATCCAAAGAAGAATGTAATAAAATGTCTTCAGGAATATCAAAGTACTCTTTGCCTAATAAAAGAAGCTATGAAATCATTGTACAAACTTTTTTACTCATAAACACAAAGACAAAAGAAACTATATTAAATGTAATCATTACCAAGGAAAAATGTAGCTTTACTTTTTTAATATAATAAGTAATAAATTATTTTATATTACCTTATAGATCCGTCATGTGACTTTTATTATGTCTTTATTATAAAGACGCGTTTCGGAGACGTATCTCCATCCTCAGTATTATCACTCCGTAGAGGTCGTCAAAACATTAATATCACATAAACATTGACACTACATACACAATTAAATAAATACACATATACGTTGATTTTACTATTTTTTCCATGCGCACTGTTTCATGTTTCGCGAACTACTGATATTACGGTGAGGCCAAGGTTATCTGACTAATGGTTGATATTATCAGTTTATCTGTAACTCATTGCTGTCTCATATAATGCATTTGATTGGAAGGACAGTTTTTCATTGAGGATATCGTTTGGTGCTTGTTTAAATGACTTGTAAATTACATATTCCTCAATGGCATTCATCATTGGTCCTTTTTTAATAATATGAAGCGGTGTCAGGTTGGATTCGAAGTTAGTATAAGAATGCTTGTTATCAATAATGTGTTGTGCAAAGTTAGATCTAATATTGTACAAGTTATTATTGGGCAAGTGTTCTTTAAATCTATCCATGAACGATCTGCCCGTCTGTCCGATGTAAAAACTATCGCAGTCATCACACATTATTTTATATATGCCTGACTTCTTCTCTGTAGGAATTTCCTGTTTTTTACGCAAAATTTTTTTAATATTATTAGGCCTACTAGTTCTGTGTGTGATAATGATGTTGTGCTTTTGTACTTATTATTTTATACTAAGTGACTTGGACACCAAACAATGAACATTACTTTTTTATTTTCTCGAATTTCTGTTAGTAGAGAGGCCTTATAGTAATCCCAACAACACTCTTTTTAAAGGAAATATCAGTTTAAAATTCCTCTGAGATAATATATATATATATATATATATATATATATATATATAGACGATTGTTTGCCCTAATCGTCTCTAGTCCAAATGGTTTACCTATTTTTGTTCATTTTGAGTTGCAGGGTTTTTAAGATCTGGGTGTATGCTTTAAAATATTATTATTTTAACACAAACTTTTGAAAAGAAATAACAAAATTCAGATTTTCTGATAATTTTGTTTTTAAGTAACCCTAAGGTTCGCAAATATAATGTATAGCTCTAGAGCCTCCGACAATTCAAGGCACAATAAATAGATGAATGAAAATATCTTGAGATACAGACTAAGGAAAACAAATGTCTGAACCAATATTGTTTAAATTTAGGATTTAGGTTTTTTTTTTTCAGGTCTGGGATTATGCGGCTAACATACTAACTCTCGTTGTGCAAATTATTCTCGTTGTGCAAATAGAATAAAGTAGTTTTTATTACTAAAAAAAAAAAAAATAATAATAATACTAATAAAATTTGCTTTTTCACTAGACTTCCCCAAAAATTTGTTGAAAATGAGTTTAGCTGATTATTTAAAAATATTATGGGGGAATTATAGTTCTAAGGGTGGAGAATATTATGCGCAAACTACGTTTTGGGAAAATAAGAGCACCTTTGGATAAATATTTGTAGGATACACAAATAGGGATGGGTGAGTAAGATCATCCTTCGTAGAAATTTTTGTCCGGGTAAGAAACCTAATAAAACGAAATAATTGACTTGCTAGTAACAAATATAATGTTAAAGATTAGAGTAGGATTAAATATACGATGATATTTAAATAAATTTGTTTAAATGTTATATGTGACTTGTTTTTTGTGTAACATAAATACATTTTTTGTTATTTAAAGGAGAAAAACTTCTAGGTCAATATCGTCTTCTAAAAGAAGAACATTTAATAAAGACCCTCGATTACTCTAATAGCGTCTGTGTCGAAAAAGAACAAGAGTTGGTCAAGAGAGAGTAGATAGAAAAGATGAAAGAGAGGGATCTAATCCAAGACTATGTAGGAAAACTCGTAGATCCATCTAGAGTCCCTCGGCTAAATTATTGGTATACTATGATAAAAAAGTATATTACAACTGTACTTGTAGGCCTAGGTAATTATAATGATTATTTTTCGTTTCACACGTTTGATTTTACTTTCTCACTCTAAAGATGATGTGAATAAAAAAGATTATATGTTTTTCATTGATTTAGATTCTTCTGAGTAGAAAAAGGAGTTTGGTATTAAAAAAAAGAAGATATTTCTGACAGTATTTACGTTAGTATTAATTTTTCAAAAATCTTTGACATGTCTTTTTTCTAACTTAGTTTCTAGGAATGTTGAGTTTTTAATTACTCATATAAAATACAATTGATATAAATATAAATTTGGGGTATTCGTTTTACAAAAAAATCACAAAAATTATATTTCATCAAAATTCGTTTTAACGATCTTATTAATATTTTGTTTAAAAGCAATGGAAACAACCATGTAGTATTATATATAAAAGTATTGGTCCCCCAATCCCACAAATTTCGATTCGAGAATTAATGATAATAACCAAATTAAAAAGAAGTTAATAAACAAACTTTATTTAACATGGAAGTGCTGAAAACGAACTAATTTTTAGTTTTTCAAAATCGACCGCACCGTTTACGATTAGTGTTGAAATTATTAACAGAAAATAATTCGTCAAACATCAAGTAAAAGAGAATTACTGTTCCGAAATAACACCTGTTATTTACTGTAAAAAATGAAACACC
Organism: Aphrophora alni; assembly: GCA_963513935.1. Classification (NCBI taxonomy): domain Eukaryota; kingdom Metazoa; phylum Arthropoda; class Insecta; order Hemiptera; family Aphrophoridae; genus Aphrophora; species Aphrophora alni. The sequence goes on along the minus strand of OY740769.1, from coordinate 129,813,231 downwards.
TTAACCGCCGGCTTTAACCCAAAACCGGATATTATACAAACAACCATGTTTCCAAACTTTAGTGGACGTATTCAAGGGGACTATGAAACTGCCCCAATATTTTAGGTACGTTTGAAATGATGAAACTGCCCCGCTCATTAAAAAGAGGATCAAGAAGGGTCGCCTCGCAAGACCAGAAATGCTGAAATTGCCCCCGAGCGCATTTTCGATAGTATGTGTTTAAATTTAATCTCAATCAAGCATATAGGCATGTAAGGTTAGGTTAGGTTAGGTCCCGTAACGTAACATGTAAAATAAAATTTTCAATATTATTTGGGCGCTCGGGGCAATTTCAGCATTTCTAGTCTTGCAAGGCGACCCTTCCTAATCCTTTTTAATGAGCGGGGCAGTTTTATTGTTTCGAAAGTACCCAAAATGTTTGGGCAGTTTCACTACGCCCATTCATTATTATTGTGTTTATGCATAAGTGAGAATAGTTGTGTACCAGTAACTTCTAAAGAATCCTTTATCACGAAGAAGAGTCATTAACAAGTTTTGGAAAGATCTACATTTGAGGAATTTTTGATCTTAATTGTTTGAATCTTGAAAAATTAAATTTGTGATTATTTTCTTATGGACATAGTTTTCTGAAGGTTATAGGCCTAAATGAAGTCAAATATTTTACATGGTTTTATTGTTTATAACCGCCTTTGGTCCTTTATGGGCTCAGATTTTTGTTACATTCATTCCAGTCCTTCCACTTCAGTGTTTTGAACAGGGTAATGTGTTTATATATTAGACAAATTGCTTAAATATACCTAAAATATAAAATCAAGTATAATATCTGAATGAAACAATGATTTATGAATTGTGTTTGAAACATGGACCCTGCTTCCTCTCACAGCTGTCTTGACTTGCGATTTATTTCAACTTAAACTAAAAACTCACAAAATCTTCAATTTATTGCTCTGTTAGTCTTGACATCTATGATTTACTCGCTTTATCCTTTGTGCAGTTGCAATGCTCCACTTAATATTAAGTCTGAGCCTTCCTTTATCTATTTACTGAACTGAATCTATAATTTACTTATTTTCTCATAGTTTTTTTGGAAGGAACCTTACAGCTTAATCTAATCAACTGTAGTAAGCTACACTTGGAAATTTCAATCAAGAAATGAATGAAAATACAATATTCCAGAAAATACCACTTTATTTGTGTAATACAATACAAGAGGACGACGTTTCAATGACTCGCCATCATCATCACCCTCACCACGAGTACACAAACAATACAAACATTGGACTGTATCTCTTACAACATGTGACTGACACACGTTTTCTTCTTGCTAAGGAATTCAGAATTAAAACAAAAGTGCTTAATGTGATTTAAAAGTCTTAACCTCAGAGATGAGCTAAAATTAACGTGTGTGTACTGTACTTCATTTTCATTTCGAACTCTTTTTCTTCAAAATCAAAATGTAAAAAAAAAACTTTTCGTAGTGACGTCAGGGTCGTCTCAAATTTAGGCACTACCTCGCTTTGTTCCAGGTAATCAAAATTTCTCTTGCTAAATTCATAACCATAATATATTTAAAAATTACATCTTGAGTTCATTATTCTAAATAATCGTATTTCTGACTTAGGCTGTGAGATTTTGTTCTCTTTCAATAGATTTTGTTCTCATGTAAAATTTGTATTCTAAGTTTAATTTAAAATTCTTATAAATTTATAATAGAAATATCTTTGTCATACAACTTAATCAAAATTTTGTAACGTAGCTTCAGCATTTTTTTTTTGTAAAGAGTAACGCCTAACATGAACTTAAATTTCATCTTAAAACATGAAAAATCAAGTTGTCTGCCTTACTAATGTCTGCCTTTGTAACTACCATACAAAAATATGTACAAATATAAAAAATAAAATAAAAGTAAAAATAAATATAAATAAAATAATATTAACGACAAAAAGAAAGAGAAATAATTTATAAATCACAGAAATAATAATAATATTATTAATAATAAATAAAAACAAAATGAATTGAAGGAGAAATTATAAAAACTGCATGGAACTAACTAAAATCTACAATATATAGGCAAATATACAGTTTAGTATAGACACATAAAAATGACTTTACAAATAAAACAAAACCAAACCCATACAAAATAAGATACATAATACATCATCAAGAAACGAAAGAGGAAAACATAATATATAAGAAATACATACACACACATGATAATCTATCTCCCTGCTACCCAACTTTCTTCAAAATATCACCCACCATCTTAGTTGAGTAGCCATTGAAAACCTGAAACCTCGTAAAAGTACGCCATCTTCTTATTGAAATTATTCCTCCCGATTAACCACGGCGAAAACATTATCTACACGCGGGAAATACATCTGTTGTAGTTTGAAAGTGGTTCACAAAAGTTTTGCTCAAAAACACAACAAAGGATTTCCCATAACTGTTATCTCTGTCTTCAAATAATATTACCTATCATACTGAAAATTATTCAGCGACATATACAAATTGACTATTGACATATACTCCATAGCTAGCTCATCACTCATATGCGAATCTATTAACCATGTTTATTTTATTTTCGTAGGGTCAGGTATAGGAATACTATGGTGGAGGGAACAGAAATCAAAAGTAAACAGATACTCATCATATCTGATGGATAGAAAGATGGAACAGTCTCGACCTACTCCAAGGAGTTTTTCACTGCAAAAGATGGCATTATGTCTGAATTAGGCGTGAAATCAACCATTATTTAGATAGCAAATAAGTTGGATAATCAATTCATTTTTTATTTGTCATTATTTTCTCTGGTTTTTTAATAATTTATCTTTATTTTAATCGTTATTATTTTTTTAATTGGATTTCTTTTTACTTGTATTTTTCTCTTCTTTTTTGTATATTTGCATGATTCATGTGTATTTATGTAGGTATATTTCTTTCATTGTTAATTTTACATATATATATATATATATATATATATATATATATATATATATATAGATCTATATATTGGTTGTGTTTGTATGTGTGGGTTTGGGGGGGGGGAGGGGAGGGATGGTGTGTTACCGATTCTGTTTACGATTTATAAGTATTGGTTTGGTTTATATTAATTTTGTATATCTGATTAGAGCGTTGGATATGTCAAATTAGGCTTTGTATCATAGAATGTATTGTGATGGGATTGGACTTGGATTGGTGGTAAAACAGCGTTAAATCGGAGAGGTTTTCACTTTAGAAGTCACATTCCAGAGTAGGGTTTGTGTGCACATGATAACTGAGGATGACGACTTAGTCATTGAAACGTTGTCATCTTGTATTTGTATTGCACAAATAAAGTGCATTTTGTGGAAAACTGGGTTTTCACTCATTTGGTGAGCTTATAAGTATATTATTTTGTTTAATTCTAAGACCTACTGTTTTAACTGTTTGTGAAATAACCTTTAGACGTTTTAGACTTTGAAAAATGTTTGAAAAACATTGCATTAACTTTTTAATATATCCATACACATTGATGTTAAATCTTTTGATGTTTAGAGAAGTCATTCAATCAAGAATGCCAACATACAAACCTTAAATAAAACATTTTTTGTGAACATGTTAAGCTACTATGATAAAATTTTATGTAGATAATTTCTTTAATACATAGGTCGAATTTTAATGGTATTTAACAAAATTGTTTTTATTCAGTTCAGGAACTTTTACATAAATAAGAACAATTATAATATAAATCCGGTGAGAACTGCGTTATCGACACAAACGAAGCGTTCAAAAACTCGTTTACTTTACACATAAGTAATTTAGTGAAATTATTGTAATGGGACAAACAAAACGAATGTCTAGATTTTTATAAAATATACGTTTTACGGGTTCATGAGTTGAAAAAAGTATTTATTTGGAGCATTTATTAGAGTAGAAGTAGTGATCATAACAAATTTTGCTTGAGAACTTTAAAATTTTTTATTATTATATTCAAAACAAAACAAAATTTAAATGTATGAAAAATTACAACGGACGTTTGTTATTTCTGAACTTATTTGTGGAAGAGTTATTAGATCGAAACTCGAATGTCACAAAAACTTTCCCAAACAATGCCAGTAAAGGTGATAAATTATTCCTACCAGCTTCAGATAAATCAAAAGCGTAGGTGAAAAAACAATTGGGGAGTGTTGGTTTTACTTTCTCCCTTTAGAAAGTGTTCTGAGGGTGAACAAAATCAATGTTGAGGTTTTCATAGGTATATTGTAACCGTAACTATCCAAATGTGTGGATACAGCAGTCTTGAATTAAATATAATCCATCAAAACGTAAAATGTTTATACAGTTATATATAACTAAAAAAAGTGTATTAATTAATTTACAAAATTTAAAATAAAATAAATGAAAAATTACCTGTTAATTACCATAAAACAAGTATTACGTCTAATACATTTTAATCATCTTAAATTTAATAGTTATATAATGTAATATAAATATGCATCAGATTAAAAAAAAACAGTACACAATATAGGTTTTAACATTGTTTTACGTTAAAACTTAGCCTATATTTCGTACTGATTTTATGAACAATTTAAAAAATTAGACATGTGTAATAAAGTACACTTAGTTAATGACCCATAGTGTTATAAAATCAAGTGTTATACAGAGAATGATAAAAAATGTTAAACAATGGTCTCTTAATCTTCGCAACGTAAAGTTAACAAATTGTAAAAGGCTGCCATTTACAAACGAATGGTCCTTTTTCAGTCGGGATTGCGGCAATGTGTTCCTCTAACAAAGACCTTTAAAATGAGGTATAATTTGACCTATTCTTACGTTTATGGTTTTTTTAGACTTCCTCCACAGGACGTCCCCCCGAAGCGAAAAAAAGACAGTTAAAATGAGCAAAAAGTTGGTAACTACAGTGAGGACATAATTCTAGAGTTTCATTGCTCTGCGTTTATTAATAAAATAAATTAAGGGGTTTCCATACTTTTTGAACACCCGGTATATCCATTTTAAAGGATACGATTAAATTTTTTTCTTGGTATGTAACTGTATATAACACGTATTAAAGATGAAGGTTATTCCTAGTAAGGGGGGGGGAGGTTATTTATTCTTATAATAAAGAAGACAAAACAGGGGCCTACTAAGGTAGTAGTCTCTTTTATGAAAATAATGGATATTAATGATGTAACTTATGAAAGTCAACTATCAAAGAAATGTGTTATTTTTTTGCGTGTTAAGCAAACTCTCGTCACTATTGTATTTATTTTATAACAATCCTTTATATTTCTGACGAACTCGTTATCAAAAGTCTCATTGTATTTAGTCAGAATTTTTAAACTTGAATGTGTTGATTGATAAAGATAAAACATACGCACGATACGTATTTCTGCCTGCTTCGATCAAGGTGTTACTTCTAGTACTAAGATTCTAATACTACAATGTCAAAAATCTCTTCTGGTTTGATTAATACACTTATACACAACATTTTAGAGTTAAGACAGTCCTACTCGTACTGTATAATAATTGTTTAATGAAGTCCTCTAAATATACACTAACCAAAATAATATTAAACTTTCTAATATTGCGTTTATTAAATCAAGCTTATTAATAAAGAAAATGATTATTTTAATACTTACAAGGTCTACATTTGTAGGCGACTTCCACATACTTCCTCACACCAGGACAAGGATCTCCTCCGAAGGCTTTTGGAGAAGACTTAAACTTACATTGACGTTTCTTCTGACAGGCTTCTACGACTGTCTGCAACAAAGAATACTAACCACCGTCACTCAGGTCAGCTGTAAACACAACCAACACAACAGCCTAGTCTATACGGTACAAGAGTGTTTGTTGTGTGAATGTACACACATAATAACATAATTGATATACAAGAAATACAACTCAATATTTTGTAACCTGGATAAGGTTACATTTATTCCATATTAATAACAATTAGTAACAAGTAACAATTCTATTAAATAACAAGTGACAGAATTTGATCTATAGTTTGTCCAATTCAAATAAAATGTCTATAACCATTTTTAAGGAGTCAAATTTATGATTTTGTAACCTACTGGACTATAAAACTGCTTAGAGTTGTCACAATTGTACCGTGTTTGGACTCATTTTGCGAGAAATAATATTTAGAGTTCAGTAATTAGAGTAAAAATTAAGTAAAGTTAAAATCTAGAAAAATTTGATTTTGTAGCACAAGGGCTAGTAAGTAGGTAATTCATAGAAGAACAATTAGCGGCAGGTAGGCTGAGCCGATCGCGTGAGTGTGTCTGCGCGTTAGGGAGCGAGGGTCGCCCTAATCCTTCAGAGCGCACGGCTGTTTGGACAAACTGTACGTCAAATTCGAAATCTGAAGTTGATATTAGCTTTAAACCACCCATCGCTGATAGTGTTGTGCATTTTCACTGGTTTGAATTATATTGTTGCTTTTAATAACATCAGCTGTCAAAGCAATATTTAAGACTATTAAAATAAAGGGAATATTCTGCTTTCTAGAAGGTTAGGGGAATGTTTCAGTTTGAACAAAAAAGAGTGAAGTATCTTTTACCAATACGCATAGAAACCGTCGATGTTGAAATTGAAACGATTAAACATAAACTTTTTTTTTTTTTTTTTTTTTTAATTTACAAATATAATCACGAAATACGACAAAAAAATCTCTCTACAGCTTATCTAATTTATACGAATTAAATTTATCTTTTCAAAAGAATGGATACAGACTGAGCTAAATTATTGTATTTTTAAATTGGTAAAAGAGAAGTTTACAATAATTTTACACATACTATAATAAAGAATTGCTGTATTAATTTTCAAAGAACTTCCCCATTCTTCAATTACTGAATCTGATAAGGAAGTGATTGAGTAGAATGAAGCGATATATATAATTTTTGTATATACATTGTATAAAATAAGATCACTAAATGTAAGAAATTATAAATTTCCACAATAAATATTTTGTTTGTATAATACATTACAAATGATGTTAATTTCTTTGTGAAGCATTGGCCTTGCCAGTTGTGGTTCAGTGCTAGGAGGGTTTGTTGTATGTCCTTCCTGAGGATGATGGCTTATTCGTCTTGTATTGTATTGCACAAATAAGGTGTTTCTTGTGGATTTTTTTTATTGACATTTCTGCAAGTGTTTTTCATTACAGTGAATGCTGAATAACACAATATGTTTTAATACAATGTAATATTATTTGTTTTTTAATTATATTTAAATAAAATAAATTGTACTGTTTAAAAGTTTGCCAAATATTATCGTTGTAAGAGTGGTACACTTACATAATATACAACAAATACATACAAAGCAAAACTTTAATGGCAATATACATTTATAAAAAAAAATAGAACACCATACATTTCCTCATAAAAATAACATCCCATATTTTAGAATGGTCATTCTTTGTGAAGTACGCATTATTCACAAAATTCTCTAATGAATTCAGTACTTTTTTAAACTCTGTCAAATTATACTTGGATAGTCTACAGTTAACAAAGAATGAAAATATTGTTTTAATTATCCAAACATTCTTTTTCTCCCTATGGAACAATAATACAGGGAAATTATAATTTCACCTTCATATCCTGACATTACACATAATTCCCGTTCATGCTAAACTGATAATGACAAATACTTCAAGTAGAAGAGAGTATCCTATCTTCGCCTTTTTAATTCTATTTTGTTCTCTTCTATTTTAGCTTGCGCATTTACTCTCGCTTATCTCTTTCCGTTAATTAATGAGTTCATCTTTGTACAATGTTGGATTGTTTATCTTGATATAAGTGCAGTCTAATGCCACTATTAACGTTGATATCTGATAATGTGTTTCAACAAAACCTTTACAATATCCATATCTGTTACTGTACAGGAAAAACAAATCTAGTTATGTGATTTTCAGAGAATACTATCAATGACAAAATTGTAGTTTTACAGACAATAAAGCAATATCATTTGTTCAGTACAAAGAAGGTTGTTTACATGAAACAAACGAAGATTTGTGTGGTTAGTAACTGAAACATCGTCTTGAACAAATAATGTCGTTTGTTGTAAACAAATCGTGATTCCTTTCATTTGATGATTGAAGTTTCACAAGTGTTGCTTATTTCAAATGTACATCTCTCACTACTTAGCTCTGGTACGCTGGTTTAGTGACAAAAGGAAATAAAATATTTAACCCGATGATCCATTATTATCCTACAAAAACTTCTCTGCAATAAAATCTACTTTTTCACTTTCAAAACGAAACAATCTTTTTGATTGTACAATTTGTTTTTTCATAGAACAGTTTTCTATTACGATCATGTATGTAAATCGAAATAATAAATTTGAAAAAAGACAGGTATTACAGATATATTTGCAGTTATTATAGTTTATTTATACATTTACTTCTCAATAATGGGCAGTACCTAACCATTGATAATAAACTAAAAAGCAGTAAAGTACTCTTTGTGTTATATTTATTTACTTAAAACCTAACATAATTGTTAGAAAATAGCTTACATGCACTATGTTTTATTCATTTCAACCATTTAATAAATTACAGTAATTAACAGTATTTAATCGTGTTTATAAACAATTATAAACTTTTTTTAACCATTTCAAAAGTCAATTTATTTACATTATAAGTTAACAAAATTTGACCACATAGGATTAAAAATTAGTAATTATATAATACAACAAATGACGTTTCTAATATATCGGTTTTTAAAAGCCCATATTTATGTCCGCAAGTCAAAAAACAAACAAAAACATCTTAAATGAAAAACGCTTTGCTCCCTTGATCACAGGCACACTTTCGACCAGCTAGGTGGCGTTCATAAAAGTATTCGACTAGATAATTTAATGTAATAAAAGTATACTTGAAAGTTACAGCAAATATAATAAATACTATCTTGCTTGTGGTTACAGGTACAAATCCTGACTTAGAGATTTTTTCAATTCAATTTGATTTATTTTTCAGCTATTGATATTTAAAAGTAGTTTGAAATTATTACATCAAATAAATAAGTAGTATTCCTTAGCCATAATGTCTCTGGGTTAGGCATCGATGATACTACTCTATTCTTCCTTAAACAGCTGTTAAAGGGTGGCAAGAAAACTCTATCCTTCACAGATCTCTGATTGTAAAGTATTCTGTTGAGAGAGAGGTAAGATTGCAATAAACTCGAGTTTTCTTGGAATCTATTCTATTCAGCGACGTGCGAGTGTTACCTAAGGACTGATATACTTGAAATACTGTTGTAAAATGAAAGTACTACCAATTTGTTAAAGCTTAGGTGTGATACGTGTTGTATTATATCTCTCATTTTTGGCGTGTTTCATTCAACCTGCATCAAAATAATTGTGTATAGTTTGCCCACAAGAACAGTCTGAAACATACGGGGACAATTTTCACAAGATTAAAGTGAATACAAAGATTGACGATGCTAATAACAAAGTCGGACTTCGGACATTTACAGAAAGAATCGTTAAGTTTCTGAGAAAGCTAGACTCGGATGTTTTGCCGAATAAAGTTTTCACTTAGACGAAATGAAGATTTATTACTGAACACCAATCTGTTAAATTCTCTATGAGAACAATATGAGCTGCTCACTTTCGTCTGGAGGAAGCAAACTCAGACAGTCATACTTTGAACATATTTACATAAATGCAGTGAACATATTTTAACTTTTTCTGTTCCTTTCTACTCTCACTTTTTGCACAGCAAAATTTCAAATATTTTCACTCTCCAAATTCCCTTGCACTATTAATTGATATTTGAAATATAATTATAGAATATTTTGGTAAGATTCAGAAATAGTTATTTTTCTTCATAATTCAATATAACCTAAAAGGAAATATAATTCCACAGATTCACATTTATGTCACCTTCTCCAGTCAAAGAAAGGTATCCCTTTAAACAATACAGATGTCAACTAATACAGGTCCTCACATATTAAGTTGTATGTCTATGTCAACCGCCTGTGTAAACGTTACAATTTCAACCGATACAGGACCATTTCATTTTACATTGTACACTCATGTCGACCTATACAGGTCTGGCTGATTCTGTACCATTTGAAATTCTGGATATATAGTTATAAAAGAATAAATAGGTTTACTACAATCCCAAACGCTCCACATGTCAACCAATACAGGTCATGATGATTCGGTAACGGATATTATTTCAACAATAGGCCTAGAGGTCGTAAAGTCTTACAAAAAAACATTGTCGTCCCCGTACCAGCTACATATTAGTGATTTGTAATATATATTTTTTCCTTAATCGGTTAGTTATGGATTAAGAAATTGATTAAACCTTTTTTTTTCCCTTTTTTTTTTCGAATTAGCTTTTTTGTAAACTAAATTACCAATGATGTATTTTTAGTTTCTCACGCACTATAAAGTTATGGATCAAAATATCAACGTCAAGTCTTTTGCTTTTAAACAAATATTAAATATTTTTTTTAAACACCAAAATATAAATGATAAAACTCAAAAGTTAGATTTTATCAAAATAGGTTCACGGACTAGATAAAGTTTTGATATAATGTAGCCTCTAAGAACTTAAATACAAAAGATGTCGGTCGTCATATTCCTATAAATGCCGGAGAAGGGACAGAAAAAACGCCCAAAATCTGCTACAAAAGAAAGTTCTAAATAGACTATACACTTATTTGTGAAATGTAAAGAGTAATAACCCACGCTAGTGATTTAAATATTTAGAAGAAGAAATTGTTTTACTAAAATCCGAAACACTACAGGAATCAACCAATACAGATAATTGATATTTAACCAAATACAGGTTATGATTCCGTAACAGATATTTAACCAAATAAAAGTTATGAATCCGTATCGGATATTTATTTTAAAATTTATAATATTACACTTTGCGCCAGGTTCGGGAAAGAATAAGTGTTGGTTAAGAGAGACCTGATAGGAGAGACGGAAGGACCAAACCAAAGATTGCATTGAAAAATGCGTAGATACAGCAAGGTACCTCCGGGATCGACATATAAGCGAGCCTCTAAGAGAAGTTGTCACCCGTGTTGGTCGACACTTCGACTTTTTGTATACTTCAGATTTTAGTCATTACTCTTCACATTTTTCCATAATCGGTAAAGCTGAGTTTAGACATTACGTCTTTTATAGCAGCTATTTATAGACGATTTTGTTGTTCTTTCTTTCTTTCTTGTAACACCTGGATTTTTAGTTTAGGGGTATGACGATTAATATGTTTTGTTTGGGGTTTTAGAGGATACAATGTAGTTAAAATTCTTTTCAACCTATTTTGAAAAAAAAAATAGGAATATTAGGCTTTTGTCTTAGGACAGACATCGTGTTCAAAACTACTCTTTTTTTTGGAGGGGGGCTCAAGAAACAAAAACATATATTTAAGCTACGCACTCCGAATTGATTTTTTGACCCATAACACAACTTTTATTCGAGTCTACATAAAAAACAAAACTTTATACTTTATATCAATTATAATTTAATTTATAGAAAATGATAATTTGTAATATATAAATATCTTAATGCATAACCGACTTCTTCCATTAGAGTATATTTAAAATCACCAATACTGGAGAGGGGGTGTTCAAGGAGCATAAAAACATATTTATATGACAAATTTGATATTGATTTTTGACCTACCACATAATTATTCTTTTTATACTATATAAAAAAGGGGGAAAAAAGGATAAATGTATTAATTTATATAAACGTTGATTTGATTTATATACATCCTTACGTGTAAACAAAATAATTAAAAAAAAATACATATCCTAATGCATAACTGACTGCTTAAGAAAGAGTGTTTTAAAAATTGTCAATAGGCGGCTGATACAACAATGTTTTTAGAACAGACTTTACAACCTGTAGCAGTTGAAATCAACTGAATAATCGTAACATGTAAAGGTTGACATCTGGAGCGTTTGGGATTTTAATAAAACCATTTCTTCTTCTAAAAATGTAAACTAAAATAGACCCGTAGCGGTTGAACATGTAGAGTTTAACAGTGCTGTAAAACTAATTCCTACAAATTATTGAAATGTAAATTGATACAGATCGGACTGGGCCTGTATTGGTTGACACTTGTAGCGTTTTAAGGCTTCCCGAAAGAAATAAACTGCGAGTAAAACATTGCATAAAATGTTAATTGTACATTACATTTTTTTTTTTAGACTATAAGAGCTAGGTTAATTGGTAGATTGGTAGTATATTATAGATGAAAATTAGTTTATATTTTTTTCTGTAAATTACACCTAATCCTCTAATTAAATTGTTCATTTTTTTTTAAACCGCGAAAGAATTATAACAAAGAATAAACCCTCATGATTGTCTTAATTTACACCTTTTTACCCTTAAATAAACCCCACCCTAAATTTCCATTATTTTTCTAATCATGTCCATAGTTTTTCAAAATTTACCCCCTCCAAATTATTCAAAATTTAATCTGTGGCAGTGATTGGTTACTGGTCCAACCATTTCTTTTGCCAGATAAACTTCATTTTGTTTTTACCCTTATCACCTACCCACATACATACATCTTCCAATTTACCCCCCCCACTTAATCCGCAACCACCACCTGCTTCGTATACAGCTTTTAGGTGAGACTTAGTACTGAATCAATCAGTCTATAACTTAACTGAGTACATATTAATACATAACCAATGATGGTTCATATTAAAATTGGCGCCTTAAATTTATTTAAACACCACATCCATTCACATTGTCCACCCCCGCTTTGTTTTAGGCCAGCTGTATTTAAATTCAGTCTTGTCTTTTTCCCCTATTTCTATTTCCTATCTCTTCATTTACGCTTATCCCCTTCTTTTATCCTCTACATCAACTTATTTTATATTAATCAATATTCTGCCAATAATATTCACTGTTCTGCAGTTTTACTTTCCTAGATTTAATCTCATAAATATTTAATCAACCTAATAATTTTTTACTTTATAATATTTGGCTAGTATCTTTTTCCTTATGTTCCGTCTTTCTCTTTCTCTCCCTCTCCCCCCTCTCTATCTATCTCTCTCTATATATATTTCTTTATCTCGGATATTTTTTGTTTAATCTCTTCGCTTCCCATCGATTAATGTATGGTGTGCAAGTAAAATAGATGAGTCCAGAACGTAACTGGCTCCTTACAAAATTTTAAATTAATTTCTGCCCTATGTTCTTCGTCGCGTACGATTACAGTTAGTTTTGTTGTCTTCCACCCTGGTGGCCCCTCTATGATAATGTCACCTTGTTGGTTTCTGAGGATGTTCCCCTACTCCTTCCTTACGCCTTACTCTTTCCTTAATGTAGAAGGTTAAACCCCTTTTTTCTGTTAGGGGGGGGGGGGGCTGTGATGTTACTAAGTCGCGGTTTTTTGTGACAGGTGATTTGCCCACCACAATTCGCTCTACAATTAGGTCCGCGATTATTTATTCACATTCAGCGCTATGAGAGTTGTCTAATGCATTACAGGAGTATCAGAAACCTGAGAATATTATCTTGGACGTACCGCCACTCTAGGAGCGGAACAGCTGGGTCGCGCGGCGATTGCAAAAGAGACTAGTGCAACATACGCCTAATCAACTGGAGTTATGGACGTACATTCAGCGCTATGAGAGTTGTCTAATGCATTACAGGAGTATCAGAAACCTGAGAATATTATCTTGGACGTACCGCCACTCTAGGAGCGGAACAGCTGGGTCGCGCGGCGATTGCAAGAGAGACTAGTGCAACATACGCCTAATCAACTGGAGTTATGGACGTACATTCAGCGCTATGAGAGTTGCCTAATGCATTACAGAGGTATCAGATACCTGAGAATATTATCTTGGACGTACCGCCAATCTAGGAGCGGAACAGCTGGGTCGCGCGGCAATTGCAAGAGAGACTAGTGCAACATACGCCTAATCAACTGGAGTTATGGACGTACATTCAGCGCTATGAGAGTTGCCTAATGCATTACAGAGGTATCAGATACCTGAGAATATTATCTTGGACGCACCGCCAATCTAGGAGCGGAACAGCTGGGTCGCGCGGCGATTGCAAGAGAGACTAGTGCAACATACGCCTAATCAACTGGAGTTATGGACGTACATTCAGCGCTATGAGAGTTGCCTAATGCATTACAGAGGTATCAGATACCTGAGAATATTATCTTGGACGTACCGCCACTCTAGGAGCGGAACAGCTGGGTCGCGCGGCGATTGCAAGAGAGACTAGTGCAACATACGCCTAATCAACTGGAGTTATGGACGTACATTCAGCGCTATGAGAGTTGCCTAATGCATTACAGGGGTATCAGATACCTGAGAATATTATCTTGGACGTACCGCCACTCTAGGAGCGGAACAGCTGGGTCGCGCGGCGATTGCAAGAGAGACTAGTGCAACATACGCCTAATCAACTGGAGTTATGGACTTACATTCAGCGCTATGAGAGTTGCTTAATGCATTATAGGCGTATCAGATACCTGAGAATATTTCTTGGACGTACCGCCACTCTAGGAGCGGAACAGCTGGGTCGCGCGGCGATTGCAAGAGAGACTAGTGCAACATACGCCTAATCAACTGGAGTTATGGACTTACATTCAGCGCTATGAGAGTTGCTTAATGCATTATAGAGGTATCAGATACCTGAGAATATTTCTTGGACGTACCGCCACTCTAGGAGCGGAACAGCTGGGTCGCGCGGCGATTGCAAGAGAGACCAGTGCAACATACGCCTAATCAACTGGAGTTATGGACTTACATTCAGCGCTATGAGAGTTGCTTAATGCATTATAGGGGTATCAGATACCTGAGAATATTTCTTGGACGTACCGCCACTCTAGGAGCGGAACAGCTGGGTCGCGCGGCGATTGCAAGAGAGACTAGTGCAACATACGCCTAATCAAACGACTCACATTCAGTGTTTGGGAACCTGGATTTCATAACCTAACCTTCATTATTGTTCTAGTGGTAAATCCTCCCAAATAATGGCGCATTAATCAAAATTGGGTCGGGTCGGTTGACTCCGTTTTAAATGGTGTGCTAATAATTGGTTTTCCGTTAATTAAGGTGCGTAGTAGAATGTCGGCTATTTTAGGCTAGTGTCTACGTTAGACCACTATAGTCTATTATTAGAGTCAATACGAATTGTCTAGTGATAAGTAAATTAATTATTTATACCTAATTTCTAAATATTTAGAATAATTAGTTTTAGTCCCTCATCAGTGCTGGCTGAGCTATGTTTGTTTAGTTGTATGTCGATACACCTGGGCTGTGATCGTTGTACCAACCGAGTTCTAAAACACCTACCTTAATAATACCTAAAAATTAACCAATTTCATTTTTATCCATCAAGTTTTGGTAACACACTGACTGATGGAATTTTGTGAAAACTACATTATAAAACGGAGTTAGAAAATCTCAAAATAAAATATTTTTATCATCGCAATATTTTCTACAAATATTATACGAAAACGTAAAATGTTCTAAACGTCAATATAATCCAACGGAGAAGAGCAATGAGATAAACTGAAGAGTGAGAGGTAAAACTCTTCATTTATTTATTAAACATAAATAAATAAATGTGCGAGGAATCTTTTAAAAAACGTCACTCCATTTCAATGGATTAATACATCTTATAGGCTTTAGATAATACTATTTACGATATTTTGTCATTTACTAAGCTTACACTTAAACTCTAAGTTTAGAAATCGGAAGGTTTCGTATAATTCTGACTGATTTTATATTTGATTGACATAAGATTAAAACACAATCAAGGTTGACTGCAATCAAAAAAGATTACCTCCACAATTAAAATTCTATTTTATATAAAGGAAATAAAGGGTGATTTTGAAATTTCTGGTAAACTTGTTCTATTAAACTGAATAATGGTGAAACTATGAGAAATATTAAGCACCAGTTATTTCTTTAACATTTGTATTAACTGAAACATTTATAAAATAAGAGATCAATATCTCAAATTATTTTCTTTATGGAGATTATTTTAAATTTAGTCGTACTTACATTTTATTTGTATAGTGAAGTTATAAAATACAAATATACAATAATATTTTATATTAATACAAAAGTTATAATATATAATGCACAATAATCAATTAATACAAAATATTTTATACATTAATTTCTGTTATACACTGAGACTTCAAATATGGCAAAGTGGAGCAGTGTAAATAGAGAGGATGAACAAGGATTAATCTCAAAATGAATAACTTGATTGTTTATTAAGGCAATAATTAATTCACCACCAATCATATTATCCAGTTAGGCTCCAGCTGGAGTCTTCGTACACTTACTGCCAGTTGGCTTTATGGAGATTATTTACAACTTTATGTAAACAAACGCTGAACGGTTTAAATAAAAATTTCCTAATGTGATCATCAGATGATTGCTTACAACTAAAATGAAATCAAAGATAACAAATGAGCAAAAGTTGCTGTAGAATTGTCACAGTGTGACAATTGTTGCTTTACAATTTATTTTAGATCATGTTTGTATTATTGTATTAATTTGAACAATATGTTTTTATTTCAATTTCGCTAATAGTTAATGATAATATTTTCACTTCTCCCATTCTAGTGATCACGACAATTAAATATTTCAATATATATTTCATACAAGACAGACGGAAGGATTTGAATTTAAAGAATTACTTTTCACAAAATCAGGCGATTTGAAAATAGTTAATTTTTACCATCACAACACTTTCTTAAAAAATCACATGAAAAGTAAAATGTTCGTTAACGTTATTCAATTGTGGGAAAAACGTTATTTACAATTTTATTTTCTGAAAGCTGTTTTGGGCAAGAAAACTGAATATAACTAATATATATACGTGTCGAGGCTTGTTAGGGTCTAACTGACTTCAAGAATGCAGTGATTTACACAATAACACCATTGAGTAAACATGTGTAACTGTTTTAAACAAACTTACTCTACTATCACTTTATCTACCAAATACAATTTTACATTTGACTTTCCTACAAGACCCAAGAAACCAACTTGTAGTCACTACATTTAATACTTGTATTATATTGTATGATGGGGATGGGTGAGTACGATGATGGCGCTAAAACAACTAGTTTTATGATGTTATTAGTTAGTATTAATCTTCTGCTAGTTTTTTACCAGTTTCTAAACAATATAATTCCAAATTTAAATTCGATTATTAATCACTACCATTTGAATGACATTTTCTGAATATAATTATTTCGGGAATGTATATTTTAATTATTTTACATTTTAACGTTGTTTCATTGTCAGTGTGACAAATAACTTATGGGTGGAACACCCTATATAGTATTCTGTGTCTCATTTCCTCACATACCATCATATGTTTTTATTGTTGGTAGAAGCCTATATCAACATCAAGGGACTATTTGAGAAGGGAAGGTAAACATATGTTTTAAATTAGTAAGAACCCTTGTTGTCTAAAAAAAATCAGTTGGTTAATATTATTATAGCCTCGTTGATTATTAGCTCTAAAAATATGTGTGCAGTTCATTCTTCTGTCATGGTAGGGTATGTGAGTTGATTATAATTTTATGTTATAACAGTGAAACCATTATACAAAATTATTATCATTAATATTGAAATACTCTTTAGTCATAAAAGGATTATAATCGGTTTTAAGAAAAATCGGTAGAGAAAAACAGAAAATAATTCTTGAAATTTACCTACATCTGTTTCTTTTTAAAAAAAAAATCATAATACAATTATAAAAGCTTTAGTTTTCTTTCTCATTAACTTCTGGTAATTTACCAAGTTACGCTTGTCTTTTTGATCTTATACTTAAACTGCTGAATTTCTTATTTCCGTAAATTTTGTTTTAAAAGTGAAAGTACCTGTTTTGAGGTCCTTTGAGCACAAAAGGTGGATTGTTGTCTGTCTCTAGTTTGTGCAGTACTTTACAGTTCACACGACTGAACAAATTTTGGTATGTATGCGTTACAGTTAATTAAAAAAAACAAAACAAAAAAAAAACAGGTTAATATACGTAGTCACCGATTATTGTACAAATTAACCAATATTATTAGTTAATGTGATAAATTGTTTTTATATTAATCATACATAATAATACCTAACAGTTTTGGTTAATGTGATGAATTACGTAGATTTTAAAATTTTATTTCATTAACCTGTTATTATTAATAACCAGCACCCTCTGGTTACGTTAGGTTAGGTTAGGTTATGGTGTTTTAAAAAAACTGAACAATTTATCACATTAACCAATAATATTGGTTATTTTGTACAATAACGGGTTATTATACATATTAACGGGATTTATCAAATAGACAGTAACATATACATAATTTGGGCATACCTTAAAAAATAATATTTTGTCTTTTTATAACTAAAATTTTTAGCATAGATAAATTTTATATCACAAATTAAAAATGTAGTCCCAAAGTACCAAAACAAAACTTGTTTTGTATCTAAATGTAAATTTGGTAGTTATCGGTTATAAATTGAAAATAAACTACGGACACCGTCCTAAAGGTTCGTGTACCTCAACACCCTTAAAAAAAGCAATTTAAATAAAATTATTGGTGAAATGTGAATTTGTATATCTAAGTCAATGTTTCAGAGCAAGGGAAAGTGAATTACAGTCCGTTAGTAATTTGGAAAAAGTTAAATTGGGCCCTGATTTAATTTATAGCTTTGCCTTTTCAACCGATAACTCCCGAGAGAGCGACGAAATGCGAATTGTTTAGAACCTTTGAGCCTATAGGCCTACATTACGAAAAATTTGTTCAAAATCATTAGAGCCAAACCTTAGATAATAAGAATTTTTTGATTTATTTCTATGACAGCTTTCTCCCTAAAGTTACATCTTAGTATTTGGTATTGTGTAAGATGAGGGAGTGAGAAAACCTCCTTGTGTAATGTTTTTGTAACTTTTATTAAATTAATTTGTAATCTTCGATTCTGAAAAGAGCGTTGGTAATAATCTTGAGAATTTGTCGATTTGTCAAACTCATGAACACACAGTTTTAAAGAAGTTCCTATTCATGTTAAAGAAGCTAATTAGGTCTAATTACCTATTCATACTGTAGGCCGACTAAGCATGAGCGGGACAA
Organism: Aphrophora alni; assembly: GCA_963513935.1. NCBI lineage: Eukaryota > Metazoa > Arthropoda > Insecta > Hemiptera > Aphrophoridae > Aphrophora > Aphrophora alni. The sequence continues at coordinate 129,794,162 of OY740769.1, read as the reverse complement.
ATTACATCTAATAAATTAATGACAAAGACGAAGAATTACTCAAACAAAACTTCCTCGCTTTTGATTCATTGACGTCAAGGTAAAGCTTACATTTAAATTAACACTCGAAAATGTACGAGGCATGGTTAATTCGTGATTAATAAGTTCTGCTTTGTTACTGTTAATTCTTACTACTTGTATTTAGTTAGCAGTGGAAGTGACAGTGGCAAGATTGGATTTCGTCGTTGGTAAATATTTTAGAGGCGGTGTTGAGTGAATATAAAAATATTTATGGACTAGTCCATAAGAGTGGACATGTCTAGTAAGTAAAAGCGATTGAGTCACATACAGGATTTAGTTTATTCCTAGAAACTGAAATGGAAATAGTATGTTTTGCAAACTAACTTTTCAGTTTAGTTATTGTTCAGTTTCCTTTGGTCCTTATGTCATAAAAAAAAATCGAAAAATAATTATAAATATATGCTGATATGAAATTATATTAAAATTATCGTCTATCATGACAGATTAAATACGTTTGACAAGATATCTGTGTTTGACAAGTTTAACGTGTTATCTGATGAGTTTATCTGTTGTTCTATAACATTCTTAATAACACAAACCTCCCTACTGATGAGTTTATCTCTTGTTCTATAACATTCATAATAACACAAACCTCACTACTGATGAGTTTATCTCTTGTTCTATAACATTCATAATAACACAAACCTCACTACTGATGAGTTTATCTCTTGTTCTATAACATTCATAATAACACAAACCTCACTACTGATGAGTTTATCTGTTGTTCTATAACATTCATAATAACACAAACCTCATTACTGATGAGTTTATCTGTTGTTCTATAACATTTATAATAACACAAACCTCACTACTCATGAGTTTATCTGTTGTAATATAACATTCACAATAACACAAACCTCACTACTAATGAGTTTATCTCTTGTTCTATAACATTCATAATAACACAAACCTCACTACTGATGAGTTTATCTCTTGTTCTATAACATTCATAATAACACAAACCTCACTACTGATGAGTTTATCTGTTGTTCTATAACATTCATAATAACACAAACCTCACTACTGATGAGTTTATCTGTTGTTCTATAACATTCATAATAACACAAACCTCACTACTGATCAGTTTATCTGTTTCCTATAACATTCATAATAACACAAACCTCACTACTGATGAGTTTATCTGTTGTTCTATAACATTCATAATAACACAAACCTCACTACTGATGAGTTTATCTGTTGCTCTATAACATTCATAATAACACAAACCTCACTACTGATGAGTTTATCTGTTGTTCTATAACATTCATAATAACACAAACCTCACTACTGATGAGTTTATCTGTTGTAATATAACATTCACAATAACACAAACCTCACTACTGATGAGTTTATCTCTTGTTCTATAACATTCATAATAACACAAACCTCACTACTGATGAGTTTATCTCTTGTTCTATAACATTCATAATAACACAAACCTCACTACTGATGAGTTTATCTCTTGTTCTATAACATTCATAATAACACAAACCTCACTACTGATGAGTTTATCTGTTTCCTATAACATTCATAATAACACAAACCTCACTACTGATGAGTTTATCTGTTGTTCTATAACATTCATAATAACACAAACCTCATTACTGATGAGTTTATCTGTTTCCTATAACATTCATAATAACACAAACCTCACTACTGATGAGTTTATCTGTTGTTCTATAACATTCATAATAACACAAACCTCACTACTGATGAGTTTATCTCTTGTTCTATAACATTCATAATAACACAAACCTCATTACTGATGGGTTTATCTGTTTCCTATAACATTCATAATAACACAAACCTCACTACTGATGAGTTTATCTGTTGTTCTATAACATTCATAATAACACAAACCTCACTACTGATCAGTTTATCTGTTGTTCTATAACATTCATAATAACACAAACCTCACTACTGATGAGTTTATCTGTTGTTCTATAACATTCATAATAACACAAACCTCACTACTGATGAGTTTATCTGTTGTTCTATAACATTCATAATAACACAAACCTCACTACTGATGAGTTTATCTGTTGTAATATAACATTCACAATAACACAAACCTCACTACTGATGAGTTTATCTCTTGTTCTATAACATTCATAATAACACAAACCTCACTACTGATGAGTTTATCTGTTGTTCTATAACATTCATAATAACACATACCACACTACTGATGAGTTTATCTGTTGTTCTATAACATTCATAATAACACAAACCTCACTACTGATGAGTTTTTCTGTTGTTCTATAACATTCATAAGAACACAAACCTCACTACTGATGAGTTTATCTGTTGTTCTATAACATTCATAATAACACAAACCTCACTACTGATGAGTTTATCTGTTGTTCTATAACATTCATAATAACACATACCTCACTACTGATGAGTTTATCTGTTGTTCTATAACATTCATAATAACACAAACCTCATTACTGATGAGTTTATCTGTTGTTCTATAACATTCATAATAACACAAACCTCACTACTGATGAGTTTATCTGTTGTTCTATAACATTCATAATAACACAAACCTCATTACTGATGAGTTTATCTGTTGTTCTATAACATTTATAATAACACAAACCTCACTACTGATGGGTTTATCTGTTGTTCTATAACATTCATAATAACACAAACCTCACTACTGATGAGATTATCTGTTGTTCTATAACATTCATAATAACACAAACCTCACTACTGATGAGTTTATCTGTTGTTCTATAACATTCATAATAACACAAACCTCACTACTGATGAGTTTATCTGTTGTTCTATAACATTCATAATAACACAAACCTCATTACTGATGGGTTTATCTGTTGTTCTATAACATTCATAATAACACAAACCTCACTACTGATGAGTTTATCTGTTGTTCTATAACATTCATAATAACACAAACCTCACTACTGATGAGTTTATCTGTTGTTCTATAACATTCATAATAACACAAACCTCACTACTGATGAGTTTATCTGTTGTTCTATAACATTCATAATAACACAAACCTCATTACTGATGGGTTTATCTGTTGTTCTATAACATTCATAATAACACAAACCTCATTACTGATGAGTTTATCTGTTGTTCTATAACATTCAGAAAAACACATACCACACTACTGATGAGTTTATCTGTTGTTCTATAACATTCATAATAACACAAACCTCACTACTGATCAGTTTATCTGTTGTTCTATAACATTCATAATAACACAAACCTCACTACTGATGAGATTATCTGTTGTTCTATAACATTCATAATAACACAAACCTCATTACTGATGGGTTTATCTGTTGTTCTATAACATTCATAATAACACAAACCTCACTACTGATGAGTTTATCTGTTGTTCTATAACATTCATAATAACACAAACCTCACTACTGATGAGTTTATCTGTTGTTCTATAACATTCATAATAACACAAACCTCACTACTGATGAGTTTATCTGTTGTTCTATAACATTCATAATAACACAAACCTCATTACTGATGGGTTTATCTGTTGTTCTATAACATTCATAATAACACAAACCTCATTACTGATGAGTTTATCTGTTGTTCTATAACATTCAGAAAAACACATACCACACTACTGATGAGTTTATCTGTTGTTCTATAACATTCATAATAACACAAACCTCACTACTGATCAGTTTATCTGTTGTTCTATAACATTCATAATAACACAAACCTCACTACTGATGAGTTTATCTGTTGTTCTATAACATTCATAATAACACAAACCTCATTACTGATGGGTTTATCTGTTGTTCTATAACATTCATAATAACACAAACCTCATTACTGATGGGTTTATCTGTTGTTCTATAACATTCATAATAACACAAACCTCACTACTGATGAGTTTATCTGTTTTCTATAACATTCATAATAACTCAAACCTCACTTCTGATGAGTTTATCTGTTGTTCTATAACATTCATAATAACACAAACCTCACTACTGATCAGTTTATCTGTTGTTCTATAACATTCATAATAACACAAACCTCACTACTGATGAGTTTATCTGTTGTTCTATAACATTCATAATAACACAAACCTCACTACTGATGATTTTATCTGTTGTTCTATATCATTCATAATAACACAAAACTCACTACTGATGAGTTTATATGTTGTTCTATAACATTCATAATAACACAAACCTCACTACTGGTGAGTCTATCTGTTGTTCTATAACATTCATAATAACACAAACCTCATTACTGATGGGTTTATCTGTTGTTCTATAACATTCATAATAACACAAACCTCATTACTGATGAGTTTATCTGTTGTTCTATAACATTCAGAAAAACACATACCACACTACTGATGAGTTTATCTGTTGTTCTATAACATTCATAATAACACAAACCTCACTACTGATCAGTTTATCTGTTGTTCTATAACATTCATAATAACACAAACCTCACTACTGATGAGTTTATCTGTTGTTCTATAACATTCATAATAACACAAACCTCATTACTGATGGGTTTATCTGTTGTTCTATAACATTCATAATAACACAAACCTCATTACTGATGGGTTTATCTGTTGTTCTATAACATTCATAATAACACAAACCTCACTACTGATGAGTTTATCTGTTTTCTATAACATTCATAATAACTCAAACCTCACTTCTGATGAGTTTATCTGTTGTTCTATAACATTCATAATAACACAAACCTCACTACTGATCAGTTTATCTGTTGTTCTATAACATTCATAATAACACAAACCTCACTACTGATGAGTTTATCTGTTGTTCTATAACATTCATAATAACACAAACCTCACTACTGATGATTTTATCTGTTGTTCTATATCATTCATAATAACACAAAACTCACTACTGATGAGTTTATATGTTGTTCTATAACATTCATAATAACACAAACCTCACTACTGGTGAGTCTATCTGTTGTTCTATAACATTCATAATAACACAAACCTCACTACTGATGATTTTATCTGTTTCCTATAACATTCATAATAACACAAACCTCACTACTGATGAGTTTATCTGTTGTTCTATAACATTCATAATAACACAAACCTCACTACTGATCAGTTTATCTGTTGTTCTATAACATTCATAATAACACAAACCTCACTACTGATGAGTTTATCTGTTGTTCTATAACATTCATAATAACACAAACCTCACTACTGATGATTTTATCTGTTTCCTATAACATTCATAATAACACAAACCTCACTACTGATGAGTTTATCTGTTGTTCTATAACATTCATAATAACACAAACCTCACTACTGATGGGTTTATCTGTTGTTCTATAACATTCATAATAACACATACCTCACTACTGATGAGTTTATCTGTTGTTCTATAACATTCATAATAACACAAACCTCATTACTGATGAGTTTATCTGTTGTTCTATAACATTCATAATAACACAAACCTCACTACTGATGAGTTTATCTGTTGTTCTATAACATTCATAATAACACAAACCTCATTACTGATGAGTTTATCTGTTGTTCTATAACATTTATAATAACACAAACCTCACTACTGATGGGTTTATCTGTTGTTCTATAACATTCATAATAACACAAACCTCACTACTGATGAGATTATCTGTTGTTCTATAACATTCATAATAACACAAACCTCACTACTGATGAGTTTATCTGTTGTTCTATAACATTCATAATAACACAAACCTCACTACTGATGAGTTTATCTGTTGTTCTATAACATTCATAATAACACAAACCTCATTACTGATGGGTTTATCTGTTGTTCTATAACATTCATAATAACACAAACCTCACTACTGATGAGTTTATCTGTTGTTCTATAACATTCATAATAACACAAACCTCACTACTGATGAGTTTATCTGTTGTTCTATAACATTCATAATAACACAAACCTCACTACTGATGAGTTTATCTGTTGTTCTATAACATTCATAATAACACAAACCTCATTACTGATGGGTTTATCTGTTGTTCTATAACATTCATAATAACACAAACCTCATTACTGATGAGTTTATCTGTTGTTCTATAACATTCAGAAAAACACATACCACACTACTGATGAGTTTATCTGTTGTTCTATAACATTCATAATAACACAAACCTCACTACTGATCAGTTTATCTGTTGTTCTATAACATTCATAATAACACAAACCTCACTACTGATGAGATTATCTGTTGTTCTATAACATTCATAATAACACAAACCTCATTACTGATGGGTTTATCTGTTGTTCTATAACATTCATAATAACACAAACCTCACTACTGATGAGTTTATCTGTTGTTCTATAACATTCATAATAACACAAACCTCACTACTGATGAGTTTATCTGTTGTTCTATAACATTCATAATAACACAAACCTCACTACTGATGAGTTTATCTGTTGTTCTATAACATTCATAATAACACAAACCTCATTACTGATGGGTTTATCTGTTGTTCTATAACATTCATAATAACACAAACCTCATTACTGATGAGTTTATCTGTTGTTCTATAACATTCAGAAAAACACATACCACACTACTGATGAGTTTATCTGTTGTTCTATAACATTCATAATAACACAAACCTCACTACTGATCAGTTTATCTGTTGTTCTATAACATTCATAATAACACAAACCTCACTACTGATGAGTTTATCTGTTGTTCTATAACATTCATAATAACACAAACCTCATTACTGATGGGTTTATCTGTTGTTCTATAACATTCATAATAACACAAACCTCATTACTGATGGGTTTATCTGTTGTTCTATAACATTCATAATAACACAAACCTCACTACTGATGAGTTTATCTGTTTTCTATAACATTCATAATAACTCAAACCTCACTTCTGATGAGTTTATCTGTTGTTCTATAACATTCATAATAACACAAACCTCACTACTGATCAGTTTATCTGTTGTTCTATAACATTCATAATAACACAAACCTCACTACTGATGAGTTTATCTGTTGTTCTATAACATTCATAATAACACAAACCTCACTACTGATGAGTTTATCTGTTGTTCTATATCATTCATAATAACACAAAACTCACTACTGATGAGTTTATATGTTGTTCTATAACATTCATAATAACACAAAACTCACTACTGATGAGTTTATATGTTGTTCTATAACATTCATAATAACACAAAACTCACTACTGATGAGTTTATCTGTTGTTCTATAACATTCATAATAACACAAACCTCACTACTGATGATTTTATCTGTTTCCTATAACATTCATAATAACACAAACCTCACTACTGATGAGTTTATCTGTTGTTCTATAACATTCATAATAACACAAACCTCACTACTGATGAGTTTATCTGTTGTTCTATATCATTCATAATAACACAAAACTCACTACTGATGAGTTTATATGTTGTTCTATAACATTCATAATAACACAAACCTCACTACTGATGAGTTTATCTGTTGTTCTATAACATTCATAATAACACAAACCTCACTACTGATGAGTTTATCTGTTGTTCTATATCATTCATAATAACACAAAACTCACTACTGATGAGTTTATATGTTGTTCTATAACATTCATAATAACACAAACCTCACTACTGATCAGTTTATCTGTTGTTCTATAACATTCATAATAACACAAACCTCACTACTGATGAGTTTATCTGTTGTTCTATAACATTCATAATAACACAAACCTCACTACTGATGATTTTATCTGTTTCCTATAACATTCATAATAACACAAACCTCACTACTGATGAGTTTATCTGTTGTTCTATAACATTCATAATAACACAAACCTCACTACTGATGGGTTTATCTGTTGTTCTATAACATTCATAATAACACAAACCTCACTACTGATGAGTTTATCTGTTGTTCTATAACATTCATAATAACACAAACCTCACTACTGATGAGTTTATCTGTTGTTCTATAACATTCATAATAACACAAACCTCACTACTGATGAGTTTATCTGTTGTTCTATAACATTCATAATAACACAAACCTCACTACTGATGAGTTTATCTGTTGTTCTATATCATTCATAATAACACAAAACTCACTACTGATGAGTTTATATGTTGTTCTATAACATTCATAATAACACAAACCTCACTACTGATGAGTTTATCTGTTGTTCTATAACATTCATAATAACACAAACCTCACTACTGATGAGTTTATCTGCTGTTCTATAACATTCATAATAACACAAACCTCACTACTGATGAGTTTATCTGTTGTTCTATAACATTCATAATAACACAAACCTCACTACTGATGAGTTTATCTGTTGTTCTATAACATTCATAATAACACAAACCTCACTACTGATGAGTTTATCTGTTGTTCTATAACATTCATAATAACACAAACCTCACTACTGATGAGTTTATCTGTTTCCTATAACATTCATAATAACACAAACCTCACCACTGTTGGGTTTATTCTTAAGACTACTAATATAATACTTTTAATTTGATTAAACGTTCAATAACACTGTTGTGGTGTAATATTGAATCTATTTTTATGATATTAGTTACAGTTGTTCCATGCTTTTCATTTGAAATTTTATAGATAGCCTACTAATCATACCAACACACAGACTGGTATGTATTTGTAAATAAAAACACAAAGACATTATATCACCTAACTTAATTAGTATTTAACGCTACGTTAATATTTTGTCTCATTACTGTTATGCATTTGTGAATAATTTGATAATCTCATTAGATTAAGGCGAGTTGACGCAAAGCAAGTCTGTGGTGGGTTTTTACAAGGGAAGCAATAATTCATGAGCACAAAACTTTGCAGTAATTACCTTGGTCTAGTTAATTCTGTCTTAGTTTCACAAAAACAGCAGTGGTGCTGTTGAAACCTATTCTACGCTAGAGTGAAGCCTTATGTAATAGAATATTTCTATATTTCAAACCTTGGAGATATACGAGTATAACTTGAGATATTGTTTTGATGTGTTGCAGTAATAATGTTACTTTACACAGAGTGGTTCAGTAATAGAAAGGAATAATATATAGAAGTGCTGAGAAGGTTCTAAATAAATGTGCAAACCTATATTCCAAATAGTTCTTTTTATCTTTGATTTGTGTGTGTTTTACTTAAAGTATTTCAGAAATGAGTTAAGATGTAGGCCTAATTAGTTGTGTATTTAATATAATATATTTTAATAATTTAATTAAAAGGATAGCCTTTTAAAATCTTTCTATCGACGTTAAGTATGAAATTTAGCTTTAAGTTTAAAAAATGCACAAATTTTAAATAGATGAAATAATAAATTTTGTATATAGTTAGAAAATAAGCAAAACAATTTAAAATACGCTTATTAGAACATTTTGTTTATGTGGACCTCATTAAAAAACAAAACCCTCTATAATAAAATCACAAAATGAAATAAAACACAATTTTCCACTATAAAAATTTTATTTGTTCAAGATGACGTCATCACCCTCTAATGTTAAATCCATACAAATCTTTTATCAACGACTGTCATATTGAATTCACACAAACCAGTGCCACGAAGGTTTGTGTGAACGTAACAACTGAGGATGTACACATAGTCACTGAAATGTCGTGTTGAACGAAAAAATCGTGTTTTCTTTCATTTTGTGATTTTATTATAAACATTGAAATTATAATTTTTTAAATTTTAAGTGGATCAACATAACAATAAGTGTTCCAATAAACTTATATCGTAAAGTAGTTTCCTTAGCTTTTAACTATGTTATTTCCCTTTAAGGCGAGAAACTTATTGTCATCATGGTAATCACCCAGCCCAATCTTACAGTGTAATATCAGCAGATCCTCTAAATGTAATGCCCAAAAGTGTTTGAAAGTACATTGTTGACAATAACCATTGTACCATTGTTGGTACCATTACAGGCAGAAATAAAATTTTTAAATTTGTATATCATTTAGCGTGTTATAAGTTGAATAAACACTAAGTATGGAAAAAATACTGTTTAAAATTTTAATGTTTTCTATTAGATTTTTTTAAATTTCAAGGGGGCATACGAGCACATCATATTTCTGTGTACCATATTTTATGTTCTTATTTTAATTTTTGTTAAAAGATAGTCATCGGAATATCAGACGATTAATTATGTGTCAAAAGGAAAAAATTTTTAGAATAAGGGAATAGAGGAAAAACCTCTCCGCTTTAAATGAGGTGTTATAGAGATTTTATCTTAACAATTTAAATGCAAATTGAGATCTACTAATAATCGCATTTAAAGATGTTTAAAGACGACTCCAAATATGAGTTACAGTTTTGACATTTGTTTTAGGCAATACTTTAAAGTAAACATAATATCTATGTATCAAGTTAGACTCAAATTGGTAATTTGAACAAACAGAAATATTTCCTTAAAAGGAAGTTTTGTTTTAATTTGGAGTACTTGAAAACACATATTACATAATGTATCAACATCATTTTTTGTTGTTCTACATGACATAAAATCACAGTCTGTCTGTCTGTGTGTATGTTGGTATGAGTGGTATTTAATTAATAATTAAGATTGCTCCTGCACACGTATAAGGGTGTTTTATTGCTCTTCTGTGTGTGGTATGTTTTCCGCAGAGTTTTTTACTTTTTGTTTACAATTTAAATTTTGACATGTTAACATTGTTTCATAAGTTTATTTTAAGTTCATTGGATAAAGATTAGTAGTTTAGAGTTTTGTTTTTAAGTTTCTTTTTAAGTTCTTATGTTGTATGATTATTATAAATGTTTGTGGTTTGTATTCTGTGGAAAATAAAAAAAAAATAATAATAAATATTAAAATAGATATTTCTCACTGCATATGGTGGGAGAGTATTTAAATTTCAAAACATTATAAATCTAATTGAATTGTAACTATGCTGTGCTGAACTGACCTGGAGTGCATTGGGCCACAGGCAGGTGATGTTGGAGGTCGGAACTTGAGGACTGTTCGGGTCATGGCATAACGCCGCTAAGTGGGAAGCTGATTTACCATACTGAGCAACTTCTACAGTGATACTGGTACCAGCAGGACACTTTAAAGTTACCATATGGTCATCACACGCTGCTCTTTGGTAGGTCTTCAATGTGCCTGACAGGAGAGCTGGAAAACAAACAATGTAGTTAGTGTACTGTTACGATTAAAATAAAACAAGTTTTTAAAATCACATAAGTCTCTGAATGTGACAAAAACACGCTTTACTAAAGGTACTGTTTGTTATAACTACAAATGTTCTCTAAATATTTACTGTTAAACCAAATTAAACGACAATTTTTAAATATAAAATATGATGATTCTCGTAACTTTAAATTTTTTGAAAATCATTTAAAAACCTGAGATTCATGCTTAAACTTGTTTTCCTTATTATTTCAAACCACGTAATCAATCGGATTGGAAGTAAATTATATTAGTTTTTACACTTACATGAGAATACAGTATGCAAATATGCAAAATGTAAACTCATTTAAAAGACGTACAATAAATCAACATTTAGTACAAGATATACTTCTTAACAACCATGAATTTAGAACATAATTAGTATTTTTATAGTATTTCTAAAACTAACACGAAGAAACTTGCTTGGCTTAACAAATTGAAAATTTGATACCATTTCGTTTAGTGTTGAAACTATCGAATACTTCTTAGTATTGGAATAAGTATTGATTTAAAACTATTCGAATAGTTTTCTGTACAATAAGACAAGATCGGCATAAATAAAGGCGCCAATTTATTTAGTCATTTTTAAAATTTTCATTTATTTTATAATTTTACTAATTAATTATACTAATTTTAAATGAAAATTAGTGACTATGAATAAATATCCATTTATCGTTACTTTTGTTTGTATTTGTGCAATGAACATAATATTTTATTAAAATTATATATTTATTTAGTAATAGACCAGGAATGTTGTGGCCACAACAAAGAACAATTTTAATAAAACAAGATTTAAGTGACTGAATTATATTAGTAATTAGTAGTACTATGAAAGTTTTTGTCTTTTAAAATAAATATAAACGAAACGAAGAACGAATAGTGTTCAAATATTCAAATAACTTAAAACTACTTGTGCGTGATCTCTCTATCGAATAGTAATCTAGGGAATAGTTAATAATGCAGTGTAAAAAGTATTCACTATTTAGATCAAGTATTCGTGAGTACCGCTATGAATAGAAATTGATTTCGTATGTGCATAAGTTGTAGGAGCGTAGCAGCTTGCCAGAAAAAAACATTCATTAGAAAGTATTCAAATACTTTTATTCCTATTCGAATATATGAATACTTTTCTATTCGTATAACCCATCACTAATTTCGTTATAGAGCATTTTAAAAACTAATCCTAAAATAAAAAAATACATATGTCCCGAATCGTCAAACGTCAATACAAATGTTACAAACTGTTGGATATTAAATAGCCCTATATTGTCTGAATTAAATGTGAAATTTCCCTGTACCGCTGACGGATATTGTGTTTTAATAATGACACCTATGTCTGCCTGCTTGTCTATTCCCGTACAACCAACACTTCTAATAGGATTATGTTGAAGATTACTAATACATGTGTGGTAACTGCAGGCTTAGTTAATGGTAATGTTGAGCTTATTAGATGCGCCATTTTCAAAGTGAATTCCTATCATTTTATGTTCTTGCTTCTCGAAGTGTGAGATTTATGTTCTATATTTCGAAACTATACTTTATATTCTGATATTCTTAGAACTATTCATTTCAGAACTGTCTAGGATCAAATTCTCAAAACAATCAAAGGATGTTTAAACTTCTGGCTGTTTAATTTTTATTGTCAACTGCTAAAGCGATTTCATAGTTTTATAATCTCTCCTGTAGGAGATCTAGTTGTGTACAATGAGCCTGGTATCTGAATTTAGTCCCTAAAAAGATTTATCTAAGCGTGGTCGTCTCTACTGACTGAGGATGAAAATGATTTTCATAGGTTTTTTCAATAGGCATACTCTCTTCCAAAACTAGTCTAATTATGTATGACATTTTTTAACAAAACTAAAATGGGTTTCTTGTCTTTTCCTTCAAATGATTTAAAATTCTTGTTTTTTTTTTTTAAATTCAGAAAGTTTCTATAATTAAAATATTTCTGAAAGGATTCTATATTATTTAAAGGTCCTATAAATAGACCTCAATAGAAATATTCATTTTTATTTTCACGCATTTGTTTTATTGTTTAAGTAATTTAAAAAAAGAGGCTTAAGAATATTCCTTAATATATCTAGAAATATTTTTACTGGGAATGAAAATCCGCTCAATTCCTGCGCAATCGTTAGATAACCTACACAATTTTTCTAGCCTGATAGTAGGAACAGTTTATAGAAACAATATTAGAATGGGACAAAGAAACAACTGTTGTTGTTCAATAAACTAATAAATATCCTTATATTTCCATTATCTACATTCAGTGACTGTTAATATATTTAATACAATCCTGTCAATGTAACAGTACTGTAGTACGATTTATATGCTAATAACTATTATTGTAACCAATCCCGTGTTTTAGTTTTTTATTTTATGCTTGTGTTAATTTTAGTAATTAGTAGTAAACAAAATTACAATTTATTAACCTGTTGAAGATTAAAGTCTCATGTCATAAGATAATTTTAATAAATATTCTTCAATTAACAATAGAAAATAATAATTTTCTATGATTTGTGTTATTGCCTTTTAAAGTGTTGAGGTTTATAAAAAATTTCGTAAGAACATTTATAAAATTAAATTTTTTACCATAGTGTAATATTTTTATTAGTTTTGTTAAAGATTAAACAACTTGTAGGCTATTAAATGTTTTGTGGGTGTTGTGATGATAAATACCCGATAATACTCGATTTAAAGTGAAAATATTGCACATAAATTACGAAATGAAGAAAAAATAGTAAAATAGGTATTTTTAACATTTAAATAAATTGGTGGTTGAAGATATTACTTCAATATGACAGAAAATTTATATTATACAAATATGAAACATATCAGCATTGAAAGGATGTTAATATTTAGTGTCTTGTGGAAAATAAAAACCCCTCTTAAGTGAAGAAAGAAAGTTAATAATCAACCTCGACTACCAACCTGACTGAAAAACCTCACAATATACTTTCAGTTTTTTTTACATATTATCATACTTAGCAATATACCAATTACTTAGTTGTTAGTTACTCACAGTTATTAATATAGCCAGAATAATACCCAGTATTAAATTCTCCAGTCAAATATATATGTTTTAATATTTAAAAACACTTTGATTTGCCCTGAAACCACATCTATCTACTGATTCTCTATATGGATCTCATAAAGAACCAATTCTGAAAAGGAAGGTAAAATAAACGTTTATGAATTTGATTTACGAATGTCCTACACTTTAACCAATCTTTTGTAGAACGATTTTATATCTGGTTTGTGTTTTATGATGGATTCTTAATGACACCGATCAAACCTTTTCGTTTTATGACGGTTAGGTTTATACCGTGACCTATCTTTTTATTATTTTGATCATTTTTATTTATATTTAAATTCTATTGCCAAATAGGTTCGATAGCATTGAGTTTCTGACACGAGTATTAAAATAAGAGGAACTATGGGGGTGATGTAACCCACTGGCACAATTAAAGTAAGTTATATTTATGTATTTTTCAGAGTTCAGATACTTTAAAAGTAATTGAAGCTAATGAAAGTATTTACCCTTTGTTTTGATATTAAGTAGATAAGATTGGCCACATGGTAATTAATTAAACAGTCATATTAAATCTTTTGCAAATCAACAGCAACGTTTTCTTTTATGGAATTTTCTTATCGTATTTATTTCAATTTCACAACGCAAATTTTATCTTTAGAGACCAGCCATTTTAATATTTTAGAAAATTAAAATATACTTTTTACAAATGTAAATAATATTTGTAGAAATTTAAAGACAATTTATTATTATTTTTGTACTTATTGTTAGATGAATATATATTTGAATTCAAATATCATTTAATTGTTCTCTGTAATATGGTAAGTATTTTAAAAAGTTTCCAAACGTTGTGTCAATATCAGCTGTCAGGTGCTACGCAGTGTCATTCCAGAGGCCTTGTGCAATGTGTTTGTGAACTTCTTGGATAAAATTTGAGGTGTTCCACAGCAGACATCACATACAGACACAATGATAGACAGACAGCGGAGAAACTCGATCATAGATGTGGATCTCTAAAAATGTGGATATGATGAAGTTTAAGATAAACTAATATTTACTCCTCATATAAATCTCTTCAATATAAGAGAGCGGGTAACAAATTTTTACATTAAATAAACATTGAATAATCCATGCAATAATTTTTATACATACAATAAAATCCTACGGTAACAAAACTTACCCGTAAAAATACAATTAAATATTCTGATTACAGAGTGCAAAAGGGTTGAAATACCGACACGAGTCAAACTAAGCAAATGCAGATTCTACAAAGGTTTGGGGCGTCTTTCCGCTTGACAAGTGTTCTAAAAGATTCCGGGAGGTTCTTACCGGGTTGAGTGAACGTTCTACAAAGGTTTGTGGAATTGTCCTGCCTCGACAAGTGATCTAAAAGTTTCCGGGAGGTCCTTACCGGTGAGAGTGAAGGTTCTACAAAGGTTTGTGGAATCGTCCTGCCTCGACAAGTGGTCTAAAAGTTTCCGGGAGGTCCTTACCGGTGAGAGTGAAGGTTCTACAAAGGTTTGTGGAATCGTCCCGCCTCGACAAGTGGTCTAAAAGTTTCCGGGAGGTCCTTACCGGTGAGAGTGAAGGTTCTACAAAGGTTTGTGGAATCGTCCTGCCTCGACAAGTGATCTAAAAGTTTCCGGGAGGTCCTTACCGGTGAGAGTGAAGGTTCTACAAAGGTTTGTGGAATCGTCCTGCCTCGACAAGTGATCTAAAAGTTTCCGGGAGGTCCTTACCGGTGAGAGTGAAGGTTCTACAAAGGTTTGTGGAATCGTCCCGCCTCGACAAGTGGTCTAAAAGTTTCCGGGAGGTCCTTACCGGTGAGAGTGAAGGTTCTACAAAGGTTTGTGGAATCGTCCTGCCTCGACAAGTGGTCTAAAAGTTTCCGGGAGGTCCTTACCGGTGAGAGTGAAGGTTCTACAAAGGTTTGTGGAATCGTCCTGCCTCGACAAGTGGTCTAAAAGTTTCCGGGAGGTCCTTACCGGTGAGAGTGAAGGTTCTACAAAGGTTTGTGGAATCGTCCTGCCTCGACAAGTGGTCTAAAAGTTTCCGGGAGGTCCTTACCGGTGAGAGTGAAGGTTCTACAAAGGTTTGTGGAATCGCCCCGCCTCGACAAGTGGTCTAAAAGTTTCGATATAATCATTGAACAATTACAATAACCAATATTGGCCAGGTACCAATATGAGCGAAGCGAGGAGTTCTGTGAGCAACCCCAACACTCGGCCTTAGTTTGTAAAAATCCCTGCCCAGGTGCTGAACCCTTTCAGTGGGCAGTGGATGTACGACTCAAGGGCGCCACACACCGGGGTGATGGTGTCTGGATGTTATCCTGGGTGAATAAAACCCCCCAGGATAATGAGGATAACACTTTTATATACTTAATAATATTTATTAAATTTTGTACCAAAAAATATAAAACGTTTAATAACCAACAAATAAAACTAAATAATTTATTTTATAATTAATCTTACCATTTACAAGTCAATTGATGTATTTGAACAAAAATAAGACTGAGGTATTTAGTCCAAACAGGTTAAATATTTCGGTGAATAAGTTCATTATACAACTCGTCAGCGGTAATTGTGTTATTTGAAAGACTTTTAAGATTTTAAAGTTTTACATTAAACAGATTTAATTACAAAATTTGGTTCAATTGAAAAAACTTTGTACTAGTGGTCAGTTATTTATGTAAATAAAGAAGAACTACAGTATATATAAAATGTATTTAATACTCAGTGTACATAATATATACATATTAGTTTACAATACAGTAACATAAATCTTTTAAAAAGATTGTTTGAATACAAAACTAGTAGCCGTCTCAGTTCAGAGTTTCACTCACATAGTTTTCTGATGAAATAAGTTTCAATTGAATTCAAAACATCCCTCTCAGTGTGCATCAAAACAAATAGGTCTAGAATATCGTTTTTCATTCATGCTCTCAGTCTAATTTTAATCAATTTTAATTTAAAGCCCATCTCTTACAGTTGATGCGTGTTAACGGAATTGTAAGTTGTACACTTTATAGAGTTCTGTGTAGTGGAGGGTGTACATATTAAATTCAACAATCATTTCAAAAGCACATTTGATGCATACATTACACTTGTTATTTAAATTGCAAGGTGAAAAAGCGTCCTCTTCAAACTCTCTAGATTCTCTTCGTCTTCTCTCTCTTCTGAGGCGTTTGGTAATCTTCGAAAGATTTTTTACATATGTTTGGAAAAACATTTGCAAATGAAATTGTTTCTTCCCTAAGATTCCCTTTTTTAATGAAGGAATCAATTAACAAATTTTTTCCAGTATCGATAAATTATAGTCACAACACAACAGACTAGGTCAACAACCCGCCACTTGCAACTGCCACTGCACTGACAAAGGGATGACGACTGACGAAGCGGACAGTCCGTCTACAGTCTGTTCAATGTCTGCCCAGATGAGCCTTCCCTACCATCCTACATCTGGGGATGTTGAACTATGTACACCTCCCCTTTACTCTTCCTTTCAACTTTCAATAACGGAAATAAAACTCTTAAATTAAAAAAATAATAATAAAAACATCGATTTCACAGTCCACAGTTAGAAGTATTGCACTTTAATTTAGGCTAATGCAAACACGTTTTTTTTTTAAATTAAGAGTCTAATGAGAAGTTAATAGATAAATATTGGTACCATTTTAAAATATTTTAACTTTTCTTTTTTCGCATGAAGTAATTTAGTTACAACAACAGTGAAAGGGCCCAGAGGGAGACGTAACCTGTCCCTCCTGGCACAACGGGGGCTGTCCCAGTCTATGAATAATTGAGGACAGAATGTATATTCAAAGGCGACGCTAGGCTTTAGAAGACACATTTACTTTGTTACTGTTATGTATCTTCAATTCCTTATTAGTTAGCTGATCTGAAGCTGTTCCGAGTTGGAGACATGAGAGAACAGATAGGAGGCTAACACAGCTCTATGTAGATAATATGTAGTATTGGAAACCTAATCGCTACTGGAATCTTCGTGCACATATACATTTTACTTTGTCACATATATGTTGTATGTGAAAAGTTATGTGATTTATAGAGACAAAATGTACGTTGAGTTTTTCGCTAAAATTCCGTTTTAGCCCTAAACTGAGTCTAAAAATGTTGTTTTTGGGATGCTATTATCCTGTCAGTTACACTCTCGTCTGTGCTATCAGACTGTGTTTGTATAGTCCGAACAAGCAGTATGTGGGGCAGTACTTTCAAAAAGGCATTTTAAAATTTGTTTTTAATGTATAAGATTAAATTGGATTTCTTAAAATTTGATGTAACAATTACCATAAAATGTAGCCTCAATAGGCATAAATAAAATGGTATTGACATTTCTCCCTAATTTCGGTTCGGAAATGTAATGATTTATAAGTCAAACCAATTTACCAAATCTCAAGTAAAATTACGGTTTGTGAGTAATAATTTTAAAAATACTAACAGAATCCAAACCATCATAGTTGTTCGTTTAAATACGCTTTGGCCAGGATCATTTTCTTATTTAAATAATAATAATAAAAAGTAGTCATTAATTGTAATTGTTTGTTAATTCGATTTTTTTACATAGTTTTGAATTATAAGTATTAATATTTTACAAACATTTGGTGAAACAAATAGCTTCACCGATTTTTAGATAGTAATTGTTACGATAACTCTCATATCGAGATTTTCGGGGATATAGCCACCAATACGTTTGTTTGTGCATTAGAGCCTACATTTCAGCAACATTCCAAACAATTTGAGTTTATTAATTTTTCTTTCCTTCTAAATTTTGAACTTTGCTGGTATTATCCTTCGTGGAGAGTTGTGAGAAAGTTTGTGCACTGTTATTAATTTATATTAGTAAACGTATAAATCATATTTTCATTTTTATCTCTTCAGTGTGAAAATGAATTTTCCTTTGTATATTACAATATCTCTGTTATTTAGAACGGAGATCATATAGCCTCTAGCTCTAATATTGTTTATGCAATATTATCCCTTCACACCCACACTTGAACTGTACAAACAAGTTTATAATTTCCCCATAGTCTGTTCCAGGCATTGATTTCATATAACAAAGGCATAAATGCTAATTAAAAATTCTATAGGTCAGGATAACATTATTACTCTCTACATCTGCAAATTTACCACGGAATTAATACGTAGAGATAATTCTAACATAGTAATAAAGACAAAATTGTGGTGGGGTGAAATAGATGTTGAAGTTTAAGTGAAAATTTCAGTTTTGAGGCCCCTTAGGTGAAAAAAATGTTTTTAAAATAATTATATATGACTGTCGTCTGAATAGTGTCCATCTTTCCAAACGATTTTCATTAAATTTGGTAGGGAGGTAGTATATATTTTGGTTTTACTTCTAGGTGCTCCGCGTGTTTTTTGATAACTCAAAACTTAGAGTAGATTAATTACGATTTGGATGACATATTAGGAAGATACGAGGACTCAAACGAAATTTATCAGCTGTTTTGGAAAAAAGAAGAAAATTACGTACCACGAATTTCCCAAAATCCAAAATTTAAACAATTATGACTTGTTTTCATTAAATTTGTGATAGTTACAAGTATCGAGTTCAATTCCATATAAGAATATTAAATGACTTATTAGTTATTACTTGTTAGTAGGCCATAACCTAAATTTATAAACTAAATTTCATGTTATGGGATGACCACGATATCCACTTTAAATAGAAGAAACATAAGTTTTGTTAAAATAACAAAACCCTAAATCTTCTCTTTAAATTTTTAATTCTATTTAGTGAAAAGAACGACACATTTTATCAGAGACTTGGGAAAATGTTAAAGTACCGGCAATAATTTATTCAATAAATCAAGTTGGAATATTAAAAACTAGAATGACTCACTTTAGATATTGAAAGGAATCATTAAAATGCAGGACGTAAAGTGCTTCCTTCTGTTCAATGTTGATGTATCTGGACTTGACCTAGTTCTCTGAGAGCAAATAAAAACATAATCATAATGTTGCCGGTAATGAATAGTCGGCAAGTAAAATGATAGCGTAATTAGGTCAAAATCATTTTAAAACTTTCTTTGCTTTTTATAGAATGTAATCTGACTGAGATTACACGTCACTTGGCACAGCGAGTAATAGCAGTTTTGTTTTCCGCGGTTGTCGATAATCGGCTGTGATATCTAAGTGAACGTGCTGCTTTCGCGAAATTTTGAAATGTTTCGTATACTTCTTTTAAAAGTATTTTTTAAACACTTAGTATAAAAGTATGTATACATTTTTAAAATTTAAATGTTTACATGAGAATTTTAGGGTAACATAAATTAATTACCGTCTTGTGAATTGTGTTTGTGAGAGTAACATACATTTTTTCTTTTGTATATATAAAATATCATGTTTCTCGACGAAAAATCAGCTACTTTACCCGTTTACCAACGTTTATAAATGCTTCTTATATTTATTCATTAACTTAGTAAATCAGACAAGATCATCTTTTAAACTTAAAGATTTTTTAATATTTTTTATTACACTCTGTAAGAAGTGTGAATCTTCGTTTTTATGACAGCCGTGCTGTGGTGAAATAAATAAAAATAGTGTCAATGAAATTTAACGTTGAGTTGTAATTCCTCTGGTTTATTCTGTGTGAAGAAGGATTTCACGAGATTATAATATGCGTAGTTTTTATTTTTTAAATATAATTTGCTACTACTGTATATTTACTTTAAATAAGAACCAATACCTTACTTAAATACTATACAAAATATCAATCTGGGTTTGAACTTTGATTTTACTTACTAAATAAACAAAATTTAAAAACATTAAAAAAAATATAAACCATATTCTACGTTATGGTTTCAATCTTCAGATTAAGGCTTATGTGCTGCCATATATTGGCCCACTTCTGGTAACTTCCAGGACAGCATGGCGTATTTCTTTATCCGCCACTATCTCCCATACTAGCGCATTATAAAGGTAAACCCAGAAAACTACTAATATTCAACTCATATCTAGCTTCATATTGTCGTATGTTTAAGGACTTATTCTTAGATATAAATTAAATCGTCTGAATAATTTATATCAGATTAGCTGGTTGCTTTTAGATTTTTAGGTTAAACAGTTAATAAAACACCTTCTTGGCAAGTGATTAAAACTATTTCTACATACAATTGTTTAGGCTCAACGATTGAAAGTTCATTTATTCCAGATTAGTTGGTTGTTTCCAAATTTATAGTTTAAAACGTTAGTAACACATCTTCTACAAATATCCCAACATACAATTGTTTAGGCCCATTAATAGAAGCTCATGTATTCCAGATTAGCTGGCTGGTTGGTTGTAGATTTTTATATTAAAACAGTTACCATCACATCTTTTTGCATTTGACTAAAAATATTCCACCCAATGTTTAGGCCCAATAATAGAAGCTCATGTATTCCAGATTAGCTGGTTGGTTGGTTGTAGATTTTTATATTAAAACAGTTACCATCACATCTTTTTGCATTTGACTAAAAATATTCCTCCATGCAATTGATAAGGGTCAACAATAGAAGCTTATTTATTCCAGATTAGTTGGTTGCTTGTTTCTAGATTTTTATATTAAAACAGTTACCATCACATCTTTTTGCATTTGACTAAAAATATTCCTCCATGCAATTGATAAGGGTCAACAATAGAAGCTTATTTATTCCAGATTAGTTGGTTGCTTGTTTCTAGATTTTTAGATTAAAACTGTTAGCATCACAACTTTTTGCATTTGACTAAAAATATTCCTCCATGCAATTGATAAGGGTCAACAATAGAAGCTTATTTATTCCAGATTAGCTGGTTGCTTGTTTATAGTTTTTTAGTTTAAAACAGTTAGCATCACATCTTTTTGTATTTGACTAAAAATATTCCTCCATGCAATTGATAAGGGTCAACAGTAGAAGCTCATTTATTCCAGATTAGTTGGTTGCTTGTTTATAGATTTTTAGTTTAAAACAGTTACCATCACATCTTTTTGCATTTGACTAAAAATATTCCTCCATGCAATTGATAAGGGTCAACAGTAGAAGCTCATTTATTCCAGATTAGCTGGTTGCTTGTTTATAGATTTTTAGTTTAAAACAGTTACCATCACATCTTTTTGCATTTGACTAAAAATATTCCTCCATGCAATTGATAAGGGTCAACAATAGAAGCTTATTTATTCCAGATTAGTTGGTTGCTTGTTTCTAGATTTTTAGATTAAAACTGTTAGCATCACATTTTTTTGTATTTGACTAAAAATATTCCTCCATGCAATTGATAAGGGTCAACAATAGAAGCTTATTTATTCCAGATTAGTTGGTTGCTTGTTTCTAGATTTTTAGATTAAAACTGTTAGCATCACATCTTTTTGCATTTGACTAAAAATATTCCTCCATGCAATTGATAAGGGTCAACAATAGAAGCTTATTTATTCCAGATTAGTTGGTTGCTTGTTTATAGATTTTTAGATTAAAACTGTTAGCATCACATCTTTTTGGCATATGACTTAAAATATTCCTCCATGCAATTGATAAGGGTCAACAGTAGAAGCTTATTTATTCCAGATTAGTTGGTTGCTTGTTTATAGTTTTTTAGTTTAAAACAGTTAGCATCACATCTTTTTGTATTTGACTAAAAATATTCCTCCATGCAATTGATAAGGGTCAACAATAGAAGCTTATTTATTCCAGATTAGTTGGTTGCTTGTTTCTAGATTTTTAGATTAAAACTGTTACCATCACATCTTTTTGTATTTGACTAAAAATATTCCTCCATGCAATTGATAAGGGTCAACAGTAGAAGCTTATTTATTCCAGATTAGTTGGTTGCTTGTTTATAGATTTTTAGATTAAAACTGTTAGCATCACATCTTTTTGTATTTGACTAAAAATATTCCTCCATGCAATTGATAAGGGTCAACAATAGAAGCTTATTTATTCCAGATTAGTTGGTTGCTTGTTTATAGATTTTTAGATTAAAACTGTTAGCATCACATCTTTTTGGCATATGACTTAAAATATTCCTCCATGCAATTGATAAGGGTCAACAGTAGAAGCTTATTTATTCCAGATTAGTTGGTTGCTTGTTTATAGTTTTTTAGTTTAAAACAGTTAGCATCACATCTTTTTGTATTTGACTAAAAATATTCCTCCATGCAATTGATAAGGGTCAACAATAGAAGCTTATTTATTCCAGATTAGTTGGTTGCTTGTTTCTAGATTTTTAGATTAAAACTGTTAGCATCACATTTTTTTGTATTTGACTAAAAATATTCCTCCATGCAATTGATAAGGGTCAACAATAGAAGCTTATTTATTCCAGATTAGTTGGTTGCTTGTTTCTAGATTTTTAGATTAAAACTGTTAGCATCACATCTTTTTGCATTTGACTAAAAATATTCCTCCATGCAATTGATAAGGGTCAACAATAGAAGCTTATTTATTCCAGATTAGTTGGTTGCTTGTTTATAGATTTTTAGATTAAAACTGTTAGCATCACATCTTTTTGGCATATGACTTAAAATATTCCTCCATGCAATTGATAAGGGTCAACAGTAGAAGCTTATTTATTCCAGATTAGTTGGTTGCTTGTTTATAGTTTTTTAGTTTAAAACAGTTAGCATCACATCTTTTTGTATTTGACTAAAAATATTCCTCCATGCAATTGATAAGGGTCAACAATAGAAGCTTATTTATTCCAGATTAGTTGGTTGCTTGTTTATAGATTTTTAGATTAAAACTGTTACCATCACATCTTTTTGCATTTGACTAAAAATATTCCTCCATGCAATTGATAAGGGTCAACAATAGAAGCTTATTTATTCCAGATTAGTTGGTTGCTTGTTTATAGATTTTTAGATTAAAACTGTTAGCATCACATCTTTTTGGCATATGACTTAAAATATTCCTCCATGCAATTGATAAGGGTCAACAGTAGAAGCTTATTTATTCCAGATTAGTTGGTTGCTTGTTTATAGTTTTTTAGTTTAAAACAGTTAGCATCACATCTTTTTGTATTTGACTAAAAATATTCCTCCATGCAATTGATAAGGGTCAACAGTAGAAGCTCATTTATTCCAGATTAGTTGGTTGCTTGTTTATAGATTTTTAGTTTAAAACAGTTACCATCACATCTTTTTGCATTTGACTAAAAATATTCCTCCATGCAATTGATAAGGGTCAACAGTAGAAGCTCATTTATTCCAGATTAGCTGGTTGCTTGTTTATAGATTTTTAGTTTAAAACAGTTACCATCACATCTTTTTGCATTTGACTAAAAATATTCCTCCATGCAATTGATAAGGGTCAACAATAGAAGCTTATTTATTCCAGATTAGTTGGTTTCTTGTTTCTAGATTTTTAGATTAAAACTGTTAGCATCACATTTTTTTGTATTTGACTAAAAATATTCCTCCATGCAATTGATAAGGGTCAACAATAGAAGCTTATTTATTCCAGATTAGTTGGTTGCTTGTTTCTAGATTTTTAGATTAAAACTGTTAGCATCACATCTTTTTGCATTTGACTAAAAATATTCCTCCATGCAATTGATAAGGGTCAACAATAGAAGCTTATTTATTCCAGATTAGTTGGTTGCTTGTTTCTAGATTTTTAGATTAAAACTGTTAGCATCACATCTTTTTGGCATATGACTTAAAATATTCCACCCAATGTTTAGGCACAATAATAGAAGCTCATGTTTCCAGATTAGCTGGTTGGTTTTTTGCAGATTTTTAGATTAAAAATGTTAGTAACACAACTTGGCATACGACTAAAAAAATTCCTACATACAATTCATTAGGCTGAACAATTGAAAAAGATCGTTTATTCCAGATTAGCTGGTTGTTGCAGATTATTAGGTTATAACAGGTAGTAAAACATCTTCTTGAAATATGACAAAAATATTTCTACATACAATTTCTTAGGTTCAACAATTGAAAGTTCATCTTTCTGAAATTCAATGCAGAAGGTAGGTTTATTGTAGTGGATTCTGGAGGCTGAATAGAAAGTATCTATTTTGTTCACAAATGATAAATCTAACTTCCTCCATGAATGACTTAGATACAGATTAGTTTTTTTAGTTTATACAAAATAAAGTAAAGTTTGCACAGACATTGCACTAACCTTTTTCATATAGACTCAAAATCTATCCAAAACATGAAGTATTTATCACTAACTCGAAACAATTCAGAAACATAAGTAATTTACTTTTTGCGAGTAATTTTGAAAATACAAAAGAATAACAACGAAGATGATGGTTAATTTGGTATTTTTCAATTAGCTGGAAATTCCTAATATTCTCTTAACGTGAGTTATTTCATTGGTTAACTTTTCTCAAAATATGATAAAATTGTCCCAGATAATTCTATAAAAGTATCACGTAATTTGCAGATAACAACCGAGTAGTTAAATAATTTGGGTATTTAGAGTATTTATTTAATCAAAATTAGAGCAATTTTTAATCAATAAGAATTTTGTGTTATGGTCTTGTAGCTGGTGTAACTAAGTTTTGGTGAGTTAACAAAACATGATTAAAATATGATTATATGGAGAATGAAGGTGGTCTAACCATTTAGGTAACTTCGGCATACGGACATATGATAAATTTAAAAAACGGAATTAACCTAAAATATCTGGGAGAATTTCTTTTAATTACATTAATTTCAAAAATCTATGATTATGAGAGTAAGTAAAAAGGTGTAAAAGAATAACAATTAATTGTTATAATTTTTTATTTTAGTCACAGTTGAATTTTTAGTTACAATACTTGTCAGAAAGAGGTAAAAGTGGAAGGAAAGGGGAGAGAGTTAGAGAAAAATGTTTATATTTAATACCAAGCCTTCTTTCACGAAATAATTACAGATTTAATGCGTACTTAAGACTCCTTGCAAGATTTTTTCAAAGACCTTATTGGAGATTTCGGTGAAAACAGTATTTTCAGATTAGCTTTGTTGTAATTGAAAACTCAAAAGAGAAAAGGTTGTAGAACCTCTCATATAAAACAAAAATGTCGAATACAGTTTATTTTACAATAATAGTATTTTGAGGACTGGATAGAAATGTTACTTTGCAATCTATAAATCTGTAAAGCTTCAGATTTATGTACAAGTTCAAACATTTATTTAACACTTTCTAAATATCTAAAGATTAACATTAAATGTACTAAAAAAAGCGATATATTACATTGTCCATTTTTAACAACCAAATGGCTAATTCTGTGATGGTAAATAAATAAATATGCACCCATTCGCAGAACTCGTATCTGGAACTATAACTAAACAGGTCTCTCATAGAGTACGTACTAATAGAGGAACACAATAGCAGAACACTTTGGATATTTAAATTACAGCGTTAAGCAAATATCTTGCAAGCATTTAAGATGTAACTTGTGGGAATTATACTTTTAACTTTAAAGAAATCAACATGCAAATTAAAAGCAAAATTAAAATTTATATTTCGTATAAAACAAAATTATTACGGCCATTGGTTGTTTTCAATTACTTCAGATTAAAGTAATATTTCCCCTACTATTAATATTAAATATTAGATCATATTGTCTCTAAATGTTTTTGTTTTAAAATAATCACTACTCTTTCTCCGTAACTAAGTTCATACTTAAATGGATCCCGGTAGTACCCGGTAGTATCCAGTAGTACGTTTTAAATGGAATTTTAATAATGTTAACAAATACTCTACAAATATGGTATAATAAGTACATGGGTTTTACTAGGTTTCTTATTAGAATGGAAACAAAATTTTAAATTAACTTTCAATGTCAACATAATTACACAAAAGCTGTAGGTGTGCAAAATTAATTGAAATTAGTTTTAATTGAATTTGTATGAAATGAACAATTATCATAAAACTGTCATTGTTTACACTCCATTCCATTACTGACAGAATCAAAACAAAATTCTCATAGGACTGACTCATTGAAATAACAGCTATTATTCCTATTGGAAAATTATAAAAAAACTATTTAAAAAAAAATCAACTAATTGGAGCCAGCGAATGAATAACTCTGTATATACCGTATTCACTGTGCACTCTTGAAATATGTTTTTATTGACCGAGAGGCAAAGATATTAATATTACACACACCCTAAAACATCTACACACTTAGGTTATGTGAAATATTCGAGAAGCTTATTTTTGGCTCTTCTCACTTTACGAGTTGCTACTACAATAGATCAAAGTTAGGAATGTCGTGTTTAATCATAGCCTATAGTGACGAGATCTGAGAACCTGCTAGTGATTATAAGACAGAAAATCAGTTTATTATATCTACGGTACGAAAAAAAGGTTTGTTATTTATACTGGAGAAAGAAGAGTTTATTATTTATACGGCAGAAAAACTGGTTTATTATTAATAATATATATATATATATTTTAAATTGTACTGCAGAAAAAAACTTTATTATTTCTACGGCAGAAAAACGGTTTATTATTTATACGGCAGAAAAAACTGTTTTTATTTGTACGGTAGGAAAAAACTTTATTATTTATACGGCAGAAAAACGGTTTATTATTTATACAACAGATTAGATGTGTTATTTTATTTGTTATGTCTACATATAGGTGTACACATAAATAATAATAATAACCGGTGAGGCAATAATTTAATTTACTTTTAGAATTGAGCGCAATAAAAAAAAAAATTCTAAATATGTTAACAATCTATCAATAGACTGTTTTCAAATTTTGGGTGATTCAGGGGTAAGTAAAATCCGACATAAATTTAAAATACAACAGTAAATTTTATAAACATCACTTAGCCCCAAATAAAATGAATACACACATTGTATGAAGTTAGGTTTTATCTAACCTTTAAACATATTTGTATAAATGTAGGTCTGTCTCTATTTTTACCTGACTGTAGTTAAATGATAATTTCCTTTAACGTTGAGCTTAAATTTGGCTGTTTTGTGGTGGTTTTAAGAAACAGCAGAGCATAACGGTCACCAGTGAGTGAGTGCCTCAAGTCTAATGGGGAGGGGGGAGGTAGAGTTTTATTGAGACAAATTTCATCATTGCGACAAAATTAGAAATAATTGGGGTTCTTGGAAGTCCATTTTTTGTTTTTTCAACATTAACTTATAGTGTTCTGTGGGCAGCGCTTGTTTTCCATCAGGGTCTATGAAGCTCGTTTTTAATATCAGATATATTGTAACGTTGAGAAGCCCTAAGTAAAAGCTTTGTCCAATTCAAAATGTTTAAACCTTGTCAGTTAGAAATAAATGTCAAACATAAACGTCACTCCAACACATAATAAAATTTGTTAAAGGATTTCTAAGGAAACAATACTTCGAAACTACAAAATTATTGAAAGGGCGAGGGCAGCGTGACAAATTAAATAGGAAGAGTTGAGTTATGTAATGTGACAACATGGGAAATTAGAAAGTTTGTGTACGCCCAAGTTAACAAAAGAAAAAGAGACAAAAAACTAGGCAGAGGTACGTTGAACTCAGCTAAGAAACAAGATTTAACGAACTTTGAAAGACGGTTAGAGTTTGAAAAATCAAATCCAACCAACCAAAAAGAAGCGTCATCCAGAAATAAGCGAAGAAGGGGTAAAACGGGAAAACTCTGCGTAAGAATTCAAAAATCAGAAAAAGCAGTGAAGAACGAGCGTCGCAAGGGAGAGGAACTAGGAACAGGGCGAAGTTCGCCAAATCGTCGTAAAGTTGAAGAAAAGTTTTAAGTCATCGAATTATATTAAAATCATCGTAAAGTTAAAGAAGAGTTTTGATTAATTGACCAAGAATTCAAGCAACAGAGTGAGTTAGTTCAAGCTTCGAGATCGTCAAAGTGCCTATAAATTGGATTAAGTTTCTTGTGATATCTGCCATAAGTTCGAGGGATCATCTCACCTGTAAAACTCCAAGAAGACATCATTCCATGCTACTGAACCACGATAAGTTATCTGATTAGTTATTGTAGTTTTTACTTCAGGTTACCAAAGAAACCACGCCCCACTTTAAATAAAATCTGAGCTAGGCCGAGAGCCATTTAAACTTAAATTTTCAAAGAGCAATCAAAGTAACTTCATTATATAATTGGTAAATTATACCTGGCGCCCAACAAATCAATAAAACAATTGAGATATTAAAATATAAAGACTAAATTAAAATTACAATTAATGATACGATTTTGATGCACCTAATAATAATAATAAAATTGCTATGTTCTAGAATTAAGTATTTCATTGTGTTATAAATGTTTATGTCTAGTTTAAGTTGAATGGATGAGATTTAGTGATAAGATGAATAAATTTGAATACTCATATGTGCATCAATTAATTTGAAGATTTAATTAATTCAACTGTTATATATTGGCACCCAACTTTAGGGCAAATTGTATTTTAAAGAATAAATAATTTAAATATGATAACGTAGTTGTGTTTTAATCAAAGTAATTAATTAAAAATAAATAATAAAGGTTATAATTGGCGCCCAACGTGGGGCTTAATTAAAATTAAAATTTAGTTCACGTGGTGTAACCTGAAGGTAGCATTATAAGATAAGAGACAGAAAGACTATTAGATATAATTAATTTAATGTTAAGACGTAGTAATAGGATAAAAAATTATAAAAAGATGGCAAATAACCAAATAACAATGGGGTTTGATGAGGAGATTAATAATCAAATGGGGATAGAATCAGAAATGGATAGAGCTATAGGGATTAATAATAGTGAAAGTAATACTAATGAGGGTAATAATTCAGGGGAGAGTGAAAATTTAAAGGTGTATGGGACCCCAACGGTAGGATTAAACGAATTAATCGAAATCCTTAATAAAAAATTTGATGAAAGTAATAAAAATGCGGAAATCCTAAAAACAAGCATCGATAAAAAATTTGAAGAAAGTAGTAAAAATGCGGAAGCCCTTAATAAAAAGAATTTCGAAGAAATTAATAAAAATGCGGAAATTCTAAAAGCAAGCATCGATAAAAAATTCGCAGAACAAAATAAAAAGCTCGAGGAAAATAATAAAAAATTAGAAGAACTTAGTGGCAATGTTAGTCAAAATGCGGAGACAATGGACCGAAAATTTAATGAATTTGCGGAGAGATTCGAGAACAAGCTCGAAGAAATTAAATTAAGATCGGATACCACAGCCGAGACAATTAGGACGGAAATGAATGATAAATTAAATAAAATTGAAGAAAATTTCACCGATAAATTAGGTAATAGGTGCGAAGATTTAAGAGAAAATTTAAAAGAAATTGCAAGTAAAGTCGTGGAAGTAGAAAAGGATGTGCAAGAGAGCATTAAAGAAATCGAAATCACCGTAAACAAAAATTTAACTGAAAATCAAATTAACGTAGACGCTCAGATTGATAAGGTAAAGGAAAGTCAAGCTAGATCTAATAATAAAATTCTAGAAATCGAATCACAATGCCAAGAAAATTCACAAAAAATTAACCAATATCAGAAACAAACGGACGAAATGAAAAATAAAGTGACAGAAGTAGATGAAAGATTAAGTAATTTAAAAACAAGGGATGGTATCATAATAAGGGAACCAGAGATAAGGGATATTAGTTTTACAGGAAAAGAAAGATTCCCAATGCAATTTTTAAGGATCATAAAAGAAGTTAGCGTTAGTTACACACATCAAGGGAACATGTATTGGTTAGATAGATATTTAAAAGATGAAGCATGTGTATGGTGGTTTCTACACCGTAGGGAAGTTAAAAACTTCGAAGATTTTGAAAAAATATTTATGGATAAATATTTTAACGAAATGATACAAGCAAACATCCGAGACAGGTTGGAATTCGGAAAGTTTAAAGGAAAAATTGGGGATGAAGCTATCACATATGTGGAGAACATGATGTTGGAATGTTCAGAGTTAGAACCGCCGATTTTAGAAGCCCAGTTAGTCCAAAAAATCGCTAAGCACTTTCACCCAACTACACTAATTGCTGTTATCACCAGGGGTGTGAAAACAAAGCAGGAATTTGTAAAACTATTGATGGAATTCCGACAGGCAGATGTACGACACATTAATAGTTACGAAGAAAGAAATGGTAATTATAAGGCATCCTATCCACGCGACGAGAGAGAGGGAGAAGTTGTAAACAGGCCTTGGGGACAAATGAATGGGTACAACAGTAGACATTTACCGTTACGTCAGAATAGGGATGTTTACAGAAAACCAGATGTGCGTGCCGACATAAAAAATGGACCAGGGAACCGTTGGGAAGGTCGACAACCTGCAGACAGGGACGGAAGAGGGCAAAAGTGAAAGTTGGAATGGAATGTAGACCTAGCGGATAAGAACAAGGCAACCATAAATACCTTATTCACCGATTTAAAAGATTATTTAGAGGACAATCACGACACAAGCGATATAATTAATGACATTAATAAATGTCCAGAAATTAAGTTAGTTTTTAATGAGTGTGTACAGGTCAGAGCGTTAATCGATACAGGTTGTGAGGTAAATTCGATATCTGAATCTTTCTACAACACAAATAAATTAAATTTAGGAGTTTTTGAAGAATTACCGGTAGCAGGAGTAAAAGTTATTGGAGCATTAGGTCTGCGTTCCAAAAGTGTTAAAAAACAAATTTTCATTAAAGTTAAGTTAGGAACAGAATTAATCGCCGTGCATTTTATAATAGTACCAGAACTAATTCGAGATTGTATACTTGGGTTAGAGTTTTTATCAAGAAATCATGCAATCGTCAATTTTATTAATAATAAGTTAGAAATAGGAAATAAATTAAACTATGGAGTTGGTAGAAAGGAAATTAAATTCGAGGATTCGTCAGAAGTTAATATTGAAAGTTTGAATAATTGCCTACAAATTGAAGAGGATAAATATGAATTTGATATAAACAAAATAAGCAATTTGGAACATGTACCACTTGAGAATAGGCAGCGGTTATACAGCATATTTAATAAATATAAAACAGTTTTCAGCAAAAAACCAGGATTAATTTCAACTTATTACCATAAATTTCAAGTAACTGATAGAACACCATACTGTCAGAGGAGTTGGCCAGTGGCAACTAAGTTTAGAGAAGCCGTTGATGCAGAGATTCAGAGAATGCTAAGTTATGGGATCATCGAGAGAGCAAACAGCGCATACATTAATCCTATAGTACCTGTATGTAAGAAAGATGGGAGCGTAAGGATCTGTTTAGACGCCAGGACTATAAATGCGAGAACCATACCGGATTACGAAGGGATTCGACCAATCCAAGAGTTATTGACAATCGGTAAGAAGATCAGTTGGATGAGTAGTTTAGACCTAACTAGCAGTTTTTGGCAAATCCCGTTGCACGAAGATTGCAAGGATTTCACGGCATTTCTGTACAAAGGATTGTGCTACAGGTACAAAACCGTTCCGTTTGGGTTGAGCACAAGCTTAGCAAGTTTAACGCGAGGTTTGGACTCAATTCTGACGGAAGAAGTTAAAAGGAATTTAATTATGTATGTGGACGACTGTTTATGTATTTCGCAAAACTGGGAAGATCATGTGGACCAATTAGAAAAAATATTAAAGGTATTTCAAGACGCCAACTTAACAGTAAATTTTGAGAAATCTATGTTCTGCAGGAAAGAAATAGATTATCTAGGTTTTGTTATCACCACAGATGGTATCAAACCGCAAGAGCAAAAAATGATGGCAATTCAAAATTTTCCGCGTCCTAAGACACCAAAACAATTAAAAAGCTTTTTAGGATTAACAAATTTCTACCACCGGTTTTCAAAAAATTACGCACAAACAACAGCTCCATTACAAGGACTACTGAAGAAAGGAACAAAATTTAAATGGACAAATAGTATTAACCAGAGTTTTTTAGCTGTAAAGGAGGAATTTATTGAGGCTGTAACGTTAAAGCACCCAAATATGGAAAAGATGTTTTACTTACAGACAGATGCGTCCGATATTGCGTCAGGAGCACAACTGTACCAACTCGATGACCAGAATAACATTGCTGTAGTAGGATTTACAAGCAGAACATTTAAAGGGGCTGAGAGATTTTATAGCACTGCCGAAAAGGAATTGTATAGTGTAGTATTAGGATTAAGGAAATTTAGGAATTATTTATTAGGGAGAAAAATAACCGTTATAACTGACAATAAGGCGATCACTTTCATTAACCAATGCAAACTACTTAACGCTAGAATGACGAGGTGGATCTTATTAATTCAGGAGTATAACATCCAAATTCGACACTGCAAGGGAAAAGAAAATATTGTTGCAGATACATTGAGCAGATTCCCAGAGGATGGAGAATGTTCACAAGAAAATGGGGAGGACCGACTTGTACAAATCCAATTAGTGTTACAGAAGTTTAATCCAGAAGTGGGCGAACAGTTACAAAATATAGAAGTTTTACAGAAGAAGGATACAAAATTTAGGAATATAGTAGGTAAATTAGAAGAAAATGATCCAAAAATTTTAGAATGTTATAAATTGTTTGAAAAAAAATTATTTCGCAAGGAAAGAGGAATGTGGAAATTAATGATTCCAGAAAAATTCATTGAAGTATTAATTAAGGAAATTCATGAAATTTGCGGACATATAGGAATAAGCAAATGTTACCATAATTTTAAGGAAGATTTCACGGGAGACAAAGTCGCTAAAAAGGTCAGGGATATAATAATTAAATGTTTACGATGTCAAAAGTGTAAACATGACAACAAAGGTAGAAACGCAGAACTTACGCCTATTATACCAAAAGGTAAGGGTGAACTAGTGTGTGTAGACTATTACGGACCATTGCCTCGGTCAGTCTACGGGTCAAGGTACATCTTAGTAGTGATTGACGCATTTTCTAAATACACAAAATTGTATAAGGTAAAAAACACAACAACCGTAACAACATTAAATCAAATCAGGAAATACATTAAAGAAGTCCAATTACCAAAATACATACTTTCGGATAATGGTACACAATTTACATCCAAAAAATGGACAGAAGGGTTACAAGAACTGGGAATTAGACAAAGAACCGTTGCAATACGAAATCCACAAAGCAACTTGGCGGAGAGAGTAATGCGAAATCTAGGTCAACTTTTCAGGATCCTGTTACCTGACAATCACCAAGAATGGGGAAGGCTACTTGAAACTGTGGAAAGTTTCATGAACGAATCATACCATGATACAATTGAGTCAACACCATTAGAAGTACAATTTAACACACGTCCGACACGAATTTGGAAAAAATATTTAATTAATCCAGGCAACACAGAAACAAACGACATTGACCACGGAGAAATATACTTACGAATTAAAAATAAAAGGGAAAAATTCGCTAAGAAGTTCAATGAACTGCATCCACCAACCGAATATCAGATAAATGATTTAGTACTAGTAAGAGCTTGTATTCCGTCAAGCACAATTGAAAAACGATATCACAAGTTCTGTGAACTATATGAAGGACCATACACCGTAATCTCTAAGATAGGAAAAACTACTTATAAGTTAGCTAGTATTAAAAATAATAAAACTCACATCCGAGGTATATTTAATTGTAGATTATTAAAAAGGTTTCATAATTAATTAGAGAGTTAAGTAAACAAAAATAAATGAATTTAACTGTAAAATAAAATGTAAACAAACACATGTCCTACAGTTGAAGAGGGTCAAGGGAACAATGTTAATTGGGGTTTACAAGAAGGGTTTGTTGACGTGGGATTCTAGACAATGCCATTGTTAAGAAAAAAGGTTGACCGCAGTTTAGGTCATAAAGTCATTTAAAGGGACAGTAATTCTAGTGGGTTTTTAAATGAGAGTAAGAGTAGGTCATAAAGTCATTTAAAGGGACAGTAATTCTAATGGGTTTTTAAATGAGAGTAAGAGTAGGTCATAGTCCATGTTACGATATGTATATGTGTATTATTAAAATAAGTTTAGTGTAAAGGTGTATCAAAAGCAAATTTTATCATTAATTATGCAATTAACATAAAATTTCTTGGGACTTATGTAACGTTGAGAAGCCCTAAGTAAAAGCTTTGTCCAATTCAAAATGTTTAAACCTTGTCAGTTAGAAATAAATGTCAAACATAAACGTCACTCCAACACATAATAAAATTTGTTAAAGGATTTCTAAGGAAACAATACTTCGAAACTACAAAATTATTGAAAGGGCGAGGGCAGCGTGACAAATTAAATAGGAAGAGTTGAGTTATGTAATGTGACAACATGGGAAATTAGAAAGTTTGTGTACGCCCAAGTTAACAAAAGAAAAAGAGACAAAAAACTAGGCAGAGGTACGTTGAACTCAGCTAAGAAACAAGATTTAACGAACTTTGAAAGACGGTTAGAGTTTGAAAAATCAAATCCAACCAACCAAAAAGAAGCGTCATCCAGAAATAAGCGAAGAAGGGGTAAAACGGGAAAACTCTGCGTAAGAATTCAAAAATCAGAAAAAGCAGTGAAGAACGAGCGTCGCAAGGGAGAGGAACTAGGAACAGGGCGAAGTTCGCCAAATCGTCGTAAAGTTGAAGAAAAGTTTTAAGTCATCGAATTATATTAAAATCATCGTAAAGTTAAAGAAGAGTTTTGATTAATTGACCAAGAATTCAAGCAACAGAGTGAGTTAGTTCAAGCTTCGAGATCGTCAAAGTGCCTATAAATTGGATTAAGTTTCTTGTGATATCTGCCATAAGTTCGAGGGATCATCTCACCTGTAAAACTCCAAGAAGACATCATTCCATGCTACTGAACCACGATAAGTTATCTGATTAGTTATTGTAGTTTTTACTTCAGGTTACCAAAGAAACCACGCCCCACTTTAAATAAAATCTGAGCTAGGCCGAGAGCCATTTAAACTTAAATTTTCAAAGAGCAATCAAAGTAACTTCATTATATAATTGGTAAATTATACCTGGCGCCCAACAAATCAATAAAACAATTGAGATATTAAAATATAAAGACTAAATTAAAATTACAATTAATGATACGATTTTGATGCACCTAATAATAATAATAAAATTGCTATGTTCTAGAATTAAGTATTTCATTGTGTTATAAATGTTTATGTCTAGTTTAAGTTGAATGGATGAGATTTAGTGATAAGATGAATAAATTTGAATACTCATATGTGCATCAATTAATTTGAAGATTTAATTAATTCAACTGTTATATATTGGCACCCAACTTTAGGGCAAATTGTATTTTAAAGAATAAATAATTTAAATATGATAACGTAGTTGTGTTTTAATCAAAGTAATTAATTAAAAATAAATAATAAAGGTTATAATATATATATATATATATATATATATATATATATATATATATATATATATATATATATATAGTGACCTGCTCAAACCTTTTATCAGGTCTAGCTAGGTAACATAAATCATAGAACTTTATAATATTAAAAACAGTCACATGACATCTACTGCGCATACGCAATTTTCATCCCAATGCGTAACCTAGGTAAACCAGACGCAGAGCTGATATATTTGTTTCAAAATATGGTAGGTGGTAAACGATTTTAACGCAAAATTTTTTTAACATCTTTATACTTTTCATTTATTTACGTACTGTATTAAATAGCTTTGGTCTGACATTTACAAAAGATTTCTGAAATAAAAGTCGTATAACTTTATGCTCTTTTTACTGTCAACTTCTTACTTTATTAGACGTCTAGAAGTGTAGTAATTTTATTTAGTACTGGTACTTCCGTTTCTCATATGAAAGAAATTTAAAACTTTGAAAATGAATAAATAATGATGTAAATTAATATGTTTAATCGTACAAACATTAGGGAAAAGATGCAAGGCGCTGTTTATGTGACTATAATCTTATAAAGTTTTATTTTTAATTTTTTTATTTTTATTAATTAACAGCAGTTTCTATGTTGAAGTAAGAGCTCCGCCCAACACTATAGTTGGGAATGAAATTGTGGAAAGTATAAAGTTTTAAGTAGATCAAGATTTGAATATTAAGTAAATAATATTCTCACATACGTAAGTAATGTATGTTATGAATGTTATTTATTTTATTTTATTTTTACCACAGACTCTCTTGTGTATATTTGTACTATTACATATATGTAGTATATAGAGAAAGTTATGGTACAAAATAGTTAATAAATAGAGTTTGAGTTTTTTTGCGGATATATCTAATTTGAGGTCATCTGAATATAAAAAAGAGGGGTTTTAGATGACGTCTGACCTTATCGTCTGTAGTGTGTGCAGTGCTCCAAAGTCCAAACGAGTGCCCAAACAATAGGACAAAAATTTGGCATAAGGGCATATTTTTGCGATTTAGATAAATTTTTTGTCAAGTGTAGCTTCTAATGGTCCAAAAAATACGTATAGGTTATTCCTCTGAAAATTCTACTGAGTGAGATAACGGTAAAAAATCCCAAATTATCTGTTATGGAGCTGAGGTACTTCTTTCAAAATCGTTCAAATTTAATATTATATAGATCGAAACAAAATTTGAGTTTTTTTATATGATTTGATGGTTTTCAATGGTTACAGCGACGACAATTCAGCTTGCTGTGATTTTAAACTAACTCACTAGAAATGAATAAAGAAATAAACATATTTTAAAATTCTAATCTTCTCTTTCTTCAATTTATAGATTGTGATATATATTAATAATAATTATGATATGCATCTTGAATGTATTAATTAATTAATCGATTAGGTGATAGATTTAAACGTGTTTCAACTAAAACTTTCAATTTACGTAATATTCGATTGTAGGATTTGACTTACAAATGATTTTGGCGATTGGATTTGGACTTAACGATGATTGTTATTTTTTATCTGTAGGTAATATTATAACTTGATGTTTTAAGGTTAAGTAACTGAGATAGATAATAACAACTTCGTTTCCTTAGCAACTAATTTTGTAGAGTATTATCTAACACCTGTTTATGTTTGTAATCAAGTTATCCTTTAATGCCTTTAAGAGCACGGCTGTTCATCAGAATACTTTTGAACTCGAATTTATAAGCCCATCGAATCTGAAAGTGTACTAGGTACATAATATATTTTAAATCACACAATAGTCACAAGCTTAAGCAACGCTTCGGTTCAATAATAAATTTAATATTTGTAATTACCTTCAGTATTCCCCGTTTTTCATCAGTCCCTACTGCAGTTTCAGCCCCACAGGGATATTTTCTAAGGTTTTTAATCAACGAGAAATAGGATCACTGTAGGTAATTGCATATATTTAATTATGTCAAG
Organism: Aphrophora alni; assembly: GCA_963513935.1. NCBI lineage: Eukaryota > Metazoa > Arthropoda > Insecta > Hemiptera > Aphrophoridae > Aphrophora > Aphrophora alni. The sequence goes on along the minus strand of OY740769.1, from coordinate 129,755,702 downwards.
TTATCCAGGCCAGAGGAAACAAAATCAAATCAGAAACTTTAGCTAAATCAACAAACCGTATATCTTACGCCAGTTGTTACAAGTGCAAACTACGTATATAACGCCAGACTTACAATCTGTAATGACATTTTCCGTATGTCTCCATTTTGTAAAGAAGTGAATTTTATTTAAGAAGTCAAATATGACTTTCTTTATTAGTTTGTTCAAGCTCTTAAAAAACGAACAAACAAGACAATCGATCTATACTTTTAAAACGTCTAATTGGAATTTATATTATTTCATTGAAGTTAACATTATTGTTTAATTAACCAGCGGGGGTTATTTTTTCATTATTGTGATGGTAGGTGGAGACAAAGGAACTTAAGTGTAGGAGGTAACCTTTCTTTCTCTAGCACGGTAATAAGTGGATGCTACCATGGAAAATTCAAGTAATTTAAAAAACCCCCACTTAGTAGAAAACAATATTACGAAAACTGATAATTTAAAACAAAATGAAGCTGAAATATTAGACACTGTCACACGTTGCTAAGTGTCCCATATAATGCAGCACTGTGCCAAAGCACTTAAGATAAAAGGAACTTGCTTTAATGTTTAGAAAAAAAAGATTATTAAAGACACGTGGACTTCCGGAAACTGTCTCTGGGATCTGTGTCTGGTTCAACTAATCTACAATGATATAATCTCTGCTTGGGTGTGCTTTAGCTATGAGTTGTGTGAGGGGGAAAACATTTTCAGGCCAGAACAGGTTTTATTAGATTTTAGAGAATCTTTCTCAATGAAAATATGAAACTAAAGAGAAAATGTTTAGGTAATCATAAAATGTGAACGAATCTTTACAAACTATTACATTCAATTGTAGTATCAAATAATATACACAAACAAATTTATAGGTTTTATTCGACTATATTATTGTAGATGTACTTTACTTTTAGGTAAAAATCAATCCCAAAAATGAAGACGTTATCTTACAAAAAAACAGAAAAAATACATTATGATTATCATAAATATATGAAAGTAAATCAAAATGTTTATAATATCTGACTAATAAAAGAAACTTTGTACAACACAATACCAGAGCTCTAAAATACAACAATAACGATTTTGAGCAAAAATGGATTTATAATAAGAATTAACATAAATTTTGGGTTCACCACTATTTTTATCTCACTCATACAGAGATTTCGACAAAAGTGTAGACATTTTCTTGAAACAGCTACATCTCATCAAAATTCAAAAAAAAACTAGTCATTTTTATCACAGAAAACGCAACTTTATCGCAAATTGGTGTAAAACAATCATCAAAAATTAGTCCAAAATTGCAACAAACATTAACATCTGCAAAATTCACATTACTTAGACAATTCGTAACGGAATTACCACATGTGGAAAAATGTTCAAAAAGACAGACTTTATTTGGACAATAAATTGACAAAATTTATTCTTAGGAGATTAAAACGTCGGAAATCATCAGAAACTCTGTCGAATTTTCCTCTCTATCACAACACTTTCCTTAATATGTAAAACTCATTACCGTATAAATAAACGTTTTTTAAATTCATGCGTGGTGTGTAGACTCTTTAATCCCGGTGTCAGAGAAAGAACATTTCCATATCGTTGGAGCTACAATTAACAACACTTATTTTGAGTTTTATGTTATTTACACACACGTCGAGGTAATAAGTAGAAAAAAATCCTTTTTGAAACCACTCCATGTATTTGGTACTCATTGCGGTATATTGGGGTAATCGGGATGCAACCTGCAGGTACATAAGTTGGTCTACTCAGTAAGTTTAACCACATTTACCAACCACATAAACACTAAATATTCTCCGTAACACGAACCCTTCTACCCCCGGTTCAGAAATACCCTCAACACAAAACAGACTTACATACAGGAGAGTGATGGATTTAAAACCATGTACAAGACACGGAGAAGATGAGCAACACATGTATTCAGTTTGTCTGAGCTTCGAGACAGGTTAAGTGTGTCGTTTGTCAACAGGGGGAAGTCAGTGCTACCAGGCTTTCAACTGAAATATTCCCTTTATTGATTTATGTTGGTATAAATATTTTAAACATTTAAGTAATCCATCAGAAGGCAGGAACGGTTAGGCAATGTATCACCGAGATAATTTGGCGTTGAGTATTTGTCAGCTCTCGACGTTTATACTACACTTCAAATGAGTTTGTGTCTTTGACTCGGTTAAGGTCGTCTTAAGACATTATTTTAAATATATAGGGGGAGATCTTGGTAAAATATGTTTACATCCCCACGCTGAAAATACTATTATTGGGTGGATTGTATAAACTTACAGTTGTTCTTAAATACAAAAATATATTTTGAATATTTTGTTACTGATGGAAATACTGTGGGCTTAATGTATAATAATAATGTATAATTCTTTAGTGCCAGATTAAGTGGGACAGATTGTGAACACTTGAGGCAGTTATCTGTGGAAAGTAATTTTATTCATATTGAAATTTATAAATTTATGTAACTAAAATAAAGTATTATAAGCGCTGAAACTTTACCTTCAATAACTTTTAATCTTAAAAAAAAAAAAATTACCCAAATTTGCACTCAACATTAAAAATAAATATTATTATCATATTCTTAGATTGTATGTTCAAGACAATTATTTACTGTACATATAAATGTAATTTTTGCACGTAAAACCACATTTTGAATCAGTGTTCATCTTACATAATATGAATCAAGAATTTGAATGTAACCATTACAGCTCTACCCCGATGAATTTCATAAAATTTGCATTTTGACTTTTTATTTTTTTATTTACCATTTGTTTTTACCTTATTAGGTGTACATCTAGCACCAGGTTGTATACACATCCGAGATATCATATACAATTTTGATAAACACACAAAGACATACACATATACATTTAACTTATTATACAATACTGAATGTACACATAACATATAAACTTAAAATATAATATATATTCACGTCACATATTTGATACCAGAACGTTATAACTGGGTATTCTACTGAATAGAATGCATGTTCTATGAGGAGGCATCTAAGTAAACCCCTGAAACATTCTTAAGAACTTTTGTTTTTTTTAATGTTCAGAAAAGCTATTAAATAGTTTCAAACCGGAGTTGTAGACATCACGTTTTAAAACTTTTAATCTTTGCACAGGATATTGTAGCACTTTCATTCCTATGGGATATACATGGTGTTGTTGTTTTATTTTAAACATGGTGGTGGTTGGATTAAAAAAAAAAACATTAAAATTTCTTAATATACATGTAGTGTTAAAGTTTTGACTTTCTTAAAAAAAAGTTTACAGGACTGATTAAAATTTAAATCAAACAATATTTCTTGATATACATATTTGAATAAGAACAAGTTTCAAAGATTCAATAAAGAATCTACATTAAGTAGTAAGATGGGCATTGCGATAGCACTAAACTTTTAGTAACGATTTTTGAATGATTGTTGAATTCTGAATCAATGGAAAGATATTAAGACTAATTTTTATGATATCGGTTTGTCTTTTATGTTTGATAATTTAATATCATCAATACATCAAACTCATTTAATGCTTTGCTTAAAATTGGAGAAAGGCGAAAATGTACTAAAATATGTATAATAGTAAGTTTTTACAAGAATTTAATTTATTTGGAGTCACACTTAATCTCGCCAAAATACTTAATTATAAAATTCAACACATATTTATTTATTCATGGATTGTTGTAAAACACATACAATTTATGTTCTTTATTCGCCAAGCTCTAATTTAACGAGGTTTTTAAAATAGTGATTTGAAAGTCTAGTGTTTGCCAAATCAACTGTTAACAGTTTAATGTTTTTGTGTTCCTATATATAAATTTGATACTACTTTTGTTCTCAAAACTCGTCACTCTACAACGCTACTGTTCCCACAGGCTATGATTAAACAAGACATTCCTAACTTTGATCTATTGTAGGTGGAACTCGTAAAGTGAAGAGATCCAAAAATAAACCACTCAAATATTTCACGTAACCCAAGAGTGTGGAGATATTTTAGTGAGTATGATATATTATCTTTGCCTTGCGGTCAATAAATACACATTTTGTGATAGCACAGCGTAGACAGGTGTACGGTGTTATTATGATATATTACTTCAGGTTATATATTGTTATGATATCTGACAATGTTATTAGAAAATGTAAATGATAGTAATTGTAGCTTATCTCTTATGCAAACTTCGTCACAAGAGACTAAAGAATTTCATAAAAACTACCTATAGTAGAAAGTTGACATTTAGATATGGTTTGTGTATCGTTGATGGGTCAATTTCGAAATTGCATTTTTTTAAAATAGTTTCGATAACCATGTCTTCCGTGAAGTTTCTATAATAGTTTACAGTAGCTCATTAGTAGATCTAATGATCCTCAGATTTATATTTGCGATACAGAAATTATAATTATCACTAACAAATAAATTTTTTATCTAAAAATTATAAAAGAAATCATTAATAATAGCTCTCATGCTTGGCATAACCAACGGGTGACTTGATATTTTCAAATGGAATGGTATCATGTGGTACCACATTTCAAAGTACTTTCACGAGGGAAAACATTGAAGAATAAATACATTCAAACTTACCACAGAGTTAAAAACTGAATTTCAAAAGTCTTTGCACCAGAGCCATTGTTTTAATTGATTTATTCTAGAAATAAAGTTTTACTAGACCTATTTTACAAATTTGCATAAATATTCGACGGTTGTGGGGGAGGTTTTAAATGAAAGGGGTTAGGATGCACTTCATTTTATAGTGGGGTAAGGAAACAACACTGGGAGAAATAACATTTAAAATCGATGCCTCAAAATAAATATAATGGTCGTCAAAAGAATTTGGGCTTGAATTGGTATCACGAGTTACAATGAATTTAATACCTAAAAATTGACTTTTAAAATGAGAAGTTATTCGAATTACTTTCAAATGAAATTCTTTTAGTTACCACCCCTACCCCTCTTACGCGAGAGTAGTCCTAATCGTAATATGATATAGAAGCAATGCAAGATTCTACAAACAGTATCTAAATACCTCTCCTACATATTTGTTGTGGAAAGTTTTGAAATGATCATCTGGCATTCCTACTTGGCTTATTAACGCAAAGTTTGTTTAGCCCTACTCAAGATGAAATACAAACACTCTCCAGGCCCTTAGACATGCTAAGGTAAATACTATATCAGTCTAAGATACATACAACTGCTAAGCTGCCTCCAAACATTGGTCTTAAAATAGGATAAACTTCACACGTATCAAATTATTCCTTATTGATCTACTGTAGGCTATGGAATACACACAGATTTAATGGGGAGGGGGGGGAAATAATGTTATTTTTTTGATAAGCGAGGAGTCCTTAAAAATATCTCTTAATGTTGATAGAATGATAATCATACTATATATTATAAACGAGTATACGTATTATACCTCGTATAAAGGTATATGTGAAAAAACACAGATACAACTACAGTGTGTGTTTGATAGACAACAGATATGACTCCGTGACACACAAAGAACTAAATGTTGATATTATTACAAAAGCTCTAATGTACAAGATCTGTATTTAATAATTACTTATTAATAAAACACTAACTGTTTAATATAAAATGTGCTTAAATTATAAAACCAATAAACATGGTATAGAAGACAGATCATAAATTTTACAAGTACTAAATTCGTAAGAAGATCTTAAAAGTTTAAAAAAATTAGAAAATGTGGTTATCTAGTCACGACAGGAGATACAAGTTGGTAATAAATATTAAAATTGAACTACACAAAGTCAACTTTACTTAGGAGATATTAGAGTATTGAAAATAATGAAGGACATAAATTATATATATATATATATATATATATATATATATATATATATATATATATATATACAGTGTGAGTCAAAAGTATGGATACACCCTGTTAAATTTTAAATGGATAAAGATAGAAAAATGAAACTCAGAACACCTTTCTAGGAAATAAAAGTGAACTTTTTAGTCACTATTACAACTTTGCCCATTTCTCCAAAATAGGATTTTTGGGGGGCAGCTCAAAATTTTTAAATGTATATATATATATATATATATATATATATATATATATATACACAGTGTGAGTCAAAAGTATGGATACACCCTGTTAAATTTTAAATGGATAAAGATAGAAAAATGAAACTCAGAACACCTTTCTAGGAAATAAAAGTGAACTTTTTAGTCACTATTACAACTTTGCCCATTTCTCCAAAATGGGATTTTTGGGGGGCAGCTCAAAATTTTTAAATGTAAAGACCCATTAAGTGACACCTCATTTAAAATCCTTGATTAAAGAAGAAGAACAGTGGAAACCAGAGCTTTCTATCTCAACCCAGTACAAAATGGCAGCTCATTAAAATTAAGTAAAACTTCATTGAGGCAAAATATGAACATCCACATTCACGTGGTAAATAACCCCAATAGACAACCAATGAGCTGCCATTTTGTACTGGGTTGAGATAGAAAGCTCTAGTTTCCACTGTTCTTTTTCTTCTTCTTTAATCAAGGACTTTAAAATGAGGTGTCACTTAATGGGTCTTTACATTTAAAAATTTTGAGCTGCCCCCCCCCAAAAATCCCATTTTGGAGAAATGGGCAAAGTTGTAATAGTGACTAAAAAGTTCACTTTTATTTCCTAGAAAGGTGTTCTGAGTTTCATTTTTCTATCTTTATCCATTTAAAAATTAACAGGGTGTATCCATACTTTTGACTCACACTGTATATATATATATAAATATGACTTCAGAAAATTTTGGAATAACTTCACAAATAGGGCCCCTTAGCCTAGAACGTAACTTTTTACAAATTGAATAAAATTGCTTTCAGAGATATAACATATTTCTACCAGCTACCAAACCGACAGAGTAATCAGAAGATAGAAGAATGTCTATATAACTTCACAATCTTGATATTTATAATTCTTTTAACTTAATTGGAAGTGAAAGTTAAAAACATGAAGTATTTCTAGTAAAATTTGACAATTACTTTACTCCCAAAACAAATTTAACAATAATTAGGCATAAATTTCTAACTCTTAAACAAGAAATAGGGTGAAAATATAGATATGTTCTATACAGACTTAGTAAATTAAAAGTTTATAGTATGAGTTCGGTACCCTACGAGAAGAACTGGTACGTGACCTATTAATTAATTGTGGGTTACATTATAAAAACCAACACCTTAAAGAAATACTATTACGTGAATTTAAACCTACTTTAGACAAATCTATTACTGTTTGTAAAGCATCTGAACTTTCAGTCATACAAGTTAAAAAACTAGATAATGCAAGTGCGGTATATCTCAATTTAGGTTAGGTAGATCTAATATAAAATCCAAACCAGTTGGTGTAAAACAAAAACTCAAGTTTTTGCCAACTAATTCTCAACAAAAACATATGAAGAATGATAATAATAGGTTTAACTTTCAAAAGAAAAAGATGTTTATAAATAATTACATAAATTGTGGCTTACAACGAAATTATTAATATAATCTTATTTATACTTGCCTTAGCAATTCATTTTTAGACGTTTTCACTGTTTACAGCTGTTTCATCTATTCATTTCAGGCATCATCAGAACTAATATTGCAAAAACACTTTTCTCGTATTTACACTTATTAACATATTAATATCACATTTAATGCACAAACAAAATAAGACTATAATAAAAACACATTACGACACTTGGTCAAGCATTTGAATCACTTGTTAAGTCATCAATTCTATAAAATCTCATACTAATAGTCATATCTATTATGTATATGTGATGATAGCACCAAGTTTTTCGCCTTTTAACAACAAAATAACGAAGAATTAAAAATCCCAATCATGAAATATAAGTTGGCTAATTATTTATCCCACAGCGTGTTAGAATATCAGGTTATATTTTTTTTACCGAGCTAGAATTTCGTGACCTTCATGATTTAAAATTTTCGATGTTCTAAAGTAATAGTAAAAGTTTCTATATCTTTGGATTTCATTGAAGTAGTAAAATTAGTTTTTAGAGTGAAAGCGAGAGTTAGATCTAAGTTAAGTTGGTGGACGTAAATATCATTTGAACATCACTGATACTCTTGAATGTAGTCTATAAAACAGAAATTTCCGAATTTGTGAGTGAAGACTAATTACAGATTAAGTCTTCAAATTAAGCTGCTCATAACACTGACGAAGAAGATTGCACATTTCCCTAAAGACTGATCCTTAAGATGTAGAGGTCGGTGGTACTGGTAGTTATGTAGAATATCCAAGATAAACATTTAGCCATTTCGCAATTGTAATGGGAGTTACAAGTAGCAAAATTTCATCATAATAATTTAAAAAATATATTGAATAGATGACGTATACCGGTTTTAGGAGCTTATTTAAGTAAAATTGTTGGGCTTAATTGAAAAAAGTACTGTATAGTATTTGTCAGGTAAATTTGAAGTTAGGACGTCTATATTTTACGATGCAATCTTGTTGAGCACTGTAGTGAAATTCACAATAATGATTCGAATTTGCCCCTAACCACAATCACTAGAAACTTAAAAATAAAACACAATTATCTGATTAATTGTTCTATTATCTGTTAATTTAGCTTGCACTCAGGTTATCATAGTTTTAGGTTTAATTTTATTTCATTAGTAGATATGTAAGTTTAGATTTAGTTTAATAGCAAGACCCTCCGATGATGATAACCATGTTATTGAAATGTACATCAGGGCATTTAGTGGAAATAATTAATAAAGAACAATTAATCAGATAATTGTGTTTTATTTTAAACTTTCTAGTGATTGTGGTTAGGGGCAAATTCGAATCATTATTCTATATTTTACGTTTATAATTATGAGCCAAAAATTTCTATACTCAGAAACAAATACGAAATTTCGTTTCCGAGAAACTTTATCTAATGGTTACATAGTAAGGTGACATATATAGAAACAATTTACTACAGAGAGTTAAAAGCAGATTAATTGAAGAAAATATTAAGACTGATTTTTGAACTGTTTAAGTTTTTTCTGTATAGTAAAATCTACATGTTTTGTCCTAATGTAATGTGTACAAATGTATTACAAAAATATGGTCAAGGAATCTATTTATAAAATCTATTTTTAATTATTTTTACCAGATTTCGCTGATGACAGATTTTGCAAGATACTAGCATGCACAAAATGTTATAAAAATCTGAAAAAAATACGATTTTGTCCCTCTTGTTGTTTAAAGGCGGAAAACCTCTCGGACAGTCTCGTAAAAAGAAGAAAAGAAGATAAAATAAGACAACTAGCCCTCAAATACTTTAAATAACCTCAAGGTTTAGATCCAGTTAGATTAGAACACACCTCTATAAGCGAGCTCTTGAATTTAAAACCTACAGAGTGTTATTAAATGAACTGTTGTATTGGACGTATAAAATGAAGACAAACGTGTTTTTATAAAAATTGAAAATGATTTTTTGTTAATGTGCGACATATCGTGAGAGAATTTCAATGATCGATCAAACCATGGAACATAAAATTAATAGTTTCTTCAAGACTTTGAATTCAACTATACATTTATTCTTAGCTTGACAGTATAGTGGGATAAAGGGAGGGTAACATGTAAAGGCGCCGGAGACTTAAGTGCATAGAGTAGAAAGAGAGGAGGCTGGATGAGAGGGTAAGCCGACGTGGGTGGGCAGACTGGGGAGAACCTATAAATACTAATTGCACTAAGCTAATTAGTATTTAACACACGTAGACCTTCAACATACTTTAAAAATTGTAAGAAAAATTAGAGCATTTATTTCTTGTTATCGACATAAAAATATCTAGTTTAGTGTGCAGTATGATATTTAGCAAATTTCATCTACATTTGTTCGACTGTTGAGAAGAGACGAGGTTTAAAGTACCAACCAATTTCAGACCTACAATTGTATGAAATGATATAATGTAATAATTAATTTTTATACATTTGTTTACTTCGTTAGTATTAATAAAAACAAAACCTAGTAGTCTAGAATCTGTTTATCTTATGTTTGAAATAAAATTTGGTTTTAGCCTGATCTTTGCTAATTCAGTAAAAACGTTTTGTCGGTTGTGTGTCTGCTTATTGTTAATTTTTATCAGAAACTTTTTTATTGTTTATTTTATTTATTGCTTATTGTTAATTTTTATTGATCCGATTTGGAAAAAACTTAACAATCAAATAATTTTATGTAATATATCCCATGAGTTTGAAATTCTTCATCAGTTTCAAGATGGCGATCTTTTTAGTATTGGTTAAAGTCCCATGTTTTCGATTTAATAGAGACAATAAAATAATGGAATTATCAGAAAACTACTGTAAATTTACAAGTATTCAATAGTTATTTCAGAAGAACTTCAAACGATACAACTCTTTGTTTTCAACTACTACAAAGACTCAACTTGTCGTTCATACGTCTTTCTAAAGTGAATTACAATTTAAAGTAATAACATAGTGAAATATTTTGGAATTTTAACTGTTAAGAAACATTTAAACAAAGTTTCAGGAACTATAAGTGCAGGTATTCAATGTGGCCATCATTATCCTAAAAGACAAGCAACAAAACAACTTCAACGCTGTTGGTGGTGTCCTATGTGGTTGAGTAATGGATTATATCATCTATTAATAATTGTTTCAGCCTGCTGAATATCTTGAAGTTAAAACCTCTGGTACTTTAAGTCCAATGAGATTTTGGAGGTCAGAATGTTGTTATTGTTCTTTACTTTATTTTAAGGCGATAAATCATCACGGTCATTATCATGACTGTTGATGTGGATGCTCGTCCGAAGTCTCAATACTCCTAGGAAGCTCTTACTCGCCAAGTCCATCTGGCTATCTTCAAGAATTCCTCCAGCACCTTCCCATGATCAATCTTGGCCTAAGCACCAAGTTTCCTTCCACCAAAGGGTTTATAATATCATTGTAGTATCAATGACGTCTGCCTTTCTTGCAAGGTAAGCAATTTCATCACTTTTTCATGCTTGTCAAAATAAATATTGTCATACTGGCTTTTTAAATAGAAATGAGACTATTTGCCTAACTTGTGACTATAATAAATATGACTATATTCGCGTGCTTGTGGTCATAATATAGGCTTATCATACAGACTTTTGGTTTACAATATTCTGTAGTAAAAAATGTTACCAGGTTTAAAAATATATGAGGGTAGTAGGTATTTTTTCGCCTTGTCATGTTCTTGTAGTTTTGGTACAACATTATCATACATGTTAAATAAATAATGTTGTCCCATATATGTTTTGTAACCCTATTATGATTATCTTAACAAAAATATCTTTATATTATTATGCAATTAGAAATAAAAATTACAGCCCCATAACTTTCAAAGTTTATGTCATTTAGAATTGAAATAATTACAAACAAAAGAAAATAAATAAAGTCTCTTAGGTCCTTATTTTAAAATATAATTTAGATTATATAAAATAGGTAAAACATTGGTTACATTTTTTAATTTATTTGAATTATCAATTAATTTAATTTTATAAGAAGGTCATTTTCAATTGCTTTCTTAGGGTGTGGCGCAGTGTTATATTTCAGCATTAGTCATAATTACTCTTATTTGCTATTATACTCACAAAATGAGCTATAATTGGTTCATCCAAGTAAGAAGGAACCAGTCAGGGTAACCAATTCAAACTGCCGCCATTTTGAAAATCGCAGAACGTTATTTTTAGCTCTTATCATTGATTTTGTTCGAATTTTGTTGTTATGCGGTTACGGATGACTTTTCATCTTAAAAAAACACATTACATTACACACATTACACATTACATAAACCTTGCACAAAATGAATTGTTTTTGGTCATAATAGTTGAAAGAGTAATATGAGACCTTTGTTTTGAAATTCAACACCAGAATTTTCTCGGTAGTGAAATTGTCTAATTCCTACTTGTAAAGCCTAGTTAAAATATAAAATTTTAATAATATAGAACAAATAATACTATAATAACAGTGTTGCACACACACACGCACGCACGCACGCAGGCACGCGCGCGTAGTCAGGCAAGTAGACAGACAGCAAAGTCGCCCGCAAAGACAGTAGTAAAGTCGCCCGTAACACTAACATGCGTGTATGATGACATGAAATCCAACAGCACAGTTTCGAATTAAGATAAATAACCAATATTTGGTGGTCTGTAGCACAACCCCAAGAGGATTTTAGCCCCCGACAATTTAAGTTCAATAAAAATGAATTCAGGTCTGGCTAAGTTTTGCTGATCAGAACAATAAAGGAGCTTACTCACGATTGTTGACTTGACATAGATTGCCACCCCCGCCATTAATATGTATACGAAAGAGAGAGAGAGAGAGAGAGAGAGAGAGAGAGAGAGAGAGAGAGAGAGAGAGAGAGAGAGAGAGAGAGAGAGAGAGAGAGAGAGAGAGAGAGAGAGAGAGAGAGAGAGAGAGAGAGAGAGAGAGAGAGAGAGAGAGAGAGAGAGAGAGAGAGAGAGAGACACAGACGCGTGCTATACTAAGAATAATATACAGCAAATCTTCAAACCTCGATATTAATTTCCACTGTAATTATCGTACAGATGACTAAAAGAACAGATTACTAATGTTCCCCCCCCCCCTTGTTACTTCCTTATGTCATGAATCTTAAGATTCGTCGATAAATAGGTGTAGAACTTTGTTCAATTACTAAATGTTTTAATAATGTACATTAAGTAAATTAATTAATGTTATTGAAAGCATGAATTCGTAAGCTGTACGTGTATAGAATGTATACACTTATACACTTTACAAGTACTGTTACATAAATACACAAATTCTCAGAGATGTAACATAATGTATTCTATTCATTTACTGTAAACATAGGGCGCTGAGCTAATAAGATTAGTCTAGGTGAAATGGTTGCACCGGATTGGTGGATTATATACGAGTATGTTCTACTTCCATACATTAATAAACTAACCACAGTTTGTATTTAATGGTTGTACAATTTTGCTCTAACTTTATCAAAAATATTCTACAATTCCAAAATATTAATTTCAACATGTAATTTACACCAACATAACTAATGCTAAGGTGGTTTTAATATATTCATGGTGCATAATTTAGGTATGTATTTAGGAAATTACTAAAATTGGAATTTTAGCTGTTGCGAGATTCGATTTTTCTCAAATTTGGTGTCGAGGCTTAGTTTATATAAATATTTGGACAAGCATCCTTAACTAGAAAAACTGTAAAAATTGTTTTTTTTTATGATAACTGTTGTTAATTCTTTATCGTCTGACAATAGAACATTTTGTTCAAGTTTATATTCTCCATCCAGTATACTCAAATGTTGATCTCAAGGAGGCTCCGCTTTTTGCGTGGGAAAAATGGTTTGTATAACATATAGTGGTTAATATATTATATCTACTTTAATTCTTGTTTCTGTTCTGTTACTAAGCCGTTTAAAAATTATCAACACCTCCTGTGAAAACACTAGAGAAAAAAGTAATTAGCAATGATAGAAATACTAAGACAAAAAATACTTTATATTTAAATCGTGTTTACATAGATAGATTTAGTTGTTTAAAATATGATATTATTTAGTAACACTATGCTACTTATTACAAAGGTAAAGTTTACCTTGTGCATTGGAAACAGCCGAAAGTAATGCCATATTAATAAAAACGTCATAATCAACGATAACAATGTTATTATCAAATAACATAGACTGGGGCTGAGGTAAGGTTATTAATTGAATAGATAATGAAACCTCGAGCCGTCATTATTTAAGAAGTTGATATACAAAAAAGTCATAATTATTTCATCTATGAATATTTTTCCTTGTAAACATTTTTGTTAGAAAGGTTACCGCTAATTTTGTCATCTAAAAAAGAAGAATCATACAATTTTTATGTTTTTTGTTAGCTAACCTGTTATGTTTTTGTCATTAATTTATGAATTTTTGTAATAGTTATTAAATGTATAAAATTGGTTAATATTGTAACGAATGTATTGTTAACATACCTTTGAAGTCGATAGTAGTTCCTTATATTACATTAATTGTTTATATTATATTAATTGCTACATGTTTCGCTACCATAGGTAGCATCATCAGGCCAGCTAATAACATAAACACATTGTTCACACACACATCACAAAAACATATAAAATTCTTGGTCTAACACAAATCATCATGCAGAACCGGCACTCGTTAAAAGTTAAAAATTGTTTAAGTTCCTCACAGTATATAAGGAACTACTATCGACTTCAAATAAGGTATGTTAATTAATTAAAGTAGTTCTAAGGTAAAACAATGAAAATTGAATGTTTTTGAATGGTTTAAACTTTCATAAAATGGTTATCTAATTTGGGAGCTATAATATACTAAACATTTCTGTTCCACCATTTTAAAAGATTTTGGCTTAGATAAAAAATTTAAAATTCACCTTTATTACTTTTATTATTACTGTCGAACTATCATAGAAATTACGACTCGAAAGTATAATTTTGTCAGTTACTTAGTTATGTTTGATTGTTGAGAACTGGGATTGGTAAAGGTCGGGTTTCAAGTACCACCCTATTAATGCAGATTTCAAATATGATATATTTGACATAATTGAGTTAATTTTAAGTTTAATTATTCAAAAACGACGGACAATAATATTGTTTTAAATAGCCAAAATTTTTACTATTTGTCGGATATTAATTAATTTTAATAGAACATAATAGAGTACCAATACCAAGTTTCACATCTCAATTTTAATTTATGTGGTAGATATGTTATTTAAGTAGGCCTATTACACAACAAAAATGTTAACGACGTTATTCCGAAATTGTCTTTAGGCCATATGAAAATAATTTATAAAACTGAGGTTGATATTTCACCTTCTACTAAACATGCGTGGAAAGTAATTAAAATTAATAAACTGTGCAAAAACATTGCGCAATCTTTCCCACTCATCCAACCCCAAAATGAAATAAAATGAAGCAATACTAATCGTCGCCTAATATATTATCATCTCGGTAATTGTCAACGGAAAAAAAAAAAAAAAAAAAATCATCAACGACGTCTTTGAAACAAATAATTAAATAATAAACTTGCTTCGTTTGTGCCATAAACACGGCTGTCAACGATTAATTGTTTTTTGCTGTTTTCTTGAATCTTAATTTTTGTTAATGATTTTTACTTACACAATGATTTTTAGTGATTTATCTTATAATAATTTCACTAAAATTAGAACGATATTGGTAGAGTCGATTTTGAGGAATTAAGTAGTTTATAGCTCCATGACAGATTTTTTGTTTGTTACCGATAATTCAAGAATTGGCATTTTTTGAAAGATTGGGTTCACGTGACGTTTTGTTTGGATTCTTAGAGTCAAAATGCACTTAACCAAAATGTGTTCAAAATAATAATTACAGCCAATTTTGATAAAATCATAACTTCGTGTTTTTTATGCCAGCTATCTCCAAACTTTGAGTAAAAAAAGAAGAAAAATGTTCACATGTTTGGGCTGTAGAGCCCTGCAAATACGACAGACAGACATCATTTCAAAAACTATTATTTTTGGATTCAGGTGACTTCAAAATGGATATAGTTAATCTGCAAAAAAATCGGTATTGATTTTTTGACCCATCAGTAACTTACCCTATATTACTTTGATGTGGGGAAGTAAAATTAGTGATTGGGGTAATGGGAGGTTAAGCTGACATTATTATATATAACATAATACGTGTATATTATATTATATATATTATATATATATATATATATATATATATATATATATATACAGGACTGTATTAAATAAATAGGACTGTATTGCCCTCATTTGTTAAAATAATTTAAAAAAATCTTATTATTCGGTTAAACAAATTAGGTTATAAACCTAATATTTTGTACCAGTGATAGAAAAGTTGTTATAAAACGTGAGTGAAAAGTAACACCAAAAAAAAATTGTTTTGAAAAAGAGTTTTGAGGTTATTTTTTAATACGCGTAGTGGTACAACATATCATAATAGCTTGTTTTATTGTATCTTTAAAATTTGCATCCTATGTAAACCAAATGAGTTTTAAACAATATAAAAATAAGCATTATTATTAACTTTTAAAAATTACCTAAAAATGTAATCTAATAATTACAAAATCAACGACATTCAATTTAATTTTTATTGGTGTTTATGACAAACACTGATCATCATATTTGACGTTTATTATGACACTTAATCGTACAAATATAAATAATTACATAAATAAATAATATATATATATAGGTATTGTAAAGAAACGTAAAACAATAATCTTGAATAGATATAAAGAAATAAGGGACACATCCTAAATAAATAAAAATAAAATAAAATACCTATAAATAATTTACAATTTATAGTGCGTGAATTTGTAATTTGGGTTTAGTAATTTGGTTATAAACTGTTGTTTGTAACTGTCATATAAAAGTTATTCATTAATAAAATGAGAGGAATGGACCAGCTAACGAAATGTTTTACCTTTAGTAACAAGCAAAACGGTATAACGATCTCAAACGATCACAATGGAAAAATTATGCCTAGTATCAAATATTAAAATAATAATATTAATCAATCAAAAAAAGTTAACATTAATAAATAATTGTATGAATGTGTAAAATGAGAAAAAAAACACATGTGAACAAGCAACCTTACCGAAAGAGTAGCTGCAAGGTTAAGTTTGGAAGATAACTGTACAAATTGACAAACGTGACAAGAACAAGGGAAAGAAGACATTCTGTTTTACTTAAGAGAAGAAAGTTCGCCGACATAAATAAAAAAATAAGTAGAAAACATAACGGAGTTTTGCTATTCAACGCAGCTGCGTGTCATAAAACTGGGAACCAAGAAAAAATGAGAAAGCGAATACCTAACGGTATCTCCGAGGACGAAGTCAGCGCGCGTAAGAAAAAATTAACGATTTTAGAAAGTTAGAGGTCCAATCAGAAGAGGCCTGAGTTTTAAAAAATGAGATTTTGACCAATAAGCGAAGAGGACGCTACACTTGAAATTCGGGAGAGGTGAAATCCAACGGTAAGGAGAGTCAGTCTAGAACTGGGGTTGAGAGCGTGTAGGCTTGGCTTACAACTAGGAATCAGAGTAGGAGGTGTTAAGAATTAACCTGAGGGTTTAATTCAAAGTCATCGAGTAATTTAAAGGCAGAATCGCCATAAAATTTAGTAGTTTTCTTTTTTGGTAGTTTGTTAGTAATCATAATTAAAATAGAGTCAAAGAGTATAAAATTCATAAAAGAAGAGGAGAGAATCATCGCGTCAAAATCAATAGTTAGTCGAGAACGAGTAAGGAGACCAAACAGAGTTTAGCGGACGTAAAACCAGAGATTCACCTTCCGTAGATGAACCAGTGATTGCAGCATCCGACCTCCCAGGATAAGGATACGTCTTGTGTTAGTGCATCGTTAGTGATTGTGTTGTGTACAAGTGCCAAAAATATAGCGGACGAGGAGAATTGTTTGATAAGTACAAAATTTCATAATTAATAATCATTAGAGTTAGTATTTCACTTTGATGAGTCATAAAAGTTCCCATGCCCGAGATAAGAGTCAAGTTTTTTTATAATAAATTAAAAGTAAAGTAATTGAGCTAGCCGGCAAAATAAAAGTAAATTTGGAAATATAAGTTAATTAAAGAAAATTGTTTGTTTTTTGTTATAAAATTGATATAAATTTAATAAGAACATTTGGACAAGATCTATAGAAACATTGGTAGAGTTTTGTTTTTTATGTAAATTGAATAATCAATTTAGATTTTAAATTTGTCATCCATAATATTGTGTATTAGAGTAAATTAGTTTTAAAGAATGCAAGTGTGAGAGAATGAAGTAGTCTTAAGAAAGAAATGAATAGTCAATTGAATTGATACTTGTTTGTTATAAATAATTGTTTGATAATAAATCCTGAAGATAGTTAAAGGGTAAAAACTTGTTTTTGTGGAACTAATTTAACTAAACAATCCTAGTTTATTTTTCAAAATAATTAAAACAAATTAATTTAAAAGTAAATAAGTAAATAAAAAATATTATATAACAGTTTGATTGTTATAACGGTAATGACTATATGATTTTCCTTATCAGTTGTTCTCAATTTGTTATTACTCTAGAATTGAGGTTATCATCAAACATCAAACAAAAAATATTCACGGAATTTCTCCCCGTCCAGATAGTATGTTTATAAATGGTGATCACTTTAAAATTTAGTTATCTATCTAGAACGAGTATTGTTTCTTGTTGCTCTATGTGTCTCTAATGTTTCAGTTTAGCTGTAGGGATCTGACTCTTGGAAATGCCACTACCTAAACCCTAACACATGTATAGAGAATTAGCCATTTAGATCATTTGGGTTAATGTATAGTGTGTATTAGTTTACGCGCTTAGGTCTCAATTTAGTAAGAAGGATCGCTTTTATAACATTTAGACAGATACGTTAACTGGAAAATCGGTGGTAAATTTCAAAGTGGAAACCAATTTTCGATTTAAAAAAAGAATTTTGAGGTTAGTTTTTAGCCCGCCTGTTGGACAACATCTCACAATAGTTAGTTTTATGCATGTCTAAAATTTGCATGAAATGTTGGCCAAATGATTTTACACAATGTAAGTAACTTTTAAAATAAACTGTTAAAATATAATCTAAGAATTAGGAAAATTAGCAATATTGTTCAATTGATTTTGTATTGGTCTTTTATGAGAAATTCTCATTTGAATAAGACACATTATACAGTATCAACCATTCCATTTAAGCGATATATACAAATCATGGGCGTTGATCAAAACATAAATCATACACACAAAGAAATAAGTAATAACAACAGAAACCGTAAAATTGAGAAATACACGTATAAAATAATTTACAATTTTAATGTATAATTATTTTTTAAATAGCCAAACACAACACATACGTAAAAATTCCACAGGAATATGCAATAAATAAATATACAAGTACAATGTAAAAAGCTAAAATCTACAAATATAAATTAAATTTCAGAACATATAAAATATTTTTCTAGATCACTTAGTTCTAATAGCAAAACATTTACTTGAAAATAACATAATTGTGTTTACTTTCATTTTATAGAAATAAGTACCTTTTATATATCCTGTTATCCTGTGGTAATTAAGAATTATATATATATATATATATATATATATATCATATGTTATATATTATATACAGTGTTTTTTCACATTTCTATTTCAACTCTCAGTCGCTTCGTTCGCCCCTATACAATAATTGTAGGTCGGATAATTTTATTGCACCACTGAGGCATTTAATTATATATTATATCATAATTATTATCGTAAATATATATATATATCATATGTTATATATTATATACAGTGTTTTTTCACATTTCTATTTCAACTCTCAGTTGCTTCATTCGCCCCTATACAATAATTATTGTAGGTCGGATAATTTTATTACACCACTGAGGCAAGTAATTGTTGTAAACGTCGTATGTCACCTCCGTGTTTACTTAGTCAAAACAAAAATGATAAAGCACTTATAATTTCACAAACAACAATTTATTGCTACAGCTGTTTCGCCGTTAGGCATCGTCCGAGTACCGACTGTAGTCACACTCAATATCCGTGTTTACTCCTTTTAATAAATAGTGAGGAAAGCACATTTTGTTTTGTTAGTAATAAAATAAAATATTAGTAGACTACTCAAAGAGACCTCATTATAAGTCTTTATTTATATTGTAATTCTCCAATTTAAAGATTTTATGTATATCAAAATGTCCAATAAAAGCTATGTTGTCGTCGCGAGCATAGTGAGTTGACACTTTGTTTTAATATGAACACGAGGCTCAAGAGGACCCGAATCATAGGGAATCTAAAACTTGTTTACATCAAGTCACTGAGAAATATATTCCATTTGAGAAAAATATTTTGATGATTAAAGTGACGAAACAACTAGTATTGCAACATAGAGCTACCGGCTAGTCTAGTGGTTAGCACTCTGGTTACAACAGTTAGATGTTTCGGCTTCAATCCTCGTGAGGACTCAAACTTCACGGAGTTGGCCCAAATTTGTGAAGAAAATTGGGAAGCTCAGTCGTTCGTTCTTTGCACTTGCAAATATCACAATCTGGCAAAGTTGTTTCGTTGGCTCCGTTCAATTATAATTTTTTGAACATAATACGTGAGTTGTGACGAAGACGGATTGATCCGAGTCAATAGTTCTATTTGACCAACAATTTCCCCTAAGGCCATAATAACTTTCAAACCGGGTGATTAAAAAAATTTTATTAACCATTTCATCATTCGTTACTAAAACATCTAATTTTACAAATTTATTATGAGAGCTGATTCATCGGTATAACCATAATATCAAGTTTAGGTTAGATTAACAATTAAGAATCGCTAACTATTATCACCATATTATATATTTTTCCTGTTGCGTCACAAATTGTTGTTTTTTTTCTGTCAGATGGATTAACTACGGTAGAATTTTCTTATCCAAATTCTCACAAGGAAAAATATTCATTACACAAATAAAGTATTAGGTTTCGTACGTACGAAATTGAGTTGTTAATGACGATGGTCAGATGTTTAACTATTAAACTTGCTCTGTTATAGTTATTTTGGGATGACCTAGATCATTATTACACCTTTTTAGAATAAGAAAATTTCATTGTTTTTAAAAGGCGAAAAACCTCTCCGCCAGCTTTTCCTTATAAAAAAATAAAAGTCCATAAAATAAAGACCATAGCTCTCGGATATTGTAATAGCTTCAGAGTCGAAAGACAACAAGAGTTGGTGATGAGAGACCTAATAGGAAAGATGAAAAAGCGGGATCTAACTGAAGACAATATAACAAAGGTGTCGATGTAGCTGATTTCCCTTAGGAATGTCAAACCCGTACCCACTATATGTGAGCCCCTGAGGGTGACAATTAGAACAAGCACCATTTATTAGCGAATATACAACGATAGCTCATGGAAACATTATCCTAACATCTCAAATTAATCTTCTCTGTAAAAGTAATGACTACATAAATACCATAAGACACGACATAGGATAGGGAAATAGTCTACGCTTTACGGGTGCTGTTCGTCACAAGTTTGACACACAGCTATCAGAAAGCGCTAGCAGCAGGTGCTTGACTGTACGCATCCCACTTGGTTGAGACTGTACAACTGTTGACCTCTCTCTACAAACCTTCTCACTTACTTCCGTCAGCATAGTTAGTGTTGTCAGTTCGTGCGCTGAGATAAGCGATTCTCGACCTTCCCTCGCATCTCTGGTCCCATATGTGGCATCAGTGCGTTTTCTCTTACCCGCCTGAAACATTGTTTGACCATAGAGCCACCTAGCGCCAGTCACATCAACTTCAGATTCTTTAGCAGAGCGACCTAGCGGGTATTGGTCAACTCAAGAATAAGCGTAGAATATTTAACATGGCCATGTCGTGTCTTATAGTATTTATGTAGTCATTGGTAAAAGTAATTTGCTACCAGCTTTGGGTCAATGTCTGTATGCGTGTGTGGGGGGTATACATAGTATAAGCCTGCATGTATGGATGTTTACAATTTTGTCGATATTGCTCACAAAATATACTATGTATGCTCTCTTTTAGGAATAGTTTGAGTAAGTTCGTTATGAAGGAAAATCAGTAATTAAACAAAAATATTTGTCCAAAATACTTTTACAACTTCTAAACACAATAGTTAAAAGTTATTAAGAGCATAACTGTAACTCTGGTATTCATTTTTAGCTAGATAGATATATTTATCTAGCTTCTTAAATGTTTATTTTACTCGCCTTAAAATCTGCAATTAGTGATGCACAAACACATTTTTTACGGTAAAACAATACCATACAAAATGAGTAAACCTTTAGCAAAATTGAACTACATAACAGTTTGCAGCAGAGCTTTAGTTGCCAGAATTAATTTATAAACTTTAAATGTCTAGAGTGTCAATGTTGCCACATATTTATGAATACTCTGAATGTAGGTCAGTAGGTTTCTGTGAGCATGTGTCACGTAAGTTACAGAACTGATTCTGAGCAAACTTTGATAAATAAACTGATAAATATTAATGTGCAAGAGGTTGGATATAACAAGACAAATGGTGTGAAAAGGGTGGCAGTGATAAAGTGATGGAGGGGAGGTGATCTTTAACATGGCCTTCATTATTTGATAAGTAGAGTTACGCTCATTATTTCATGCGTGTTAAGCTACATGTAATTAGTGTACGTCAAAATATGTTGGAACTTTATAATAGAATCAAAATGTGAAGTCTATAAATCAACTCTGTAATGGTATTAACGTTTAGCCCTCTCTGTCATTTTAGCTTCGTTTCTTATATGAAACAAGAGCTATTGAATCAGTTTTATGTTTGCATGTGTACGTGGCGTGCATGAGAGTAGGTGGGCCATTAAATTTTTGTTTATGAAATATTTAAGCTAAGTTTGCCTAAAATATTTCCAACCACCAACAATAACGATTTAAATAATAATTATAAAAATAACCATTTTGGGAGGGGGGGGAGGATTATTGACATAAGAACTACACGGATTAATCTATAACTACTAAAATCTATAAATTACAAAAAGTTATAAAGATAACTGCTTATGCCACACAAATAATCGCACATTTCTCTCAGTTAATGTTTGTTTGTTTCTATGGAAAGACCTGAACTTTCGAAAAAAAGAGGCAACATGTATCTTTTACAGAGGTTTATTTTTCTTTAGCTTATCTATGGAACATAAAAAACAGGTTTTATTAGAACAGAGTAGAGAAGACTGAAGCATATAACTGCCTTATACTTTATCTGAAACTAATTTAGCATGATTTGACGAGAGAAAATTTGATTAAAAAATTAATGATCTATGTTCTATATTACGCTAAAAGTTGAAAATGTCAACAACTCCAAACGGTCTCCAAGTTCAGCTGATGATGTCTACGTTTCGCTACTGTGCCACTATATTGACCTCTTCTTTCTTTGACCAGAAAACACCTGACAAAACTTGGTAAACATTTGGACCAATCCTTGAAGACAAGGAAAACAGTAAGTTTTGTTTATTTGATTTAGAATTTGTACATATTTAAATTATCTCAAAATTGCATTATTTCTGATTATTTAGTTTTATTAAACGAACGAATGAAGGTTTTATTGGTGAAAATCAAAATGGTTTTTACAAAAGATATTACATTTTATTCAAATTAATTTTAGGAGCACATTTAAATAATGTGACGGCCTGCTCTTCAGTGACGGCCTGCAAACATCGATGCTTTATAAACATTTATGTTTGTCTCTCAAAACATCAATGTTTCAGTCTCGAAGTTTTCTTAAAATCGATGTTTACTGACCTGAATATCGATATTTTTACAACCACTCTAAAAAGCCAGATGTTAATTAATGATAATACGATTGTCCTATAGACTGGCAGTCTTCCATTCAGCGATTATATTTTAATAATATAAATCCCTAATCGGCCGTAAACAGCTGTCAACACATTTACTCTTATCTATATACAATGATTAATTTTTTAAGCACAAAGGAGGACATTTTGTTTTAACTTTATATAAATTGTAAACAGATCAATCCAGAAAAATGTTTTGGACCATCGGACCGACCTGAGAGGAAAAAAAAACTACCTAAATAAATAAATAATACAAAATAAAAAAAACCATCAATATTATCAAGACTAATTTTGTTTTTATTTCATTCCTTTTTCATTGTATACGAACAGAATATCTCTCGAACTTGTTTAGCAGTGTTTGTTGTTTGTTCCTTAATGGTGGTGGACAATCATTGTGTTTTCTATACCACCTATACAACGTATCTATATCTATATCATCTTATGTAACGTATTTCTAGCAATGAGGTGTTAAAAAGTAAGGTAGTGACTTTTTCCCCCTGAAAATATATGCAAGTAGCAACATACTTCTAGTTCAATTAATATTTGTGATTAGTCATATATATTATTAAAATAGTTTAAAATGAGTATATTATTATACATGTAATGTTTTCTTACTAATAATCTGAACTAAATGAATTTTTTTCAGAATAGAAATTTTCCGCTTACTACAATGTAGTCCTTTTAGTAAGTCCATTTTACATTTAATAAGTCATTCAATGTAAAAAATTATAATCCCTTTGCAAGTTCCTATAACGATTATTCCAATTACTTGGGGTGATATTCTAATGGAAAATTTTAGACACTAGAAGCCCTAAATCTAAGTGCAGCATTAAGTCTTCACTTTGAATATATTACCTTTATCAAAACAGTGTCATTTTAAAATAAGTTTGGCGACACTTTATTTTACAAAACATTAAATGTCTCGTCATCCACTCTCAGGTGTAGTCCTTCATTTCTGTTGCCGATAAATACTTCAACACGATTCATGAGCATTCGTGATAATATAACATTTTTTACTTTATTATATCAGTTTATTTCTTATTTTCTTCGAGACTGCTTTAAAGCCAACGGATTCATCAAACAACAACGCACTACTTTGTACGCGTACTTTGTCACAAACATTTAAACTCGATGGAAAATTTGAACTTAGCCACTCACCTCCAGTTCAGTTGTTAAATCAGTTTTTCGTTTAATTTATCGTATGTAGGTCTACATACCTACAAACGATAAATTAAACGAAAAACTGATTTAACAGATTGGGTCTTAACTTCAAGACTTTTTGAAGGGATGCATTTTCCAGCAGGAATAAAAAAGTTAAAAAAAGCAAAGTTAGTGTTAAATATATATATATGTAAAAAATTATAGAATTAAAAGTTAGGTTTTAATTGGTTTAAAAAAATGAAATGAAATGGAAAAAAAAAAAAAAAAAAAAAAAAAAAAAAACTGCTACCTTAGTGTAAAATTAGACCACGTAAAAGTTGAGATATGAAAGTGTAATTAAATTCGGATCAACCGTTTTTGAGATGTAAAACAATAAAACTGAAATATCTTGCATTTTTTTTATGAGATTAAACTTAGATCAGAAAAATTATATTTTCCTGAGATTTTTAAGTATATTATTCTATAAGAAAGTCCAAGATTTTCGGTTTAAACGATTTTGTTATAAAAATGGGCTTTCGTTTTTTAACTAATCTACACTTTTCAAATTGTAATTTTTGAAATTTCTTTGTCTGATATGGTTGTCGTCTATACTTCATGCACGATATTGTTTAATTAAGATCGAGTTTTGAAGTTTAATATGAAGCACTCTCTCTGATTATAAGAAACATCTATTGAAACCTAGGGAAAATTAACTTATAATACTCAAAATTAGGTCAATTTTTACATATTATTTTTTTTATATGTTATGTTACTTACCTCATCTCTCTCTTATGAAATCATTAGTAAACTAGTGATTTCGTAAATTTATTTTTCAAGATAACCTGACATTCAAAGTGGTACGAGTTTAGTCAGTGGTTTTTACAGTGGAGTATTTTCAAGGATTAACTACTTTAAGAACTGTCTGGGTTGAGACTGATATAAGGGAAGCTACTAATATATGCACAGCACCAAGCGTAGTCTGGTCTAGTCACAACCACGAGATGAGCAATATGTGCAGAATTAAATTCAGTAAAACTTTGTCAGGGTTGCCGCTGACTTGGTCAACTTTTAAGATTTGATTTCTGCTTATATTAAGTTGTCGACACGTGCATAGTGAGATCGCAGCTACTCTTGTCAACAGAGTTAATCAGTACAAAAAGAGTATTTTAGGCTGACGCGTCCAGTGGGTAAAACACCATTCTAATTAATAAAAAAAACATTGTTAATAATGCAGTATTTTTACTTTGATTTGGGGTGAAATTTATTGTTAACTCTAACAACTGAACTTTAAGGCTTAATCATAAAACATTTTAATTACCATTACATTACAAGTGTTTATTCCCTGCACATTTTTATATTTTTGATCAATCGTTTGTGAGAAACTGTATGAATTTCATTCTTTGACAATTAAATAGCTGGCTCTTCATGACATACGATGACACTTCATCAATACTTTGGGGAGATGTTACTTTGTAGAATCCTGACTCTCGGGTTTATTTTAGTATTTTAAAAATCACCGGCGAACTGTCATATTCTCTTTAAGCGCGATTTGGTATATTGGTTGGGTCTTAAACCTTTAGTTTAAAAATATTTGATGTCAATAGCTAGTGTCAAATATGAGACATTTTACATTTCATGAAGACTTTCATCGCTATTTTTACTCTCTTAGATATGTTTTGGGAGACGGCGACGACGTAGACATTTTGTGAAGTTGATTTTGTGAGAAAGTTTACACAATGTTTTTTTACAGTTTGCGTTCTTATTCATGACTTTGTCATTTATTTAATTATTTAATTTATTTTTTTTATTTCCAAATTTGAAGTTTCAAAACTGAACCTATATTATTCAGAAAGCATATAAGACAAACAAAGAAAAATCGATATTACTATGTGTAAATTAAAAAAAAAATAGCTAATAATTATCCATAGATTTGTCTCAACATTCAGCTAATTGATTGGGTTGTGTTTATTAGAACTGTTCAATATTCAACACAAAGATTATAAAATATTGCTGTAGAAATTATGGAAAACGAAAAGCTTGCCGTAATAGTGTTGTGCAAGAGGTATAGATCCAGTTTTTATTGTTCAGTTGTATAAAGATTGTGAACCTGTAAACAACTGCTGATGATGACTTGGAAATTGAAACTTTGTCTTGATGAAATTAAAGTATCTATCGTAAAATGTGTTGTGTTTATTTCTTTTGATAATGGTTGATGTGGCTAAAATTGACGTTTCCAATTTTCATATAAAAATCTATGTCAAATTTGATTATATTATATCTATGTTTCACAAATACAAATAAATGATTAATAGAAATTTTCAAGAATTTCGAGTTTGATGTTGTTAACTTACCTCCCTTGAGTGGTTGTTGTCGAAATGCAATAACTTATGATACACATACCTAAAAAAAAAAAAAAAAAAAAAAAAATCAAAATCAAAATTGGTTAATAGGAATGCTTTCTTGAATAACAACATAACAAAAAGTCACAGTTTGACAGGTAGACATTTCAAAGAAAGTTTAAATGTGTTCTTGGAACTTCAAAACGACGGGAACAAAGGAAACGACAATATCGACAACTTCACTCCACCCCAAAACACATTGTGGTTCAATAGATTGATATTTGACTGACTGCGTTTAAGATGGGATTTCAATTTTTGCCTTCTAAACCTGAACACGTATCACTCTTCTAACATACACATAGATAAGAATGGTAATACAAAATCAAAACTAGACAAGAGAGTAAATACAAGATTTATTAATGTAGTGTATTTTTTTGCAGAAGTAAAAAAAAAAAAAAAAAAAAAAAAATGTTCTTAAAAATGTCTCAATAATTATAGAACTATCAACTTGGGGTTGAGTGGGGAGGTGGGGGTTCTGCTTTCTTATTATATAATTTTAGGCAATGTGAAATTTGAGATGAAAATACCTTTTTATTCAGATCAGCCGTTTGAGATGTAGAAATGATACATTCGAAATAAATCAGGAACTGATTTACTGTATAATTTAGCCTATATAAACAATAGATAAAAAAAATGATTTTCGTTTTTAATTATTCTTCGCTTTTCACTACTAGAAAAGTAGTTTTTAATGTCTTTTGTCTGACATGATTGTCCTCTATACGTCAATCACCACGAAGTCACAAAAATCAATATCGAGTATTGAAATTAGTCTGAAGTAGGCCTACTCTTGTGTGTTTACAAATCTAGAAAAAATCAATGACACACAAACTTATTTACATATGCAATGATACAAAGAAAGGAAGAAAGAGACAAATTAAGCGAAATATGTTAATAAATTTTGCTTGACACCCAGCTATAACCTGATTGGGTGTTATGTAGAACTGTAGAAGTAACTCAGTCCAGCGCAAGGATTCCAGCTATAAAAAGCAATTACGGAAAACGATAATGTTATGAGTCTTTAATGAGTTACTAATTCATCCCCAGTCAGTATATAGCTGAAGGCAAGACACATGGGGATACTGAAATGGACATGCATCCACAGAGGATTTTTCACATCTAAGAAAAAATTATATTTATTATGTAGCTGTGGTTTTAATTTCATTATCGACTTATATTGTTGGGTGTAATTATTTATTCTGAAAGTTTTAATACAAAATAAATACACATTTAGGATAGAATAAATAATTTATTGTTTCAAAAATATAGATTATTTAAATTTATGAAAATTTATTGATTTATGAAATTTTTCATTTAACAATATTCACCTGACATGATGGCGCCAAAACGTCTTTTTTTTTGGCGGTCCCCTGGTTTTCCGACCTCAATCTTGACAATAATCGTCAAACTAACAAAATTGGTCACAATTTATATTTTAGCAATCTAATATCTTTGTTTGGTACATTACCACAGGAAAAAGCAGTAGAAAGGTGCAGAGCACATTAAGCTTCCACTTCTAGCAACCATAATATTTGACACATGACATGTTTGTGAAAAAGTTAGAAAAACTTCAATTTATAAGTTGCAGATATTGGGAATTCACAACGATTAATTGTTTTAAACTATTTCAGCTTTAACTAATTTATTTTATCCAATTCATATATAAATGGTAATATTAACCATTTAAACATTGTTTTATCTACTACTGATAGTTTGAATGTTTATGAACAAAATACATCATTTCTGTATTTTATTAAAACACATTGATTTTTCAATATGGTAGTTAAGCTACGCATTAAAATATTAAATTATTTATGTTTTTAAGTCAGTTGTTTGTCTATAAATAATAAGTAGACCGTTTTTATATAGGCTAATTTTAAAATATGATAAACAGATTTTATTTACTTGAATTTGTTAAATATTGGCATGCAATTCTAAAATGTTTAGAGCTGATGATCAATAAGGCATTTGAGCAAATTGTATAAGGATCGTTAAAAAAAAATTTGAGAAAATAATAAATTTGATTCTTATTTTCTTATTTCAGACATTGTAACTTATGACTATTGAGTTTTTTATGGAAATATACATTTTGAGACTCCTGAAATTTAAAAAATCGTGAATAACCATATTTTAATAAAATGTGGCATGTGGGAATCTTTAGACGGTATATCGAAGCTTTTTATCATTTTTGTAATAACTGAAAAGTTGGAAGTAGCTCTCATAAGACAATACACAAAATTTGAAAATTATTTGATAAAATTTTATCTCAAATTTATTTCCGGGAACAGGGACAAAACTTATTTGGCAGTCATAATCCCAAAAATGTCGTTTCAGAAGCAATCTGGAAAAAAAACCCGTTTATGGGGTTGTTATAACAGGGATAATATCTCAAGTTCGGCTATACTGATTTCGTTCAGTGTATGCTGTTTCAAGATAAATTACACAAATCAGTGTGACAAATTGCAACTAAAATAAATTTACTTTTGAGCCTTAATTGACAAATTCGAAAATGAACTTGGAACTATTAAATTTAAATATGATTTACTAAGTTTACCGAAAATTTTGCTTTTAATTCTTATTTGGAATCGCGTAAGGGGTATGAAAAGTTTGTATATTGATCATTTGGATTTAGCTTTGGCCAAAAAGTATACATCCCATGTCAGCGTGACAATATATCCTGATACAGACTGTAACGAGAAAGATAATGGCGCGTGTTTGTTTTCCTTGGTTCAATATAATTTGACTACTTTACCTTAACTTGAATGCACGAGGGAGTATCGGCCTAGACACGTGTAAGCAGACTTAAGTAAACAATTCCCGGGGCTTGTTTAGTTTCTTCTTACAGTTTTTTGCTTTAAGGAAACAATCTCTAATGGTGTTGACAGGAAAGCTTTAGGCCTTGACAGAACTTAAACAAATTGGCGCCCCGGCGTGATGACGGCTACTCCCTTTTCGCAATAAACAACCTCTGAGAAATAGTTTTTATGTAAATTGTTGTATCGTAGCTTTGTGTTTGGAAAATGTTTAGACTTGTGTTGGATTTGTTTAATATTTGATGCTGAGTATTGGGTCTTAGATGTACGATATTTGTATTGAAAACTTCAAAACTAGCTTTGAAACCGTCGAATTCCAAAATTTACCTTGTTATTGACATTCAAATATAGAACAATATTGCGATACACCTTTTGGAAACTGTCACCCGTAATAAATTACAAGTATCCTACGATCCTATTTAAGGAAATAATTTGGACGCATTTTTTAACTCATTATTTTGGTAAATAATTTGTTAATTTTTAATTTTAACTTTTGGTATACTGGGGGGGGATGAGAGGGTAACTCAAACATTTTAAATAGTATTTCCCATACATTGATTCATATTTCAAAGGAAAGGTACAGAAAAGTCTTACAACCTATGAGTAAATCTTTTGCCCCTATTAAAAAATAACAGCTTATTGAAATTTTAAATAGACACAATTTCCATAATGCTTTGTGACTGCTTTGGTAATTATTTCTATATTAGTACTTACGTCAAGCAGTTTATTTTGGATATTTCCTTGTTAGAGCTGTTTCGGTACTATCATACCATCATCAGACAACAAAACACTTTGAACATGTAAACACTAATACATAATGCACAAAAATTTACAAACATTGCAAAACCAACTCGGAAAGTTTATTGAATGAAAAACTAAATTTTGCATCCAACTGTTTGTATGATACTCTAACCATCCTAGATAACAATATCAAAGTCAACAAGATCTAAGGTACTGCATCAGTAAGTAGTTAACTACAGCAAGAGTAGGATGTGGCAACGTAAACATTATTTTTAATTTGACGTGTAAGGTAATTCAGTAGTACCGATTCGTATTATGTTTTTGTGTATTGTGTATTAGTGTTTACATGATGAAAGTGTTTTGTTGTCTGATGATGGTATGATAGTACCGAAACAGTTGTAACAAAGGAAATATCCAAAATAGACTGCTTGACATAAGTACTAATATAGAAATAATTAAAATAGACTTTGGGCCTATGTACCCACTATTTATGTAAAATGAAGATTATTAATGGTGGCATATAAATTAGAATACATATTTAACAATTTAGTTTTTGTCAGATATCCTTAATGGGTTTAGCGAAGTAACTAATTATTGTGGTTACTAATCGATAAAATGGTATTTTAATAATATTTGTTTTGTATCACTTAATTAGAAAGTCCATTTATCGTCGTAAGCAATACTGCAAATTTGATTTCCTTTACTATGAAATTGACGCTACTAGTTTATCCCTCACTAATCGGGTTTAGTAGTGTCAATTTCATATGATAATCCGCCATTATGCACAGAGTTACCGGAAATCGGGTTTGGAAATGAGTTTTTAAAAGAGACATGTTTTCTAAATATTCTATTAATGTACAAACTAATGTAATAGTTCTATTTTAAATTTAAATCAAGAGGCATCATGGCGACATAAGGTTTGAACGGGTTTTCTCTACACACTAATCCTTTTAAAACATGTATCACTCGATGGGGCTATTATTTAATATTTTTAGCTGCCACAAAAGTTAAAAAAACAAATATATAAATACATATCAAAACCCTCTTTTTATAAAGCGACTTCTGCTTTAAGCGGGGTTTCTTTGCTTTTTATTAGCTTTATATACCAGTAATGATAACTTATAAATAATTTGTGGAGGGGGGAGGGGCTAGGATAATATTTTACTACTTATTGAAACAGTATGCCGCATTTATTCCTATAAATGTTCCTGAAATGGCTATTTTTATTCATTCATTCAAAATTTGGATGGAGGGTACTTTTGATTAGGACAAGGAGGGATACCTGGTATATAGTTTTTTTTTTCAACAAATAATTCATAAGTTAGTATTTTTTTATTTCATATTATTAATCTGATGAAAAGTATTTCAATAAAAAATCATAACACTTCAAATATATACCAACTGAGAATAACGGAAGAATGAATATATTTTTTCTTTTTTACATGAACGAAAATTATTTAACTTCATAGCTTAAGTTAACCTCATAACCTAACCTAACCTAACCTATCCTAACCTAACCTAACCTAACCAATTGAGAATAACGGAAGAATGAATATATATTTTCTTTTTTACATGAACGGAAATTATTTAACTTCATAGCTTAAGGATTTGATTGAAAATATGGATAATGGTAATGGTCACGCATTATATCAAGTATGGATCATACGAACGATTCAAGAAGTTGTGATTTTCTGTTTGTAAATTTTCCATATAGGCCTAATGACTGAATTTGATTAGAAATACCTGGAGGTTTGGTGGCGGTAGGTGTAGGCCAAAATGTATAACATTTAGAATACGTCGTCAGTTTCTATTGTGTTGAGAAGCCTTAAGTTCAAATTACACTGAAATTAAGTTCAAATTACTTGTTTTGATATGTGGCCAAAAACGCCTTCCATAATTCAAAATGATCCAACACTTTGAAGGTAATTATCTAATGGGAGAGTATAATTAAGGTACTGACTTTAACTTTTTATCCGTTGTTACCTAGGTAATCCGAAAACATGTACTTTCCACATCAGTCATTTTTACTAGAAGTTTAGACTATATTTCTCTCTAAAGTCAAACGAAGCCAGGTATTATTGTATATTTTTCAATACATTTCGAGAGCCGTTATATATGCTATCTTGTCACCCTAAACAGGAATCACTGTATAAGTTAGGCAGTAAAACGCTCTCGTAAATAAATCTGTATACACGGAGATGATGAAACGCACAGAGGAGCTTTGTATCAGAGGGTTTTTAACGGACCATATATTTAGAAAAATAACGAGGTAGTATTTCATGATGAGACAAAGGCAAGGCCGCCGCGCCCCGTCACAGTCTCTTGAACGCGGTTAAAGCGCTGGAGATAGTTCAATGTTTAGATATATTAAGTGTTTTCTTGTAACCGAGATACTGCGACACATGGAGAAAAATTAATGATATAAGTTTTATTCTCTCGCATACCTCACTGTAGAGATAGTTGGGTAACCAAATTAATCTCGAGTTGTTCGTGAAAATATCAGCTTCAAGGATTCTGAGTTTAAGAAATGTGTTTTGCAAAGATGTCTGTTTGTCGTTTGTGCAGTGTTATATAACCCAGAACTATCGTAGCTTCCATACGACTCAAATTAAACATATTTTGATTTAAAACAAAACAAAAATTCGATTTTGTGAATGTGTAAACACTAAAGAGCAAACAAGCTTGAAATATTTTCAGAAAATCTATTTGGGTATATCGGGCAAAAATCTAAAATAAACTATAAGCTGGAATTACTGACAATCGACTGAAATGATTTCGTTAAAATTTTGGTGAAATATGAACATTAACTCAAACCAATTTGGAAAAAAAGCAGCAAAGGAAAGAAAATTACTGTTCCTATTATCAAACCTAGCTGTAATATCGGGAACAGGATAGGCTGCTACATTATGTTTTGAAGTAGACTGACTTTAAGACGTCAATTTATTTGGAACTAAAATCTGACCTAACCCAACTTAATCTAAGTTCAAAACCATGGTTAAATTAATATATTTCAGTATTTTATATTCAAATAGATGTCAACCTATTTGAACATAGCCCTAAATTTGATCCGACTTACATGGCTACCAGTAATATGTTAAGTTATATCAGCTTTAATATTCACCCGAACTATATATTTGTAACATAAACAGCTGTTCGTATAAAGTAGATAATTTGAAAATAAATTTTTATTTAATATAATGTAACCTTTTAGAGTTAGATTTGATATTTATGGCATCGTAGCATTTAAAAAACCTTATTTTCTCATATTTGGCTTTGGAGTAATTGTACAAACGCTATAATACGTTACATGGTACTCTTTACTCTCACTGAGTATTATCACAAGTTGTGGAATAACTGGTGACGAATAATTTGGCTTTTCGCTTACTTGAATTATTTGATATTCATTATATAATGTAGTAACAAAATAAATTTTGAATAAAGTTAATTCATTTGGAAAATGTTACAACCATAACCTTGCCTGCTGCTAAAGTGTTATTTTGTTCTAATATTAAGTTTTACGATGTAAACATTCAAGACATGTTTTTAAAGAAATGCAGATTACAAAACAACATACCACGACTACTACAAGCAATTGCAGAAGATAAATATTGAAAATGGGTAATTATAAATGTATTCCCGAAATTGATTTAAAATTGTTGCTATGATGAAATATAATTACAGATTTTCGTCGTTAACAAGATTTGAAAATCGTTGGTTTTCAATATAAGTATATAAAGCAACTTTGCAGGTTTAATTTAATCCCACAGCCACATTTTCATTTATGCAATTTTGTAGTTTTTGTCCTTGACCATTATAAAAAAATTCATTTGATTCGTCAAAATCAGTAGTAATTCCTTCGTCTTCTTCATTTGATAATTTCTGTTTATTACATATATTTAAAAAAATTTTGTTGGAAAAATGTACAAAAGAAAGTTATTTTTTAAAAGGAAAAATATAATATTATTGTACATTAAATGAAGAAATAACGCTACCACGAATGAAACCTATCCCAAGTCCTAAAAATGTATTGTTAATCTCCAGGAAAGCCACCAATATTTTCACTACAGAACTAACAAGAATCTACATCAGAACGAAAATATAGTTTTCGTTGCAATTGTAATTAGTTTAGTTAAGATTTCGTCTGAAGGAGGCAGCTTTGTAAAGATTAATCTGCAACACTAGACTCCTCATCACCATCATTTTTTCAGTACCGTTTTCGTTTCTGTTTCTAGTATAGCTTGTAATAAGTGAACTACGTTTTGAAAAGCAGAGACTTTATGGAGTATTTCATAAGAAAACGACTGCATGTTTCCACAAAGCATATTTTAATTCACATAATACAGTATTGATACCCCTATCTATCTATCTGACCACGTAGTTAGTTACATTTCGCCCTGATCTCTGTTACGTGCCAAGATTTAACAATTGATTTATCCGTATTTGTACCTGCACTTTTAAATGTGCATATCTTGATTTTGAATCTATTCTGAATAAAAAAATCACGTACAAAAAACAAGTAAATAAATTATAATATAATACATGTCGGAGTGACTTTACGCAAACCAGTAGTTTTTGTTTTAAAGTATAAATAGATTTTTTTCCACATTCCCTCTTGATAGTAATGTGAAAACATATATTAATGTTGTTAAATTCAATGACATAAATTTTGGTTTCGAGAAAAATAAAAGTCGGTGTATAAAAATGTAGTCAAATATGAATTAATAAAATATAAATAAATAATAAAAACAAAATAACGACTTTGATGAAACTGAACAAATTATACATTTTGAATACGCAAGGAATTCGACAAATAATGATGTAACTAAGAACTCTACTGATATATTTATTTTTAGAGTCAGAAGCGTATGTATCCAAAACGTTTTTCATAAATTCAGATGGCTACTTATATCCACTTTAAATAGTTTTGCCTTTGCTATTTTACACAATTGTAATTTATTGATTACACGGAATAAGTGAAAAATACTTTTTTGAAAAAATAATCCAAACATTTCTTTAATTTACATCTCTTTGCATTTCTATCTGAGAATATAAACTACTGGAAAAGTTTTTAACAATCTTGGGTAATTAATAAAACTAGTCGACACAAAAACCTCTTTATCCATTAAAAGTTGGCGGTTGCTCATTGTGTTATACCATTCAATAAGAAAATAATAATAAGTCACAAGTGTAATTAAAAATTATTGAAGCAGATTCATTTTGCAGTTGAATAAAATACGAAAAAGTTAGTAGGCTAATTAGAAACGACAAAGGTTACATACATTATTTCCATTTTAATCAGAGAGTATAGAAATGTAATTCTTTTAATATCTTAGTTTGTCTATGCATTTATCATTAGTGAAAAGTGAATGTAAAAGAGATCATAGGATGTGATTCTTAATATATCATGCAAATCGACTCCATAGGAATTTGTTCGGTAGGAATGATTCAACGGACTTCCGGTACGTCTTCAGATTTATTTTAGCTTATAGTTGAAGATATAAATCAAAAGTTATCTAGGGTTTTTGTTTTTGACGACATTTTGAATGTCGTCTTTACATTTATTAACAAGGTAAACAAGTTCTTGAAATTACATTTTGGCATTGCATTTATTTCAAAACTTTACTTATAAAAACAATACTGAATTAAGAAATTAAATCAAATTTAGTTGTGTGACAATTTCAGGAATTACATTAACATAGGCACACTCCGTATTGCAGGTGATTAGGGATATTTCTACTGTGATCGGCTTAGAGAGGAACGATCACATAATACACTTAGTGTTTCAGTACTAATAACCTTACAAAGTTCAAGCACCCTTCACTAATGGGTGTGGCTCCACCTGCTATACATTATTGACACAGGTCATTCATTATTCCCTCAGTTTACTCTCTCACAACACGATTGCGTTTTCAACGTTTTGTTGGTTTGAATACGAAACCTTCGTTACTCGCAGCTTATGTGTATTAGCTGTTTGGAGAGCTACTGTCCAGGCTTTCTCTTTGACATTCCACATCTAAATGATATAAATTATATGTAGAGGTAGAAAGTTTTATAAGCGCTTAAATTGATCCTCTTTATTTCCCCCCAATAATATACCTATAAACCACTATTAAAGAATTTCTAATATAGCAGTTTTATCTCTTTTAATCTCCGTCCACATACGAGACCAACTTGTAAGACTATTTAGGGTTTAGAATTTTAGTATGATTTTGCTCAAATTTTGAATCTACGTTTTATAAATAATTGCATAGTTTCGTTAACAAAAAATTAGATAGGTATATTTTGGAATAGCAGCCGAATTTAACCCTAGCAGTGTTAATTTTTATGAACTTTCTTCGTTTGTTTAAAAATTAATAAAATATATTATTTTTATACAAAACCTAACTTATTAGGATATCATTTTTCTCAGAAAGATGCGTAGAATTTATTTATAAAAAAAAATTATGAAACTTTTTTGGAGTAAGTATGTTAGATGTCAAAAAACGAAGTTACCATTTTTCAGAAAAACCTGTATCATCCAAAATCAATAGCTTACCACTTTTTTTTCAAGATATACAAAAGTTTTGTATAATATTTGGGAATATATTTAGAAAAAAAATGAATTTGTTAAAAAATGCTTTACGAAAAAAGGGATTATTTTCAAAAAATCACCAAAAATAGTAATATTTATGGAAAGCACAACTTCTATACATCATTATATTCAGAAAGGTGCATAGAATTTAGCTGTGTAGTGTAAAAAAAATGTTAGATGTAAAAAATTTGGAGTTATTATGTAAAATAGAAAAAAATCGGAAAGTAACGAAGGCAATATATTTAACATATTTGGGTAAAATATTTCACCTGTACAACATCCCACAATAGTTTATGTTGAGCAACTTAAAAACATGTATACAATGATACCTTAAAGTGTTTTGTAGTATAAATATATAGTGTTACCATTAAACGACAACATTGTTATAAACATGACCTCAAAATTAGGAAAACATCTTCAGTGTAGCTTTATTAGCTAGAATAATTGGATTTTTGTCAAATTTATCATGTAAGTTGATTTATATTTATTATACATGTCGAATGGTCGGAAAATGCTAAAATGATGGCTGTTATAAGGTAGTTATTATAATTACTACAATTCCTCCCAATTTGTGAAATTATGAAAATTATAGTAGTGTTTTATCCTTAAATAGTTTTTTAGTTAAATCTATAACTGTTAAGGCTGTAGAGTTCATTAGTGTTCTTTGTCATTTCTAAAAATATTGAGCTGTAACGGATTTCGAAATATATAACAAAATATTAAAAAAAAACCTTTGGAGAAGTTTCGAGTAAAATTGTATAGCTGAAAAATACGATTCATACCTTTGTGTAAAATTCCGAATCCATATCTAAAGCATGTTCCATAGAAATTAATTTAAGTTTTAAGAAAACACGAAGAAGTATTTCTGGATATATAATCTTTGTAATTTGTTTTATTAGTTTGTAATACCTGAGATTGCTGACAAAAATAGCCACTTCCTATTGAATTATGTTTTATGTTTGAATAATATTATTGAGAAAATTTACCTTTTAGAGAATGTTTGTAAGAAAGGAATGGAGGTCAGGTTGTGGGGTCGCAGTTCAACCACTCAGAAGAAAACTTCTAGGGCAGGACAGACGAGGAGAATGGATGTGGAGGTGAGATCAAAAAGTAAAAGATCAATCTTATTACAGAGAAAAGAAGAACTGCAGCAGTTATACACATCTTTCTGATTAGTTAAGTCGACATTCAGGTGTCTCGTGAGGTGGTGCTCGCAAGCTGGATTGGAATTTCCCTTATATAGTCTGGAGAATGTTACAGAGAGCGATTCTCTGTGCAATGAATTTAAACACTATCCAGGAAGCAGTGTCCAGTTTATAGAGAATAATCATTATTCATATACAAAGCAGCACGGTAAACCTGATGAAGAAATAGGGGTTGCATATAATACAAGTGTTTGTACTTGGTGGGATATAGAAAGAATATTACCTGACTTTTTCTTGGAGCCGTGGTGAATACATTTTACTTGCACTGCTGTTTGTACTCATATTGTCACTACATTAATTTTCAAATAATTAAATTTTACGAATTATACAGATGCTTTACACCGTACGATTCAAAAGTACCGTAACGAAAAATACTTAACCAAAACAGTTCATTCTGTTTCACAAAGAGGGTGACTAATCTAACACCAGTTAGCTGTCTTTATAACGCGAAAGTTCAACGCTCACCACAAATAATGTAAATAATAGTGAAAGCGGAAACTGTTCCACACGATAATTCTGTACTTATTATTATTTGTCATTCAATATACCAGAAGACGTGGGCCTCAACGTTGTTTCGTTAACATTGTTTGCACTAATAGTAACAAATGATAGCCTGCTATCGTAGGAATTAAAGGACTTACACAGCACATAAGTAAGTTGTATTTTATCGAGTGAAATTAACAGTTTAAAATATGATTTTCCTTACTTTTAAAAAATGACACTAACTGATGTATAATGTTTAATAAGCACTATGGTAAAATTAACGATAATAATAATAACTTCCTTAGCGACAATTACAGGCAAAATAACTAAAACGCAAAAATTGTAATATATTTTTTTTATACAGTTTCATTCCGTTAAATACCATAATATACTTTTCAATAATAAAGATATCATTTTTCAGAGGTTAAACAGAGTATTTATTGAACAAAACTTTAATAATAATTATTAAATTTTTGTGCTTTTAGTTATTGTTTAGTGAGGGACGTTATCAATTATAATTTTGAATTTCAAAATAGTACTTAAATGAGCTTTAAAGTGATAATTAGGTTATTAAAATATTGATTAGGGTATATTTAATGGAATACAACTTTATAATAATAATTGTATTTTAGTTTTCATTATTATGATTTATTAGATTAATAAATTCATTGAATATGAAATATAACTATAAAGGTATTTTTTTTTTTTTAATATTATCGGTGAAGTAGTAGATTATTTACCACAAACATAATATTTTATATTTCAAAGATAAACAAAAAAAGTTACGATTGTAAAAAATAGGTACAAAGACTATTTATTATCTCTTTAGTAATATGTAGGAATAATGTTAAAACAATATTGTTTTAACATTATTGTTCTTGTTAATAAAAAACAACTATATATCAACGTAAGTGAAATTTTGAATTACATAACTAAAATATCGACTTTACAATGTGCTAGATTTATGTCATCTCACCACTACCGCACTCCAATGACTATACATCTGTTTGTCGTGTAATTCTAGTTATTTGTGTATTCCTTGCTGTAGGCTACTAATTATTTTAGATTATGTATGTTGTAAACTTCATATGTGTAGATTATATATAATCGTCTTCGCTAACATTTACAAGAATCAACTAACCCAAAGATCCAAGTCTGGGCTTAATTAGATAAGTTAGAAATGTATGTTTCCATTGTGTTATGGAACACGTATCACATCATTAGCTTTGCTGTGTGGAATTTTACTACATTAAGACAATGGCTGGAGCTAATTACCACAAGGGTAGAACAATGAGTGTAAGGAAGGGAGAAATTATTGTCATAATTAGGAAAGGGGGAAGGTCTTTAGCTTGGGACTCACGTACAATATTAGTTAGTTAACTTACAAGTGTTGCCAAAGTATCAACATTAAAATTTATATAGATTAGTTTAAAGAGAATTGAGAATGTGGGGAAGTGCATGTATATATTTAACGGAAGTTTGTTTAAATGTTGATTGGTAGGTGATAAATGGGAAGAATATATTTATTTCCCTCATTTAATCATAATACGATCAAATTTATTTGATCTTTTAACGAAAATAGATAAACAGTTTTGTTACAGGTTTTAGATCAAGTACTCAACATTTTATGTTTTTTTAAAGGTTTATTGAGTGTAACATTTTACGTTTTCCAACATCGTTTTGTCTTTTATTTACTTTCTTACATCAAAATAGTTTAGAAAAAAGTAAGTGATGGGTCAATAATTAAATGTCCCACTTCGATGTTGAATTTTTAGTGAAAATATCTGGGAGCATAATAAAGTGGTTTACAGAATAATGTGTCGTGAGTTTAGTGCTATATAGTCCAGATAGAATTTGGTACATTGTTATATTATGACCCTATACCTAGATATGTTTCACATTTGTTTGATAACGCACAATTTAAGGGTAGCTCCCATAGAACACAAACTACATATAGACTTTTAACTATAATTTAGTCTCTAAAAGCATAAATAAAACGTCTTAATCGAAATTACTCCGAAAGTGTCACTTTGGGAGTTTTCAGTTAAAAGTTGAAAATTAATCATTGGCGTCATCGTTAACGTCCGAATATCTCAAAATCAGTGAAATCAATTTGATTTAAATTTTACATTAGATAACTAGTAATGTGACAAATCCAAAGTAAAAGACAATCAAGAAAGGTGATTATTATTATTGGGGGGAGGGGGTAGCAACTATATAAAACAAAGTTAAATCGAAAGCAGTTTCGTTTTGGTTCTGGAGCATATATTTTATCCATTGAAGTTAATTAAAAAGAAAGAGAATTTTGATTGATGGTAGTTATATTTCTAGTTGTTTAAAGGCACAAAACCTCTTGGTCATTAAGCCTGAAGTACTCGAATAGATTTAGGACATTTATTCAAATAATTTTTACAAACATATTGGTTTACATAATATACAAAAGAAAGACATTTATTT
This sequence comes from Aphrophora alni, assembly GCA_963513935.1. Classification (NCBI taxonomy): domain Eukaryota; kingdom Metazoa; phylum Arthropoda; class Insecta; order Hemiptera; family Aphrophoridae; genus Aphrophora; species Aphrophora alni. The sequence goes on along the minus strand of OY740769.1, from coordinate 129,714,505 downwards.
CAAAAATACAATAACAAATTTTATTACTAGGGTGAAGGCTCCTCTTGTTTCTTCTTTTTCCGCTCCCTGTGCCACTTGTTCTTTTTGTTCCGCCAGCGTCTCTGGGATCTTAGTTCTTTTTCTTCCACTTCCATGCGGTCCTCCCAGTCTGCGAGGAGCATGCTAGCGGCTCTGAAACTGGGAGGTTGGAGGGTATGTTCTGCAGGGAGCTCCCCCGGGCCATGTTTAATTGCATGAGCTCGGGTAGAACTCCCTCATCCTTATACTGGAAAACGTCTTCTGTCCACATCCAGTTTTGACTCTGGAAGAAGGGTATTTTTCCTTAAGCTCCTTTGATCCTTTTTGGAGCTACCTTCCATCGACGCCGGCCATCCACCCGTCTAAGCTCGGGTGGGAGAGATTCATCCTCCTGGTACAGCGAGTCTCGCTTTTTCTTCGTTTTGACTTTACCAGGAGGAGCAGGTGTTGTAGTTTCGGTGGCAGCAGGAAGCGGAGCAGCCTTCACTTCGCTGCTCGTAGATGGGCCGAGCAGCACCGGGGGAAGGTCCGTCTGGACGGAGGCATCCGCCCGGACCTGGTGATCGCCTCCCGGCGGGGTCCTCTTCTGTCGGTGGGTTGGCGTAGCGGCGTAGAACTTGCAGCCGCCGTAAAATAGTGTCAGGCCCAGAAGAAAACGAGAGTTAATCTAGAGAGACTTCATAGGAAAGATGAAAGAGAGGATTAGATCAATTAGGACAAGACTAGACGAAAAGATTTGTTGATCCAGTTAGGTTACCCGGGTAAATCACACCCGTTCTCACTGTAAGTGCACCCCTGAGTGTATAAGTTCCCTCTTATATTTTGAGTTTGGTTGGCATTTAGTTTTGTGTATGAGAAATTTTGTAATTTTTTATATTTACCGTTCTGAAAGTTTTAAGTTTTCATTTGATTGTAACATCTTTGTTTTTTGACTACGGACAGTAGTCAGTAGTTTAGTATTCTGGAGGTCAAGTAGAGAATAATCCAAATGTAATTTTCTAGTTGCACAGTATAGAGTAAACTCCTTAAGAAAGAACAAATTCAGTTTACTTCTCATTGACAATTATACTCACCCAGGATACTAAATTTTATCTTTCAATTTCACCACAAATATGGACTCGTTTTTAAATAAATCAAAAACAGAGTTTCTAAATGTATATAGCGCAAAGTAATGGTTACAATACTTCAATGGTAAACAAACGCATATATAAAGTAAAAGAAAAAACTAGAAACTCACAACAAACCTTTACATCGTAATAACATAACAATACGTTACAATGTTGTACACACCAATTATTGACAGGAAAATCCGCAACTCCTTCAATCAAGAAATATGATATTTGAACTGCATTGAAAACAAACAAGACTCATACAATATTAGTGGTATATACAAACTAATTTGTAGTGATTTTGATCAACATTATATTAGACAGACTGGTAAAACATTCATAGAGAGATTCAAAAAGCACATACCTAACAGCAAAAACACAAAATAAACAACTTCAGATTTCGCAGAGCGTGTAATAGATAATCTTAACTTGTATAACGGCATACATACAAGAGAACATATCTTTTTAAATAAATTAAGGGACCCACAATGGACGTAACTGTAGAGTATGAAATTTACAGATATTGAAAAGGGGACTGAATAACATTTTAATTTAAAACTGAGTTTTGTATCCAACAGCATTTACGATATAATATAGGAACAACACAAAATAAATAGACCTAGAAGATTCCTTCACAGTACAAAGTACAAAGATAAGAATCAAATTATAATTTTAAACTAGTCTTGTAATTAATCTCCAAATGGTTATTTGAATAGCAAGGCCAGTTAACTATTTTGTTTTTCGTTATTTTCAAACCAAATTATTAAGTTTTGTGCAAAACGTAAAAAATAATGTCAAAGAAAACAAAAAAGTATAATTAATTTTAGCATAAAAAAATAATTTTATTATTTGTTATTCACGAAAACCGAGATAGTTTTATCTTATTTGACAATACAGATTAGTATCTGTTCACTTTGTTTGAATAGTTATCTGTTTTGTTTAAAGCTTAGAGCTGAGCCAGTTAATGACAAAACTCATCCTTTAAATAGAAACAGGATGTCCCGTCTTGTCAGTAAAGATTCTGTAATGTAAATATCGACATAAAAGTCGCGAGACAAAGTAAACAGGAAGATGACAGGTTTGTATAAATAAGGCGTAATCCTTTTACTTGCAAAGGACACTTTGACTATGACTTTGTTTTGTATCAACAATGCAAAGTATTTATGAATAATGTCTGTGTACACGTAACAAGAAAACCTGTTATAGAAATAGCAATTCCTTATTTAAATAAACTATTATGTTTTTAGAAAATCACGAGAAGGAAGTCAGTCATTGGCAGTTAAATTACCAAATATAAACTGTATTTTTATACTTCCTCAACCATAAGTTGTATAAGAGCAGGGTGACTGTATTTTTTATGCAAAATGTAACCATAAGCCAATTTGAATGATCTCCACGTTTTGAATAGTTATTTTCAGAAAATGTTTGTCCATATGCGTCTTTAAGTTGTAATTACAGTAATTTTAAATATCAGGGTTAAGATTTTAGTAAGATTTTTAAAGTAAAGGTCACTTTTAGTTTCAGAAGTAAATAGTATAAGTACATGTTAATAACTATCATTTTATATTTCTTTATGGGAAGAATTCAGTAATTCGAATTGTAAATGTATATAAGTCAGTGTTAATGCGTTTTGAGAGAGAATACTAGGCAAATGTTTTGGAGTTAATTTGTTTTTACTGAATTGAAAAAAAATAAATAAATTTTGTTAATTTAACGAAAACCAAGCTTGATTAATGATTTTGAGAAATTTCACATTTATCACTTTGGAGCCTCAAAAGTGACTCATGAAAACCTAAATTAGCAGCTACCATGTATTTTTGTCTCAAAATATTAAATATAAATAATTAGTAAAATACCAACATATGAAAATAAAATATCTGTTACCGAGCGTGCAGGATTCGTTTCTACTAAACAAATAAAGAGTGCACTAACTTTTCATATTAAACCCATGTACAAAAATTAAAGCTTAAAAAGTTCAAAACTTGGGTTAAAAACTGCCATAAAAATCCAAAAACTCTGAATGTTTATCATCAATTGATGCTGGTAACTACTTCAAGAGGTTATACAAAATGAGTTGTTCGTTATCTACCCAAAATTTTTGGCGAGAGAATGTATAAAAGTCAAAACCCACTGACTGATCACGAAATCTCTGGATTCAAGAAGCCTAGAGCTATGAATTTTCTAACATGGTTTGGGATAGATCTGTAGACGCGTACTAAGAGTTTTGAAAATGTTCCACTCCAAGGGTTTGACCCCTAAAAGAAGTATATATTTAATATTTATGGGTCAATTTTGATCAAAATTGGTGTGTAGCTATATTTGGGCATAATTTATTTCCATAGCACCACCATTAGGGTTGTGCTAAAAGAAAAATTTCTTTATAAAACTATCTTAACTATCCCCAAGTGAAACTGGGCCCATCACCTAGTAGCTTATAAAAGCAAAATAACGTACCACAGAAGTCGTTGAAATAATTTTAATATTTTGTAATTGACGGAAAAAATTTCGATAAAATGATGGTAAAACGTGAGATTTATAACTCAAGTGATTATAAGACACGACATGTAAAGAAAAGTACAGTGAAAGGAAAATAAATGCACCGAACGTCGTCGTAATCATTCTAATATTTTGAAATTAGCGGAATTAGATTTTAGTGAAATGTAAAGATTAATAAATCAAATGAAAGTGGTACACAGCAAGTAATGATTAATGAATCAAATGAATGTGGTATACAGTAAGTAAAAATTAATATTCAAATGAATGTGATGCACAACTAGTAAAGATTAATAAATCAAATGCATGTGGTACACAGCAATAAAGATTAATAATTCAAACGAATGTGGTATACAGCAAGTGAAGATTCAAATAAACCACAGCTACACCAACCAAACCACAACCCCACGAGTTGTGGTTTGGTTGGTGTAGCTGGTGTATCACTGAAGAGGACGACCTTGTCGTTGAAAAGCGTCTGATACTTAGGCGTATTTTTTATGAGAATTGTGTTCTGTGTGTTGGTTTTACTGTAAACTATTGATTGATTTTAATCCTTTTAAATACTTGCTACGCTTGGCAGTACATTAAATTATCGATGGATAATGTTTTGCAGAAACAACTAAAATAATAGTGTAATGAAATGTTCTAATTGCAAGGTTAGAGTATAAGGTGATCATTCCGGATTAGAACCCTGGTAGTAATGGTTGATTTTGTATTTAATTTGTTCAGTTGTTTACATAAAGTTATAATGAGGCTTCAGGAATATTTGTAGACGGAAATATTTTGAAAGTTAGGTACTTTCAATGAAATTCCATATCAATACAAAACATTCGCAATATGAACTTTGTTGGAAACATGCGAGCCAATTGGCAGTTGTACTGTGCTAAGTGGCACTTCACAAAAGCTGATATTGGCAGTTCGAGATCTCTCCGTAAAGTACTCTGTCAGTTTTGATTAGCCAGAGTGTATACTTCAATATTTAGTAACGTAGGTCTATGTAGTTTATTTTATATCTCAACATATTTTAAGCTTTTCCAAATATTTGTAGTTGAATGTTTCATAAATGTATCAGTTTATAATGACAAGAATCAATAAAATATAATATTTGGAAATAATATTATCATAGATCATTTTTAACAAATTTGGAGATATTTTACCTTATAAATTTTAAGGTAAGGTCTTTTCTTTTCAATACACAAAAATTCTAATTTACTCAATTTTGGAGGCGCTTATATTGCTACTCTTCATTTCAATTGTACGGTGACATTAACCCAAATTAGGTTGAGGAAGGCGTAGTCTGTCATGAAATGTTGAATGATTACCTTATTCAACGTGGACCCGAACTGGAGGCTATCTGGTTAACAGAAAATATCAGGCTGTTGGTTTTGGACGTGATCAGGTTTTTATTATGTAATAACCAAACTTTCTAAGTTAATAACTTCGGGTATGTGGCCTCTGAATACGATTTATAAGTCGAAATTGTCATTTATTGCTTTAAACTATATTATGTAAAAATATGTTTCAGGAGATCTTTCATGGAAGTCAAACGTTACAAAAAGTTTATTTAGAGTTATAGACTCTCTATAGCTGGTCTGGTGTAAAATATGGAGGATTATTCAAGATTATTTGGATTTTTGTACAATTTTGATTTTGTTTCTTAAATAGAAACGCGTTGGTCACTAACATAAAAAAAAGGTAATTTTAGAATTATCGATACACAAACTATTAAAAAATATCTGAAAAAAAATGGTCGAAATTTTTAAAATAGGCTCTAATAATTTTGGTATTATTTGCTCAAAGGCAACTTCTATTGTGCTAATAAACAAAATGTACGTATCACCATACTCACGCAAATATCGATTCTCTAGTTATTGATGAATAAAAAAAGGGGATTATATCTGCTACAAATTGTCTTGATCAAGGTTACTAATCGTTAACCGTCAACCAATGTAAGTAAAATAAAATACACTTCATTATAAAAATGTCATCGTGTTCGTGAACGCTGATTCAAAAGTATGTGTAGGAAAGTTTTAGAGTACCACTTAACAACTAAGTGTGAATTTCGTTGTAATTTGAGTTCGTACTTTTCTATAACTGAAATGAAATACATGGCATTTGTTGTTCAGTTTGGTTTATGTAAATGTGAAATATACAGAGTTAGATCGTGAACAAAGTTTGTTTTATAGTTATAATAGTTCAAGAAGAAAGTTGTACTTACCAAGAATACAGGCCAATATATATATATATATATATATATAACTCGTGTCGAATATATATATATATATATATATATATATATATATATATATAAGTATTCCAAGAATTTAATTTACTCAATTGCTTTACACATAAGCGACCTCTCGTGGCTCCTTCACCGTATTGATTCCGCTTATCAAATTCTCTCGATTAGCGATCTTATCCCGTGACAGTACCTGGGCTACGTTCCGGCAGCCTCCCACTGGTCCATTCAGCAACCTCGTGCCAACTACAGCCTCCGACAGCCAAATGTCGATACCTCCATGCTGCGTCTGACTCCGAGTTTCTACCAACCTTGGCTTATATACTCGTCGTTATTTGTGACCAGTTAGTAGGTTGCAAGCCAAGCCTTTACCTACGTTTTTGTTATAATGATTGTATATACTCTGGTGTCTATTGATTGGACTTGAAAATTTATCTATTACATTTTAACATAACTTAACTTGAAATCCTAAAGCCTAATATAACCTTCTCTTACAGATAAAGGGGAAATTAAAAATCAACACGGAATTAATACATAGTTATAATTGTTCGGTATTGTATTTAGATGTTACAAAATTACAAAACTATTTAAAAAAGACATAGTCCAAACAGCATAAAACCAATAACTACTTACTAGTCCATTTAAATAAAGATATGCGAATCCTACAATATGGTTTATGAGTACAGTATATAGAACAAACGGTTAACTTTACAAAACTATATACACAGAACATTGGCGCTGTAAAGTTGGACCAACTATAAAATCAAACTTCACAGCTCAAGTTGTTCATTTATGACACAATTTTAATACAATAGAAAAAAATATGCAAATTTAAAAGAAATGTAAAAAATGTTGTAATATCAATGCTTGGGAAAATCTGCACATACATAAAAAAAAAATCTTTAAAATGAACATTTAATTTTGAATCTGATACAACACATACAATATTGATAGAGGATCGTAAAAGAGATTAGGTAACCCAAAGTAATGTCGTTTCAGGTTCAAACTATGCAACAGCATGGTAGTAAGCTGCACATGAAATAATATTTTGTGGGAAGCTTATTTGTGCGCGAGTGAGTGTTTTAATGTTATAAATTGAATAATTGTGACGACGAATGGACATTGTGGATAATATCAACGTTTACGTCCTGATTATGCTGTCATAATGATGGAACGAAAGATTTGGGGAAAATCTAAAGAATTGAATGGAGAAACCTACATAATATATACTATAAATAAATAAATATATTTATGTAACACTAATAATAATATTTTGCGGATATTTAAATATGAAGAACTACGCGACACGTAAATCAGGGTAACCAACAAGATAAATGGTGAATGGATAAATATGTTTAAGGATAACCATCAAAAAATAATTTACCAATAAAGAAACAATAATAATAATAACAAGTTTCTGCTACTGGTCAAACTTATGTATAGCCTACATTAGTGTAAGTGTCAATAACCTGAAAGTGCTAACTTATAAAATGGCCATCGTTGATGTAAGTAAATGACTCCATTATATGAAATGGACATTCTAAGAGAAGATAATAACAGACAAATAGGTATAATAAATAATCTCGCCACGTACATACATAGCACTGACATTAGTTAACAGAATTATTTTATTGGAGAATTATTAATGATAGTTGTATAAAATATAAAAAAAAACTAAACAATCTGTCAACGACATTCAGTACATAATACATATAAAACAGTTATTTCGAATATTAGGGTAAATCGTTGATAAATACGAACAGAATTCTTTAAAATACACATATAAAGCTTAAAAAAATACGTTAAATTCTGTTTAAAAAAAATATATATAGACCTACATAAACACCTTCCAATGTTTAGGAATTTAGTGAGAAAATCAATCATTCCGTTGCACCTCTAATAAACACATCAAACTTCAAAATATTTAGAAATTTTTAAATAACCTTTTTTTAAAAATAAGGCGGAACAATTACTATTAATCTTATTTTCATCCATAACTACTGAAACTTTCTTCAAGAATGTCATCTTCCAAGGTACGTAAGTCTGGCTTTAAATTATAGGAGTCGATCAAATAACTCGTTTTACAAAAGAAACGAGACACGATTTCATATAAAAACGTGTAAAAATAATGGTAAAAATGTATTGTGTATGGTGTCGAGCACAATAATTATATTAAAACATGATTTTGTGAATTCTCCTCCTTTTAAAAAATAACAGAAATTTAAAGTTTATGTTGTAACCTCAAAATAGGTCGAATGGACATCAATAATATTTTTTTCTGAAATGAAATTTAATTTACGACCTAAACCAATGTGCTCAAATTAAACTTCCAATTTAATTATAAAATAAAAAACAAAACAAAGAAAAGCAAAATAAAATGAAAGAGAAAAGGAACATTCAAATAATGGAACAGCTGATTGGACAGTCAGATGGAAAATAAAGCGTGTCTGTTCATATAGTATATGCACTTTTGTTCTTTTTCTATCAATGCTTCTGTAGGATGATCTGTATATGTTATATTATTATTTATTTATTTCATGCGATGTGAGTATTTAAAAAACTTAAGGATTAAAGAGCACAGTCAAATAAATTTGTGTATCATTTGGTTTTTAGGCTACATCTAAGAATCATTATATATATTTTACCATAACTATAAACTCCAGCTTAAAATTTGACAAAATTTTATATTGCATCAGCCCAAAGTCATAAAAAAGTGTAGCATACATGTATATACCAGGTGTCCCACAGAACCTGAACTAGAGGAAATCACATGATGTATTGTTATTTCATTAAATTTAAGTATCTTCGATTGAAATAGGTGTTGTTAGTACAGATATTATTAGACACATTATTTATACTATCGTTTTCGACGAATTTTAAAGCGTATTTAAACAAAAAATCTTTAAAATAAAGAAATTGATTGGTTTGTGTAGTTTAATTATATTTTCAGTTTTGTTGTTTTGGACTAGTGGTTAAAGCATTGGACTTGCACGACTAAGATAACGGGTTCAAAACATTGGCTCAAATAATTGTTTTCTCTTCTCTTCATAAATTTTTAATTATTATTGGAATTTGATTAGTTTATTATCTTTCCATATTGTGAGGGTATACTATAGCGAACTCAGTTTCAATTCAATTCAAAGTACACTTGCGGGAATGACTGAAGATACAAAAATTCCATGTGTGTAAACTTTTCGAAGAGCAATTGAAAAATTCCAGTCTTCAGGTTCAGTGAGGATTTTTACGGACGATCAGGTTATTGAATCTAACATATCTTTATGAAGTATTGAAAATAAAACAGGAGTGTCAAAATCTACCTCTCAAAGTGTTTTGCATGAGCAAGTCATAAATTTCATAAGCATCAAGAACTGCTTTTAAGTGATCCTGACTGTTGACTTATCTGTGAAAGGATGGCGGAAAGAGCGATATCGAGCATGCATTTTTTGAAAAGAATTTGTATTACTGTTGAATCAACGTTTCATAATGAACCAAATATGCAAAATGATCGAATTAGGTTGAGAGACAGACAACCCGAATAAATGTAATAACACAAACTCAATATCCACACAAAAAGTAAAATTAAAGTTCTAGTTGAGTACAGTCACTCACTTCTCCCAGTTTTCCATCTAGAAATTATTTTAAAAAATATATACTAATAGCCCAACCGGTCATGAACGCAAAACCAAGATTTATCATTTTTTTAAACCGTTAAAAAGCAATGTATTTAAACGATGCACAGGTTAATATTTTCAGACTTTGCTCAGTAATCAGACATTATTTGTTTACAGTGTTCCTAGGCTATTTCAAGAAGCAGCTTTGTGCATCTGTGTTCATCCTAATTCAAAGAACACCTGGTTGGTTTAATCCCTTGATCATTCAAACTCTCAAACTTTTATCCTATTTAAATTACATTTATTTGTGCTAACTGTATTTATTATCAACATATCAATATATATAAAGTTTGTTATAACTCATATATATATATATATATATATATATATATATATATATATATATATAATTATATATATCTTATTTTCTAAACATAGTGGAATACATTACGAGAACAAGTTTCGGGGCAAATATTCGATACAGTAAGCCTCGGTTAAATTCCTTGTAATAGCCCCTCATTCTTTATTTTGGTCACGATAACAACTTTAGAGGAAAATATGGGATGATTTTATGATTTTAAGGTACACGTCTTATTTAATGGTTAGGTCTTGGTTGAATTCCTTGTAATAGCCCCTCATTCTTTAATTTTTTTTCACGATAACAAGTTTAGTGGCAATTATAGGATACATACAATTATATACAGTTTATGATTTTAGGTTAATCGTTTTCTTTAATATAGTAAGCCTAGGTTGTTTGCCTTGTAATAGGCCTTCAAACCTTAGTTTTGGTCAGGAGAACAAGTTTAGAGTAAAATATGGGATACAGTTTATGATTTAAAGATAAAAGTTTTCTTTAATAGATTAGGCCTAGGTTTTATGGATTGTAATAGGCTCTCAGTCCTTAATTTTGGTCAGGAAAACAAGTTTAGAGGCAAATATGAGATACAGTTTATGATTTTAAGATAAACGTATTCTCTAGTAGAGTATGCATACGTTGTATCCCTTGTAGGCCCTTATTCATTAATTTTGGTCTTATTACTTTTGTTTCTTTATTGTTTTCGTACAATGATGAAACTCAGTAACTCAGTATATATATATATATATATATATATATATATATATATATATATATATATATATATATATATATATATATATATACAGTGGTGGTGAAAAGTCCCGGAACGGGTTAATATTTTTTTAACCGTTACAGATGGAACTATATAACTTGGTACACTGTTACTGGGCATAAAACAAATTTTACCACATTTTCAATGAGCCGCTACCGCTTCGGGGGAACGGCCCACAAGGAGTCAGAAGAAAATCTTAAATAAGAGCGTGGGTTGAGTTGTACATCAAATTAAAGGTCTAATTTAGTAGAATACAATGCCGCAAATCCGACTTCAAAAGGTTCACCCTAAAGAAAATGGCGGCGTTTTAAAATTTATGAAAGTTACAATGGCGTTGAGTGTTAAAGATAGCTGGAACATGTTTACTCGGTACAGGTTTCAAAACAAACGCCCAGAAATCAGTGTTGAAGCTATAAAGCTATTTTTTAGAGTTCCACTTGACCCTTAACCTCTAATGGGGGACGGCCCACAAGGAGTCGGAAGAAAATCTTTAACGAGGGCATAGGTTGAGTTGTACCTCAAATTAAAGGTCTTTATTAGCAGAGTACAATGCCACAAATCCGACTTCAAACGGACAACCGAGCCGGATATGGCAGCCATTCAAAGATGGCATGAATTTGAAATTCTATCTATAACACTCAACGCCATAGTAACTTTCATACACTTTAAAGCGCCGCCATTTTGTTTAGTGAACCTTTTGAAGTCGGATTTGCGGCATTGTATTCTACTAAATTAGACCTTTAATTTGATGTACAACTCGACCCATCCTCTCATTTAAGATTTTAATCCGACTCCTTGTGGGCCGTCCCCCTGAAGTGGTAGCGGCTCATTGAAATTGTGATAAAATAGTGTTTTATGCCCAGTAACAGTGTACCAAGTTATATAGTTCCATCTGTAACGGCTAAAAAAATATTAACCCGTTCCGGGACATTTCACCACCCCTGTATATATAGCGTGTGTAGTTTTGAAGAATTACGAAATTAAAAAGAAACAATATATTTACAGCTCAAAAAGTAAATTATTAACTTATTTAGTTTGATTAACATAAACGAATCGGTATTTGATAGAGACATTTGATTAATTTCTCATATAATTCTATATTAAGCACATGAGGGTTGATGAAACATAATTTCTTAGTTTAGTTTTTACTTTATGAAAATATTAAAAATATTAGAATACTTAGGCTCAAGTTACCCTACACTTTGTATGCACTTCAATCAAATGTTACTCACAAAAAGAGCAATTTTGATTCGTGTTTCAATCTTCATCCCTTTCTTCTCTACCTCCGTCACAGATACTACAAATCTCTTTGGAATTAACTTCCGGAAAATGTAGGAATCCTTAATATCCTGTCTCGATTCCATAGGAAAGAATCAGTTCCTTATTACGAATACAAGATATTTTGATGATGTAGAAAAACTTCTTGAGAAAGGGTAAAATATTATGTTGTATTGTAGTAATTGATTCAAGAAAATTAATCTATGAGTGAAAATGATTTAAGAATAATGTTAATTGAATTTTTACTCTTTATTCGTTTTTAAATTTAAATATTGTACGTCAACCGTTATGTCGGATCATTATAATATTGTAAACTCAAAACAAATTGGAATTATAAATCATACTGTATCTAAACAAAACCTACAACCTATAATAGCTAATTAACATTTGGATTTATAACAATTTTGGAGATGCAATTAGTTAAACTTAAAGGCAAGAAAATTTTTAAGTTGCAGTTCGTACAATTATAAAATGACATATGTAGCCCAAAACTAAAATGTAAACTGTCGCATAAAATCAGGAATAACACTGGAATAAAATCCTTTATTCATCAAAACTAAGTAAATGACGTGACCATTTTAACCAATTGAAATAAGGAAACCTAAATCTAAAACTAAGAGAGTGGAGAAGAAAGTCGGTTAGTTAATGGGGAGTTACTTCATTCAGGCCTGACAACTAAATTTAATCATAAAATAGCAAAATGAAGTCTAAATTTAATAAAAATAAAATACATTTATGAATTTATCAAAATCTATAACTTTAAAAAATGGAAAAAATAATTGTCTCTAAGTTAATCTCGTATGTACGTAAAAATAGTAATAATAAAATAGTCAGTGAAAATTCAAATAATAAATGAGTGTTAAAAAAAATTGTAGTTAAAAATCTATAAAGAGTATTTTTAATACAAAATTATTTTTTAAGACTGTATATTTAAAATGTCTTTTAAAGTCCTATGTATGTTAAACAACAGAAGGACATATTAAATTCGTTAAGTAGACCAAGCAATAAATGTAAGGTACAATTTAAAAAAAATTTTTTTCAGAATTTGCAATTACTTTTAATAGTGTAGTTGTTATTCTTTCTCAAGAATAGCTAGTAGAGGGTGGATCTTATTATAGCTAAGAGACAGATTTTTTGAGGGTTTTTATAACTACGTCCTTAAAAATGTAGATTATTCATCAAACTAAAAATGTATAAAATTATATTCAACAAATAAAAAACTAAAATGTTTATTTAAATAAAATTAAAAACTAATAACTTATAATATTTTAATTATTTATTATAATTACAATTTTGATATCTGTATGTCCATGTGTGTTCGGTCGTGAATACAGTAATTCGATTTTATGTGATAAATGGGTGTAAAGGTAGACATGCATTGTACTTTACATTAGTAAAGATTACATTTTAAACTCAAATTTACCTTTCTATTTATTATGTATTATTAAATTAGAGCAGAAATAACAATTTGTTAAAAATATTAAAATATTTTAAAGGGTATTAAGTCATACTATGAAGTTTTACAGAATCTAGATGAGGATACAAAATCTTATTAAGTTAAAATAAGCTTTACTAATTCAATAAAGTCTTACGCCATATGTTGATCAGTTCAAAGTGAATACATTCACATAGTATTGCGAGCATACTCATTTTGACGCAGTATATTTGATTTCTCAAATTTCCAAAAATTCCTTGTTGGTTGCAATTATGAGTCAGACATTATACCCATTGATTTTATTTCTGACAAATGTTCATCAGTTAATTTAAAAATATGGATGAAATCTTTTAGAAAATTTAGAATCGATAGTTATGGAATCATTTAAATTTCCACAACTAAACACATATTTCGTACGACGCGATATTTAAAGCTGTGCCACTAATCATACACTCCTTGTGTCAGTAACAATGAAGAAAAATATGGCTGTACATTGAATAGTCATTTTGTTTGTACATTTGTTTGTTGGGTAAATTGGAGTATTTCAATAACTAGTGATTGTTCTTAACTGGAAAATATATAGTTAGAAATAAATAAAAAACGTAATTTCATTAACAATATTTGTAAAATAACTTAAGTATAATATAATAAATAACATATTGAAAAAAAAGTTTGTTCCTTTTCCCTGAAAAAATTACACATTTAATTAAAATTAATGATTCAGATCATTTCTGTATTGAAATTTATAAAATATGATCTTTTAATAAATTGGTTCATCAAAGATTGAACTTTACGTAAGAGATGGCCATACATTTAATTAATTATTCGTAATGGGTAGGATGGGTGATATTAATTACGTGTTTTAATCCATCCTTCCCCTCTTGCACCAGGGATCACTCTAACATTAGTCAAGTATAAATCAACCTTACCATGGGATCCCCATCAGTTTCCTTAAATACAACTATTTTTGTTAATTTATTGACTAAATAACCGAAAATAAATGAACCAACAGTATGTATATCTTTTATATATAAATATACAAAACAAGTACTGTAGTAAGCGTTGTGGATTGATTTCATCTTCAAAACATAAGGCTATAACTTACCAGAAACCCTGGGGACTTTTAATATAATTTAGGGAGGTAAATTTTTAAGTAAACAGTTTTATGAAGTTTATCAGATAATGACGATTTAATATACAGGCGTACCATCGTGTTTTATAAGTTTATTTTAATTGTTCATTTAAAAATAGATGTTAAAGTTGACAAATTGCCTTGAGTAACGTAAATATTGTAAGTATGTAAGTTAGATAAAAGTAGTTCATAAACTAACTAATATAAAAGTTTTGAGTTATTTTTAATATCTGAGTGAATTAGTTTGAGTTATTTATATCCTGATTCATGTATTTAATATAATAGCGGATACATACTTAAATATTTTTCATACATTTTTGCCTACCATCTTTTCATTATGCATACTAAAACGGTGTTTGATAAAAACGCACTTACTGGGTCAAATTTGACGATTTTCAGTTAATCGTAGAAGCAATTTTTGTAATAACTGCAGCAAATGTTAAAAAAACGGCATTTACGACATTATTCTGAAATTGGACTATATATATTTGTAGAGCCTCAAAAGGGCTATTAAAATAACATTTCAATTTGAGGTTAAAACACATTAAAGGGCAGTCGCTAAGACTCGTCCACTTAAAACTAACTTTATTTGTGACAGCTGTTTCCCCGTTAGGCATCTTCAGACAACACTTTCACACATAAAGTTTGTTTTATGTAAAATTTGGTTTTAAGTTTTTTTGTCTTAATATGGAATTTCACCAAATACCGACTGTGTTCATATTTGATACTCATCCAATCCTACAGACATTAATTATGTGTTGAAGGTCAAGTTAAGGGTTATACAAGACTAAGTAAGCTTCCTCTACAGATTAAAATAGACAAATCAATTTTGTCAGGGAAGAGTGGGCCGCCTTAAGGGGTTGATTTCACCTACCTCAGTCTTGCTAAAAATCAGTGTATTCTACTTCCAATGCAGTTCAGGGTGGAATACCTTTATACCCGACTCATAAGATGTTTTCTTACACAGATTCTTACAACGAATATAATTTCACGATCAATATAATTTAATTGACCGGTGGAATAAGTTTTGATTTAACACGAAAATTTGACGGCCAAACACGGACTGATTTAATACAAAGTGCGTAAGGTTAGGTGGTTCACGTGGTTTTCTTGGCTGTTTATCAGTTTTAAGATGGCAGCATTTTAAACTATATTTTGTTTAATAATTAAAAAAACTGTTAAATTTATCAACATTTTTAATAACGTAAATTAAGCATCTTTTGATCAGCGATAATAAAAGGAACTAAAGAGTTTTAGATAATAGAAATATAAGGACAGAAATTGCAAATCGTCCCTAAACCATTGCACCGTTTTGTGGAAACACGCCGGTCTACAGGATAAGGCCAAAGAACGAAATACGTATCGTAAGTAAAATGCATAATCCCATACATATAAAACTCCCCTAGGTGTTGTGATTGGTAGCTGATCGTCAAAAACCTTGGTAATTGTCAAATTTAGTTGGTCTTGTTGATAAAAATTATATATAAATAATCTACTTAAGGAATACAGTTAATATTAATTAGTTCAAACTACATTTTGGTTTTATGACAATTATTTCTGATCCGTTTTATATATACTGTGCATATATATATATATATATATATATATATATATATATATATATACGGAATTTGTTTGAGTTAAATACAGTTTGTTCTAGAACTCCGGTACATAACCTCATCTATCACGACACATCAAGAATTCGGATATATGAGTTACTATTTACGAAATGACTGGAACATAAGCAGTTACTAATATATTCTTCAATTCGAAATGATGTCGAAATGTCTGTCTGTTGTCTGAGCAGTGTACAGTCGAAGTAGTTGGGAACGATTTTGATAAAAGTTTATTTGTTGGTATAATTTGAAGATAGCTCAAATTATTTTTACTATTTGCTTGAAATTTAAAAGTCCTGTACAAGTCTAATAACAAAATTTGATGGTATTGATCAAGATATCGACCATTAACTTTTGTTTGCTTGTGCTATATTATTGTGTATGAGTGTGCGATAACATTTGTGCTATGTTTATGTACGTTTATTGATACCATTTTCGGTAGAAAATAAAATTGTAATGCGTCATTAAATAGAAATGTTTTAACGGAATAATTAGCTGTTTAGTTTCATTATTTTATTTTCAATTAGATTATTGTATTGCGAGTTATTGGTTTTACATTAAAACCTAATTATTTATTCATCCTCTTCAATAAAAATGTGTATACATATAATATTATACGATCACTAAAACTGAATGTTAATCTTAAGTATGAATTATATTTGTAGTGAATATCTTTCATCAGTTCTGTACAATCACGTACAAATCTTTGAAACAATATTTGTTTCAAAAAAAAATTGAGCTCATTTTAAGATACGAACAGTTATTTTTAGAGAGATGCAATACAATTTTAGTTATAACAAAAGGCTAGGAGTTAAGTCACAAACTGATAGATTAATTAAGTACATAAATGTTTAAAAAAGGTGACATTATTTTACAATTAGCAGGTATTGTGCTAAATTTTCCGTATGGCAATATATTATTTTCAGAATTGTGTTCGTTTATCGGATCTCCCATCTGTGGTATTTGAGTTTCTCATTATCTCAAAAACAGATGTTCTGATTGACTCAACATTTTTAATCTGAATTAGAATGGATGTCCTATCGAACGTTTTGATTTTGGAGTAAATCGTTTAAGTTGTGGGGATGTATAATGAACGAAGTTAAAAAGTGATCTAGGCATTACCTCCTGAACTCATAATGATCACATTTTGTAGTTTCGTACGTAGTACCTATACTACGCAATGATTAGATTTTGGTAAACAGAAATGTTGCTCATTTAGAAATGAGTAGTGAAAATTGGGTTTAGTCGATTAAAACTTTTTATTGGTCAAATTTTAATGAAACTTTTTATGGTTTTTCGTTTTTCAGAAAATTGAGGTTAAATTTAACATCAGTTACGAGGTTTCATGTATCCTAAAAATAAAATAACGTAAAACATTCTGATTGTTTTTGAAACCTATAACGTTATTATTTTCAGTTGTTAATTTTTATTTTAATATCAGTTTCTTTGCATAATTTAAAAATCTAGTTGTATAAATAAAATACATTAGAAAATCATGTACTAGTCAAATGAACAATACTGTTTCGCGAAATAATTTTTCTTTATATTTCCAATGCATGAGAAAGAGTGTGTTTAGTAAAGAAATGGTTATATTTTAGTGATCCTGTGTGAGAAGATCTGTGCTGCGTTTATTTACACTAAAATCTACTGATTACTGCTGCGTAAAGTTACGCAGGATGATCTGAATAGTCACAGAATATTTATTTATTACTTGCCTAAGGCTGTAAACTTGTAATAACCAGGAAGCGGTGATTCTGATGGAATAAAACATTCCTCAGGAAATTTATTACTGTATTTCAACGAAAAATTTATTTCACTCTACCAGGGTGAAAGATTTCATTTATCATTTTGTAAATGCAATTTTCGTTTTATTATTTTTGGTTGAGATGTAATTGTGTAGAAAAACGCGATGAACATGCCTTAGTACATCTGTACTAAGCCAACAAAAATTGTTCTTATTTGTACACTTATTACTTTACAAATACTTAGAAAAGAAATTATTGTAGTGGTGCAAACATTTTATTTAATCATTTTCGGAGGATTTTCATAATTTAAACTCAAATAACCTACTGAAACCATTTTAGGAATGACGTTATTCTGTCTGTATATGTGTATTGTAGTTGTCAATTTGTTTACAGAACAATTCATGAAATTAACTCAATATTTACACTTTAATATGGGATTGATGGGTTACAATATGTTTCAATTTTGGTTCAAACAGAGTGGAAAGTTAAGTTGGCGTTGACCCATACGTTGACCTGATTTGAATTTTTATCGAACTTACATTATATTTATGTTTTA
The DNA here is from genome assembly GCA_963513935.1 of Aphrophora alni. NCBI lineage: Eukaryota > Metazoa > Arthropoda > Insecta > Hemiptera > Aphrophoridae > Aphrophora > Aphrophora alni. The sequence goes on along the minus strand of OY740769.1, from coordinate 129,696,143 downwards.
TTGAACAATATGGTCAAATTTTGCATCGGTATGTACGTATACTTAGTCTTTAAATATTATTTAAAAAATTAAACACTTTTATTAATTTTTTTTAAAGAATTATTGAATACCCTATTAAATTTCTATTTATTTAAGGTAGCCAAATTATGATAGCCCTTAATGAAAATAATTTGCTGGTAATTAATCGATCTAGTGTTTTTCAGAATGAAGAGGGAAAGATGGTTGGAAATGTTATATTTTGTCAAAATTCCTTAAGGTGTTAGGTGAAAATAGAAGAAAAGTGAAAGTAATTTGTTCACCCGAATGACTCAATATTTTGTTAATATTTGGGAGGAAGTTACCACGAGTTGATGTCAAACGTAAATCTGAATAAAATAAGCTCCAGATGAACATTTTCAGTTCTGCAAGTGAAAAATTGTTAAGAAAAATTATTTCAAACTGCATTTTTTGAAATCGGTTGAAGGATAAAAAAAAGTTCAAATTAATTAATTTGATTCATAGAAATAAACTCGGAGTAAATAGAACCACAGTTAGATGGACAGACCGACGCACCGTGTGTTTCAATCAAGAGCGTGTTTTGTTTTCTAAATCGTAGCCGATGAATTTGTTTCGTAATATAAAATTTTCAGTTTTAATTAAGAAAGAGTAAACAATTCTGCATACACACCTTTAATTTTATAAAACTAATGTTAGAAGAATGAAACGTTAATATCAGCAGTAGAAACCACTCAGAACGGGGATTTAGGTCAATTTATTTCTCGATAGTCAAAGAATTGTGAAAATAAGTCATAAGGACTTAGTGTAATGAGTTATTTGAAAAGTTTCACAAGAGAAGTGCAATGAGAAATGGAAAATGCATTTTTGTAAATTATGACAACGAATTTAAAGCTCTAACTGCATAATTCTTTAAATGTGTAAATCATTTAAATTCTCATGCGGAAGTGAGAACTTTTTTAATTTAAGAATATTCTGAATGAAATAATGTAAAATTTACTGGCGATAGAAGTGATAAAAATGGAACTTAAAGGGAGATTTATTTAGTTTGAGCATAGTTTTCTGTCCAGCTTTGAATATTTAGTTTGTTTTGGAATCAGTCGTTATTTAATTTTTCAAACTCTGCAATAAATTTTGAAAATGGAGTGACACATATTTACAATGGCGAAACTAAATATAACAGAAGATTGTTGTGCTAAAAAATAATGCATTCATTGTGTACAAGAGCGTTTGTGGTAATTAATGATATTAACAGAAATTATTATATTTTAGTAGTAGTAGTATCCTAAAATTCAAATTTAGACATTTTGGTTCACTTTTTATTAAATTTCAGTAACCAGACAACAATACTTTCCACAATAGCTAGACAATAGTGCTAGTTGAAGACAAATTACCTATATATATATATATAAGCAATAATTTAAAATAATATAAATAGACTACATCAGAGAAAAAATTAAAATAAAATGTCGAAATTTAATTCAAACCCTTAGACCTAGAACTAGCTTTGTATTCAATCAGAATTGACAGATATTTTTTGAAAGTCATAGATACCTTAACATGGAGTTTGTTGTATAGGCCTATTAATAATAATCTGCTTGTTTATCTAATACTGTACAACCACCTTTCATAAGATTAGGATTTAGATTATTGACACCTGTATGTTTACGGCTGTACCAGTAGGAAAGGAAGGTTTTGTGGTAATGTTGAGCTTAGTAGTTTGCAACATTTGCCATACAGTAGTGAAATGCAATATTTTAAAGTGTGAGATGACATTCTGCATTTTAAATTGATAACTTTTTGTTTGTGACCAGTCTACCATTTAATCTATAAAATAATCTCCAAAAAATACTTAATATAGTACCTACCTACTCACACTCGTATGCATAAAACCAAATAGTAAATAAAAAAAGTTAACTAAAAGGCAACATGTACTTTTTTCATGGTTATTATATATCCGAAGTACTAATTTTTAAATTATATCTTTTGCTTATTTACATTACGGTATCATAGCATATAAGATTAACACGTTATCAGCAATTTTGTTTATAGCTTCATCATACATTTTTGTATGGAAAATTGTAATTATAAACATTTTAAAATAAAACACTAATACATTACGTTGTTACATGAAATTTAAAATAACAAATTACTTATTAAATTCGGTTAAAAACTGACATAAACAGACCAAAATAAATAAACCTTGCGGTGTTATTATATGTTTTTCATACACATGCTTACAGTTAAAAAATTTATCATTAAAATGTTATAAAATTGCTTAAATTTTAAATGAAATATTCTAACAATTTAAAATGTCCCTAAAATATTCTAGTGTCCGAATAAAATTTACTCTCATACAAAAATGTTACCGTGTATACGAGTTTAGTCTTAACATTTTTTGGAGAACAATACAAGTTTAAACTCATGTTTTTATTCTACTTCAAAAAATGTTATTTAAATCAAAGTTTCTTTACAGAAATAAAAATAAGGGATTAAAATTGAAGCAATACGGTGAACAATGGCTTCTGGTATTAAACGTAACTGTTGTTGACACCTGAATAAGCAAATGTTGCCGAGCGAAGCAAGCAGCTGACGCAGATGAATGGTTTGTTATATAAAGGGCCTCCATTCATTATAAAGACACTGCTACCTTCACCTCTGTTATATCTGAATTATCACTTCTCCTGTTGTGATATTGTATTCTGTATACGTTATACGTTTATCTGGCAAGACGTTGTGAAAGATAATGGATCGTTTATGTACGCCCAGAATTGTAATGTATAATAATTAATTAAAACTAAAACGTTTTTGTAGAAATAATGAAATTTATGTTGGATTAATTAATATTTATAAATTTGCGATAAGGCTTTCGTAAATCACATAGGAACAGGATAAATAAATACAGTAGTGCATTATATTTTGGACTACAATATGTGCTCTTGCAAATATTATCTTAACATTAGATTAGGCAATATTTTGTTCAATGGTTTAATACGTTTAGTAATTAATAACTCAATAATGATAATTTATGTAATAGGTTGAGATAATTTAGACGTAAATTTAAAAAAATTGAAATAGTACAAAATTTGAATTAACTATATAAAATCATTTTTAAAATTAGGGCGGAGTTTTAAACTTTGGTAAACAATCCACATACTTTGGCTCACTCATACACAAAACCTAATATGAAAAAATATTAATAGTAGTTCCACAAAAAGGCGGTAAGAAAACTATTTTGTTTAGCAACTTAAAACGGTATCTTATTTACGTGTTAATGGCGTAAAATAAGCGGCTAGAAATTTGTAATCACTCACAAATCCCTGCAATTTTTATCGTTGCATTTGACCTTCTGCTGAAGAAACCCACAACGTATAATTCATTACCGTGGCTAAATCATATTATTTAATTAATATAAAGTTAATAAGAAGTGACAGTGAATACTTCTCTTTAATCACTGAACAAAGAGAGATAAAATTTAATATTTTGTTTGTTAAAAATAACGTTGCAAGTTTTGGATTTCTATGATTTGGATATCTGTGAATTGGTAAATTTTGGTGAAATGTGAATATTTGTTATGTAAAACAAAACGTGCATAAAAAATAATTTAAAAAAGAAGTAGAAGAACTAGAGTGGGATATACAACAAATGTAAAAACGCATTAAACAAATAAAGAAAACAAAGCATGCGTGATATATAAGTTCATAAACGTTTGTTCTTCAACCAGAATCTACTATAAAAGTTCCTGTGGGACATCCAATGTATGTTACATAATTCTAATTTTTACACAAGACAGTCGTCCAAACTATTTTGTGTTTAACCTACTACCTCACCCACCATGTCATCTCACCGATCTAATAATCGTTTATTTTGCAAGATAATTTTCTTAGGAAAGTACACATCTTCATAGTGTAGCCGAGTAAATAAATAATAGATAACCATATCCTTTTGTTTGTAACAGTTAAGGTTATGTTTAATTTGTTGATGCGCTCTGGCTGGCCACACCCAATGCGTGTTACATGCATTCTGACCCTATACTATATCTCTCATGTCTACAGCAATAATGTCTGGCGTCCCATTAGCTTTCATTGTTTGTATTTGATTTGCTATTGACAGTAGCCTACTTATATTGGAGCTGTGGAGTTAATAGTTTCAAAAATATATGTTAATTAAAATGTATACAATTTTAAACTTATATGGTAGATTCCAAACGTTTATTTTACGTTATGTTTATATCTCTGTTCTTTTTCACTGGATGAATTAACTAAAAAAATGTCAAGTTAACATGTAAAAAAAGATTGAATTTCAAACAATTCACACATTTTTCCAAGTGAATTTTTAAATTGACTGCAATTTGTTTCAACCAGTTTGTATTATGTTTTTAATATATTATTTCTTACAAGGATGAAACTCAGTTTATGTATTTGTATGTTATTTATGAAATCTTACATGGAGCTTAGCTACGAAAAAACTTTAAAATTACGATAAGCTTAGCCTTAGATATTTACAAAAGCTAATTTTTAATGGCCAATTTGTGTAGTTTGGAACTGTTTACCAATAATAACAACATATTTCCACTCCCTCACTCGTGAAACTAATTTTTGGTAGCATTTATTTATTAAAATAAAATATTTTGTTTCTAACTGTATCTCGACATTATTGAATCTCTAGGAACATATTTCGAACGTTTTCGGAATGAATGCGTAAAAAGCAATTTTTTGTCTTAAGAATGGGTTGTTAATATTGATAAAATAGGTATTTTTTAAAATTTTATCGAAACGTGTTGTTTAACATAATAATTATTTTGGTTAGTCATAAGTGGAAAAAGAGTAAAGGGAAACATTTACTAAAATATTTAGGTAACCGCCTTATATTGTATGAAATAAACAATATTACGGTATTTCAAAATGATATCTGTTTTTAAGTAAGACATTGAACTTGATTTGAACCATTTGTTACTTTGTATATTCAACATCATATATTAATTAAATACCATACGTTACACAGTTGTAATACAATCTGTTATTTTGTTCTAGATATATATTTGGATCAGTCTTGTAAAGTCTTTGAGAGATTATCAGGTAAATAATATATTTGATTTATTGTATTTAACTACCGCTATACACTATTAGGACACATAATGATATACACTAACTACCTTGGTTATTCAATGACTATTCATCACCTTGAGTTGTTACTCCTCCACAAACCTGTGTGTGTGTGTGTGTGTGTATGTGTGTGTGTGTGTGTGTGTGTGTGTGTGTGTGTGTGTGTGTGTGTGTGTGTGTGTGTGTGTGTGTGGTGGCAGTGTTTACCGTGTTTTGTGGGGAAACTAGTCGGGTGAACTAGTTTCCTGATGAATTGATGTTATCAACTCCACCATCACTTGAGGAACTAAGATCACATTAGTGGGAGTTGAGCGGGAGTGTGTAACTATGTGAAGGTGGGTTGGTCTAGGTTATCAAACTCATCTCAGGTGGCAAATATTTAAAAGACATTTATTTCTAGTGTAAGTCATAGATTAGGAAAGAAAAGGTGAAATATTTTTTCTCATATATAATTTAAAGTGGAGTTATTAGTTAGGATTTTTGCAATTTAATTTTTTCATAAATGGGTAAAAATTCATCACTGATGTCACCTTTTAATCAACAAGTGTCTGGTATGATTTATGTATTTATTTTTTACTCACCCCCTAAAGAAAAAAAAATCAATGTCGCAAAGTTTTGGTCATTTTATGCCATTCCTGTTGCAAATACTTTTTTTTTCTATAAAGTAGCCTTTATTGTCTTTTTGTCTATTTTAATACAACCTAGTGATTATCAAGAAGGGGAAAATATTTCGCATTAAATTTCTTGTTTTCCTTATTGAAAAAACAAAACAAAAACATTTACATGAGTAATTCTTGGATAATTACACTTCCAGTGGTCGTTTTAACACATTTAAAAGCGGACGTTAACACTCATCCACTAATAAAGACATTAATTTTGTTTTTAAAGTCCAGTTAAGGAATAGTTTTTAACTAGACTATGCATTCTCTACAGATAACAGACAAAGCAATTTTGTCAGACAATGGTCTTGGGGGTTTCCATTAACTTTAACTAGCTCTCCTCTACTAAGGCCTATGTGTTCTACTTCTAATACATTTCAAGGTGGCCGACTCATGAGACATTCTCATATTACGATCAATATGCTACAGCTCACTGGGTGAATAGGTCTTGTAGGTGGAACATTTGATATTTTGTCTGTTTGATGTTATTCTTGTTAATCAGGTAAGTCAAACACGTGGATTGATTTAAACAGAAAATTGGTAAAGAAATTCTTAGAATTAAGGAAAATCAATATGTCATTGTTTTGTTTGTTTGTTTGTTATTAATATAAAGATGGCGGTACGAAAAATATTTTGTTTAGCAACTTAAAACGGTATCTTATTTACGTGTTAATGACGTAAAATAAGCGGCTAGAAATTTGTAATCACTCACAAATCCCTGCAATTTTTATTGTTACATTTGACCTTCTGCTGAAGAAACCCACAACGTATAACTCATTACCGTGGCTAAATCATATTATTTAATTAATATAAAGTTAATAAGAAGTGACAGTGAATACTTCTCTTTAATCACTGAACAAAGAGAGATAAAATTTAATATTTTGTTTGTTAAAAATAATGATGCAAGTTTTGGATTTCTATGATGCATATGGTGAAAATACGAAATACTCTCTGTCCGCAACTTTAATTGTTGCATACATCTCAAACATAGCTCTTTTAGAAAAATTATATATATATATATATATATATATATATATATATATATATATATAAATTAATCCAGAAATACATAAATGTAAATTGCCTGAATTTTATGAAATGGTAATTAGTTTAAAAAAAAAATTAAAAGTGTATTTAAATCTAAACTTAAGTAAAAATTAGGAACAAAAATTGTTTTTGTCGTGGCAAGCATTGAGTAATGTTACAATGTGGACTGTAAAGTGATTAGTTTTGGATAAATGTCTAACAAACAAATGCTACATCTGATCTACCCCGCAATGTTTAATGTTAGTGCATTCCACATATAAATCATCGAGTGTATGTTGTTCCTTCTTGTGAATGATGTCCTTGTTTGCTTGTGGCATCGGTTTAGTATCTGCAATCTATACCTTGTACATCTCGCCCTACTATAGCCACTATTGTATGTATTTGACAGTGTACTATCAATTCAGTCGGTACCTATCATTCGTTGGCGTTGTTTCTATATATTGTTACCACCTTGCTCTCTCTAAGGCTGGTATTATTGTTAGTCACTTTAAAGTATATCTACGAATGTTCTATTTTACATTGAGAAACTGTATTTATGAAATATAAAATGTAAGAAGCGAGGACTACAGTTCAGATAACCACTTGTAATATTTTCAAATATTTACTGCTGTCAAATTTAAAGGTAGTTTTAACATTTTGAGTAATTTTATTGTTAGCAGCCCAGTTTGTTAGTAGAAACAAGAATTTTTGAGATATCTTTCTATCTGCAAGTGTACTCATTATGCACCTTTTTACACCTATAACAGTTCATAGACTGATAAAAAGAGAAAAAAAAGAATTTTTTAAATAATCTCCATCATCGACAACACCCCATTTTTAGTTTTTTATTTGATAAAGTGATTTTGGTCAAGACTGGGAGAAAAATTCAACGTTTCAATAAAATAACACAAAATTATCTTATTCTCAGGCAACAATAAAAAACAAAAGTATTGGCCTTTTATTTGTTGGTATTTAAAAAAATTCAAACTCTAAGTTTATACTTTGGAGTAAAGTATTTATTTCGAAAAGATTACGATTAGATCTGGGGCTAAGACATTGGAAATTAAAAGGATAAATAGAGAGGGAGCGATTAGAACGTAGATAAGATTTGAACATTAAATGATTGTTGATGTTGTATATAGGTGAAATATATAAAATTGAATTTTTTCGAGCGAAGTTTCGATTATATGGAAGATTTTAAAATCCTTGTGGGCCCATAAAAATAATAAAGTTTTTTGACATATATGTGTGACTTATTTTTTATGTGTGATATTGTATAATGAATACATATTTTAATCTTATTTAGTTATGTTAAGCGGGTTGTTATCGAGCTACGAAGTTTACCTATGAAACACATATGTGTATAAATTAAGATTTTACATACTGACTTATACTAATCTCTAAAATAAATAGTAAATCATTGAAAATGTATGATTTCAATAATCGTATTAAAATGTAGAATAAAAGCTACAAACTTTATGTTAAAATAACGAATTATGAGGAAGGATACATGAAGTTATAATGCAGGGTATAAAGGAGGTTCCTTGTTATGATATGACACCAATTTATTTCGTTATTTTTATATCAGTTATTTTCTAATTAGTATTAATATAAGCAGATTGATAAGTTGCATAAAATGCTCTGTAGCACTTTTGACCAATATTTAAATAACATTGAGTTTAAAATTGTTTATATTAGCCTATATAAATATAAAATACAATTATTTAAATATATTCAATTTTAGAAAACTGATTGCATTTCAACTAGTGTTACATATGAGTTATTTGAATTCATCTAGAGATTACGTAGGAGTAATTTCAAACAAGTTGCGCAGTGACTTCGTTCATCAATAAAATTACATAACATTGACAAACTTACTCTCATACACTTTAATTAATTAATTCTTCACGTTTTAATCTACACTCTCATTCACGTTTTAATTCATACATTGTATTTTAAAGGTATGCACAAACTATCGCAAAATTCGACTTCTGTTAATCTAATACGACACGGCATATCAATTTTGGTCTTCAAGAACAAGTTTCACCATTTGCTAAATTTAAGGTAATAGCAAACGATATATATATTTATTTTTTATTATTTATTTTCAAAAGATATATTTCTTATAATTAGCTGTAAAGCATAGCCCTGCGCATTTGTTTCCAACACTGATGTAAATATAACCTCAAAATGAGCTAATATAGTTTGAACAGCTGAATTAAAATTAAAACGGAGAACATAGAATCGTTGAATAGATACAAAGTTATTTTATAATTACTAAGTACTAATACCAGTTCCATTAAAAAGGTTTAATTTAAAATTTTAGTAAAATAAACTACAAAATGACATCAACTAATAGTTTTTATAAAGTATGTGGACGAAAGACTAAAGTTTGTAATTTTTATTTTTAAAAGTATATTTGCCATCCTCGTAGATTTGTCTGTTTAAATATAATGTTATTAACATTTCTACCAATCTGAACAGTTTTTCAGTAGATTACTTGTTTAAAAACAGTACATTTCATATGCGTACTATATTGTCCCATTTTATCTTTTATGGCTTAATAGGAATATATTCTTAGTCTGATCAAAATGTAATAATTTTAATATAATTTTTAATTTGTGCAGTAGTTTTTTCTATGAAGTTGTTAAAAAAAAAGATTTATATATAAACAATTCGGGTTTTACCTGCCTCCCCCCGAATATTACAGGAGTTTACAGCTTCTTTTAAGATTAAATTTAGCTTCTCGAAAGCGAATTAAAAAAAAAATGTCAAAGTCAATTCTGTGACTTTTCGCTTAGAACAAAATGTTAAGAACAGAACAGGTTCTCGTATAATATTTCTACCTGTAATATAATAGGAACTCTCTTCTATTAAATACTCTAATTTGAATGAATTATATCTTAAGGAACAGAGACTCATTTCTTTCAAGATTAGACAACGAAAATAAACTGAATTCAATCTAAAATCCAACTAAAATATAAAGTTTATATTGAATATTTCCATTTCATATATTTGTATCAATAAATCATGTATTTGAGTCTCACAGATAGTTGAGCTATATTTCATTACGTTACTTTCAATATCACAAAACTAACGCTGTTAACATGAAGTATACACTGAGTTTGTTATAGTTAAATATGGGTGTTCCAGAACTTTTGTACATCAGAAATAAAACCCTTCATAACGAAATCTCTGAAGTAGCTGTTATTTATTATTTATAAAATGACATTTTAGTAAAGTCTTAACCTGAAATTATATCGCTTATATAGATAATGTTTGTCTGGCCGTCCGTGAAACTTACTACATCTAGAATGGGTTTACCAATTTTAAGGAAATCTGGTTTGTAGACATATTTTAAAGTACCTACCTCGAAAAAAAAATAGAATTTACAAAGAACTTACAATAGAAAGTGACATGCATTTAACATATAGATATTATCAAAATCGATTTCATTGATTTTAATTAAATTTCGTTATTAAAGACTAATACAAAAATTATATCACTTCCCAAAAAATGACGGTTTAGGAGTGAAAATGAACTTTGGACATCGTTTTAGAGGTTTAGATATATTTCATTCAAAGTCGAGTTAATTTTAGTTCTTATCAATTACTGACCGACTGTGTCTTTTTATTTCTGATTTGGTAATTTGTATTATGTCATATATTTATACGTTTCAGAAAATTATGAATGGTTGTTGCGTACAATTCGATATTTTCTCTAGAATCTGAAACGCGATAAATAGTTCAGTGTTACTTTTATGTGTAACTTCAGAATCGATACTTTTGTACTTGTCGGTTTATTTGGTGGAATGATTTTAAAATGTGGTTTAATAAAATTGTGAAATGTTGCTTTTGTATTAAAACGAAATGTGTGCGACCCTTCTCTCTCACATTGGCACCGATAAATAAATTACACTAAAACAATTAAGTCCTTGCAACAATATTGATCTATATTTAATTACCAATGTATGTGACGCCTTCATTGAGAGACCCAATTTTATTCAATAGCTAAAAATAAATATTAAACATTGTTTTACTGTGTATGTTAAATAAATACAAGATAAAAAAATTAAAAAATACCAAAAATCTTTTATAAGTTCTTTACCTGTAAACGCAGAACAAGCATGAGATAATTTGCAAGGTCTCTATGATTACATTATTTTCATTACTTAAAAAAAAAAAAAAAAAAAAAAAATAGTATACACTCACCAGTGATCTTAAAGTCATGCAGGATTTAGTTCCTATAGTAATTGTTCTTATATTCTAGCTCATCCCATTTATTGAAATTAAGTGAACAAAGTAAACTTACATTAACTAAAGCTTTGAGAATTTAATAATGGATTTTAACTAACGTAATCGGAAAGTCATACACTGGCCACATCCACAACATCTTTTTGAGAAACAATTTTCCTCTATGCTTCGTCTGCCAGTACAATACTTTAAAAAAATAGATTACGAGAAATTAATATTAAAAGTTATATTAAGAAGTGATGGTTTTATTTTAGTGTTCCTAAACGTATAAACGTGGGAAAATCGGTGCGTCGTTTATTTCTAATCAAAGCCAACGCGATTACTGCTGTGTGATGTCCCACAGGAATAACGAAAAGTCAACCAACCATTGTCGGGTGCTGTAAAGTTTGAGTCCCCAGGAAGTGGTTGCACTTTTATGGGGTCAAACATTTCACTGTAACTTTATTGCTTGGCTGTATAGGAAAAGTTTATTTCACTCTGGCAGGTTGAATGATTTCATATATCATTTCGTAAATACTTTTTTTTTTATTGTGTATAGTTTGGACGTAACTGTCATGGGAAGAAATTATTATATCTATGCTATCGCAAACATTATTTACTCAAGGGTTGACTTCCTACAATAAAAATACGTAGTATGGACGGTATTGGGTTGAGTAAAAACTTTCAATAATATGTTTTAGGAATAATAGTAATTTAGATTACATGTAGACAATTTATGGATTGTCTATTTAAAGAAAGAACAGTTCTATTGACTCAGAACTTGATATTTGGATGTGTAATAATTATTCCAATTATTGATCAATAGATTTTGGAATACATTGTTCAAGGGTTGAAGAGATAGAAATTGAGTAAGGGAGAAAAGTGATTGTTTTGCATTATCTGAAAACGGGTGATCTGAGTGACTAAAAATTATAGTTTGGAATTACTACAAAGAGCCCTAGGGAACAACGTGATTTCGGAAAATAGCTTAAGCTCATGTGGGTAAAAACATGAGGGTTTGTCTTTATTTTAATAAAACTGTAGTAATTGTTAAAGTGTTACGAAATTAACATTATTTTATATAACTGCAGAATAATAAAACATTAATACCTGTAGTAGACACTTAAGAACAGAATTTCATTTAAGTTTATTTGCTTTAAAATGGAGCAATTAAAAAAAAAAGTTGTAAGGACTTAATACCACCACTTCCGTTTAATTGTCCTCAACTTTCATATCGAGCAATTAGTAAAACAAAATTTTCTATGTTAGAAATAATTTTGATCGTTATAATTATCTAAATTGCATTTTTGTATTCTATTCTATACGTACACGTTTACATACAATATTACTAACACTTAAATCAAAGATCTAAACTTAAATTCACACTGGCTTCGTGTTGGCGTATCCATTGTGATATCTTAATAATTGAACTCTTCCTACAACGCGTCTATAATGCAGTAGTGATTTTTGTACAACTTGTCGTTCTCTCTTGTTGACACATGTCTGACACTGGGAAATGTTGACTTCAGACCACGGATGTACAGTCAGGTAATGTAGTGACAGCTGATATATCTTCTATAGTAATCCATTGATATTTCTTACAACAAAATTTATATAATCCAACAGTAGAAAACTTGCTCCAGTAAAAATGTAAAACGTTGAGTGTGTGTGTAACCACCTGTTCTTTTAATAACTGCCAACATCACGCGTAGAATACTTCACGACTTTTACATTAAAGGTTATCATATCAAATTTAGACTACTTAATTGGTCAAATATTTTAATAATAGAATGATCTTAAAATTGATAACTACTAAAGAGAGAAAGTGGTGTTACATGTTCTGTCCTTTGGTTAAAGTATTTTAAATAGAAAATTTATCAATGAACCAAAAATAAAAGTTATTAAACAACACTAATTCATGAATTTTACAAATTCATTTTTCTGGGGTCAAATTTGAAGCTATTGTATATGTTTGAAATACTTTTTAAAAGTAATTTTGTGAGGACAAGTGAAATAGTTATTTGTGCAACTAGTGAGCAAAGTGGCACTTTTTTAACGAGAGAAAAATGTTGACGCACGAGGCTTGACGAATTTTATCGAGTTTAAAAAAGACACTTTGGTCACGAATTGCACATAGTTGTTTATAGTTGTTATTTTCTTAGTAATTTTTCATTTTATGGAGCTCACTTCAAAAAGTCGTTTACTTCATTTCCAGTTAGTACTTTAGATTTTTTATGTTTATAGCCTACTGATTGACGCTTTAAAAATTGCATAAGTTTTTTTAAAACACTAATATCAATATCATTCTTTACCTGGATAGTTGCCTTCAGCATTGAAATTGTGCTCCAAAGAGTAGGAGATGTAAAACTTATGCCTTTTGTGAAAAGTACGTTAGCAAAATATTTTCAAAAATCTTGTTACCATTGTTTTCTTTTAGCCCATGACAAAAACAGTTCATGCTGGCGGTCGTACTTTTTTCCTTGGTTTGACAGGAAGGAGATTTATTACAACGTTGTTAGCTTTTTCCGCTAATTTAGGCGGGGTATTTGACAGGTTTTCATCCTCTGAATTGTCCATATTTTAAAACTAACTTCACAAAATATAGCATTAGTGCTAAACAACACATCAACACTGAGTAGAAGTTCTCACATCAAAACTGTGGTTATTTATGAATATTACAAATAACTTAGGTGTATTGTTGAGGAAACGGGATTGCCAACTTCAAAACTCGGCAAACGAAAAATACTCTCCGTGTACATACACTGTCAATCATCTTCATGAATGATTACTTCCTTTTTCAACTTTAAAACGTTGTTTTGTTGTTTATTTATGTTATTTTACATGTAAGAATTAATCTAACCTATATACGGTACATTTCCTGTATATTATAAATCAATTCAAATAAACTTAACATAAATTTCGTTTTGTTCGGTTGCCATTCGGAGTGTGCAAAGTAGTGGGCAAAGTGAAACTGTTGAGAAATCAGCTGTTTTGCAAACTAATTTAAATGAACAAAATGCCACTTTGTCAACAACTGTAGAAAAAAGTATATTTTAATTTTAGTTTTTATAGGAAGGTTTATACTTGAGCCAGTACATTTTAAAACTCACTGTCTAAATTCTTAAATAATTTATATCCTTACATATAAATCTCTTTCACTAAACTAAAACTATGCAATGACATTTTGTAAACTAATGTAATATAGTATATATTTATTAGTGTGTTTGTTAAAAAGACTATAATATTTTGCGTTACTTGATTAACGGTTTTTATAATCAGATTTGTATTGTTAAGCATTTATCAAAGCTGTAAATGAAAGACAAAGAAATATCCTAGAGGAATATTTTGGTTGCCATATAGTAACCAAAGTTACAAGTAATAAATCTGCTGTTTTATTACTTTGTCAATTTTTTTCAAGTTAACTCTATTTTATGTTACCACAAGAGTATGATATAGGATAGTGAATTTTAGGTAAAAAATAATTTTATAGATATTGTGAAAAGTTAGTGAGATCTCAAGCTGTTGTTATATTTTGTAAAATTTAATGGACCAAAATACATAATGTTCCGTGTAAATAGAGACAGTCTTGTGCAAGCGTAGTATGTTCTACTATTTCAAAGTGTGCCAATATTTTGGAAACATTAAAAAGAAATGCGCAGTAGTTTAGTATCGACGCTTCAGTGCCGCTATTCTATGCTTTGCATCTTTATATGAGGCGATACAAATAAGGAACAAACTTTCCGGCTATAATGATACACATGTGTTTTGACCATAACTCTGATGTCTTAAAACAAAATTATAAAGAGGAAAACCATTTATAAGTGTTTTTATTTATTTTTTATCATTGATGTGGCTTAACTTTACTTAAGTATTCCTTAAAATGGTATCTATTCCTTGATATTCTCGGATGAAGATTACTTATTGTACAGTTGTGTACAATCTAAACTGATATTTTCAATTTTAATTCTTTAATTACTGTCCAAATCTCAGAAATCAATATCTTCTTTCTATGCTGTATCAGTAATTTTGAAATTACATTGTTTTATGCTTTGTTTTAAATTAATGATAATTAGTTTCTCTGGGGTGTCCATTCTATGGGCGCAGATTATGAGATACGGGTGTAGCCTAGACAAGTTTATAATAAATCATAAAATTGTCGCGTAATTAATTTTCGAGTTAAAGTACTGCATTGTTTTTAATGTGCTATTATATTGATTCAAAGAATAACAGAACTAATAATAAGAAAAACAAATGGTATCTTGTTAAGACAGACTTGTTAACCATAACAAAACTAATGTCATTTTATTTTTGTATATCACAAAAAAGATTGTATATGTTCTTCACTCAGATTTATATTTGGATAGACTATTATAATTTCATAGTTCTGTTAAACAAATATTTAGATTTAATATACATAGTTTATTTTTATTGAGAAGATAGTTTAAATTTTCTTTTTGTGTTTCATTATGAAATTTGAGATTAAAACAAAACTTCAATGTCTCCATCTTGTATTGCATTAATAATTTGCTTTTTCTTTTGATGTTATTTTCTTATTCCAATACTTCATTACTTGAATATTATTAATGAACATGATTTTGCTTGTTTTCAGAGAATATGTTCACTATATTTCATTTTATTTTGATATATTTTCTATTGTAGTTAATATAAACAGCCATAGATTTATTTAGAAATATAGATTAAACTAATTTTTCTTTTCTTTGGAAATTGAAATTTTTTGTACACTTTTAATACAAATAAAATGATATAGATTTTTTCAAAATGTTTTCTATGTATTTTACACATAACTGACTATGCTAACTGTATCCATGGTCTCCGGTGTCTCTATTACAGTTTATAATGCAATCCCCCATCGTGAAAATTTATTCCTTTATCATTCATCTAAATTTAGCCCTGAATTACCACTTTTATAATCGAGAAACCCCATCTTTTGTAATACTGTGCTTATTCTGCTTCCCGCAAAAAGCTGAAAATAGTGAATAAATCAAAATTGGGATAGTTGTAAAAAACATATATTATTAATAATATTGTACTATAATCAGTTTTAACAATATTTAATAAGATTTGCTTAAATACGTTATTAATTCTGATTTGGCAGCTTCTGCTATTTATTAATTAAATGCGTTTAAGTGGTCAGTGTTGTCGTAACTTTAGTATTTGGTCTCAATTACACACATTTTGTTTAACTGCACATAATTAAACATCATTCCTCAAACTTATCTGTGAAAGTTTTGATGGAATTGAATCTCAAGTAAAAATAATCATAGCAAAGTTGAAATTATTTACGCTTTTTAAAATTTATTTATTATTTGACTATTATTGAGCAACAATCTTCTCAGTTATTTCTTTAAAGTTGTAACGAGAAACATTAATTGGCGTATTACATTGTTAAAATTAGGTACCAACCCACAATGAAATTCCAAAATGATTCGCATCATCAAGATTGTTGGGAACATATGGCACAATTGGCCGTTATGCTGAGTTAAGTGACACTTCACACAAGCTGTTATTGGCAGTTTGAGATCTCTCTGCGAAAGTTCTAGATAAGTTTTGATTAACCAGAAGTCATACTTCAACATTTATTCAAGTAGGCCTGGTTCTTTATGTTGAACCTTTTTAAAAGATTCTTATTTTCCCACATATAAGACACGTAAAATATATCGTATAAATATATATTTAAGAAAAATATCGTTGTTTACAACCCTCAAAAAAGAGAAGATTCCGGATCGATTTATGTCTGTCTGCTCCATACTGTTGGTGAAATCGGAAGTCCCACTTCCATCAAATTTTTTATATGGGTATATTTTACTTATCTAGGTCATCAAGGTCATTTACATTTATTTTTATTGTTTAGAATATAAATTTTAAATAACCAGCTAAAATAAAACCAAGGTATAAAATTCAGGTGTTCATCATATGGTTTCCCACCACGATTTTAATTAAAATGTTCTTCTATGATGTTATGTTCTTCTATGATCCAAATGAAAACTTGTTGCTTTACAATTTTTGTTTGTAAAATTATTATTTCAATTTCAATAAATAGCGAAGTAAATTAAGATAGACTTTTAAAAACTATATTTTACCGTTTTCTAAAGATTTTTCTAAAATTCATTATCCGTATAAACACGGATTTTTCTAACGAAATTCTAATTTTTAAAGTTGATAAAAGTTGAGACCATGTTAAAATTTAAAAATACCGTTCAGGAGTAATAGTAAAAAAAATGAAGTGTATCTTAATTGATTTAAAACTACATATGATTTTTTTTTATGTATTAAAAACACTATTTTCAAGAATAGTGTTTTGTTTATGTGCATATGTGGGTGTAGGAAATTTCGTGCGTACTACTAACTTTGTTGAAGTCTTTGTGTTATGATTCATTAAAAAAATATTAAAAAATTCTAATAAATGCTTTTTGTAGTTCACTTTGCTTTATATACATAGAAATTTGACAAGAGAAATCATTAGTCAAACAACTACGACCCTGTTATGAGTTATTGGAGACAAAGTCTCGATATTAACATGTTGTATTTCTAGGTCCGAAATTTCAATGTTGGTTTTACTTATATTTTTCGATCATTATATATATTTGTAGTGGAAAGTTAGGGTTGATACTGCTTAGTGAAAATAGCGATATGCAATTTTTCATAGAATTTGAGACAATTTTAATGTAATTATTACAATAAGAAACTGCTACCATTTTGAAACTGTAAAAATTATTTTTTTTGTTAAAGCACTTGGAATTCCTCAAAAGAATAAATAACTTACATTAATTCCACAGCTCACAGCCTTTTTTTAAAATTGTCTTTCATGTAACGATAGCTTCGTTTCCAGTATCATACATTACTCATTATAGCACTTGATGGACGGCAATATATATATAGTTATATATATATATATATATATATATATATATATATACATATATATATATATATATATATATATATATACAGAACAACACTAATACACCATAACAAAAACATATTATGTTCATGAACCAATATATTTATATAGACGCGTGTACTCGGTCAGAAAAAAGCAAAATGATCGTAACGTAAAAAAAAAAAAAAAAAAAAAAATTAATTGAATTGTACCAATCTAGTGTACACTAATGATTTCTAAAATGAACTTGATATGCATTCAAATTGGGGGTTGGTGTAGGTTAACCGACATGGTTATGACTATACACGACACGTTTGACAAATATACCCCCAAAATCATCCGAAATAAGTTTTATTGTCAGGATTGATATCTTTGTCAGTCTCTCGGAATCAAGATTGCCACAGTAACTGGTACAATAGCTATTTATTATGGATATTTCGATATTCGCTAGTTCATAGAAAAGAAAAAAAAGTTGGCTACTACACTATATAATTAGTCTAGCATTGTTATCCCCCTGCTCTCTAATGAAATTAGATCTGCAAGTCAATTTAAAAATGAAAAAAAAAATATTAGATTTAAAGAAAAACTGTCAATAAATTATTAATTATCAAAACGTTAAGTGCACCTTTTAAATTTACAATAACATGAAATTAAAAATTTATGTTAAATTAAATTTGGCATCTACCACTTATCTTACCACCAACTCTAAGCGTTTCTGACACAAATATAACCATTCAGTAGTACGCTCTATAAAGTACCTCAAACATAAGTTGAAAGTTAAACAAAAAAAGTTGACAAATTATAACTATTTGAGTCAATCAGACCACAAGTTCTTGAGTAAAGAATGCAACAGTAGGGTTGGTTTCCACCGGCCTACAACCCCACCAATAAAAATTACTCATTGAAATAGTACTCAACTATACCTAAGAACACGGTCATAATTTCCTCATTCTCATCTGACCAAACACCACTCTAATTACTGTAACCAGCTATAATAATTAACTAAATACAAATAATTATATATAAATTATGAATAACTTCACGTTGCATGTGGGGTTGTTAAAGGTGGTAGAGAATAGGCCTTACTCTAATTCTCACCATTGCCTGATGTTAAAATATATATAAGAAACCGATTATGGATCTCCTCCCTTCTGAGAAATACACTGTCCAATTATTTCCTCGCCACTGTAATGTGGAAGAACTGATACAGAATAGTTATTAATTGTAAATAACGAAGGGAAACTCCGATTCCAAGAACTCACTGCAAGACACACCACAGACCGTCTGCGAACTCGTTACCTGAGAAGGTACATTCTACACGATGAATTATTAATCAAAAGTCCAGGTCCGCAGCAACTAAAGCTGTTCCCAGAGCTGGAGATGAAACCAAGTAGACACAAATCGATAAGAAGCATTATAAGAAGATACCTGAATTCTACAGAAATGCAAACACTAAATAGAATGGTTTTAATGTGGTCTAAGTGGCTCTTATTACATAGAAAGAATAAAAAAGATATACTATGATTTTTTCATTGTCAAAATAATTAATTCTCTCATTAGTTAGAAAATAATGGCAATTGAAAGACAAATTACTTACAAAATTGAAATGTACTAATAAAAAGAAAATAAATTTAAAAAAAAAGAAAACAAAATGATGGACGATTATTACTGAATATTGTTTTGGACATTCTAAGATTAAAATTAGTTTCTACCCATTAGACCTTAAACGTCCCTATGTTGAGTCTGTACTTATTCACAAAAGTATTATCTAAAGGATCTTGACTAGAAGTTTGTCTTGTTTTAATAATGACACCTATATCTGCCTGTTTATCTAATAACCATACAATCAATACTTCTAATAAGATTAGGGTTTAGTTTAGAGTATTAACATACGTGTGTTTAGTGCAGTAAATGAAAAAGAGGAGGGCTTGTAGTAATGTTGAGCTTATTAAATGTGTCATTTGCATGATGAAATCCTATCATCATAATATGTTTTTGCAAGAGAAATATTTTAATATATTTTGTATTTTGAAACAAATTTCATAACCTATCAATAAAATCTAGAAAATAATGTCATATTGTCATAAAAAATACATTGGACATTGAACTTTTTTCTTGACACATATATACACCAATCTAAGAGTAAGCAAACAAATTTTGACTACCTTAATTTTTTTTTAGTATTATTGACAAATATAGCATTAGTAATTTTTAAATTACATTTTAAATTGTTTACATACAAGATAAATACATTGGTAGCAATTTTGATTATATTATTTCTTTAAAGAATGTGTCAATTTATAACATTTTGAAGCAAAGATAATAATACGCAATGGTATACCTTATGTACTTAAATCTACTATATTGAAATTGAAAATGTTAAGTTCATTGTTAAAAGTGGTAGAAAAGTTTTGACCTAAATAAATACACTTAATTAGCTGTATTTAAGGCACGTTTACGAATTACAAAATTTATCATCAGTGGATCCGTAAAATTCCTTATGTTTTAAATGTAGTTTCATAACAATTTAAAATGTCCTGATAAAGGTTCTCGTTTTCTAATTAAATTTACGGTCATACAAAAATACGCGTTTGATAACATTAAAAAAATTGATCCTAAAGTTAAATTCATATATCCATTTTACTTATCAAAATTTTATATAAATTAAAACTTTCTCTACAGAATAAAAAAGTAAAGGATAAAATTGAAACAACACGGTGTTGTTGACACCTGAATAAGCAAATGTTGCCGAAGGAAGCAGCAGCTGACGCAGATGAATGGTTTGTTATATAAAGGGCCTCCATTCATTATAAAGACTACCTTCACCAGTCTACCTTTACCAATGATATATCTGAATTATCACTTCTCCTACTGTGATATTGTATTCTGTATACATTATACATTTATCTGGGAAGACATTATGAAAGATAATGTGTAGCCTTAGTCGTTTATCTTCTGCCAGGATTGTAATTTATAATGAAAGGGATTATTTCATTATTTTTCCATTCATCCCATTTTATGAATTTGATGTAAGGTTTTCATAAATTATTTCCTTACATAGAGTAACAATAAAATACAACTGTTGATGAGGTACGTTATTTGCAAAATATCCAAATATGATATTTACATGGGGCCTTCAAACATGAGTTATTTCTGGACTTAAGTTAATTTTTTTATAGGGGTATAAGAGATTTGTAATGAATTATTCGTTAATCATAATAATATTACATAGTTATGTTTATGGTAATATTATTTTACGTAAAGTTTCGACCGTTATTGTCTTTAAAATTCGTAATTAAATTATCACAATTGATTTATTCCATCTGTGTATGTTGGAATTTAAGGTTAATTTCAAAATTTGTTCGTCAATTCTAGAAGTTTTAAACTTTGATAATCAATGCACAAACTTTGCCCCCCCACACACACACTCAAACACACACACACACGCACGCACACTCATGCATACACACAAATTGAAGGGTAAATAGGAACTAATAATTATTTGTTTTGGATTATTTTTAAGAGATTTGTTTGAGCAATTTTTAATAAAAATTGGTTTATTACAGCCACTTATTTTTATTAACTGTTTATTTTTTTTTTAGATATTAGCACACAAATCAAAACAAAATAACAAATAGAACTTTTTACTAGAGTTGTGTAAAATATTAATTTTTGTATTCACATTAAATACAATTGTAAAGACTTGAAAATTTGAACTCAATATGTAAATATCATACTTAAAAATTGGTCTGTAAAATTAAATTGAATTGATAAACGGTATGCAGCTGTTGTACAGACTCTATTATACACACACATATACACAAAGGCTAAGTTTACAAAAAGGTAATAATTTTAATCTCCTAAAAAGCGGTTTGGAGAGTTTTTAGTTAAAACTTGAATGTAAAACACAGACGTTATACTAGAAGATCGAATATCACCTGATTTATATTGATGATTTTTTTGTAACGTGGATATTTATGATATAAACCTATTTGCCACAGTGCCTATAAAAGAAAATAATTTAAAACAAAATTAACTCGGGTTGATATTTAAATCGAATGAAATAGACAGACAAAAAATAGCCTGTCTGGTAAAATGTTACATGCACTTTTCTTCTTTTACCGGGATCCTTTATTAGAGTTATAATGAATTATTCTATGTATATTATTTAACTTCAAATCGGACACAAGAATGTTATTCAACGATTTTCTATAAAATCTCACCATCATGTCACTGCAAAGTCCCTTTTTATACTTTACAAGATAAATCCCATGCGGAAGTCCACAATTTCACGGCGGAGTAAATAAATAATAGATAGCGTTATATCCTTTTGTCTGCAACAGTTAATATTATGCTTAATTTTGTTGATGCACTCTGACTGGCCACACCCTATGCGTGTTACATGCATTCTGATCTTATACTGTATCTATAATGTCTACAGCAATAATGTCTGGCGTGCTTTTAGCTTTCATTGTTTATTTTATTATTGGAGGAGACTATAATGCAAAAAATATTTTTTGGGGCTCTTGCTTATCAACACCGAAAGGAAAGGAGCTTTATCAAGCTGGGTGTGCATTCAAATGTGAATTAATTTCAACTGGTGAACGTATTGGCCAACAGATAAGGATAAAATCCCAGAACTTATCGACTTTTTTATATCTAAGGGACTGTCCAAGAATTACATGCAAATTGTTACGAACCTTAAAGTTGTCCCAGCCGCAATTACCATCAACTCGCAGAGAATCCCATATGAAAATTCGGCAAAATACCTTGGCATGACCTAGGATGCAAAACTTAGATGGAAAGAACATGTAAAAAAAAAGAAAGAATTAAACATCAAATTCAAGAAGATGCAATGGTTGATGGGAAGACACTCACAGCTTTCTTTGCATAATAAGTTGCTATTATATAAGCAAGTAATTAAACCTGTCTGGTCATATGGAATACAACTGTGGGGTTGTACCAAGAAATCAAATATCAAGATGATACAAACATTCCAAAATAAAGTACTGCGCAGCATCTTCAATGCACTTTGGTATGTAAGGAACGATAACATTCATCGTGACTTGGGAACCTTGTGACTTAATGTGTCAATGACGAATGGATCTGTCTGAGGGGTACAGATCCTGGAAGAATTTTCACGAGTTACTGGTTTATTGGAAGATATATTGCGAAAGATAAATTACTTGATAAGTTTGTACTTAGTTGAAATATAAATATATCAAATTGTTAATGATGGAAAAAAAATTGTTTGTATTTGAATGGTATTTACTTTGTATTGTCTTGCAATTCGTTTTTTTACTATGTTATAACATATTTTAATTCAAATTTGTACAATTATCAGGTTTTTTATTAAGTTATTATTGTTTGTTTTCCATAATGTCTTTAGATCCGTTATATTTTACTGGTTGTTAAAAAATAACATGTCATTGTCAACAAGTGGTGGTTGGATTTTTCTGAGAAATATTAAAATGATTTAAGTTTTGAACTTAAGAATTCTTCCATTCGCACAGTTGAATTCCGAAAATGGATGGTAATATATTAAACCTGTAGACAACGTTTACCATAAACGTATCAATTGTTATTAAGTTAAATTATTTATGATTTATTACTTAGTTGTTGACTTCGTTAATAACTTTCAAGAATTCCAGCGTATCTTAAAAAAAATTGTAGTTGGTTGTAATTCCATTTTTAATGATTTTGACATCTGTTACTTTTGTTTATTAAATATTTTCTTTCGATGATAAAATCAGCCAATACATTTGTATTCCATTTGGGAAATATTAAATCTAGGCAACAAGACAAATCTTAAAATCTCATCAATAAATATTACTTTGCAATATAATAATACTCTTGGACTTAGAAGTTACAATTTCAGGAACACTTTTATTTAGAACATTTAAAAATAAAACACACATATTTTAAACAATTTATACATTGTTTTCCTATCGCCTAGCACATATTTTTAAAATAAATGATACATAAGAATAGAACTGTCCTAAGTTGAAGTTAGTTGAAATTTAAATTGTGGCAATTTTGCAACTCTTACATTGAAATTATTTAAACGTCTTCTATCATAAGGTCAGTTGACATTATTTAGTTATAATTTTTAAATTCTGACTTGCAAATAGAAACATTTAAAATATTTTGTTAAGCTAGGTGTATTATAATAACATGGGACTCAATTTACCTAACAGACATTTTGAATGCAGTTTTATTTCAATCTAAATCACACACAGAGCAATCTTGATTCCCTGATAAGTGTTTACACTTTATCCCTTTCTCTCTGTAACTGATACGACAAACCTCTTACAACTATTTTTCTTGTTATGTACGAATACTTGATATCCCGCCGGTTTTCCATGAGTACAGAAACAGGTCCTGATTAAAATAATATTTTTTGTGGGGTCGATATACTGGTTGAAAAAAAGAGTAACAATAGTTTTTATTGCTCTTTTTAAGAAAACTGATCTAAGAGTTAAAATTATTTACACATTATTGTTATTTTATTTATAATAATAATTTTATTTTATTATAAATAATTGAGTGTCACTCGTTAAGTCGGACTACGATTATATTCACCTAGTTTCGCTATCGCAATACGATAATGAAATTACCCAACATTCTTTATTGCCTGCGACCGGAAATTATTTGTAATACCTAAATGCTTTTATTTTCGACAAATGTTACTAAGTTTACTTATTTGTACTGAGTATAATTTGTGGAAAACGTGTAATTAATAGTGCCGCGAAACTTGTCTATAGTTTAAAGTATGTTAGGTACGTCAAATGACGTTATCAAGAAAAATCTGTACATTTATCTAAATTCTCCAAAATCTGCTATGTGGTGACCGAGATCTGACGATTTCCGTCATTGATTATAGACGGTGTAAAATGAACAAGAACCAGACACATATTCATTGCAATAGTTTATGCAACACTACAATAATTTCCGCACCAATCCTAAATACACTGATCTGTGTTTTTTATCCTTATCCCTTTCTATTCTAACTCTGATACTCGGAATCTTTCTGGAATTAACTTCCGAAAAATATGTGAATCCTGATACACCTTCTTTATTCCATAAGAAAATAATAAGTGCCTCATTGAACAAAAAAGTTACTGGTTAGAAAAAAATTACTATAATATAGAAAAATATACTGTAATAATAATGTTTTAATTGGGAATGTATTATGAAAATTGATCAATTAACATAATTTTAAATTATTTACTTAATGCTAATATTTAAATTTATACGATGAATTATTTTTTTTACTTGTACATTCACTTATGTATGATTAAAAAAAATTAAAATGTAAACAATATTCAAGTCTATTTTTAACCAACATTTTAAAAAACTGAAACTTATTTTTTATAGCTAATAAATCACCTTAGAAATCGTATATCTGGTTTAAACAGTCAAACATTTTAAGAGGAAACTAATTTTTCTGATATTTTTTCTGTTTATTTTGCCTTTTAAATGTTGCAGTTAGTAGAATTACAAGACAGGGATATTACCAATTTGTTTTCGCCATTCCGACTACTGATTAATAATTAGATATATTAATAAGACTTACCGTCACAATAGTCTATGTTGTCACTATAGTCATATATCTATGTTAGTGATATAACTACAGACAAACATAGACTATTGTGACGGTAAGTCTTATTAATATATCTAGATATTACCAATTCTGAAATGGTGAAAGATTAAAAGACATAGTTTAAAATATGAAGTGGTATATGTTTGTTTAACAAAAAACTCAAACAGACTGAAATATCTGAAACTGAGAATGATGTCTTAATAGTTTTACAAATATTCTGCTGTGTAAAGAAGTGTATGCATTTCTTTTATTGACTTTAGCCTATCCCACGTGTTTTAATCA
Source organism: Aphrophora alni (assembly GCA_963513935.1). Lineage (NCBI taxonomy): Eukaryota > Metazoa > Arthropoda > Insecta > Hemiptera > Aphrophoridae > Aphrophora > Aphrophora alni. The sequence continues at coordinate 129,670,341 of OY740769.1, read as the reverse complement.
GTACGTTTAAAGTGATTATATTTAACTAGTCATAATAATTTTACTGCAGTATATTTTACTTTTCAAGTATTCCAATATCTCCGGCCGACTACAACGGTGATTAGGCGATACAAATTAATTTTATTTGTAACAAATATTCATTGATTCACCTACGTATATTGAGACAAATCAATGAAATACATTTCCCACATAATATAATAAAAACAAGCAAAAAAAAAATTTCGTCGTTTCAATGAATATGTCATCAGCTTTGGTTTTAATAGTGTAATTACATATTTTATTAAAAAATAATTGCCGTGTACTAAAACTGTATTTAAAATGATAAATAATTACCTACGAACGAGTATAGTAATAGTTGTCCATTTATATAATTATTCTAGTTAGGTAGAGTGGAATGGTAATATTAATTACTGATATTAAGCCAATCCTCCTCAGGGATTAGTCTGACATTAGTAAACTATAAATAGGTCTCACCATAGAACAGTCATCATCAGGTTTTTCTATTTAATGCATAGCAAGGTTGTAGTAATTTCTTGCGTAGATCACTGCAAACAAATGATCCATCCAACAGAACACATATTCTTTATACATGAGTATATGGAATTTGTATGAAACCTTTAGGATTTTTGAAATTATCAGACCATTATATTACACATTCCAGAAACCACAGCGATGTTGAATATCATTTGAAATAAGCTGTTCAAAAGAACGACGTTCAAAAGAACGAAGTTTTAATATAAAATGTGTACTAAATACTCAGTTTAGTAATAGAGAAAAGGAATAGATTTAACACAATTATGAGCTGTTAAAAAGTTCTTATACTTAATGTGGCTAATCCATACACATAGGACATATATCAACAGAGTTTTGGTGAGAAAGGTTATAATATATGGAATGCAATTAAATTTAGATAAATGTTTTAAATATCAAAGAAAATCACTCCACTTTTGAATCCTAAAGCAGAGTCTGACCACACTATACATTCCGTTTGTTCCTCTTCCGCTCAACATTTAAAATGTTGGTTAAACCGTTTACATTTGTTCGAAGAAACAAGAGCTGTTGAAATCAATTTCCGTCTGCACGTACTGTATAGTATTTCTACGTGTGAATTAAATAATTTACATTTAATAAATAGCCTTTTATAAACCGATTTAAACGAAACGTTTTCTAAATATTCGCAACTAGATATTATTATTATAATCATTTTTTTTAAATACGTTAATTTCCGCCAAGGTGGGGGTGGGGGAATTTCAACATTTTTCATAGTATTAAAATAAATCTATTTAATTTTATCGTACTCTCGTAATAGAAGCCAAGTATGTTGGAGGTTTAGCAATTAATACAGGAATAAATATTTAGATTCAAAATAGGATTAGAAGATTAAAGAGATTAGAGATAATTTTTAGAATTTATATAAGAATTTTGAAATTATTGAGGATGTTTTTATACTAAAATGATCTATACCACTATCCTTATGTTTATAAATGAAACACGAATATATAAAAAGTTTAAACTATTTAAAAATCTTTGTGGGCCCATTCAAAATGGTTTTATATTTTACAACGTATATTATCATCCATATATTTTTTAAGTGAAAAAGGAATTTCAAAAACTATTTATTTATGGATTAGTGTTCCTCCAACTAATCCATATTTTCAAAACTTTAAACTTTTTCAAAACATATATGAGTGATACATGAAATTATATGTCTAGAACAATTTTATTTCAATGTTTTTAAAAACTCATTAAAAACTGTTTGCTCCTATTTTTTACAACTTGAAAAGTTTTTCTATGTATATTTTAGATTATAAATTCAGCTGAAAGTTTGAAATGTTCACCAGTCTTAAACACCATATTTAGTAATTTACAAATTTAGTAATCGATTGTTATTGACCTTCATATATACCATAAATCACAAATATCGAAATCTAAATATTTTATCAAAGACGTTATTTAATTTTATTCACTAATAAATAGAATCAAAACTACGAACGTTATCTAAAACAGTGAAGTTATTTCGATTATAACAAAAATTCGATATCAACAACTGAATGAACATTAAAATATAAATGAAAAGAAATTATTGTAAATTCCTGCGACTTCTGTAGAACATAGATTTAAAAAAAGTAATGAAGAAATTGACATTTGTATATATTTTCTTTCTCGCTAATAAAAACCTGGCTTCTATTTATAAAAATGCTATGATTTAAAGAGAGTTGTGCTATATATTACAGAGCACCAGTAAGTACTTATGTAGAATCAGTCTAGTGAAATAACTCTATTCAATCTAAAATTCAACTTAAAATATAAAGTTTGTATTGAATGTTTCTATTTCCTATATTTGTAATAATATATCATATTTGAGACTTAAGAAATGGAGCGTACACATTACGAATAGTATTGTGCTATACACTTCATGGCGTTATTTGCAATATCATATTTGGAATATCACATTACTTACGCTGTTATAATAAAATATACACTTAATTTGTCTCAGTTAAATAACTTCTGTATATCAGAAATAATGATGTTTGTAACGAAATATTAGGAATTAGCAGTTATAATTTACAAAATTATTTTTTTCGGACACACTGAAGACAGTAACTGGAAATGAAATCTGTCTCTTTAATTATTATATTTTTAACGTATGTCTAGCTGTAGCTCAAAAAGGCGCTAAAGTTATTTTGACAGTAACTCCAAGTATTTTAAGAAATCGTGTGTAACTATTTTAATAAACTTATTAAGGACCGAAACAGAACAAAATAATATTTAGTTATTCGAAATCAATTTGAAAAAAATGTCGGTTTGAGAGTTGCCGGTTGGTGAAAATGAACAACTTAAACCATATTAGAAAGTCAAACAGTTCATTGTTTTTATTTAGTAAATTAAAGTTAAACTGTGATTTTCTTCTACTACCCTCTGATACATTTTATTAGGTTCTAATTTTGTAATAAAACGGAAACAACTTTCTATAGATCAATTTCAATATTTTCGCAACTTTCTTAAACATAATAACATAAATGATTTAGTTTTATTGTTTTACGAATAACTTCAGAACTCGCACTTTCGGGAAGATATCAACCAAAAATGATTTTTTTTTGTGCTTAGACATTGGTATTATATATGACAAGGTAAAAAGTAAATGCAACGTTTGCACAAAGTTTATTGATAAAATAATTGGTGGAAAAAAAATGTTAAGATGACTATATTTCGTTTCACAATTCTAAAATTAATTGCTGTATTGTGAATAATTAGTTTTGCATTAAAACTTACTAATTTGTCAAACCTTTGTATCCCACATGGGGAGCGATATATACAATCACTAAAACAATTAAATCCAGGCAACAACTTTTGATATTTAATTAGCAATGTATAATCTATTTAGATGCATTCTCTGCAATAAACTTATTTTATTCGTTGTATAAAACAATGTTAATATTAAGTATGAATTTACTTGAATATGAATAATCTTTAATATGAATATATTATTCAATTTCTTTACCTGTACAGGCAAATCCTACAAGCATTTTCCACCTATTTTTGCTCAAAACTATTTGGGCAATGAGAAATGGAGTTTTTGAAAGATGACGTTAACTAAGTTTTGTTTGAGTCGTCCAATTGTTAAACATTGTTAGACTTGATTTTGTATAAAATAGAATTAATAATTTTATATTGTAGGAAGATTACGGTATAAAAATGATGAGGAAAAGAAAATTATTTCAATTATTTTGGAATGAGAGTTTTGTGACCAATTTTCAGTGTGATGTTTTAGATTTTGTTTTAAGAGTTTTGATATAATAAGAAATAATTTAACTCAATTTGTCCAAAATATGTCATTTAGTTTTCCTATTATCTAAATAGAAATGGTTCAATGACACAAAACTTTTAGGTTAGATTTAGAGTGTGAGATCCATTGAATGAAATGACTTTGGACAACATCGTTTAAGGTTCTTGAGATTTAAAAAAGATAGAAAGTAAAAAGCGATCAGCGTATTATCTTAAGAACTATTAGCCTAATGATCCAATTTTTTAACAATGCGTAGTACCTGCACTATGAGACGATTAGATGTTGGTCAACACAGAAGTGTTTGTCTAGAAGTAAGTGGCGAAAATAGAATAAAATATATTAGTTAATGTTCAGATATTTATAAAAGTTATTATCTATATGTAATTTTGGAAATTATTGGTTACAAATGGAAACTCTTGTCCTACAAATAAAATAAACTACAAACATTAATTTAATAAAATTAAAAAATGAGTACCGATTGTTGATTATTGTTTTTATGACGCTCATTTTAAATTTAACATTCGATTTTAACTACTAATTGATTATAAATTATGTACTGACTATATTAACACTATTTTTTAGTGAAATAATTTTTCTTTATACTTATACGTGAGGAAGAGTTGATGTGTTATTTTATTTTAATACATCTATGTACCTATATAAACGAGTGATTAAAACAGAGTTGCGTATATTTCCAATCAAAGCCAACTTGTTTACAAGTGCGTCAAGTTCCACAGGGAGATCGGAATAATCAATGAACATTTATATCATGTCAATAGCTGTAAAGTTTAAGTCCCCAGGAAGTGGTTGCACTTTTATAGAGTCAAACATTCCACTTGAACTTTATTGTTTGGCTTTATAGAAAAAGTTTATTTCACTCTGCCAGTTCGAAAGGTTTCATTTATCATTTCGTAATACGATTTTAGATTTATTATTTTTTGATTAGATGTAATTTGTGTAGTAGAAGAGAATGATCCTCGCCTATTGTTAATAAGTCTTTGCTATGTATAAATATAATTTTTCTATGCGAATAATTATTACTTTTCCAATATATAGTGGTGTAAAAAATACAGTAATATATTTTCCATTTTATAAACCAATGAACACACAAGACAATGTTTATCTCTTTATCTGTGATATAATTGTCAAACATTATTTTAAGATCATTGATTTAAATTGGCAACTTTTACGTGGCAACGATCATGGCTGGAGTGCCATGAAATGATTGAGTTTTGTTACTAACTACGAAAAGAGTGGGAAGTAAAATAGATGTTGGTCTTAAAATAATTGTAATTGTTTTAAATAATATTCCTATTTGGATGGAACTCATAATATTTATGTTTTTGTAGCGGTAAGAAAATATTTGGCATTAGTTGGTACCAAGGGATGGATTGGTTCCCTTACTTTATAGGGTTTTGTAAAATGCATATTTGCTTGATTTTACGAAACTTAAATATATATTGTGTATGTTGCGAATTTAAATTTAAGAATTGGTAATCATTGGTAGTTGATAATCATTGGTAGCTATTTAGTGAAATTCGGCATTAAACATATCTTGGATTTGATTTTATAGACAAATGTGATGATAATTTTTAAATATTTAAAAGATGACTTCATATTTAACAAGGGGGTTTTACGAATGAAATTGGAAAATCATTTGCTAGGTAATCGCTCTTTTTTAAATAATATTTTAAAAGAAATCTCTCAAGGACCTTTTCCCTTACATGAAAATTTAATTACTATACTAGGCAGCAGACATGTAAGGGAGTTTTTAAAATGTTTAGAAAATAATGTAAGTAAATATAATTCGACCAATTTTATTTGTAAATATTTACAAGAACACATTCCTGACTCAGGAGTAATTAAAGATGAAATGAAATCGTTTGACATAGTTGGTGGGTTAGAACCTCAAGATAATTCATATTATGATATTTCTAAAATTTGGCAGTATGAAGATTTAAACTTATCTTGTAATTATATGATCGCCGACACACCATTGATTTTTCATGTAAACGAAATTCAATCAAGACTTATTGAAAATCTACAAATTATAGTAGAGTCCCCAGTTACAAATGACTTCATTCTTCTTTTTCCTCATTATTTCTATAAGTGGAATCGATTTCTCACGTTATTGTGAACTAAAAACCTTAATTCAAACTTAATCCCATATCTCAATAAAATATAAACTTATTCACATTTATATCTATGAAATGGTTTTGATTAATAATATAGTCAAATCAAAGTTTGCAAGAGATTCTTAATTAATTTTTCATGTCTGAATATTCAGTACATTATCAAAGATATTAATAAATATATTATTAACAAATAAAATTGTCATTTGTAAATTTATTTCCTAAATTATGGAAATATTTTGCATAGATTAGAATACTCCAGAATTCAAATTTAGCTTACCGACATATGTATGCAGTCCCATTTCAACGTAACTCACATATAGAGAAACCCTGATTTGTATTTTTAATCTTCATCCCTTTCCTCTCTGCTATCCCACTAAAACGACAAACCACCCTGAAATTAAGTTCCCAGAAAACCACGATTCCTTGATCTTGTCTTGCTTTATAAAGAACCTTCATTATAAAGAAAATACATTTTAATGGTATGGAAATAATGACGGACAAGGGTGAAAGTATAATTCTTTATATCGTTTTGATTAAGAAATTCAAATATATTAAAATCAGTTTTTATTAAGCCTTATTTAGGTAATTTATACGTAATATCGGACTACTAGAGTAAACTCAAAACAAGTCAACATACATCAAATTAACTAGGAAAGATTTGAAAATTATTTTAATAGCGGATTAAACATTTGTGTTTATAAAAATCCTACAGTTGCAATTCACTACGTTTAGTGACAAAAATAAAATTTACTTTGAATTACTATGTTAGGTTCATTTTATATTGTGCTTATTAATAGTGATATGAAAATAGATTAAATAACCTCAATTAAAAAGTAAGCTGTCTTCCGCAATTGTTCGTAAAATTAAAAAGAACTGAAATTACTATAGCAACTGAAGAGTGCGTTTTACTTTTAACACCAATAAAATAAAACATATATTTCCATAAAATAATTATGTTTCTTTCTTTTTGACCTCAACCTGACCCATATATTGATCTTTTTAAAGTAACCCATTCACTTAGTACTGGTAGCATAATTTTGGCGTAGAATACGAATTTGATTTTTCAAATATGACTTGATGGTTGTGATTTTGTATTAGTCGTGATTCCAAAATTATTTTATTTTGGACAGATGTTTTTGGTTTAGAGTTTGATCAAATATTAAAGTCAAAAGATATTAAAAGAAGCAAAATTACCCACAACAAGCAATCACAATAATTCTATGTTTTATAACCAAGTAGTAAATATCAGTTGTTAAGTGTGCTTGAATCTTGTGCCACTGACCATACACACACACACACACACACACACACACACACACGTAGGTAGTAACACCTGAAGGTGATGAGTAATCATTGAGAAACCAAGGAAGTTATATGTATACAATTTTGTGTCCTAAGAGGGTAAAGTTTTAATTTTAATACAAAAAAAACTTATTATTTACCTGATAATCTCTCAAAGACTTTACAATCTGATCCACATACATACCTGGAACAAAATAACAGATTTAATTAGAACTATCTAACTATGGTATTTAATTATTATATGATGTTGAATATACAAAGTAACTAATTAGATTGGTTCAGATCAAGTTTAATAAATAATTTAAAAACACAAAGTTTGACCTCATAGCATTATGGAATGTACTTATTGTTAAATCACATTAAACTATTCAGTTAAAATGATTTAATATTAATATTAGAGGGTTACGTCTAAATACGTATAAACTAATGAGAAATTCGAACTCAGATATTTGAAATACCTAATATATTTTCATACAGTAAAGGCCGAATGTTTAAATATTTTAGTTAATATCTTGATGTTTATATAAAAAGCCTTACTCTTTTTCTATTTACTTCACAATTTATAAACCAATATAATTATTTCGTTGAACAACACTTTTCTATAAAATTGAAAAATACATATTTTATCTATATTAACAACCCTCTCTTAGACAGATGTTAAACAAAATATTACTTTTTACGACTTCATTCCGAAAATGTTCGAAATATGTTCCTAGAGATTCAATAATATCGAGACACAGTTAGAAACACAATAATTAAATTTTCGCATATTCTCAATATGTTTCGTTCTATTTAGTTTGAAAGTAATATTGCAAATTATATATTTGTAGCCGTATTTCTTGGAACTTACTATAGTTTACTTTTAAAAATAATTCAGCTGTATTTTGTGTCAATTTTCGGTTAGTTTTTGTATTAGGAAGCTAAGGATAGACAGAAATAATTGAATACCTATGAAGTTGTTTTATGGTTACTATATAACATTATAATTAAAACTATGAAGGTATATTTTAAATTTTTAACTAAATAAATTACAATGTAATGTAAAAACAAATGTCTTTACAAAGTAAGTGGATGATGGATAAGCGTTAGCACGTTTTATTTTTAAAAGTATCTTCATCGTAGATTTGTCTGACTAAATATCATCTGTCCACCATTCTGAACAATTTTCTTTACATGATTTCCATTGATTATTTGTTAACAAAATAAGAATTTCATATGTGTACTATATTGTAGCAATTTATCTTTTATCATTTTATGGCTGATGAAGGCCTTTGTTTTTCCTTAAATCGAAATATAGCCTACTAATTTAAATACAGTATTTTAAATTTTTGTAATAATTTTTTCTATCAAGTTATTAAAAAGTACTTTTATTTTACCATCCATCTCCCACTTAATTATTACAGGAGTTTATTACTTAAAATTCTTTTAAAAAATAGCTTTCTGAAAGAAAATTTTGAGATTTCAATTGCAATTCCGTGATATTTCACATAGAACAACATGTAAAGAACAATAATTAAAGTATTCGTAAATGATTTTGACCTGTAATATAATAGGATCATAGCTTCTCTTCATATAAATGCTGTCCTTTAAGTGAATTATACTTTATGTAGCAGAATCATATCTATGCGGGATTAGACCAGAGAAATAAAGTGCATTCAATCTGGAATCCAACTAAAACGCAAAGTTTATATTTAATGTTTCCATTTCCTATAACTTATTTGTAGTAATAAATCATGTCTTTCAGTCTTATAGTTGTGCTATATTTCATGACGTAATAGTATGCATTTTCAGTTTGAACATACTAACATTGTTAACATGTGGTATATATTTAATTTGTTTGTGTTAAATACAGGTTGAAAATTAGAAATTAAATTAGTTTATAACTACATCTCTGAAATAGCAGTTACTATTTATAAAATTACATAAGAAAACTATTAACTGAAGTGATTTCTGCTCATTTGATTACTGTTTGTTTTCTCGTCTATGAAGCGTACTACAGCCATAATGGCTGGACAAATTTGTAGAAATATGGTTTATAGGCGTATTTTAATAGTAGCTTCAGAAAGTCACTAGAGTTTACAAGGAACTTAAAATTAGTTAATTAAATTTAGTTTCCAGGGACCAATAAGGTTAATAAAATTAAGAAAAGGATGCACTTCTTAAAAATAACGGTTTGAGATTGGAAGTTGTCATTCATAGAGTGAAAATGAATCTATGTTCTATAAAAAGTTCATTCGACGTAGAGTTTATTTTGGTCTTTACCAAATTACTGACTAATTGTGACATTTTTACTTTTGATTTAGTACCTTGTATTAGGGCACTCAACATTAACTTCTGAAAATAATGAATAGCTGTTGCATAGAATTTTATATTTTCTGTAGACTCTGAAACGCGGTAAATGGTTCAGTTTTACTTTGATGTGGAACTTCAGAATCGTGAATTCAGAATTTTGAAGATATCGACCAATAACATTTGTTTCCTTAATATTGTGTATGGTTAGTTGGACATTCAGTGCAATGTTCGTTTAGTATTTATTAATTATACATTTAGGGGGAAATCAATTTTTAAGGCGATTTATAAAATGAAATGGTTTATTAAAATGTCAATTCATTTAAAATTAATAATTATATTGTGCAATATTGTTCTTGTATTAAAAACGTAATTTGTGAAACCCTTCTCTCCCATATTAGCAACGAAAAATACATTGTTTATTTAAAACAATTAAGCCCATGCAACAGTATTGATTTAAATTTAATTACCAATATATAATCTACGTGAGGACATTCATTGAAAAATACTAAATTTATTTAATATTTAAAAGTAAATATTATTAATAGGGATTAATTTCAATATAAAAATATCTTTTTTAAGTTCTTTAGCCCTAAACGTTCAATCATATTTCATAAAATATTTGTTTAAATCATTTGAGATCACTTTGATGTACAATATTCTGAATCGGAATTGACATTTACAAAGCTTTGTTTCGGGGGTTTGGAGTATGTTTTAGGCAAGTTGGTAAACTTTAAGTCTTACATTTTATTGCGCAATAAGGCAATAAACTAGTGTTCCAAGTGTTTGTTATAGCGTATCTGGACTAATCCCTAGTAATATGTTTACGTACACTATTTGCATAAAGTTATTAATTTGACTTTCTGCCAGTCTTGCCATTTATACACCTTTAATTTTTCGACTTCATTACCTTAAGTGTAAATATTTTTTGTATAGTGTGACTATATTGGACTAAATCGCTTAAAGGGTTAGGGATCAGAGGGTGAAAATCTAGTTACCCTTTATCTTACGAACTGTTTGTTTAATTGGCCCTACGTGTGCAGTTTGATGCGAAGTACAATTTACTAAACAGCTTAAAAAGTGAGGTGTACAAATTAGGGTTATTTCAAAATACACGAATTTATTTAACAGGTTCATTTTTTACTTAATTCATAATATAAGTGTATTTGATATTTTAATTATTTCGCCGATTTGTATTCATTAGGTCACGTATTAAAAACATTAAATTAATAAAAAATAGTAATAAAAGTCAGTATTAAAAAAAATTAATGAAATGATGTTTTATGGCTACTAGTTAAAATTTGATTACTAATTTTCATAAAAGTAAGTGGAAAGTCATACACTACCCAAATCAACAACATCTTTTCTAGAAATAATTTTTCTCTATAAATGGATTAAGTGATAATACAATATATTATTAATGTAATAGAATATACATTCTAAAAAGTAATGGTCATATTTTAGTGTTCCTAAACGTATAAACGTGTGAGCCAATCGGTGCGTCGTTTATTTCTAGTCAAAGAAAACTCGATTACTACTGTGTAATGTTCCGCAGGAAGATCAGAATAGTCAGCGAACATTTATTCCATGTCTGTGGCTGTAAAAATTGAATCCACAGGAAGTGTTTGCACTTTTATGAGGTCAGTCAAACATTCCATTGGAATTTTATTGTTTGGCTTTATAGGAAAAGTTTATTTCACTCTGGCAGGTTGAAAGATTTCATTTATCGTTTCGTAAATACAAATTTAGATTTATTGTTTTTAGTTCGCTTGTAACTGTCATGTGGGAACAAACCTTGGTGGTCGTTAAAATAAATCTGTACTATAGGAAAAATAATTTTATTAAAGGTTGACTATATATATTGAAAATGCGTAGTTTGGAAAACAAATGTTAAATTTTTTTTTTTTTATAATTTCGATATTTTGAATGAAATAATTGGTTTCATTTAGATAATTTTTGGGACGACTCTAGTTTGTCTATCCGTGGTATATATTGAGAACAGTTCCATCGACTCAATATTTGATATTTTGAGGTGTAATAGATATTTCATTCTAACATTTAATTTTGGAAAAATTTGTTTAGGGTTGGGGTAAGGAAATTGATTAAGGAAGAAAAGTGGTTTTTTACATTATCTCAAAACGGGTGGTCTGAATGAATAAAAAGTTGAGTTTGTAATTACTAAAAAGAGACCGTGGGATGAAATAGATTTTGGAAAAAAAAAGCCTGTGAGATGTGGGGGTAAAAATAAGTGTCAGTCCTTATTTTAATAAAATTGAATTAAATCCCCAATCTTGACGAAACCTCCAGTATTTCATATCTTTTACCATATAAAACTGTCTACAGAAGAATGCAACCAGCAGTAGACACGTAAGAACAGGATTTTATTTAAATATATTCAAAATGATGTAATTTAAAAAAAAAAAAAAACTTTCGGTTTAAGTTATGTGAAAAGTTTTGTCAAAATCGAAGTGCATTGAGATTTGCAGAGAAAATGAAAATGCATTTTCGTAAATTAATGACAAAAAATAAATTTACAACTCCATAGTTCTAACATCCAAAAAATATTTAAATCCTTTTGCGGAAATATACTATATTTTATTGAAGAATAATGCGAGAGAAATAATGTAAAAATGTTAACTGTAAAAGTGAGATTTCGAACTCAAAAAGTGTTTTATAACCTACTTATTAAAAAGAAATTTAATGATATTATACAAGTAACAAAAATAATTATAATTGTTGTTTTTTTAAAGAACATTAATAGCATCAAACATTGTCAAATATCCATTAATAGACGAATGTAAATTAACATGTGGTTTAATTACATAGAAAAAACAATAAAAAAAATGCTTGTTTAAAAATATCTGTCATTATAAAAATAAAATTCGTGTTAAAACTTTCTTACTAGTCGTTTAAACAGAAACACAAAAATAATTTTTTTACTATTTTGTATAGTGGAGCTCTGGCGTATTTCTAAATAGAGCCAAAACTCGCTAAGCTTGTGTCGGTGTTCTTGCCAATGCGAGATTCGTAGTTGTTCTGTTTGTTTAGTACCTTAACTCACTTCGCTGGGCGTTTACAACCCAATCTAAATAATTTTTGTTGTTATAATGTTTAAGAAAATCCTCCAAATTATTTGCCTTGTGTCAAAATTATTTAGGTATTATTGTTTGGAATTATTTTCTTACCCAAAATTTAATCGAAGTTGGTAGATCAGTATTTGAGAAATAAGGAATAATACAATAAAATAACTCAATTGATTTTTATTTGTTGTTATTTTTTTATCGATAACTGTCAATTAATTCCAGAATTTTTAATTAGCGACGCCTTTGTTTGGAATGTTAAGGGCAAAGTCTTTGATAAAATGATCAAAATCATATGAGTCTAATTTAAAAAAAATCTAATTTTTATGATTTAAGATGACAGACAATGAAAATTTTGAATAACGGCAACGGTTTATTGAAATGAAATTTACCATCTTAGAAAGAAGAAAATGGTCATTCCCCTTGATAGAAAATAGACATTGTTTTAATTAATTTTATTTCCGCTGAGGTTGATATTCAATTAGTTTGAGCATAGTTTTTTGACAGTTCTATGTTTATAATTTTTAGTTATGATGATATGAAATAATTAATTCTTCAACACGTCAAACTTAACTTATAAATGCTTAAACATTTTAAAATGCAGTGACTCTTAAAACATATACAATGGCGAAACTAGGAATAGCAGAAAATTATACTCAAAGCATTAGTTGTATTGAAGAACATTGGTGGAAATATCAAAGTCATAAAATTAAAATAACTGATTGCATATTCCATATATCTTTAGATAAAATATTGCTAACAAGTAATCAAAGCACAAACATAATTTCACACTGGTTTAGTTGTATCCATTGTGATATTTTAATTGAACTGTCCCTACAATGCATCTATAATGCAATAGTGATTGTTACACAGTGAAATGTTGACTTCACATCACGGATGCACAAGTCAGGTAGTGTTCACTCAATGACAGCTGATATATTTGTATAGTAATCTACTGATATCTTTTGCAACAACAAAATTTATTTAATAAAACAGTAGGACACATACTTTACTAAAAGCGTAACGCATTGAGTACATGTGATCACATGTTCTTATATACACTAATATAATACAAACAATCTGTCAGGCAGACATAATTATTAAAATGGTCTAGAAGGGTTTTTACATTTATTAAATCGTCGAGAAAAATAAAAAAATGTATACATCGAAAATAAATATTGTGAAATTTTAGTTCACTATGTTGATATAATTTTATAAAATTTAATGGACCAAAATACATCATTTACTTTTTGTCTATCTTTATAGAGACGGTTTAGAGATAGCGTTTTATGTTCTAATATTTGAAAGTGTGACAATATTTCGAAAAAATTAGAGAGAAATGCACATTAGTTTTTTATCGACGCTTCCCCTGCCTTCACCAAACGATACGAAAAGGAACAAACCCTGTGACTATAAAGAATTTATGGTTTTGTTAATCGCTCTGTTGTCTTAAAACCGTCAATGTTATAACATTATAAAAAAGAAATAACATTTTACACATCGAGCTGTTTTTGATTTGTTTCAGTCTATTCTTCATGTGGGATAACTTTACTTGTAAGTATTTCTTAAAATTGTATCTATTCCATGTTATTCTCGGATAAATTTCGTAAAGTTTTGTATAATCTAAACTGATAAGTTAAATTTCAATACTTTAAATACTGTCTAAATCTCTGAAATCATTATATTCTTTCTTAGCTGTCTCAGTAATTAAAAAAAAATTGATTTAAAAAAAATTAACTTATTGATGATAATTAGTTTCTCTGATGTTTTCCGTTCTATGAACATAGATGTTGGCTAGACAAGTTTATAATAAACCATGAAATTGACGCGTAGTTAATTTTGAAGTTAAACTACTGAATTGATTTTAATTTGCAACATTTTAAAATTGATTTAAAGATAAACAAAAATAATAATAAGAAACCTTGTCTTGGTACTATTTTTACCTTAATTATTAAATGTACTGTTTTTATAGACTATCATTAAAAATAAAAGAAAAAAATTGTATCTGTTTTTCACTCTGATTTATATTTGGATAGATTATTTTTCTGTTATATGATCAAAACTGTCATTAAAACATAAGCTTAACGTCCACATCTGGTATTGCATTAATAATTTGATGTTATTTACTTACATTACTACAATAGTGTCAATGCACATAATTTTCTTTGTTCTCAGATAATGAGTTTACTATTTTTCCAATGGAAGGTTGTATTTTCTGTTATAATTAAGTTGATCCTCTATAGATGGATTTCAAAATATAGATTAACCTAATATTCCTTTGCTTTTAGGTAACAAAGTGTTTTATGAATTTGATTACAACAGAATTAAGTTAGATTTATTCCAAATTTCTTTTGTACACATCCAGGTATGTTAACTATATCATGGCCCGCCGCCCGCCGGTAAGTCTATTACCCGTTATACCCTCCTCCCCCCCTCCAGCGTACAATTTGATTCATTATCACTCATATAAATTTCGTTCAAATTAACATTTTTGTAATAGAGAATACCCCATATTATATAATACTGTACTTACTCCTTTTCCCGCAAAAAGCTAAACAATAATTAATAAACAACAATTCGGTTTTCTTATTATCCCTAAATTCGTGTTTTCTCAAATTTGTGCCTTTGTTTAATTTACTCCAGTATAGAAACGAACCTAACAGAATGGTAGTAGCCTGAACTGCTCCAGCTTCAAAAAGTCATAGTGTTTATTCTTTACGTGAACATATACTTAACTATTATAATTATTAATAAACACCCAACACTTATTGTCAATAAATGACTTGATTGTGTACATTTGATTATCTAAGTTTTACTCGCCAAATCTGGTCCACCTCGGTCTACTCGTCTGTTTTCAACAAAATTTGGTATAAATCGCTTGTTCAGGATTTTGTATTTTTTAATGTCATCGTCGTTAAAAAAAATTGGATTAGTTGTAAGAAAACAACTATTATAATTACGAATTTAATAAAATCATGTTTAACAGCAATGATTTTGATTTGCTCAAATCAAAATCTTCCTCAGGTCAAAAGTAAAGGTGTTGGTCACTATCAGTTTTAAATTTTGATTTGGCAGAATCTGATATTTACTAATTCCATCCGTTTAAGTGTATGCTCATGCTGAAGTCACTTCGGTATTTTGTTTCTCTCCACACGTTTAAGGAACAGCATTACTGAAACATGAGCTAGTTTTGATGAAATAAAATCTCTTGTGAAAATAATCATTACTGGGTAGAAGTTATCTAGGGTTTATTTAAAACACGTCATTTATTTTCGTTAATTATATGTTGATTATGGAGAACAATTTGGTCAATTGTTTCCTTAAAGTTAAAATGAGAAATATTAATAGGCGTATTATATAGTTAATATTAGGTACTCACAAATGAAATTCCAAATTGATAAAATTTATTCTCAACATCAAGTTTGTTGGGAACAAATGGCCTAATTGGCTGTTGTGATGAGCAAAGTGGCATTTCACACAAGCTTATTGACATTTCGATATATCTTTGTGAAAGTTCTAGATCAATTTTGATTAGCCAGATGTCACAATTCAACAGTTATTCAAGTAGGTGTGTTTTTTTATGTTGAAACTTCCAAAGACATCTTAATTTTTCAACATCTAACTTACGTAATTTTGTTTTCATGAAAATGTTAATATATATTACCTGCAAATAGTGAAGATACTTTTGTGGATGTCTTTAGCTACATGCTGCTAGTTTAATGGGAAGTCCTACTTTTGTATATTGGTATATTTTATCATTTTATCTTTCTAGGTCATCAGTTTATTTCCATTTTATTGTTTACAATATAAAATCTAAGAAATAATAGTAAAGAAAACCAAAGCATAAAATGCAGTATTCATCAAATGGGTTCCACAACTATTATAATCAAAATGTTCTTCTGTGATCCAAATGAAAACGTTTTGCCTTAAAATAAGATCTCAAAAATTCCTGTTTCTGGATTTATCGTTATAAATTAAAAAAATAACGAGAAAAATATAATAAAAATATTCTAATGATTTTGATCAATTTTACTAAAATGCAATTACTATTATTTCAAAACACTTTTATTATTATCATCATCCAAATATTGGTTTTGACATTGTTGATAGAAAAAGAGACCGACTTAAAAAAAAAAGAAGAAAAAAACCATTCGGGTGTAAATTGTTTCTGTGCATATGTGAGTGTAAGAAAGTTCGTGTGCACTACAAATAAAATAACTTTTTTAAAAATATTTTCTTCATATATTTTATTTCACTATTTTCTGAAAATAAATTCTAATAAACCCTATTTATAGTTCACTTCACTTTATGTAGATAGAAATTTGTCGAGAGGCTAAATTATCTAAGATTAGTTGAGGAACATTACTAATATTTTAAAATATTTTAATTTAAGTTTGTTTGTCGCTTTGTTTTAGGATTACAATTTTCGTGAAACAGTTTTATATAAAGAATATGCAAATTGATTTCTGATATAAATATAATAATACTTTGAAGATATTTGACTACGAAGAACAACAAGGATAGAGTAATCAACTCTGTCATAGAAGGAAAGTTGTTTTTATTTTATGTGGAATATGAGAAATGAAATTATTCTGTTACTGAGAACTATCATAAAGGGCTTGTATAGTCAACTAGCCAATTTAAAATAGTGAAAGGGCTTAACGTGTAAAATGACGATTGTTGATTTACATAAAAGGTTGATTATTTAGAGTGGATATTGTACACTGAAAAGAGTTACAGACAATAGCTGAAATAAATAAATCATCTCACCACGCATACGACCCTGATGTGAGTTGAGCAAATTTCCTTATTGGAGACGACATCTATTTAAGTTTAAAATGTGCCAGTTCTAGGTCCGATATTTCAATGTTAAGTTTATATATATATATATATATATATATATATATATTTTTTTTTTTTGTCGTAGAAGGATACTTTAGATACAGTTTGGTGATCAATAGTGATATGCGTATTTTTCAATATAATTTAAGACAATTTTAGCCCAATTATTAAATTAACAAATGTAGACTACCGCCATTTTGAAACTGTACGAGTTATTTTATTTGTTAATGCATATGACGAACTTAATAAACAAACCTGATAAGTCCTCACATTGGCTGTCACCTCGACACGGGGATGACTTACAAATACATAATATACACATAATTTTTAGAATCATTCGAAACGATTCCTACTACAGTATCGATATCCTTCTACAAATTGTCTCGGGTCAGGAGGTTAATATAACAACTGGTACATTTTCTTAGGGATATTCGATAAGTTAAAGAAAATATAATAGTTGGCTACTAAATAATGTAATTAGTGGAGATATTTATCCCTCCTCCCCTTCAATGAAATTTTAACTGAAAGGCAATTTAAAAATAACAAATTCTTCAGGTTAAAAAAGTCCCTATTAGTAAAGATTTTTTTAAATTTTAAGGGTATACGATAACTTAAATTTACAATACATTAAAAAAAATTGATATCGACTACTTATTTTACCACCAAATTTTAGTGATTCTGACACAAATTTTATCATACGCTATAACTACATCAAATAAAACTTCAAATTCAACAACAAATTATAACAATTCCAATCAAAAAGACGACTTGTTCTCAAGTAAAGAAGAGACCTTATATACAAAGAAATGCAGATACTAATTCGAATGGTTTTAATATGTTTCAACTTAAAATAACTTAAGGGGAGTCGGTACCTTTTACCTCTCCCATGTTAATTAAATGGGAGAACATACGCTTCTGTAGGTACCATTATCTCAGTAACTATTATGCCTAGTAGCATGAATTTTTTTGCAGCTGTTTAGAAAGCATGTTTTAACTTACTGTAGCAAAATTATAAAAATATACTAAATAGTTTATAAAAAAAAATTGTTTAAATATTAACAAATTCAAAATACAATTTTAATTTTAATATTTTGATTAATTACAAAGGTTTAAATTAACATAACATGATAAATCTGCTAAGGTAGTCTGGTATGATAGTATAAAAGGTGTGTGCAAAATATCAGGCTTGTAGATATCACACTTATAGAAATAAACGTACCTAAAGTTCAAAAATAAAGTTTCGGAAAAACGCTTTTAAACAATTTACTCACATTTAGCACTTCAAAATCCACCAGGACAGTAACTTTCATTTTCCTTATCTTCCCTTTTCATATTTAACAATCTCCTCACTCTATTCTTCTTGTTTTCTTCCTTGGTCTCCTAACCTAACCTAACCTAACCTAACCTAACCTAACCTAACCTAACCTAACCTAACTGGAGTTGAACAACTAGATAAATGTTGGTTACCTCTATATGCTCTTTTTGGATTAAATTTCCTGATTCTAGGCATTATAACTTAGAAACAAAGTTATTGCACTACAAAGAAACAAAAACAACACTATACAGAGTTTACTTATATTTATAAACACAAAAAAAATACACCTAACCTCACACTCACATATAGGCTATGTTTTCAACTGTAAATACTATAATATTGACTAATAAAAAGCTGACTGCAAACTAATTATATTGTCATACAGTGTGACCAACCTATACATTGTAACCAACCTAAATCCACCCAGATGGAAAAAACATTAATATGAAACAAGTACATGCAATTTTTAATTTTATTGTTTCCACATTACAATCAAGTCACTATAAACTGAGCGCTCTCCGTTTTATATGTATTTTAAACATACATATAATACTTTTTCATACATAGTGTTATATATTTTCTTAAACAGTAAAAACAGGAGAATATTTTAGGACAATAATAATTTTTTGCATTTTTTGAACATAAAAGGTGCCGACTCCCCTTAATGTAGGTTACACAAGAAAAATATTTTGATTTTAGTATCATCAAAATTGTTTCATCAGTAGTTTAAAAATGATGGTAATTTTGAAATAATGATTAATTATTTATTACACAAGCAATTACAATAATTAAAAAGATGCTTGGTATACCATTGTTAATGAATTGGTTTTTAAATATTCAAAGATATTAAAAAGGGCCTATGTTGAGTCTAAATGTATTTCCAAATTATCCCTTTACTGCTGAAGGATGTTGACTAGAATTTTGTCGTGTTTTAATAATGACACATATGTCTGCACGTTTCCCGAACAATCAACACTTATAATAGGATTACGTTGTAGATTACTAACATACTTGTGAATTTACTGCAGTAAATGAAGGAGAAGAGGGGTTAGAGGTAACGTTGACCTAATTAGATGCTGAATGTGCAGAGAGAAATCCTATGATCATATGTTCTTGAAATACAAAGTGTTAGAGAGTATCCTGAATTTTAAAAACATGTTTCATACCTTATAGTTTTATACCTATGTTCCGAGATTTACAAAACAATGTCGTAAGAAATATACAACATTCAACTTATTTCCTCACATATATATACACATGATTAAAGAATAAGTAAAGAAATTTTAAATCTGTTTAGTAATATTAATAAATATACTGTACTGAGATTTGTAATGTTTGAGTTACATTTATTTGTCAATTTTTTATATCATAATATACGATATAAACACATTGGCAGGAATTAAATTAATTTATTAATTAATTAAATAAATTATTTATGACTACAATAAATTTCCCCTTTATTTTTTGTAAGGAAAGTGTCACATTTAAACATTTTGAAATAACAATACGCAATGATATAACCTTTGTATGTATATATACTCCCTTTGAAATTCAAAATACGGAATTACTTGTCAAATTCGGTTGAAAATCGAGTTAATTTTTAACCTAAATTTGGACTATTATTATATGTGCTCTATTTCAGACACACGATTATGAACTATAAAATTGGTAGATGTGGATTATAATATTCCTTACGTTTTAAATTGATTGTACTTAATAATTTAAAATGTCCTTTCCAATACTCTAGTTTCCTATTATAATTTATGGCCATACAAAAACGTTACGATGTATCCGAGTTTGGTCTTATGCACTCCTACATTTTTTAGAGAAGAAAAAGAAAAAAATGATTTTAAAACAATTAATTGTTTGATCCAAATGTTTAGTTCATATTTCATTTTTATTTCCCAAAAAATTATACGAAATAAAACCTTCTCTACAGAAATAGAAAGTAAAGGATTTACATAGTAGCAATACGGTGAACAATAGCTGTGGCAATAAACATTACTGTTGTTGAACACCTGAATAAGAAAATCTTGCCGAGCGAAGCAAACAGCTGGCACAGACGAATGGTTTGTTATATAAAGGGCCTCCATTCATTATAAAGACACTGCTACCTTCACCTGTGTAACAGCTGAATTATCACTTCTCTTGCTGTGATATTGTATTTTCTATACATATACGTTTGTCTGGGAAGATATTATGAAATATAATGTGTAGCCTCAGTCGTTTATCTACTCCCAGAATTGCAATTTACAATGGAAGGATAATTTAATTATTTTTCCACTCATCCCTTTGTATATATTTGAGGTAATGTTTTTATAAATGATTTCCTTACAGTTAGTAACGATAGACCACAAATATTCCAGAGGTACGCCATATTTATAATATCCAAATATCCATAATATGATTTTATTTTCCTCGTATTGCAAAACATTGGTTATTACTGAACTTTAGTATACATTTTTTTTAATGGGATTTTTGGTAATTAATTGCTCTATAATAGTAATGTTATTTTAAATGTAATTTCGACCATTAGGCATATTTGTGTTTAATGAAGCTTATAATTAATTTAACAATTTGATCGTAATTCAACTAGTACGTTTAATACTTGTATGTGATTTGTTCGAGAAAAACTGAATCAAATTAGTTTATTTTATAAAAAACGACTATTTATTTACGGCTATTTATTATAATTTTTCTTAAAAAAGTATTATGGTTTCGATATACACATTAATAAAACATTATTAGATAGTTTTGTGTAAAATTATAATTTTGTATGTAAACTTCAAATTTGAACTTAATATTAAAGATCTTTCTTAAAAATAGGGGTATAATTTTGATGTTGATGAATGGTATATAAATAAAGCATAAACTTTATAACACACCCATCCAAGAGGAGAAAAAATTAATAATCTTAGTCTCCAAAAAAGGCGGCATGGAGATTTTTGATTTAAAACACAAATGCGTAACTGTGACGTTATATTTGAAGATCGAATATCTTAAAATCTATATTGAAACGTGAATAGTTTGATCTAAACTATATTGCCAAACTGCCTGTTAAAGAAAATAATTAAAATCATAATTAACTCAACCTCATATTTAATAAATAATGTAAAACACAAGAAATACAGAGATTGAAAATAACGTATCTTGTAATTCATTACATAAACTTTGTTCTTTTACATAGTCCCTGTGGGACATTCTATATATCTTAAATGAAATTTGTACGTAAAAAATTATTCCACCATTTTCATATAATATCATCATCATGTCACTGCACTGTCCCCATTGTTTACTTTACAAGATAAGTCCCATGCGGAAGTCCACAACTTCACGGCAGAGTTGAGTAAATAAATAATAGATAACGTTATATCTTTATATCTCCAACAGTTAATATTATAATTAATTTGTTGTTATATTTTTGATTGGCCACGCCCTACGTATGAGTGTTATATTCATTATCATCCTATACTGTACCTATATAATGTCTAGGGACCCACTATCTTTCATTGTCTGTATTTGATTTCGTATTTAAATTGTATAAGAGCATAGGAATTGGGTTTTACACTATATTATATTTGAATTATAATTTGTATAATTGTTATATTTTATATTAGTTTATTATTATTTTTTTACGTAAAGTCTATTGCTCAGTTATTTTTCAAGCCATGTTAAAAAATGACGTCATAATCAACAAGTGATTGTTGGCCAAATGTTGAAAAATTTTAGATGACATTAAGTGTTCGAACTAAATTATTCTAACTTTTCTACAGGTGAGTTATAGAAATGGATTCTAATATAT
The DNA here is from genome assembly GCA_963513935.1 of Aphrophora alni. Taxonomy (NCBI): domain Eukaryota; kingdom Metazoa; phylum Arthropoda; class Insecta; order Hemiptera; family Aphrophoridae; genus Aphrophora; species Aphrophora alni. The sequence goes on along the minus strand of OY740769.1, from coordinate 129,647,789 downwards.
CGTAGTATTAATTAACCTGGATACTACGTTAATCATAAATGTGGTTATTGTTAAGTATAATATGTAATTTTTGTTTTATTATTATCTCTTTGATTAATTATTGTCAACATCGTTAAGGGATTTAAGGACTTGAAATAGTTGTAGTAGGTTATAACTCCATTTTTATTATTTGACATCTCTTAAATTTTGATCACTATATATTTGTTCCATGATGAACTCAGCCTATACATTTGTAATCTATTTAATATACTATGTGTCCCTGAAGTCCCACCCCCTATTATTTTTTTAATTAATGCAAATAGACAGATTTGCTTTGGGGAAAGTTTAGAAAACCAAAGGAGGAATTTTTTGAAGTATCAAAATTTTCAACCGTTACCCCCAAAATGGGGTAGTTTGGTGGTAAGTCAAGAATTTTAAATAGCAACCCATATTGAGTGATACTTCATTAAAAAGGACATTTAAAAATAAGAATAATGGCGCAAACTAAAGGTCTCTAATTTCATCCTACCCATCATAGCGACCAATAGAATTGTGAATGTTAACCTACAAACTCCGGTTGTTTTTATTGCATTACAAATTGCTCTATGTTGGTAAAATGATGGTAAGAGCCTTACCTTGTTTTTTTAGCTCAGATTAAGTTCTCGAAATGGCTACCATTTACTTCTTGACAGAAATAGATTCTGGACTCAACCAAAGCATGTTGTACATTTCCGGTGTAATTATTAACGTAAAAGTCACAATTCGATTGGTCGCTATGTTGGGTAGGATGAACTTAGAGACCTCTAGTTTGCGCCATTATTCTTATTTTAAAAAGACCTTTAAAATTAGCTATCATTCAATAGGGGTTGATATTTAAAATTCTTGATTTACCCCCAAACTACCCCATTTTGGGTGTAAGGGTTGAAAATTTGATACTTCAAAAACTCTTATTTTGGTCCTTTGGTTATCTAAACTTTCTCCAAGGCAAATCTGTCCATTAATAAAAAATAATAGGGGGGGGGTGAGACTTTTGGGACACATGTTATATTAAATGTAGCTATCACGACAAAGATATAAATCTCGTTACAACAGTTTTTTTTTTTTACAATATCATAACACTCTTAGCCTAATATGTTCACAACTTCTGAAACACTCTTTTCAAATACCAATTTATTCAAATTTTATCAATTTATTCATTATTTTTCGCTAGCACTCATTTAAAAATACGCGTATACACAATTGTCTTAGGTTCAAGTTAGTTCAAATTTTAATTGAAGCAATTTTGCAACTCGTATATTATAGTTATTTAAACTTCCCTTAAGTAAAATTGACATTTATTCAGTTATAATTTTCAAATTCTGATCCTATGTAAAAAAATGAAATTACATTATTTATATATTAATAATACGCAGGTCTCAATATTCAGTACATCCAGAACGATGAAATGTATTTTGTACTTTGAGGAACCCTATGTAGGCTATATTATAATAACATGGAACTCAATTTACCCTACAGACACTTTGTATTTACTTCCATTTCATTGTATCTCACACACAGAGCAATCCTGATTCCCTGATCTCTGTCTTTAATGTTTACATGCTTCCCTTCTGTCACTGATACGACAAACCTCTCTGAAGTTATCTTCCGGAAAATGTACGGATCCTTGATATCCTGCCTTTCTTACACGAATAAACAAACAGGTTCTGATTAAATAAACATTTTAGTGGGGTAAATATACTGATTGAAAAATAAAATACAGTTTTTATTGCGAATGTAACAAGAAAATTGTTCTAAAGTTAAAATGGTTTAAGTATTGTTGTTAGTTTAATTATAATCCTAATTCTATGTTAATATAAATAATTTTGTGTCGTTCGTTAAGATGGGGCCACGATTACATTCATCTAGTTTTGGTATAACAATAATTTCTCCACCGTTTTAAATCACTGATGTTCCAAATTACCCAATATCCTTTATTGCTTACTACCGGGAGTTATATGTGATACCAAAACGGTTTTATTTCCGACAAATGTTCATAAGCTTAACTATTTACATTGAGTATAATTTATAGAAAATTCGTAATTAAGAGTGAAATTAAAGTTATTTAAAGTGAATGTACATTATGTTAGACACGTGTTCAGGAATCGACGTATTTTAATGTACTGCATGATAATAATCTGCTTTGTAACCTACAGTGACTGACACCTGTCGATTTCCCTTGTTGATCACTGACTGCATGAAATGAACAAGAACCATACGCATTTCCATATTAATAGTTTATAAGACAATCAAATTTCCACACAAATCCAGATTAGTGTTTTAATCTTTATCCCCTTCTTTTCTATCTTTGATACGAAAAACCTCTCTGGAATTATCTTCCAAAATATATAAATCCTTGAAATGCGTTATTTAAAAAAATATGCTGGTTGGAAAGTGTAATATAATGTACCTATTGTGCATAATAATAATAAAAAATAAAAAAATAATCAGATAATATAAATTATTTACACAAGATTTAATTTCAATTTATAAAACTAATTTTTAATTTACGTTCATTCACTAAAGTATGATTATAAAACAGTACAATTAACTAAATATTCATTTCAAATTTCTGTGGTGAATTAAAATTATATTTAAATAGCATTTTAACTAACTAAATATTGTTTTTAAAAGCCATTAATCACTCGTTTCAATAGAAATAATATAATTTTGCTTTTCTTTAGAGTGGAACATTTTAAGAGGAAACTATATTTTTTGTTGTTAATTTTGTTTTTTTCAATGTTGCAGTTAGTACAATTACAAGAAAGAGATATTTTCAATTTTGCAATGATAAAAGATTTAGACATAGCTTCAAAAATCAAGTGATCAACGTTTAAACTCAAACAGACTGAAATATCTGAAACTGAGAATGATGTTTTACTAGTTGAAACGTCGTTTTACAAATATCCTGCTGTGTAAAGAAGTGTATGCATTTCTTTTATTGACTTTAGTCCATTCCTTGTGTTTTAATCAGTACGTGTAAAGTGATTATATTTAACTAGTCATAATAACTTTGGCATAGTATATTTGACTTTTTTAAATGTTTCAATATCCCCGCCCGACTGCGGTGGTGATTATTGGATACAAAATTATTTTATATCTAACAAATGTTCTGTGTGTGGAATATCGTAATTAATAAATAATGATATAAATTTTCTACAAAAAACAAACACACCAAAAAGACGTTGTTTCAATGAATACATCACCATCTTTAGTTTAATTATGCAATTACATTTTGTAATAAAAATAAATATTTTGAACTCTAATTGTATTTAAGATTATAAATTATTACCTACATCAAAGAACGAGTTGTAACAGATGTTCATTAATATAATTATTCTAGTTAGGTAGAGTGGGATGTTATATTAATTACTGATATTATTCCACTCTTCCTCCGGGATTAGTCTGACGTCAGTAAACTATAAATCAGTCTCACCATGGAACAGTCCTCATCAGGTTTGTTTTTATATTTAAATACAAACATTTCTTTCTAATTATTATCTTTAAACAGAAGTAAAACTGGAATACATTGTCTTAAGCTCCGTACATAGTGTAAGACACATTGACACAGGTTATTAAATACATTTCAAATGTTGGGGATTTATTTTAAATATTCATTGATTCCGAAGCTATAAGTATAAATCTATTTCAAATTTTAACTCACTTATTCGAAAACTCGTTATATTATGCGGTTCATGAAATAATGGAATATTAATCAAATTTTTTAAAATGTTTTGCATATAAAAAAAGTCGTACACTTACGTATCCTAAAAATAAAGTTTGACCAAAATGTGTATTTCGTTGAACATACATTTTGGGCCAAAATTTGAAATTTTGTGCAAATCGTAACATTCGTTCTTGAGATACATGTTCGAACAAGAGAACCTATTCTTGAAAGTATTGGGGAAATGATTTTTTTTTTTACTGTCTCAACACATCGAAAATAGTTGGAAATGAGAAATGAGAAAATAGTTGGAAATCTTTGCACCATCTTGATCTTACATTATTATTATTATCTTATTACTTGATCGGAAAATAATACTGCAGTTAACGTTTTGGTGGCTGATTTTTTGATTGGCTCTATTATATGTATGAAGAAGAAAACACTAAGTTTGTAATTCGTTGTTAAATTTCGTCATTATAAAACCAAAAATTGTAAAATATCAAATGTGCTTTGTATTTTATATTAGCTTTTTGCAACTCTTTAAATTTTTCCATTGACATGTTATATCACAATTTTTAAAGTGTGAGCACAATTTATGGGCAACAACAGGGTCAAAATAAAGAATCTCACATGTTTTATAAAGTAAATTATAATACAAAAACAGGGAAGTTATATAGATAATCGCAAAAAAAGTGGAAATAATTATTTGCCTTTCACATTATCAACTCAAAAATCGATTTGTGGTAATCACGCGAATTAAGAAAACTTGATATTATGGAAAAACTCAGGTTGTTCGTATTTGTACTTTCCTTCATGTAAAACAATATATGAATGTAAGACTACCTTCAGAACTAATATAGTGATTCCTTATACAACACTATACTGTGTTTTTGAGTACAGCTCATTTAACTCATTAGAGTGAACTTTTTGACAAGACTAATAACGAATTCATGTCCAGTTTTACCTGCCCAGTCGTTGTTAAAAGGTATGTATTGAACTACTAATGCATTTCTGGATGGAATACCTTATCCATAAAATGTTCTCTTAAACAGATAAACTCTTATAACTGGTGCAATTTCACGATCAGTTTATTTTAATGGACTTAGTTCTTGTTTTAACTTGAATATTAGACATTTCGTCTGTCTGTTAAAAAAAAAGAAGGAAAAAAAGGATATTTTTAGAATTAAAGCAAATCAATGTAGTTTAATTAGCTTTCGATCAGTTTAAAAATTGTGGCAAAAAAATATTTTGTTAGCTAAATTTATATATTAAAAAAATCAATTAACAGACTTTATAAATCATAATAATATTACAAATTCTTTATAAACTGGAGCATTTTGGGGAAACACAGGTTTACAAGCAGATGACAAAAACTCATTACACGTAATTTTTTTTCGTTACTTAAAACATGGTCTTTATAAAAAAACTTTTAATAAAGAGGTTAGAAGAAAAGAGAGTGAATACACTTATTTATTTTCTAAAAAAGTGGCATAAATATGAACATTTCAGTGCATTAAGAACCTACTCACTGAATGGCTAACCAGGCTGCATATTAAACAGGATAGGATGAAAGTACGAATTACTAGTGCAGCTAAAATGAAATAATCCCTAAGGCATAAACTCCCCAAGAACCAATACTTTGATTCTTATTAGTACCTGTTGATTACTGAAAAACTTACTAATTGCAAAATTTAGATGCTTCAGTTAATAAAAATAAACGACGTCCAATCTGTTTTCTTAACACTACTCATAGGAATATTTCAAGTTTAAAATGTCATCTCTGGGTGTTGGTAGTGAAATATCTGATAATCTGAACATTTATATCAAACAAATGTGCTTCCATGAATTGTTTAATGTCCGTGCATTCTAGTCTTTATTGTTTCTTGTTTGACATTCTGTGCTATAGTCAAATTATTATTTTTTTGCAGTAGACAGAATACGCTCAGTTCAGTGTTAATCTTTAGTACAATTTTAGATATTTCAATATTTAATTTTTCTAGTAAGAAAGAATATAAGTTACCTGTTATTATTGTACGTCACTTTAAAGTACGTCTTCAAATATTCTGTAATAGATTTTATTAATTAATTATAAACATATAAAGAGCGAGAACATTGTAATATCTTAAATTTTAATGATTTACAAGATTTTGAATTGAAAGATATTTAATACAGTTTTAAATATATTTATAGTTTACAGCCCAGTTTGTTCAAAAATAGTATTTGTACGTGTTCATTTGAATCACCTAATATTGCAAATGTAGACATTCATCTATCGATTTAATTCAAATGTTTTCAAATGTATACAATCCTAGTAGTTAATATACGAATAAATATTTAAATTGGAACCAGGGCAATTTAAAGAGATTAGAAATACTGGTTAGAATGTTACTTAAGGCGTTTTGAAACTACTGAGGATGTTTTTATACGACATAAATTACACCACTATCCATGTCTTTATAAATGAAAAACGAATTTTCAAAGAGTTTAAATTCTTACAGTGAACATTTGAATCCTTTGTGGACCAATTAAAAATTGTTTTAAGTTTTACAACATACATACATCTCCTTCGTAGAAATGGTATTTTGTAAATACATTTATTTATGGGCACATTTTCTCCTAATTAACTCATTTTTCAAAACTTTAAAGATTTTACATACATATATAAGTGGTTCGTGAAATTACATGTTAGACAAATTAATTTTCAATGTTTTTTAAGCTCATTAGAAACGGTTTGCTCTCATATTATTACAACTTGAAACGTTCTGCTATGTATATTTTAGATTATTAGAATCTGTGAAGCCTCTAGATAAATATAATTTTACTTACTTATTTAATGCAGCGTTTTTTAAATAACAGGGGCTAGAAAGCTCTCTTTTGTGGAATTCCTTACATAGAAATTCTAACTTCCCTGATAGAATCACAGAAACATTGAAATACTCACATATCTTAAATACCATATTTAGTGAGTAACAAATGTAGAATACGATTACTTTTACCAGTATATAAAAGACGCCATTTTAACTACGTGTAAATATTTCGAGTAATTATATTGTTAGAACTATGTTTCCAAAGAAGAGACTAATAAAATGCAAATATATTCTGGACATTCTTTTTTCTTTGTCTAACTTGTGACTCTTGTGTCCTAGGTTTCATTTAGGGCAAATACTTTGCGTACAGAATATTTCTACTATATTTTTCTATTTTTACATCCAATAAAAGCAAAATCTAGCTTCAGTTTTCCTTCATACGTACTTAACAGTTATACATTGTGATATGTAAACATATTTGTCTATTAAAACTCATATATAGTAGAAATAAAAATAGAATATAGCTCGTTTTCTTTATTTATAAATGGATATTAAATAAATAATATATGAAATGTATATAAATAATTTATTAATTCGATATCTTATATGCAATGTGGAATAAAAAAAAATAAAAAATTGTATGATTGCTAAATTCGAATCATCTGTTTATCATATGTTAATCGATACACAAAAGTTTAAAATATGAAAATTTGAGTACATTTGATATTAAAATGTATTTCGTACGTTCGGCTTATAAAAATAATATCCTGAAATGTATATTAATATCTAAATTAAAGGACACTCGATTTATATTCTGGAAGGAAGGATCAATGGTTATGGCTCAGGGTTTCAAAAAGGAATTAGCTAAAATGTAAGATCTATGAATAATGTATGTGGAAAAGTGCTTAGGAGTGTATGATGCTAAAATAAAAGTCGCACGCTTGTATGTGTGATGAATAAAAGGAGGTAATGTTCCGAGAGATGTACATGACTAACGAGATACACACGTCACTAACCTCACTACGAGTGCAACATTTTAAACAATAAAACTCTAATGAAGCTAATAGTCTAAATTTAATTTTAGGTTCTATGTAATTATCGTTTTGTGTCTAAAATGACCCGGAGATAAGTTGGTAAGAAATTAAAAATTATAATATTAGTTAGGGCTCAACAAAGTTTGCCCCGTAATAGTTCGTTAATCACTTAGTCGTTGCGTGGTGACTAAATGGTTTGTACGTGACGTTTGTATGGTATCTTAAACAAAATAAAACAACTCAAGTTGGCAAAATACAGATTTATTTAATATTGAATAGCGTACAGACGTCAACTGTACAAACTTTAATACAAACTCAATAACATCCTTCCTTTTAAAAATGACATTACTTTTTGTATTATATTTCATTTCCATTCCTTCTCAATTACTCCATACTGTTAATTTTTGTTTACTTGCGATATAGAACAATGTACTTATGTACTTATGTACTTACCTTAATTTTGAATTCACGAGTATATATAACGGATGTCCATAGAACACTCAATGATACGTTTTGAAAAACCACATTTTCTTCACACTATGAACACGTAAAATTGCAGCCTCGAAAACAACTATTTAATTACAAGTAAATAATTTCGATCAATATCAGCTGTTGTTATTTTAGCTGTAATCGACTGTTACTGAGCTTCGTATTGCGTACGAGAAACATATACGAGCATAAATTACAAATTTGGTACAAATATTTAAAACTAATTATTTTATTGATGACTGATTTTAACAGTTTTATTAACTAATGCATAGAATGATATCTAGAAACGTTATATTAAACAATGAAGTTATTTCGATTATTACAAGAAATCGATAAATATTCAACCCACCTGAAAGAGCATTAAAATATGAAAAAAAAAAAAAAAAAAAAAAAAATCTACGTAGTTTCTGTGACTTGTGTAGAACATAATTTTAGAAAATAAATTGACATTTGTATATTAATTCAATCTATAATATAGTAATATAGTAAAAACCTGGCACCTTGTTTATAGAAATGATGTGATTTCAGTAAAACGGTACCTCATAGAACAGAGAGTTAGTAGGTAAAAATAAACAGTCAAGGGAAATAACTGTATTCAATTTGAAATTCACCATAAAATATAAGCCTATAAGTATAAGATGAATGTTTATATTTGCTATATTTGTATAAATAAATTATGTATTTGAGCTTTAGTAAATGAACCGTACACTCTACATGTAGTGTAGTGCTACATTTCATGGCGTTATTTATACCTGGTTGGAATATAATATTACTTACGCTGTTATAACGTAAAATATAGACTTAATTTGTCTCAGTTAAATACCGGTTTTGTACATAAGGAATAATGGTGTCAATAAAGAAATATTAAGAATTAGGAAGTAGTAGTTATAATTTACAAAATTATGTTTTTTAATACATTGTAGTCAATGTTATCTGGAAATGAAGTCTGTACCTTTGACTATTTTCTTTCTAGCGTAACAAGTAACTCCAAGTATTTATCAAAATCGCATTTAATTATTTAAATCAAATTAGCCATTAATGACTGAACTAAAAAATATTATTTAATTATATGAAAACACTTTCGTTAAATGTCGTGTTGGGAGTTAGCTATTAAAGTGAAAGAGAGCAAACGTAGATCAACTTAGAAAGATAAACAGTTCATGTTTTATATTTACGGTACCAAATTACTGTTGTGATTTTCTTTTACTATAGTTTGACACATTACGTTAGGGCATACATTTTTTAAATATCAATCAAATTTGAAATGTTTTTGCATAAAAAAATTTATTATTTTCGCAACTTTCTTAATCAGAATATATGATTTAGTTTTATTGTGTTATGTATAACTTCAGAACCGACACTTTTGAGACGATATCGACAACCATGATTTTTTGTTTAGACTTTGGTATTATGTAGGAGTATGTGAGAAAGTTATTGCAATATATAGTCATAAAATAATTGTTAGGACGATTTTAAATAGAAATGGTTTAACAAAATTACTATTTTATTACACAGTTTTAAAATTAATTATTATATTGTCAATAATTGGATTGGAATTAAAATGTAATTTGTCAAACCCTTCTCCCCTATATGGGCAGGGATATATAAAACAACTAAAACAATTAACCCCAGGGAACAAATTTTGATATATGTTTAATTATAAAATAATTTATGTAGCTGCATTCTGTACAAGAAACTTATTTTATTCGTCGTATATAAAAAAAAATTAATATTAAGTATAAGTATGAATTATATTTAATACGAATATATTTTTCAATTTCTTTTCGATTTCTAGAGGGAAATCTTACAAATCTTTTTTTCACGTATTTTTTCTCAAAAGATTTTAGTTCATTTTCAGGACATTTAGAATCGGAATTTCTGAAAGATGACGCCCACAAAGTTTTGTTTGGATCGTCTGATGTAGGTTTTATAAAATTGTTGTGTTAGGAAAATTGTTAAACATTGTTAGAGTCGATTATCTATAGCCTAAAATATATTTTATATTATGGTATAATTAGGTTTTTAAAATGATAAAAGGAAAAAACCTCATTTTTCAAATACTGTGTAATGAGAATTTTGTGCAACATTTTCTGTAATGACGTTTTCGATTTTTGTGTTTCATGTTTTGAGCTTATCATTTAAATAATCATTTGAGGAAAACAATTTAACTCATTCAGAATGGTTTGTTTATGATACTGTCCAAAAGTGTATTTTCGTTACGCCATTATCTAAAAATAAATAGTTCAATGGCACAATATTTTTATGTTTTAATTAGAGTCGAGACCCATTGAATGAATTGACTTAGGAAGAAATGATTAAAGGTCCTTGATATTTTAAAAGGGTGAAGGGTGAAGGAATCAGCGTATTACCTTAAGAATTATTCGTTTTAATGATCGTACAAATAAAATAAATTGAGAAAATCAAAATAATCAAAATAAAAAATAAGTAATATTTTTTTATTTTATTAATGGTTTTAAGTCGTCCATTTTAAATTGAACATTGGGTTTTAGTTAACTAATTGGCCATGATTTATGTAGGTACTAATCATATTAAAAACATTTTCTCGTGAAATAATTTTTCTTTATACTTCTAATACACGAGAAAGTATCGATATGTTTTATAAAGTAATATTTATATTTTAATACTCCTATACATATAAACGTGAGAGCAAATCTGTACTGCGTTTATTTCCAATCAAAACCAACTAGGTTACTGCTGCGTCAAGTCCCAAAGGGAAATCGGAATAGTCAGCGAACATTTATCCCATGCCTGTAGCTGTAAAGTTCGAATCCCCAGGAAGCGGTTGCACTTTTATGGGGTCAAAGATTTCACTGGAAATTTATCCCTTGACTTTATAGGAAAAGTTTATTTCACTCTGCCAGTTCGAAAGGTTTCATTTATCATTTGGTAAATACGATTTTAGATTTATTTTTATTTTTTATTATATCTAATTGCTTAGTAGAACAGAATAATCCTCGCCTATTGTTAATAATTCGTTGCTATAAACAAATAATAATAGTCTTAAATAATATTTTTTTCAATAATAATGTCCAACGCGAATAATTATTACTTTATAAATAAATAGGAAAGTATTAATAGTAATGAAAGTATTGTAGTAGTATAAAAACAATTTAGTTAATTGTGTTCTTTGTTCTAAACCCATGAACACATTAGATAATAATGTCGGTCTGTATATGTGACATGGATGTTAAGCATTAATTTAAGAAGATTTAGTTCAATTGACTCACAACTGTGACATGGAGTCCCCAGATATTGGAGGTTTTTGTAATAATTACATTAAAAATAGTAAGTAAAGTTGGCCTTAAAACAATTTAGGGATGCTTCTTACAAATATTCTTTTTGAGCTCTTAATAATTATGTTATTGTAGCGTTAGGGAAATATTTATTATTAGTACCATGGGTTTCGGTGGGGGTTCTCTTAGAAATTGGCCATTGATTCCCGTCTGGGTTCTTTTGTTAGAATTTTAAATACAATTAATTTTCATTATTACAATCTATTACTTACAGTTTCAAACAAACATTTCTAATATCATTATCAAATCATAAACTCAGAAAGACTCCAACTATTGTGACACTAGTCTCTGACTCTACGTTATCTTACTCTCGAACAATTACAAGTTTCTTTTACACATAAAGTATGCTCACCTTTGCAAGGTCTTTGTATGGTTCACTGGTCTGGTCTGATTCTCTCACGCCAAGTTTGTTTTAGAACCCTGTAGTATGTCCGCTCCTCAATGATAGACATCCAAGAGTTTATATACACCTTATGACTCGTGACCTTCACCACACTTGAAAGGCGAGCTATTTCGTCAGTTTTCTAGCTTTGTAAGAATATTTGTTTATTATTCTGACTTCTCAAAATAACTTATACTGTTATTCCAAATAAATTATGTTCTTAATTCCTAACAGTTCCTTAATCTTACAGGTTCTTTTAAATAAAAAAAAAATTTAGTTTATTTAATGAAACTTAATGATATGTTGCGCGTGTTTAAATATAAGAACAGTAATATATTTAAATATCTAGATAAAAACATGATAGTTATTAAGAGAAATTCGGGATTAAAGTTTGGAAATCTAGGAAATGCGTGTTGTCAAATTTGATGATATATAAAATCATTAAAATTTTAAGTTTCACGTATGAAATTAGAAAATAATTTGCCGGCTATATCACTAATTTTTGTATATTATTTTTAAAAGATGTCTTTCATGGCTCATTTTCAATTTAATTTCTTTTCATAAAAAAAAAATAATTAAAAAAATTTACTTAGGGTGTAAATTTTTTAAAGGTTAGAAAAATAGATCTGGATTTTTTCTTAATGATAACAGTAAATGTGTCATATTAAAACGTGTTTGTAAAAATAACCTAAACTTTGGGTTGAAAATAGAAGAATTTTTTGGGTTGAAAAAATTGATATTAATTTGTTGGTCATATCTCAAAAGGAGTAATATTTCAAAATGGCTTAATATTGTTGGAGAAGTGATCGACAGTTTTTTGCAGAATATGAAACTGCATAAAATGATGCAAGTGAAAGTAAAATGATAAATTATTGACTAAAATAATTTGAAATTGCCGCCATTTTGACGGGTACGTTTTTAATTTTTAATTAATTAGTGTAATTTAAAAATTAATTTGTCTCAGAAATAATTGTCCTACGAAAATAAACCACAAGTAAAGGAACAAAACAACCTACCATACGTGTTTTAATCAAGAAAATATAATATATTAGATACAATTTTTGTTGTTAAATCGCAACCGATGAATTAATTTGTTTCCTAAAACTAATTTTTCAGATTTATTACGAAAATAATACAAAATTTAATAATAATAATTATTATTATGTACAAAAATAATTTTTAATTAATACAAAATCTATCACTTTATAAAACCAACATTAGGAGAATGAAACGTTAATACAAGAAGGAGAAACATATATGAGCTGGGTTTACGCCAATTTATTTCCCGCAAATTCAAGGAATTGTAAAATGTTAGTCGATTGGGAAGACTTAATACTGTAATCAGTTGTTTCAAAAGCTCTGTCAGAGACGTCGTGCAATAAGAAATGGAAAATGCATTTTTGTGAATTTCGTACAACATATATATATATATATATATATATATATATATATATATATATCCTCAAGCTTAATTAGGATACCTAATGGAAATATCCACGAAATTATCAACATCATTTTTATTTCTCACCTTATTGCTTTCTTGACATATAGAGTTTAAAAAATAGAACTTATTATAGATGATTTTGTTTTTCGTGGGACGTTATTATTATTTTCAGTATAGCTTCCTATTTTTATTTTCAAGTTAGGTGTTTCGAAGCTGCTCCAACTCATAACTTTCTACGCAATGTAATTTTGAATAGAGAATATGTTTTTGTAGTGAAACTACGTTTCTGTGTAATAGATTTTTTTATGTTTTGTAATTTTGTAATAACTTTGTGCATAACGTGATAAAAATCAATAGATTTCATGTGTTTTGGTTATATTAAAGTATTCAAATTTAAAGTTACAACGGTTTGTTATTATTTTTTGTTTTCATAATTAACAGTAAACAATACTTTTTAAACTATTTGGACCACATAGGTACAATTAGAACGATTCGGTTCAACAATATCTATAAAATTAGTGTTGATGGGAAAAATTTAAGCATTTTTTTTTTCAGGTGGGACACAATACTGACAAAACAACTTAAATGTAAAAGCATGTAGAAGATGATGGTAACAATCTAACCTTACTGGTTCACCCTAACCTAATCTAAGTTAACTTACTATTTCACTCATCAATCTCAGGAAGTTTAGAGATATCAATTGAACAATAAATCCTGATTTTGATATGGTTACAGATAGAGTTGAACATCTTAACATAAGCAATATGTGGATTAGATCATGAAACCGTAATCTCATTATTTTACAAGCAACAGGGTTTGGTTTGTGTGCAGCAGAGCACCGACTGAACTCTAGCAAGATAATTAATTAATTGATTAGTGGATTTTTGAAATTCCTTGATAAAGGAATAATCTGTTTATATATAACCTAGGGCCTTAGCTGGACAACAGGCTCTAAGAAGTTAGGCGCCGGTGTTAACAATCCTCCTAACTCGCTAAATCAACATATCAATGCCTTATCACTTTCAGAATAATAGAGGAAGAAAATAAAATGAATGGAGACAAGACAAACAACCAAATCCGCGTTATTTATCACAATTCACAGTAATATCTGTAGATTGTTTTACTGGAAAAATAAATTTATTTTCAGAGTCCAAAGTTCAGTAGTTTGTGTTGTTGCAAATATTTACACAGCATTTGCATTAATTTATCTTTGATATGTCTAAAAACCTATATGCTAACATATAGCTTCCCCCACACATAGTACTTATTTCAGTTGCAAAGATATAATGTTTTACCGCTTAACTCACAACTGTACTCTAGTTATATTTAAATAAATGGAGAGGGGAATTTTTAAAATTCTTTATTCTTTCTTATAAACAACAGTTTATTATTATTTTTTAATAGACAGTTGTGTATTTAGTTAAAAAAAAATCGATGTTGCATTTTTCCATGCATATTATTTCAAAATTTATTTTTTCTGTACAGTGTCTTACAAACGAAATTGTTTCCATTTTTATTCCAAATTTGGGAAAATATATCTAAATACATTTTTTTCCTCAAAATCGGATATAAAATTTTTAATAAAAGTTATCTCAAATAGGTCTTAAAACATATTTTTTGTTGTCAAAACTGTTAGTTCAGGACATACGTAAAATATTAATTGTACATTATACATTGTATTGGCAATTTTCATCAAATATTAATAAATTTCACAGTATAAACCATCACCTTGTAAAATCCCTAACTTGCCTTAACCTCTTGTAAAATAAATTCACGAATAAATTGGAAAAGATTACCGAGAATCTAAATTGGTGTCGGTTTGATTAGATACTTTATAAATTTTAACATTTGATATTTTCGGTTTATCTTCTTTCAATATAAGTGCTACTGACAAGTTTTCAGCCAATTCAGTAAATCTTTCTTGTCTTAATGAAACGGTTTTTTTTTTTTTTTTTTTTTTTTTTTAATAAAACTTTAAAACAAACAAGCAATATTACAGAATAACGCAATTTTGGTACTACTATAAATCTACATAATTAGCTGTTTAAAATAACATAGGTTTATTGAAATCATACTAAAAGAAAAGTGTAATTTTTGCTAAATAAAAGTCACAGTGAAATTTTATGTAAGATATATTTGTGTTTTATTGTTTTTCCATTACATACAGAGTTCTTAACACTTAAACGGGAGAACGTTTCATGTCAAACTATGTAATTTGATACTTTATTTGAATTGTTTATACAGTAGTGATTTTGGTACACTACTATTTCAATATGACTTCCTCCTATGCAAATTGACAAAGTGTAAATTGACTGCAGACCACGGTTTCACAAGTTAGATGATGTAATCAGTCACAATAGATTTATCTTCTACAGTAATCTATCGATATCTAAACATTGCTGTAAAATATGATCAAACAATAGGACCCTTACCCCCTACATAAACATACACACTTTCAATATTTCTTATCTTCCTTTCTAAAATATTCCCCTTACAAAACGACTCAATCAAGCAATAAAACCGACAATAATCCTAAATGGTCTAAGCGTCTCTTTAGATTAAAATCGACAGACTACTTTGGAAAATATGATACTGAATTTTGTGTGAGAATTATTGCAAGACATTCCTATTCACGTACTTAAAATATAAAATACAAAGAGAGAAGTAATCGTTGATATTACAGTAAATGTAAAAGTCTAGTAACTCGATTTAGTTATGATCTACCTTTTATTTATTTTATTACCTCTGTGAAATTATATACATATATAAATACCAAATGCATTTTTTGTTAAATTGTGATTGTTTTAAATAATTTATTTAACTCAAAAAATATTGACTTGCTGTTTGATCTGCCAGTAAATAATTGCATAAACATATAATCATTATTTAACTTTATTCAAAACTGTTCTCTAAATTGCATATATTATATATTATTGAATATAGGAATATAAGGAATATATTTATTTTATTTTCTAATGTTATATTTAAAATTAAAAGTTCTCAACATTTTGTAAATAAGTTTATTTATTTTGTTTAAGTATTCAAATTTTTCCCAACTTCAAAAAGTTATTAAATTTCAAACGACTGTATTCATGATATAAAAACTTTATATATATATATATATATATTAAGTAATTTATAAAGTATTACACTTTCTAGAATAATATAATATCTTTCTCTATATCGTTTTGATTCAAAGTTTCATATATTCTAGTCACATCTATCCTACATAAAACTATTTTCTTGGGTTGTTCAGACTACCTTAGACATGGCGTGGTATTCATTTGTCACCCTACGTCCAATATAACTCGGTTCTTAAGGGATTTAAAATAAAGTTATTCCGTAGTATATCTGCCATACAAATGACAGAAACGTAAAAGTCTGAGCCAATCGGAGTCTGTTATTGAAGTAATGTTTTACAACATTTTCACAGAAGACACCATTTCGAAAATGTTTAAATTAATCTAAATCGGTTAAGGTTTATCTAAATCCACTCTATAAATGAGCCCTAAAGGATTTTAGTGATTTTTATAAAATTATGATTATCGTAACAGTGTTGATGTTTCCGCTGTTAATGAGACTGTCAAATCCTTCTTTATCTTCTTGTTTTCATTGTCCAAGTCGTATTCAGCTAAATTTCAACCCTGTGACAATATACACACTTTATGTTTACACCAAGTGGTGTTTCTTATATCCCACGCCCATTAGACTTCTGTAATAAAAGTTATAACGATGTCAACATAAAATGTGACAGAGAGTTTTCTTTATAAAAGTTCTAAAGTATTCAAATAATTGCTAAAAAAAATGATATTAGTGTTTTTGTCATTACTATGAAAACAAAACATGTTGTCAACATCATAAATATGCAAGTTGATCCTGAAATACTGACAAGAATTTAACAGATCCTTATTTAAGAAGCATAAAATACTACTTTTGTAGCTACCATTCTCTATTGAATTATATTTTTAAAGTACCTTACAGAGGAGGAAGGGGTTACACTATGTTTGGTATAGGGCAGAAAGTATTTTGGATTTACAATTAGAGAAATGAACAAAACATTGTTTAATGTATTCCTTACATCATAAATATGTTTGATAAAAAAGTGAATGTAGCATAAACACCCCTTCATAATTGAGTTTTATTTATATTTGATAAAATTTTATTTTGGTTACTTTATGTTATTATACTATGTATCAAAGTTAATCAAAGATATTTACACATAATGAACTAATTAAAAGACAAATACTTTAATCGAAGAGTTATAGCGTTATCGGTCTAAACAAATTTTTTTAGCGTGAGAAATAAAATGAAACTTCGTATAAATTAGGAACAAAAAAACCATTATTATACACATAAAAATAAATATAAGGTACGTTATAGTATTCTCTATAATTAAAACGTTGTTACAAAAAAAAACTATCTTTGTACTATGAAAAAGGTAAAGTTTTAAAAAATCGTCATTAAAATAGAATTACTTATTTTCCTATTTTTACTTGCTAATAATCCAAACCAGGGTAGAGGTAGAGGTATATACCAAATCTACTCAAAATCGGATTATCCATTTACGTAATATCATGTTTTCAAACACATAAATTCAATTACTTTACAAATATCGTATACCAAATTAATATAATTTTCTAATTCTATCATTTATTAGTACTTTGAGTTTCAAAAAGTGGTCTTATGATCCCTTCTGATCGTTATAAAATTCTGATCTCCTATTCTTCTGACAAACGGACTTCCTCAATTGATTTGTGTCGCTCCCTAAAAGGAAATTCGTATTATTTTGTGCGTGTTAAAATTACCTGCATAAAAATCAGAGCCAGAATTTGTAAATAAATCTCTCTTTTCGTGTATGTAAATATAAAAACTACCGCAAAATAATTCAAAGAAATTCTGTAAAGAAATCAGATTTCTAAGACTATTTCTGTGTTTTATAAAATTACTATAAAGTTTAGAAGTTCCTTTTTAATTAATACATACGTCTTAAAACAGTAAAAAATTCACAATTCTATATAGAAGAGAAAATACTGTACAAATCAATAACTCTTCTTGTTATTATGTTTTATCTTTTATAAAACTTACAAGTGTTCTTTACAATTTTGTATATTGTGTTTTATTTTAGGATAACGCTCTGTTTGATCTAAATCATATATATTTCATTTCAATATAATTAAATACAGTTCAGTTCACTCCATGTAAAGTAATACGTTTTTATTCTATCTATTGAACAATATACGCATATGGATTAGTAACTCTTAAATCATATTCTGGCCTGTTGTTTAATCTGCACATATTAATGACAATTTGATTATCTGTATTTTTCGTTTAATGGACACACATTATTGTTTTTTGTGTTCAATGTGTTACGCTTGTTCAAAATTGATTAAGGAAAAACCAATAATAAATTAGTCTTTTGGTATTTTGTCAACCATAATCTACAAAACTAGTGGTAATATGAATAAAATAAAAACGATATATTTTTTATGGCTACTTTAATGCTTAAAATAGACTAATGTTGTTAGTCCTTTACTTTTAAAATATTCACTCGTAACAAAATACAAGGTATAATTTTAATATAAAGCATTATATTTCCTTTGTTAACTTTATTATCAAAATTTAGATAAAAACTTCTCCATCTTTTGTTTAATTACTAATTTGCTTCTTATTTAAAGTTTGTTTTAGTTACGTCCCTTAAGATTGCTTACTAAATATTCCTTTGTTTGTTTTCAGAGAAAAAGTTTATTTTATATATTTTAGTTTTAAATCTTTTCTGTTATAATTAAGGGAAATACACGATCATAGATTTATTTCAAAAGATAGTAGACTCTTATATTTCATTAGTGTTAATCATCTCAGTGTTTTGTAAACATTAATATTATAACGTTATTTTGATGTACTTTTTTTTTTTAACGGAGTTGTCCTTCTTTTAACTATAAACCTCTGTAACTATAAGGATCCCATATCACTGACATTTGTTTAATATTTTAACCGCCGGTATTTAAAAATTTGTAAGACAACTTCCGAACAAAAAGTGATAAATAACTTTATTAAATGTTTAAATTCAGTGTTGTGTAGGCTTAAGTGTAAGTATGTATTTATTGTTTTTGTATAATTCTGCAGTGATATCGATACAGCTGTACTCCAACATAAAAACTCTGAAATCGTATGATTAATTGAAGATAATACCTTAGTTATTCAGTATCCTGATTTCATTCACAGTTTAATCTTTCAAAGGGACAACTCTCGTACATAACACTAAATTATATATTGAATTTCCGTTTTTAGACTTCCACCTCCGTGGAAAAATAAACCCCATAAATCATAAAATACAAGTCCTGTTTATAGACTTACCTCATGAAGGGAAAAGATATATTTGTTTACTGATAATCTCAAGTGAAATAATATCATTTAAGAATTTCCGCAACTTATAGCTATTATTTTATTTATTAGTTCTAAAACTACCGCCACTTTGGAACTTCTGCCTGGAAATATTATTAACAACTTCATACGGGTTCTGTACCAAACTCCAAGTTAAAGAACGATCAGAAAATTTTCTTCCGAATTAGGAAATTGGTAATCGTTATGATTTTTTATAATGAGTACCAATTTCCACAAAAAAAAAGAAAAAAGTTTTTAATTTTACTACTGGGTCAAGTAATATAATTACAATTTGTTGAGAACCCTAATTAGGTTTTACGTATTTACTTTTAACCGGTGCCAGTTTAAAGGCTAAGCATGAAATATAAATAACAAACATAATTGATTTCTTTTCAAAAATGAGTTTTCTTTGGAAAAAAGTCTTTTTATAACGTTGCTCATAGAGCAATTTTGAAGATATTGTAACGTAGCATCCTACATAATTCTGCTTTTTTATCCAAGTGGTATTGTTGACTGGGAAAAGATGTGAAGCTATTTGCATTAGGAAGAACATTTTCGTTACCTTACAAATTGACTATATCCTGAAACCAAAGGTTCTAATGCAGCACGGACAGTACATTCAACCTTTCCCTCGTCCAAACAAATAAATATTTATGTTTTTCTTTGATAGCGAATTCTCTTTCAGAAAATCAATGTTACGTTTAAAGTGAAGTTGGGCCAACGCAACAGAACAACTTTAACTTTATTACTTAACGATTAAAGTAACTTTATTGAGCTTGAACTTACATATCACGTTTTCGTTGATTTTCATCATTTAGAATCCTCTAGGAATTCATTTAGACCAATTTCCGAATTATTTATTTCAAACTGTTTATCTGATTTTACTATTTTCTGAAGCAATCAATATTCCTAGAAAAGGTGGCAATCCTATTGACTTTATACTTATAAGGTGGCAATCCTATTGACCTAATAAATACTTCCTCATTATTCAGTTATCAGGAGCATTATTACTAATCGAAATGTACGAATGGATATTTGTACTAATTGCGCAATTGATGACACTCATCGTAATTTTATTTGGATGTGTGTTACAATTGTTTAAAAATAACGATGAAAACGTTATGTTGTATTAGGATAAACATAGACTACGGAAAGTATGTAAATTTATTCAGTGAAATTTAAATGTACAAAAGAAATTGAAAAACGAAATAAGTTTGCTTTAAAGTATTAAATTAAATGATATTTTACTTAAGTCTATTTATGGGTTATGAATATGATTCCCATGTATATCATATTATAATTTAACAGATGAGAGGCGAGAATATGTGTATAAGTAAACTCGTACAAAAATACAATAATTTTCAAAATGCTGCGTTAATTATTACTTTTTTACATACCATATATACACAAACCGATGTTTAATTCAATGCTCAATGTTACATAAAACTACAAGTTGTCTTAATAGAAATCCAGTTATTCAAGAAAAACCACCGGAAATGTATGAAATTTATTTTTTTAAGAATACACATTTAATGTTTTAATTGTTTAAGGCTCATGCACTAGACATTGATTTTCACCTTAATGGATATTCTAAACTCATATTACGTCATTAAACAACTTCAAAACAGTTTTAAACTACTTTTGTTATACGAAAGCGAGAACTTATTATTAATGATAAATCAAGTTGTACATTTTTTATACTGGCCTATTTCAGCAGATTCTACAACTAACTGTGATCCGTAGACATCTCGGCAGCAGTAGATGGAAATCATAATAGAATATTGTACATTTTCCTACATATTTGTGGTTATTTACTGATATTCTTCTACTATTCTTGTCAAAATAATGGCTTTCCTCATTATATGGACATGTTTTTACTTTTCTATTTTTTTTAAAGAATCTGAACTTGTGAATAAGTGCCGTAGGCAAAACACAACATTTAGATTTTTTCAAAAAGATATTAATCATTTTTAGCCCCAAAGAACCAAACAAGTTGTAATATAAATATCTTAAAAAATACAGGTTTTGAATTGATCTAGCAAAAGGGGAAATGATACTTGGGAACAATATTAAACAGACGAGATATTACAAATTTGATAAGAGCCAAGTGTTTTTAAAATGTTGAAATTTATGACCTAAAATAAAATTCAATCTATGTAAGTAAAATATATCTTCTTCGAGATTCGTCAGTGAACTTGGAAAGTCTAAATCAATGACGGAAAATTGGAGGGAAAAGAAACATAAACAATTTATTTTAACCTTATGGAATAATTTAGAAGATTCCGTTTCGATTGATAACAAAAATCAGAGGGGCGCACAATTTTTAAGGGGCGGGGAGAACAAAACCGGCGCAATGAAGACTGAAAAAACTGTTTCAAAAAATATTAATATGTTTTTAAGGTTATCTATATATTATTAAACATACCTATTTAGAAAAGATAATTTTGTGTGTGAAATAATCTATTATTGTTTATTTTCATATATTAAAACATTTAAAAAAATTGTAAAAGGCGAAACAAAGTAAACTACTTCTCTGAAAAAGAACAAAACCATGTTTATTAATACTGTTGAAGAGATTTAATAAAATAACATTATAAAAAGAAGCAAATTAATTATGAAACTAAAAGGAGATGTAAAGTTTTTGTTTTTAATCTAATTTCAATAACGAAATAAAGAGAGGAAAGTTGATTCTTTATATTAAAAACAAACTTTATGAATATTACAAGGATATGAAAATAGTTTATTAAAGAACGATGATAGGTAATTATCCTTAAGAAATAATAAAAACATTTTTCATAAAAAATATATGAAAATAAGATAACATTACTTTTGTATTTCAAATATTGGTTTTTAACATACACTTGTATTATCGTAATAATATTTATATATTTTGTCTTAAAATGTATATATGAAATTGAAAAATATAATACAATTAAAACAATTCTGTAATATCATAAAAAAATTAATCATGAATCTATTTTATAAATATTTCCGAATTCTTCTTTTTTTGATGACAGAACGACCAAACCAAGGTGTCTTTTATCTTTGTTACTAATTTACAATTAATTATACTCGATAATTGTAAAACAAGTAAGTTTAGCATGACGATGCAGTTATCTGTTCCAATAAGTAGGGTTAGTTATGAAGATGTTGATCTAAAATTGATTTAAGTTTCTGTTGACATTGTAATAAACCTTTATTATTGAACACATTTCAGAGTTTGGTGAAGACATAAAGTGTATAATATTGTCCCAAGTTGAAATTTAGCTGGTTATAACTTGCAACGGTCAAAACAAATACATAAATAGGCACACTTACAGTTTCAAATAACGGCGGAAGGAACATCACGGGTAGATTTATAACAATTAAGTGTTATGCACTGTATAACAAATAATCTTTAGACATTAGCAGTATCTGTAAATACAAACAGATATATAATTTTGTTAAGCTAATTCTATATCGTTAAAAAAAATATATTTTAGTTTCATACGTTTATGAATAAACTTATAAACAACATAGAGACTCAAGGAAAGTACTTTTAACAAAAAAGAAATGTTTGATATCAACTTTAGATAGCCTATTTGGAATGTCGTCTTCGGTCTGTGGACATTTTGTTACATATTAACTCAAGAAGTGAGATTCTGATTGAGTTCTATATTTGTAGTTTGTAACAAATACCTTCGTTTGCTAGAATCAAGAGTTTCTAAGTCTCTTTAGGTATTGAGGTTGTAATAGGCTAATGGTGAAACAAGATAGTCACGTAGTGTTTTAGGATTGAATAGTCGAACAAACCAAACATATTTAGTTTCAATTAGTAAAGTTGGCTCATGGAATGAATGAAATGAATAGATAGAATATGATTATGTAATATGTAAGTTATATAACGAATGAGATATTTTATCAAAATATCCACACAACTTGTGCATATTACAAATAAAATAGTTTGAAAATGTATTCCAAAAATAACTGCAGCGTAGGATAAAATGGTTAAATACTGTGTTCTGAAAAAAAAGCGGTATTTGGAAAGTCTTCGGCTGTCTGTATAATTTATTTTCATAAATAAAATCTTGTTTAGAACAAGTTCAGAAAGTTTCAATTCTATATAAGAATAAAACTTTAATATAATATTAATGTATTTTTTATTTGTAATAAAAACAGTTATTCGAAAATAAAGCTACAACTCGAAGGTAAAGAGATAAAAATTGTACATTCACGGAACGTTAACAATTATTTAAATAAATATAACTTTTTGCAACATGTTTACATAGTTGCAATTCTAGGAATGAAAGATTTGGTTATAATAATGAATTTGATAGAAATAATTATAACACATATTTTCACAAATGCTAGGTTTATTTATTCAAACACATTTCAATGACAAAGCCGCCATCTTCAGTGATGGACGAACTAAAATAACTTGAGTATAAATCAGTTATAGTTATATTGAGTTTGAGTTTAGTTATTGTAGCTCATGTATAACTGAAGATAGCGACTATGTTGTTGAAACGCGTTTGAATAAATAAACGTATTATTTGTGAGAATTTGTGTTCATTTTTTTCCTTATGAAGTATACCATCTCACAAGTCATGCTCAATATTTCTTTATAATAATGAATGCTTTTTATTACTGTTGTAATAACACAGTTATTATCTAACGTTAAATATAAATTTATGTTAGGTTAGGTTAGGTTAGATTAGGTTTTTTAGGTTAATACAATTATTTATTGAGAGATGAAACAAAAAAAATCATATTACGTTAAATAAATAATGGAAAAATTAATACATTTTATCAGAATTATATATTTTATATTTATATCTGAATATAACATAAATGATCTCCGGAATTTTATTTTAAATATCAACTTTATATTCTGTATTTCTACTGTACACAAACTGTTTTTATTTTACAGATTAATTACGTAATTTGGAACGTATTGTGATGGTACAAACATTTTAATTATCAGATTTTCCACAGTCCCCATAGTTTCAAACTTAAAACTGCGGTTGCATCATTTTAGGAATACTCATGTTACCAATTTTTGTGTAATTTTATTGTTGCAAAATATTTTTAGAACTTTTCAGAGAAATATTTGAAGTTTTATATCTGTTGTACTGTTTCAATACCACCTGACATGTGCATCCATGTCCCGGAGTGAATTCAATTTCATTACGTCAGACGTGTGTTAACATAGGAGGACATCAAATAGTACAACAATAACTATTGAATAGTAGGCACACGGAAAGGTAAATTAAATCAGCATATTGGATAGGCCGTCATGAAACTAGCATGCATTACATCTTACTTCTTAATTTACTATTATTAATTTCATTTTATCAAGATCTTTGTGTTTTTATTCTGATTTGGATTGAAATGTATTATTTTAACAGCTAGTGGCATACATTTACAAAAATATCCCAATTTCGTTCTATTTTTGAATGTTTCCTTTTTAAATTATAATTTCCTTTTGAGTAAATTATAATTTTCCCAAAGGCATGGATGTTTATGAACAAAATTGTAGGTATAATTCAGCTAATAATGATTACGCTGTTTATTATTCTATTTACCACTCTTTAAACGCCAACCTTATCGATTACTGTTCAAGGTTAAAGCATGTAACAAGGGTTATGTTACTATGAAAAAATTTACAGCGAACAAAGAATGTTCTAATAAGTTAGAGGAATGGACAAAATATTCTATTACGGGAAATATAGTTGCATTGATTGTTTTTTTAAACTTTCAACCGAAATAGAAATTTAACTTAACCAATGTTTAAGATGGTTGGTTCCATTTTGTGATAATTAGAATTTGTTTTCAGGAGAAATAGAAGAAACAAATTATCCTGTTATTTGTATACACGTTATTTTCTGAATCCTTATGGTCTTGATTGAGGGAATTACTAGAACAAAAATGTCCACACTGTCCTCTAAAATATTGACTATTTTTATCGAAATATAAAGATAGACTGTATGATATAGGCTACATGATTGTGCTCACATAAACAATATTTTGTGTAGATGTAAAGTTTTTATTGTCATTCATATTTATTGGTATTTTAACATGAAAAAAGCATAACGTTATCTAAGTTATATAGAGAGCAGTTATTCTAATTAGCAGTTATTTTTTTATATCTAGTACAATGGAAGTGTCTGTATAATTGTCACCCATAATGATTTCCATTTTTATCATCCCGTTATAATTATACTTGTATATATTTACATATAGCTTTCTTGTCATTGCAACGTGCTTTAAATCTTTCTACCGGTCATGTATTATAGTTGACCCTTAACATGAAAAGATAAAAAATATTTTAGGGGAAAACATACATCGCGAAAGAGAGTTTTAGTTACTTTACAATTTGCTTACATTCTAAAAACCAAAGGAAAAACGTGAGGGACAGTTACTCTCAACTTTTCCCATTAAATAAACATGTATATGTTTTTCTTTGATAGCGAATTCTTTCTCTGAAAATGGATGTTACGTAGTTAGGTTAGGTTAGGTATAAAGTGAAGCGTGAAATCTAGTCTGGCACACACTAGGGCAACTTTTATTATTACTGTATTTTCCAACTGTGTAAGAATGAATTTATAGTGATAGTGCATTTCTTGTTCCTTAGAGTCTTTTAATAACACGTTTACACAATTTCTTTCATTTATCTGAAGTTAGTCATTTTTTAGTAATTGTTAGAACTATATAAATAACGATAAAAGATGGAGAAATCAAATAATTAATTTAAATAGTATCCAATATTTATACATATATACAGTACTACGGAAGTGTATTTCATTTCTTGCCCTTTAACACAACATCTATGAATAAATAATTTAGTATAAAAAAAAAAAACAACAAAATAGATGATGAGGCCACAATCAGATGACATTAAAACCCTGCTTCAAAATTGATGGTAAATTCAGTAACTTAAAATATATAAATAATATCCATTTCATTAAACTCAAACAATACATTTTCCAAAAGTACGGTTATTTTAGATTTTCGGGCGCCATCGTTTAAATTAATACAATAAGTACCCAAATAATGAAAATGGGCAATTCTACGAGTTTTCATACAGTTGATACTTACCCCTAATATCAACAACAGCTGTCGCTATTATGTCTACAATCTAATCAGTTCTTTGGTCTATAGTCCATTGGTCATTTGTTTATTGAATTAAATAATTTTCAGCCAACCAGATTCAAAATAATACTTTTTAGATAATAATTCTTCTATTTTCAACTCCAATCCTTGTATGATTTCTAGATAAATCTAATAATTACTTTTGAAAATAACGTCGAATGTTAAAATATTTTAAACCTATGAAACTTAAGAATAAATTTAATAAAAACAATAATTTGCAAATGTAAATACAAATTTTATTAATTATAGTTTTGGTATATTCTTTTATAATATGTGTCCTTAATATGTTCGTAAGTAAATCAATTCGATTGAATTTTCATATCTCTTACCAATAAAATAATTAAAAACAGTCTAATGTGTAATGGTGTAAATAAATAAAGTACATCTGAAAGGAGTAGGACGTTTTACGGAAGGAGAAATATTTAATATAAACCCTGGTCACATAAAACGGCTTAATTAAGTGTTGACATTGTGACAACGTTTATTGTACAAGTCATGAACTTCTAAGAACATAAGAGAGACACAACGTGTTGAGACATAAAGTGGGTGTATGTAATAGGGTTGGAATTAAGCTGATTATGTCTTTTAAAAATGAAACAAGAAAACAAATCAGGACTAATATTATCTTATAATAGTAAGTGCAGAGAAAGACAAGAAGACTGCACAAAAATAACACTATCTTCAAACCTTACAAGAAACATTTCTTCATAAATGTGGAAATTATTTATTTAATATTCTATATGACTTTAAAATACACATAATAAATATGATAAAATTAAATAAGAAATACACTTTTAAACTGGCTTGAATTATTTTGTTTAAAAATCACAAATCAAACATACTACTGACCAGTTCTTCAAAAAGTCGGTAAAATATAAAATATATAAGCATTTATTAAATAGTTACCTACTGCTATAAATAAATCAAGTAGTGAATATTCCAAACCAATGTTCCAAAGCAAATGTATATCAAAATTACTATTTCGAATGTAATTGGCCAATGAAAATCAACAATATCGTCACACTAAAAAGTAAATATTTTGGGTAATGGTTATAACTTCAGTAATACCATTTCTTTTCTCCCCACATTCTTTTCCTTGTGTTTGAGTAAAAAAAGTTTGTACATCTTTTATATGTTTATTAGAAAAAGAAAATAGGTTTGAAAAAGTGATTGTATGGAGCTGAGTAACTCCTTAAGTACCCAACAAATGAAAGTGTTAACAATAAAGTTTATGAATGTACAAAGTTTCAAACTTTGCAAACAAAGACCAACTAAAGTTTTCTCACAAACGTCAGAGCACATTGCAGCTGTTTTGTGAAATTAGTGCAGGGTTATTCCAACAAGTGTAATATTTTTATTTCTGATATAGATGTGAAGTTATATTGTTAGTGGAGAATAGAGATGGAATATAGATTAAAGTGAGATGATGCACAATTAGACTACGTTATTAATAGAGTTTAATAATAAAGTAGATATGTGAGAGGTTTTATGTACAAAAGAAAATCACTTAAAAATAAATTTCTATTATATTTTATAATTTTCTTTTTTTAATATTCTATTAGTGTAATTCTGTTACAGAAGGCTATTGCAATCACTCACATAGAAACGCCAATATTAACACTATGAAATATCCATAAGTTTTTGCAATGGGACGAATTTTAAACCACTTTTGACTAACTGTATATTTTATACTAACTTAGTGATAGAAACAGGAAAAATTGTATTCTAAAATATACAGAGTAATATACACGTCCTGTAAAGATCTTAAGGCAAAATTCTGTACACAAGGAAAACAAAATAGGTTACTTATTATTATTTCTTACAATGGTTTACTGAAATATAAATTCCTTTAATTATAGAAGACTTAAACAGAGATGAACGAAACAACGTCTATGTACTAAAGCTCTAGTGATCCTACCACCACCCTAGGTATTATCTACTAACCAGAAAGTTTAAGTTGTAAACAGAGCGAGCTGTTTTACCTCCTAATTTGACCAGCACTAAATTAATTTATAGGTTTTACTATTTTCTTCCAAAAACATCAAAAAAGAACATAGTGATAACATCTAGACCTTTCTTCAGATCCAATTTTAGACAATTTGGTATATACATGTACAATCGGTTTTA
Organism: Aphrophora alni; assembly: GCA_963513935.1. Lineage (NCBI taxonomy): Eukaryota > Metazoa > Arthropoda > Insecta > Hemiptera > Aphrophoridae > Aphrophora > Aphrophora alni. The sequence goes on along the minus strand of OY740769.1, from coordinate 129,619,001 downwards.
CAAAATGTTGGATAATGTTAACCAGAAAATCGGTTGGTATAATTTTAAACAAGAACCTATTTACAAATGTCAAACATTTGTCTTTTAATGATACTGTTTAAAATCTGCAATCCAAAATCAAACATGTTTTATACGGTTAACTTGAGAGTTAACACTAAAACAATTTTCTTAATTCGATAACCCACCAATATTAGAAAGAATCATCAGTAATAACAGTAATTATCGTAGTTTTAATAAATTTAGCTCTTAGACTAGCTTCACTACTGTTTGAAGATACATGAGAAAACAAAATGGCGGCTGTTTGCAATTATTAATCTGTACTCCCTTCTTCACATACAAAAACTCGTTTGTATACCTGAGAAACTCATTATCAGTGTCTTGTTCGAGGTCTGTAAACGAGCGAATATACATTACTTTAAAGACATTCATATCATATCACGTCATGTCGGGTTATTGTTATAAATAACTGAATGAATAGTAAAAACACTATAATTTGAATAATTGTATACAATCTTTAAATACGTTTTCTATACTCTTCGGCCGATCTTATAAACAGGGGAAAAGAGTTGACACATTCTTTAAATTCGTTTTGTTTACTCTTTGACCAATCAAAAAAACAGAGAAAACTAGTTGGTACGTTCTTTAAATTCATTTTGTATACTCCTAGACCAATCAAAGAAAAGGGGGAAAAGAGTAGATATATTCTTAAAATTCGTTTTAAATACTCTTTGACAAATCAAAAAAAAAAACAGGGCAAACGAGATGATAAATTCTTTAAATTCATTACGTATACTCTTTCGCCGATCAAAGACACGGGGGAAACGAGTTAATACGTTCTTTAAATTCATATTGTATACTCCGTGACCGATCAGAAAAAACAGGGCAAACGAGATGATACATTTTTTAAATTCATTTTGTATACTATAAATAAACACTCTATTATTTATTTTAATAGTAACCCAGCAATGTATTTTACAAAATAATATTATAATGGATTAAGTTTTAATTCTATTGGTGGTACATCCTGATATGATCATACAAAGATTTATTCTATATGTATCCAAATATCAAATTGTATAAGACGTAATATAATCTTAAGTCTGTAATATGTTCAGCATTATACTTTAACAAAATTATATTATATTCAGTTGTATTTTAATTGCATTAGTGATACATCCTAAAATGATCATATTTATTATAAAGAATTATTCTATTACATGTTAAGTATTGTACAAAACCTAATATAAACTTACGTCTGTAATTCACTTGGGTTTTAACATAAAAGTCGTAACTTTCGTCATAGAAAATTTTCATCTCCTTGTGTAAAATCACTAGAAAAAAAACTCTAAAATTCGAACCTTTTCTCGCAAACACCTACCACAGCCAAGTACCTTGTGTACAGAGAATGACAAAGATTAGGAGAAAAAAGGAGGCGAAACGAAAAATGTGGACGGTAAATGACCAATTTTAAATTACAACCCATTTAGAGAAGCTTAGATCTTGCAGCCGCTACAAATTTTACAAATTTCTTAACTTGTAGTGGTTAAGATTGCTCCTACAGCTAAAATGTTTACTTTATTATGCAGATGAGTTTTCATACCTTTTTGTAAAATATTTATTACGATATTTAATGTTGAAACATTTAAATTATTTTCTTTGTATTATAATTTCATGAAGTACCACATATCAATAAAATATTTAACTGAACGTAATGTAATTTTCTAAAAGTAGAAGACTGTGATAATTTTTTTTTATTACACGAAAATAAATATATCTGTGGTTATTTATTTTTTTATTGCATGAAAATAAATAATAGTATATAAAAAGTTCTATATTTATTGAATATTACGAAAACCCATCTTACTTTGGCACTATAATATTTATTATTTCGTTAGTTGTTCATCTTATTTCAACTATCTGTTTATATTTCTTTTCAATTTGTAAATATTTACAAAACAACCGGAGCAAGAGACATGAATTTGTAACTAAGGGAAGTACAGTGCGAAATTTCATTCTTCCGTTAATTTTCATCTTAGAAAGACGAAAAACAACCAAATGTTTACAATTCCATAAACTACAATTTTCAAATAATGACTATTTAGTATGTATTACCAATTTTTAAATATTAAATATTAAATATATATATATATATATATATATATATATATATATATATATATATTTGTAACCTACCTCAGAAAGTTGCTCCCCAACATTCTTTGTTACATATTAGTAACTAAATACAGTAAGAATGTATAAAACAGTTGAGGAAATTTTCAGAAATATCAGTTTAAAATATATTTATTTGGTTAATGGAACCTGTCTTTTTACTACCACCTGTCTTACTCAATACCTCAAGCCGGTGTACCGATTTTAATCAAATTGATACGTGGATGCATTTTAACCGTATCAGCACCCTTTTTTAATAAATTCAAATTAAAATAAATGTCAAACCATAAAATGTAGTTTTCTTCTCAAAACCGTCGTCAATAGTTTTATTCAAATTGCTTAAATCTCGAAACGCATGGGTTAACATATCATCTCCCTGAAAATATCAGTTCAGTGATTTAAAATGAACTATGGAATCGACTTAGCGAATTCCGTCAAATTTACCAACTATTCTAATAGATTAAAAATACCAAAATTAATCCTAATAAATTGCAACCACGTTAGTTTTAGTATTTTCTAAATATAAATTGTATAATTTTATTTAGATTATAAGAATTGCTGACAATTATGCAGCAATTTAATTTAATCTCCTTTGAGATTCCGATTGAGGAAATTAAAAAATATACAAATGAACGTAGTTTGGTATTCTTGTATATTAATACCACCAGTTGTTTAAAATTATAAATATTTGTTTTAATATTAGACTAAATATAATTCATATCTTGATAAATTAAAATACATTGTAATTAAAAATGCATGTATTTTTGGTTCTTATTTACTAAAATAAAATATTTACGTACAAGATTACTAACACTTTATAAGAAGAGTAATTTTATTTTATACGTTGCTTAATTAAACTCTTGATTTTAATTTAACTGCCTCTACAATGCCTCTGCAATCCAATAGTGATTGTTGTACAACATGATGTCCTCTGATGTTGACATACGTCTGACACAGTGAAATGTTGACTCCAGGCCACGGATGCACATGCCAGATAGTGTTGATACGGTCACAACAGATATATGTTCTATATTAATCTGTCGATATCTCTCACAACAACAACAACAACGTTTATATAATATTATACACAACTATAGAAAACGTTTTCAACATAAAACTTAATGTTTCTGAACACCTAACCTAACGTAACCTACCCATTCTAAATAATTTGCTCCACTATAATGAGACAAACAAATATTGAAACAGTTATTATTTACAAAATTACCTAATGAGATGTTAAGTTCAAAATGATATATGAACAATGTTCATGCATCATTTCAATATTTTCCTCATTACGTAATTAATTAAATTAATCGAAAATAAAAACAGGTCATAAACAAATTTAAATATAGTAGTTATTGATATTAAATTTAAAATCCCTGAAACCCGATTCAATTATACTTTAGATTATCTCTAAAATTATATACCAACTTCAATTTAAAATACAATATTATGTTAAAATATATTGGTTTTTTCCATTATTTATTTACCTCAGCAGAATTGTTTACAGTTTACTTTGTCTATAAATAATTGCATAAACATTAATTTATACTAAAAATCAACATCATAACTATTTTATGTTATCAGTAAATACAATTCCAAACTCATATTATTTTATCACCGCAAACAGGTTAAAAAATATTATTAATGAAATCAACAAATGATATACCAGTGACTACTTTATTCATTTGTACTCACCTCCTCTATGTTGTGGTTTCATATTTCATTTTGTTTTTAAATGATTTTATTCGTAATACACATATGCTAAGTAATTAATTTGATATATAATTATCCGTTTTATGCCTTCTCGAAAAATTGTATCATTCATTATCACGATTTCAAAATGTAATCAATTCACGAGACAACAATGAGCTATAAAAATTCGGTTGTTTTAGTTCCGAATATCAATTCTTACTTCACTGTGTAACAATCACTTTACTGTTTGACAATTTTTTTTTTAGCAATTCTATTTTTTAATGCATTAAGACCAAATTTATTCTACCAAAATAAAATTTAGAATCGTGGAGTCAATCGGACTCTTTAAGGTAATGAGTAACAAATTTTCCAAGTGTGTGTGCGCGCGTGTGTGTGTATATATGTGTGTGTGTGTGCTCGTGCTTAACAGAATACACAATAAAATTACATCAGTGACCACAAGAAATTTTTTAAATATTTTATAAATCTTATTTTGGTAATTGAAATTCAAATAATATTTGTATTTGCTCTTCACCTATGATTTTGTAACTATCAATTTTTTCATCCTCTGATTATTAAAATGTTCAGATATACGTAATATAAAGCACCAACTATTATCTCTTTATTTCGTTATGGAAATTTATATGATAAAGAAAACTTCACGTACTTGTCTTGTATTTCATTATTAATTTCCTTCTTCTTTTGTGATGCTTTATTACATAGTTTTAACATTATTAATGACCATCCTTTTTTTATTCAATATATTGAGTTTACTTTATTTCCTTTCATTGTTACAATCTTTTCGGTTTTAAATAATACTAAACTATCAAGGGAATATATCCTTTATTAATATCCTTTTTATTAATAATTTGAGTGTTTTGCACAATTTCAATTTAATTGAAATTGAATATCCATTATCCCCCCCCCCCACTTTCCAAGCTCACATAAATATACTATTGATTTGCACTATATTGCCCCCCCCCACCACCATGCTACAGTTACCGACTGCTAACTTATCATAGACAAATAAAAGACGACTCTTTGTCAATCGTATTACTCTCATGTTAGTATACTCTGTTTATAGAGAAGCCATTTCTTTGAAACAATATAAGTACTACAAAATTTAGTTTTATATCATTCCTTAATTTGTTTTCTTAAAATTTTCTAACATTGAGTTATCTGTTCAAAGCTACAAACGAGTACAGCAGAGGAGTTCCGTGGACGTAAAGTAATTTGGTAGTTCTGTTTTAGGTCTTAAACCTATTATTTCATCAAAATACTTTTTATGTAGTATTACAAGTGATTTAGATCTCAACTGTAACCCAAAAATAGCTAAAATAAAACTGTGCTTAATCAATGCAAGTGCACAACATGCATCTCATATTAATACCCGGCTCTCCGTTAAAATTCGAATCTAAGTTATAGTTAGAAAGATAAAGTATAAAAAGTGTTTCAATTCTACAAGAGAGCGGCAATATGTTCTGACATTTGTGAAGACACTTTAGTTGTTTTTTGTTCTCAATGTTAAAACTTTTTACATTCATTAAGTTTATTGTAAACCGTTTCATTTGTTGGGTACTTAGAAAGTTAAACAATTCCATAAGCCTACAGTCACTTTTTCTTGAAAGTTTGACTTAAACGATTTTGTAAAATTAAATGTGCACTAGCTTTCTCACTCGTATAAGAAATGAAATAGCTAAGTATGTTTAAAAGAAGTCATAACTGTTGCCTAAGGAAAACGTTACATTTTAATGAGAATATATTTTTTTTATTTCTCAATTACTTTCGAAACAGCAAATCTGTTATATTTTCTATTCGCCACATACTCGTAGGTCTGGGGCATTACCAAAATAACTTGCACAAATTTTGCTTATAGACAGTAACAATATTATGAAGAAGCTCTCAGGAACTCAGAATATTGAGTACGAAGTCGACAATTCAGATCGTATCTACACTCTCTTCACGTAATCTTGGGGTAGATCTCTCTCTCTCTTTTCTTTTTCCTATCAAATCTCTTTTGACCAACTCTTTATCACTTCCAACCCTGATGCTATAAGAGTATTTGAAGGATAGGTTTCTTTATTTTATGGTCTCTCCTTACATTTTCCATTAAGATGTTAGAAGATGTTAAAAGAAGGTTTTCGCCTTTAAATAAAAAGAAATAATGTAGAAGTTCATTAAATACTAATGGGTAACTTTTATTTATTTTTGTCTATATTATTAGAGTCAGAATTTTTGAGGCGTAATGGCCAATGTATTTTATTTGGAAACTTGCATTTTTATTAATATTTAATCAAAATTCTTAAAACTTGATTAGGAAAATCCGTATATTCAAAATATTTTCCACATAACCCGATTTTTAAGAATACCATTCTTGAAGGTATATTAGTTCATGAAAGTGTTTTTTAAAGGAAGTCTGTCTACTGGCTTTGGATGCGCATTAATTATTATATCATATTAGTCCTAATTTATCTTCTTGGTTTGTCTTTGCATGTAGTATCAACTAAATTGCAGTCCTGTGATACACACTACGTCGTTAGCAGTTCATGACTTCCACAATAAACGTTGTTACAATGTCATCTCGTAGTTAAACCGTTTCATGTGAGTAGGGTTTAAAATACAACTTTCTGATTCTGTAAAACTTTTACTCATTTCCAGTTTACCTTATTTTTTAGATTGTTTAGCGAGTATTATTCAACATTTTCGATAAATCTTAATTATTTTGTTCCGAAACGTTCTTTTTTTTAAATATAATTATTAACTAATATACATATTTTTTTAACAAGTTACTGACTTAATTAATTATGTACATTTAACTATAACATCTACGTATTTCCCCATAGTTCAAATATTGAATACACATTACAAATATTCACATTTGAAATCTATGAGAGCATATGTAATATTAAAAGTCAAAATTAAGCACAAGTTGGAACATCAATTTCAAAAAAAAATCAATCAGTTAAACAGCAGAATGATTTCCTTAAATTAAATGGTCTAAATGTGTTCCTAGGGATTTGTAATGTCGGGCTCCACCGAAAATTTCAACATCATCTCTATATTTTCCTTTCTACTTATTAGTTAAGTAAAAAAGACAAAGCCTTCTTGTTTTGTTGGCTAGACTAAATTTCACGCTTCACCTTATACCTTACTTAACTTTATAACTTTGATTTTCTGAGAGAGAATTCGCTATCAAAGAAAAGCTCATAAATATTTATTTGTCCGAAACTGGGAATGGTTGAAAGTTCTGTGTCTGTTATGTTGGGGTTTTTAGTTTTTAGAATTCATCCAATTTCTAAAGTAACTAAATTTTTCTTCATTATGACATGATTTACATAAATAGTTTATTTTTTCATGTATATGAGTTTATTCTATCTGCTACATAAAACAAAACAAAAAAAAACCTTCATGGAAAGCTACATTATAATGTCTAAAATATTTTTCTATTGAAATGCAAAATTAATTATAGCACTTTTAAATTTAAACATATACAGTTGTAAATTGCTGAATATTCTAATTACACTTCTACAAATGATTTAGCTAGAAGTTGAATTTTTCTTCCTCATATACAAATATCATTACAATATAAGGTTATTTGGAACCTCAATTTTATACAAATAATTACTTTTACATGAACGAATTTCGATAAGGAAAAGTTGATTTGTGTAGGTCTTCACTGATCTTTTTTATTCTCATGACTGGCTTAGATAATTCCAATATATTGTGTTTTGATCTAATACCTTTTTAAATTCGTTCATTTTTACTTGATTGTAGATTAAATTAGTTAAATTATTAGATTTTTGGATTCACATTGTAAGGTCTCTCATAAGACACTTAACAATATCATAATACTCCCGTCATACACAGAACACTCCAATATCTTTTAGAACTAACAACTTAGATACACATCATTTATGTAGAAGAATTCATGAAATGAAAAAAATACCTTCAGAAATGGACTAAATTATATAATTAATAAGTTCAGTGGCCCTCCTAAAGAATATATATTCTATTTTATCAATGCCATCATAAGATTTTCGCTCTGCCGTAATTTGATTTTATGATAAAGAAGTAAAGAAATACACCTTGACAGAAGTTCAAGACTTATGTTTGTTTTACTATAACAAATTTGTTGATTGATAAGTCAATTTCTGTTTCAACAACGATAGTGAATCATTTTAGGAACGTCTGCAATAAGAACATTCTGTAAAGGAAAAAGTAGGCTAAAACACAACAAATTACATGACGTTTTTCAATGTGGGTGAAATTATATTTAACGTAAAACAAATCTTGATTATAGATTGCCAATTATTAACAATATACGTACGAAAACTAATTAGTTATTTTACAACAGACATTTTCGACATTTTATAATTAGTTCTGTAATCAAGGTTATGCACAACGCAAGCTTTTTTATAAAATAGTTTTGCAGCGTATGTATGTATTTTAAAACAACTTTTGTACTTCCTATATCTCCTAAAAAACAAATAAAATATGAGCGACTCTTCATCCGATTTTGAATGTAACTCTGTCTGAACCCAAGACTCTTCCTTTATCATATTATTTAGAGGTGTGTTTTAGAAACATATGGAGAAAGTTATTCACACGATGTCTAAATAAAGGCTAATCTGGCCAATTCAAACTAGAATAATTATTGTTCCATTGAATTATTAAAATTTGAATCAAATCTGGATAGTGAAGGATAGAATGATTTGTTAAATTTGTATTTATTCTATCTAAAATGGATAAAATGAATTACATTACTTTTACAACATATGTACGAAAGTTACGATTACGAATAAAATCATTTAAAAGTTGCATTCTCAAGGAGAGGGGGGGGGGAGAAATTGTGGTCTGAAATTGAAAAATATGGTATGGTGAACCAGTTTGCAACTTTTTTATGATGTTTCAAATTTGAATATAATGAACCAAAATTACCTATTCACTTTTTTACTACTTACTGTCCAGCTAGTAGTTTAAACGGTGTAAATCGCGTTTCTTAGCGATATATATTTTTATTTATTATCATGAAAGGAAGACCTTCTACTATACAAAACTGAAGCAAGAAAAAGGAAACATTATTACTAGCAGTAGAAACCACTAAGGACGCAATTTACGCCTATTTATTTCCTTTAAAATCAAGCCATTTTAATAAGGAATAATTAATTATTTTAAAAGTTCGTGAAGAGATAAGGTGCATTGCGCTTTACAGGGGAAAACAGAAAATGCATTTTTGTAAAATTTTACAAAGTATAACAGTCTCAGCTGAATAGTTTTAAAACCCTAAAATTATTTCAATTATTTTGCTTATAAAGGCAGAAAAATTGAAACTGTACTGAATTAAACAATGTAAGAATGCAATTTCGGACTAAAAAAGTTTTATGTATAAAAATTTATTTAATAAGATTTAATTAATTTTATAATTTATATAACCATTATAATTTCTGATTATTTATAAGAAAGTAAATATTATCACGCCAAGTCAACCGTGTATGAAGAAGATTGAATGAATGAGTACGTAAAATTTGTATACACATCGTTTTAAGATACGTTAAAAAAAATATACTTAAAACTGTACATAAAGGGGCTATGCAGTGCTATACTAAATTTGAAAATGGCTGTCATTTAAACAATGTACAAATATTCTCACTTGTACATGTGAAGTGAAATATAAAAAATAACTTTTATTTACATCAATACCTGTTATGCTAATATCGGTTAGTCGGTATACAAGAGTCTCGAGTTCTCCTTATTTTAATCATTTACTAAGTTCCTTGTGTGTCTGAACCTCAACTCGCTTCGCTTGTGTTCTCAATCCGGTCCTAAGTGAACTATGAGTTATTCTATTGAAATAGAGTCTCTAGTTACTTTCTACGAGTCATAATTTTTTAGGAGAACCTAATATCTGATTAAAGTGTAATTTTTATCAATTCCTTCTCAATAGTTAATAATCACAGTAGATTCATCTTATATAGTAATCTATTGATATTTCTTAAACACAAAAGTTGAATTAATATCTAATCACAAACTTGAACACAAAGAATCAAGCAGTGAGAATTTATATCCCACTAAACTGACCAACCAAACTAAACTGTCCAAACAATAGTTTTCAGGAAAATGGTCAAAATGTGTTCCTAGTTTCAGAACAACGTGATATATGAAAACTATGATACGAAATATTTTTATTCCATCGTAGTATTTAATTTTTTTTTTTTTATATAAATACCGTTAAATTACAGATGGGCATATGGACGTACACGCTGTCTCTAAATATTTCACTCACCCTCTATGAAGTTATATACAAATATAAATTCTAAATATATTATTAGTATGCAATGTATTTTTAAATTATTTATTTAACCTGCAGAATTGATTTTCTCTTTGCTTTGTCAATAAATAATTGCTATAACATAAATTTATATATACTTACTCAATAACTGTTTTATATCAGTAATTTAAAACACTTTAATATATTTTATTTATATACATTATATAACAATAAAACTTAATTTTTTGAAATAGTTGGAAAGAAGTTTTTATTTAAGAAAATAATTGATATTGGTAGTATAAATGAATTTGAACTATCCATTTATTTAAAAACGCATTATTTATGTCCTTAAATTACTATTTTTCGAATCATTTATTGAAACTATTTTAATCATATTTCACACTTTTTAGTCATAATTTATTAAATAATGTAATAATTGTAGGCCTATACCTTATAAAAATGTATAACAGATAATATTCCTTTTGCCATTATCCTAATTAAACTTCAATAATTCCACGGTAAACTATCTTATATAAAATTACATTTCTTTGGTTTCATTGTACCAACAGATCTTAAAATCAATTAACACTCTCAGCATATAACATCGGGGTTTAAAACAAAGTTGTCCTAAACACAACTATTATAGAATGTATGAAACAATGGGAACAACGGTGTAAGTGACGTCGTTCCTAAAATATTTAAAATATCTTACTAATGTCTCAAAACGTTATGTATTTTCCAAAGTTGATATGAAAATTGTACATTCCTTATTTTTTCACTTAAGAAAGTAAAATATGTAATTTATATAGAAGTTTGAAATTAATACAATAAGTTAAACCGTTAATAATATTGATTATTGAATTAGTTTAAATAAATTATATTTCTGCTGCCGTTTTATAAAATACCGAATATTAAGATTAACTTATTGTTACAGCGCTAGACTTGTTGTTCCTTCCCCTGTTATTGAAACTTCCAGTCCTTGTTTATCTATTTGTTTTTCCAGGTGCAAGTCGTAATCAGCTGGATTAAACCCCGTGGCAATATATCCACTTTATGCCTACACCACACTGTGCTAAGTCTTTAGCTGTTCATGACTTCTATAATAAGGGTTATAACATTGTTAATTAATGTTACTAAATGAAGTGTCTTATAATAATTCCTGAAAGAAAAAAAGAGATGTTAGAATCTCAGTTATGACAACCATAAACTAAAGTATCAAAAATAGAACACTTTACCAAAATTACAATAAATATAAAATTCCCAGTCAGAAATCCAATGAAAAATGTATTAATTTACTTTTCCCCCCAAAAAAGGCTTAAATTGTATATAATTTTGCTACATTTTAAATGTAAATTTATGTGTCGGTTATAGGGAGGTAACACTGTTTTTATCAGTTAAACTAATTAATAATCTATGAAAACGATTTTTGGGCTTGTATTTAAGAAATGGTTATGAAAATGTGTTCATCCCCCTCCAGTTTGTAACGAAAGTTACACTAGCATGTTATTCCCATCCATAATTAGATTGTATTTAAGCTGGTTATATTTATTTCTGTTCGTAATTCATTTCTTCAAGTCAATATTTCATACGTTACTCGATGGTGGTCTCAAATTAAGAACTATTCAAAACACAAATACCCCAAACGCAAGGTACACCGATGATAAAATCGTAATGTTTAAGAAACTTTTTTTTACAGTTATGGGAAAGTAAATATGAAAACTATAAAATGTATAACAATCTTAAAATTTACGGATTTTATCACATTTACTTTGATTGAATAGCGTACAAGAATGAACTGTAAACATTTAAATTGATATAATGGTCTAATAAAAGCACTTATACAAATTCGAGTACTCGAGACCTTTTATCGCAGTTTTATAAAGCTCGTCTGAACGTCTCTAATGGCAACGGAATCTTTGACTCTCATCACCGCTTTTACTCAAATATTTTATTAAGTATCACCCCATCCCAATTGGCTGACGATTTAACATAATCATCCTACTAAATTTCATTATACCTGGAGGTAGAACTGACCCAAGAAAGTTCACTATGTAAAGAAATGTATTATAATTCTTAACATTATCTAAGTTTGTAATTTTTGAAAAATACAAGTGATTAAAGGATATTTATTTTGTTATTTTATATTCAGAATTATAGTTTTAAGCAAGGTTTTCAAAGTTGTATACTTCTTGATAAATTACGTCCGACTAAGTAGTTGCCATAGAAACAATTACAAGCTAAACTGTTATACTTACAAATGAATTTCCTACCAAATTGTATATTATGTTTTTAGAGGTGTAATAAGTAGGCAAAAGAATATACGAATAAAATTAATTTTATAATTTAATTTATAATAATTATTACATTTGTTAATTCAACTTTCACAATTTAATATAGATATTCTTTAATTATATTTTTTTAAACCGAAGTAAAACGCTTTGATTGTGTCATTATTAACCAGTTAAGCTACTGTAGTTATCTTAGCTTTTCAAAGTGTGTAGATATTTTTGATTAATCATAAATAGGTTCTCATTTAGTTAGCATGTTTCTTTCAATGACACCAGTACACATTGCGTGATACAATAGACAGGTTTTATAGCGGCTAAATATATTTTAATCACAGCTTATTTCACTCGAAACTGTCAATATTTCAACATTTTTACTAGAATAGAAAAATATTAATAAATCAAATGTTTAATTTCCTCTATTTACTCAAGTCAAAAGGACTGCCACGTTTTTAATACAATGTTTTAATGTTTACATATTATATTTTATTACAACTGTTTTGTCGTTATTGACTGAATTCTGAAGTCAAATATAGTAAACAGCTGTAACGAAATAAAAAGGTTTTGTTGTGATGTAAGCTTTGTTTACTGAATGCTGATTGTTTGCTAAAGAGCTGTAACGAAATAAAAAAGGTGCCTGCAATCTAAAACGTTGGGTATTTTTGATATAAAACGTTGGGTCTTTGTTTTATAATCAAAATTTAAATTAAAAACAACAACTTTACTCATCCATTTTGTATTTCATTATTAATTTTCGTCGTCTTATAATGTTGTTTTATTATATGGCTGCAATATTATTAATATTCATGCTTTATTTCATAAAATGAGTTTCCAATTGTTTTTATAATGTTTTCTGTTTTAATTGAAGCAAATAAACGAACATCGATTTATTTTTAAATGAATTATTAACCTAAAATATTTACTTTATTAATCTTTATACTTTTAATTTAATAACGTTGCAAAACTTTTTAAGATACACGTTTCTTAATAAATTTTTTAGTTTTGTAATATTCCAGGCTTTATTCTTCCTGAGAAATCCTTTCTCTAAAGGTTTGTTAACGTACTGTTTGTTTTTTTAAGAAAATGTATAAACCAAAACTGGGTTTTCTAAATTATTCTATACATTTGTTTTCGTCATATGTTCCGTTATTGATTTGACTAACGCTAGTTTAATTATTATTGTACTAGAACTATTTATGGCCCGTTAATTTACTCGTTCAATTGGGTTATGAGTTAGGTTATAAACTTTCTAATTTCATCAAAATTTGGTAGTTCTCGCTTGATTTAAACTTAAAATACTCCAATAGTTTAATACGAGGCTCATTGTTCAAGCTGGTTTGAGAAAAGATACATACAGTTACCCAGGAATGTAGACAATTACAGAAAATTTAAAAACGTCTTCAAGTGAAAATATTTCTAAAAAGAGCAATTTCACCTAACCATTTCAACTACTCAGCAGGGTACAAACAGCAGAGGACAGTCAAGACAGATGTCAAACATCAAAGATTTTTTTACGTAAGGGACTCTTCGAAATGACTTTACAAACTAGACATTTGTTTCTTCTACGATACATAACAATACTACAATACTTTTCATAACTACGTTTATATAAGAAAATAAATATTACAAAATGTAAATAAAAGTTGCATCACATTGGATTACCTTTCTCACTCCCCAAAAGCAAAACTTATCGTCTCCAAAAATTAATCGTCAGTTCAATAATTGTCAAAAAAAAAAAGTGAAAATTAACAACGGACACCGAGTTGGAAAAAAAAAAATTGTATATTAAATGAAATAAGGACCTAAACTTGCTTCGTTTGTGCCATAAACATATCTTCAGCAGTAAAATCGCATTGGATTAAATTGTAGGGTGGTGAAGATACATTGCACACGAATTACATATCTCTGTCTTACGCAATGCGAAAATATCGAATAAAAATTTGTTCCCACTGTTGTATGTCCCACGAAACACGGACACCTGTAGTGAGGGTTGTGTATAACCTTTGATGTATAATGTTTGACATTTTAATTAGATAATGTTCATTTATATTTAACTTTTATTAACAAAAATTGTAAATAGTTTAACATGGTGTTATTTTTCCAATAAATAATTAGATTTTTACGAAACCATAAGAGTTAAGGCCGAAATTCTATGTATAAGTAATAGTTAGAACATAGACTAGGTGGGAGAGGTGGTTTAAAAGGAATCAAGCGTAATATTTATTAAACCTTGAATCAATCGACGGTTTTTATTAAGTGTAATTACAATTTGTATGTAATTTATCTCTGAATTTATCATGGGTCTTTTACTTCTTACGTCTTAAATATCCTAAATAAATTAATCATTTTGATAATTGTATTTATTACCAAAATTTAAACTCAAGTCGTAGTAATATGAAATGTTATTTGTACTTGAATAGGTCAAAATTAAAACAACCACAGTTGTCTTATTCATAGCCTTCAAGTACTTTTAAGTAGAATCTCCTAATTCAATTTAAGGCCTTTTAGTAAAATTATTTAGTTTTCAATTTTATTCATAAATTTTAATTTCACTAAAACATTTACATAGTTTCCATTATTCAAACTTTAAGTATAGTCTAAAATTCAAAATACTGTGAGTGTCACAATGAATCTAAATATTTATTTATTTATTTTTAGAATAAACATCTCCCTTACCAGAAAATAAACTGAATTTACTCAAATTTAATCATTCTGTAGACCATCAAGACGGAGGAAATTCCAATGTTATCCTTTCGTTAGATAATGTGTGATATCCTTTTCACTTCCTGATATGTAAAATTCAACATAAATCAAAATCCAACATCTAAATATTCACAGAATAAGATATGAAATGTTGAGACATAATTTGTTCATAGCCCATTCAAATGATATGGCATTAAAAATCCCACAACCATGTAAACAGAAAGAAAGAAATCTCAGCATTACAGTATTTTACTTCCTACGTAGTTGTAAAGGAAAACTTCAAAGCAACTTCCTGTTGTATTGACCAGACTAGAATTCACGCATCACTTTATACCCCAACTAACTTAGTGACATTGATTTTATGTGAGAGAGAATTCGCTATCAAAGAAAAACTCATAAATATTTATTTGTTTGGAAGAGGTCAGTGTTGAAAGTACTGTCAGTGCTGCGTTAGAATATTTAGTTTCAAGTTATAGCCAATTTGTAAAGTAACTTAATTTCACTCGACAGTAATAGAGGTTTGCTAAAAAGTTTTTATATATTTTTCGGATTAAGAACTCACCTTATCACCCGGCCTTTTACTTCTGACTTGACAAACTGGTTTCCGTTGTAAACTGATTTTCACTGCATTTTGAGAAATCGGGAATGATATAACTCCATCTTCAAAAACTGTCTCTATATACCTGTTCTGAATCCACGAAAAATTTGATAAATGATGTGATTCTTGATTTGAATAAATGATGGTTTGTTCCATTGAACATCGTGTAAAGGTGGTTAACATAAATTTTCAGAAAACACACTACATTAATATTAACTGTTTTGAAAGAAATAATAATAATTATTATTAGAAGCCAAAAAAATTTTTTAAACTTATTTGAAGGTACTATTTTGAACAAAATCGGGAAACCTACCAACAGAAAAAAAAATCGTTTTCTAATAATTTCAATAACATTTAGATCAAATATAGCCTCTGCTATTTTCAAAACATATTAATTTATTACGTCTTCCTAAAATTTTCCATTCAAGAGTCAACGGCCAAAAGTGAAAATAAACTATCGACGATAAATTAGCATTATAAAACAAATTTTGGTAAAATGGCAAGATTTATACTAAACCACCATATAAATAGCAGGTAGACGAAATATCTGAGAATAAATTGGGAAATACAAAATTAATACTGAACACCGTCAATTTAAAATTGTGGTATAGTTCAGATTAAACAATTTTGTACACCATTTAAGTTGTATTGTGATAAATAATGATAAGCGAGTATCCGTTTCAAAATCATTTTCCAAAATATTACATAACTCTTTCAGTGCGTGTATTTGACTCTGTCAAAACGGATTATGTTATTGTATAAATTTAAAAATCTAAACATTTACTTAATCTGACGGTAACTAACAACTAGCAGCCTTGTACTTAAACTTTTTTAAATTAAAAAATAATTCTAAAAATAGACACAGTCATATATTTTATTTCATTAAAAAAATTAAATATAAAATTTACGCTGGCTTGATACTTACAAAAAGTACTTTAAAAGTCATACTAGTTGATCTACCTTTACATTAGTTACTATTATCAGATGTAGTTACAATAGAAATAATCAGCTCTTTTTTTACTGAGATATATGTGTTGAACTGAATTAATACCAAATGTTGAATTATCAATATAGCCCTAATTATAATCAGAATTCAGCGATTTGGTAACTTCGAAAATATTGGATGTATTTATGTTATCGAAATCATTGTTTTAATGTATCAATATTTTATTGCGTAAACACTTCCTGTTTGCTAAAAATTTCAAAAATAATTTCTTAAATACACAGGATACTGTTTTAGAATATTAAAAATATTCCTTTTTCGTGGCCCTAGAGAATTTGCTTGCGGCAGTGTAAAAATATTTAAACTTTAAAGAACTCCGAGATGAACTTAGGTTGTATTTATTAATTTGTTTTTCCCCGTTGGCTGTCTTAATTTTTTTAATCCCAACTCAAGTTCCTACTGAGACAATATAATCCTTGCAATACTGTGGAAACTATCTGTGTTCCTTATGTCTTCTACTGTTCGTTACTTGTATTTTAAATGTTATTGCACTGATAATGTAAAATAAAAATACTTTACAAGAACAGATATTTGAACTCATTTGTGAGATGATGAAAGTTTTAAAATAAATACATTGATTTAAATAGTGTGTTTAAAACTAATGTGTGGAAAGTAGACACTATTGTGTATTTTAAATTTTAAAAAGTTCTTCACTACAATCTTCAAATTCGAACTTTGTAGCGTTAAAAACATAAATAGGTAATTAAAATCGCCCAATAAAAATCAATTCCAGAGGTTTCATGTTTATATGACTTGGTAATAATCGACGTAAAGATTGATGTCTATTTTTAACTCAACATCTTAAGGAGGACAAACAGAGCGATTCGAAATTGCACGGCAACATTTAAGAAGTTGAAAAAAAATGATAAAATTAATATTCAAATAAACAAAAAAATTGGAAACATTAAAATCATTATTTAGTTATAATATTTAACTATTCATATTTTTAGAAACAAAGAAAAGTTATGAAATAAAAAACTGTCCGACGAACTGAATATTTGTAAAAAATAAAGAAACCATTGATGTCCACTGTGTATTTATTTCCTCTCCCAGGATCTCCCTGTATGTTTCATAAGAGGGTTTATATTAAAAGTTTCAATGATTTTAGATTTGGTTTAAACTTTTAAACTAGATTTAGTATTATCTGAAACCCGA
Organism: Aphrophora alni; assembly: GCA_963513935.1. Classification (NCBI taxonomy): domain Eukaryota; kingdom Metazoa; phylum Arthropoda; class Insecta; order Hemiptera; family Aphrophoridae; genus Aphrophora; species Aphrophora alni. The sequence continues at coordinate 129,601,125 of OY740769.1, read as the reverse complement.
TGATTACATATTTGCAAATAATTTACTTTGAATCAACCATTATATCTGTTTTAGCGTGAGTTTTAAATTATAATTAAATTTAAAAATAATATGGTTTCAGGGTACATTGTTGATGTTCACAAAATACCACGTGGAAATATCACGTTTGGGATAGTGGTGATCTTTTCCATCATTAAATCACAAAAAGCATCGCGGAGGTCAAAAAAATCCTCACACAGCTCTTGTACAAAATGTATTTTAAATGAATGAATTTTTTTTTTTTTTTTTTAAGTATGCTATGGACAGATTAAAAAGAAAAGACCTCTAAAGCTGTTTTCCTTACCGATGATTTTGGATTCTCAACAACTCCTTGCAAAACGTTCATTGAATTTTCAAAGTTAATCGAAGTTATTGGACGTCCACTACGAACACGGTCATTCACTGATCCAGTTTCTTGAAAATGGAGAATAGTTTTTGTAACGGTAGATTTGGAAATGGCCACATGGTTTGGAAATTCATTATTAAACAAATCACACACCACTTTGTGGGATCGAATTCTTTCCGCTTCACTTAATGACATGTTCAATAAAAGTTTACTTATACTTAACTAAATACCTTAAGCACAATCTAGATTATTCTCACTACTAATATATAATTATATAAGATCATTTGTCGTTGTTCTTGTGGAACCCATTCTCACCATTTAGTGTGTGTATAGGTTTACCTCTAAGTATTTACAGATATTGAAATAGAACATTGTTAATACTGTATAACGCACTTTGTTTGCTCTAACCACTTCATTCTATTGGTTTACTGTTATGTTTCCGTTAGTTTATTTATTTAGAGATAATTCCTTACTTTATTGTTATTTATCTTTACCCTCACAATATCAGTTTGTGACATATATCCAAAAAGATCAAAGTTGCATCTCAACCGTGAAAATAAAATCAATATTTACAAATTTTACTTGTGAATGCAATGTTAAGTTGTAAATTGTTCAAATGGTAAAAATAACAAGCGGACTCTGATGTGATAACCTATAAATTCAAGTCTTTTCATATTTATATAAAATTTGATCTACATTCTGTATGGGCGCATTTTTTATCAAATATTAATATGCCTAAACGAGAGTATATGTTCATATTTAAACATAACCTCCACTCGCATCTCTAGTGTCAGTAACTGGGTTATCTCAGACCTTGTATTTTTCAGTGCAACTTTATAATTACTGTAATATATAACACACACAAAATTAGGTTTTATTATTTTATTAACAATAGAAACAGAATGTAAGGTAATAGTAATAAACGTTAAAGCTGGAGGAAGGAAGGTGAGTAGCTTAATTAGGCTACTCAAAACGATAAACCTCACTCAACAATATTTATATAGTCCGTCAACAATATTAAGATGGCTGAAATATTTATATGAAAATTATATAAATATGGATCGTTAACAATCCATTTTTTCCTTGCCTTCGTTTTATATAAATAACACCGGTTTCGGAGACGAAACGTCATCTTCAGGTAATCTCTCTTTTATATGAAGATGACGTTTCGACGCCAAAAAAGGTAGTATTTCTATCCAAAAGAAAGAAACAATTGTTGACAGATTTAATAAAGTAAGTATTCACATTAAGTTAATATTATATAATCGTGGTGGTTAAACTACTAGCCTATATCGTATTGGAATTGTAGTTAATATGTTCAGCCACAAATTTATAATCTCTTTTCCAATTACCTATATTGCTTTTTTAAATTTTACTTTCAGTATAATATTGAACGTAAACTAAACAAATTCATAAAGTCGAGTTTTCTCCAGTTTTATTCAATTCTATTGATCTATAATTTTAAAAAAATGATTATAAGTAATTTACTTTTTATTGTGTTTTTAACCGATGTTATAAAAATGAAATTATGTCATGTAGTAAACAAACGTACAAAATAAAAATAAATTATGTTTTACCTGTTTTTCTATAGAATTTATGAAAATAATATTAGCCTGCTTCTATATTCATCTTCATTCAGAGAATGAAAAACAACCTATTGTTTTTTGGCGTTCACATAAACGTTAAGAAGTCGAGTCAATTCCATGAGGGTTTCCGGAAATGGTTTCATACAGGATCAGAACGTTTCACACTATATATAGAATTTTACGTCATCATAATATATTCTTTGTTACTTAATTGGAAAGTAAATAGTTCAGTCACCATTATATATTAAGTGTTTTTTGTTACTGACATATAATAGGTGTTGTTGTTTGAATTTCTGTAGTTGTTTGTTTGTTTTTAATTAAAAACCTTGTTAATTAAGAAGCTTACAAAGTTCTTAAAGGAGTCCCTTGTATTTTCTTTTGCAATACTTGGCAATACTTAGTTGAAGAGCATTGGAGTTGTGGGAGGATTGTTAATTTCGACTTTAAGAAAACATGATGCCTTCCGAAAAACAACAACAAAATAAAATTTTAATAAAATATAATAAAACACTGACGGATTTTGCATACAAAATAAAATATTTTGGAGAAAATATTTATTCCAGCATTTTACACTAATTACTAAAGATATTTTCATTTCCCATTTTTTAACGGGAAATACATAATTAAAACTCTTATAATTATTTTTACATACATAGCAAGACACTAAAAACAACGACCAATATTTTTAATTCTATTATAATAAAAACAAAAAGTAAATAATTATGAAATTGAATTAGATTCATTTAAAAAAAAAGACAAAATTTACGGTTAACCATTAAATTTTTTCTGAATTATATACTGCAAAGAGTTGTTTAAAAGATGTAAGAAAATACCGATTATTCTCGTGTTTTTTAAGGCGTACATAGTATTTCATTATGTCTTTTTAACAGATAGATAGTAAAAAAGGGATATACTTTTTGTTATTCGTATGCAGATATGGTGTTACATTATATTAATATATTTTCAGTATTTACATAATTGGAAACATTATAAATAATACACAAATAAAATAATATCATGTTTAAAGTTAGTATTTAAAACTTGCAGACCGGCGTACAGCACTTTTTTGTCTTGTTGTTGGTTGTAGAACAAACATTGTTTTACTTTTGTTATAATTTAAATACTGAAAATATTCTTGTATTTTTTACATAAATTATATCGCCTGAAAGGTGGTATAGCATATTTAATTTTAACACAATGAAAATTAATTGAGTTTTCCTAATTGGTTGATCATTTAGTTCTAACGCTCATAAAAAGAGAGATATTGACGTTTCTTTTGAAAACAAATAACGCATCTATGTACATAAAACTGAATCTTAAGAAATTAAACTGGAAAGAAATATCCATTTTAAATGCGTAAAAATTTAAATTACCTCGGCAAAAATAGTTATCAAATTGCTTTAATGTTACAGAATGGTGGCAATGTTAATGTTTCCGTGAATGAGATAGCAATAGCTATACATTTATAATTTAATAATTATCCAATAACATAAGAAGTTGATACAAAGAAACTGACGTAAATAAACTAGATTTTATACTCTAAAAAATATTTGTACCCATAAAACAATCTCAGATACAGAAATATTAATCTCTGTCAATTATCACAGAAATCTAATCATGTTTGCAGTGTTTATCAATATCTAACATCATATACTTGTTTGTACCAGTAACAGGCACAATATATCACCAGCTGATTCCTCACAAAACCGTACAATTCCTGTTAAGCTACAAATTTGAAATTGTGGTTTTCACTACAGATGGTTGTTTCAACACAAGTAAATTGATTCATCAAATTTACTTCGTTAAGGTGAATTTCTCATTTTCGGTGACATTGAAAAAAAAATTGTGAAATGAAGCCAGTGGGTGAATTATCTGCACGAAATCTGGGTATAACGTGGGCGAACACTGAAGCATAAAATGGTGTTTCTTATTTTATAACAAGTATTTTAGTTGATATTTACCAAGATAATTACAAATCAAGGAGACAGAAATTATTTATTTATTTATTTTTATACTACAACTAAGTTACAAACTTATCTAATAGTTTACATTTAGATAATACACTGTGTGCCTGAGTTCACTCCTTTAAATGGATCTGAGTAATTCTATTTCATTGCACTAGGTCCAGGGTCTTAGTCCTATGAAGTCTCCGCACAGCGTTCCTGGTCTCATACTGTTACGTTGTTATGAGTGTGAAGTCTGCCTTCATGCTTCACTGCAATAGATTTTATTTCTTCAAGAACTGTGTTCACTTTAAGATCCTTGTGAATTGTTTCATGTCTGACGTACCATGTTGCATTAACAATAGTACTCAGTACCTTATTTTGAAAAAAAAATGAATTTTGTTAATATTTGATTTCTTAGCGCATCCCCAGAATTGCGCAACATACGTCCGTACAGGTTTTTAATATTTGCTTCTATAGAAGGAGTTTATTGTGAATACTTAATTTTGATTTAGCATTGTATAACCATAGCATCTTCCTCCATTTTAAATTCAACTCATCTCTCTTTCTCTTGATATGGGCCTTCTATGTGTTGACTTAGATTCATTTAACCGTATTATCCATTTCTTGTTCCATAAATTAACTTATGTTGGTTGTTTAAATATATATTAATATCAGTTGCTTCTTGGAGTTTTGATATCGCTTCAAAAACAGTTCCTCCTACTGCAATAATAGCAGTATCATCAGCAAATGTGTGAATTGGGGTGACAGAAATGAGACATATATATTTATGTCACATATATTCGCAATTAGTCTTATTATGCAATAAACATCAAAACTAGCTTGCTGTATCTAGTAGTTTGTATAGATACAAACTCTGGAATACCTAGTTGTCAAACGGAAATTTAGTAATAACCAACTACATCACGAAATAAATAAAGTACCGGTACGTAATTTATTTTAGTCTATATGTTATATTATTTTAAACAAAAATTATACCTAACTCCAAATTATCGTTTTCCATAGATTTTTATACAACCTTAATAACTGTATAAAAATTAATACGTTTATTAAAACACTCTTTATGAATAAGTGTACTGTTTTGTTTTAGGCAACAATCTATTGCACAACATCATTGTAATAGGAAAACAATTTGTTTATCTGAACAGGATTTTACTACGCTTACTTATTCAGCTCAATATTTGCCATTATTCTAAACAGTCTCTTATACATATCATCAATCTTCATCCTTTCCTATTTCTACAGCAATATAATTTTATACACTCTGGTAATCACGTGACCAATTGAAGTAACTTAAAAACACATTCACTTGTGATAATTACTTCAAGCATTCTACTTCAAGGGAAATTAGTTTGCGAAAAATAATTTTGACTGTTGAGATTCGATATCGGAATTATATCGAGAAAATGTTTTCAATAGAAATTCGCAAAAAAATAAGCAGTCATTATTACCATACCAAGAAATAGATCAACAAAATATTTTTCACAAACTGATTGAGTTCGTAATCTGTCAATTAGTGAAACCAGTCAACACCTTCTCAATTTAAACCGACTTTACAACTAGTTATACACAGGAATCTGATTAATTATAATAATCGGAGAAATGCCGAGCCTCACAACGAAGACGTTTTATGCAAAACGTAGGGAATGTTATACTTTAATAATTAGTGTTAATCATTCGGAGTTCTCTTACTTCAGGCCCAAACAAAACTTCAACTCCCACGCGCTGTAAAAGGTGAGGTTTATAGTTCACGAACTGTGACTTTTAATATGAAACAAGTACTATTGGTCTCGCTTTTATCTTTTACTATATATGATTAATTGAAAACTTGATGGTAGTAAAATTGTGTGGAAATGTGAAATAAAATAAGTATAGTGTGTTACATATGCCCACACACTGCTTCAATTCCAGGAAGTAGTTAAAGATATTAACAAGTATACCTCAAGGACAAAATTTCCCATGTCCATTATACTCTATATACTTAGTTCAATAAAGAAAGTTTTGCTGTTCAGTCATTAAGGTTTGTCTGCGTACAGTTGTAATAAACGACATTTAAATAGATAGATTTTATGAACTAATTATTTAATATAGAATTTAAAACACATAAGTTATATATAATATAATTTTAAATAATAAACTTATCTCTAGATAAGTTTATACCTTTGAGTGAGATCGTTTCTGCTTGAATGTTCTGCACAACAATTTTCTGATATTTTACCATAATTTATTTTTTTTATGAAGATTTCTCATTGTTATTGGGAAGTAAAGTAGTTTTTATAAAACCAAACCAGATTTACTAATTCATAACGATTACAGTAGCAATTCTTGGTTTAATTATAACCTCTATTTCTTTCTTATAAATTTTCAGAGTAATAAATAAATTTGGGAAATAAGGAACATTAAGGTGGTATCATTTGGTATGCAATTAGAAAAACTAAATGTTAGTTTGACGTCACAAAATTACAAGTTTTTTCCTCTTTAAGTGCTCCATTGAAGAACCAAATTGTGTCAATAAAAAAAGAATTCTTTTATTCCAATTCAGTTTTTTTTTTTAATGTTGCAGAGCTTAATTCGTTCACATTTTTGTTGGGGAAAGGAGGGGGATTATTGCATATATATGAGAAAGTCAACAGAAATTGCAAAACTGAACGTCTGGAAGGAGAAACCATGAGTAAATCATTATATTCAGTACATTGGTTACATTCTCTTGCAACAATTTAATCTATATTTTTACTTCAGGAAAACTCAAATAGTTTAAAAAAGTTTTGCCTTTATTTTAGTTCTCTGTAAAATAATGAAAACTTAGAATTGTCAAAAACTCTAGGTTCCATACTGTTTTGATCTTAATAATTTCTTTTACTCGATTTCTTCCTCCATATAAGTTAAATCTATGCAAGTATTGATCAGTATGCTAGAAAAATGTTTAAAGTGCAAAGTTTATTTGTTATTTGTTCTATGGAAATAATGAAAATATTATTTAATTCCTCAAGAGAGCTTTATTGAGCGACATGTGTTTCGCCGTTAGGCATTTTCAAGCTACCAATTGAAAAAAAAAAGTTGAATAAGAAAGGAAAGGGTAAAGTAGAAAGGGTTGAGAATTAATTGATAGTATTTATGACAGAAAAGGCAATGATCTGAGCTGTGAGATGGTGGGGGTGGTGGTTTATTAAAAAAAAAAAAAAAAAAAAAAAAAAAAAAAAAAAAAAAAAAAAAAGGTTACCGTACACAAGAGCCTTCAATAGGGGTAAAGAGGTAAGATACATTTGATAATTTAGGATGGAAGTATGGTTTATAAAATGAGATCTATTGATTTCCAAACATTCCAAGTTATTGAGTTTTCTACCTTTTGTTCCATGTGGAGAAGTTTAACATTTGATCAAAATTATGTCCTGCGTCTAATAAATGTGTTGTAAAATTAGAATTAGTTTTGCCTTACTTCCAACTGTGCACATGTTCTTTAATTATATTCTTAACTGATCTACCAGATTGATGTATGTATTCACAATTAATTGCAATCATTACGCAATTATTTTCTAAGCTATCTCTCTTATATTTATTGTTAGCAACTAGTTTTCCTATATTTAATATATTAGAAATATACGAAAACTAGTTGTTTTATATAATTGGTTATTATTTCCATTCCATTTCATATTCCACCAAGCATCGACTGTTGTCACATTAAATTATATTTGTTCTATGTTTACTACGGTTCCGTTTAAGGTATTCCCTGATTTTCACAAAGTTTAAATATAAATATAGATTACACAACACAATTTAATTATTTATTACTTTGCCTGTGTATTATGTCAACCTATAACTAACCCCCTCTTACAAAATGCAATAATGGGGGAGTATTAATGGTGAAGTTCTGTCGTAGTTATGGGTATATATTATGTGCTCACTTTCTGCGGTTTGTGTTTTACTCTTCAAATTTTGAAACGACACCAGGTATTTTTAGATTTTAGGTTGATAAAAATCAATAATACAAGGAAAAAAATGTTTGAATTACACAGAATTACAAAAAAGATTCGAATTGAGAAACAACAAATGGATGTTCGAAGGACAAAAGTAGTTTAGTTGTACAAGCGATTCTTGACATTTTTATATATGGATTATATGAAGTTATTATGCAATGTTTAATTATATATATATATATATATATATATATTGTAACGTTGAGAAGCCCTAAGTAAAAGCTTTGTCCAATTCAAAATGTTTAAACCTTGTCAGTTAGAAATAAATGTCAAACATAAACGTCACTCCAACACATAATAAATTTTGTTAAAGGATTTCTAAGGAAACAATACTTCGAAACTACAAAATTATTGAAAGGGCGAGGGCAGCGTGACAAATTAAATAGGAAGAGTTGAGTTATGTAATGTGACAACATGGGAAATTAGAAAGTTTGTGTACGCCCAAGTTAACAAAAGAAAAAGAGACAAAAAACTAGGCAGAGGTACGTTGAACTCAGCTAAGAAACAAGATTTAACGAACTTTGAAAGACGGTTAGAGTTTGAAAAATCAAATCCAACCAACCAAAAAGAAGCGTCATCCAGAAATAAGCGAAGAAGGGGTAAAACGGGAAAAACTCTGCGTAAGAATTCAAAAAATCAGAAAAAGCAGTGAAGAACGAGCGTCGCAAGGGAGAGGAACTAGGAACAGGGCGGAGTTCGCCAAATCGTCGTAAAGTTGAAGAAAAGTTTTAAGTCATCGAATTATATTAAAATCATCGTAAAGTTAAAGAAGAGTTTTGATTAATTGACCAAGAATTCAAGCAACAGAGTGAGGTAGTTCAAGCTTCGAGATCGTCAAAGTGCCTATAAATTGGATTAAGTTTCTTGTGATATCTGCCATAAGTTCGAGGGATCATCTCACCTGTAAAACTCCAAGAAGACATCATTCCATGCTACTGAACCACGATAAGTTATCTGATTAGTTATTGTAGTTTTTACTTCAGGTTACCAAAGAAACCACGCCCCACTTTAAATAAAATCTGAGCTAGGCCGAGAGCCATTTAAACTTAAATTTTCAAAGAGCAATCAAAGTAACTTCATTATATAATTGGTAAATCATACCTGGCGCCCAACAAATCAATAAAACAATTGAGATATTAAAATATAAAGACTAAATTAAAATTACAATTAATGATACGATTTTGATGCACCTAATAATAATAATAAAATTGCTATGTTCTAGAATTAAGTATTTCATTGTGTTATAAATGTTTATGTCTAGTTTAAGTTGAATGGATGAGATTTAGTGATAAGATGAATAAATTTGAATACTCATATGTGCATCAATTAATTTGAAGATTTAATTAATTCAACTGTTATATATTGGCACCCAACTTTAGGTGCAAATTGTATTTTAAAGAATAAATAATTTAAATATGATAACGTAGTTGTGTTTTAATCAAAGTAATTAATTAAAAATAACTAATAAAGGTTATAATTGGCGTCCAACTCGTGGTTTAATTAAAATTAAAATTTAGTTCACGTGGTGTAACCTGAAGGTAGCATTATAAGATAAGAGACAGAAAGACTATTAGATATAATTAATTTAATGTTAAGACGTAGTAATAGGATAAAAAATTATAAAAAGATGGCAAATAACCAAATAACAATGGGGTTTGATGAGGAGATTAATAATCAAATGGGGATAGAATCAGAAATGGATAGAGCTATAGGGATTAATAATAGTGAAAGTAATACTAATGAGGGTAATAATTCAGGGGAGAGTGAAAATTTAAAGGTGTATGGGACCCCAACGGTAGGATTAAACGAATTAATCGAAATCCTTAATAAAAAATTTGATGAAAGTAATAAAAATGCGGAAATCCTAAAAACAAGCATCGATAAAAAATTTGAAGAAAGTAGTAAAAATGCGGAAGCCCTTAATAAAAAGAATTTCGAAGAAATTAATAAAAATGCGGAAATTCTAAAAGCAAGGCTCGATAAAAAATTCGCAGAACAAAATAAAAAGCTCGAGGAAAATAATAAAAAATTAGAAGAACTTAGTGGCAATGTTAGTCAAAATGCGGAGACAATGGACCGAAAATTTAATGAATTTGCGGAGAGATTCGAGAACAAGCTCGAAGAAATTAAATTAAGATCGGATACCACAGCCGAGACAATTAGGACGGAAATGAATGATAAATTAAATAAAATTGAAGAAAATTTCACCGATAAATTAGGTAATAAGTGCGAAGATTTAAGAGAAAATTTAAAAGAAATTGCAAGTAAAGTCGTGGAAGTAGAAAAGGATGTGCAAGAGAGCATTAAAGAAATCGAAATCACCGTAAACAAAAATTTAACTGAAAATCAAATTAACGTAGACGCTCAGATTGATAAGGTAAAGGAAAGTCAAGCTAGATCTAATAATAAAATTCTAGAAATCGAATCACAATGCCAAGAAAATTCACAAAAAATTAACCAATATCAGAAACAAACGGACGAAATGAAAAATAAAGTGACAGAAGTAGATGAAAGATTAAGTAATTTAAAAACAAGGGATGGTATCATAATAAGGGAACCAGAGATAAGGGATATTAGTTTTACAGGAAAAGAAAGATTCCCAATGCAATTTTTAAGGATCATAAAAGAAGTTAGCGTTAGTTACACACATCAAGGGAACATGTATTGGTTAGATAGATATTTAAAAGATGAAGCATGTGTATGGTGGTTTCTACACCGTAGGGAAGTTAAAAACTTCGAAGATTTTGAAAAAATATTTATGGATAAATATTTTAACGAAATGATACAAGCAAACATCCGAGACAGGTTGGAATTCGGAAAGTTTAAAGGAAAAATTGGGGATGAAGCTATCACATATGTGGAGAACATGATGTTGGAATGTTCAGAGTTAGAACCGCCGATTTTAGAAGCCCAGTTAGTCCAAAAAATCGCTAAGCACTTTCACCCAACTACACTAATTGCTGTTATCACCAGGGGTGTGAAAACAAAGCAGGAATTTGTAAAACTATTGATGGAATTCCGACAGGCAGATGTACGACACATTAATAGTTACGAAGAAAGAAATGGTAATTATAAGGCATCCTATCCACGCGACGAGAGAGAGGGAGAAGTTGTAAACAGGCCTTGGGGACAAATGAATGGGTACAACAGTAGACATTTACCGTTACGTCAGAATAGGGATGTTTACAGAAAACCAGATGTGCGTGCCGACATAAAAAATGGACCAGGGAACCGTTGGGAAGGTCGACAACCTGCAGACAGGGACGGAAGAGGGCAAAAGTGAAAGTTGGAATGGAATGTAGACCTAGCGGATAAGAACAAGGCAACCATAAATACCTTATTCACCGATTTAAAAGATTACTTAGAGGACAATCACGACACAAGCGATATAATTAATGACATTAATAAATGTCCAGAAATTAAGTTAGTTTTTAATGAGTGTGTACAGGTCAGAGCGTTAATCGATACAGGTTGTGAGGTAAATTCGATATCTGAATCTTTCTACAACACAAATAAATTAAATTTAGGAGTTTTTGAAGAATTACCGGTAGCAGGAGTAAAAGTTATTGGAGCATTAGGTCTGCGTTCCAAAAGTGTTAAAAAACAAATTTTCATTAAAGTTAAGTTAGGAACAGAATTAATCGCCGTGCATTTTATAATAGTACCAGAACTAATTCGAGATTGTATACTTGGGTTAGAGTTTTTATCAAGAAATCATGCAATCGTCAATTTTATTAATAATAAGTTAGAAATAGGAAATAAATTAAACTATGGAGTTGGTAGAAAGGAAATTAAATTCGAGGATTCGTCAGAAGTTAATATTGAAAGTTTGAATAATTGCCTACAAATTGAAGAGGATAAATATGAATTTGATATAAACAAAATAAGCAATTTGGAACATGTACCACTTGAGAATAGGCAGCGGTTATACAGCATATTTAATAAATATAAAACAGTTTTCAGCAAAAAACCAGGATTAATTTCAACTTATTACCATAAATTTCAAGTAACTGATAGAACACCATACTGTCAGAGGAGTTGGCCAGTAGCAACTAAGTTTAGAGAAGCCGTTGATGCAGAGATTCAGAGAATGCTAAGTTATGGGATCATCGAGAGAGCAAACAGCGCATACATTAATCCTATAGTACCTGTATGTAAGAAAGATGGGAGCGTAAGGATCTGTTTAGACGCCAGGACTATAAATGCGAGAACCATACCGGATTACGAAGGGATTCGACCAATCCAAGAGTTATTGACAATCGGTAAGAAGATCAGTTGGATGAGTAGTTTAGACCTAACTAGCAGTTTTTGGCAAATCCCGTTGCACGAAGATTGCAAGGATTTCACGGCATTTCTGTACAAAGGATTGTGCTACAGGTACAAAACCGTTCCGTTTGGGTTGAGCACAAGCTTAGCAAGTTTAACGCGAGGTTTGGACTCAATTCTGACGGAAGAAGTTAAAAGGAATCTAATTATGTATGTGGACGACTGTTTATGTATTTCGCAAAACTGGGAAGATCATGTGGACCAATTAGAAAAAATATTAAAGGTATTTCAAGACGCCAACTTAACAGTAAATTTTGAGAAATCTATGTTCTGCAGGAAAGAAATAGATTATCTAGGTTTTGTTATCACCACAGATGGTATCAAACCGCAAGAGCAAAAAATGATGGCAATTCAAAATTTTCCGCGTCCTAAGACACCAAAACAATTAAAAAGCTTTTTAGGATTAACAAATTTCTACCACCGGTTTTCAAAAAATTACGCACAAACAACAGCTCCATTACAAGGACTACTGAAGAAAGGAACAAAATTTAAATGGACAAATAGTATTAACCAGAGTTTTTTAGCTGTAAAGGAGGAATTTATTGAGGCTGTAACGTTAAAGCACCCAAATATGGAAAAGATGTTTTACTTACAGACAGATGCGTCCGATATTGCGTCAGGAGCACAACTGTACCAACTCGATGACCAGAATAACAGTGCTGTAGTAGGATTTACAAGCAGAACATTTAAAGGGGCTGAGAGATTTTATAGCACTGCCGAAAAAGAATTGTATAGTGTAGTATTAGGATTAAGGAAATTTAGGAATTATTTATTAGGGAGAAAAATAACCGTTATAACTGACAATAAGGCGATCACTTTCATTAACCAATGCAAACTACTTAACGCTAGAATGACGAGGTGGATCTTATTAATTCAGGAGTATAACATCCAAATTCGACACTGCAAGGGAAAAGAAAATATTGTTGCAGATACATTGAGCAGATTCCCAGAGGATGGAGAATGTTCACAAGAAAATGGGGAGGACCGACTTGTACAAATCCAATTAGTGTTACAGAAGTTTAATCCAGAAGTGGGCGAACAGTTACAAAATATAGAAGTTTTACAGAAGAAGGATACAAAATTTAGGAATATAGTAGGTAAATTAGAAGAAAATGATCCAAAAATTTTAGAATGTTATAAATTGTTTGAAAAAAAATTATTTCGCAAGGAAAGAGGAATGTGGAAATTAATGATTCCAGAAAAATTCATTGAAGTATTAATTAAGGAAATTCATGAAATTTGCGGACATATAGGAATAAGCAAATGTTACCATAATTTTAAGGAAGATTTCACGGGAGACAAAGTCGCTAAAAAGGTCAGGGATATAATAATTAAATGTTTACGATGTCAAAAATGTAAACATGACAACAAAGGTAGAAACGCAGAACTTACGCCTATTATACCAAAAGGTAAGGGTGAACTAGTGTGTGTAGACTATTACGGACCATTGCCTCGGTCAGTCTACGGGTCAAGGTACATCTTAGTAGTGATTGACGCATTTTCTAAATACACAAAATTGTATAAGGTAAAAAACACAACAACCGTAACAACATTAAATCAAATCAGGAAATACATTAAAGAAGTCCAATTACCAAAATACATACTTTCGGATAATGGTACACAATTTACATCCAAAAAATGGACAGAAGGGTTACAAGAACTGGGAATTAGACAAAGGACCGTTGCAATACGAAATCCACAAAGCAATTTGGCGGAGAGAGTAATGCGAAATCTAGGTCAACTTTTCAGGATCCTGTTACCTGACAATCACCAAGAATGGGGAAGGCTACTTGAAACTGTGGAAAGTTTCATGAACGAATCATACCATGATACAATTGAGTCAACACCATTAGAAGTACAATTTAATACACGTCCGACACGAATTTGGAAAAAATATTTAATTAATCCAGGCAACACAGAAACAAACGACATTGACCACGGAGAAATATACTTACGAATTAAAAATAAAAGGGAAAAATTCGCTAAGAAGTTCAATGAACTGCATCCACCAACCGAATATCAGATAAATGATTTAGTACTAGTAAGAGCTTGTATTCCGTCAAGCACAATTGAAAAACGATATCACAAGTTCTGTGAACTATATGAAGGACCATACACCGTAATCTCTAAGATAGGAAAAACTACTTATAAGTTAGCTAGTATTAAAAATAATAAAACTCACATCCGAGGTATATTTAATTGTAGATTATTAAAAAGGTTTCATAATTAATTAGAGAGTTAAGTAAACAAAAATAAATGAATTTAACTGTAAAATAAAATGTAAACAAACACATGTCCTACAGTTGAAGAGGGTCAAGGGAACAATGTTAATTGGGGTTTACAAGAAGGGTTTGTTGACGTGGGATTCTAGACAATGCCATTGTTAAGAAAAAAGGTTGACCGCAGTTTAGGTCATAAAGTCATTTAAAGGGACAGTAATTCTAGTGGGTTTTTAAATGAGAGTAAGAGTAGGTCATAGTCCATGTTACGATATGTATATGTGTATTATTAAAATAAGTTTAGTGTAAAGGTGTATCAAAAGCAAATTTTATCATTAATTATGCAATTAACATAAAATTTCTTGGGACTTATGTAACGTTGAGAAGCCCTAAGTAAAAGCTTTGTCCAATTCAAAATGTTTAAACCTTGTCAGTTAGAAATAAATGTCAAACATAAACGTCACTCCAACACATAATAAATTTTGTTAAAGGATTTCTAAGGAAACAATACTTCGAAACTACAAAATTATTGAAAGGGCGAGGGCAGCGTGACAAATTAAATAGGAAGAGTTGAGTTATGTAATGTGACAACATGGGAAATTAGAAAGTTTGTGTACGCCCAAGTTAACAAAAGAAAAAGAGACAAAAAACTAGGCAGAGGTACGTTGAACTCAGCTAAGAAACAAGATTTAACGAACTTTGAAAGACGGTTAGAGTTTGAAAAATCAAATCCAACCAACCAAAAAGAAGCGTCATCCAGAAATAAGCGAAGAAGGGGTAAAACGGGAAAAACTCTGCGTAAGAATTCAAAAAATCAGAAAAAGCAGTGAAGAACGAGCGTCGCAAGGGAGAGGAACTAGGAACAGGGCGGAGTTCGCCAAATCGTCGTAAAGTTGAAGAAAAGTTTTAAGTCATCGAATTATATTAAAATCATCGTAAAGTTAAAGAAGAGTTTTGATTAATTGACCAAGAATTCAAGCAACAGAGTGAGGTAGTTCAAGCTTCGAGATCGTCAAAGTGCCTATAAATTGGATTAAGTTTCTTGTGATATCTGCCATAAGTTCGAGGGATCATCTCACCTGTAAAACTCCAAGAAGACATCATTCCATGCTACTGAACCACGATAAGTTATCTGATTAGTTATTGTAGTTTTTACTTCAGGTTACCAAAGAAACCACGCCCCACTTTAAATAAAATCTGAGCTAGGCCGAGAGCCATTTAAACTTAAATTTTCAAAGAGCAATCAAAGTAACTTCATTATATAATTGGTAAATCATACCTGGCGCCCAACAAATCAATAAAACAATTGAGATATTAAAATATAAAGACTAAATTAAAATTACAATTAATGATACGATTTTGATGCACCTAATAATAATAATAAAATTGCTATGTTCTAGAATTAAGTATTTCATTGTGTTATAAATGTTTATGTCTAGTTTAAGTTGAATGGATGAGATTTAGTGATAAGATGAATAAATTTGAATACTCATATGTGCATCAATTAATTTGAAGATTTAATTAATTCAACTGTTATATATTGGCACCCAACTTTAGGTGCAAATTGTATTTTAAAGAATAAATAATTTAAATATGATAACGTAGTTGTGTTTTAATCAAAGTAATTAGTTATTTTGTAACGTTGAGAAGCCCTAAGTAAAAGCTTTGTCCAATTCAAAATGTTTAAACCTTGTCAGTTAGAAATAAATGTCAAACATAAACGTCACTCCAACACATAATAAATTTTGTTAAAGGATTTCTAAGGAAACAATACTTCGAAACTACAAAATTATTGAAAGGGCGAGGGCAGCGTGACAATTGTATTTTAAAGAATAAATAATTTAAATATGATAACGTAGTTGTGTTTTAATCAAAGTAATTAATTAAAAATAACTAATAAAGGTTATAATATATATATAATATGTTTTATATTTTCGGTTAGTAAGTTTGGTTAATATTTGTATACTAACAACTGTTGAAAACTTGATGAGAAAAATAGTATAAATATTAAAAAAAAAAAAAAAAAAAAATACACAACTTTCAATTCCAATAGATTGTAATTTAATTAATCTTTTTAATTTAAAAAAAATCAATAAATATCAATGAAACTCAGTTAATCCCTGTTTTATTCCGAGAAGGTAAATACAAAACATACCAGTTTCTCACTTTTTTGTAAATTTAAACAATAATTATATTTTCAAAATGGTTACTGATAACTTTAATTATAAATAACTGAAGAATAATCGTTCCAAAACCTCTTAAATTTATGTATTATCTATTGTCGAATCCATAATATACATACACAAACTCAAACTTACTTGGTTCCGATTTTCATGGAGTCAAAAATCAAAAATTATTTTTATATCCAAAAATAAATATTGGACAATACTAAAATTACATATAATACTTAACTAAACTATAACGTTGACTTTAGGTTGAGCGGTATGCCTAATTGTTGCTTAAGATTTACTTGCATTTTTTGCAACAGACATTTTGAAAAATAACAACTTAAAATAGTTGCAATGTAATCTACGATGTTGATACAAAGTGAATAAAAAAATCACTAATTGTGAAATTTAAATATTTCGAGACTCCTCTCTCTGATTAGTATTCTTCAGATGACATCTTGGTTTTTCTTTAGTTACCTTACGAATTGGCTATGACATAAAAACCAAAGACCACAACGTGGCTTCGGCAGTAAATTCGTACATTTCCAACCATTATTTTTTCTCTCCAAATAGACATTTATATTATTTTATTTAGTAGCAAAGTTTTTCTTGGAAAATGAAAGTTACAAGTTCAGGGTTAGTTGTAAGTAAAGTACCAAGTTACGCTCTCAGGCTGACCTCTGGGGAACAGATTTTATTTTACACGTGCAGTATTATTTCAGAATAAAGTAGTCTATTTGTAAAGACAGTTTTTGGGTTACATGGAACATAATATTACTTATAGTCTAATGTAAAATTAATTTTCTACCTAATTACCTTAGAGTGACACGACTTAGGGCTTAAGAGGTTAAGAAGTTTGTTAAAAATTTTCCAACTTCTTTCTAGAAAGCGAGTTTTGTAAAAATAAATTACAAGACAACAACTATTATAAATGTGACGGACTAATCCTAATTTTGTACTTAGATTTTTTATTTTGTTATGTTTATTAGAAGTTTTATCTCGGAGCCGCTTTGTAATAAAATGAAATTTATTGAAATCGTTAAACATAGAGAAAGTTCTAGTGAAAAAAAAAAAATAATAAAAAGTTGTCAACTGTTAAAATTCTTCGTGTTAATTAGTTCGTCTTTTCCTCTATAAAAAAATACCAAAATTCATCAATATCGGCTTAGAATACAAAGAAATTAAAATAAATATTACATTTTAACCTTACATTAAAAACAAAACATTGACTATACTCTAGTTATAAAAAAAAACTATATTAACCAAATTAAATAAACAATAATTTATTAATTACTGAAAATAAAAGTTACAATACAGACGTTAGCAATCACTAAAATAACTTTCAAAGAACAGATCCATACCTTAACAGTAATGTTCTACAATTATGTTAGTTTTTCACTATATATCATCTTGTGTCCCTATGTTCTTTGAATCGCTGAAATTAAATTTGTCATTGGTCAAATATGGTCATGAATTTTTATCGAATGTAATTCGGATTGCACCTTGGTTAAGTTTTATATAATTAAGACAAACTACTTTTGTTATGTAGTTGCAACTCAACTGTAATAACTTCATATCGTGGTTATCAGAGTAATAACATGACCAAACATTGTTATTTGTAAATACAATAGGTAAGTGGAGATGTTAACATACTGAAGCGAGCAGTAAACTTGCTGTTACAATAGGTACGTGGAGATGTTAACATACTGAAGCGAACAGTAAACTTGCTGTTACAATAGGTACGTGGAGATGTTAACATACTGAAGCGAACAGTAAACTTGCTGTTACAATAGGTACGTGGAGATGTTAACATACTGAAGCGAACAGTAAACTTGCTGTTACAATAGGTACGTGGAGATGTTAACATACTGAAGCGAACAGTAAACTTGCTGTTACAATAGGTACGTGGAGATGTTAACATACTGAAGCGAGCAGTAAACTTGCTGTTACAATAGGTACGTGCAGATGTTAACATACTGAAGCGAGCAGTAAACTTGCTGTTACAATAGGTACGTGGAGATGTTAACATACTGAAGCGAGCAGTAAACTTGCTGTTACAATAGGTACGTGGAGATGTTAACATACTGAAGCGAGCAGTAAACTTGCTGTTACAATAGGTACGTGGAGATGTTAACATACTGAAGCGAGCAGTAAACTTGCTGTTACAATAGGTACGTGGAGATGTTAACATACTGAAGCGAGCAGTAAACTTGCTGTTACAATAGGTACGTGCAGATGTTAACATACTGAAGCGAGCAGTAAACTTGCTGTTACAATAGGTACGTGGAGATGTTAACATACTGAAGCGAGCAGTAAACTTGCTGTTACAATAGGTACGTGGAGATGTTAACATACTGAAGCGAGCAGTAAACTTGCTGTTACAATAGGTACGTGGAGATGTTAACATACTGAAGCGAGCAGTAAACTTGCTGTTACAATAGGTACGTGGAGATGTTAACATACTGAAGCGAGCAGTAAACTTGCTGTTACAATAGGTACGTGGAGATGTTAACATACTGAAGCAAGCAGTAAACTTGCTGTTACAATAGGTACGTGGAGATGTTAACATACTGAAGCGAGCAGTAAACTTGCTGTTACAATAGGTACGTGGAGATGTTAACATACTGAAGCGAGCAGTAAACTTGCTGTTAACATATTGATACACACTTCCTTAAATTATCGGACGGGTTTTAAATTTGCAGTTATTTGTTCAAACGATATCTGCAAAACTACTTACAACATTTTTCGAAAGTGGGATCAAAAGTGATTATTTATGTAAAAACATCTACACTGTTACTTTTTGTTGACACATGAATAATTTGGATATCTGTTCCTAAAGCTTTTCAATAATTTATTAGTGAAATAAACACAGTAAGCAATCAGAGCCCCAACATGGTTAAAAATTTATGAAGAATTTGCTACCATGTGTTAAAGAAGGCATTACTTCTATGTACTGTATTTTTCTATATTACACTGTACGAAACCAAATTACATTCACAATATTGTTCGTCCTTATAGTCTACTTTATTCTGAAATAATATTGTTCGTGTAAAAGCAAACACAATCCTCAGAGAATGTGTTTCCCTGACGGGACAACTTACATCTAACCAAAACATTGTATCTTTGATTTCAGGAAGAAACATTTGCTATCAAAGAAATTATTTTAAATATATTTATTTGCTGGGAAGAGTAAAATGTTGGAAATACAAATTTACTTTCGAAGCCTAGTTGAGGTCTTTATTTTTATATTATAACCAATTTATAAGATAACTCCCATGGAGTCGAAAAGTCGGCAGAGCAGGGTAGAGGCTGACGAGTATATATTGTAAGTTATTGATTTTTATGAATTTTGTATCAATACATCTTACACAATTCTTACGTTGTGTTTTCTTCTTTCTGATTCAGAAAGACTGGAGGTCATAATATTATCTTTATCTATTATGCTATGGCGTTGAAATTTAAGATCGTCTATCCCTATTTTCAAATTTTGTTTTAAAGTACTCCCATTTAAAACAAACGCAGCAAAATTATAAACCCATTAAATCATAATGAGAATCGGAGCCCATACATACTCCAAACTCACAAAGTTTTGTCACACCCAGACTCGAACTGCTTCAAAAATGGACATTGGGTTGAAAGTTTTTATATTTGATTTATGCTTTTCTCATGATATATCCATGAAATGTGAAGGATAAATGACCCACCAAACATATCAACATAGTAAAATTACGGCATCGATTAATTTGGAAACCGCCTAGTTTACGTCCTAGAATCTGGGTTTTTATAAGAGGTTTCTTAAAAAAATTTGTAATAACATTAAACAAAATCTTCAAATAAACAGAGGTTTCCTCTGTTGTAAACCCTCTGTTTAATTTGGTAAGGTTAAATAATAACTAACTGTTTATCATCGATTTTATCTACAAAGTCAGGCCAAACATTTTCGACAGTTCTTCCTTTGTTTTAGAGTATTTTATAAATATATTTTAATATCAGTTGGTATTCATAGATATTAAAAGCAAAAAAATAAATAACTAATATTCTAAAATATAAGTGAAAAGAAATTGGTCATAGAGTTGAATTTAAGGTGAGAAAGACAATTAATTGTTCTCTGAAATATAATTTAATATCAAACTTCACAATGGTGAGTATTAGACATTAACTGAAACTGAAATATATATTTATATAATAATATATTATATATTATTATTATACTATATATATATATATATATATATATATATATTTATTTATTTATTTATTGATTACTTCAAATAGTACATAATGTTTTATTTTATTTCAATCCAATTCAACAATTTCCTTAAGAAACGTTTATTGGAGATTTTATTTCTCAAACAACAGTTTTCGTGATTATCTCGCAGGATACGAATTCTACAATTTAGATGATTTCTTCTGCAACTCGTCTCCACTCAACATCTCTTGCTTCAAATTGGAAAGGTTTCTTATGTCTCAACGCTTTCATGTAGAATGGAAAAGGGAAATAATTTCGTTTTTACAAGAATTATTCTTCCAAATTTATTTCCTCTTGTTTCGTACTTCAATACAAAACAAGTTGTTTGTAGTCTACAGTAAAATTGAAATAATTTAGAAAGAAATTTGATGTATAAAATAAATTTATATTTCAAATGAAATGAAATGGAATTCGTCGTTTACGCGGATGTGAAAGGAGAGAGATAGATATTTTTCATTTCTTTTAATAATATTTTGCTTGTAATAATAGTATAATAAAATGTTGCGTAAGAATGTTACATTTCTGTTTTATTGTTGTGATACTCTTGGGGTTATTCGCAACCATCCCATTATTTTATTCAACGTCTACCAAACTTTCTTCTGATTGAACATCATAACTGACAGTGAGTTAAGCAAAATTGGTAGAGTGTAACTTTGATTCAAAATAGAATTCAATATACCTATCGAAAATGAAACCACTATAACCCATTTTCTTTCTTTAATAACGCTCTCTGTGTTCCTCAGTATAAGAGAATTTATAATAAACAAATTTGCAATAAACCATAATATAGATTAATACTATTTTTGGATTTTTATCTCAATATCTTTATCAAACCTCTATATCTAAGATATGTCCAAAGTTCTTATTCGGAGAGATATTTACACCATTGTTGGTGGTCTATAGACATTTTCGTTTGCATATCTTAAAATGGCAGCATATTTTCATATTTCCAAAAACGTTTATCTAGGATAACTTGACACCTTTATCTTCTTACAGCGTCCCTCAATAATTAATTTCGTGTGGTTTTCAATATACATCTGATGAAGCCCGTACACTTAGTCTACGATAAATAATAAGAGGATTCTTATCAACTATACAATGTTAAAATAATAATTAAAGTAGGTGGACGTTTAATTTATTGTTAGGAAACTTCAGTACTTAAGCCACATTTTAGTACGAGTGTTCCTAAACATATTTTGACGGATAATTCTTCTTTTTTACCTAGATTGTACACAGTTTTATTACCTAGTTTTTGAAAAAAATATTGTCGACTAAGAAGACTCTGTCACTTCGCCATAAATATGACACATGATTGATTAAAAGTATAGCAAACCGTTTGAAAATTGAATATTTTTAAAACTAATTTCATTTGTGTTGTAAACAGTTAAAAAATAAAATTTCTAATAATCACTTGGAATCAATTACAGAATCATCAAACATTTCTGTGAGTGGTAAGTGACGAACACAAAAACTGGATATAACATTATTACCTTTATTAAAAAAAAAATTATCTAGTTTGGCACTTTGTGGTATTTTACAAATTTAAGTCTGGCTACAAGTAAACTGTGTATTTTGTATATTTTGATTAAATTTAATGTGACAATAGTCGGTGCTTGATGGAATTCTATAAAAATGGAAATAACGAAACAATTATTTAATTTCACAACAGAATTCTCTTATTAAATGATAAAAATCAATACATTTATTATTAATTTATAACTGTTTAATTCTTATAATGAAGTCTGCTGTTTTCAATTTAATACAATTATTGTATTACTCGTATTTTTTTTAGACTCGATACATGGTTTCTACATAGAAAGAAGTGTTACTGTCACAATATTTTTAGATCTAGAGAGGAAGAAGAGGGATTCATAAGTTGCAGAGAATAAACTTGTACTTTATTTACGCTTCAAAGTTAAGTATTTCTTTGCAGCAGCAGGAGTTGACATTTATAATGAGATTCTTATCATTTAGAAAGGAATATCTATTGAAAGAGGACATTGACGTCTACAGATTTTTTTACACTGTAACGAATTTCTATTCTCAACAGTTCCAATTACTGCTAACTCTCTCTTGGATACTCCGACACAGATCCTACCCCTACGAACACCATTTCGGACGGATCGAGTCTGCTAAAGTCTCTAAAGTAACATATCATGTCTGATTTTAAAAAAAAAATTGTTCGTATTTTGAGATATGGCTAAAACAATAATCAAAGAGGAATAAAAAACGGTAAATTTTAAAATAGATGATGTTGAAAATTGTTGTGTTATTCGGGAATAGTAGATTATATCTAATGTTCAGTATAAGTAGCAGATAATCTGTTTCTAGTGATAATGTTGTAGGTTTCGTTTTAAAATAATGTATGAGAAAGTTACTGTCACTATCTTATAACTCGGAAATGTTTCTTCCACTCTATAAAAATACACAAATGTAGTAACATACGTGTTTAATCCATGTAAAATAACACCTACATTTTCATTTAATTCAAAATACCGCGTTTTCTATATACTCCCTTGATAAATCTGGGAAAAACATAATTTGTGGGTGGTTTTGTGAACGGTTTATCAGTAACATTTGTCGAAGTCATTTGAAGATCTTGTAATTGAACTTAACTTAGTGGTAATTGTAAAATACATTGAGATCGGCTAGGTGAAACAAAGATGTTAATATTATTTAACAGTTTTTTGTTCTTAAGCTAAGTCAGATGTTCTTGAAACGATTGTTTTATATACTTTATGAACAACAGTTGATAGGACCAGTACAATCCTTTAAAATTACTTAGGTGTACGTCAATAACTAACGTACTGTTACGTACTGAAAATTATTGTACTATTTCATTATTTGTAATACATTACATTTTTTTTTTAATAATGTCCTTCTTTTCTTTCTTCCCCAAACTTATATTATTTTATTGAAAGTTAATTTTGATTTTCGGGCATACATTGATCAGATACGAAAACAGAGTTGCCAAATTTTAACTTAGCTCTTTACAAATATAGGTGATCAAAGTTTCTTTTAAATTCGGTGAAAAAAACTAATTATAATTTGTTTTGGATTTATTTAGGATTTTACTTCTCTAACGGGATTAAACATTTAAAAAAAAAAATGTTAAATTTAACCTTCTTATCTTTAAAGTTATTTTCAAACTTTAAATATAACCATTTTTTATTTAAAGATTTGTTAAATATAACCATTAACATACACTTGAATATACATTTGAATCAACCTCTATTCTCACTCTATTTTGAGAGATAGTTTTATATCAATGTAATCATTCAATAGATCATGTACGTCCTCACTAAATTAGAATTTACTGACTCTCTCTTATTTCGAGTTTTGTAGATAATGCTTGATAATTAATTTTCATACTCGATCATCGATTGCTCAAAAATAGAATCATTTCATTTGTCACCAACTCCGCACCGTGTTTCTGAATTTTAAGTAATTTTAATCACTTTTGAGATAATAACTGACAAAAAACGGACTGGTAGGGATATATACATTATTATAAAAATGTAATAAACGTGTTTCTGGCGTCAAATACGTCAAGAAACACTGAAAACGTAATGACAAAATGTTATCACCATCGTAATATTTTCATTACTAAATAAATCCAAAGTGAATGTTTATTGGCATAACAGTAGATAAGCCATTTGTAAAATTATGAGAAGATAACATTAATACTTGGAATAATAATAAATTATTATTATTTAAAAAAATGAAATGAAATATTATAATCATTATATTAATAAATTATATATTTTTTTAATACCCATTACTTGTCAGTAGTATTCTGTTCTAATTCGCGGTCATACGAGAAATTAAAAATATTTAGGGCTTTAAGTAAGTCATTAAGATGAACAAAGTTATTCAGTGATGATCATTTTATTATTGACTTTTAATAAAATTTATATGGGATAAATTTATATACTTATTTTACGATGTGGCCGTGTGTTTTCTAGAGACGAGAGATGTGTTTGTAGGTAGAATGTTAGATTGGATTTAGTAGGGAATTAATTACTCCCGGAGGTATGTCAGAGGCCAGGTTAACTGAATATTCTGTCTCCTGAGATTCTGCCTGGTGGGATTCTGTCTCCATAACACGTCATCACCGTATACACTCCCGTACATGAACTGTTAAGAGGATTTGTTTTAGATTTCAGAAACTTTATAAACATTTTTTATTTTGTGAGATATCTTTTTTTTATTGAATATTGTAAGGAGGGACAATTGAACTTTAAAAGCTCAATATACAATAGGTCAACACATTTATCTGGGTACTAGACCTTATATACAGATCTTTTACAGATGAACAGCAATCACTGTTTTAACCAACGTCGGAAAAAAACACTGTTTTAAAATATTTAATTATACCATGTTTAGTACTCTTTTTTTTAGGAGAATATATATGTAATTATTTGTGGAAAGGGAATATGATAATATAAGGCTGAGTTTTCTTATTACCTTAACAATGCTTTACCATTATTTGAAATACATAACAAAAATCAAGGAAGGGAAATATCAAATAAACCACACCTGACGACTTCTTTGTTGGCCTTTAAATGTCTACTTTAGAATTTCTCTATACACTCTAGTATAAAAAAGATATAAACACGCTGACTAAACTTTCTCACAAAAATCTTAAACAATCAAAAGTTATCTTTAAAAAAGCGAAAATGAACCAGTAACCTCTATAAAGATTGATGATATCAAATCTGGTCTAAACTAAATAGATGAAGGTGTAGTGGAATATGAAGACTTACTAACCTAAACTAATGTACCAAACTACACTAAAAAAAGTTGTATATATATATATATTAGTACTCGTAATTTCTTAAATAACAAAGTGAATTTATCTCCTACTCGATGTGTCACCTACGTGCACATGGTACAGCGTGTAATAGTATTGTACAATTGTTTGTAACTCTTTATTACAAATTTCCATCTATCTTCTTCTCTTTCCTAAATATTTTGTTTAATTTATTTTCAATATTAGACTGTAAGTGAATTATCTCTGAACATCATTCTGCCAAGTCGACTCTTCGTATTCAAAATAACTTCATCTTATGTCAGGAAGTAAAAGTAATACACATGTTAGATTAAACAATAATTTTGTTTCAATTCAAGAAAACAGTTGAAATATGCTTTGATATTTTATAGAAATCTTTATTTTGTAATGTTTGAAATTTCGTAAATTCATAAAACACAGAGGGTTTTCTTTTACTCCTTATTTATGTCAATTACTTAGAAATTACTATTTAATTCAACTTTTTATTCGGAGCTGTGGTTTAGGAGTGTTAAATTAAATACTCCACTAAAATTGTCTTGTAAATGAAAAAGACAATTTGAAGAAATTCATCTTTTAATGATGTTATTGACTGTTTTTGAAAACAATGAGTAACAATTAATTTGTGTTTGATCAATAAGTTTTATTTGGAAATTTATATTTTATTGAGATTTATTGCAATCAATAAACCTGGTTATGAAAATTACCTGTAAGGTCTTACGTCACATAAAAAAAATAATTAAAGACTAATGACACGTTAACCACATGGATAATATATTTTAATCACTTAATTCGTGTTGGTGAAAAGTCACTAGCTAGCGGCTTGAATTTCAAAACAGGTATGTCAAATTTTTTAAAGTAAACATTTACTGTAATAATAAACATATACATATGTTTAGTTTCGCGTTTTATTATAACTTTTAAAATGTTCAACCTACACTTATGTTTATTTAAAACCTCTTACTTTTCTAGAAACTAAAAGTACTCAGATGTTGGATGCAGTAAAGCGAACTAAATAACTGCTGAATATTCTCCACGTAATTTCGCAAATAATCATAAACCACTTAAACTAAACGTTTTGGGCTTTCAAAATATGATCCTAGATAATTATTTAAATGTATATTTAACATTAATATTTCACAGTTCATGTCAAATACTTCTCTTCTTTTTGGACACAGATTATATGCTTTCGCTAGTGTAAAAAGTATTTAAATACATAAGAACTCTGAAATGAACTTGGCTGTATTCTTTAATCTGTTTCTCCCCATAGGCCGTCGTAATCTCTTTAATCTTAACCCAACCCGCGACTGGGTCGTTACGCTGTAGAACATTATCTGTGTTTCTTATGTCTTCTGCTGTTCAGGTCTTGCATAATAAACACTTTGCACTGTCAACTTAAAATAAATTACTTTATGTATCTAAAGTTATATAAGCTCTTTAAGGAAATGTTTAAATTCTTAAAATAAACAAATAAATAACTACAAATGTTCGTTTATACCATACATCATTTTAATCATTCCACCACAGCTTAACTACAACTTCAGAATTTAAAGCTACTCAGATTACTCTTTCTTTACACATAGATAAATAATAGAAAGGATGTCGGGGATATAAACGAGACAACTGATGGACGTTTCAAAAGTCTAAATATGTTACTAGAAGTTGAAAACGATGTTGAAATTAAAGACATCATTACATTACTTACCTTTCTATGTTAATGGAAAGCATAACTACTTCAAACCTAAACAAAATATACGGTTTTGGAAATACATGCATAAAATTCTGTTTTATTTAATCCGAATTTATTAACATAGTATAACCAAAAATCGTAAAAATTTGAGTTTAATTTTTTTATGAAATTATGTACGAAAAAACAAATAGTGTGTGACTTTATAAGTAACAAAACCAAGAGAAATTCCACAAAATATTGTTCATATTTATATTAGATCAAGTTATTCTCTACAAATCGACACTATTTAAAATTCCTATCACTAAGCAATCCTAAGTTACTCTATACAAACGCCCAACGCCGTCGCAATTTTAATGTAAGTGTAAAGTGTAAAGTGTAAATGGTTAATCGCTTCCTTAACCTCCATTATTTTGTATCTTGGATATGAACATAAATCCTTATTGTAATCATTAAATTTTTATTTATAGTTTACGAAATAAAGGTTTTTAGTCACTACATGTTTTTAAACCAAACCGAAATTAAAAACAAATTCACCTAAATCTCGTACATGCATCGATCGGCATGGTTGAAAAGAAACTTTTAAATAAATGACATAACTATTGGTAGACTTGTTTGTCCGGAACTACCTAATAAACATACGATCTAACCGATGAAACATCAAATGATCACGCTTCTTTCAGGATATAAAATAAATGAGTTTATATTTTATAACTTTTTGAAAAGACTAAAGTCTTCTTTGTTTTAAAGCGATTCCCAAATAAAGAGTGTATTCAAATTCAATTCACATTAGTTGACTTAGAATTGCTATCATTCTTTAGGTAGGCTATCGTTCTAGAGGTAAAATTAATCATAATCAATATTCATAAATAATACTAAACTTTTTAATTTTACGATTTATAATTAAAAACCATATTAATTACATTTTCATGTATAATCAGCAATATAATCGTGTAGCAAAATTGTATCATACATGTTTAAAAGTTCCTGTATCGTGTTTTTTCTTGTGTACCCAACGTCGCCATTATTCTCCATAAAGTGTATATAACTAGGTTTTCCACTAAGTGTTTACATATATTGAAGTGGAACATTGTATAACCCACTTTGTTTGCACTAAGCCATTCTGTTGGTTTACTATTAGTTTCCCGTAAGTTTTATTTTCTTTATTTATCAATATATCTGTCTATTTACTCTTTCCATATCACTTTGTGACTTAACTAGTAAAATAAAGTTTCTATCTTCATTTTGAAAACAAAATCAACAATGAATCAATTTGACGGAAATATTTCTTGAGATATTGCTGATATCATTGGATGAGCTTGTATTGATGTATTAAACTACTTTTTAAAATGAAAGTACTTATAAAAGTATTATGTAGGGTTTAAAGTGTTAATAGACATAGTGTATAGTGTGCTTTTTTCAAGCAGTAAACATAATTAGTAAATTTTTGAAGGAATTTTGTTTTTATACATAAGTTCACGTGTGTTTTCTTTAAATAATATTTTGGCCTCCAAATGATTCCCAATACTATAACTTAAAGGGATAGGCGACATCATGGAATATACCCATCCCTGTCATAAAACCAACAAGATCAGTTTAATCTAATCACTAATATTAAATGCCTCGCTACAATAAAACCAAAAATATTTTTAAATGGCCGCCTAAAAATAATTGTTCATTGAATTATTTCTGAATTTAAAACATACATTTAAGTACGACATAATAAGGAATAGCAACTAACTGACAGGGATATATATATATATGTATATATTTTTTGAGATTGCTTACATCATGAAAAGAGAAAATCAGTCAAAAAACAGACGATGAGTTTTGCGTGACTAGTATACTTTCACTATGTTACGTAAACTGGGCGAGTATACATTATATAAAGCCAAATATCTCAAAGTTTTGTTTGTACATTCAACTCAGGTTCATAACTTGGATATTAATACTACACTCCATTTCAGCCGCTATATTTCTTATTATTTTGTATCTTATTTTCCACCAATAACAGTATCATATAATAAATTATATAAATTATTCAATATTATTTAAACTACATTTTATTGTTAGCTGATGTGGTCAACCAAATCCCCCAATTTGGTCTCCCATTTTTGAATACACCTTCAAAGTATGTTTGTCATAACCTAACAATTTTTTTGCACTCAAGTCTTGCACATAACTTGTGATTTTTAAACCGTTAATAACATCCACATAAAAAAAGTTTGAATCTAAGCTCACCAATAAAAACAAATTATTCATTCGCGATTATAATATACAGAGAATGTGACGATATCACTTATTAGTTTTTGATATTGTGAATAAAAACCTAACATTTTTTGGTGATATTTACTTCGCAAAGAACTTTACAATTTGTAATTATTTGTATCCCTTTTCTTGTGGAATTTGTAAATAAAAAGCAATGACTCAGAAAATTGTTTTTAGGGGCTCAGAACGACTAAAATAGTTTCTCTTGATACACACAATTACCCTTAATTACAATATTTTCTTTATACTTTAAATATAAATTAAATAGATCAGGTAACATTGTCTCTTAACTTTATAATTAACAGCTAACGGTGACGATTGAAATGTCGAAATTGTTTGTTTTAATTAAGAAACACGTTAATAAAGAAGCATACAAAGTTCTTTGACGAGTCCCTTGTGTTTCGTTTTGTTATAGACTACTTGGCGTTGGTCGCGGAGCAGGGAAAGTGCGGAAGGATTGTTCACTTTTCCTTCTTCTTCTTTAAGGGAACTAGCTGAGTTCCTAATATATCTGAAGAAACCTTTAAAACTTTTATTTTTCAGAAATAAAAAGGGAGTTGTGTAGAAGATTTAATAAAAAGCAATTATTTTTGTGTTTTATTACAAGGAAAACGCACATAAATATGTTTATTTAATAAATAGATAGTACAAATAACATGCGATAAATTTGTTATTCATATATAGACATGGAGCTAAATTATATTAATATAATGTTCAGTATTTACATAACTGGGAATTTGTAAACAATAATAATTAGAATAAATAGTACCTTATTTTGATTGTACTGAGTAGGGCAGAACTAACTCGTGGATATTATGAGCAATAAAAAAAAGGTAAAATTGAATGAATTATTAAATGATATATGGTATATAAAATAAACACAAAACCATTTCATGTGTTCAATGGTTTTTGAGTTATAATATGGTACCATCCTGACCCAGATCATTGGACTGTCATGTTTTGAAGTAGGTATTGCTCTGATTTTTTCTTGATCATGAATGAGTTTGAAAAACTCTACTTTTTAATATCGTCAAATCACTATAATAAAATCACAAATCACTTGTCGTTGGATCGCCAAAAACTTGTCATAAAGCGGCCGCCAAATAAAGGCCTTAGAGTGTTCATTGAATGGCGTTCAGTATAATCTGTAACTCTATCCTGTTGATGGCAGTAATGATTGATATCAATACCTTGATGACGCAGTTTTAGCAGGAAAAATTACCGTATGATATAGAGATAGCATTCAGAAATTAATGAAACAGCAGTGGCATTCTCATCTTCAAAGAAATTAGCACAAAGATTTGATAGGCAGGGATACCACTCCAAACTGTGACCCTCTCAATGTGAAGAGGTTTACCAAGCAGTTGTAACCTCTTCAACCAGTAACTTGGTTGTTAGGCTCACTCCAATATAGCTTTTAAAAAGCTTCGTCTGACATAATTAGTAGACGTGAGATATCGGGATATTCATCATTTAATACATGACATTCTAACTAAAGGCTGCCAATTAGCTTCTGCACAACCGGTATTTTATAAAGGTGATAGTGGATATCATAAAGAAGAGAGCAATTTTAAACGCCAAGTGCAAGCGATTACCTCTGTGCAGATCTTACAGATATTATAGGGCTACTTACAATTGCCACTGGATTTTATTTTCTTCAGAAAATTGGCTCGAATTCTCAAAACTTTTTGTCGTGGAAATTCAGGAACTCTTCAATGTCTCGAATATTAAAGTGTCTTATAAACAGGTGTTGGGTCGCTATTAAAAACCATTGTTGATAAAAAAACATTTCTACCGTATATACGTGGTGCTCAAATAACTGCTGAGCCATGTTTACTATAGTAACATATAATAAGAAGTATGGCTTAGTTTGTTTATTATTTACCTCCATAACAAACAAGTGCGACACAAATCAAATACATGTATTAACTCTGTCCCACACAGTATTGTATTTAAAATACTTTTTCAAAAGCAGTTCAAAAGCAGAAATAATCTGGCAGCCAAAGTGTATCAAACGAAAAAGTTGAACTCATTAGACAATCTGTAATCAGAAGTCCTAAGAAGTAAATACCTCCCGAAGCCTAGAGTTAGGTATTTCAAAAACAACAATCCACAATGTTCTACACAAAAGACTGAAATTACACGCATATAAAATCCAGCTATTGCAGGAATTGAAACCTGACGATGGTGTAAAACGTTTTAATTTCGCTGTGGAAATGTTCAACAAGATTGATGAAAAACAATCATTTTTAGATGATATAATTTTTTCAGACGAAGCTACATTCCATATCAATGGGTCTGTTAACAGATACAACTCACGCATATGTGGATCCGAAAACCCACATACAATTTTTGAGTACGCGACTCGTATAAAGTTAATATTTGGTGTGGTGTGATGAAAAATCATCTTTGCTGAAAAGACAATAATTGGAATTGTGTTTTTAGATATGTTTGGACAGAACTTGATTATCGATTGGACATTTGCCGAGTGACTAATGGCGCACATATCGAAATTTATTAGTTATGTAAAAACTGTTTCAGACGACGACTTAGGTAAATAAACAACATCAGAAAAGGTCAGTAATTCTGTTTCCATTTAAATCATGTTCAAAACCCCACCATTCTTTTACGATAACCCTGCATTGCAATTTGATTTATTATGTAATCAAAATACATAAAGTAGCTTGTAGTTCCTATAAATATAGTTTATTTACAAAGAAGTTCCTTGGTTTAACGAACGTAAGACCACCTAATAAATGATCTCATGCAAGTGGATAGATATATTGATTACGTTCAGAGATAAAGATCATCACATTATGAAGGCGATAAAGGAATGACAAGAAAGTCAATTCCGTACAATTGCCTACTCTTTCCTTTAGCAAAGACTTGTTGTGTAATTATAAGAGAATGAAAGTAGCAGACGTTAAAAAAAACAAAGCAAACTTTAATCAAAGTTTGTATAAAATTTAAGTCCTAATGAAATGAAACTGTTAATGGGAATAAGAAACACAAACATTATTGCAAGTTTAGACACGGTAGTAGTTCATTTTAGTACACACTATTTATGCCTATAAAACTAATAAGCTCATATACTTTTCTGTGAAATTAGCCTATAGCCACAAATAATAAAAAAATATAACATTTAGCTTTGATTATTTTGTATAAATGAATTAAATTTAACACCCAAAAGAATTTAAAGTTTTTTTCTGATGAAAATATAATAAATCAATTTTTACACTTTAATTTACAACGTTAAATTAAATCGTCAAACAATTACTAAATTACTATTTATAAAACGAGTAAGCGGTATTCGAAACAAAATAAATCTACCAATTGGCTTTCATTTACAGATAAACCGGTTTATTATGGTTTTCTCACTAATTGTACCAAATTTGTAAACTCTAAAACTTGGAAAAATATCGTACGAATGGATACATATGAAAATACTTATGTATATATTCTTTCTTAATTTAGTGAAGATATAAATCACCTAGTGGAAGTACATATAGTAACTGGATTTGTTAAAGAAAATTGATGAATTAATTAAATTTTTACAACCTTATAATTTGAGTGTTCTGGAAATAGTGTGAACCAATATAACACTATTAAAGGGTGCACTCCAATGCAACACAATCAGTATCAGTGGCTCGATATTTAGAAGCATTATGATATTTAAGAAGTAAGACTAAGACTACTTCTGTTAATCGTTGCTGGGTAGTGAAGGCTGTAGTTTAGATGGTATAGAAGAAAAGTTGTTCTAGTATATATTTAGTTCTTGAATTAGTGTATCAAAATTAGGTCCGTTTGGTTTGGTTTAGTGTATTTTGCATAACATTCTTGAATTGAAATTATTTCTAAAAAATGGACATTTCTCAATAAAAGATTGTCTACATTAAAAGAAAAAGTTATTTATTTTCGCCGTATGTATGTCATAAAATATGAAGTAAATACAATTTCAATTTGATTCGAAATTTACATTGATTAAGTGTTTTACATTGATTTTTGCACAGCCTTAAAAACTGGACATATTTTTATCTCTATATTTACTTATCTTTTTTAAGTTACGAGGTACTGTGCTATATCATGAAATAGTAAAATAATTTACTAATATGAACACAGAAGATACACCTCTGTTTATTCAGCTCAGTATTTTACGTTATTCTAACCACTATCTTGTACAGAACATCAATCGTCATCCTTTTTTTTCCGTACCGCAGTCTAATAGAGTAAAATTTGGTAATCACGTGGCCAATATTTCTGCAGTAACTGAAAAACACATCCACTTACATTGGTTACATCATATCATTCTACTTCCCTGCAATATAGGCTCGAATAGGAACACGTCTCATCACTGAGTTAATTAACTGATGTGAAAAGAAAAAATCTTCTTTTTTCTAGACGAACTTACTCTATTAATTATAAAACATAATTGTAGCAATGTACACAGCACATCGCTAAGTTGTACATGTAGATTCTGCGGGTATTAATGTTTGGATGTTAAGATTCGTATCGGAAATATTTAGAAAAGTAACATGAGATTTTTAAAATAAATAATTTAAAAATAAGTAGCTTTAATTGTCATACCAACAATTTCATACAAAAATAGTATTTACCAATTGAATAAGTTTACTATCTTTAAATATCTTAAATCTGTCAACATTTCCACAATTTAAACTAAAGTTAGAGTCAGCTGTCGAAGACGAATTCCACGCCTCCTTAACGAACAACAGTTTTATAAAAACGCAAAGTCTATTCACATAAGCAATAATAACTTGGAGCTTCAAACAAAACCTGTAAAACGTCAAAATAAGTTTAGTTCGTGAACTGTGACTTTTAGTATTAAACAAAGGCTTTGGTCTAACGAGCAAACTCTCTTTTTGCTGTTGATGAATTATTAATACAAGAAAACGTAAAGTAACTAAATTGTGTGGAGATGAGAAAACCAACATATTTAAAGCTTTCTTAAAGTTAAAGTATTGACAAAAATTGCTTCCGTCCCAGGAAAATTAAACATATTGGTGCGGTGTGGAAGTCCGCTGCAATACTCTTGATACAATTCTATGCACAAACTTCCCAATATCTTATATATGGATGTCTGTGTATGTGTACACAATAGTTTACATACACACACGTATATTTAATATACATAAGAATAATCATTTAACTATAGGTATACAGAAGTTCCTGTATACAGAAGTATACCTCGGGTGAAATATGTTTTACTTCAATACTCACAGGAAAGTTTTGAGATATTTATTATGAAGATGAATATTAAGACGTATTATTTCGCATATATATTTTGTTATCAAATATGTCAATTTTTGTTTCCTTGGGACCGAAAGATAGAAGTTCCTTGATGTCATCATTATACCAAATTAGGTTTATTGTAAACGCTACCTGATAAAATTAAATGGAAATAATATTTACATCTTATGGAATTATACGTGGTACCAGTCGTTTGGGTAAGAATTAGCTATGTAACATATAAGCTCAAAATTTATATGAGGAATTAGGAGACATTTATTGCATTAAATATTTGTTTATTTCAGTTAATTTTAGTTCCTATATGAGCGTAAAATTATAGTTTGTTAAACCTATTAATATTCCATTATGGCAAACCAAACTTAAATAAATATATATCAATTATTCCGAACAGAAAGTAATTCAAAAAAGTTAGAATCCTATTTTACTTCCCTCAATACGCCTGGAGCTTGTTTCTCAAAACGATTAACTCTAGGTTTTCCCTATTACACATATCTCACATTTCTATTTAAACAATGTTGATTACTCTGGAATTATTAAATCAATGTATTCGTACAATTCTGTTATCTTTTAATTACAGTATTTTATCAAATAATATAACTAACAAATGATTATTTTACTTTACGAGCTGGTAAATTAGTCCATTTAATTTAATTTTTAGTCTTTGAATAAATTGTGGATTTGTTTTCGTTAAATAAAGGAATAAAAACTGAAATCAATACTGAGGTCCACTTCGTCACCAATGAAACGAGTGGAGAAGTTTTAAAGATCCATATTTTTAGGTTTACTTATTTCGAACCCAGAATTATTACATAAGTATTAATTAGATGGTAAGGACATCTAGTTTTTTCCTAATTATAAATGTAAATGTAATGATGTAAATTGTATTTATTTCTTTAATGTGATATATATTTTGTTTGTTCAAATACCTTAAATGAAAGATATAAGTTATATAAAAAAACATATAAGTTAAAGAAAGTGTTAATTAATCATTGTTTAAAACTTGTTCTAAAAAATAAGTTTTCTAAAATTTATACTAGTAAAACATTTAATTTTGTATAGTAAAATAAATCAAACGTCTTTAATCTAATTGTACAATAAACTAGTTCGATATTCTGGGTTTATATGATTAGAATTTACAACTTTTATTCATGTACAAGCTTCACATTTATTAATTAATAATCAAAAAAAGGATTGAGAAGCCATAAAAGTACGTATAAAGTTTATAATTATTTCATAAAGAAAAGTTTGGTAATAAGTATACAAAGCTCTTTCTGTTTCTTCTTTTCACCCCAAACTCCATGATAAGCTTAGAAACAAAATACAACTAAGTTAAGGATTCACAAACTTTTACTATCTCAGAAATCGCAGTATATAGAAAGTAACGCGATGACATGCAAATTGCACTTTGAGATTTTGTTCACACGTCCGTTTTATTTACCATCAATAATACATAGAAAATTCCTGATTTTACGAAAACATCTGTCATATGTCAGTGAACTAATCTGTATCTCATACATCTGGTTCAACTTTTCTCAATTTGGTTGGTATGACCGCAGAATATGACTGTACACCATATGAGGGAGTAAACATAATTTGGAATACAAAATGTCTGTAAGGAGATCATATGTTCGTTATATTTTATTTTGCCTACAATTTCTGAAAATATAGTTTAAAGTTTTATAATGGAAAGATTATAATTAAAGTCAACAGACTTATTTATATTTGTTTCTTATATTTGAATATTTAAATTAGTCAAACAATTTTAGGTTTTATTTTATAGCATTTTAAATTTTGTCTTCGTCCACTATTTCAATAGAAATACAATCTTCAAGTCTTATCTGAGTAAGTATTTGATACTAGATTGGAAACTATCTAAGTACTAAATTGTATTTCTTTCGTGTCTATTTGTTTTCTTTCTAAGTATTATGTTTACTAGAAAAGCTCCAAGAAAATTTCAGGAAAGCTGAAACATGAAACTGTAATCATAATCTGAAGCTGTATACTCCAAGAAATTAAAAAAAATAATAAAATAAATTATGTGCACATTTTTTCGAAGAATATTTTTTCAAATTTCTATCTTGTATACGTAATCTGTTAATCTATAATAAAATTTCATACATTTAAACCAAAATCAGATATTTTAAAATTTAGACCTGACTCAATACTTAAAGAATTCTCCGAGCGTCATTTTTCCTGTTTGCCTCTACAACATAAACAGCTCAACCAATTGTATATGATTTTATAAATTCAATTGCACTGCTGATCTACAAACCCCGACTTTTGGACTTCAAAATGGGTAATTGTTTAGGAACATTGTTGTTTTATTATTTAGTTTAACGGGTTCTAAATTTTATGTAATTTTATATAAGCGTTGACGTAGTTACACTTATTGATTAAAAATTTGGCATTTTAAATTAGCATTTAGGATATGAATTACGTGACATTTCATAAATAAACATGGGTTTAAATTATATTTTATATGTATATTTTTGGTTAGTATATTTGTTTAACTATAACGACCAAAATGTTTCAAAATAGTGGCAAGAAACATAGCCAAAAATAGACAATAAATTACCTCGTTACATTAAATACTTGGGCCTTAATTAAATTATTTTTTACTTCAACAGATGTTCTTTTGGAGATGGTGAACATAAAATAGATTAGTTAGTGACTAATATTCTTTTCGAAATTTCAGCTAAAATTACGACTTCAAAATTGCGGCTAATATTTCGATTTAACATGACTGAGGAACTCTGGAATTATAATTATATATTATTTATTATAGCATTGAATCAAAAATTAGTAAAATTTAAGTTCAGTCTTATGAACTCGGTCTACAATTGTGAATGATTTAAAATACTCTAATTCTAGGTAACCGCAACTTTGACTCTTAGGTTAAGCGATATGCCTAATTGAAGTTTAAGCAAACGATTTGCTAATAGTGATGTTTTTTTTAGATCATCGTATTTTTCCTGTATTTCTTTTAAACGCGTCGATATTTCAAAACAACCAGTAAAATAGTTTACTACAATATGAGATATTGGTTTAATCGAATAAAAAACCAATATGAAAATACATACTTCCTTAGTTTCCACTTTCTGGTATTTTTTTCCCTATATTTGAACTTCACTTTAGTTTCTTTATAAATTGGCTATATCATAGAGAGTATAGAACCCTATGTCAGTAATATCGTGTATTTATTTTCCTTCTCTCTTCCTAGCAAATATATATTTACTACAGTCTTTGATACCAAAGTTTTGCTCGGAAAATCAAAGTTACAATATTTAGGTGTAAGGTAAAATGCAAAGCAGGCCGTCCTCTGGGGAAAGGTTCTGCTTTTATGAGAATAATATTATTTCGGAATAAAATAGACTAGAGAGATGACAATAATTTTGACATAATTTATTGTGCAAATTTTGATTAGGGAGCCATTCATAATTATACAAAACTCCTTAAATATTTTGATTACAAACAAAATATTATATGAGATATAATGAAAAATGTGCTATCTCGTAAATTAGGTTATGAAGGAAATGAGTAGGCATTAACTTATAATCCTCCATTCACTTACTTTCTAGTAATACAGTTTTATCAAAACAAACATAGCAATTGTGAACATATGCACAGATATCCTATTGGAAATTTGCTGTAATTCAAAGTGTAAACTAGGATCTTCATCATGTAAAATGAACTTTTAATAATAAAAACAATTCTTATAGTGAAAGGTTTACTTGAAACATAAATTTTAAATCAAAGTTGTTCTTTTTTTTTATTTGATGGTGTTTCATGGTAGAAATCAAGATTCATCTATATCGGTTGAGAATACAGAAAGTTTTCATAAAAATGAAAAATGGTTAAAAAATCAGTTAAGAACATATTATTTTTAAAATTTCGTGTTTAATGTTTTATAACTTAACACTTTGATCTCCATACTAAAGTTGTAAAAAGTCATCAAAATTACTACAAAAGTACATACAATATATAGTATCTCCTTTTTGAAAAGGAAAAATCGAATTTCATCGTCCAACGTATCAGTGGATCACCTATCAAAAACGCAAAAACCACAGCTCCATAATTTATTCAAGACAAACCAACGTCTACGGGCATTCATTTATATAGCACAGTCATTTTTTAGACATAAAGTTTTCTGTATTTTTCGCAATTTATTTTAATGGATATCAGCATCCTTCTGTTTCTTGAAGCATTGAACTGAATTTCCTAATTACGTTTTGCCTAAAAAACCTGAAATGAACACACTTCAATAATTTTTGTTATGTGGTATGACAACACAACCGTAATGTTATAAACTTAGCTTTCACAGTAATAACTTCACCAAACAAAGTTCCTTTAACACGAACTGAAGTTCAACACGTGGAGATGTTCACGTACTGAAGCGAGCAGTAAACTTGTTGTTAACTTATTGATACAATCTTCTCTTGAAATATTTCGATGACTTTCCAGTGTGGAGAAGACAGATCAATCTGTAGGCGTTCTCTGTTGAGATTCTTACAACAAATTAGTTGTAACAATTTTCTAAAGTAGCAAGGGAAAACAAAATTTTTATGATTCTAGAGAAGAGTACACAATTGCTTTGAGCTGACAGATGTTTGTTTAGAAGTCTCATACGGAAAACTCTTGCTATAAACATGTAATACTTTTAGAGAAATAAAGCACAAGACTCAGTGCAGAAGTCTGATATGGTAGGATCGTTTTTACTAAATATCTGTCCACTTGAAGAAAACGAATTTTATATATTGAAATTATTTCGGATATTAAATATTTTAGAAGTAATAATAATTTTTTTTAAGTGACCATCATTTTGAAATGAAAAACGCTATTAGCAGACAATTTGTATATGAAAGACAATAATAATATTGCCTTAAGAGTGAAGGCTTGATAAGATTGCTAAAATCATTTATAATATATTTTAGTTAATAATGTGATTTATACATTTTATTACAAGTTATAACGTTAACAAATATATACTATATGTACTGGACAACTCTACTGAATTTATTTATTTATGAATCATTTGAATTAATTGTTAAGTTTATTTTTAATGTTTCCTTACTTTTTCAAATAGTAATTAAAGTAAAAATGTCTGAGGTAGCTCGGATATGATTTATAATATATTTTTGTATTGAAGCAAGTGAACGGAATTCATCACATTGTTGAATAGTAATGTTATCATTATCGATTAAGGTAGCGCAATTAGAGGACCAGTTAATTATGACATGAGTCTATTATGCACAAACGATAAATCGAAACATGAAATTGTGACATCTATGTTTAACATAGTAAGTATGGTTTGTATCATTGCAGAAGATTGTCCCTAGCAGAACAACACTTTTACTATTCGAATGTTCACATGCGTTAGCTAGCTAAAACACTTAGATAGTTCATTTCACAACCAAGCCACAGATGTATTGGGGGTTTTTTAGAAGTTTTTGAAAAGACCGTTGAACGTAGCGTTACATGGCAACAATGGTAAAGAAACACAGAACGTTCTCATCGGACGATTGTTAATGTAATCCGGTGTGGTAGGCTAGAGGAAATAGCTGTTTACTTATAAATAAATTTATATTATTGTATATAGTTATATATCTGAATTCTCTAATTTTCATTTATTTATATTTGTATTCTGATTCAACGACTTATTCATATATTGATTTGTCGTTTAAATTACGTATTAAACCCATTGACGCTATGAGGTAGTCAATTTTTAAATATTCACCAACCCATATTGTTTACCTACGCCTATTCGGTACTAAAATTTTAAATTTTAGGTGTTAACTTGGTGTAGTTCTAGGTGTAGTTCACTAAATTTATCCATCAATTTCATTGTTTGTGATTTTTTGAAACTGTTTTAGCGATTTTGTTTTGTTGCCTTACGAATTTATCGGAGTTACTACAAACAGCAACGTGTATAGAAAATTTGAGAAAATGTTATACAAATTATATCTCTTAGAATGTTAGCACATGTTGGGGCATACCGCCTAGATGTACACAGCTTTTACAATTACAATCTAAAGATCTTCACATAAACCATGGGTAACTTTTTCTGGCGTTACTTGACGAACATATAATAAATAAATAATGGAATCATCATTTTCAGGATTATTACAACCAATAAATGTAAAAATTAAACTTAAGTGTATTCTAATCAATATTTTTATTTAAATAAGGTGGTGTTAAAATAATTAAGTCGTTATCCTTTCAGATTAAATAAAAAAATTAGAGTACGTCTGAACATCAGCGTACTATTTATTAATTGAATGAAGGTAATCATCTATGCAAGGCAGTGACTTTGTGAAGAAGATGTTGGTATGATAAGGAATTTAATTCCGTCAAACTGTCTACTCCTTCTTTGCAAGATTTCAATGTTTAATTAACAAAAGACTGAAGGGTGGGTTAGGGGAAAGGGTGGATGTATAAAAACAAAGACTTCTGTTGTTTGTTAGCTTCTTGATACTTTGACAACAGTTGTCTTTTACGTAGCCTCTCCTTTTTGAAAAAAATAAAATAAATAAATAAATACCTTACTATTAGGTCGTGCAAGCGCTTTCAAATGTTTTATAATTTTAAAATTTTCACTGATCATGATTCGTAAAATACGTAAAATACGTAATTTAAATTTCTATAATTGTTATTGATTATTCCTCCAGGAAAATCAGAAATTTATTATATATATATATATATATATATATATATATATATATATATATATAATACATATTTATACTTATTTGTAAACAAACTATCTAATGTCAAATATTTTCTAATTAATGGAAATATTTAGAAGCTTCTCAATAAATCATACCCCAGCTATTATTAATAGTTTTTATTAATTAACAGTTTATTAATTACTATTACATAATATCTCCCTCAAGGGTGTTTTTGAGAAAATTAATAAACCTAACATGTTTATAAATAAATAAATGTTTATTTATTTAAATGTTTTTTAATGTTGTTTTTAATAATGTTTTATTTAATTATTTAAATAAAATAATTATTTAAATGTTTATAAATAGAAGGCTTAGCTTGTGAGATAATATTATATAGAATAAAACTCGAACGCAAGATTTCATAAGAATTACGTTTACTTAATCAAACGCGTTTCAACGACACAGTCGCCGTTCTCACTGATACACGAGTTAACTAAACTTTATAAAACTATTAAAATAAAACTTTACAGTTTTAGTTATAGTTTAGTTATTGTAGCTGATGTATCATTGAGGATGACGACTTTGTTGTTGAAACACGTTTGATTAAGTAAACGTAATTTTGTGAGATCATTTCTAGATCAAAAGAAAGTGTTTTTATTCTATCTAACCTAACATATATTACTTTGACATATAGGTAAATGTTTTATTGTGTTCCAGAATTGGGATTTTTAAAGTAACTCGATTTTCAATTAAGTGATCATTTTAAACGATATAATGAGATATAAAAACATCTCAAACTGGAGGTTACTTATATTGCACTTGTCTAATATATCAGCTGTTGAAATATAAATAGTTCTATACACTTCTATTACTTTTTTAAACTTTAAAGTAATTTCATTCACTTTACAAGTTTATGATAAAAATTTAATCATTGCCATC
Organism: Aphrophora alni; assembly: GCA_963513935.1. Taxonomy (NCBI): domain Eukaryota; kingdom Metazoa; phylum Arthropoda; class Insecta; order Hemiptera; family Aphrophoridae; genus Aphrophora; species Aphrophora alni. Next base: position 129,558,662 of record OY740769.1, on the reverse strand, counting down.
GTATCCTTTTGGTGCACACAAAGAATGTTTTACAATCCTCTTCCTTTAGACTGATTCGAGTCGGTGGTCATCAGTTTCAAAAGGAAAAATAAACAGTGAACATCAGGATGAAAACTTGTATTTTTGACTAAGTTTTTGGATTAAATTTGAATTAAATACGAAAGTTAATGCACAATATCAATATTTGAGTATACTGTATATAGTAACATTAAACTTTCGACTATTGTGGAAAACACAAAAGTGATTCTCATTCACGACACAGATTCAGTTTTCTAATAAGAGATTATAAATTATGTAAAATATTCAAAGAAATACAGTTTTTTAAACAATAAATTAATTTTATTAAAACTTTTTTTGACAAATTTTTAAAAACCATATTGGAATTCATTAAACTAACAAACTAAGCCCTCTTCTTCATTGTAAATCTTCTGTTCAATTCTGGTAAAGATTATTAAACAACTTCTTATCATCAGTTATCAGTTCTTCAACTATTTTATAAATAGATTATTAAATCGGTGTGTTAGGTTGATATGATGAAAAAAAAAAATTCACACTGAAATAATTATAATGATGTCGTATTATAAATTACAATAACGTCTCAGGTTTATATAACTTGCATAAAGTCGAATTTGAAGTGGAAAAAGACAATCGTGCAGCTGGGATGTCATTTAATTTCCTCCCTTACCATATGTATCGGACATTAACTGAAACTGCAGCATTTCTACAAGACAAAGACTTCCTTTCACTGCATTGTCTACATCTGCAATATTCTTTTATCTTTCTTAACAAAGAGAGGATAAAGACAATAGAATAATTGTATTTAATAATCTTTATACTTCAGAAAACAAGAAAGCTCCTGTGCAACACTTAAAGTGATATTGATGAACTCACTAATTCATTACAATTCACAAACTTAACTATCAATATTACTTCCTGTCACCTTGGGAATATGTCGCCTCTAACATCTTGTGCGGGAAAAGAATAATAGTGTCATTAAAATATAAATAATATAGCTGGAAATGTGAGAATGTATTTTTTCAAATAAAAAAATAAAGGACTTTTTCAGTGATACATTAACTACAAAACAAAACAAATTATAACTGTTAACTTTAATAAAAGAAAAACGTTATAAGTTGTTCGTTCTATCACTGAGGATGCCGACATTATGGTTGAAAATCTTTTGACAATTAAAACATTGTTTAGTGAATTTGTATTATTTTTATTATTCTTAGAATACATTAAAATGTAATAAGTATAAGGAAATAAGGTATTTAAATTGTTATAATTCATCTTGTTTTAATCTTTCCTAAAGGCGAGCATGAAGCCCAAACCACCCAGTACTAGTTACTCTTCATTCCCAATACACCAATGCAGCCTTCCCGGATTTCACTTAATGGCTCAAAATTTACAGCAAAACACAAAACATTTGGTTTAATCTACAACTTAACAAGGTTGCAACATTAATTTTGATCTACTGACAAATTTTGATGAGCTTAATTTAAGACAATAATATTTGAAAAAAAAGAAAGGTTTTGAGTATAAATAAACTGTGAAAATGATATTACAATTTTCGTGCATTGTATGTAAACTATTTATTTCTTTTAAATCTGTAACTTTGCCTCTAATAGTTGTTCTATATATTTAAAACTTATATTATTGTTATACAATAATGATTTTTCTTCAATATCATTTAAAGTGTTTTCTTGGATTTGTCATACTTTAATTCAATACAAGGATTCATCTATTTCACAGAATTTTCTTAGGCAACAATTGGAGTGTGTATTTCTCAAACAACAGTTTACGTGTTTATCTCGCAGGAAACGAATTCTACGGTTTAAATGATTTCTTATTCACAAACTCATCTCAACTCAGCAGTTATAGCTTTAGATTGAAAAGATATCTTATGTCTCAACGCTTTTATACAGGGGATGGAAGGGAGAAATATTTACATTTGTAAAAGATTTATTCTTCCAAATATACTTTGTTCAGTGAACAAGCTTTTTTTTTTTTTTTTTTTTTTTTTTTTTTTTTTTTTTTTTTTTTTTTTTTTTTTTTTTTTTTGTAGTCTATAAGAAAACGGATATATTTTAATATGAATTGTGATTCCTAAAATAAATATTTCAATCAAATTACATGAAATTGAATATCGTGTTTGTTCGGATGTTTGGAGAGAGATATCTCTAATACAGAGGTAAATACAATTTGTAAAGTGTAACTTTTAATCAAACACACCTTCCCATAATGAATCGACAATAACACAGTTTTAGAGTATTAGTTCTCTCTGTTGGCCTCATAAATTGCGATTGTCTAATATTAAAATTTGAATTATTGTATATCCTACATGAAAAAATGAACACCTGAGATTATATGTTCACCGATACTCTTCGTAGAGTAATTTAGCACCATTTTCTTTCTTTCTTTTTTTTACAGTTAATTGAAAGTTGTTTGTAAATCTTCATTCCTAATATCAAAAATGTATATAAAAATATTTCGTTGATTGCTTGTCACCTTTACTTTACACACTTTATCATGTTAGCTAATTGGTGCCATTAACAAAATATAAAGATGATATCTGAACGACAAATAAATGATCAGAATAGTTAAGATAACATTAAAAAAATAAATAAACAAATAAAAAATAAATAAAAAAATCTGCAATAATAACTCTAACAACCAAAAGTTTGGTTCAACTTTAGTAAATAGAGTTAAGCTAATTTTCCTACCAGTGTTATTAATAGTTGAAACGGTTTATTAGACCTTATTTCTTACTCAGATTCTGCACGTCTCTGTAATAGTTTATTGTTTGTAGCTTGATTTCACTACCAAAGTAGAATTCTGTAAACGAGTAAAAAACACCAATGGTCATTAACTTACAGAATTAATTTTTTGATGATCCAATAATATGTTGCTCCAAATAAAATTTTTACATCAAATTATATTTGAAAAAGTTTATATTATGTGTAACGTTTCTAGGGTCATCTAGAGAGATAAAAAAGCGGGTTTCAAGCCAAGAAAAAGTGGCAATGAACTTAGTAACTTTGTCGTTTATACAATATTCCATGCTTGTTAAGGATAGTAAGGAGGCACGTATTCCCCAAAAGAGAATTTTAAAATGTTATTCTGCTAAGACAATAACTTAGACGAGTACTTGAACATACAAACGCAAGGACATTTTCCTTAAACATCTCTTTCGGAGGAGGAAATAGAATGAGAATGTCATTTATTTATTCCCATTGGAAGTGAAATAAATTGAATTAAAATAAATGAAACTGGTTGTTTAAATTATATTCGACTAGGAAATCAAATTATAACACAGTGTCAGTTTACGTGAAATTGAACGTACTTTTGACATTATTTCAATGGTTGTTTTAATTAAATCAAGGGCAGCTACAATTGTTATTGGCATATTTTGAAACTTATTCATACGTTATTGATATAATGGTCAGTTATTCAATTTTCACCCACATAAAACTGATAACTAGTTATGAGATGAAGAGATTTGGATTTTATTTTTATACATTTTAAATATTGTTGTTCACTTTTTTAGTTTCCAACTAACATAAAAACTTATTTGCTAAGATTGAAAACCTTAAATTTTTTAACTTGACAATTTTGATTCTAAATAAAGCTTTCGATCAAAGTGACATGTGTGTGGATTTCCATATAACTTTATCATTATTAATCAATTTACGTAGCTAATTAACAGTCGTATAGCTTCCATGATTACAATTTATAATTCAAATCGGCATTTAAAAATATACTATATATACAGTATAACGTAAAATATAGTTCATCACTTGGACCAAAGGAAGGTTTTTGACCTCGCTAATCTGTCGAGAAATTTCATTTTTGATCCTAGTGAAGATATATACTATTGTTGTTCAGAAATAGTAGATAACTTATTTCTAATTGAATTGTCTCTGTAATTATTCCAGTGTAAGGAGCGGTGATGATGTTGCAGGTACACAAAGTGTTTAAGATAGTTATGTAATAAATTTCAATTATTATAAACGTATAAAAAAATAAACTTTTAAGTTGCTAAGAACGTTGGAGACAAAATATTAATCCACTTCCTAGAGGGAATTCCATTTGAAATCCAGTCAAATAATGTACAATTACTATTCGTTAGACAAGTTTGTGACCCAAATAAAAGTCAGTTTTAAAACGATTGACTTCTTGGAATTCATTTCCGATCTAATTTAATAGATTTTTTAAAGATTTTTTGAAAAATGTGTGTTTACAAATCTTCCTACTTTAAAAATATTGTAAATTATAAAAAAATAGTTAAATATGTGTATAAATATAGCTTTAAAACTATAAACGACCAAATGTCTGCCTATGTGTTATCAGCTCTAATAATCTATAAATCTGGAAACATTCAGGTTCTTCACGTAACTCATTGATTTTTTTCCCAATAATTGCGTATTTAAACCTCCAATGTGGTTAGCCGAGTAACATCATAGATAAAAAAAAAAAATATTTGACAAAATAATTACAAGATATTATTTGGGTTAGATTAAACTATTTTAACATCACAACATAATAGCTTCAATATTTATGAACAGCAATATGTATATTTTCTCTAGCAATTCATTTAATCATAAAATATTGTAATAGTACTGCAACTATCGTAATGGATTGTTTATTATCAGGTAATTATATTTTGTGGTTTAAACAAAGCTTTATCAATTACGATTTATTCTAAATTCACGTAGTTCTATAAAAACAAGAATATAACTAAAATTGAATATATATTCTTTTAACGCTATTGTAACTTTGATGTTTTTAAACAATTGTTATCATTTGATTAATTAGTTAATTTAAACTTCCATAATACCAAGAGATACAATTTAATATGAAAACAATCAGAAATATGTAAAACTAAATTAATGTGGCCTGATTAAGGAAGACCCGCATTAAAATATATAATGGAAAATTACTTTATCTGTTTCTCATTAATTAACAAATTTATTACAATATTGACTTGCTCTGCTTATGTCTATATCGTAACCCTAACAGATTTGAAAAGTTATAAAGTTTTGTTAAATATATCTATTACACAATGTAGTATGATATAATGAATACTTCTTTATACATGAAAAAAATGTCAATAGACGTAAATCTAGAATAAAATACTTACAATATTTGTTTATTTTGAGTCATAGTTTTACTAACCTACAACAAAGACAAACAGTAGAATTAATGGTTTGAAGTGCAAATTAAAACACAAAACACAATTTACAGTTTAATTATTAAATTAAACGTTAGTTTCATAAATCTAAACAACTTAACAAGTAACACAAATGTTACAAATGGAATGAGGTTTATAGTTTTCATCGTATTTTCCTTAATTGCATGCTTCAGGATATTGTGGTTTGTAGCATTGTGGAATTTTAATGAGTAATTTCTTCTCGTTTTATCTCTATCTATTTTTAATTTTTATTGTTTCTGTTTGGAGTTAGATGGGAACGTCCTAACTCCGGCAATGAATTAAAGGTAATCTCTCTAACGTTTAATTTTGTTACATTTCCTACTGCTTTATTTTATAATTACATGTATTAAAATGAAAACATTGTGCAGTGCAAAACTGTCTATATGTTTCCTACAATTATGTATTTATTGAACTCCTAGAAATATTTGGATAATTTTTGGAATGATGACAGTGACATCTTTATCACATATTATCTTATGAACGAACGTCGCATAAATAAAATTGTAGAGTTTGATGAAGTTTGTACAGTTTGATTTGTTTCACTGGATGGATAGGATTGTATTACAAGTTTTAAACATAAATATGCCTACTATCTTTATTATTCTGTTTTGTGAAGAAATGCATACTGTTATTATTTAAATATGATGAGTTGGAAATAGACATCAGTTTGTACGTTGTTTGGGATCCAGTTTCTACAAAAAATCAAAACTACAGAAAACGAAAAACTTAAAAAAACATTTTTGGCAAATTGTTAATGAAAAGTATATTAAAATTTTCCGATACCTTCAGTTTCAATTTTAAAAAGAACAATTAGTACTATAAGAAAACAAATCAATGTACAAATTGTTTTAACTTTCACGGTCTTATTAATTCGTTAGGTAAAGATGCTGGATTAGCACAGAATAAACAAGACTCCTGCAAAAAATCTACAAACCGTATAAAATTGCATACAACTTTGTTTTGCTATCACGATACTTTGTAAATAGTACCTATGGGTAACAAAGTAAACTATATTTTGTATTAGTAATGTGTTTTTCACCATATATCCTATAGATGATATGGGTAATAGTGTCTCCCAAACAAACGTTTTATGGCATCTTGACAGAACAATTACTAAAGTGAAAAACATGTACAAAACAACCAGAAAACCCGTATTCTGGTTTCCATGATCAACACATATTTAATGGATTATTTCATCGTACTATATTTACGTCATGTAACTTTCCTATGAAATAACTTCCTTCTATTGATTATATTATTTTTTATTTCATTTATCTCGTGTGGTGAATCTGTATCTTGGAAGTGTTTCTAAAAAAACTCTTTTAAATACATGGCGATACGTGTTTAAACTGTGTAAAATAAAAACTGACTATAGCCTACACTGCTACAGCCACGGGAAGTCGCTATGGAAGTAACAAAGGGAAATATTTATCTATTCTATACTGCATTCCATAAGTATATAGATAATAAACCCTATTTACTATATTTGAAATTAATAAATACATAACATGATGTGTAAGGTGAGGTTAGATGACAGTAACTTCTAAAGTATTTTATTAATATCTCAAGGCCCTAAAAAATATACAAAGCTTCAACATTGTTAAACATTTTAATATTCTGCATTCTTATTAGATTTATTAGAAAATGCCGTGTTGCTTGCAAATACATTTGAAAAATTCGGATGAAACTTAACTACCAATTGGGTAATTTTTTGTCAGTACCGTAAGCCTATTTTATCTAAATTTTAGACCGTTTCTGTCTAATATGATATTTGTCGAATTCATTTTATTTGTGTAAATCGTAAAAATTTGGAGATCTGTAATGTGTAATCAAATTCAGGTGGAAAGACCGTTTTAAAATTTGAGGTAACTATTTAGCTTTGAACATATGTAAAAATTGTGTCAGACCCTCAAAAATTGTGTCAGATAAAAGTTTCCTCAAATTTGGTAAAATAATAAATTTACAAAATATTGGCATTATATTAGACTTTACTTCTGTAAGGAAACCAGTTATTTATATAAAAAGTGAAATTCAAATACTTTATTGGCAAAGTACATAGGTGTTTGGAATTTTAATAAATTGTATCATAAACCCGTACTTAAACTTCATACATGTGAAGTCAACTCGTATTCTTCTCCGCATCTTCTAAGCGATTTTTATCACGTTGTGATCATCCCATATATCACTCACCCCAACCTTAAATTGCAGTATTTGTGATATTACCATTACTTTTTTTAGATACATCATGACAATCATATTTCATCTTCTTCTTATGTTTATCCTTAACATTTGTTAAAAAATACAATCATTCAATAAGCCACCATTCACTTTAAGTCAATCTGACCACTCTTTATACATATAAGTGAAAAAAATTACTGATAAATAATTAGACATTATTTTGATAATTACCTCGAAAACTTCAAGAAAGGAAAAGTCCAATGTACTAATTTTAGAACCAATATAATACTATAATTACATAAGAATGAATATATTGACAGAAGATTAGTACGGGGAATTATTATAGTAGGTCCAGCGTACAATTATAAGAAGAGAAGAGAGATTATTAATTGTAAGATAATATATTATTGTTTTTAAAATAATATAGCCTACAAGTAAATATAAAATTATTAGAAAAGTGCATATTAGACTATTTAAATGCAACCTTTTACTTGGCAGTAATATTTTATTCTAAGTGGTTTACTTTGCACTGATGCAATAAATTTAAACTGTTTATGACAAAGTATGTCACATAAGACGCAAACCTATTACTCCATTATGATTATATAATATTATATATTTTTGTATCTTTATATGCAGTCTAAAGTGCAATCTTATCTAAAACCAGTCTACTAAATACTAGACACTTTTCTTCATCTAGTGTTTGGTTGGAACCTGATCTTTCATATTTCTTATCGGATTTCTCTTGACCAACTACTGTTCTCTTCTCTGATGCTATTAGAGTATTCAAGGGTTAAAAGTTTTTATTTTATGTTTTTTCATCTATTTTTTTTTTATTCGGCAAAAAAACTCGCATACAGGTATTGATTTTTAATAAACATATCAAATACCCTAACGTAATTTAAAACTGTATTTGAACTCAAATGTTTGTAAATCATTATAGCTTAATTATTTACTTTAAAAAAATGGACCTTAAATTTGAGCAAAATATAATTAAAACTAATAAAGCCTGTTATAAAAAAAAGTATGATTGTAAATGACAGGAATCCTGTATAAAGCTTTGTAATCGTGAATTAAAATGTATAAAATCACATTTTTGTTGAAATATTTTATTAGGTTATTTTAGTTACAGTAAGTTTTCTTTGCTCGGTGTAAATATATAACCTAACCTAGCCTAACCTAACCTAACCTAACCTAACCTAGCCTAGCCTAACCTAACCTAACCGAACCTAACCTAACCTAACCTAACCTAACCTAACCCAACCCAACCTAACCTATCTGCCTATCCACCTGTCTTGAACTCACCATTAGAACACCAATATTTATTTATCACCTTGTTTTACCGTAATCAGCTAAATTTCAAGCCTCTGAATATACACACAATACATGTCTCACGACCTTAGGAGTTCATGACTTGTATACTAAGTGTTGTTACGATGTCAACACGTAATTAACTCGCTTTTGTGACAAGGATTTATATAAAATCTCTCTGCTTTGCAAAACGTCGTATTCACTTCCGGTTTACTTTAATTATTTACATTGTATCACATTTGACTGTTATCGTTAGTAGAGAAGTATTTCACAGTGAAATATTACACTAAAACCAATGATCAACTCGTATTTATTCCTTTACAGACAAAGTAGGGTCTAATAATTGAAATAGTTGCACCATATTAACGGATTATTAAAACTTACTTACATTATATCATGCGATATTTATAATCATATTCTACCGTGCGTTTAAAATGTAAATATATATAGTTTGTCAAAATAACGTTCACATCTCTTTAAAAATCACATAGTGGATAGAAATGAATATAGGAGAATGGCTAATTCTAACTGTAGCGTGTTTACTTTAAGAGTAACAAAAAAAAAAACTAATAATAATAATTTTTTGAAAGACTACTCTATTTGATAGTAGAGAAATATAATTTTAATAAAGTCATTGGCTGTTTCATAAAACTATTGTCTATAATAACTAATTATATGTGTAAGTAAAGATGTTTTCCTACTTTCAATGGGTGAAACGTGACGCGTTGACATGACCAAGTTATAGGGACGGCCGCCATTAAAAGTTATTGTAGAGTATTTGAATAAACAACCTAGTTCAGGTATTTTTCATAAATTGTTAGCATGGTTCATGGAGTTTATGAACATAAATTAGAAAAAATAGACAACAAAAGTACTGGTAAAGCGTTGTCTTTGTCTTAATGAAAAAAATAAAAATATATTCAAAAGCTTAGAGACCGAATGTTAGTGAATAGTATCAATTAATCTTCACATTTGGTGAGTGTGGGAACAAGACAGCGATAGTTTACAATAGTTGCGGGCGGGCATTGGCCAATCAGAATACGAACTTAAATGTTAGGTTTTATAAAAGTTACATGTCCCACTAACATGTAACATGTGACTTTGTCTTTGGTCAAATTGACGTGGGGTGTAGTTATTACTTGAAGTAAACCTGTAATTTATAACACTTTGCATTTTTATACAGTTTTTATAAACGGAACTGTCAGTAAGCCCTGCATTTTAAAAGGGCTTGTTTATTTTAACATCTATTTTAATGGCGGACTTTAATGAAAGTCATACTATTTCTATGTTTAAAGACACGGGTTTGAATTGAACTTTTGTGTTTAAGTAAGTATTTATACATTCATATACTGTTTTATTTAAAATTAAATTGGTTGTGACCAATAGATTTACAGATTTTGTATTCATAACCTACAAAATAAACACATTTATGTAACATCTCGCTCTCTAATTGAACTACCTTTTAAGGTTTACTTACGTCATTAACAAAACAGAAATATTATAGTTTTATATAATTTTGTACATTTGTAAAATGTTCAAAAATATATAATAACTACCAGCTATAAAAAAAATACATAAATATTACTAGTCACGTAAATGTCTCTAATAATTAAAATATTAATTAGTTAACTTAAGGACGCACAACTTTTCCCTAACCGAAAATAATTTTAACTAAATTAATTCGTTATAGCACATACCTTAACACATTAAAATTTTTTAAATCGTCAAGAACACTCGTTCTTCTTAATTCTTGACAATTATTTTAACCAGCAATCTGCACGATTTTGTCAAAAGTGTAATCATTATCACTCTACAATTCCAAATGTCCAGCTGAAAGACTTAATTCCGATAAGGACCTAAATGAATTCATAGGAAACTATAAAGGTAAAAAATCAACGAAAAAGATATATCTAAATTTACTCACCATCAGAATACTTTCTGGAAAGTAATAAAATAAAAACTCCCCTCTTAATAGGCAGACTGCATTTCACGCTTCTCTTTATACCTAATCTTGCTAACATTGATTTTTCGAAAGAGAATTCGCTATCAAAGAAAAACATGTACATATTTATTTATTTAGAAGAAGGTAGGTTGAAACGACTGACCCTAACACGTAGAGATAATATTTAGTTTTTAGGATGTAGCTTATCTCAGGTGACAATTTTTTTTCTCCGAACTGCACAAGGTTGTCCAGACAGTTTTATGTATTTCTTCGTTACAATCGAAGTTAAATGAGAATAAAACAGAGGAACAATGTATATAACAGACGCTTTATTGTTCCTAGAAATTTGTAAATAACCACGAAATTAATTATTTCGTTTTCATTTTACATAGTTATAGGAGTGTGTTTATCTAAAATTGTGTAAAAAAGCTAGTCATGCAATAATAACTAAATCATACAAATCTTACTTTTAATTGTGTGAGCTATAAATTGCTATTTAGAAATGTTTAATATGTAAATATTATTTGATAATAGAGATAATTCAACATCTGCGTGATATTAAAATGATTGTTGTTAAATAAGTCTAGTTCCATATTTTACGAAAAATTATTTCATCTTGTACAGGACAGCATTAACTCCTTTCATCTCAATCAATCTGGTTAAATTAACAAATTAGGAGTCTGAAAGTAATGATTTTTAAATAGTTTGAAATAGTCTACTGACGTTTTAAAACCCATCTTTGTTCCTTCTATATTTACTTAAAAGCAACTTTTAATTAGTCTCCTAATTAAGAGGGTCTATCTTGTAAAGTTCTTGGTTAAATTTATTAATCTAATTTATAGTGTAAGTGAAATTAAAAATAGAAAACAAAACCTTTACTGTACATTCATACAACGATGTTCTTTAAATTATAAAATTAAAAAAGCTATCAATGAAATTATTTATATAATTTATTGGACTTTAAACTTCAGATAATTATTTAATCATTTTAAACTTATTTATCTGATCATATTTTTATAGATTTGCTTACACGCATTCTTTTACGCATAAAAATCAAAATGGAGGTAAATTAAACAATTACCCTAATAATTGTAAACACACACTTGTATTTTAGAGTTGTACTATTTTTATTAATATATAAAATTGTGTATATGTACTAATGATTAAAAAAAAAAAATCTTATAGTAGTCTAGTAACCTATCGTTAAATTGAAGACTCTATAATGTCAAATGTTAATATACTAGAAACTAATACACTTTGAATTATAATGTAGGATTTGTAACTTTTTACACATTATTATTCTTTAAACTTATTAAGTATTATAAAAGTTCCTATTTCCCCCTCATAATTGAAGAAATCACCATAAACTGCCTAAACTAAACATATAGCGTGCTAAAAATATAAACTTGTATAAATATTTAAGTGAATATTTTCACAGAATATTTCTAATTTTTTTTTTGTGTCCCCAGAATAATTGCTTACTTTGGTGTGATAATATTTTAATATTTAAACTTCAGATGAACTTGGGCCGTATACATTAATCTGTCTCTCCCCATAGGCCGTAGTAATCTCTTTAATCCTAACCCAAGCCCCCGACTAAAGCAATATACTTAGACCTAACCTCACTGTGGGACATTATCTGTGTTTCTTATGTCTTCTGCTGTTCGTGACTTGTATAATAAACGTTATTGCACTGTCAACGTAAAATTAAGTTACTGTGAACATGTTGAAATTATTAAAATAAATAAATTGCTCTAAATGTTATTTTCCGACCATACTATTGAAATAAAAACGAAACTATTTTGTAACTCCAATCTATTAAGAAAATAATTTATTCATTATTATAATTATTTTATCTGCAAATAAACAATCAATAGCTCTTTAAAACATAAATATTATAACTTTCATAACAATAGATGAATTCAAAATTTTAGTGTAGTTTTAGGAATATTGACGAAACGAGGATAACGTATGTAAACAAATATCTCGAGTATTAAGTCATTGTTAGAAAATGTATAAATATAATGAGATTTATCAAAATAGGAACAATAATAGTAACTCATTGTATCTGTATCCAAGTCACAAATTTGAATAAAAATACTAATTTTGGATTATATTATGACAATAGGAATATAATAAAATCCAAAACAAAACCAGTAGAGCAGAAATCAAGAATATATAAAATAAATTGCAACAAATGCGAATGTTTCTATATAGGTCGAACTAGGTTTATAAAACGAACTATAATTTATAAAACGGTTCAAGGAACATCTACCAAGTAATAAAGGAACCAATAGCAAATTTGATTAATCTCGCCACATTATGGAACACAACCATTCATATTCCAATTTTGATATCAATTTCCAACCATTACACATATGTAAGAAAAGCAAACAAATGGACGCGCTGGAAGAATATGAAATATATAAAGGCTAGAAAAAAATCCAGAGCTTATGTTAAAAGACCAATTGAACTTCTAATCTAATTTGATGTATGACACAGCAATGACAAGGTATAGGATAAGAAAAAGCAAACATTGAGGGGTATTGCACGTTAGAGGTCCGAGGTCTTCAGTGACCGTGTGTATTTGACTATGTGCACACGCCGAGTTATCAACTGTAGTTTGTAAATTATTGTGTGCATGTGTTTGTGTTTGTCTTATGTTGACTGTATATTTATTTTGGTGAACTAACGACTTCAATAGAGCGAGAATCTAATGATGAAAAATATCAGAAATGCATCATAAACATGTAAGTAAATTATAAAAGTCATGCAGACGGACAAAATTTATCTTTTTATTTATTAATAATAACATTTATAGATTAAAGAAAACTCTTATTTTCATATGTTGTCGGTTTTAATTTAAAAGATATTCTTAATATAAATTTTGTTGTTGTGGTGTAACTTTAATCTGTTTGTTGTTTGTGGTGTAACTATAATAATTATAAAAATCGAGTTTAGTTGTTATTTTCACGAAGAAGTACGATAATTTGTACCATGTTCCTTTATAGTTGCTTACCTAAGATAAATTCTAGAACATATTGTTGTGTCAATTTATTGTAGATCATGTTATTCTCTACAAATCGAAACCAATCTCATTGTCGTTTGCAATCCAAAGTTACTCTTCCAAACACTGCGCACCTAACCTAACCTAACCTAACCTAACCTAACCTATCCTAACCTAACCTAACCTAACCTAACCTAACCTCTCCCTTTATTATTGTTTAACACAACCTTAGGATACGTACGTAATTCTTCAATGAAACAAAATTTATATAATTAGGTTAACATTTATAGTTTGCGAGGTATTCTTGCCATATTTTGGTCGTTAGAGTTTTCGTAGAGATCCTTCTATACCGCATCGAATTAAAGACGTATGGGTTAGTTGCAAAGACCTTTACTTTACAAATTGTACAAAAATTGGTACAAGCGTTTTTCCGTAAAACAAGCTGTTATATAGACAAAATCCCAATTATCTAGTTAAAATAGGACCACTCTTCAATCGGTTGTTAAAAATACAAGTGTTTATATTTGATAACTTAGTGAAGAGACTCAAGTGAGATTTGTTATAGCTAAGGAGATCCAAGAAATAGTAGATTCATCATAAATTCTTTTGAACAATTCGGAATTTCTGTGGTCAAACTCTAGAAGTTACAATTTTTGTTGTACATTTTCATAAAATTAGCACAAATAAATTTCTTTAGAATAGATCTGATGAAATTGTTAGTAAGAAAAAAGTCGATTTTTGAAGTTTTCGATACCATTTTTTGACTAAGAAAAACATTTAACTGTTATAAGAGCAAACAAAATCTTGTTACGGAAACAAATAGTAAAATCATAGTTGGTCTTAAAAGATAACAATTAATTTTGCATTTTTTATTTTATGTCAATAATGATTGACAATTTGAATCTTTAACAACTTTAAAGAATAATAATCTGAGGAAAACTAATCACGACTTTGTATACATATTAACTGTGTGGTTTAAATAACCCCTTTAAATCACCATGGAGATTGCTATATAAATTTAAGTATAAGTATTCAATCTCTTAAATTATACAATAAATTATTTTTAATTGACGGTTCCATTAAAAACAAGAATAATTTAAATTACATACAAACACAAAGAAGTCTAATCGTTTAGCAATATTTTATAAATATTTGAAGACTGTTCCTTTCTCGTGGAAACAATTTTCACAGTTATTCCTAATAAAGTTTTATATAAGTTTGCGTCTATCTGTTTATGAGTTTAAAATACAACTTTTATAACTCATTTTGTTTGCAATGGTAACTTTATTCTATTGGTTTAGTATTAGGTTCCTGTAATTTTCTGATTTTCTTCCTTATTTAACAATATTTCGTTACTCTATTTCTATTTTTCTTTACTTTCTCAATAACAGTTTGACATCCAGTAATATCAACTTTGTAACTTTATCTTGAAATCATAATCAATATTGAGACAATTTTACAAAAATATTTCTTGCGATAAACTACTGATATTTTTGTACCAGATTGTGTTGATATATTAAATAATTTTTTTTAAATTATTGTACTTACACAAATTGTGTGTGGCTTTTTAAAGTGTAGGTCTATACGTTGTGTATATTTGTGAATTATTAAAAAAGCTAATTTATCTTGTGATTTGTTACAGGAATTCTGTTTTGTTAAATAAAATCATGCGTTTTATCTTAAACCAATAATTCATAATTGGTTCGCAAAAATACATGCATAACCGTTCCATGTTAAAGGACTCGCAAAACTAAAGTAAATAAATATTTTAAAATGTCGCCATAAATATGATTTTTGAGTGATGATAATATGAAATTCATTACCCGGAAATACGGAAAAAAATTCAATTTTTGTGTTGAATTGGATGTGC
This sequence comes from Aphrophora alni, assembly GCA_963513935.1. NCBI lineage: Eukaryota > Metazoa > Arthropoda > Insecta > Hemiptera > Aphrophoridae > Aphrophora > Aphrophora alni. The sequence continues at coordinate 129,543,142 of OY740769.1, read as the reverse complement.
TTAATTATTAATTATAGTGTTTAGAATGCTACAGTAGAAGAATAGTTTAGCTGTAATGTAAACTATTTTTGTTAGCTGGTGATATTGTATTCAATGATTATGTATTAAAAAATAAACACACAACAATGAAAGTCAAGTTGTAAACAACAATTAAGGAATGCAATAGTAGTGTATACATTGAATTATCTTGTTTATTTGTTAAAAAATTCAATTGTACTATTTTTAACAGTACATATTACAGGAATGGAATTTGTTTCAAGTTAGATGTGATATCCGGCAGTTTAACGGAATGTTCTAGTTGATGTGTCATAGAGTGTCTTACTCCTTCCAACTCTTGGTATTTAGTTTGTTTTGTCAATAACTCTGTTAGCTTTTGAAGTATAGAAAAATGTTAAACTGTTGCTTGTCGTTAAAAGAGAAACATTTTTTCTATATTGTACATTCTTTGTAAAAATAACGGCTTTCAAGGTATTTGACTTGACAAATTTCAAACGACTGCCATTTTAAATATAATTGTTTTAACGCGAACTTGTGTAACGTAAAGTATAAAGTGCGCATAATAAATATTTTATTAATTTCCAGTGTTTTATTTTTAATTTGTATTTATTTTATTTTTTAAATGGTGGATACCGATTATGCGAAAGGGAATTCGGAAGGTTATTTACGAATTATTATTGGTGTGTAGAGTCCGAAAGTGTATAGCGCTAAAATTTTTGGTGACGCCCTGTAATATTAGGAAATAATATATATACAGTATATATAAATATATATATATATATATATATATACAGACACACACACACACACACACATACACACACACACACACGAGTGTAGATGAATGCAAGGAGAGCACTTGATTCATATAATCTATTCAGTACATTGGTTAAATTCTCTTGCAACAAAGTTTAACCTATATTTATACATCAAGCAATATGTGAAAAGTTTCGAAATAGTTCGCCGACAGTAAAATGTACTTCCAGAATATGAAATTAGTTTCTTAGTTCTTTGTTACAACCACAAAAATACTCCATTTTAATGTAATCAATTTTGTTCTTATCCGGTTTCTCTCAACCTTTTAAGAATTGTATCGTTAAGTTACACAAATATGTAAAGTTTATTTGTTCTGTATTTATTATGGTTTCCTGTAGATATTAACTGACCATAACAAACTTTAAAAAACTGCATCTCGGACCTGGTTGAATAATCATTGACTGAAGATGATTAAATTGTACGAAAATCCAAAAACATTTATGAAAAAACGTAATTAAAAGAATATTGTTTGTTACCTTTTCTAATCAATTATGGCTATATATTTACAACGCTTTTATAATTAGTATAAAGGGGTATAAAACTTATGTTCCAGTTTTAATTACGAATAACATCGTGATATCAGGTTATTATATTTCACACTTCAAATCTTGAACGATACTTAAAATTTTAAAATCTATGCCCAACTAAGAAAAAAGTTGTATCTCGACATCAAAACGTTTATAAAATTTTACTGAACGAAACTACAACGTAAACAGCTGAACCAATATTAATATAATTTTTATTACGTAATTACTCTCAAGGTCTAATTTTAAATTAGGAATCCTTTGGGTCCAAAAAAACTAATTGTTAGGAAAATTGTTTTTGCTTCAATTGTTTTGTTCAAAATTGGGGCCACTCCATAGCTTCCTTGGAATATACTAACCATTGAACTGGTTTCGTACATATATCGATTTTAAACTTTTTAAATAAATTAAACATTTAATATTTGAATTATACGTATTTTTGGCCAAAATTACATTTTTTAATGTTATATTTATTTTATATCTTCGAGTAGTATATTATTAACTGTCAATATATTATCTTTTTCAATATTAATTAATTTCTATTAAAATTAGTCCTTCCTTTTTTCTGAAAGATGAATATCATAACATACTACTTTTTTCCTATACTATTATCTAAATTATTGGCAACATTAAAACTTGAACATGGTGACTGATAGTTTTAATTTAAATGACTGAATAATAATTACACCAGTAAATCGAATTACATTAAATTTATATTTTCTATTGTTAATAGATAATAATTTAATTAAAAAGTTGCTCAAACATATTAAAAAACTTAGTAGGATCTGTTTTTTCTGAACGTTTTTTCTTAGAGTAAAAAAATCTCTAAGTTTTTTAAAGTTAGATATTTAAAAAAAAACGCATAGAAATAGTAATACATGTATTATGTGCCTTCTGCTTTACTCTTTCTGGGTATTTTGGTTCTAGAGTTAAAGAGGAAATTAAAGACAAGATTGATAATGGCAATGCTATTAACACCCTCTCTTACCATCCAATGGTTCAAGTGATAAGACTTAGCTAAATTAGTGCCATTACTGAGTAGGAAAAGCTTAGTTTGCCTTCGACCACAAGAAGGTAATTAATCGGAGTTTTTGTGACTTTTGTTTTTGCCTGGGGTGTGTTGTGGTATATTGTGTGAATTTTAAAAACACAAAATGCTTGGTTTTGAAAAATTATTTGGGTTTAGGTTAATGGTTGTGTATGTGTGACATACACTCCACATACATAACTGTAATATTCCTATTTGTTCTATTTTTGTTCTGTGCACCAATTTTCCAGACGATGAGTTTTATAATAATCGTGAAAAATATGACATACAAAACGTGAAAATATTCCAGAATTTCAAATTTATGATTTCAATCTCGGACCCTCTTTGTAAATAAAGTCATAGTGAATATTATAATCATTAAAAAAAAAAAAAGGTTATTTAAAAGAGAAAACTAATCAAAATCAATTATTTCCTCCCAAAATAGTTATATTTCCATAAATTAATCTTCAACCTGATTCGACAAAATAGAATTTAATCATGAAGTGATCTCAGTAGTTTTTATTTTTTTATTTTGGAAATCTTACGATAAAAAATGAAAGTTATAAAGTATCAAAGTTACGTCTAAAAAATTAAGTTAACTTTAATCTATTTACTCCAGTTGTAAAAAAGAATTTTAATCATCATTATTTTACAATTTATACATTATTGTTTCTCCCGAATACTACTTCTTGAAAAGGAAAATATAAGTTCATCATTTAACCTTGCCCGTATTTTCTTAATATAGTGAATCATGTACAAAAAAATAATAGTTTTAAAATGAGTCACAGATAAGACACCTATTAACGGACATTCATCCATCTATCTTAGGAATTTTCTACATTTCATTTTTACCTATTCTCAAACGATATTTATGCATCTGTGTGTCCCTATGTTCGTTTAGTCGTTGATTAGCTAAAATTGAACCATCATTAGTTGTTATATGAATATGAATTTGAAAGAAACTATGTAAATTTTAATATAATAATTTCATAAAGAAAAGATTTCTTATACGTGGTATGGTAATACAGTAACAACTTCACCAAACAAAGTTCCTTTAACACGTACGAAGTTCAACACGTGGAGATGTTCACGTACTGAAGCGAGCAGTAAACTTGTTTTAATAATCTCCTTGTAATAATCCGATGGCTTTCGAACCTAGATAAAATTGATGAATATTTTGGTATTCTTTGTTAATATCCTATCTGTAAATTAATTAGAATAATTTTCTAAAATGGCATCAAATATAGATCATTAACGATTATAAAATAAGTACACATATGCCTTTCGTTGACATTTTTTTTTTTAAATAGAAAGATTGCTGTTAACTATTGGTATAAATTCGTAACAATATAAGTGAAATCAAACATTGAAAGTGAGCAGAGCGCTTATTTGAAGAATACACAACTTATTCCTTTTTGACTTATACACAACTGAAGAAAATTAATTTCATATAACGAGACACTTACAAAAATAAAACATTCTTATATTAAATATTCTTTTAAAATCAATATTATTTACCTACTTTAAATTTAATGTGTTTTATTGCTGTTTAGTTTTATGCCATTTTGAAATGAAAAACGTAATTAACAGGTCAATTAAGGAAGTATTTATTAGACTAAATTTTACTCAATATTTAGTTAGCATTAAAAAAAATCTATTAAAGTTAGAGTAGGAAGAAACCATATTCTTTACAGAATGTATTGAATTTATTGATTATTAAGCTTTTTTTCTTTTCTTTTTTTTTTTTTTCAAATAAGTGAACGAAATTCTACTAATTGGCAATGATTGTTACGATTATATTAATGTTTTATTATTTATTATTTTATTGTTTAAATATCACCATTTACTCTTTTGTGTTGATAAATACAGAAACCGAGGATATTCCAGCAAAGTTTATTTATATTTATTATCCTTATATGTCTTATTATTTATTTTAACGTTCAACTATAGGTTAAACCATATCGTGAAGTTGTTTGAAATATTTATGTTTCAAGAATTTCTTATTTTCATTCTTGGAGTGATATGTTTGGGGAATTCGGAAATAAAAGTATGTCATATGTAGGAAATTATGGTTTTGAGTAATTGTATATATAATTTGTCCAAATTGAACGCCATTGATCAGCCAGGTTGGTGGAGGAGTAAACTGTTTATTTTAACAATAGCATTTACTTATTTGGTGATAGTTTAAATTTTAGGTTAGAACTTTGGGTATTATGGTGCAAGTTTAAATTTTTATATTAACTTTATTTAACTTTTTTATATAACTCCGATAGACATGACAGAGCACACAACAATGTCAGACAAGCTCATATGATGGGTTTTTATTGTTTTTATTTTTGTGTCAGTGTATGTTGTTGTGTTAAATGTGTTTTTTTAATACAATCAATGACGAGTTCTTCAAAGTGAACAAAGTAATTTTCTGATGATGGGGTTACGGCCTCGAAACATGTAAGAAGCAACCAACAACGAAGGCACAAGACGGACCTGAGGTAATTAAATATTTTATTTAAATTGTGACTTGGAACCAAAAATATGCTTAACTTTATTTATTTTCATAGGCGTTGAAATTGAGTAAATACAACATCAAATCAATATATTGTAATTGTATTAAGTGCATTGTATTTTAATTTTGTTCAATAATAGGCTATTTGCAAAATAAAATAAGAATTGTAATTTCAAAACTGTTAACCTGGTCTTGTAATCTTACCTTTTAATGTATGCAAGTGATTACACACAGCAACTTCTATTTCAAATTTTAATAATACACATAAATTATATTTAGTATATTATTAAAATATATTGGACCATATAAAACCAGATGTACACCACTTTTAAAAAAACAATTTCATTCGTCTTCACCGTTGCCACGCGTTATATCAGGCATTGTATAAGAATCAAATCGCAAAATACTGGTTTATTAAATTATGGAATTAATGACAGAGGTTAGGTTAGTACATATGAACAACTGAAAACGAAAAATTAGTAATTGAAACGTCATTGTGTTTTATTTAAAGATGTAGAAATATCAGTGTAATATTCTATTTATACACTAATAATTGAATAATAGTGTACAATACCATGAAACAAATCAAGGAGATTTTGATATGATAAAGGATTTGATTCCGCCAATTTTCAGTTACCCCTTCCACATTGAAAAGTGTCAATGTAATAAAACATTGGAAGGGGTGAATGTATAAAGACAGGTTTGTCTTTAGGTAGATCTTTGAAACTTTTCTTTAACAACACTTCTTTCACATCACACTCTCTTTGTTATCAAGGCATTGAACAGACTTTATTACTTAAATTTTAGGTCGCACACTCGTTTCCAAATATTTATCTACTTGAAGCTCGCAAGGATCATGATCCGTATAAGATGTAATGACTGTTTATTTTAATTAGTATTTTTATATTCGTTACTTCTAAAGAAAGAACCAATATTTCATTTAACATATACAAAAATGAATACCGGTACACATATTTCTAATCGAATCATTATAAAAAGATTGTTAAGTTATTGGAAATATTTGAAAGCGTTCATCAAACTATATTCTTTAATAAATACTTTACAATATTTTTTAAATAATTCATTACCATCACTGCCTCTCACGCCTGTTAACTAAATATTCTAGTGAGAAATACCACAAATTCGGTTAGCGTAATACCACAAAAATGCTTAATAATGCAATCCAGACACAACAACAATACAAATTCAAAAACACTAAATTAAAATTAAACGAATAATTGTATCAAGTTCAATAACGAATGTAAATGACAAAAAATCACACCAAAATACATGCGCATTAGAACCAGCAAAACTAAGCGCAACCATACAAGCTAAGAATATAGCAAAACGTGAATGGCTATCTAGAGAGGTAAAACTATAGCTATATTTAAATAACAACAATATTGTAATAATGAATTATTTACTACACATATGGCTTTGCCCAAGTTACTCCATCTATTGGAAATGGAGAGTTTAAGTATCTAAAATTGGGAGTTGAATCAACTTTAAAACATTAAGAGCAGAAAATACATACCGCAACAATGTTAACTCATTAATCAATAGTAAACAAGATAACCGGATCCAATGTTTACATACATATTATACACATGTAGTTTATTCTGAAACCATTATTCTACCAGTGAAATAGATTTCTTGAATAATGGCTTATAGTACAATGTACCACGCAAACAAGATAACATGTTCTTTAAAAGGATCCTAATTGATTTCGAAGCAGCAGTTCAACTAATACCCAAAGAAAAACAAAACTTATCTAGATATCTTATAAGTGACAAGACTATTAATAAATTAAAACAGATAAGATTTTCAAAAAAGCCGAAAAACACATTCGAAGATTTTAATACCATTAACACAATAAATTAAAAATTAAAAGAAAACCATTAAATAATCACCAAAGAAGGCAAGGGCAGTGATATTGCAATCATTAAAGAGAACGAATATACTAAAAAAACTTTAAAAAATATTAACTACTATCCCACACAATCCCTCCCCCCACAGAGTATAACCCACCAAATAAAGACAACACAGTTCAATAGTTGATGAAAGTATACAGTGGCATAAACATGACAATTTAACTTATTTTTAGAAAATTCTAAACTTATATCGATGTGTTTTTAAGTATGTTTAAATTATTTTATTATTTGACAAATTATTAATGCAATAAAAGTGTTTGTTCTGATGGTGGCTGATAGACAGGAGATACAGCTGCTGTAAATAAGAAAGTTTTATAATCAAAATTACTCAGACAAGTAAAAAAAAAAAATAATAATAAGTATTAAAAAAATGTAATTTAATTTATATTCTTACAAGGCTTATCAGATATTAACTAAAACTGCGGTACTTTCTCAAGTCAAAGACTTCATTCCACTGCAGTGTCTACACCTACAGGATTATTTATATTTCTATTAGCAATGAAAACATAAAAACAACAGGATTATTTTATTTCTCCCAGTAATGAAAACGTAAATACAACAGGATTATATTATTTCTCCTAGCAGTGAAAACATAAATACAATAGGATAAATTCATTTATTAATCCTTACAATCCTGAAAACAAGAAACGAAAGCATTTTATTTTATAATTGAATAAATAATCATTGAAATATTAAAACGCACATCACATCTTTACCACAAATCATAAACGCTTAATTTATAACATTACAATTTCAATCATTTCTAAATGATCATCCATACTTCCTGTCGCCACTGTAATCTGCCGCCTTTACCATCTTGTGTAGTAAAAGTTTAATAGTGTGATTGAAATATGAATAACAAAAGATCAGGATTTATGAGAATTTACACCATTAAAGAATAATAAATCAAATACGCATGCTCCATTGAGTTTAATAGATAATTAAAAACATACATGATAGTCATATTTTAAAATGGAGTCGAATTAAGAGGGAAAAGTGATGGTTCAATACCAAAAAGGATTAAAATTATAAATGCAAGTAATTATTTGGTTCTGCATATGTTCAGTATATTATTCATAAAGAATCACTTTAATGAAAAAGTTACTGAGGTAAATGAACTTTTAACAATGTTATGAATTTAACACTTTATTCTAAGCTTCACGTATTTAACGCCATCTGACGATCGATTCTGTATTAAGAAGCTTACGTTGGAATAATAAGATTTATGAAATCCAGTTTAAAGTTGTTATATAAATAATATTTAAATTCTTCCAAAAAATACTTAATATCTATTAAATCAAATCTATTTCATATTTTTGTAATTACTCATAGGTTAAATTTAAAAGAGGAAATTTTATCCTAAAGTAGTTTTTGAAGATATAATTCGGAAGAATTTATTTTGGGCTAATAGTTGGAGACAGTTGTGTAAAATCAATGGTTTAACTAAGTCATATTTTGTGTTGAGAATTTTGAAGTAGATGATTTTCAAAAAGCACTAAAATTAGTTCGCAAAACAATTATCAAGATTTTAGGCTCAGATGTAATACACGTGTAATATACAAGGACTGAACTTAAATAACGAGTTTCTGTACAACAATGAGAACTATTCCACGGTCAAGTAAAAAAGAGTAGGGTTGAAATAATTGACTTTAAATAAGTATTTTGATACTTGAAGTTCAAAATTATGTTCTTTGTGTAACACGAAAGATGGATATGCTACGTTCTTTGGAATGTCTTTCATTGCAACGTTTCCTATTTAGTGTAAACTCAAAAATAATGATTTTGTTTGAAAATTAATTTCTAAAATGTTATTGTTAGCTTAATTTATTTATTCATGTTTCTCTATTTTGGATTAAAGGCGGTAAGTTTTTAATTTATAATTTAATGTTTTGTTGCTGTTGAAGTAGATTAATTAATCAGTCCATTTATTTTTTGACAATCCTTTAGGAGTCATTTAAAAAGAAGTGTTAACTGATTTGTATACATATAGAAATTTGTTTTTGATCTATAAGTAATTTTTGTTAAAAATACATATTATTACTATTATTATTATTATTATTATTATTGTATAAATGTACATTCAACAAAGTAAATTGTAACGATTTCCCTCCCCGATATTATTGAAATGTTTTGTGCCCAGATATCATTTTTAAATATGTTGGACAAATCTGTTAACCACTAAGATAATAGAAAACGTTTCAAAGTAGACTTTTTTTGAGATTTTCTAAGTAGTTGTATCCACCTTACTTTTGTAGACATATCTGTTTTCAAAAGTAAGATGGAAATTCAATTTGTTGGTAATATAAAAAGTGATGTCGTAAGATATACAAAGAAACCTATATTAAAAAAGAAATACATTTCCATGATTTTTCATTTAAAACTTTAAACAAAAAATAATACTAGTAGTAGTTTTTTGGCAACTGTACAGCATGAATTTTTAATTTGCTTCATATCGTTGCACACAATACTGTGAGTTCACAAAAATACTAAAGTAAAAGTCAATTTTTCTCTACATATTGATAGGCAACCAATTGCTATTAGGATTTTGTAAAACTATCATAAGTGTTTCAGTTTCACGAGTCAAAGAGGATGTTTTTTTTAATGACTTTGTCTCTATTATCTGTGGTCCGTGTTTTCAGCCGAAACGGACGAAACGATTAGGGTGAAATTTTCGTATCACGACTATACTTTAAGCAATATATTTTAGTACCTGCCACAAGACCAAAACTCAAAATTGATTTTTGAATTTTTAACATTTGTTTTCCCTAAATAAATATCATTATTTGTCCTGTATATTTGGTTTACTTTCTTTGTTAAAATATTCTAAAGATTGTCTGTTACATTATTTATTTCTCCCCAAACCGTTCATTTTGATTTTCTTAATACGTAAATAAGGGTTGAAAATATGTTTATTTCAATGCAATAGTTCAATCATTTCAAAAATTTCTTTAAGCAACTTTTATTGCTGATTATAAGTATTTATCAAACAATAATTTTCGTTTTAATCTCACAGCATACGATTACTATAGTTTGAATGATTATCTATGAACAGACACAATATTTCTTTCTTTAGATTGGAAGGTTTCTTATGTCTGAAAACTTTCATACATGATGTTAGAACCAAATAATTTCTTTTTGTAAAATATTTATTCTTCTAAATATACTTTGTCCTTCTTGCATACGTCAATGCAAAAAAAGTGTTTTTATAGTCCACAGTATAATAAAAATAATTCAATAAAACTTGTAACGTCAAAAAGAAATTACGTTTCCAGTTAAACGAAAATGTGTTTGTTGTTTATGCATTTGTGGTTGGAAAGAAATGTAAGTTTTTTCTTGAAATAATAATTTCCTTGTAATAAAAGTATAATAAAATGTTGTGTACGAATATTATTTTTCATTTTAGTATTGTGGTACCCTTGGGGTTGAGGCAACCAACCCATCATTTTACTCTGCTTCAACCGAGCTTGTCTCTGATTGGACTTCATAACTGACTGAGTTAAACAAAATTGGTAAAGTGTAAGTTTTAAATAAAATATAGGAAAATTCACGTCACCAATATTGAACTACAAATAACATATGTTCTACTTTATTTAGAGTATAGGTTCTCTCTGTTTGTTTCATTATTAGAGAATTTACGAGAGAGAAATTTAGCCCTTGCAATCTCTCTTATGAAAACCTCGAAACCCGAGAATGTGAAGTGTGCATCGATCCTACCCGTTAGTACTTTTATCAGTCCATTGATATTTGTTAGTAAAATTTTTAAAAAAATATCACCAAGTTTCAAATTTTAATAAGTGATTGTAACCTTTATGCTGATAATATAACAAACCACAATAGCTAATTGTGTGTAAGATCAAAATATACATCCGATGTTTTCCAAAAATATAGTTACTATTTAATTACCTTGTTTGAGGTGTTACCGTCGAACAATCCTTAATTGTAGTTTGCACTATCTTATATGACACTTTTGGAATTGACGATGTTTTTAATCTTTTTTTTTAAATGTGAATTAATATGTGTTGTTAAGTGTTTATATGTGTTTTTTTATATTTGAAAATGACTGACAAATAGTCGAAACGCGCCATATAAGATAGTGCAAACTACAATTAAGGATTGTTCGACGGTAACACCTCAAACAAGGTAATTAAATAGTAATTAATTATTAACAATCCAGTTGGGCTATAAGCAAACATAATGGAAAAATATAGTCTACGATAAAAAAATAAATAAATGTAGTTATCCACACAATCTGAAAAAAAATTAATAAATAGCAATACCAACTATATAGTAATTTGAAGTTCAGTAAAATTTTAGTGAAGTTAATCCTAAAGCCTAAATTTAGCTATGAGTGTTACTTAAGACATTTTTTCTTCTGATAACGGTATTCGTTTAACACTGATCATGCGCACTTTCTTCTTACTTAGGTCCTTCACGAATTTAAAATAGTTCGTTGCGAGTGGCTTAAATATCTACAGTACATTGATTACCAGAAAGGTCGAGTTTGACCCTTTCATGGGCACCTAGGTCCTACAAACTAGGGCTTTCAAACCAAGAAATAGTTGTTCAGAATCTAGTTACATGCAGTTGTGTATAATATATATATAATGTGTTAAACCTAGAGAGGAAGGTAAACCAGTTTTTGGAAAAAAAATAGTTTCCCGTAGTTTCATTTCTTGCGAAGATAATTTTACTTGAATACTTAAACTTTCAAAGGTAAGACAGTATTCATTCCACTGAGAAGTTATAAAAATAAGTGAAACTGTCATTTAGAATTTCGTCTACTAGGAGTTCAAATATAGTTAAAATCATTCAGTGATAGTTATTTGAAATTTATCAGCAATGTAACTTTAAACTTTAATCTTCACGGGATGATAAAATTGTCATAGACATACTTTGAAATATACATTCATATACAAAATTTATGATGTTAATAAATTACTAATTTTTACCAACATAAAATTGACGACTAGTTATGACAAAGATTTTTGTTCTTCATTGGTAATTAAACTACCAATGAAGTTTAACTATGTTACATACGTATATCGTGTATGTCTTCCATCTTGTATATATGTGGGTCATTTTTTAAATAAAACCTGTTTTTAAGCGGAGTAACATCAATTTTATTTATGAACATAAATTGTATCAAAAACTTAAGTATGAACATATGTTTACGTTTCTACATAGTCACCAAGAATATCTAAGCATTTGTTAAGTCGTGGCACTAGTTTTTGGATCTCCTCATCATAGAACTCTGCCGCCTGAGCATTTAACCAGTTAGTAACAGTTTCTTTCAACACGTCGTCATTTTCAACTCGGTTTCCACCAAGATATTCTTTGAGTTTAGGAAACACACGAAAGTCTGATGTTGTCAAGTCAGGGCTGTAGGGGGGATGGTCGAGTAATTCTCATCGAAAATTGGCCAGTTGCGTCTTGGTCATTGCTGCAGCGTGTGGCCAAACGTTATTGTGAAGCACCACGACGCCGCTAGACAAAAGTCTCAGCCGTCAGTTTTGAATAGCGCGCCTAAGTTTGGTTAGTGTTTCGCAATATCTCTCAGCGAGATATGGTCATTCCTCTTATCAGAAAGTCAATCAGAAGAACGCCAATCAACACCGGTAACAATATGATTCAAGAACTCATCACCACTGTTATCGTAGCGCTCCAAAAATGACAAAGACTGTGCCAAACGCTTTTTTTGTGTTCTTCTGTCACCATTTTTAGCACCCATCTCGCACAATTTGTTTTAATGTAGTTTGTCGAAAACAATGTGATAAACAACCGATCTTGAAACTTGTGGATATTTCTCATGAAATTTGTCAATCATAAACCGTCGGTTTTGGCGAATTTCCTCATCAACTTTTTTTGTCAAGTCTTCATCAATGACAGTTGGTCGCCCATATCGTTCTTCATCATGAACATATGTTCCTCCTTCATTGAAAAGCCTAGGCCATTTACGCACAGTACTATCTTCATCATAAACTTCAACAAGCTGCCGGTGAACTTCGGCGAGACGAACTTGTTTTGCGTTTAAAAACCGAATAACCGAGCGCACTTCACAATCGGCGGGTTTATTGATTAACATGGCGACAAACAAAGCAGTGTTAAGATAAAACCAACAGCGGCAGAGACATGAAATCAACTAACTGCATAGTTGGGGACTGGGCAAGAGATGCTAACCTTGAGCGGGCGTCACGTGACAGCCTGCGCGGTTGCTATGCGCTAACAGTTCTTACTTAAAAAAATGACCTCTCGTATTATGTGCTATAATATAATATATGCATCAGGTTTTAAGTTAATGGTTTAAATTGTTATTTTACTAATATACAGTAAGGATTAATTTATACTTAATATAAAAATAGTACTTTAATACTATAATCCGTCGTTGTTAAAATTACAATTTCCTGATATAAAATATGTTTTTAATAATTAATCTTTAATAAAATCGTAATCCTTTATGTAAAATTATTTGTCAACTTTTTATTTTTTGTGTGTGAAATTTAATATTCCACTTAGTATGTATGTTAAGTGGAATACTTAGTTAGTATGTAAATTATATTGACAATATGTTATTTGTTTTATTATCGTTTCACTGAAACTTTTAATTGAAATCGGACAAATTTAAAATATTGTTAATAAAAGATTGTGTACTGATACATAATTTTACTATTTCTGGTTTACTTTGTTATATGATGAAAATGAAGTTCCTTAGAAATAAATTCCTTACTTACGGAGTAGATCATAAATCATGTTATCATTGAATTTATAATGTCAAGTTTTATGCAACATGAAACAGGTAAGGTTTTTTAAAAACTGAAATACGTATATTTTGCTGCTAAGTTTTGAATAGAGTTGATGGAATTTTACATAATGAATTCGTTTCTTGAAAATAAATATTAGGAAAGATAAATAAAACTTGAACGCAGGGAGAAAGTGATAATGAAATCATATTAAAAAATACAAAACAAAAGATATTTAGGGTGTAAAAAACAAAATAATAACTTACTTTTAGAAATTATTTCTAAAATACGCAATTAGATTGGGTATAACGTAGTACAATAATGTAAGATTCAAAACTTTGTTAATTTCAATAGACGGTTGTATTATGTGTTCCAAAAGTAATTTTTGAAATTCCATTTAGAAGGTGAGTAAACTTATTACTTTAGTTAGAAAGGAAATCCTAAACATGCTTAACTGAATGTAATACTAATTCCACTGGTTGACAAAATTGGAAACTTCAAAGCATTCAGAGTTTATAATATCAAATAGCAAATACTGAACCTATTTTTCTTAATTTATGATAATTCTAATTATATAAATAAATCAAATATGTGTACAATATACCACAGATATTTAATTATATTCTATGGGACATTAGTTTCATATAACCAGCGTGTTTCGATAAATTCTCACTTTGATTTTCTGCATCTATTTCTAAATTGGCTCTCCCTTGTTGTACATAAGGGATCTCTTTTATTTTTGTTACATCTTTTTGCTCTCTTTTACATCTGATATTAAATTATAAAATTTGCAAATGTATTAGAAATTTCTAATTTGTTTTCTTCCATTGTTGTAAGAATGCAGTTTTAACTTGATTTAACAAAATACACAAAATGAAGTCCTGTATTATTTCTTGATTCTGGTCTCGATACCAACTTTGAGTCTACATTGGAAGAATGTTAACACTTTTACTCCACAAAGAAGAAGATTCGTTAAGTTGCTTTCATTAGAAAGATAATAAACTTGTACACTTTATTGATCAAAGTTAAACAATTCTTAGCAGCTGGTGGAATAGACATTTACAATAAGATTTCCCTATGGAGAAAACTGGAGGCAATTTATAACTAAAATTTAAAGAAATGTATTTACTTTAACGTATGATTATTATTAATACTCAAGTTATTGCGAATTTTCTTATTAAACACTGGCACTCTGTATTTTTCTTCTATTCCAATGTATTGAAGTTGCTGTTAGTGTCTAATAAACTTTCTAACTGTAGTATTTCTTGTCCGATTTAAAAAAATATGTTTTTATTATAAATTTTGGATTTACGAAGTGAACAAATTGTTCAAATTAAAAAAAATGATGCATAAATTTCAAAATGTCTGATTGTTTAAACATGGTTTTTCGGTAAACTAAATTACTTCTTACAATTTAAATGAGTTACTTAGTTCAGCATAAACTCCTTCCAGAGAAATAAAAATAAATATTTCTTAAAAAATCAAGTAAAACCTAAAATTGACAAGTTTTTTATTTATTGATATATTTCTTATTTCTTACTTACCAATTTTGTGCAAGAAATTGTTTGTCGAAATGACCCATGAATGATGTATTCAATGAATATAACAAAAACATTTCCATTATTCTATTAAAAGAATAATGAAATATTCAATGAAATACAATTTAGGTAAAATAGGAGTTTTATATTATGGTTAGTTTACTAACTCGGACAATTGTCTCCTTCTAAGTGAGTTTTTACAAGTTGAGGAAAAGAATAAAATATTGTAACGAAGAGAAAACATTTCATTTCATAAGTTGTTTCAGGACATCCGGAGCTACAGTTGGAATACAGTTTTAAAAAATGTAATTCATTGGTTTGTAATTATTTAAATGGAGTTTAATCATATAAAATCGCTCTAAATATGAAATGCACACGTAGTTTGGCTTTCCATGTTCATTTAAGACATTTAACATATTTATACAACGAACAGCTCTAGTATACACTGTTTTATGTGTATTACTATTTTACAGTGTATTGAATAAGCACATTAAAATTTACAAAACCAAACATGTTTACTTTCTGTATATGTTTATATTTTTAATTAAAATTACTTTATCTGCCCACGAAAAACCTTGCCCCCTAACCCCATATAAGCACAAAAATAATTTAAAATTAATTTACTGGGCAATTTGCATGTACGTTACAACATTTATGTTTTCAGTGTGAAGGGATTGTAGTTGTAATCTTGGTTTTTTACGCCAGTCATACAGTAATTCAACCACGTAATAAAGATTTTTTTAATTCGATCTTTAAAATGTATTTGGCCTAAAAAAAACAAAACAATATATTTTGAAATTTAATTAATAACAGTATGTGTGACAAAATACTATCTGTATATGTATAATTATATGTTATATCGATAACAATCTTTATGTCACTCAACGTAAAACTAGGTTGAAATATTTACCTTATTGGTTTATTTCGGAATCCATTACTTGATTACAAGTTTTGCATACCTGAAACAAAAAACAAAACAGTTTAATATTTTAAACAAGGACATAATAACACAAAACCTATTATATAGACGAACTATTAAATTAAACGTAGGTTTGAAACATATAAACAAATGAAAAGTGTTTTAGAATTTTAATACATTTCCTTTAAAAGTGTGCTTCGGGATATTGTGGTTCGTAGTAAAGTGAAATTTTAATGAGTAAATTATTCTCTAATTACTTTTCTTTTAATTTGTTATTGTAAGGGGTTAAATAGATTGATACTAACTTCGGCCTTCAAATAAAGCGTTTACATTTATCTATTTTATTAACGTTTCTATATGTTTATTTTATAGTTACACAGTAAAGAGTGCATTGTGTTAGTGCGAAAACATCTGTTTAGTTTTAAAGTAGATTATGTGACATTGAATCAATAGAAACATGTTTAGACCACAATCAGAAGAGTGCGATAATTTCTCGCACACAATTTAGGAAAAATCTACCTATGTATTATTACGATTTATGAAGAAACACACACTATTTATGTCCTTCCTTACGCCGAGTTAGAAATACACATTAGTTCGTATTTTCTCATCATATCGAAAGCTAACAAATGCAAAACATATTAAAATGGTTAAAAATGGTTCTGACTTATATTCGTTGATCATGAAATTTAAAATATCGTGTCGCACAAATAAATCGTTGACAAATTTGGATGAAACATAACTTGCGACTTGTAAATATTGTACCAGTTACTTATGTCTATTTTTTTATGATTATATTTGTCAAATAAATTGATGGTCGGGAAGGCGAAAAAAATCAATAAATTAATATGAAGCTAAAATTCATTGTTTGTAAGTTATTTATTTTTCTGATAAAACAGATGTAATAATTTTATTAGACTTATGCACGTATATACACTAATTTACAAGACCAACCTTTAAAAATGCTGGCACATACATTGTACCGTCGACAGTACAAAATTGTTGCAAAAAGAATCACATTTTTTATAACAGATTAAAATCAAGTTTATAAAGTCGACGGTAAAGGGTTTTCGTATTTACCCATCAGTTGTTTTCTTTTACTTGTGACTTAGCACTCTGGGTTATTTCACATAACAAAGTTTGACCGACCTAGGTAGAAGTTTTGTTTTTAAATGCGATATTTTTCTAACAGAATTTTTATTGAATTTCTGACCCCAGAGTTCTGACAGAAAAATTCAATAACTACTTTTATTTTGTACCTCCGCACGATTTATGTATGAAAACAACAATGTTTAATGATAATAATATAATAAAGCGGCTTATCATCCTGGCAGTAATCTTATAACATTATTTCAAACACATCTTAATCCCCTTAACAGGCTCTGAATCCCCTTTCGTTGGCCCGGAACCGGTGCTCGGAATCTCTTATGGACATGCCAGGGCAGCGGTTGATACGTGGATGCGGGAGGGGATGAACAGGGTCTGGACGAATTCAACCACTAGTAGACTTGCTAAAAGGTTAATTAGACCAAGCAAGAAACATGCGGAACAACTCATCTCTTTCAGAAGGGATAACTTGAGGTGGGTGGTTGGTCTCTTAACGAGCCACTGTCACCTCAGAAAACACCTACACAGGATAGGAATTGCTGCAGATAATACATGCAGGAAATGTGGTTTGGCTGAAGAGTCTGCAGAACACATTCTTTTGGAGTGTGAGGCGCTAGGACGAGCCAGGCTGTACTCTCTAGGCCCTCCGGGGAAAGAGATGGAAACCATCCTAGACAACCCTATCGGTAGTATCTGTTCCTTCATAAGGATGACGGGTATTACTGATTGGGTGTAGGAAGGAAATTGGGGCGGCAAAAGACCATTAGGTCGACGCCGGTGATGCCTCTGATGGAGGTTATCACAGCCCAGTTAAATAAAAAAAAAAAAAAAAAAAAAAACACACACATCTTACAAAGAATGAAATGTCACATAAACCAGACCTTCAAGACTATCAAGAAAAAAAGTTTACAATATACATACTTTATGTCTACACCACATTGAGTCTCTAAGTCCTTTGACTTGTATAATAAACCTTGCCACAATGTCAACACGTAATTAAGTTCCTCTTTATACGATCAGGCTCTTCATTAAATATATCTGCTTCCGTAAAACTTTTACTCCTTTTCGGTTTACTTTATTTATTTACTTTAGTTTCACATTTGGATATTTTCAATAGGAGACACGTATTGAAGTATTATACTGAAACGTAATGAATAAATCATAATGTTTAGTGTAGAAACAAGTGAAGGTCGTACCTTGTGTAATAAACGTACAACAATAAAAACTTTATAAAATATGTCTTTATACTTTTTCGTAGGTGATATAATTTATATTTTACAAAATTAAATATACACTGATTTGATTTACTTACTTATAATTTAAAATATTGTGTCAGAAGCAATGTTAACGGAGAAGTTACAGTTGTTGGACATTTTCTTGAACATAACTAAGACACTAAGTATGGCGACATTATTTTGAATTGACTTCCAAGGTATATGCAGTGTAAAAACCGTTAACGGTTATGCGATACAAAAAAATTAATATGTATACAATTTGCTTCCACATTTTTTGGCTACATATGAGTAATTGAAATTAGTATTATATTACTCCTTCATTTTCAAAAAGGGAAACCAAAACCTTAAACAAACACAAACAAAATAATAACATTAAATAAGATAACATCAAACTGTTTGAGAAATAGGTGTGCATACAATGTTGTCTCTCTTTCATTATTTTATCCGTCATTTTTTTTAGAGTACAAATAAAATAATTAGTACAATGAAGAAAGAAAAATTATAAAATTGTACGTTTTTCATTGCCTTTACGGAAATTCATTCTAACTAATCTAAAAATCATACAAAAAATGTTCAAAGTTTGAAAGAAAGATATGTTATAACGTTGTTGTGGCACATTCGTCTGTAGATCTCACCTAACCTAACTTTACTTAAACCTATCGAACTCGAACAATTTTAAGAATAAGCTACAAACGAGTAGCGATTTAATTTGCTTTCTAACTCAAATTACGTTCGAGGTTCAATAACTAAACACTAAATTACATATGAATTCGCAGATTTAAAATCCATATGTAATTGTATTAAAAACGACGCCCACCTCAAATAAAAGATAATGTTTACAGTTCAAAATAAAGTCCATTTTTGAAACTCGTAAGCAAATTGTTTAGTCGAAATGGTATGGAGCTTGTCAGAGAAAAATCGCTTTACTAAAGTAGCGAATGCAGTATTATTTGGTTTGTATGACAAGAGTATTATTCATAAAAAATAAAGTATCTACCATACAACCTATGGTAAGATGTCTATTACCTCAAGGTAATTAATACAAATCTCTGAACTAAACCATACGTATTCTAAAATTAGATTTTACATTTAATTTACAACGTGAACTATAAAATAATAATTATTTTTCTAATGATGGAATATATATTCTCGCTGTAATCACTGAAGTCTAGTGAAAAAGTCTAAAGTGATTCAACACGATAGTCAAAGTCACTCCTTACAATATATTCTAGTAACTGCCTGCTGTTCACTGCTAAACCCGTTATCAGTACACTTTGAAACAGATATTAACGTCAGCCTCCAAATATTTTCTGAACTTAATCTAAGTTACAAGGGTTTAAGAAAGGGACATAAGGACGGGACTAATACATAA
The DNA here is from genome assembly GCA_963513935.1 of Aphrophora alni. Lineage (NCBI taxonomy): Eukaryota > Metazoa > Arthropoda > Insecta > Hemiptera > Aphrophoridae > Aphrophora > Aphrophora alni. The sequence goes on along the minus strand of OY740769.1, from coordinate 129,523,436 downwards.
TGCATGGACAGAGTGGGATTATTGAGTTCGCCTCCCGACTACATTAAAATTGTTCAGAGACGAATCCAATCTTTGATTTGGTCAAAGTATAATTATCTAATAAAGTTTTAACCCGAAATTCGGCGGAGATGTTCAACTGTAATTCTACAGTGAGCTGATTTCACAAAGTCTTTATATTTTGGACAATTTAATAATGATTTTAAAACAAAATACAGCACAGGTACAACATTTCCAAAAGTCTTCATTTTGAAACGGAGTTTTATGATATTGTAACATTGGACACGTTTTTATAATAATATAAATCTAAATATACAATTAGGACTCAACATCTAAAATCTTTTAATTGTACACTTCATGTTAAATAAAATAAACTGTGCGTTGTCACACATTTAGACTTTGGAAACTTTTAATTAATTTAACAGCCTAAACACACCTAAACACAATTCATTTTGAACCACTTTACATACATGTGGTACCTTATATGTAGAGATTTATTAATGGTTGATATGATCAACAAATCATTTTATAAACATTTCTCCAATATTCGCCCGTTTTTGATTTCACCTTCAAAACTGAGGCTCTTAATTCTCGTATGAAACGTGCTAGATTGAAGTCATTATCTCCATACATATTTTGGTAAATAATTATTCATTCATATAACTGTTTTTTTAAAACTATGTGTAAAATTAAATTATCTCTCTCCTAATATTTTTATATTCATAATTTAAACGTCACACTCTTGGGATATCAATTACAAATGCAAATGTACAACGTTGACAAGTGAACTTGTTCTTTGAGATATTCTTATTAAAATACCAATCATTCTAGATCTTTTCATATTAGCTCTGAACTTCGAAGCGTTGATACAATAATATAATTTTATAACCATACTTTCTTTATTAAGTAATTAGAATATAAACAGTTCAGCCACCTTTGTATATTAAATTTACTCTTAATTTTTAGGTAACAGTTGTTGATTGAAATTTCGGAGATGTATGTTTGTTTTTTTATTTAAAAATAGTTTAATTCTCAATAGTTTTAATTGAGAAGTTTAAAAAGGTTCTTTGGAGGTGCTACTTGTGTTTTATTTTTGAATACGTATTGTTAGTTGAGGAGCACAAGAGGTACGGCATTATTATTTACTTCTTTTCTAAGGAAACTTGTTGCTGTTCTTAAAAAAAAGAATTAACGAAGCTAACTTTTAAAATTTTCTTTTTAAACTCTTGAAATATATTTTCTATAGACTTACTTTTTTTTCTTCCCCCCCCCCCCTATAACGGTGAAAACTCATATAATTGTGATATAAGTATTATTTAATAATAGATATCTAAGTTTAAAAAAATATATAATAAAAGTTCTTTTAGAAAAATACAAGCGTTGAGCTTAATTTTACGTAAAAATAATTTTTAGTTTTTAAATAATTACAAATTTATAAACAATAAAATCTTAATTGTGTATCTAAATATTGTGAGGCAAGGATTAATCAATACCTTTCGACGTTTGATTCGTGAGCAAATATTGGTTACATATTTCATCAAATTTCATCAAACATCATTTAATTGAATGTTCAATAAAACAGAGTTTTCGGAAAAATTCGATGATGGTGTAATAGTAAAATAACAAAAACAAACAAAACTGATGTTTGTTTATAGCAATCGTAACGAACGTTTATGTTGAAATCAATAAATTTCTAAAATACTGTAAATTTGAAACTTAATTGGTATCCCGTATAATACCAAACATATTTTAAATTAATTTCATTAGACGGATTAATGGATATTTTACGGTATTAAAGTTTCCACGGGTGATATTTAATTACATATATACATTCGGATTTATGCACCTAAATAAATTTCTCACAAATACGTACAAAAACCAAACGTGTTTCAACTACAATGTCGCCATCTTCAGTATGACATGAGCTAGACTAATTAAACTATAACTTACTGTCTCAGTTACATAACTATTACTCAGTTTTAGTTTGATTATTGTAGCTCGTGCATTTCTGAATATGGCGACATTCTCGTTGAAACGAATTTGAATTCATAAATGTATTTGGAAAAAATTATGTTCAAGTATTATTTTAATTTATCGAACATAATTTCAAATCACCTAATTATTTTAAACAAACTCATTAAATAAGTGTTTCTTACGAAATTTTAATTAACATTTATTCGAGTAAATTTCAATTTCATAATTCTGGATACAATTAGAATTCCGAAAATACTGTTTTTCATCTATAAAAGTCTTCAATAAGTTAAAGTCTTCGTAGAACCAAACTTACAGAAAGGTTAAGTATAGGAATAGTTTTAAGAGTCTTAGAAATGGAAAAAGGAAAATATCTCAGTATCTCCGTATTTTTTTTTCCAGTAAATTTTCTTTAAAAAATGAATAATTGTTTCTAAACATAAGAATTATATCACCTCACACCTTTCAAACAGTTTTACTTTCACAAGTGTAAGTAATATATCAAATTGTGATTTCAAAAATGTGGTCTTCCAGTTTATATTGAATACAAGATTTCACTAAATTATAGTCTAAACGCTCTTTTATCATTATATCTTTATGGGTTTTTGTATGTATGTTTCCAAACTTGTTTTATTATTATTATTTTAGCAGATGGTATTATAATACTAAAACACAATATTTCAATTTCTACAGTTGGTTTGGGTGATTTTCTCTAATTTTTGATGAAATATAACCGCTAAGGAGCCAAACAAAGTATATTGATTCCCATTTCACTTGAAGGTCGGATATCTCAAAATCTGTCTAAAGCTGTACTTTAGATATTTTAGTTGAAATTGTCAAGTTTAATGGTAGATATTTTAATAAATCTAAATTGTTGTAACTTGAATTTATTATAGGAAAAAACCATTTGTGACATGGAGTAATTTCCATGGACATTATATATTCACCAATAATATATAAATTATCCTTTATAGTTTTATTTTACAATCGTTTCATATACTTCAACAGATGCAATTATCCATATGTTGGTGTGATATAGTTTTTTTTTGGTTTTGTGTCTAGGGGCAAAGTTTCTCTCAAATGGCAGAGAATACCAACATTACATTTGGGACACATACACTCTGCAACTCAATATTATAAAAAACACCATTTCTCTTTATAAATACGAATTTATAAATGAACAATAAATAACACCCAAACCATAACATCCTTACAAAAATTTATATATACGTATACTACATAAAAAAAAATCCACGGAATTTTCAAATAATTACTAGTTAAAATAAAATAGTTAAAGGCTGCACACGAGCGAACTGCCTTAACTCCCAACGGGTTAAGAGATGGACGGGTCCTTTAAATAAGAGGGAAATACAAATGACTAGATAAGTTATTTTACTAAGATGAAAAGATTCATGATTAAATAACAAGTGAATGTATCACGTAAAACTAGAAGGATGTTGGAACAAGCTTCCACTAACAATTCCTCCAACTCCTTTATTTGTCTAGGGAGTTCCTCATTTTGTATTCATATGTCTACTTTCTGTGCAGTGCGTGTTTTGTAAAGAGTAGTGAGAGCTGTGTGAGAGAGAAATACAATATATTCCAAATTTACTGTACGGCGAAGAGTGTCAGGAAGTTCGAACCTTAAATACTGTAAATACAAAAATATTTTTTTGAACTTCTGTGGTCTTCTCTACAACTCACGGTCAATGAGGTCAATAATCTCTTTCCCGCAACCCGATATTTGATTTAGGTATTAAAAGGTTATTTAAAAAAACACGAAGTTATCTTCTTTTTTCTTTACAGCTTGGATTGCTTATTAATTTATGTCATTCCTTTTCCTAATGGGTCTAGTATAAGAAGAAGAAAAATATCACTTTGTATTTGCAATTATAGAATAAATTACTATTAGTTTAAATGAAAGTTCATCTCATAGTTTGTTATAGTTAAGATGAGATACATGTAAAAACTATCAAATTTTAGTTTAGTTTACATCAAAATAATTCTGATTTACATAATTTTCAATTTTCAATTAATAAAAATTTTAATTGGTGTCCGTCATGTTCAACATTATTCATTTTCCCAAGGGTTTTCAGTGAAAACTTTTTTGGCCACGATAGCGAGTTTTAGTGCAACTAAATTAAAATGTTATAATGACCTAATTATAAAATCTTGAATTATATATGTTTTTTTAAACATATTATTTACTCTCAATAATTAGAGGATGGTATTATTTGGAATGGAAACACCACAACTAAAAATCAACTTGTCTTTTATTGTATCAAAATTTCACTACCATAATAACCCCCTTCCCCCTTTTCTGTAAAAACATATTGATCATATGAATGTCGGGGGAAAAAATATATATACCTATATATTTCATTACACTCCAACTGAGTTTCTTAAAAATTTAATTGCTTTTATTAATTATAATTATTTGATTTCATGAGATTATGAAACATCAATGAAGATCAGTCAAAAACCGAGGTATTTTTTTGCGATTACAAAACTGATCATTATTAAGTAAACTGTGTTAGTAAAACATTCTGTATCATTCAAGTTGAGGTCCGAATCTGAAAACATAACCAAAGAAATGACTAATTGCGATGTAACAAAACCTTAATTTAACCTCTCTAAAATTGATGGAGAACTAAAAACTTAATAATAGCTAACATTTGTACAGATATTTTTATTAAACAAAAGACTTTCTTGTAACAATAACTGAAAGCGTACACAAATCATTAAGGGTAATAAAGTTTTGTCAAGTGATGTTTTTTTTTTATATAATTTTGGTTGAGTTGTGCATGAAGTTACATACTGGTTTAGAAATTGTATATATAATTAATACAAAAAAGACGGTATATTGGACCTTGTTTGGGACTATCATTATTTGCGTATAGCAATTTCTTTAATATATTAATTTTGTAATCAAACAAGGAAAGAATAATAACAACTAGAATTATTACTAGAAAAAAGTATTCAAATATATAATTGCACCCTTCCTACATTAGTGATAAGAGCAAAATGTATTGTACTTATTATTATAGTGCGTAGTTATTACACAATAACATCAGATTCAGAATCCATAGTAAGTTATCATGTCAACTAAGACAAATATTTTAGTTTTTGATATATAAATACAAAGTTTCAAAATCATCATATTTTAAAATGTGTCATAAACATTTAATAACAACCTAACGCACGCTATTATGGTAATTACATAGACGATATTTTATTTTAGGAAACATAAATACAAAGTTTCACCATCATCACATTGTATTAAGTGTGGGAGATTTATTTTAAAAATCAAAATTTAAAGCAGCTTATATAGCGAGTATGGATTTGGTAATCCCTAAAGGCTGGATCAACATTTACCCATCTATATTCTTACCCAATCCAATATTTTATTTTGGGGGAAACATGTCACTGAGGACTCATATATAGACTTAGCAATCCGGATGGTAGCAATCTACACTTCACCAGTTATAATACTTACTTCAGCCTAATATTTTAGTTGTCGGAAACATAAATAATAAAATGTTTCACCATTATTAAATGGTGTTTAAATGCAGCATAACTATGCATCAATACTATTACAATTTGATTTACGCCATTATACTACTTACCACAGCCCAATATTTCAAATTTCGGAATTATTAATTACAAAAAGTCTTACCAATATTAAATTGTGTTTATGCGTAAGCATAACTATATAAAAAAAAATTGATTGCCACCATCATAGTACTTACTTAAGCCAAATATTTCAGTTTTCGGAAACCTAAATAAATAAAAATAGTTTACCCATCATTTTATTTAATTAGCAAGTGACAAAACACACACACACACACACACACACACACACACACACACACACACACACACACACACACACACACACACACACACACACACACACACACACACACACACACACACACACACACATACATATATATATATATATATATATATATATATATATATATATATTCCAACGGTAAACCTTTTCTTGGTTAAGTTGAATGATGTTTTCGGACCCCACTATTTTTTGGGACGCCGATTTATTCAACGGTTTTTCGTTTGAGAATAAGTTATTTCCACCTACTGGAAGTTTTATAGGCAATCTCGCTTTGTTTGGCCTAGGTGAAATAACTATGTGTCGAATATTCAGTTTTCTGAATATCCTGACTAAAAAAAAAACTTCTACGTTATACTTCCAGTACTTTATATTTGATTTTAGCTCAGTTAGAACACAAGTGAATGATTTTACTTTTTGTAAACCTCTGAGTAGTGAGTACACTGAAACTAACCTTGTAAATTGTTTATTTGTGCTTGCAAATATTTTATGAAATTTCACTGTATCAATTCTTAATCTATAACTCATAAACTATTGGGATATTTGAATACTAGGTGTTTTTTGTAAATAATAAATTTTTTATAAAGCAAATAAAATTTTAATAATTTTTTTTTTTTTTTTATTTCAAACATAAAATAAAACTTTTTGGATTTTACTTTCTCCAACAAATACAAAATAATAACTTTCCTTTCAATTTAATAATAATTTCTTAAACTACAAGGCAGAACCAATTATTTACCTAACTATAATTTATTCTAATATTTTATACCCAATTTGATTTAATTAATATTTTAATAAAAGATTTAATTCGAATTTACGATTTAATGAATTTAATTTTTAATTAATAATACAAATATTTTATCTAATCTAACATCCTAAGTAACCCAGTATTTTAAAATAAATTTATTTGAATTTATTTCAGGCAAATTTAATCAGGGACTAACGTATTTACGTTTCTACCGACCTTTTCACAACTGTCCAGGCGTCGCGACGTTTGATATGAAGTCCGCGAGCGTTGTTTAGCGATGGCAGGCTACAGATGCTCTGCGTGCTGGTTAAATTGTCTCGTTGATGAAGGTTGATCCCTGTAGGGTTGTCTGGAAGAATGTTGGATGAATTTTTAAAGATGGTTGTGGTGATGTCGTGTCTGAAGTCCCGGTTCGGCTATTCTCTCGACGTTAAAGTTGCATGTCCAAGTGGTCGCCTGGTGATGTCCTGGAGTCCTATCCGGAAGCTATACGAATCACTCCATGTATCAGCTGCTTTGTAGGTTATGTTACTTCTCCAGAATAATCCAAGTTAGGCCAACTTTGTAATGACTAAGTTGCCACTGACGTTCTTGTAGATTATAGTTGTCTCTATTGCTGCATTCCAAATTAATATCGCAATGACGTATGTTCACACTTGTTATACAAATTATTAGGTTAACTAAGAAAATACTTAGCTTTTTGCTTACTATGGTATTTTATAAAAACGAGATCAAGGCTCGATGTGTTCACTTACATCGCAGAAATATCAAGGCTCGATGTGTTCACTTACATCGAAGAAATATCAAGGCTCGCTGTGTTCACTTACATCGAAGAAATATCAAGACTCTCGAGTTTCCCCGAGCAATCGTTTATATAGACTCATCTTCAACCAGCCCCTTCTACCGTTCCACTCTTATCTCTCTCCGTGCAGTTTTGGCCATTGAAAATCCTTTTCCTTTGTAACTCTTCCAGGGTTTTCCTTATTTTATTGAGAGTGACATTTTTGAATTCAGCTCGTTGTCTTCTTTACACACGAACTCGAGTGATGTTCGTACGATTCTTGGTTCGCGTACACGACCCGCGCACGTTTTCCCGTGGCGATTTCTCCCGGAAAAGTCTTTGTTTTTTGTTTTTCCCGGTTTTTTGTTTTCACTTCTTTATGTCCTTTTGGTTTGTGTTAACTAGCCGGATTTTCTCTTTTTTTCTGCTTCTGGTTGTCTTGCTGTAGGGTTAGGGAGTTAAACGATTTTCTACAAACTTGGGATTTCCTTTACTCCCGAAACATATTTTAAATACTGGATTATTTTTACATAACTACGTTATCAGCATACTATTTAGCGTTTTGAGTTAATAAAAATTTAGGTTTAACTTTTTATCTTGCTGTAAAGGTGCGAATTCTGTCACCTTTTTCCTTTAATAAAATTTCAAGTTTTTCTTTTTAATTATACATTTTGTTTATCATTACTAAAATTTGTTTTGGTTAGAATTTAAAAAACTTTCTTTTTTATATACTTTTTTATCATTTGAACTTAGTGGATTAACATTAACTTTTTTATTTAACGAAATTTCGCAAAAACTTATTTTACCTTTATTTTAGGCCTTCTTATGAAAAGCCTGAAAAACCTTTTCTTTTTCAATTTAGAGGAATTTTGAATTTCTTTACATACTTTAATAGTCTGTATTTTACGTAACTTTGTGACTTTATATTATCTAATCTTGCAGTAAATAGCCTACACCCGCGGTTAGCGTAATGCATTTCCTGAAGATATTTGTTTTTATTTAATTTCTGGATTTTGGCTTCCCGTATTAATTTTTAAGTATTTTTTACAAGTCCTTATTCCTTTTCGAACAGGCAGGGTCCAAGAGTTTAACTTAGCCAGATAACTACCTTCCCGCGTCAACATGATTTTCGTGACCTACATGCGGCTTTAGCCCGCGGTAAGTCCGGACTATTCAAATTTATAAAATTAATTACAAATTCAAAATCCAGGACCTACAACGGGTTGTGTCCGTTGTAATATATATATATATATATATATATATATATATATATATATATATATTCTTACTTTGAACCCTCTGATTAGTATTCTCATTGTGGCTATTTATCTCTACTTCAGAGATTTTACGAATTGGTTGTCATAAAAAGTAAAGGCCCCAACGTGGTTGTGACAGTAAATGAGAGCATTTCCAACCTTCTCTCTGCCCAGTAAATAAATATTATATTATTTTCTTCGATAGCGCAATTTTCTTCATACAATCAAAGTTTAGGTTAGGTGTAAGGTAAACTGACCACGTTATGCGGTCAAGTCTTCCTCTGAGAAAATAAATGCATTTACATGAATAATATTATTTTAGCTGTATTTAAGCTATAGCGATGAAAATTTTAAACTTTAATTGATTCTTAAAATGCGTTTTAAGAAAAAGTAGTATATAGAAATGAAGCCAAAGTTAATACTGTTTTGCAAAACTTTTGTGAGTTAATTACAAACTTTCGATTACCAACGAAACTCTGGTTTATAGTAATTTTTAATCATGATATTTTTACACCGTTAACGTATTACCTCATATCATATATTCAAATTTACCACCATGTGAGTATAAAAATTAAGAAGGGATGTTTCATGAATATAAATCAACTACTGTTATTAAGTAATAAACCTAAAATATGATAAAACTAGTTTTTATCAAAACACTGAGAAAAGTATCTTACTTTGATGGAAAATGAAACCGATACTATTAATCTAAGAACAGAACTCGGACCTAAGTCTGAGCAGTCTATACTAAATCTAAATACAAACGTGAAATTTATACTCTCAAAACATCGTGCATTAGTTTCTGTTTACACGAATGATGGCAACAATTTCTATTTCAATTAGATTAATAAAAAACAAAATACTACTTTCAATGTAATGAAAAATTAATTTCAGACCAATTAGTTAAGGCGACCTTACAACTTTACTACGATGCCTTCACTACTTTTATATTCCGCCCACCTAGATACAGGTAGCCGAAGTTTCATTACAATTAGTTAAAAAAAAGACAAGACAAATCGAAAATATGATAGTTTCGAGGGCTTCGTATTTCTATTTTTTGTGGGTTTGTAGTTAAGTTTCGGATCCTATTAGCAATAAATTCAATTATACTAAAATTTATGTTAAAGCCTAAAGTTTGAGTTTAAAATGAAATCGAAAAAATTTTAAGTTTTTCGAATTTTAGATTTCTTGGAAATAAATTTTTTGTCTTTCCACGACGTAGAAATCAAGATTTGTTAATAACAGTTTAAAATACAGGAGATTTTAATACAAATAAAAAATAAAAATAAAAACTTATTTCTGGTTATAAATTTAGTTTTAAAGAGAAAAGTAAAATAAACGTTGTTGTCTCTTTCTATAAATGAAAAAAAAATCAATTAAATCAGGATAAACTTTTTTAATTTTATTTATTCTCAAAATTATTATACCCCCATCTTGGTACGGTAAATTCAATTTCATTAAAGGTGGAAAATGAATTTGAGGTGGATATTATACCCAATGTATTTATTGTCTATAAAAACACTAGATGTTATTTATGAAGACCAAAAACAATTCATCGAGATTTATAAATAGCTAAAATTGCGTTTAATATTTAATTTTATTTCAATAGAAGTACTTATCAATACCAAAAATTCTCTTAGGCAACATTTATTGAAGGTTTTATTTCTCAACGAACAGTTTACATGTTTATCTCGTAGAATGCGAAAACTTTAGCAGTCAGGATTATCTATGCATAGACTTGTCTCCACTCAGTATCTCTTACGTTAGATTGAAAAGGATTCTTACGTTTGAACGATTTCATACAGGATGGAAGGAGGAAATTATTTTGTTTTGTAAAAGAATTATTCTTCTACAGATACTTTTTCCTTCTTTCTTACAATAATGCAATTCAAGCTTCCTATAGAATGATACAAATGGATGTTTAAAATAAATTTACTTATATTTCAAAATAATGCAATTGGATGTTTTGTATATTGGTAGAGAGATGCACAATTGTTTTGTAATATAATAACAATGTAAATAAATAACAATTAATTGTTGGTTAAGAATATTTTATTGTTGTTGCAGCCTTGGGGTAAACGGAAGTATCACATTATTTCACTCGGCTTCTAACAAGCTTTGTTGTGGTTGAGAACATCATAACTAAATAAATGTAAGTGAAAGAAGTTGGCAAAGTGTAATAATTAAGCAAAATAGAATAAAATATACTCTTGTAAAATAAAATAACAACTATACATCCTTTCTCTTTTGTATTGTATTGACTATCTTTGTTATTATCGTTATTAGAGAATATATTTTATAATATATTCAGTGTGTAAGGTCTATCTGTGTTTACGTGAGTTTAGAGATTGTTTATATCGCTAGATAAGAACGATGTTTAGAAGTTAATAACTAGAAACATTGGGTTAAATTTGAAAAAGGGAGTTTTTATGTAGTAAACAATTGCTTTGGAACATAAATTGTCACATGTATGGTCTCGCAATGATATTTTGATTGCGCGTTTAAACGTAAAAAAAGAAACAAAGAAATTACACTAAAAATAAAATTTTAAATATACAACTTTGACATTAGAAATCATCTTCAATAATAGTTCGAGTCGAGTGATCGAGATAAGTTACATCATAATAGATCTCCTAACGTTTTAAGTTATCATACTTGCATGAGATAACCTCTGTGATAATAATAAGGTAGCAAAATTCTTAGAAAAAGTATCACATTAATAAAATTAGCTTTTCCTGGAGTTTTTACTTGAATTTGGTTAAATTTATAATGTAACACTAGTACAATTCTTCGTTAAGTAAAAGTGAAAAAATATATGATCTAACAATTTAAAAATGATCTTGAAAATTATTCGTTCCTCAAATATAATTCATTTTTGGTGGTTTTATTATTTGACAAACTAGTACCATGATCGACATCGATAAACAAACGGATAAACTAAAAAACCGTCGCTTATAGTACAGTTTCAGCTTCATGCAAGGTTGGTTTAGTCACGAAGTTATCTTCCTGGAACTTTGTTGAAAAGGTCCAGTACTATGGAGGGACCTTATTCAAAATATGTAAAATTAAACTACTTACTCAATATAAGGACAGAAAACAGAAATATACTAAACAAAGAAACCGTTGGATCAAAGCGTCTAATTTATCCTAGTCGCTATATTAGTAAAGAACATCTGTTAGTTATTTATATTGAAAATTATTTTAATACTGTTATTTATGGATTTTTTTTTTCTTAAAGTTACAGCAATTATTTTCCATCGTTTATAGATTTACTTGGTGACACAAAACAAGGGTTTGAAAATGAAGTGCAAAACCCACTTGTAAAATATATTCAATGTTTGTTGGAGTCGGTTTGGAGAGGAGGCATGTTTTTTATTGTTTTGGAAAATATATAGTTGGAACAAATACAACTATTGTTTGGGCGATTAGGAATTCAAATACAATTCCAATAAAGAGAAAGTGGCAATTTACGTCAAATGAAACATGAGCTTTGAAACTTATTCCCTTGTTGTTATCGTAATTATTCATTGGGAAATTGTCAATTGTGAGATTTCAGCAAACATAAAACAGACAACTAACTGTTTTTGATCATAATGATTTTTCGATTTTAATAATAATAATTATTATAAGTTTCTTACATAAGACGTAATACATGATATGTTTTAGATAAATTGTATATACAAGTACAAAATAAATAAATTGATGTGGTTCCAAATATATTACGTACCACACTATATATTTATGTTGCTGGCTTTATGAGATTATTAACGAGGCTGGTTTTTTTATATTTTTTACAATTACACAGAAGAATTTGTAGTTTTAAATTATAATTTATGAGTTTATTAAATTAAACTATAATACCATTATCATCATCATGTTCTTTGAAAGTAAAATTATCTATAATTACCTGTGTCACTTAAAATAAACATATTGCATCTTTTACCATATTGGAATGAAACTTTGGTATAATTGTTCTACTATGATAATGAAATACTTACTACCAATTATATTTTAGTTTGTAGTTTATGCTGTTAAATCAGATTCTTTATCGTTTTGCCAAATGTAGCTTTTTAACCTAATGAAATAAAACTAGTAAGTAAAAAGATTTTGAAATAAATTGTGAACTTTTTTTGTTTGTTTTCTAAGATATCATATAACACTTTTTTTACGGGTGTAGTATGATTCGGGGTGAAGGACATTTTCATTCTCAAATCCGTTTCTATATTTAAATATACTAATATCTGTACAGATTTTCACTAAAATAGGTTTTTAGTTCCTCGAAAGGAAAACTTTCGAAAGAAAATCTTTACCATATGCATGGAATAATTATGAGAATGCAAAAAAAAAATAAATAAATAAAATAAAAAAAATAAAAATCTAAATAAGAGTTAAGAAAACGATATTATATATTTATCCCTTAGTAAAATTTATTAAATTCAATTTGAATTTGAGCTTAACTTGATGCTTTAACGCAAAGATCCACAACATAAGTTGCGACTGTACCATATAAAATGAACTGTAGTAAATACTAAGATTTTCATTTAAAACTAATTTACGATTTTTTTCTAGTAAATATGATGTCAGCAAATATATAAATGTATATTTCATCATTAACAGTTTCAAAGTTTAGCCAACAATAACAAAATAGCCTACTTTCTACAACACAAACTATTATATAATATATCTTTTAAACTAGCAAGTATAAGCAATTATATATATTTACGTTACAACGTTAGATAAACTTGTTTTCATAGAGTTTTTCCGGTTTCATATTTCCCTTCTTTTTCTAACATCAAGTCTTCATTATTTGCGTTGTTCTATTTTAAGCAAACAATACAGAAATATAATTTGATATCTTGCAGCGATCTTGCCCTACTCATGGCTAATTTTAGAACTCGGTTATTATGGAACACTGGCAAATATTCTGTATAGGGAGTATTTATACAGGTACATTAACTATTTACTGTACTTTGTAATATTTATTAGACATAATTACGTCAACAAAACAATAACCTTTATTTATTGTATGTTTAAAACAAAGAGTTGAGGTGAAATTACTCAGTGGTTAAAATAAGCCATTAGTTGCACTGGATAAAAGCTGAATAACTGCTGTGTTCAGGTTCATAGGATATTTTGATTAACTTTAAATACCTCAATAATCATATAAAATAGAGCAAATTGCTAATATCTCACTTTTAAACAACAAGGATTCAAATTAATATTAATTTGATTAATATTTATTATTTACTTTACTTTAATATTAAAAAAAAGGTCATACAAAAGGTAAAATGTTTCATCATAATTGTAACGTCCAAACAATGGCTATTTGTATTTTATTTTTTACATAATCGTAAGTGAGGAAGGTATTTTGGTGATGCAACCATTTATACATTGAAATTTATCAAATTGTTGATGTACTCTATATTACGACCCCTCCGGATAAACATTTTATGGAATTATAATATATTTTAAATAAATGCTATAAAGGATGGAAGTAATAGTAGAGAGGGTGAAAATTGATTGTAGAGCAATATCTCAAAAAAGATTGTACCGAAATAAACAATATTTTAAAGGTTTATTGAAGAGTATGCGTTTTACAGAATGGTTAATTCCAGTCAATTGCTTTTGAACTAAGGGTTAAAACGCAGATTGAACATTTGCATTATTTTCCCTTTTTTATATACAAGATTTAAATACAAAATTATTTTTAAATTTGAGTGTTTGACTGTGTAAATATGAAACATTACGTGATAAAGAAAAAAAACAGAAACACTGTTATAATCCACAAAAATGATTATAACTTTGTGTTTTCTTAATCACATATATTTATGAGCATTGAGATCTAGTTAAAAACGTATAAGAAATTCTTTATTAAAAAAAAAATGTTATAATGTACTCATCGACCTAATGATGCTAAGAAATGTAATAATTTAATTGAAAAACATTCGTTTAAAAACTAAAAATATTTGTGTAAAATAAGAGGCTCATTTTATCGTCAATTTTTTTTTTCAAATTAATGAGAAACTCAATTTAATTGGGTACTATGTGTTAACGAAAGTTGAGGAAATTATTAAATATTACAATGAAGATAAGACTTTCTACTCAATTATTAATGTTGTGCCAGGACATCCGGAGCGAAAGTATTTATTTTGTCTTAAAATGTAATCTTAGGAGAAAATTATTAATTCTTTAATTTAACTTAAATTTCTTTCAATTAACAATAACTCTGTTTGAATTCCCATAAAACAGCTGCAATATGCTGTAATAATTATTGTGAGAAATCTTTAGTTGTTCTTTATTTGAAAGTTTGTTCATTTGTAAACTTTATTGTATACAGTTTTATATTTTGGACATTCCTGTACAATCACTTTTTCATAAAAGGCTGATTAAACAATTTTGTTGTTTAATAAAAAAATAAAATAACACACACACTTTCTCACTGTTACAAATGTGTGCTTAAATATACGCAAAATTATTACCAACTATAAAATTACTTTTAAATTAGATGGCAACGTTTATTTTTTATTTTACTTCATTACCGCCGAAGCAAGAATTTTCCTTTACTTAAAATGTGAACATGGGTTTTGGGACATGACCTTTGATAATAGGTAAAGAAGATATTAACAATAAAGCTTACGACGATAAAGAAGTCCTTCAATGATTTCTCACAGTTCGTTTCTTTGTACACCCAAAAGATAATTCCAATCCTTACTTATCTTCTTATTTATACCCTTGCAAGTAGTAATCAGTTAAATGCCAACGCTATGACAATATACACACTTTATGTCTACACCACATTGTGTCTCTTAAGTCTTCAGTAGTAAATGACTTGTGCAAATAACAGTGTTAGGCCTACAATGTCAACACGTAATTATGTGCTTTATGTGACCATAAGGGATTATATTAAATCTTTTTGCTGCCGTAAATGTTTTACTCGTTTCAGTGTTAAATATTTTATATTGTTTTACATCTGGCTATGTTTTACCATTTTCAATATAGGACAAGTATTTAGTATTGAAGTGTCTAATGTTTATTGCAATGTTAGTAACGCTTTTACTACCTCGTTTATTATACAATCAAATACAACACTTTAACAAATTATTTATTAGCATTTTTCATCCTTTAGTTTTGCATATTTCAACGGGATTTACTACCTAAAGAATGATTAACTCAACATGTGTTGAAGATAAACATTGTAATAAGAGTACTTTTACCTCAACAACAGTGAATATGTTGTAATGTAAATAGTCTGTAGGAGCATAAAACTAATGAAACCATCAGCTAGTCATTTTTTTGTTAAGTTAATGTAACTTCCGTCAGTTTATATTTCCAATATTTAAAATAAACTCAACATTTTAATAATGATCCTAGTATAAGGATTGGGGGATATGAATCATATGATTTATTTTTACAAATACATTAAATTGATTTATGAATTGCCAAAGCAGTCACAGATTTCGTATTCATAATATAAAAACTTATTTATGTAGCAACATCATTTATTTTAAGTACATTTTAAGTATAGTGAAAAGCAAATAATAAATAAACAAACATTTTGTGGGAATTTACATTCACGTTTACTTATACTTTTTAAATAAATTAATTATATTCTCGCTTCCCCTGTCTTTCAAGCATTTTTATTTCACTTTAATATTCACGTCTTTTTTATCCACCAACCTATGCCCAAAGTGTGCGTAATTATGTTTAAAAAATACAATAATTTACGTAGTAGAAGTTTAAACGTAGAGTATATTAGTTCAACCATACTAATGATATGTTTGACAAAAATGCTACAATCAGATAATTAGACGTAAGATATCATTCCTAGGGACCGTGGAAATCAAAGGAAATACTATATATAAATTTCCTTACCATCACAATACTTTATTAATAAATAATTAAAAAGTAATAAAGTCAAAGCTACACCGTTGTATTGGCTTGACTAGATTTCATGCTTCACTTTATACCTAACCTAACTTTGTAACATTTGTTTTCTGAGAGAGATTCGCTTTCAAAGAAAAACACATACATATTTATTTGCAGGAAAAGAGAAAGGAAAGGTGAATGTTGTCCTTGATACGTTCAGTTTTAGATTTTTGTATTGGGTCAATTTGTAAGGTATCAAATTTCTTCTTTCTTCTCACAGAGTTTTGTTCAAAGAGTTTTTAACCTTTTCAAGTTAGGATTCATATAAATACAATGATAAAACATCAGAACTACGTGGAGTGCAAAAATACATTGCCTGGATAATTACTTGTATCTACGAGAATGTAAATTCTTTCCTGATTTAAAATTTTGTTCAAACTTAAGCAGCTTTTAATTTCGAAAGAACTTATATTACATCTCATAAAAATAATTGCTAAGTAACTTTTTTTTTATTTTTTTTAAAATTTTTTAATATTAAATGTAAATTGGTAATACTGATAGTTAAAAGAATTAAACAAGTTTATCAGAATTAAATCAGTCTAGATTAATATTTAGAAGATAATTTGGTAATATTTCATAAATTAGTACAAACTACTTTCGGTTCAAAAATAACCTTAGGATTCTGAACAAAACACTTTTTATCCATCTTTTGTTCCTTCTATTTTCCTAAAACAAGCGATTCTTTGATTATTCCTGTGATTGTTTAAAGCTTCTCGGATCATTCCTTATAAACAAAAATGGAAGAAAAGAACATAAAGAAGAAATACCACTAGCCCTCGAATAATGTGATATTCTCGTGGTTGGTAGAGAACAAGGTTTGGTGAAGAGAGACCTGGTAGGAAAGATGAAAGAGAAGGGTATGACCCAAGACTACGTCAAAAAGTGTAGGATTTAGCTGGAGCTATTCGGAATTACAATGCCCTTATTCACTAAAGTGTGACTCAAAAGGAAGAAACCGTTGCATAAGCTCCAATTTAGGAAGCTTCATCTTGTAAATGTATAGTTTACGTTCAAAAATACAATGTCTAGTGTAAGGTTCAAATTGATGGTGGGTTAAAGTAAGTAATTCTAATATATTTTTAACCCAATAAATATTTTAACCATATGAACAACAATTGATAATAAAACAAAATATTTTCCTCGGAATTTGTTGTTGCAGAAACTTACATTATTGTATACTTTTTTTATGGAATATTTAAGGTTATCCTCTGAATCAACGCTTTATTTCGTGACAATTAAAAAATTTGGTTACTTAGACAAATTATGAATAGGCTAATAAATAGGGTTAAAAAAATAATAGTGTTAAGTGGTCTAAATTTGCGTAAAAAAGTTTACTGCCATAATAACTTCATCTGTTTTCGTTGGAATGAAATGATAAATTCCTGTTTCCGCTCCTGTGGGCTAATAACCATAGCTTGGTCTTACACTTATTTGCAAATTTATTTTACTTCTATCGGTTAAAGTTGATCTAAAACCAGATGTTCATCTAAAAAAGACATCAAGATGTTAACAACTAACCAAAGAGGCGTTGCAGTTATTCTTCTTTTTTTTTTTTAAGTAGGCCTAAAAAAATTATATGACTACAAAATATCTCATTTGTGTTGTCTTATTTTTATAAAATTACCCTGTTTTATTACTTGAAAAAGATATTTTAAAATCCACACTAGTAACTTAATTTTATTTATCAGTAACCTATAGAATCTTTAGTAAATAATCAGCTTTATATGATAAACAGAATAAATGCAAAGTGTCTGCCTTCTTTTATTTAGAATTTTACTATTTTAAAATTATACATACTGTATGACTATTATAGTTTATTAATAGAAACAAAGTTATTATTTTTCCACGTTATTCAGCAACTAATTACAATTTAATATACTTTATATTAATTCAATTACTCAATTAAAGATAAATGTACTGTACAAAATATCATAAAAATAGGTCGATAAATAAAGTTTGTATAATTTAATATTTTAGGATATTTTAAAAAATACGAATTTATATACTGATTTCAAAATACGAACTTATCGTCTCATAATACATTAAGATTATGTGTTTTATGAAAATCAGACTTTTAATTACAACTTCTACCTACACCAGAATCCATTATCTACTCTCATCACTGAGTTATAACGGATACTGTCCCAAAACTATACATTCTGCAACAAATCCACTCGACATAAACTTGAAAATGAGTCAATCCAAGCAAACGTTCTTTATATGATGCGTGACAAAAGTGTTACAGACAGACAGACGGCGTATACAATCAGACACCTACTGGTTAAATGTAATCCTAGGGACTGTGAATCGTCGGAAATCATCAGACACGCGATATTGAAATTAACCTTTCTACGTAAATGGAAAGCAAAACTATTACGTTAATCAAAAAATAACAAGATAACATGGTTTGGAAAACAAGTCCAACAAATGTTATTTGTCTTGTATTTTACTTGAACTTCTTAATACGTTGTAACTCCAATAATCGTAAAAACTTATTTTTTGTTTATCTTTTTGAAGAAACAATAAAAAGTGAAAATTGTATGTTGATAGTTTGATCACTCCTACGTGATCATGATAGATTACACAAACTATGGTTACGTAAATGGTGGCTTACATGTGTTACAAGTTATCGGAAAGTATCGTGTTCATAAAATTATAATAAGTCATAAAGATTGCTAATCCATTATTTATTTACCTTCAATTTATTTAGTGGTTCAATTTACAACAGACTACATTGCTTACGAATCCAAAGATTTTCGGTATGATATCGTACTAAAATCAACGATCAACTTTAAAAAAACGATGATGGGGTGTTTCGAAATGCATTTCAGTCTCTTAACATAGCAAGACATGTTTTAATCCTTGTACAAGGCTGACAGAGTAGGGAACGTAGCGAGTGTAGTCGTTATGATATACTCTTATTTATTGTTACTAATTTAAGTAAACTTGTATACGGTATGGTATTAATCAATAGTTCGTAATTATATTTATTGCTGGAATATTAAGTAGAATATATGGCATTGTCAAATTGTAACTGATATGCATAATATAAATCAACAAAATGATATATACACAAACAACGAAAAATAAGAATGAACATCCCTTAGTATTAATGAATACAATTACAATAAATATTTAAAAATAATTAAATAAAACACTTACAAAAATAAAGTACCTCAAAAAAAATCAAGAATCAGTTATTCCACGTGTTTGATCAAAAACTCCTGAACGGTATATACTGGTTGTTTAAAAAAAGTTGGATAAGGTTAAATATTTCGCAGGCGAGTAAAAATATCATAAAATTCAACGGCTATACATTATAGTGAATAATAACTTTTTAAGGAACATTTTTGTCTACAAGGATAAAATAAAGCAAAAGCTTACAGTTTCAAATTATTTGAAACTGTAAGCTTTTGCTTTATTTTATCCTTGAATATGGAGTTTCAACAAGAAATATCTGCTATTATATTAAAGTTGATTTTTGTCTACCATCTTAGATACGTCATTTCGAATTTAACTTATTTTTGTTGAATGGAAAGCTGGTTGTGTGTGAACTTGTTTTCAACTGCAATTTAACGAAAAATGTAATGGTAAAAACTAATTTCTATTTTCTTTTTCTTTTTTTTTTGTTGAGGAGGATTGTTTAAGTTTCAAAAATGAAAAAAATCAGTTATATGTTATTACAAATTTAATTGTAGTTATTCATATTTTGTCGAGTTTGCAGTATCATCATTGTTTAACTGCTTATCTGAACAATTGGTTGTATCCAAACCCGCAACAGAAACGAATTTTTAATTTTAAAATAATTTTCGGATCTAGTAAACGTTTTATTTGATTCTGTATTACGTAAATTATTTTATAAAATTAATTTAGGAGTATGTCTTAAAATTCCGAGATTAACACTTTAATAGTCTTTACTTCAAAAATTAAAATAACCTCAACATTACAACATTGAACGAAAAGAAAAGATAACAATTTTATGATGAGAGGCTACAGCGACAGGTTAAAGACCTTACGATCAGGTAAGATATTAATTTAATAACACATTTACAAATCGTCAAAAGTATTAGCGATTTGTAATAACCAGAAGTATCAAAAATATACTACACTCTTGACAGCCTTCCAGTGCTACGGCAGATATTAAATAAAATATTTTTGCAGTCTTTTTTTGAGAATCGTTAATATTCTGTTTGCAAAACATCTGCTTTTCATTATGTAAATAAAAATAGTGTACATCGTAAACTTAAGGAAAACAATTTATACCATTTATCTACAAATAAATCACGATCTGACTGATGACGATGTTGACTGTTTGCTGATAATGTGATAAATTTGAATGTAAATTTCTTAAAAAGTTTTGTTTCCCTGGCAATATTTATGCCTAATGGTAGTTTGAACAACTTTAACTGCTATTACTGGTCCGACGAATATCCCTATTTAATGGAACGAAGATATACACAACATTCATAGAAATTAAAGGATTGGGTTGAAATTTACCAACTACGTGTTGCTTGATAATGTTGCAAAATCATATTTTTCCACTGTAAGAAACGTGGTTGGTGAAGATTTTGGAAACATAGTATCAACAAAATGCTACACCGGGTTATTTTTGTGAAGGAGTGCGATCATTTTGAATAACGTGTTCCCTGATGTGTGGATTGTAAATTATAACACCCTCGATTTTGTGTTTAGGGTTACATAAAAAAAGAAATTTTATGCAACCAAACCTACAGATTTAGTCGAATTTTGGAATATAATAACAGAAACTTATTGTTTAGTTCCGGTAGACTTGTGGTAAAATGCCAAAACCATCGTCTCATTGCATAGCAGAAGGTAGGAAATATTTCCAGTATGCTTAAATTAAACGATTTTAAAATAATAATTTTGTGTGTTTCTTATTGTGATTTACCATAAACTTATTTCAATAATCATTAATATTGAAAAATAAATAATTTATATACATAGTTAGATTAAAATCATGTGCAACTATTATGACGGTAACCTTTATATTAGTATATAAAGTTGAATGTAATACCTGCTAGATATAATATCCCTGTTATCTTCTTAGGTATACAAATAAAATAGTTCAAACACTTTTTATTTTACAATCAGCTCAACAAACTGATTTTTTTTTTGACAAAGTTGGAGTTAAAAATTTAGATTTTTTTTTTCTCTAATACGTTAGGATTATTATTTTTTTGAATATTTTACTTTGAAAAATAACATCTCGTTACATCAATATTTTTTTCAATTTCTTAAAAATATTATTTATTCAACATCGCTCATTTTTACAGCATGTGATTATAACTTGCATTGACGTGATGTGAAAATATAATCACAGCATGAGACTAAAAGACTATAGTTAGCTTAAATGAAATTATCAATTTCGGTTACCGGTTAAATACGTGAAACTGATTTTTCAATCCCATATCTTTACTTACATAAAAAAAAAAAAGAAGATTTCTTGGAATAGCTATCATTAAAACTTTAAAATGTTGTGTTACATGAACTTCTCTTTTTAGGAGTGTTAAACGAAATTCAGTCGTTCATGAACGATGAGTCATAAGAACGTTGAAACCGTGTTATACTAAAATCTTGAAGGCATAACACTTTTATTTTATTACGTAATTGGAAATAAACAGTTCAATCAACATTACATACTATATTAACGTTACATACATATTATTACTTTATGTAATAGTTGTTGACTGAATTTACGGAGTTCAAAACGCCAACCCGTGGCAAGTTGTTTGTTTGTTTAAAACAAAAACATGTTAATTAAGAAGCTTACAAAGTTATTCGGTGAGTTCCTTGTGTTTTG
Organism: Aphrophora alni; assembly: GCA_963513935.1. Taxonomy (NCBI): domain Eukaryota; kingdom Metazoa; phylum Arthropoda; class Insecta; order Hemiptera; family Aphrophoridae; genus Aphrophora; species Aphrophora alni. Next base: position 129,501,080 of record OY740769.1, on the reverse strand, counting down.
TTTGGAATACTTGGCTAATGGTGAGGAGCAGGGAAGGTGAGGGAGGATTGTTCATTTCTTCTCTAAGAGAAAACAGGATCTGGAATTGTTTTCAAACCTGACGAAGCCGATTTTTACAAACTTTCTTTTTGTAGATATGTGTAAAGAACCACTATTTAGATTTAGTATATACATCTTATCTTCCTGTTTCCAGTGAGAAGGCTTATTTAAACTAGTGTAATTATTATTTAATAGATACTTACATTTTTAAAGCAGCTGATAAAATACGAGTGATATTATTTTAGATAAACATTCAACTAATTTGTAGATAATAATCATTTTTTATAAAGACACAAAATAAACAATAATACCCTACATTAACAATTTATCCAAATAGTGTAGAGACAAATATTAAAACACTTCTTTCTTTCATGTTTGGTTAGTAGACACATATTGTTTATACTTGATCCAATTTCCAGTAACTGATATTATTGTATAAATAGGTATTTTCAGTGATGATGTACTTGTAACTATTATTTTCATAATTTTTTTTTGAAATAATTTCATGGGTACAAAAGTTAAACTTTAGTAGGAACACCTTGTGTATAAAAGTGATAAAACTTTTATGTAGTTTAATATTAAAATTCGTAACATTTCCTGGGATGTTAAAACTTAAAGTATATCCCTTTCAATTAAAAAAAAAAAAAAATCTAAATTGCAATAACTATGGATGAGATTGGTGGGCATTTAATAATTTATTATGGTGAAGTTTCTACGACGGAGATTTCATCAACTATAAATATCTATTTTATAAATTCTTTAATAGCTAAATAAAGCGATACTAGGACATTTAGGTAGATATTGATGTTAACGTTTGTAATCTCAAGATGAATTATTGGTAATATTGAACGGTTTTTGTATGGAACTGAGTAACGTTCATTATTCTAAGCAGTTTTTGACATATAAATCAAAATATTTAACCCTCTTACATCAATGTAATTGTGTAAGCAGTGGAAAACCTATTCTACAACTAACGACAAACAGACTTCTAACATTACGTTGCTAACAACATGCGTAAAATTCCTCTACAGCTGACTCTTCATCAAACCATCAACTCCATGTCTTTAGATTATAACACGTGCTTGGGATGAAACCCTTCTTAAGACAGAAACACTAGAAAGTAACACACATCTTACATCATCGTGAAAATGGTTTGAACCCATGGTTAAACCTATATAAGATTTAATAACTATTTTTACGCATTTACTATTATTTTCTTACAACTTTGTAAAAGTAATTTGTTATTCGTTCTGTGAATATACAAAGAATACCTTCAGTATGAAGGAAACTAAGATAAAATAAATTACTTTATTCACTAGATAGAAGATATATACAGTTATTTCACAGAATAAGAGAATCTTATCATGAAAGAGCGTTAAAGGAAGTTACTTTTTTACAATTACCGTCTCTTTTCTCTTGCATAGTATCGTCGTTTAATTATAACAACTGGAAAGTAGCACCGTTAATGAAAACAGACATAGCGTAATCCTACTAACAATTACATATTATATAATATACGAGGTCTATAGGAAAAAACTTTCAATGAAAATAAGAAATAATGAAAAACTATTGTTAGTCTAGAGAGGGTGGGACGGGAGTAACTGGGAGTTTCATCTTGGTTTTGTACACGCTTTATTCTTCGAATAACTTTGCCTGGAAAAAAAACTTTTAAAAAATTTTGTTCATTTTCTCTTATACAAAATGTGCCTACTTAAAATCACATTCTAGTGTTTCTGTTCTGAAAGACTTTTAGGCAGTTGATTCAAATAAACAAAATGAAATGAATGCGTATAAAACTTTTCTAATTGGCTAGAAAATTATATTACGAGATGGACACATCTATATATGAATTTATAGGTATACATTCAATGCAGTGAATTTGGTGAAGATATATATCTCCTTGTGGAAGCTTTCATTCGCCAAGTGTCGAATTGAAAGTAAGTAAATTGGTAAGTTAGTGAGGGACAGAACATATTCAGTAATAAGTATCGACAATAACTCGTGAAAATGAAACTTCAATATTGGTGATTAGGAAGATTAACCTAACCTAATACAAACTGCACCATTAAACCAGGATAAGATCGACCGAACATATTCTATCAACAGAAAAGTTTTAGTCACAGCCAGAAATAGAGATCCTTAGAATACCGTAGAATGTTTCATTGAGTTGAGAAAGTGATAGTATCACTCACTAGTGACGTGTTATTTTCAGTCTATTGTAAACTTCCACGGCTCAATTTAGTTAATCAATGCAGTCATAGAGATTGTCTATAACCACTATATTTATAGATCTACTGTAATATATGTGTATTGTATATATGTATATAACGACCAAAGGTCTTTGAATTGTTGGTCAGAGATTAGGATATTGAATATCCCTGTTTGCTTTACATAGGTATCCTGAATCCTAATCCTGAATAGGTATTTCTGAAAAAGTGAACCGAGACAGTAAGATGCTATAAAATGTTGTCTGACTTTCATAAAATGTTAGAACACGGTAAATCTATACAGTATAAACCTATTGTGCAATCAATTCCCAATTATTGTTACTATTATCATTATTTATTAGCTACGATTTTTTTGCTATACAGTGTTCAGCAAAGCTGAACTATACATTTGAGTTGTCACTAAAAACGCCTATACACAAAATACATTAAACACTTAACTAGTTACAATTATATATATATATATATATATATATATATATATATATATTAGATATAAAAACACATTAGTTCCAGCATTACATACAAAACAAAAGTATACCAGGACCTTTGGCTTTACGCGCCAATGCTCTACCAACTGAGCTATCCTAGTCGCTTCCCAGTACAGGGCGTAGACTAGGATAGCTCAGTTGGTAGAGCATTGGCGCGTAAAGCCAAAGGTCCTGGGTTCGATTCCCAGTCGAGGTCGTATATTTTTCACTTGAAATTATTATTGTAAATTCGTATAAGCGGAAAAATCAAATAATTTAAAAAAAAAGTATACCACTAACAAACACTTATAAGGAACTAAACGACAATTTTATACCCTCAAAAACTACTTTGTCATGTATTCTCTCACCAAAAAAAAAAAATAATAAAAATGCCCGCTCAATGCAGTGCCTTTTAAAGTTGTTTTTTTTTTTTTTTTCAAATTCATTGGCAAAGTCAATTTCTTTCTAATACTGAGGCAGACCATTGTACAACTTCAAATCCGATTAATACACCCAATTTTCAAACACTTTCATTCTATGAATTGGGCGTTTTAGAATTTGCTGACGGAAGGAATATCCATGATTGTGCTGACTGATATCACTCTTGTTGGATTTAAGGTATAGTAAAATGTTCAAAATATATATACAAGGCAGGGTTAAAAAATTGAATTTTTGAAATATATTTCTACATGAGTCTCTATATATCAAACTACAAATTAGTCTAATAATTGTTTTTGTATACGAAACATTTTTATAGACTCTACAGAATTACCCGAGAGGGCTACATCATATAAAACATAAGCATAATGCGCGATCTTTTATGTGGCATATCTGCAAGATTTTGAGATTGCACGAAATATCTCATCAATAATGATTCCCAAAAGTTTTGATTAGTCTGTACTTGTAATAATAGTTTCTTAAAAAGGCAAAGCAATTTTATTTCGTATACATTTTGATCAAAAGAAAATTAATTGTGTTTGACTTGTGTTTAATTTTAAACCATAAAACCTAAACCAATCCTCAGCAATGGTTAATTCCAATGACGAGGATTTTTCTAAATCTTTAATATTGTCTCCAGAAACTGTCAGAGTGGTATCATCTGCAAATCATACAGTCTTACTTTCACCCACATTAAATGGTAAGTCCAAAAACAGTAAAGGTCCCAATATTGAGCTTTGGGGAATCCCTCTTGGATTATTTTGCCAAGACATGGGATAAGGTTTACAAGAGTCTCTTTGTCTTCTGTCAGCTAGATAATACTGAAATCAATCATTTGCTATTCCACGTACATTATAATAACTGAATTTACTTAAAAGTATTACGTGTTCAACGCAGTCAAAAGCCTTAGACAGGTCACGCATATATAAAGTCTGATGAAACTGCATTAACATATGAAGAATTCGTCAATATAAAATAATTTTAACACCAGAATAGTCACTTACATTGGTTAATTTCCAATATAAAATTAAGTAAGAATTTTACTATTTAAATTTTCTAAGCATAGTTGAGAACTACAACAATTAATATTTTAAATCTAGAAAGTTACAATAAAGAAGTTCTAATTATATATTGTTTTTTTATATTTTTAAAATTTTAAATAATAGCCACTTTCACCTTAGTAACCAATCGATAAACACAATAGATTTTAACAGTTGTTTATGTTTGTAAATTTTATAAAGCATTATTAAACTTTACAACACAAAATCTTGTTAAGGTAAGCTGTTATATATGGAAGTTTAGTTAATTTTTTAAACTAGGACAAAGGCCGCAACTTTTCGCGAACATTAGTTTTAATACAAGCGTAGTGTGTCCTCAAAATTGGATTTAAGAAAACTATAGTTTATCCCACATTCAACCTCAATCCCCATATTTTAATAACTGTAAAAGATCAGGAATATAAGTGGTGAATTGTGACTTGTAATATTAAACAAAGACTTGGAGCTGATGGTTTTGCTTTTACCTGTTGTTGAATTATTAATGCATTGCGGAAGGCAGCAAAATTGTGCGGAGATGAGAGAACCAACATATAGAGAGTGTTCTTACAATTAAAATATGCCCGCAATTTGCTTCCGTTCCAGGATAAAATCTCACGTACGTAATATATATATATATATATATATATATATATATATATATATATATATTATACTTTGTAGAGTAGGCCTATCGTAAGCTTTACTGTAGTGTCATTGTAGTGTTTGTTTGCCTCTGTACTAATAACAGATTATTATATGAAAGACTCTTCTCAACGTATTATGTATTAATCGAAGTCAAATACAGATATATATCTATAAACTCATGTAACTCTTTCACGTATAAAATTTGAATTGCTTTAATTTTTTTCTAAAAAAATAGAAGAAATTCTGCGTGAATATTAAATATATAGTTATTCATATTATCCTTATATATCAGTTATTTCATGGTACAATGAAAAGAAGAAAAAAACTGGAATTCAATTATACAACCAGCAATACGTCAGGAACTGGTTTCCTCATTTAACACAAAGTTAAAGGTCTATTTGCAGCATTGCCCATGGCTCCCATTTCTATTTGATCTATGTTAATTAATTTGAGATTATTAAATCAGCGTATTCAAGCAACCTATTATATTTTTTATCAGGGATAATTTTAGCGTATGTTGCTACAAACATAAGATTATTTTTATAACAGGAAAGAGTTGCATTATTTTAGTTTGGTTAGCTGGTAAACAAATTCTATGTAATTCCGTGATTAATTAAATAAGTGTGCATTTTATATCTTATGCAATCACAACTGTAACAAACCTTCATCTCGATTACATTATAATACAAATTCTACCAGTACATACCCCTCTTCAACGGAAAAAACAGTGGAAGCAATTAAAAAAAAAGTTAAGTTCCTTTTGAGCCTTTCATACGCGAAATGTGTAAATAAAAAAAATTACACCTACGATAATCGTTATTGCATAATTACCGATATACTCATAGTAATAAGATGCTTTATTTATTTATAGACAAACATATTTAGCAACACAGAATTATTGCGTAGGTATCCTGCTTCAAAACCACAAGTTCGATTGTGCCTTTAATAAGATAGACAACGCAATGCTGTAAATTGAAATATATTTCAGTAAATTACCTTAAAGTTAATGTATATAAAATCAATAAATGAATGACAGGAATTACTACGAAAGTGTTAAGTAATCAAATGTTTATAAATTGTACACATAAAACTGAAGTTTTACTATGTATAAAATGAAAGACGTTTATGTAAATGAAACACTTCATAATATCATATCAATTTGACATAATATCCTCCTCTGTTTCTACCTTCCACCCCTATATTTCCTCCTTTGTTTCTACCTTCCATCCCTGTCTTTCCTCCTCTGTTTCTACCATCCAGCTCTATCCCTTTCTGATGAGTATTGTATACAAATGTAATGAGTAACGCAGGAATTATAATAGTTGTTCACTACCTTTTACTTTGTGATACGTCCTCATTGTAACTTGATGGCAAACAAATACATATTAATGTTTTAATGATCTATTCATTTTTGGTGTCCCTAAATTAATAAAATTTTATTTGTAATTTATGACATTATCTGTCGTCTGTCTGTTACCAGGCGACTTAAATTAAAGAAAAAGGCGGAACCAAATGGTAACAATGTTTGAAAAATAAAAAAAAAGACAAAGACAAATTAAGTAATTAACAAGGCTCAAATTTACTAAACAAGAAAGAAATTTCGACGGATCAGATTTTATATTTACAAAGCTGAAAAACATCCTAAGATAGATTATTATAAGCAAAAGCTTGATAATTAAGAAGATTACAACTAATCTTAAAAAAAAATTATACGCCCTTAATGTAAAATTACAATATAAAAAAAAATATTGATGAATAGATTCTGATATTTATTCCCCCCCCTTTAGTTTATATAAACAGTTATAAAATTTAACAATAAAAAAGATTCTATAAATGAGATTGATATTTTAAATCCAAAAAAAAAAAAAAAATTATATTTATTCTAACAAGTTCGTTATTAGATTAACTATTACATATCATGATTTTGTTTGTTAAATTTCTTAAATACTAAATTGGCCAATATATATATATATATATATTTTAAATAAAAGTAGATTGTTTATGACATGAGAAGATTTAAAAAAGAAATGGTAAAAATTTAGAATATTGAAATTTTTAAATTGACGTCAAATTTTTTTTTAATTAATTTAGAAATAACCTCTTGGAGGCTGTAAGGACCGAAAAGTTTGCATGCAGCACCACCCAATTATTTTTCTTTTAAATTATAAATAGCTATACAAGATTACATTTAAATAACAGTTTTAAGAACACATTTTACTAAACCAGATTAGGTACATGTACAATATATATATTTAAACAAAGTTCTGTAAAGTCAGTTTTCAAAAGTCACTTTTGTGCACTTGGAAATTTTAGATTTGCTATATGAAACATGTTTTAAAGAACAGGCAGAAACAGGCTATACACTATTTTGCTGTAGTATGCAAAATCAAGCAAGTTCGATGTGTTTTCCTCCGACCAGCATTAGCTAAAGCAAAAACATGTTTACTAGCATTTGTGCAAATTCAGACATGTTGTAGAACAAGATTCTTTAATTAAAATATCTGGTTATTTTGTCAAAATTAGAGAATATTGATTGAATTACAGAAATTCTTTAAGTTTACAATTAAATGCTTCTTAGATGGTTATAAAGCTGTATATAGATACTTTGATTTGTTTAAAATAAGGCTTGTATGAAACTTGGAAAATCTGTAAAAATTTGTAAAACAAATATTCTGGTCTAGAAGAGATTTCTTTAATTAGTTTTTATTTGACATGTTTAAAAAGATATTCTGATTGTTTAATGTTTGTTACCAGTTTGCTCTAATTTCACATAACTGCTCAAAACTTAAAGTCTGACTGCTTAAGGTTTTGTAAACTATGTTTTAAGAAATGAAATTTTTTATAATTATTTAGTTTCTGAAAAACTTTGAATATTAGATAAAACATGAAATACATATCTTAATGAATAAAGTTTAAAACATTAACAAAATTTATAATATGGTAAAATCTGTAAATTTGGTTACCTGGAATCCTGTTGAAAGTTCACGTGAACATGTGCCGTAATATGTGAAAATTTAAACAACTATTTTATTTAGAACACCAGAAAACACATCACTGAACTGTAGAATTAAACTATTACATTTTTGATAGAACTGAAATATTACTTTGGCATGCTGTAACTTTTGATTTAGAATTAACCAGGGTGATGAAAATTTGACTACATATTGTGAATCCAAGGACATGAGTGAGTACGTATTTTATTCAAGGTAGGCTCGCTTGCCGTTGTACCTTGTACTTAGACAGATCAGGCGATTATTTCTGATGACGGTCACTACGCGGCAGCACTTGTCAAGGGCAGAGAGTACTGTGGTAGGAAACTGGGTTGATAATTTATCTGCAGATTATATTTGTGAATTTTAGAATGCTACATGTCTATGCACTAAGGTATGACTTGAACGCCGAAACCAATTTTTCTCTTTTTCGGTATTAGATATATTTGGACGTGTTTGTCATTTCTTATTACTTATAATAGTGATTATTCCCAAAGACGAAGTTTTAGTTTATTATATCCTCAAAACACCTTCCATTCTAAAGGGTAATAGAGAATATGAATCATGGACACCCGTTCTAGAAAGTTGAGTATCATAAACTGTGCACGAGCTGTTAAAGTAGTTTATGTTTTATTTATTTTTTTTTTTTTACATATACAGAATTTAAGCTAAAACAAATGTGGTAAATAATAAGTAAAAAATAAATGAAAGGAAATAATAAAGTATTGTAGGACAAAGAAAAGTACAAAAATTAATATTACCTCCTGGTATAGAATTCCGTTTAGCATTTTCTAAAATTACTAGATTTGTGTGGTTTTTTTGAAAGAGGTTTTAGTGAACGTCATTGATAATACATAAATATGTGAAATACATAAATTTTTAGTATACCGAGATGTAAAATAATACAAATAAAAGTATTAAAAGTGTTAAAAACACTTTAGTGTAGTGGAACAAGATTGCACTAACAATTCCTTTAACTATAGTATGTTTCAAGGGAGTTCCTAATTTAGTATTCATGTGTGTATTCTGTGTGCAGTTCGTGTTTTATATGAGATGTGTTAGGAAGATGGAAGGTACTTAAAAAACTTAACATAAAACAATAAATGTCCGGATGATCGAGTTTTATCTATATATGTTGTAAGTGTTTGGTTATCTCTACAACTATAGATCAGTAAGATGTTGAACAGGTTTTAGTTGTGAACAACGAAACCTGATTTTTGATTTGTGTTGCATATAGTGTTTTTCTATAATAAAGTGTTTTACAATTAATTTGCTCAGTAATATATTTTGTATTGGATTTCAATATTATCTTTGATAAGTGGGCTAATTGTGGATTTATTTTATATATGCTTAAAAACTATCAATTTGTATTTAAATTAAAGAATAAAGACTACCGGTGTAAATGGTAGAGTAGTACACTTTTATATATATTTTTTATTGTTAAGAAATGTTAAATTCTATTTTATTTCACCATAGTAGCAACAGAAATTGTTCACAGTTATACAATTTTCATCTGTCATTACTTAAAAACTGATGCATCTAAATTAAAAATTTTATAATGACCGTGCAATTATTGAATTACATAAAACTTTTTTTAAGGTTTACTATCATTTAATTTAGATTAGTATTTAATATTTCAAAATTCTCCCTCTCTGGATTCAGTAGAAACATAAAAATTCCACCAAAAAATAAAAATTACTTCGTTTTTACAGTTTCCCAAAATATGCTTAATTTTCTTTTCATTAATCTTAAGTTGGAGTGGTGGGGGGGGGGATTTACTCTATATATGTGGAAGTAAAAACCATTTAGAAAACATCAGCAAGGAGATCACATGATGGATACATTCTATTCAGCACTTTTGTTAAGTCCCAGTGCAATAGAGTTTAACCTATGTTTAAACATAAAGTAAAATTTAGTTTCTTAGTTTTAAAATAATGAAAAGCTAGAACTGTCAACAAAATACATTTTAACTTAAAAATTATATTGGTTTTTGCGATTGGTCTACATCATTCCTCGCAAGAAATTTAACCTCTAAGCTAAAATACCACCTGTGCTATGATTTGATTAATAAGGTGTAAAAGGATCATATTCATTTTTTCATGATTATTATGGTTATTAGAGATATAATTTTTTCTTTAAAATAATCGGAGAATAATGTTTTTAAATACTCCACTTTTCACTTATGGCAATTTAAAAACTATGTATTTTTATTTCTTATGGTACTGCAAATTAGAATAGAAATTGTCTCTAATGTATTCGCCTTTATCTATGGTAAGTAGAAATTCTCGTTTTATTAGTTCTGAAACGAAAATAGGCATTTTAAATTCCACACCTAAACTAAAAATATTCCAAGCGTAATGAGTGATTAGGTGTGTAAACGTTTGTTAACATTTTGCGGTTATGTATAGAACCTATACTATTGAACCAATTTGAATAACAAAATTGGCAATTGTTTAAGAAGAGTGTAGTATTCTCAAAATGTTGTTGAAATCCGGATTCATATCCATAGTAGGGGCGAGTGAATCGATTCTCATAAAACACACTTAGCCCTAAGTATTCTAGTTGTAAATATAGATATTTGAGTTTAGAAAATAAGTTAACATTCATTATGAGTCATATAAAATGCTTGAATAAATATACATGTGTTTACCTTGAATTTGTTTTGTATATATTTTCTTAACATGTATGGGTAATTGTAACACCTATATAGTTTCGAAAGGATGCCATAAAAATAGATGAAATGCACAGTCGTCATTTCAATATATCAAATAAGGGTTGAACATTGTATTTTTTTTTTAAATAATTTCAATAAGGTAACTGTTAATTTTAATAAGGTAACTGTAAATTTCAATAAGGTAACTGTTAATTTCAATTTAAAGTGATTGAATAATATTATTGCCAGTAAATCTTGAATTACATTACTGTATTGTCTAGGGTCTAAAACTAGGTTAACCTCTTTTTTACTAATACGATCTTTATCGGGTCTCACTAGAGTTATTTTTATGACTATTTTTTTTCTAAAACATTATATCTTTCAAAATAATCAAACTATAGATAAGAACTGTCTTAATTACAACTTAGACTTTTTTGGAAAAGCTGTGTTTGTTTTAACATTAGTAAAATATTTGAATTATATAATACGTGTCTTGAAGTATTCGAATTTTTTTCTAAATTTCTCATTAATATACCGACTATTAATAAAAAAAAATAATTAAACGTATTTATGTTTAACAGGAGACATTTAAAACATATAAAACTGGAAAAAATGTTTCAATATAATCTGATATAGTGATCAAATTAAATTTTTAAAAACCTATATTATCCCGGCTTTCACTTTTTGATTATTTACCGTCTGGCAAACTTTGGAATCCACTTTAATTATCTTACAAATTGGCTATATTACAAAAAACAAAGGCAACCTCGTGGCTTTGACAGTAAATGTGTGTGTTTCCAACTCTTTTCTCTTTCTATCAAATAAATATTAATTTTATTTCTTTTACAGCCAAGTTTTCCTCGGAAAATCAAAGTTACAATGTTAGGACAGGAGTAGAGTAAAGTCCAAAGTTATGCGGTCATGCTGCATCAGGTGAAAGGATTTCCTTTTATACGTACAATATTATTTTACAATAAAGTGGCAATATTGTATATGTAGTTTGTTATTTAGTGTGTGATATAGGAAGCCATATTATATAGAAACAAAGCCAAAGATGGAAAAGTAAAATATATTTCTACACAACTACCCTCCACTGCGCAGATATTCCGCTCATTTGTGTAGAGAAATTATGAAAACAATGTAATTAGTTTATAACATCTGATCACCTAAAATTATGTGTTAGAATCGTTGGAAGTATACAATGATAAAAAATAAATAAAAATTCTTAGAATTATTTTGAAACTGCAAAGTTGTTTTGTACAGTTAACATTGCCCTTAAGGAGAGATACATTACAATTAAAATTAAGTAAACTTGAAGAGTGTAAGGAAGCAATAGATAATTTAACGGGGTCTACGAACGGAGGAATATTGTTTTCAAATTCATTTGTATATTTCCTGAAGTAGATTTACAAATTAAGACTTTAAGTTTCGTCTCCGCATCACTTGACGTGAATTAGGGTATAATTAATTGAAATCAATACAAATTTAGAATGTTATAAATAAAACAGAATAGTTGACTAAATTTTGTTAGATTTTTGGTTTTGTCGGTATGAAATCTTTTTTCCCCCATCCCGTATTGTTGAAACCAGGAATCATCAATATCGTTGAAGAAAAAAATAATATTTTGTAAAAATAGAAACTACTAAAAAGATCAGTTAAAACGTTATTGGTTATACAGTATTTACCTTTTAAAAACATAAAAAAATATCTTGTTACTCATCTAGATTTAAACAATTTTTCATAAAATTACTTACAAAAGCTTGTAGCTCCATCATGATAAGAAAAGATGACTTCCTTCATCAAGAATCTCAGTAGTTTTTAATTATGTGAATCTCAGAGCCAATGTAACAGCTATAAAATTGAAGGTATTAATGGTGAAAACAAAACATAACTTTTTACGGACGTAACCATATTATCACTTAAAATTTCTTCAGATTCTTCAGTTAACTTTTAAAATCTCAACCCTTGTCAATATAAATCGGTATCCCTATGTAAATTTAGACGATGAACTGAAATTTATCAATTGTTTTGCCCTAATAAAAACAAGAAGGGAACTAAACAAACTTGTATTTAATAACTCCAAAAAGATGGCCAGCACTGGTTATGTCGTAGGGCAACACAACTGTGATGTTACAAACTTCACACATAACTTCACCAAAGTTGTATTTAATAATTATATATAAAGATAGTTAACTTGGTTATGTTATAGGGCAACACAACTGTTGTAAAACTTACCTAAAAATCTCACACAAAAATATATAACAAGAGGTTTCCTCTAAACAGTTTTAAAAACAATACAGTAATAGAACGGAAATTAATGTGACACCAGGTTGAAAAAAACAATTATATCTATTAAACCAACGAACAGTGTCTCATTTTATTGTGAACTTTCAAACCAAACTTGGTAATTTTGGTTCAACACAAATATTCATCGAAAATTATTTCGCAATTATTTTCTACAGTTCTTCCTTTGTTTCATAGTGGTTTTTATCGGTCAATATACTTTTGAAAAGTTCTATTTTAAAATTACAACGAATCATCCAGTTTATTATAAACATAATAACTTCATAGGAAGTAAAAATTGGGATGACAATTGTGTACGCCGAAATATAATTTAATTTCAACCCTTACCAGATGTATCGGACATTTACGGAAACTGCAGCATTTCCTCAAGTCAAAGAACTCTTTTCACTGTAGTGTCTACTTATACAGTATTATTCTATCTTTCATAACAATAAGGACAAACAAAATGGCATAATAACATAATCTCATTTAATAATCCTTACACTTCAAGAAACATGAAACAGACACGATTTACTGTAGAAATGATTTATACTTTTAAACTCTTTAGTTTTAAAATGCACAATACCCCCTTATCACTACTCCCTCATGCAACACTTAAACTTATACTGATTGAGTTAAAGTTTCATTCCAGTTTGATAACATAAACCATTAGTTGTTCTGCCTGGGGATTTCTGGTCCTAACATCCTGTGTTAATATTAGACACTAAGCTTAGTCGTGTCAATAAAATATAATAGGTACTTCATAATATATTATTTTATTTTATGTTTAATTGATTCGTCTTGTTCTAATCCTCATGATGGTAACGACTAGAATCGAGACTAGAATAAGCCTCGGATAACCAACACAGCAAAAATGGGAACCAAAATCAACCCCCTCTTAAGTTCACCAATTTACTATCTTACAAAAATTACAGTATGAATTTTCATATCACTTTATTCATTTTTTTTTTAAATACCGTTTTTACACTATTAGGACACTTCCTTTAGTCCATGGGCACAGTTAAGTCTACGTAATTTTATTTTTTTTTTAAATAAAGTTAATTTAATTTATGTTTATGTTTTAGCGGTTGTTATATTTTTGGAAAGTATTCTCTATAGAAATGTGACCTGTACAAACAAGAGTTGAGACAATGAAATAACCACCCGCCCTGACGTTTAGGAGGATACTTCAATATTCATTTATTTTTCTTTGTATATTTTTAAATCTTTTCTTGATATTTACATAGATGTTGTATCAATTAACACGATAATTATTTTATAAATTGTCACAAATTGGTTGGATAAGCCCATCAATATTTCTCCAAATATTGGTCTTTCACTCAACAGTCTGATAATGAATACCACGTGAACCAAATTCACAGGAGTATATCAGAATTTAGACTGTTCAAATTTTTGCATTAAAGATCAAAACAAAACTTTATGTATGCCATCCTAATAAATGTATTATTACTTTCAATTGGAATGATTGATCCCATGCAGAACTTAATAATAAATTTAACAACGTTTTTCTTATCTGTACATAGTCTTTACTATTGGTGCAATGTAATCTCATGAAGGGAATGTTTGTGAAATGGTTATATATTGAAATATCTATATTTAATATAGTGTAAAGGCTATTATATAATGGTATATTAAAAACCATCTTAAGTACTCTATTAATACCTAACTTGATTTGATTACCTTATTTTATATATTAAACTATTTCAAAAATTTCCTTACTACAACATTTATAGCAAATTGTGTTTTTCAAATTCAGTTAATATAGTTTCATCGGATGATACGCATACTACAATCTGGATAGTTTCTTATGAAGAGACATATCACTAAAAAAAAATTTTTTTTTATAGATTTAAACGTTTCTTATATCTAAACATAAAGGAACAGAACTCTCCTTGCTGCACATAGGAAGAATCTCTGCACCTGTTATTAAATTACATAATTCTTTAAAGTTATCTTTCACCTAAATTTTTTTAATCTTTCGTAGATTTAATTTTATTTAATAAATTATAAAAGAAAGAAGCCCTGTAACTCTTCCTTGTTTAGGGATTCGTTAAGTTGATTTCATTTGCCAACACTTCATCGTTCAAAGTTAAAACTTTCTTTGGAACTACAAGAGTAGAAGTTTACAATGCGATTCCTTCCATTGAGAAGTCATAAGGTAATTAAAGACTAGAATATTTTTAAATTTGATGTGTTTTAGTGAAGTGGTCTGTATTATAAATAATTCCAACTGTTAATTGTGTACACAGCTTGACAATCTGCAAGCATTGATGCAAATGGATATATATAAACTTTAATGTAATAGCAGATATTTCTTGTTGAAACTCCATATTCAAGGATAAAATAAAGCAAAAGCTTAAAGTTTCAATTATTTTAATAATATAAATGAGCTACAATTGTTTCGCCTTGGGCATCATCGGGCAACTGATAATTATTTACAGTTATAGACAACTATTTAAACATAAGTAACAGGAAACTGAAATACAATAGAGAAATCGGGAAAGGTAGGGGGAATGCCCTAGCAGGTAGATAAAGGTAATGAACTATGTTGCGGATGGGTTTTAGAAGGGGTGACGAATTTAATACAATTTGGTCATTTAAGTTGAGAATAGGCCTAAGTGAAATAGATCTATTTATTTCTAAACATTATAAATTATTTAATCTATTGCTTTTATTTTCTATAATTTTATGTAAGAGTTTAACATTCAATTTCGGATCAAAACTATGACCTGAGTCCAAAAGGTGGTTAGCAAAGTTAGAGTTTCTATAGCCATGTTTCCAGCTATTTACGTGTTCTTTAATTCTAACTTTTTTAGATCAACCTGATTGACCTATGTACTCAGAGTCACAATCTTGACAAGATATTTTATAAAGATAAATAAATATAAATAGATAATATCTTGACCAATATTAAAGATAAAAAAGAAATGTTAGAAAATAGTGGAGTTTATAAAATATCTTGTCAAGATTGTGACTCTGAGTACATAGGTCAATCAGGTAGATCTATAAAAGTTAGAATTAAAGAACATGTATTTCAAAATAAAATGTATAAAAGATCAAAATATATTTGAAAAGTATTTTTAGGCTATATCACACTTTCACGAGAGACACACAATTAAAACACCGTTAATTTTTTTAAGTCGGGGCTAATAAGAGATATTTTCTTGAACGATTTATCACTGATATTGTTTAATGTTTCAAATATTTCTCTATAATAAAGTAGTAGAAAGATAAAAACTCATTTAAACGTAAAATGTAGCTATGCATATTTTGTTGAATTTCCAATTTTCAAGAAAGTTATTTACACATTAAAAGTCATTTTTGAAATTGAAAATATAGAACAAAAAATAGTAATATTGAAATAAATTTGTGGAAAATTAAAAATGAATAATGAATAAAAAACGTAAACAGTATGTGTTTCTTTATGTCTTTAATTATTTTATCGTTTTATGTTTTACAGTTTTCGTCTAACCTACATTAAGAGTTTGGTACTTTTTCTAGACGTTTGTGCAGCGCAGTCCCCAAGAAACTCAGCAATTAGGTATTTATATCCTTCGCCTTCCACGATAAATCTGAGACAGTGCTAACAGGCTCTATCAACTAACGTCTTCTATCTCGTGTAATAACAATTTGACTCCATATTCAAAAACCTTTAATTAGATATTATATTTTAATGAAATATAATAACACCACGCAATATGTTACTCTTTTAAAATATACTTTACAAACAATTTATTTAATTACAAAGTGTGAACATATCCTAAAATTATCATAAATTTACCATCAATCACTCTGTAAATGCACTACCGTACTAGAAGTTTCAACAAGTTATCACAAACATTTGTTTTTAGAGTAATTTAGAGTTCAAAAATAAAAAAGTTAGTATTTAAAGTGATTCGTTCCAATTTTTGCATTTTACTCTTCCACTTTTTACGTACTTAAAAGTTTTTATTTTTGCTTGAAAAAAAAAAAAGAAAAAAAAGATTTAGACACTAATAATTTAAACTCTTTTTTAATAGTCTTCTTTGTTATTTTAATAAAATTACTTTTGTATACTGAATCAGTGAATAATAATGCTTCATCTCACGAGACATAAAAAATAACAAAAATAAACACCTGTTAATAAATATAATTATGTATGTAGATTTAGGTGAAACTGCGTATCGTATAAATGTTACTATACGAATTAAAATTTTTAAAAGATAGAAAGTTCAAAGAAATACAAAC
Organism: Aphrophora alni; assembly: GCA_963513935.1. Lineage (NCBI taxonomy): Eukaryota > Metazoa > Arthropoda > Insecta > Hemiptera > Aphrophoridae > Aphrophora > Aphrophora alni. The sequence goes on along the minus strand of OY740769.1, from coordinate 129,484,052 downwards.
ATAATAACAGTATCATTTTTCACTCTAATGGAATCCATCCTTACTATTATCCCTCTTATATAAAGTTTCGCTGCTAAGTGTTTACACATAATATGAAAGCGGAATTGTTTTGCTCTAACCGCTACATTTTATTTGCTTATTATTATATCACATAAGTTTCTTTTCCTTTATTCAGCAATATTTCTTTTCATCAGTTTTCTTTTGTCTTACATGTATTAAATTGTGAAGAACCTCTGGTAAGATCAAATTTGTCACTATAATGATTACAGAATCAATATTGAATAATTTTAGAAAAATCTAATTATTCTTTGTGAATACTATCCTACATTAAACGATAAACCATTGAATTAATAAACATGGGAAAACACGATATTTAATTAATATCATGGGAAATGTTAGGTAAATTTATATTATTCCAGAGAAATAGTGCTACAGGTTAAAACGTTGATATAAACTAATACAGTCATCATAATACTTTCTTTATTACTTAATTGGAAAATAAACAGTTGACCTAACTTTGTATATTAAATTTATTCGTAATTAACAGTTGATAGGTGTTGATTGAAATTACAGAGTCTTTTGTTTGTTGTTTAATTAAAAACTATGTTAATTAAGAAGCTTACAAAGTTCTTTGTCGAGTCTCTTGTGTTACGTTTTCGTATAATTGGCGTTAGATAAGGGAGTGGATGTGGAAAATTTTTCACGTCTTCTCAAGGGAACTTGTTGCTTTCCTTAAAATAACCTTAAGCAATTTATTTAAATTTTTCTTTTTCATAAATATGTTTACAATTTTTTAGAAGAATGTTTACAAGTCATTTTCGTTTCATGTTTTAAAGGAATAGACGGTATTTTTACAGGTGAAAATGTACTGTTTAAGAGACAATAAATATGAAAAAGGGCAATATTTTTGTTATGCATAAGTATTAAGCGAAATTATTTTTAAAAATTTTTAATAATTAATTTAAAAAACTTTAATCAATCGATACATAACAAAAACATTATACTTCGATAGTATTAAATTCCACAAAGAGAAACCAATAATATTTCTTATTTCTCTTTTTATTCAAGGGAACAGAAGTTGTACGATTGCTCCATGCATTGTTTTGTTGTCATTGAATACTTCTATTTGGTGTACAATGGGTTGCAAGGAGGCATATTTAAATCCTTTATGGCCCCAAGAATTGAGTTTTCGTTATGGTTGACTTAAAAATAGTTTATATAATTTATTTTTCATTTTGTTTATATCGTCATTAACTAACACATTTTTTAAAAATTAACGGTAAATAAATCTAACACAAAAAAGGGCAAAAAAGTATAACAAATTATTTTAATTGGAGAATCGTTGACCTAAAGTGCCGATGTTATAAAAGGAGAGATTGAAATAGATGTAGAACTCGAACACAACTTAATGCAAAAAATCTAGAAATCAAGTACTTCTAGTAATACGCCTGGAGAAATTTCTTCAATTAATATCATGTTTAAAGACTTCCAGTGATTCACATAGCTCCCGTTACCATTTACACAATTTTAATTACTTTGGAATTATTAAATCAGAGCATTCATACAGATTTGTTAAGGTCAGTATTACTCGTAATTTTTGAGTATGTTGGATCTAACATCTGATTAATTAAATAAATGTACATTATGTTTCATTATATAAATAATCAAAACTGAAACAAAACTTTTAAGGTTTTTTGGATGATGACACTAAAATTAGATACTAGAGCCACCAGGACATACTTGTCTTAATAGCAAAACAAGTGAAGACAATTAAAAAAAGAATAAACATTTTGTACAGCCCTGTTATACATGAATACTATAAAAAAAATAATATACGAACCTAGCTATATGATGCTATATTTACTTATAGAAAAAGTTATTTAGCCTTATATAATTTTTATGCAGCCTTCTACGGCAAGGCTACAAGTTTGATAGGAACATTAATAAAAAATTCAATGTAATGTCGTAAATTGTAATTCATTTCAGTAAATTTCCTTAAATGTACTGTGTACAAAATAAATAAATGAAAGAAGCAATTACTAAGAAAGTGTTAAGAAATCCAATCCCCCCCTCTCTCTCTCTCTCTCTCTCTCTCTCTCTCTCTCTCTCTCTCTCTCTCTCTCTCTCTCTCTCTTAGTAAATCAGTGGATGAACTAAGGATTGATTATACAAAATATTATATTACCACCATCTTACTTTCTCACTTATAAGTAGTAATGTAAACAAGATGGCAAACAAAATATATTTAAAAAATTTGCATAGATATATTAATATTATAATATCCTTAATATTTCAGCATTGATTATACGAAGAACTCTGTCATCAGTCATTGCAGTAAGTTCTGGTCTAAACGAATGAACTAATTTTGGGTCATTTTCGGTATGCCCTTAATTTGGTCAAATATTTCCACTTCTTGTCATTTTAATTTTATTATTCATAATACTGAGGTATTATTATACTATGAAAAGGTAACATTTCAATAAATAAATTTATTTAAATTTAATTTCAACAATTTTAATTTTTTGATATAATTGTAAGAGTTAAATAAAATCATAAAGTTTATTATACTTTAAAAAACTGATTTTTAGTATTCCAGACAAAAAGTAAAAATGAGCCATAGACGAAATAAAGTTCTAGAAAGTCGAATACTTCAATGTCAGCTTAAGCTATTTTTTTCTAATGAAAAATATAATGACCAAAACGTAAGTGCCAAATCATAAGTAAATTAAGCTGTATTTGACTTAATATAAATGTCCATATATACATATAAAGTAAAAAAAGAAAAGATTGGTTTCCTGTAATTTTTATAACTATCATTAATTACAAGTAATTGTACAATAGAGGAAGTGTGAAAAATGACTGTTTTAGTAAAGCTACATCATCAAATAAGTAATAAAAGTGTAACATAAACTGGATAGATGCACGACGACACTTCCATTAACAATTCCTCCAAAGTTAGTATATGTCTAGGGAATCCCTCATACTGTTTGCATACGTGTGCCTTAAGGAGAGCAAGTTTTGTAAAGAGTAGAGTGAGTTGTATAAGAGAATTGCAATGCATTTAAAAAATCTTACGTAGATTAAAAAAAAAAAAAAAAACCTGTATTCAAACATTTCAGATTCGGATTTAGTTTATTGCAAATCTTTATCCGCATCTACCACTAGAGTTCAATGCAATTTTTATGAATCAATTCTTTAGAAATGGTAGCCGTTATGTTCAGGATATTATATATGTACTGATTTGATGAAATTTCGCTTTCCATATGTTTTATGATGGTTTTGAGTTTTGATCCAATCCCCCCCTAACTCCAATGGTAACACAAATACGTGATCAAATTAAAATTTTAGTTACATTATTGATATACTGTTCCTCAAAGGTTTCAGGTATTATTTTCAAATCCTAAATAGCAGTGGTGTGGAGGGTATTACTCTATGTACGAGAAAGTAAAAATCATTTGGAAAAGAATAGATCTGCTTGGAGATTGATATTATTAAGTACTATTTTACATACTTTGAAATTAAGTGTAATTTATACTTAAAGTAAAATAAAAGGTGTCAAAATAATAATACAAAGATTAAACTTTAAATTTTGAAATATCTTACTTGACTGTAAAATAATATACGTTAAGAATTGTCAATAATCTCTAAGATTTTAACCCAATTAAACTTATCAATCAAGTTTGTCATTGCGTTTTGTTGGTTTGATTCCTACCAACAGATTCAAACTGTGCTGGAATATGATTAGTGTGATTTAAAATAGAAGAAAAAAATGAAAATGTAAGAGTGTATGTGTATTTGATTTGTAATAATGGTTCGAATTACCCCTAACCACAATCACTGGAAACTTTAAAATAAAACACTATTATTTGATTAATTGTTCTTTATTTATTCTTTCCACTAAATGCCCTGATGTACATTTCTATAACATGGTTATCATCATCGGAGGGTCTTGCTTCTAAACTAAATGTGATGATTGCAAGACCTTCCGATTGATTTATAATGAGTGGACGTTCGGACGTTTGTTTATACTATGCAGTTTTATTCTACAACCTAATCGAAGGAACCAATTTTAATACGATTCTTACTAATCAATTCTACTCAGTAACATTGTTAATTATAAAACCGGATATGAGGGAGAAGGTTAAATTTGAATTGTTTGGAAAATGGCAGCTTTTTTAATCATTTTGTTCTTATACGACGTCATCACAAAAAGGGAAGGCCTAAATAGATGTTTATTGCATATTTGTAGGCGTAAGTAAACTAGTTGTACATATCGATTTTTATCTTTTACAAAGAAACTAACCTTTTCTGTATTATATATTGTTTTTTGCTACATGTAACACTGATTGGTTTGTTATACCTTTGGTTAGCACGTTTGGGTAATTGTTACACCTACACCGTTTCAAACTGTATTAATAATGGTAAAAAAAGACAAAACTTATATAACTGTCAGTTCAATTAAAGTAAAATATGGGCAAACAATTACATCTTATATAATTTCAACAGATTTCAATGAAACCCAGTTCCTCTGTGTTCATTGGGGATGTTAATTAAACAACCAAAATCATATTATTGACCAAAAATTCACAATTTTCTTTTCTTTTTTTTAGCCAAAATTAAATTTTCTATACTGTCTTTTACAATTATAAAGTAATTATGAACAGCCGTACCAATAAATTTTCAATTTCATTTTTGTATTGCCTATTCGATCGGGAATGATATGAAACCTATTTTTAATAACAAAACTCAATCTTTGTCCCACTTGCCTATGTTTTATGATTTCTTTTTTTTTCTGTTTCAAATTGTGGAAGATTCAAAATATTCAAATAATAGAAGTAACTGCCATAATTACAACTTAGAATTTTGGATAAGCAGTGTTTGCATAATTGAAGCATTGGTAAATATTTAGCCTATAGTAACATGTTTCTTGAAGTAATTGAATCTGTCCTAAATTTCGCAATAAAAGACAGACTTTTTGAAAACGAAAAAAAAGTAAAATGTAATATCATATCTTTATAACAGCAAACATTAAAAAAATAATAACCAGAGTAAATAATTCCACTGTAATATGACATATTGATGAAACAGAATAAATGAATACTATTTCGGAAACATGTACTTTTCCAGTCTCCACACTTTGATCAGTATTCATCTGACAACCTTGGAACTCCAATTTAGTTACCTTACAAATTGGCTACGCCATAAAAAGCAAAGGCCTCAACGTGCATTTCCAGCCCTTCTCGCTTCATATAAAATAAATAATAATTTTATTTTCAGCGATAGAAAAGTTTTCCTCGGAAAATCAAAGCTTCAATATTTAGGTCAGGTGTAAGTTAAAGTGACAAGTTATGCGGTCAGGGCGACCTTAGCAGAAGTGATTTGTTTTTATATAAACTACAATATTAGATCCGAAGGAATGGTAATGTTGTGAATGTGATTTATTAAGTACGGTGTGAAACAGGAAGTCATATTATAATATATAAATTATACAGAAAGTATTTTATGATGGCGAAACATTCGTAAATAATGTATTAAATGGAACAATAATTTGTATTAAACAAACTAAAACAAGTAGATAAGAGTTTTTAATTAAAAAATATGTAAATGTTAGGCCTAATTTAAAAAATCATCAAAAATAGTAATACTATGGACAACAGAACTTATTTATATATATATATATATATATATATATATTTCAATTTATTCAGAAAGGTAAATAGAATTTAGTTGTGAAGTGAAAAAAAATTAGATATACAAAATTTTAAGTTATTAAGTCAGGAATCAAAAAATCGTCCGGTGGCAGAGGCACAAATTACACATGTACACCATATATATATATATATATATATATATATATATATATATATATATATAATTTTTTCAAGTATTACTAGAGATTTGTAATAAATTTGTGGATATAAGTTGATTAAAAAAAATATAATTTGTTACATTTTCAATAAAAAAATGTTTTACGGATAATGGTAAAAGTTAGGCCTAATTTGAAAAAAACAAAATCACATAAAAAGTAATATTATGCAAAACACAACTTCAAATTATCATTTCCTTCAGAAAGGTGCATAGAATTTAGTTGTGTATAAAATTAATGTCGTAGGATGATTTGTACTAGGGTAAATGTTGAATTGCAAAAAAAGTGATTTCTTGTCACATAAACGCTCGATTGTAGCCGATTACAACTTAAAAGGCCAATTTGAACAGATGTAAAATTATCTAATAAAGCAAAGAAATAAGTTTAATAACTACGATTTCTGTATTTTTTAGTTTATAATTGTAAAAAGAAAGAATAATTTCAAATTACAACTCATTAAATTTGTATACATTCTGAAAATGTGAATTATACGAAACACGTGTAAGTAGATTTTATGATAAACTCGTTATAAAGCGTTTTAAAAAAGCTAATCAAAACGTGATATATTTTTGTTGATCTTTTTATAGAGAAAAAGAGTATATTTTTTATTTTTAAAAATCAAAACTATGATGTTTTATATAGTTATCAAAGTTTTTCAAAATCAATGAAAAGGAAAAAAAAACCAAACAAAAATGTGAAAATGTTATTAAATTCTTAAAACTACAGTGCCATCTTGATAAAGAAAAATTGAATTTCAACGTTCAACTATCACTCTCGTATCATAATCGGTTTTTAATTTTGTCTATCCAAAATATAGCTATAAAATTAAAGATGTTATTTGTTACAACCAAATATATTATCCTACAGATGTTCAATCATAAAATCACAGTCATTTTATCAGTTTATTCAGAGTTTTTGTCCGTTCTGAGTCGCTAAAACGAAATTAGTCAATCTTTGATACCTGACATAAACCAGAGAGTAACTACGCAACATTTTATGTAATGACTCTATAAGGAAAAGCAATTTTTGTTATGTGGTATGACAACACAACCGTAATATTATAAACTTAGCTTTCGAAGTAATAACTTTACCAAACAAAGTTCCTTTAACACGAACTGAAGTTCAATACGTGGAGATGTTCACGTACTGAAGCGATCAGTAAATTTGTTGTTTAGTTATTAGTACAATCTCTTGATAATATTCCAATACCTTTAAAATTTGAAGCAAAATAATAAATACTTGCGTTCACTTTTAATTTGTTCTTGAAATATAGTTATAACAATATTCTAAAATGGCAAAGAAAGAAGCGAATTTTGTATTGTAAAAAACATACCCATTTTTATTTCGCTGACACATATGTGTTTTATGTATAGAAAAGAAGAGGATGATTGTTGCAATAACTTGGAAAGCAGCGAAGAATACTAACGTTGAGAAAAGCTTATTTACTAAATATTTCTTTTGAAGAAACTCCATTCTCTATGTTCATAAAATAAAACGTTGATGTTTTCCAATATTCTTGGATAAATCTCCCTAATTTATAGTTTGAACTATTTGAATGACCTCCATTTTGAAATACTAAATAAAATTATCAGATCATTTTGTTTATTGATAACGACTAAATGTGATTGGGTTTGCCCCAAAACATTAATAGTATCGTTAAATGTATTTCAAACGTAAAGAAGGAACAATTTGTTCTGTATGCAGGAAATTCGAATTCAAATACTGTAACTCTACATTACAATACAATACAAATTGTACCAAAGTATCAATTTTGTTCAAAACTAGAAAGTATCACATTTTGTTTCCATATTTGAGTTTATGTTTAAGTATTAGTTGAATGTAGCTCAACGATTTTGTTTCAATTTAAACAATGAATTTAAACGTTTTACTAGTGTGTTTAATTTACCTAAAATGAACATATTTTATATTTTGGTTTTCAGTGTATTTGTCAGGAAAGTGTTTTTATATGTCCTTGCACAACTTCCAAGTTTGGCTGTCCCTAGTACGTGAAAATGACACTCTACTGTATTTTAACACAATTTTCTACTAAAATATTCTTTAAAATTTAGTAATATTGATAAATAGAGGAATGCATTTGTATAAATTAAGCAATTAGTCGATTAAGAAACGTAGCAAAGTCACTTTCTCATTTTCCCCGTCATATATATTGGGGCACATTCATTTACAGACGCTGGAATCCTAGAATTCAAGATTTTTTATTTTAGATAAATTAGTTACTGATTATTGTATTGAGCTTAGATTATTTTATTACAAAACGTATTTCCAACATAAATTAAAAATTATCCCCATTTTGAATCTGTTTAAATGAACTTCTTACTTTCCCTGAAAAACTTATTTAAGTATATATAAAAGTTAGCCTGTATAACAAATTTGAACATAATCGGTCGAATATTACGATTAATACAATTAGACACACTTGAATAAATTATAATTTTATGAAACCTGTGGGTATACCCTATAAACAATCAGATTTAACACACGTTTCTAATGAGAGTCTGCTTCGTTTATAGATCATAATTACAATATGGAGAATATTAATAACTACATAACAACCAATACAAGTATATTAAACAATGGAGGTAATCATTTGTGCAAGCATTATTTCAATAAATGAAAGAAATTAAAGTATTTTATTAACAATAGTTTTATTTCAACAAGAAAACGTTTTATCGATTGAGATGCCATTTTCTAAAGTTACCTAAGCTTGTTGATCTGAAGTACATGGAAACAATTATTGAAGATGGCGACATAGTTATTGACATATCTTCATGTTGAATATAAAGCTAATGTTGAAATAAGTTAATATATTTCATTAACTAAATAAATTTAATATCATTTAATAACAAGTGGTTCTGGGATGGAGTCAGAGGATTTAATTTTGTCAAACTGCTCAATCCCCCCTCCCGCAAGATGTTAATGTTTAATTAATTAACAAAAGACTGGAGGGTAGATTAGACGAGGGGGTAGATGTACAATAAAAAAAATTTCTTCTTTTGTATGTTCCTTCATACTTTTATTTGACAACAGTTGTCTTTTACGCAACTTCTACTTTTTAAACAGGAACATAACCCAAACATGGGTCGTGCAGTGTTTTAAAATATTGCTCAACTTAAAACTCGCATTGATTACGATGTATAGAATATATTTTAACTGTTTATTCAAATCCGTTTCATTCTTATTTACTATTTCTAAAGTGAGCCTAAACTTTTTTTATAACATTATATAGAAATATTGAGCTTAGACTTGTGAGATGTTTTAAATTAAACTAAAATAAAAGTTGAACTTAATTTCTCAAGAATAATTTTATGAAATCCAACGTATTTCACGACAGCGTCGCCATCATCAATGTTGAACAAGCAACAATAACTGCTTGTCAACTGATAGTTTTATTATTGTAGATCATCCATTATTGAAGATAGTGATATTGTTGGTGAAACGCATTTGACTTAAATAAATGAATTTGTGAGAAATTGAGCTAAAATATTATTTTAATTTGTTGTAACAATATTTAAACTAAAGTAGGTACTTTTGACATATAGATATCTTTTTATAACTTTTAAAATTTTGGGGGAGCTATACAATTTTAGATATTAATACTTACCAAGTTTTAATTATTTTAAGAGAAATAAAGAGTAAATATAACCATGTACAAGGATCGTTTTATAGCCTATCTACCCTAATATCTGCACTTTAATTTTTTTAATATTGCTGTGTACCCTTACTTTATTATTTTAACTCTAAAAAAAAAAAATGATATGAAGGAAACAATTAAAACAATTTTAAGTTAAGAACCAATTCATTACAACGTATCCCTTGACATTAAACCGAAAAATGGTTACAACACCCTCCTCTTACGCGTTTGTTGAATCTGTGGTCAGAGATTGAATACGAGAATAAATAACATATAGACATCAGTATGAACGTTGCTATTTGATCAACACGATTCATTTTGTGAGTAGAGATGGTTATTGACCAACAACCATTACGTCAATGGTAAAACTACACTTTTAAATAATTTGGTAAGTATTCAAATGAACCTTGATGGCAGTAAATGTTCAGTTTTGTTATGACAGATATTTTTTAAACAATATTTTTATAGAAAAGGGTTCAAAAATTGTTAAAAAAAAAAAAAAATTGACGCTTTCCTTGTAGTTATTGTGATATCAATATAAAATGTTTTTTTAATGAAAAATTGAATTCATTATACCTACGGAAACAGTCACAGTTTCTTATAGTGGATTTGTTCTCCACACTTGGTAATTTTATCTAAACAATTGTTAACTATAAACAAAATGTAGATTGCAAATATTTTCCACAGTTATTTTTTGTTTTATATTAGTTTATCAGACGGTAATAGTTTGTCTTGTTAACGATTCAATGAACTCCAATTCAAAAATAATTTCAAATTGCATATTAAAATAAACCACTTAAAAAAACAAAAATAGAATGTGAAATGTAGATAAGAGTTGTGCATGCAAAAATGTATTTAATTTCAGAAATTATCAGACATTTACTGACACGGTAACGTTTTCTCAAGATAAAGACTTTCATTCACTGCAATGTTCACATCTACAGTATTCTTTTATTTTTCTTAACAATGAGAAGGAAAAAAATATAAAAGCATAATCTTCTTTAATAACCCTTATGTTTCAAAGAGAAGAGTTTTAATTATGACTGAAATATATTGGTAAATACTGAAATATAAAAATTTATAATACACCCTCCCACACCCTCGTGCAGTGGGACTAATTTTCTGATTGAATGAACGATTCACTAAATTTGATATTCATTCGTACCCGCATGGGAATTTCTAACCCTTAAAATCTTGTTCTGACACCATTAAAAGTTTAATAGTGGCAATAAAACACAATAGGTATCTCAAAATATATTATTTTATTGTCGTCAATTTATTCATCTTGTTTTAATCCCTCAACGACTAGCATCGAATAACGACGAAGAGCCCTCTTCTCTCTTACAAAGCATCATTTCACAATCTGGCTATCTTTACGGCAGCAACTTAAAAATCAACTTATTCAATATTTAAAAAATACCACATTCACAATACAACGACATTTATTTCGATCTACTCTCAAAAAATGTCATTGTAATTTTAATTTTAAAATACCTCTATGAAGCCAATAAGGATCAACACAAAACGTATCATAAAAGTAGCGTGTGTTTCCTAAATTATGATTTGAAATTACAAATTACCATTAGTGTAAAATTGTTACAGTACATTTTATATATATTTTCCAGTAAACTATAAAAAGTTATTTCTTAATATTTGGCATTATAGTCTTATTTTGTTTCATTGATATATAATTGAACGGTATCAAGAGTTTTCTTCAAACTTATATTATGAATTTTTTTTTTCAAGAACAGTATTTGAGTACATCTCGTAGGATACGAATACTATAATGTAGATGATTTCTTAGGCACAAACATGTCTCCTGTCAAGCGTTCTTGCTATATATTGCCTTGTGTTCAATTTTAAACAAGAATTAGTTTCCGAATATACTTTGTCCTTTCTTAATAGAATTTATTGTTTTTGTGTCGTCTATTCTTTGACGACACAAAAGTAAAAGACTTTTCTTTGACTTTTTTGTAGAGTAAAAGAATTGTCATGTTTATAGTAAATTTTTATTTTAAATTAAATTAATTAGTTTTATTGTACGAAGAGTGTTGTATAGGTTTTCTTGAAATAAAATTAGCCTGTAATAAAAAAGGATAATAAAATTTGATATTCGAATATTATATTTTAGTTTTACTATTGTGGCACACTTGGCTCTTGGGAGTAGAAGCAACCAGCTCACCATTTTACTTTGCTTCTATGTTTTGTTGAAATTGAATATAACTTTTAAATTTTTTTAAAGTTTAATTCTTTAATGCAATATAATAAAATAATATATATAATTTATATACTATATATAATATCTGTAATGCAAGTTTTTATCGTATTAGATAACTCACAATCTTAAAGAATGTATATTATTTCCTGAGTTTAGGTTAAGACTGTAACTTAAAAAAAAACCCACTTTCTCAGGGTAGCACGATAAGTGAACCAATTGATAACAATCTGGATCAAATTTTGCTAATATTAACTTTGCAACTAAGAAATTGAGAAAGTTGTGAGTTTAAAAATGTATTATTAACTAATTTTCTATGTTCGAAGTTTTTTACATATGAGTATGGAAAGAGGTCGGATTTCATTTAACTTATCTAAAAAATTTAAAATAAAGGAAACCATTTAAACTTTAGTCGTTCTTTGAAATCAAATATAGTTTTAAAAATCGTAGAAACATTTTACTTGTAATTAAACATAAGCATGTTGTAATTGTCGACATATTTAGTCATCAAAAGTAAGTAAAAAATGGTCCTTGATCAAACTTTTTATGAAAAGTATTCTATGCTATTGTTGCTACTAATTGCATCTTTTTGGATAATTTTTGTTTCCACTAACGTAAAATTTACTGCCAACATAATTTTCTTTCAATTTCATTCTTAGAAGTTTAAAATTTTTATGTTTTAATTATTGAATAACGCACATTACAAAAATTGTAATCGGTAGTAAGGGAATAAAGTGCTTTCTCTTTCTTTAAATTAGTTATAAGATTTTGTTTCTGATTGAGCATAATGTAGTACACTGAAACACATGGAAATCTTATCTTGAAACTGTTTTGTGTATTTCTACAACTCTGTCCAGTAATTCCAGTTACGTGTATAGGAGAATAAACCCAGTACAAAGAGGTGTACTGAATATCCTTAATTGAATGTAACACCGATTCCATTGCTTGGTAATATCACGGATAAACTTTATAGAATTCTGAGTTTGTACGTTAAATAAATTGCAAATAATGCAATTATATTTATTTATTTATATATTTTACTTACTAAAAAGCCAATACTTAAAAAACTGTATAAGCTTATATAGCTAAAGGTTGATTCTAGCAACTTGAATAATAATATTCAGTTTTAATAATAAGTAATACATTCGGGAGTGATTTTTCAATTATGCCCTATGCAAATTAGTTTCATATAATCTGCGAAATTACACAAATTCACCCTTTAGATACCATGAATTAAATTGAGAACTTGCCTCTCCTCACTGAACAATAACTGCATCTGTTATAAATTATTAATTTGAATCTATTACTCTTTTATAGTTTTCACTTTATTTAACAAAATAGAAAATAAGTAAGTCCTGTATTCTTTCTTATTTCTAAACTCGATATAAACTCTCACTCTAAATTGAAGAGATTTTACCATCTTAACGATGGCTTAAAGAGAAAAAGAGGATTCGATAAGTTGCTTCTATTCGGTAGTTAATAAACTTATATACTTTATCGTTCAAAGTTAAACATTTCTTTGCAACTGCGGAAGTAGACGTTTACAATGCGATTCCTTCCATAGTGAAGACTTAAGGAATGTTCAAACTAATGTTTTAAAGATTTTCTATTTTTTTTTAAAAAAAATATTGACAATTTCAGCTGTTGTAGACTTTGACATCTGGAACTAAATGTTGATGAATCCTACTCTATAAGAGTAATTAGGAGCCACTTTAGGCGTATTATGTGTAGTAAACTGTCTAAAAATAATAATTTTGGTCAAATTTCTTTAATGTAATATCTTGTAGGTTCAGCTCTTCCAACTGGGCAAGTTCTTAAACGAATATTCTGAAGGTAATATTCAACATGACTGATATACAAAATAGTTTTTACTGAAAACTGCTGACTTATTTACAATTAATTTACCTATTGTAGTTAGTTGCATGGTGCTTGACAATTTCTACGTAGTGTGGCAGCTGCTTGTGTTTGTTGGACGGTTTACAATATATGGTAAAGAGTAATGTCGCGTTATAATGTAATTCCTAACAGATTATCTAAAAAAAAAATTTTTTAAACACTAAATAAATAGTTATGCACTGTGTAGGCGGTATAAAGTAACTAATTCAATCAAATCTGCGCGCAGACAACTTTGTGAATAAAATGGTCAGTTTAAAACTGGTCATGTTTGGAATCTTTTTATTGAAACTTAAAATAATTGGGTGCAACTCTGTATTTACTAGCTGATGGCCCCAGTTTCTCCTAATGAAATTATCGACCAATAAAAATTAAAAGAGGCATAAACTTATTTCTTAAAAAAACAGGACTATTTAAACCTATTATCAATTAATGTTATTTTATTTGAGAAACTATGTTTCTCTTCATGTATATTGTACATATAATTATAAAGTCCAATTTAGGGATATAAAATAGATAATTTTAATAGTTGAATATTTTTTCGTCAGTTCTATTATTGTGATAAGTATAACTCCTCTTCAATGCAGTAATAATTCACGAAGTTGACATTGTAAATTATTTTATAACATAATTTAATTCATTTATAGTTTATTAATGATGAGGGAAAAACTTGTAATTGTTCTTTCTTTTGCTTAATTCTTGTTTATGTGGATATAAAAGTAAATAATGACAAGTTGTCTTTATGTCTCTTATCTGATAATAACGATAGTTGTCTTTAAAAAAATATACTGATACTCGACAACTGATATTGAGGACTTTTGAGTGCTCATAAAGACAGCCAAATAAAGAGTCTGTTACGTTAATAAACCTGTGGTAAGCCTGAATGGAGGTCATGAACTTATTTGTAAAATATAATAACTCATTACGTTTAGTTAAAACGATTCTATTGTTCATCAATTTGAATTAAAGACATGTTATAGACAAAATAGTTACAGATATGAAGAATGATATTAAAAAAAGAAAAAGAAATTTATTTTAAAATTGATATTTAAACGAGATAGACATCAAAATGCAACAAAAATATTTAATTTAAATTGTAATTTGAATGTGAATGAAAACAAATTAATGCAACTCAAAATGTTAAACGATCTCTTGTATGGATAGAGTAACAGTAATAAAAAATACTAATTAATTAAAAAGTATAAATTGAACCAAATATTGAATTTAGTATTTACTTGTGTTTGTTTCATTAAACAAATATGTGAAATATGAATGCAAATAACTCGTTCAAATATAACGAGCGAATATGTTACACGGAGAGTTGTGTGCATACAAGCACTCAATAAATAAATCTATATTATTATTAAAACATAAATAATTATAACAATAATTAGGTTTTCTGTCAAGGGTTCAACAAACTTCTTATCGGTGAAAAACAATTTTACGATATGTATACAATGAAAACTTGACGAATTAGCAAATTATAGTGCGAGATATATTATTTTAATTAATAAGCTGTTATAAACAGAGATTATTGTTTCTTGATTTGTATATACTCAATATTCAGGTTTACAATTTTGTGGTTGTGGGACTGAATTAGAGTTTTATAATAAGTTAGATCATATTTTGTTGAAAGTCTGTAGAAGGAACGATAAAATTAGTTGTATAATATATTTAGACGAAATTTAAGGTATATTTAGTTTAATTAATGAGAAAACTTAGTAAACATTAATTGAAATAACCTAATTCCAACGGCATCAGTAGAGTTATATCTATAACCGTAGGTAATATTTCTTGCAATGAGTTTTGCTGCTTTCATCTCGCTCTTCTTCCTATACCATCATAATACACGACTTGCATTGTTCATAGTTGACTCCTACAATGGAGTACTTGAAGGGAATCTCGTTCTTCAACTTGTAGATAACTTTATAAACTATTTATTATCAACCATAGTCAAGTTTGGTTTATATGGAATATTACATACTCACGTTACGTATCAAAGTCTGTAAGTTTGCATAGCCTGTTGGAGATAAAACATAATGTCGTCTGCAGCTTACTTCTGGGTTACACAATAACATACTACCATTCATATCTTTATTTGTAACGTCCAGATTTGAAAGAAACATTTAATTAATAACAGATAGGGCTCCCAATCGCTGTGTTTTTTAAGTTTTTAGTTTCTAGAAAGCAATTTATTTTATATAATTTGAAGTGAATCATTGCTACTCGATATTGGAACGAGCTACGGTTGCTTTAACTAAAATTTGATACCGGGATTGAGGTAACCCACGATAGGGTTAACTAGAGAAAACTTGCTTAACCTTCCCTTACCAAGTCTAAATTCCCATACGTCACCTTGCGTAAATTATAATAATATAATTGGAAGTTCTTATTTTCTAATTATATAAAGTAACTGCAACAAACGGTGGTCTTAGGCTGGCAGCCTATTTTGACACACTTATTTAAATATATTATATTTCCACTGTGCGATGCTCATTAAGCCTTCCTGAGAATATAGGAAAAGTCAATAACTAAAACCTAGCCCGACGTAATAGTTTAGACAAATCTACTCGAGTGAATAAAATATATAATATCGGGCATTCAGTATTAGTCCACGCTCACTGTTTCGGAGCAACCTAGCTTATGCTCACATGTCGTAAACTTTTTTCCCATCAGATAGAAAATAACACTACACACAGTGTGTTGTTAATAAAACTCGGTAGCAAGGTAAAACTATTATGATTGGCAATAGAAGTTGCTATTAGACCTGGATCGGAACCAAAGCGACTCTTTCCTGTAACTCTTGACTCTAAAGCGTAACAGTATATAACAACATTTATAAATTATATTTATAAATTATTATTAAAACAATAATATATTTTTTATAGTCAATTTAATTTTTCTTTCATAATATTATTATTGAAAAAAATATTTATGTTTATAGAAAAAAATTGTCTGGGGTGTTAAAAGTAAAATAATTCGCTTTAATATAAAATATGTGATTACTAGTTTGTAATATTGGTAAATGCTTATCTGATTAAACAAAATCTCTCCCCCTCATTTCAAAATATGACCATGCAAAATGTTGTATGAATTTGGATAATATTTGTATGTTACAAACAATAGGAGCGTGGAAGTAGCCTATGTGATGGTATAAACATTGAAATATTGCAATTTAATGAAACTGACGTTTTCGGAGTTTCGAGCCATTAGGTTGGCTGAAATTTTAATTGAATCTGCTCGTAAATATTAGATTTTGAAACAAATCGCATAAGTTGAGTTATTATATTAGAGAGTGTGAAATGTTTTATTTGGGAACAAATTAATTTAGACTCAAGGTAAATATTTTTTATTCTTCTAATTTTTAATGTAAAGCAACAGATGTAATGAAGAAAATATTATACATTAATATTTTCAATTATACATTAAGACATTATACATCAATGTCTATTGGAGCTTTCAGTAAAGTTTAAAAATCCGCTTCCTGTATTAGAATAAACAGAATATTGATGGTGGTCTTTTAAATTTATTATTCACTCTTCAGCCAAAGAATTTTCCGTTTATGACTAGACTGAAGAGCTCAATAGAAAAAAAAGAAGATTTTAAAGAAAAAAAATGTATAATTTGATTATTCAAACAAATATAATCTATACTTTTAAACAATTGATTTAAAAAAATAAATAATTAAATAAAATAAAAAGAAATTGATATAATTTATTTAAATTTTATATATTGTTCACCGAAACATTGTTAAACATAATAATATGTAGTTATTCTAACACGTCTCATATTAGAAGATGAGTAAATTATTTAATTATTATAACGAAGATAAAATATTCGACTCTATTGTTAATGTTGCGTAGGTTGTGCCAGGACGTCTGGAGCTCAAGTTGGTATTTAGTCTTTCAAATTATATCTCATTAGACAAATATTAATTCTTAGCTTTGCAACGGAGAAGTCGCTATATTATGAAAAAATAACAAACTATGTTCTTTCTTCGACGTTAAATATACTTTTTCTTTGTTAATTAAACACATTTACCTTGTTCACACAACAAGTTCTCAACCAATTCGTACACATGATTTGACCATTATAGAGATAATTATCCTATTATAACATAAAATAGGCAAGATATTGATACCTGTAGGTTTGACTTTATATCGCAACTTGTGGAAACCATACCCTGCTCTTAACCCCAAACTCACCCCAGGACATGCAAAGGTCATACTCGTATGTTGGTTACATCAATAATCGTTTTTATTATTTCAATGTTTAAAATGTCTAAATGTTAACAACATTTATTATTTATTTAACAACATTGTTATTATTATATATCTTTATCATTTACGAACTCAAGTTATTAGATAAATTAGTAAAACTATATATAACACAACTAAATATTGTATGAAATATGAACACATCGTTATAAATATCGGTGGTTCTTAAAAAAAAGAGTTAATATCTATTAAAAAAGAATAAAATTAATACATTACCTTATTTTTATATATTGAAATTCAACATTTGATCCATCGATTTACATACCTAAAACAAGGGAAAACATTGGCGTTAATAATATGAAGTACAAATAAAAACAAATTAAATAGTTGAATTAACAAATTAAATGCAAGTTATAAAAAAGCTAAATAATAGGCTATAACTAGTTGCACAAATGTAACAAAGGTAAATGAGTTTTCATTGTATTTCCTTTAATTGCACGCTTCCAGATATTGCGGGACTTTGTAGTTCTTAACATAAAAGAACTTTAATGAGTAATTTATTGAAATACGTCTCTATTGTATCCTGTGTATATCATTTTACTTCCTAATTAGACAGTTAGAATGTATCGTAACAACACGAAATATGTACGTCCTTTTTCGATGGTTCTCTTCATATTGAACATTTAGGACCATATTTCAATCATTTTAAAAATGATGTCAATTTATTTTCTTCACATACAGGTATTATCAAATAGAGAATCTTGACCCAAAATGGTTTTACTTGATAAGGAATAAATGTTTCACTGACTGATTAGAAAAATATATATTATTTTGACTTTTCTACCTTAACGGTCACAATATTTGTTATTTTTTAAAACCTTTAGTTCAATTGTTCATTTTAAAAATGGCTTCCATCAATATATTAATTATTAAATATATAACATACTTAACTAATAAAATAAAGAAAAGTCGAATATTACGCCTGGTTTAAACCTTTCACGTCTAACACTGGGCACATTATGTATAAACGACAAACATATAAAGTAAGAGCAATTTTTAATCATTTTGAATATAATTTTGTGTATCCTTCGCCATGCTATGGAAGAATACCTTAGATATTAGAGTAATTTCGCGACAGTTTGAACATCAAGCTACTTGTTTCATACATTATTTTCATTAATAATAGATTCTAGTGCATGATACAGAAGTATTTTCCTTTAATTTTACCACACAGACGGCCTGGATATATGTCGGTGTTTATTTTACACATTTTAACACGTATCCAAATAGATTTTTATAGTTTTAGAAACGTTTACAAGTTAAGCAGTACGAAACAAACCTCATAAAAAAAGAAACCCGATTGGTGATCGAAAATGCTATAAATGTGATTTGTGAGGAAGCTATAATATGTTGGAAATAGCTACTGATAAAATCATCTATTAAATGTGATTTTATCATTGTATCAAGCTTACATTTTATAATGTGGTTATGCACTCATTTTTACACTTACATGGTCCCGTTTTTTATTTTATTTTTTTACAAACAATGTAAAAAGATTATTTTTAATATTTTTAAAACGGGATTTGTTTATAATCAATTTTTAATTACTTACAGGTACTATACATTAGAAAAATCGCAAAATAACTTACTTTATGCACTAAACTTCAAAAAGATAAATGGTAGATGGTTTTCGAAATTCAAAAAATTCTATGGTTTTCAATATGCCGTTTGTCTTCTCGATGATGTTAACGTGAATAAAATAGCGACCACGACGTTTGAGGTAGTGACTTTGAAATTAATTGCTATAAAGGTAAATTTTGTGTTCATATGAAACGTGTTGAACTTCAGTAGACCTATATTAAATTCCAATGAACATCTTTAAAATGGCTTTTGTAAACATTTTCATTGCTTATATCTTGTAAAAATCATTCCAAAACCTTTTAACCTACTAAATAAAGAATGACAACATATACAGGATTTAGTTATGTATGTAATAATGCAAATTTAATTCTTATAAAATAATAGTTATTGTCAAAATTGTGATTTTGGACAGTGATACCCAAAGAAAGTTATGATAATGATGAGATTTAATTACCACAATTTTTATCCTGACCTAGTACACATGGTAGGCCTAGATAAGTACCATGATGACGTCAATCCCGTCATTCCCTTCAATCGTAGCCATTTGTAAACCTAAGTTCACAAAAGCACACAGAGAAACAAAGAAATCAAAACATTTTATTGATTTTCAGCCAATTTATTTTACACCAAGAAGAACAACAGTTTATGCATCCTTATAAAACTAATAAATTCTGTTATTATCTTGTTGAATCCGTTAGTAAATAATTTAGGCGATTGTTAGAAGAGATTTCATGAAAATTAATGGATGTAAGAAAATTCATGACAGCTTCTAAGCATAAGGATCACGTTTTTAATTTTCCATTTAAATGGTTGTTACTTCTAAGTAAGTGTTAATTTTATATCTTCAATATTACAGCCCCTTTGTCTGACTTCAACTCCATTACTAATATTTAATAAATTGTAATTTAACTACCGAGATTATTACTTATCATTTTTTTGAAATCATAACTAACATTATTTGACAGCAGTATCTAGTCTAAGTGGTATTATAATTATTTAAATTATTAAGATAAATTATGTCATTTAAGACAAACTTGTTCCTCGACTATTGGTTTTTTGTTTTTTTTTTGTAACTTTAAATGTGGACTGAAATATAATCAGAATTAAATTTCCATGAGGTATCTGGAGGTCAGTTATACATATGAGAAATTTGTCTTTGGAGGAATGTTAGCTTTAACTTTTTTTTTATTTTTATTTTTTTTATTATTATTTTTTTTTTATAATAACTGGGCTGTGATAACCTCCATCAGAGGCCTCACCGGCGTCGACCTAAAGGTCTTTTGCCGCCCCAATTTCCTTCCTACACCCAATCAGTAATACCCGTCATCCTTATGAAGGAACAGATACTACCGATAGTAGCTTTAACTTAATGGGAAGTTACTTTTTCTCACTTGAATGTTCTCGCGAGTTACTCCTGAGGTTCTGCCCACTAGATTTTAGTCTTATGGCACGTCACCGACGAGTTACTGAACTGTTAAAAGGATTTAAAACATTCATCTTTTTAAGGTTTTATTGGTTATGTTTCCACAAATTATATAAAATTTTGAAACTATAAATGGTTTTGGTGTTGTATAATATCTAGTACAAAATGTTATTTGTTGGAAGTTATGGGAATTTATACGTTTAATAAATTCCCCACATATTTTATTATGTTAAAACATTTATCATGTTATATCATGTTAAACTGGTGACGTGGATCTCACAGCTTAAAGAGATACCACGGACGTACAGACATCGGGTAAAAAGGAAAACTTAACTTTTGTGATAACATCATTTATTGCATCTACTACGTTATTTATATAGAATATTTATGTACACATTTAAAGGAAGAGTGAGGGTGGTATCAGAGGGATAAGACATATTTATTACAGTCTTATCATCTTGTCCGCAATTCCAATAGTATTTGAGGGTTATGGAAACTGTATTAGGTCATCTACCACTGGTACCTGTGAAGGGATCACGTATTGTTCATCCCATTTGTGACACGTGCTGTCATATAAACTACCTGTAACGATGGCCTCATTAAGTTGTCTAAGAGCCATTTCTTGTTTGTACGTCCAACTATCAACATGGATATCCGTAGTTTCCGTTGTTTTACGAATTTCATTTCAGAAAAGGGTTTACAATATGTGTTAGAATGTAAGTTATTAAATAAATCTCTTAATTGATACAAGTGCAATGGAAAAATGTACATAATAGGTACATAATATGTACCAGGACTTATTTTATGACTTTTATCAAGCCATTAATGTTTTTATCAGTATTATTTATTATAAATAGCAAGAAAAAACAGAAAGAACAAATGAATTACAAAATTGTAAAAACAAAATAAAAGAAAACAAGGCCACATTCTGTGACCACGTATAGTAAATGAGGAGGTTATTGTGAAAAAATTAATAATTTTCAATATAATCTAAAGCGGCTGCATGAATAGTGTCAACGAAGAACTCAAATCTTCTCTCATATTATACTAGTACACTATTTATTTAGTTAGCTGTTACTGTTAGGTTAGGGTATCTTTGCATGTTCATTCACAAGACCTAGGCTTAAAATAACCTAACTGTAAAATCGCCTTTAGGCAACTGGACGAGTCCATCGCATCATAACATATGTGACTCTGTCTACAGTAACAAAACACAGTAGGTGACCCTTTATACATTATTAAAACACTTTTTTTTAAACCTCAGGTACCAGTGGTACATGGCCTCGTCCAGTTTACATAACCCGCATTTAAAATATATTTAACAAAATAAAGGAAGGATAGTATATCTGATAGACCAACCTGTCGAGTTCTTTGTTCTACGTTCACATATTCTTTTCATAAATATAATAATAATAATAATA
The DNA here is from genome assembly GCA_963513935.1 of Aphrophora alni. Lineage (NCBI taxonomy): Eukaryota > Metazoa > Arthropoda > Insecta > Hemiptera > Aphrophoridae > Aphrophora > Aphrophora alni. The sequence continues at coordinate 129,461,724 of OY740769.1, read as the reverse complement.
AGTTTATTCATAAATTCTTTTGTTTTAATATGAAAAATCACAAATTACATATTATCCAACATATTCCAAGACAAAATACTCTTTTGACCATAAAATATAATCGTTTCAATATCTAAAAAGATATATACCAAGGCAGATTATTTTATCACACTTAAACTTATACAAACAAACAATCAACAATTTTATGCAATTTAATGTTTTCAATTACTGTATAACTACATCCATTATACTGTGTTTATATATTTTTTATTGTTAATTTAATACAATTTACAATAATGTATAATGTATTATGTTTTATGATTAAATATTATGTTACACATTCGACATAAGTTTGTGTTAAGGTGAGCGTGAGTGTATTTCTGAGTTCCAATTAATGTGTATGTTTATCTATGGATGAGCCAGTGAAAAGAGTGAGAGAGATATAGGGTGGGTAAGTGGGTGAGTGAGTGAGAGTGAGTGTATGTGTGTGTGTGTAAGTGAGTGAGTGAGTGAGTGAGTGAGTGAGTGTGCGCGCTCGCCGGCTTGCTTGGAGTCAGACCTTACAATTTATTTAGTTTTGTTTATTTGTGAATTTTTTTTAGAAATCAAATTTATCAGAATAAATCAATTTTTAAAATTGTAGTTATACTACATTATACTTTGCAACGGCTTATTGTTCAATTATGTATATATTAGTGTATGTTAGTTTGTTTGTATATCTCTACGTATATGAATGTATAAAAAGTGTTTATTATACGAAATATTAGCGAACACATTTTTTATATTATTTCTTTTCTTTATATGTATATTTGCGCCCACCCCCACACACCTAATGCACAGGAAAGTGGGTGCTCAATGACACACACATACTCACACACACACACACTCACACCCATACAACCACCCTGTATCGACCCCACTCTCTTCACTGGCTCATCCATACATAAACATACACATTTATTGGAACTCAGAAATACCCTCACAATCACCCAAACATACAATCATGGTGCATGTGTAACATAATATTTAATAATGAAACGTAAAATATTATTCATTAGTGTAAATTGTAATACTTTAATTTGAAACATTAAATGACATACAATGGTTTGTCGTTTAAATATAAAAACTTCACAATATATATTATTAAAATAGCCTGCCCTAATAAATGTACAATAACACATATTTTAAAAAAAAATTAAAAGGAAAAGAGTAAGGGAGTGAAATGTTTGCAGTAATAAAGTTAGTAACGATTTTGTACAATAGAGTAAATTTCTATTGAATAAACCTTATAATATGTTTATAATAAAAAATATGTGAGGTATGTGTATGCATTAAACAAAGAAAAAAATTCTCCTTTTAAACCCTATCACAGCTAAGCTGAGTAAATAACTGAACTTGGGCAGTTGGTGGAAAGCCTCCATGTTTCAGGCCTTTTATATCTGCATAAAAAAAACACAATATACCTTAACATTGGTTAATTAGATTGGTATTTTTAATTCAACTAAAAACATGTTTTATTTGAACGTTAAATGTATTTTGGAAATGGTTCCATGTATCGGAACAATCTATAAAGTATAAAGTGCTAACTTACAAAGATATACGAGTGTAGTGGAGCAGGACAACAGGTAGCAGGTGGTAAACCCAGCTTTGCTATTGTGAACGTAAGACAAAGAACAGTGAATTAGATTTATTAACTCCATTTGTCTTGCAGAATGGAAGGTTTTGTACAACACTTGTACTTTAGTAGGTCACTTAAAGGTTGAAGATATAAAGACGTCCAGTCAAATTAAACAAGAAATATATATTTTCCAAGATTTTATTTTTGACTAGGATCGGTTTATTATGAATTATTGTAAATTTTAACACTCCAATTTTACTTCTATAGTTTTATTTAAATATCTTTTCCGTAAAAATGTACAATTTATTCATAAATAGTCTATTTAGTCTATTTAAGCTATCTATAATAATGGATGTGTGTGTGTGTATTTAAGTGGCAGCATAACTCTGGAAAGCCTGAAGAAATTCCAACCAAACTTGGTACACATATGACTTACAATCTGTAAAATAATACTGTAAGGGTAAGGCACCCCGCTCACTATAAGGAATGTGAATGGGGTGAATGGGAAAGAGTGACGTGTAAGAATTTTAAAATGACAGATATTATTGTCTAATTTATAGTTTTCGGGTTTGTTGAGATGATTAGTGACACTGAAATTTGTTTAAATCCAAGTGCATCTCCCATCGATATTGATGGTGAGCACGGGTGCAAAATAACATAGAACAATAAAACCGAAACATAAACAAATTAACGGTGCACATATATTAAAATAACCATTTAATACAACCATATGTAAAACGAAAGGTATAATCAATCAAATTTATTTAACGCCATTTCTCAAAAAAAAAAAATTTTAAGAAATGTATTTATAGAAGGTTTAATATACTAATATATCTCTAAGTGGTTTGGATAAAAATTTGGGGAAATATAACATTTTGTAATCCAAAACAACGTGGCAGACATATTATGTGAGAGACAAATAAAATTCGCGAACAAAATTTAAAATATCAAAGTAACACCTACCCCCGCCCTACTTGTAATGTTTATTTCATTAATTTTCAAACTACACTGTTTGAACATGGGTTGTGGAGAGCGATCAACTGATTTCGTAATTAGCTTGGATTGTGAGGAGTCCAGAATTCAATCCCTTTACGGTTTTTTGAGGCAAAGTGAAGCGTTACCATTGGAAGCAATTTATGATTGCAAAACTTAATATTACTGCGTAGAGAGCTCACATATCCGACTATAAAACAACTATTAGGGTTCCGTTTATATGCGTTCTCATGCCACAATAATCGTATTTATATTAATATCTATCCTTCTTCAATTTATTTTAAACTAAAATTTAAATTGATTTCGCTAATTTTCTGTCATTTTACGTTTAAATTATTTCTATGAACGTTTTCATTTTTGATCAATAATTTCCTAATTATTAATATTTTTACAATAGTAACACAATAGTAACAGATATATTTTGTTTATGTGAGATTTTTTATTCGGACGGGTGTCTGAGAATGATAAAATCGATTAAAAAAAAAACATCGTTGAAATGTAAATAATCGAAATAGGAAGATAAATCACATCGTGTAAGCGGCCATCAAACTTGCTTCTAATATTTACAGTGTTTGCAGCAATCACACTGTTTACTATAATACTGATAGAGAAAATAAATGCATAATGTGGGCAATCAAACAAAGTGATATAAACAAACAAGTGGTCTGAACATTTTGATAGCCCTCATTATTTACGTGTTGTTGAGAGTTATAAACAGTGTTTTACAATCAAATACAGTCGTTAATGGAATTGGAATTCTGTTTAAACACGGATCAATGCCCCCATTGAATTATATATCATCGCTTATATCAACCACAGATTCCCTTTAAATACACCTCTAAACTTTGTTAAACTTCCGCACCAAAGGCTACACAATCAAATCATATTCTCTCCACTATCCCCAAATATTCTAATTCAGGCATTGCCATTCACAAAGAGAGAATGAACTATGTATGGCTTCCTAAAAAGTTGAATGTCTCAAAATGGATTGTATATATTTCGAAAAAATGTTTTCGATGGTAAGTTGTGTCGTAAAATATCTCATTTTTATGGATATAAATAGTTTTAACTTTAAATGAATAATAATCATAGACGAACAACTATAAAACTTTATTTCGGTAAAACTTTATTACTTACAAAGGAAACAACTGAATTTCACGACAGTATTTTTCAATTAATTTAATATTGAATTTAACAGGTGTTAAAATTTGTATATATTTTTTAACAAGTAGGCCACACACGGTTCGTAGGTTTTAACGTCATAATTGAGTACAATTGAATAAATAGTTATCGACAGCATGATTGGTTATTGAAATTAGACTTAATGCACGTTTTTCTTAACTTTTGTGCTGCAACGGTACTCACTCACTATTCTAATCTCTATTAAAAAAAAAAAAATAAATAAATAATTTCTTCAACTACTGCTTTACTTTGACAGCAGCGAGATTAGAACAACACTTCTAGCTGTAGATCCTTGACCAGATAGATCTTTCACCTCTTATCTAAGGATATCTGGATACCAGTATACTTGGATTAGTATTTTAATTTTGTGTATTTTAACGTTAGTCACACTATAAACAATATCCGGATCTAGATTTTTTAACTTGGCACCATTACAAAAGTAATGAAATCAATTTCGTTAAATTGATTATATGAATTTATTCTATACCTATCTTTGTGAAAGGCAGAAAATCCTTTTTCTTGTCATTAAATTTATAAATGAGCCTTGCAAAACAGAAATATAATTAAAATTGTGCAGTGAATATATTTTAATTGAATTCAAAACAATCTTATTTCCTTATATTTATACAACCAGTTATTTAATTTATAGAAATGTTTGAGTCCTTTCTAGTATTTTACCATCATTGAAATTCATAAAAATTAAATTTAGCTAAAATATTTATTTATTTTTTAAAAATATTTTTTAATATTTTTAAAAGGCCAATTAAGACAAGGATTACCTAGATACAACAGCTGTATATTTTACCATGTGACCGAAGTTGTTACGACACGTCCGGGCATCTTTGCAAACTTGGTGAAAATTCTTATTTTTGTAGCTGAAGTTCTAGTCCTCATAGTCCTGTTGGGTTGTAAACCGTGTCCTCCGTGATGTCGGTTATTATGTTAATTGGTGATGATGGATTGTGGAAGACTTTCGCCCCGTTTTGTGGTTATCTTTTCAATATATCGATATAACTACTTTTGATTTTTTAATTTTAAACTATACTTATTACTCTTTCCTTTTCTTTACTACGTGAAATATCATTTCTTTTAATTAGTTTAAATATTATGTATATATTCTTATAAGTTTTACCGATTACCCAAAAACAAAATGGCGCTGTTTTGTAACGTGGCATTCTCAATAGAAAGTTCAAACCATAGTAACACTCGTCTACCTTAGAATTTATTAATTTCTTTCTTTTTTCACTACTATTTTACAGAGCTACCAATTCTTGTCTGACATATTCTTGTTCCATTAATAATTTTTATCAATAATAAATCATATTTTACTTTGTTTTTCGCTCTATTTGATTGCAATTATTTCTGTATTTATTATTCTTTGGATTATTAGTAATGATTTGGCTAATTACTATATTAATTTATAGTTTAGTAATTTTTTCCAAACGTTTTCTCCACTTCCTTGTAATTTCCTTCAAATTTTTTAACTAAATTGCAAGTTTGTTATTTAAGGATTTATTTCTTTCATAGTGTCCAGAATTTATTTCTCTAATTCCTGTTCATCAGCCTTGGGATGATCTTTAATAATCTTATTTCATCTTCTTTCTCACTTTTTCCTGATTACTAGAGAACTAAATTCATAGTTATGTGACACTTGGTTGTGGAGTTATAACACTTTTTTTTTTTTACTACATTTAATTTAAATTATTATTAAAATTATTAGTGATTATTTTGATTATAATACAGGAAATTAATTTTATACAATATTTTTAATACCTGATTCTGTTTTTGTGAACCTTTTTAATACTTACAAGTCTTTCTTTAATTGTTTCGTTATTCTAAATCAAAATTAATTGTTTTTAAATTAAACTCTTCTTTACATAATATTTAAAATTATAATTTACGATAGGCCGACATTATTTAACTATTCTATCCCATTACTTTTTTTCTAATACCATATTGTTTATTATCTTTAATTAATTTGTATGGTAATTCCCCGTTATACATTTTCTCATAAAGTGTATTCAAGTTTTGAATAAATTAGCTTTATAAATAAATTTATCCAAATTATGTTTACTTTATCAAAATCTGCTTGTACCATAAATTTAGTTACTTATTCCTAATTCCATATTATGAATATATTAATATTCATTTAGTTTTGGTTTTAATAAAATTTAAAAGGCAATTTTTCTCTTTTTATTTAACTGTAATTAAATTATTTGTCCTATCTTTAAGTCCCTATAACTTCTAAAATAATGTAGATATTAAAAATATAATTCTTTTATTATCATCAAATGTGTTTAGAATGACATTTTATATATAAGTTAAAATCACATCATATTAACTTTTAATCATGGTTTAGTATTTTAACATGCCGAAATGAATAAAAAGAAACTTTCCATTATCACTATTAAAGTCCGAACCTGCAAGATGGTTCTTGTCGTTCAAAACCAGTTTTATTACATAGCTGATCTAGTTACTGTACTGTTTTTTATTATAAATAAATTTTAATTTATAATTTCTTTCTTTTTAAATAAATATTAAAATTAATATTAAAAATATATATATTTTGTCAGTTGCAGTACGTTCAAAATAAATTGTAAAATTCAGAACAAGTTGAAAATGTGAACTATAGTACCGGTAAATATTACCTTTAGTAGGTAATCACATCTGGGAGTTATTTTTTGTTTATTTCCTTAACAATATTATATTGATATTTAGAATGAAATTAATGAATTATTTATTATTTGGTGCTTTCCATATTAGACGTAAATATTTTGACACAGCAAGACTACACATATGACCACTGATCACGTTTCTTACAGACTGTCTCAATATTTATAGACATTCATAACTTGGTGCAAATCATCCAATTTTGGTATCCATTTCATTATCAAACATTACAAAATTACGGATTTTTTCATTATTTCAGATTTTTATAGCGAATCATTCCTTTTTCGCGATTATTTTTAATTATTTTGAAAAAGTTTGTTAGTAGGAAAACTCACTTTACCTCCAAAGTTGGTTTTATAGACAATATTTTATATTCTGTTTTAATTCGTAATGTTTAACTCTGCGTATAGAGATTGAATATTTTATTTATTTTTTTAATAAAAATTAATAATGTTTAAAAAAAAATACTCATAACTTGAATTCAGTTTTAATTTTAAATATAGAAAATACAGAAAAATGCAATATCAGGCATAATATAAATTAATTTGTAGGTTTCTTAACTGCCGAGAAATATACAAATTAAACTTAGTTTCTGAGTTGGGGAAATAAGGCAAACAATGAAAATAAGTAGGATTTTACAACTTGTAAACGTAAGTTCTTTGTTTCGAATTATTAAAATAAAATACGTTGTATAAATTAAACAACTTATTTATACAACGTATTTATAAAATTTATGTAGAGAAAAGATATAAATTTATATTCGTTAATTTCTTCTTTGAAATTTTACAAAGTAGACTAATATATAAATATATAAAGAAAAGCAGTCGATTAGTCCACATGATAACTGATACAAGAAAGTTTTACAGTTATAATGCAAGTCAGTTATATCGGTATAAAAGCAAGAGAAAGCATAATGTTTCATAACATACATGCTTAGACATTTCCCATTGCAGTTGCAACTCTCTTCTAGATTGTTGTGCAAACCATTTGTTTCACTTTACAAGACGCTTCTTTTCCTTTCTCTACAGTACCACGTCTAAATATGTTCCTGTTGGGTGTCTTCCAGTTTTTATAAAAGAAATGAGAAAGTAGTGATGATTAGTAATTACATAGGAAATTCATTTATTTACAGAATCAGTACAAACAAACAAAGGTATCTTTTATGTATACGAAACAAATTTGAGCACCTAAACGAATATTTCCATAAACGCTAACATTTATTTTCCGAGATTAAATACAATTTCCCATATTACAAAATGTTTATTAACAATTATCTTTAGGATCAAAGAGTGGACAACAATATAAAAACCGGGATTTTACTTTGCTGTTGTTTTTACATATTACATTTATAAAGACTGCAGTGGGTTAATTGGTTTCTATTAAATTCCTTTTATGCTGCTCTATTGTCATTGTATAGAGAAAATTAAGTATAGCAAATAAAATGTACTTATCCTGGATAACAACTGTAATCCTTTAATATCACAGAAACGTATTATGAATATTGTATCTATAGATTAGGTGTTTTATTGTGAACATGTCATATCGTAATATTCTAAGATTTAAAATGATTTAATAATATCTCTTTGTAGTTTAAATTATTGCAACTGAAGAAATTAGTTTTAATATGTATGGGTATGTGAGAAAGTTTGTGCTATATTTTTTTCATTTATAATATTTTAACTATGTATGCGAATTTTGAGAAAGTTGGTGCAATATTTTTGCATTGATTTTAGTTTAACTATGTATGTGATTTGAGAAAGTTAGTGCAATAATTTTTCGTAGATTTTTGTTTTAATATATATGGGTATGTGAGAAAGTTTGTTCAACATTTTTCCATTGATTTTAGTTTGACTATGTATATGAGTTTGAGAAAGTTAGTGCAATATTTTTCGTAGATTTATAGTTTTAATACGTATAGGGCGCGCGTATCCGTTGTCTATATATATATTAAAGTTGCATTACGCTACTGTGCGTGACGCGATTTCTAATGAAAAAGTCCATCCCAAAAAGTATCCAACGCGCCCATAGAAGTTTTCACTTCAAAAATATCTAATTAATAAACTTATGGTTCTTCAATTCCAATATAAATCAAAGCTATTACATGACAAATATTATGTATTATTTGTAAAAATAGAAATAAATTAACGGTTAACCTGATATAAATCCACATTAATATTATTATAATTAATTAAACGATTTAGTAAAACAATCATTAATGTATAAATATTCCAAAGAATAAAAATGCCCATTCCAATGATCACCCCCCCCCCCTACTATTTTATCAGTATATATGTGTCCTGACCAATTTTTACTGATTATAAAAGGAAATTTTAACAGATCTATAGTTCAAGAAATTAAAGCTTGATTTATTTTGTTGTGCAAAAAACAAAATTATTTTATAAAATTTTTTTTTATTAGAGAACTTCAAAATAGATATTTTCGTCTTAGCATCCATTTTTAAGAAAATATTTACCAAGATTTTTATAAAAAACTATAATTGAGAAAGCATAGTAACTTAAAACAATATAGTTTTAAGAAGAGTTATAATTCACAAAATAGGGATTTCGAAAAAATTACAGAATTCGCAGGTAATTTGACTCATATCCTTAAATTTACATTAAAATGCGATTTGTGACGTTGGTTTAAGAAGTAACTCCTTCACATAAAAAAAAAAATTGAACAATATCATTTCAACAAAAATATTAAGTTTATGGAAATTTTGTAAGATGGCATTCATTGTTCATTTCAACTTTTGTATTTTCCAGGGAGGTTGACTATGATTTAAAACTAGTTTTTGTTGGCTTAGGTGTTTACGTTTATAACAGCTTTCACTGGCGATTCTTTTCCTATTTACGTTACATGTTTACGAAAATACTAAAGTTACATATAATAAATGCGATATATGTTAAAAATATTTGAAATGTGATACAGTTAAAAGGCAGGGAACTATTGTTATTGTATATGCCAATCTATTACATTTAAAGTAAAAAACATTATTCATAGGAGACTACTAAATGGGTGAATAGAAGCTATAAATTCCAGAAAGTCATGAAATTTTATTGTAAAACTATTATCCATTATAAGATTGAAAGATAGTCTTTAGTGATAGGACAATACTTTATGTATTACCACCATTGTTGGTTTAACATATACGTATATTGTTTATAAAAACCTTAAACAGGGATTAGGTAATATGTAAAACAGGCAACTCGTTGTTAAAAATGTGGAGGAACCAGAGTGTCATGAAACACAATACAAGTTTCTCAATAAATACACGATGTCACTCAGGTTTATACAATTTGTTTGAGTTTTCATTTTATATTAGCAAACTTTGTTTAAAATAAAACAAGAACTGAACGGTCCATAAGAGCCCATGTTAAATTTGCTAAGTTTAGGTTAGGTTAGGTTTGGTTAGGTTGTCCAATCAATTTGTATACTTAGAGAGTTTACTGAAATAGGGTTTCGTCTCTATGGTTACAATTAGGGAAATAAAAAAAGATCTTAGTAATATTTTGTTTTTAACAAAAGAAGAGTGTTTTCATTAAAAAATAAAAAAAACTTATTTTTGATCAGATTGACGTATTCCTAGTCCACATATCAGTAAAAATAATACGAACACTTGATAAAAATTTGAGCGAGACATCTTTATTACTTTCTGAGAAAAGTGTACTTTTCCTTTAACAAATCAGGGTTCAGGGATATCGCATTTAAAGGTGCGCATTAACACACTACTTACAATATTTTGTGATCAAAAGCCTCCATGGCAGTAAAAATTGTTATTCATCTCCTCTTCAGATAGCAGCTGCCTACTTTTCTTGATCTTTGCTTCTTTGCTCATATCCTCTGCAGCTTTATCCGTTTTCCGAAGACGTTCCATATCAAGTTTGTAAATATTTACAAGTCCTTGTATTTTCCCCAGTACCTTCTTTAGAGTGCGTAGTCTTCCAGTATTACCACCATTGAATGTTATAAAACTGTCCCAAACACGTATTTGTGAAGTTTTCTTTAACACAAATGTTCCTTTAGGAATGCGAGTCCACACGACATTATTGAAAGACTCATTAAAGTTTTTCATTTTGCCGTGTAGACACTTGAGCCAAAACATGGGTTTAATAGAGTTTTATAAACAGGTATAATTGCCACCATGACAAATTCAGGTAATGATTTTTTTGTGTTTAATAGTTTGAAGCTTCCTTTCATATTCAGCAAACCTATATTGGCACCGCGTGTTCGAGGACTGGGGCAACTTAGATGTTGGGGGATGTTCGTCTGTGGAACGACTATGGATAAAATGTAGCCCAAACAGCTTTCCTCATTCTTTGCAAATCATCTGTATGTGCTCTACTAGCATTTCCGCAATATTCTTGAAGCTGGTGTATTTTTATCATTCAGTCTTCATTTGCCATCCATTGGTTTGCCATCCAAACCATCGACTACTCAACAAAGTACTTTTAAAACTTTGATTCAGGTACCTTAGTCCCGTGCCTGTCCTTTTCTCAACAAGTACAACACATTCAAGTTTTTGTAGAGTGGGTTTGTATATCGCAGACTTCTTTGTCCTTCAGAACGGCTGAGCATAGTTAGAGCTGCTGCAGTCTCCATCCCTCTACTGGCTCCTTTATAATTTTTTTTCCGCGTAGGAATCGTTTTGCATTGTCTCTACTTTTTAATCTTATACATCCATCACAATGTTTAGATAAAACCTCGCTGTCTATAACTGTGCCTCTGTCCAAGCTTGTAATCGGTGAATAATCATTCTTATACTTGAAACCAAGTTTCTGCCAACTACCGTCAGGTAATACCGGTGTTAGGATAACACTCATATTCATTAATTTACAACTTCCTTGGTATTAGCTATCATGGACTGTTCAGCCACAGATTCTATTGATGTATAAAGGACATCAGTGCATTTACCTCTGGCAGTGCTGGGTGGTGGTAAGTTGATCATCGTCTAGGCCTCTCCCAATACATCGCAAACGATAAAACAGTCTTACATTTACATCAAACAAATTACTGGTTCTGTAAAATTGTATGAAGTCCAGAAATAAATAATGTTATTACAACCCAAGCAAGAAATACAAAAATTACACTTTAAACCAATCCGCTCACTCATTTATTCCTCAATAGTTACATTTCCTCCACAAACCTTATATGAAACATTTTCAAATAGGTTATTTATTATTACAAATCTAATTAAAATGTTTTCTGATTCATTTTCAAATTCAGAAAAATATGACAGTTATTTAAAAGGCCCGATTTATTTTTTAAAGCACTAGGATGTGTAGGACTAGGGCCAACGGGCGTTGAAGGCAGAGCAACAGGTTCTAAGTTAAGATTATGCTCAGAGTAAGGCCTAGGCTCTATTTCATTTACTGTCAGTTGAAAAACATCAACTTTCATGTACCTGTTACCATGAAATTTCCTTTTCTTGAATGTAGGCTTTGATCTTACCATATTTACCACACTATTGCACTAACTTACACAACACTGCACAATACAGAAACTAAAATGATCACCAGCACTAAACACAAATGAAAATAGGGTTGTTGGTTTTGTTTGTAAATAATACACATAAAACAGCTGTCTGGGAAACATCCACAAAAACCACTAGGTACGTGTACAGCTACTATATTTCTAGCCATTAGCAAACCAATCTGGATAATTTATAGTCCCCAAATATTGGGTTAATTGAAAAATTCAAAACGTCTACTGATACAACGAAAATAGGATACCATTATTCGTGGCAAACCTTGTGCAAGATGGTATCAACTAAATGACGATCTTCATTCAAATTTAAACATCAACCCTTTTGACGATATCAAATCTGTACTTCATAAGAAGAGATTTCACAACCACACCAACGTTGAGACAGTATTACTTCTAGATAAAGAGGTCGACCAGACGACTGAAAAGAAAAAACCTCCAGACCTGAAACTGAGAAATGAGAAATATTACGTTTTTTATAACTTTTATTAGATTTATGTTCTCTAATTTTCTTGTTATACATGTATTTGTTACTTATATTAAGCAGTAGCTTAAGATGGTAATAACCAAAGCTAAATAAAAAAAAAAAAGAAGATTTTGTTCCAAATGTCTAAAAGTTTTGAAGATCAAAATAAAATATGAAACGGATAACTGTGTCAATGGTCAATTTTAACGACACACAATTGAAATAATATTTATGTATTTTTGGAGTTCTGATTTTAAATTTTTAAATTATATAACAAGCAATTGGTCTTGGGCTACTCAAACAATCAAAATAATTCAAACATATGAATCATTTTTTTAAACGACCAGTTTTGATAAAATTTAAGACATTTGTGATTGTTAAGGTACCTACTGAATTAATGAAATCTTTAACTTTTTTGTTGTTGGAATTATCATAAACTAAATAGTCTAAAAGAATATTTGTTAACTACTATTTCTGTAAATATTTACAATTTTGAAAAAAAACAATATTATTTTAGCTTGCAGTATTGTGTCTGAGAAAAAGGTAATAATTACATGTCTCAAAAATGTAACTTACAAATATAAATTTGATTTGCTTAATCTGAGAAAATTAAACTGGAAAAATCATACGAGTTTACTTTAAAATAATTCCATTATGTTTGCTTATAGCCCAACTGGATTGTTAATAATTAATTACTATTTAATTGCCTTGTATTGAGGTGTTACCGTCGAACAATCCTTACTTGTAGTTTACACTATCTTATAAGACGCGTTTCGACTATTTGTCAGTAATTTTCAAATATAAAAACACATAGAAACATTTAACGACACATATTATTATGTGTTTTATATTTGAAAATGACCGACAAATAGTCGAAACGCGTCATATAAGATAGTCTAATCTACAAGTAAGGATTGTTCGACGGTAACACCTCAATATAAGGTAAATTTATAGTATTTAAAATAATTTTCAGTGTTTTATTTTAACGATCTTTCAAATGGTTAAATTTAATATTTTCTTTTTTTAAATACCAAAATGTTTATTAAATTATTATATTAAAAAGTGATACTAAAATATAGATGCATACTTTTAGATTGTTTTTACTAACACAAGATTGTAAAACCTAATTACCATTAAAAAATTTATAAAACAATCAACGAAAACAGGTGTATGAATTAGAGGTATTTAAAACCTGCAAAAAATGAACAATATTGTTCAAATCCAACTCTCAAATAAAATCTCATTAATTTTAATATTTTGTTAATGCTAACAGACTACCATCATTCTGTCATCATTCTTATTATAAAACTAACCATAAATTGGGTACATATAAAAAAGCTAAAAATCTCATAAAATGAGAATTAAAAATATGTACTAAACTCCATTTTTAAATATGTTTTATAGCATCTCCAATTTTAATTCATCAATCTATAAAGATAAATTAAATCTATTAAATAAATAAAACTGACAATACACTCTATATGAACAGCTACTAATTATAGATATACACAAACACAATTAAACACGATATTGAGAGGTTCTTAGCGCCATTATCGCTTGCCATGATCAGTGTATATTGACATTGACAGCTTGCTATAGAACACACAGCTTGAACACTGCACATTTATCATTATCACGCTCTCACATGACAATGTGTGACTGAGTACACATTGATGCATATTGTAGTAATACCATTTACAATCATATTGAAAGTATAAAGTCAATGAATATAAAAATAATGTTCATTTGAAATAAATTAATGTTTTTAAGTATATTGTTGTAATTAGTTTCTTTAAAATGATTTCAACTGCAGCTCAATGTTTTATGTACTATTGATAAAATAGTAAGAAAATTTTTTTTTACGATAACTTTTATTAACTATTTTACTCGAAGCTCAATTTTTATACAATAATTAATATATCTTAAGAAGAATCATGTTTGATTTGAATATTTTTAGTTGATAGGCAATGCATTTAGTACTGTCTATATTTTATGATCTCGTCATTTATTGATAATACATAGTTGAATTTAAAATAGATATTTTAATGAAACTTTTTAATCTTGTTAATTAAATTTTATAGCTTTATAAATCTTAAAATACGCAAGTAAAGTTTTAAAATAGAATTCTCCGTTATGAAGATAGATGAAGTCGAGACAGAGAGGCATACGTGTGATGAAGGTGTCTCGACAGATGAAAGAACACGAAAATTTTATTTCCCTTTTTACCAAAGCCACAAGTCGTTGTTTTTGAAAGCAAAATATTATCATATAGATGGGGTAATAAATATGAAATAGCGAAATTTATTGTTGGCACGTACGTTTAGCTTACATTTCCGTCTAATGCGCACGCAGAAGAATCGGAATCTCAGAAGAAATGATACTAAATTGACCTAATAATAGTCATAAGTGCATGTTTAACTAAAAGGGAATTTTCACTAAAAGCCAAATTATGTTTTTAAATACAGTCTCATAAAATTACAATTTCACGATTCTTAGATTGACAAAGTGTTTAATTAAGGAGGATAACACAATTATTTTTGATCCACAAAAACATAATTCCTACATTTTCTAAATAATTGGAACCACATCTGGTTGAAAAATATTTCTAACCACGATTCATAACATTGGATGAGTTTTCTAGATAAATCTAGTATCTCATTTAAGATTCCGGTCAACATTAATTGCAATGCTATAGGCTATTTAATATTGTAATATGAAATTTTGTAGAGTTAGTTAAGCTAAGAGATACGAGACAAAATCTTACAATGTTTTCTCATAATATTTGGCAGAATGTTTGTATATCCTCTTGTGACCATTATAGGTGTTTTGTAATATGCGACTACATATTTGATGTTTTAACACACATATAAAATATCAACACTGATTATAAAATGATTCGAACATGTCTGTTAGTGAGGATAAACAAGAATTCAGGAATTGAATTTTTAAACAATAAAGTTAAAAATATATATTTTTTTTAATATTTAGATTTAAAATAACTTAAGCAAGACCTTTTGTTTTAATAAAACAAGAATTGGAAATACGGTGACAAGTAATATTAAAAACATTATGTTACACAAAATACAATTTTATGACTTTAAATATAGGAAAGTACAAATAGAAGCTCTATCAGGCGTAATACGACGGTTTTCCTTTCTTATATCTAAAGAACGAAAGAAATTAAACGTGGTTTCCTGATAAATAAAATGAGAAACAAAGAAAATATGTGGCTTTTTCAACGTGTAGAGATATGTTGGGTGTTTAGAACTAATAAACCTAACAAAATAATATGAGTATGATATTTAATTTATAAGTATTACTTTGTGAAACAACAATTTAATTCTATGAATTTCACCTAGACATTTAAAAGGATTTAATATATGAAAAGGAAGCAGTTGATTTAGTGCACATGATATCTGGCGCAACAAAATTTTACAGTTATAGTGGAAGATAATTATGTCCCTTTAAAGCAATAGAAACATAAAGTTTCATTACAAATACTCTTTGATAGTTCCCATTGTAATTAATTGTAACTTTTTAGTCTAACGTTGTGCAAATTATTTGTTTTACTTTATGATGTGATTAATACAATATAATTAGTTTAGTTTTCCTACAGTACAAACCTGTTTAAATGTTTTTCTGTTAGATATCTTACATTTTTGATAAAAGAAATGAAAATGTAGTATTAATTACTAATTAGCAAAGGAAGTTAATTTATTTACCGAATCAATACAAAAATGTTTGAGCACCAAAACGGATAATTTCATCAACGTCAGTATTTTTTTTCGGGATTAAATAGTATTTTCATATAACGTAATTATGAAAATGTATTAAAGAAATTTGTCTACAGTGAATTTCAGGTCGTAAAATGTATAATGTTATAGAAACTGGACTTTACTTTGCTTTATAAAAACTTCCAGTGGATTGCATTTCCTCTCTAAAGTTGCTTTTTTCTGCTCCATTTCCGTTATATAGCGGAAAATAAATTTACAAAATATAATTGACCTTTACTGGACATCAACCATAGTCGTTTAATTCCACAGTAATAGGTTTTGCTTGTTGAATCTGTATTAAGTAGTTTTTTGGAACAAATTTAGAAAATTGAGATACATGAATTTAGAAGAACTTAATACTAGTCCTTTCCCGATTTATATTGCAAATAAACATCGAACATTCTATTGTGTAAAAATTAAACAAATTTAAAGAAAATTAAATTCATTCCACATTAACTATGGAGTGGTTAATTACTGTAGAAGATGCAGAGGATACGTTGAAGTAAGGGATATAATTTTTGTATATAGCGATTTTTTGTTTTTGTTTTTGTTTTATAAGAGAATTAAATGTTTTATTTAAATATTAATTATATATTTATTTTGTTTTATTTGAAAAACGTAATAAGATATCTTATCTAATAGTATAAGTATGAAATGGATTAACAATTGTAATGCATGAAGAAACGATCTTTGTCGATTATAAATAGGGCACTCAATGTAAAGGTCTTCTTTACTTTTTAAATAAAATAAATCCGAGATGGTAAATCAGTCAATGCCTAGCCATTACTTAATTTGTCACCAAATATATATTTTTAATTGTATTTATATTTACCATTAACAATGTATTTTGTAGTCGTAAATAATATTCATTCATTTATAATTTAGTATTTGAATTTGAAGAAAAATGTAAATATGCACTTATTTATAACCTATAAAAATTATATTTATTTAAAGTTTTGATTTTTCCATTGATTCGATAGAACATTTTTAAATACTACTTTCTAGATAATAAGGTGGGGTTACATTTTCCAAATGAAAGTTCAAAACGCATACTTTCTACGTTATTTTACAAAGCCTAATCAAATATATCATTCACAATGGTGTTCACAATTTCAAAAATGTTTCTACCA
Source organism: Aphrophora alni (assembly GCA_963513935.1). NCBI lineage: Eukaryota > Metazoa > Arthropoda > Insecta > Hemiptera > Aphrophoridae > Aphrophora > Aphrophora alni. The sequence goes on along the minus strand of OY740769.1, from coordinate 129,444,429 downwards.
CAAGATCTGATTTTGAATATGCCTCAACTTTTTGTTTATGTTCAAATATTTTATTTTCCACGGTGCTTTTTTTCACAGTGTATTCAAAGCGAAATGTTTTGATGGGAAACTTCAGGGTAAATTTTCCTTGATATATGCTCATTTTCCTTATAATTTATTCCTCATTTGTAAGAGTGTGCACGTTTACACAAACTATGAGTACAAATTGTATTGCAATATTGAGCTGTTTACAAGATAAAGAGGGGGGCTTTGATTTTTAGAATCCAAATTATAAGAAAAATGTTATTATATAATGTTTTCGTTTAGAATGTTTGTAATCAACAACTAAAATTTCTAAATATTAAATTTTAGTTAAAAAAATTCCAAGACCAAATAAATACAATTTAATGTGTAAAACATCACACAAACCTTTTTACACCATACAAAAAGTAGTTCCCCAAAAGTCTGTTTAAAATATGAAATTTTGAAGTTGTAGGACGAAAATCGAAATAAACAGTCAAGCATATCCTAAAATGTTGAAATATTACACAATAGGTCACAGATATATTACGTAAATGTCATTAAAATGAAAAAGGTCAATAATGATGAAAATCATATTGAAAAACCCGCATGTAAAACGACAATTATTGAAGGTCAGAATTAATTTCAGAAACAACGTTTATAAGCTTTTAGGTTAATTTTAAGAAAATCGTAATTTTGTACTTTGTTCTTATAGAATTTAAGAGATAAATTTCATTAAATCGATAATTTTATTACATTTTAAATACAAAATGTGTTCAATATTGTTTCACTTACGTTAGGCCTTCTCGTTGGTTTTATTGAGATTTTTGAGTAATTTACAGAGCGCAGCAAATTTTACGAATGTTTTCTATGTGACAAAACATTGGCGAAATCTCTTCAAAATTTACGTTTCATTTGTCACGGTAAGCAGATAAAAATATTTTATCCCAAAAATTTGCCCCGAGTGGATTTTTTAAAACCACCTCTGTTAATTCTATTTAAGTATTCAGACAATATAATCAGATCAGGACGTAAATTAATTATGGAAGCAGCTTAGCTCTTCATCATTTTTTTGTTTTTTATGCTGCTGTAGAACTAATTTAATATATCTGTTTTGGCACAGTAATCTGTTTTATAAATAACAATATATATTAGGTAAATTAAATATTCAAAGCTTTTTCCTGTAGTTTAACACTGTCTGAATATTCAACTTGTATAAGGAATGGAATTTTGTAAATATACAGTATAACTGTTTTTTCTTGCAAACCGTAATCTCTATGGAATGCTGGTTTCGTCATTAACTTTCACAATTCACCAAAATCTGTAGATTCTACCAAACCGAAATTTTGGATAATGCCGATTATAAAGTTTTTGGTCCGTCTTTAAAGAGGTACATAAAATAATAATATTATTTTGGAGGTTCCTTCCAAATTGTCAACGCTCTTATAGTTCGTGAGATACAGAACTTTTAAAACAATATGACTAAAACAACAATATTCAACGTCATTTGGTCAATGTCAAATATCAATTAGTAATATTTTGATTTTTGCAATTTAGTGAAGATCTACATTATAAACCATTCAAAAGACGAAGATTAGCGCTTTCTATTGGTGTATAATATATATCTGTAGGACAATCAATTTTCTCGTACTACAAACTTTTTTGTACCAGTAAAGTTTACTCTTTCCGAAACTTTGTCATCTTCATTACTTTGTCCAAATAGGCCATTTTTTCACAGTTATTGCCTCATAGTGAATTTGTGAAATATTTTCGTGAGTTTAATTTGTGGTTTTCATATTTATTAATGTTTTTTTTTGTGTTTATATAATAGATAATATGTTAGATAATGTTTCAAGTGATTGTTATTGGAGTAAAATTTATTATTTTCGGCGGTTTTTGTTTGTTACAGGCTTAGTCTAGAGTATAAACAGTACTTCTACGGTTATTTATATTATTTAACGTATAAATATGATAGATATTATTTGTGTTTTGTTTATACTATTCAGAATATATTAGATATTGTTTCAAGTTGGTTGTTATTTGAGAGAAAGTTCTTATAATAAGTAATAAATTATTTTATATTACCTTATAGATCCGTTATGTAATTTTTATTATGTCTTTATTATAAAGACGCGTTTCGGAGACGTATCTCCATCTTCAATTGGATTAATGATATTAATGTTTTAACGACCTCTACGGAGTGATAATTGAAGATGGAGATACTTCTCCGAAACGCGTCTTTATAATAAAGACATAATAAAAGTCACATGACGGATCTATAAGGTAATATAAAATAATTTATTACTTATTATATTATACTAAGTGACTTGGACACCAAACAATGAACATTAAAAATAGAAAGTTCTTATCTCGTTTTTTTTTTTTTTTTTTTTTTTTTTGTTATAGGCCTAGCCTAGAAGTGGAAACAGTTATATTTTACATTAAATTTATAGAATATTTATATTTTAAACTGTCAATAGTTCAAACAATATAAATCTCCCTGGTAGTAATTTGAAGGATGCATCTGAAGATATGAGGAAATATTTTTACGACTCAGATCTATCAGATGTGGAGGATGAAATGGAGATGGTGGCACATGACTTCAGAGATTCTGATGATGGGAGCATGAAGGATTTTTTATATGGCTCATCGGATGACTACCATCCGAATGTTGAGGAGTTGGAGTCCTCGGAAGTTGAGGAAAACCTTGTAACTATTCTGGTTGAAAATGTTGCTCAACGTACATTTTCACCAGACATTTTAATAGACATTACACTACCAAGACTATCACATATAACACCAGCACAACCACAAACATAAGAACAAACACACAAATGAATAACTAAAAACACCATCACCAACACAAACACCAGAAGTGGCATCGTGGGTCAGGGTGTATCCACCAGAACAGGACATAATCGGGGAATTCTTAGTGCAAAATGTAGGCCCCATACAATTTCCAAGAAGTAGTAACCCGCTCACATTTCTTTTTTTTTCATGACGACATCTGCGTGGACTCTAATAGTCGAAGAGACCAATAAGAATTCACTACCTGTTTTACATCGACGACGAGAGAATGGAACGCTCAAGCGGCAATCCAGACTCTCAATTTGTGTTGACGTAAACATTGAGGTAATGAAGATATTCTGGGCAACGTCAGAAGAATATTGAAGATACTGACATCTTTCAATGCATCACGTTTTATCCCAAAAGGATGACACTGAGACGATTTCAAGTTGTAATGTCAATGTCATCTCCTTATGACTTTTAAAAAGAAGTCTAACTTTACACATAGATTTCACTTTTTCATATTTTTTTCCAAAATGTAAATTTTCGAAGAGTATATATTATTTCACCAATTTCTACTCACAAATAAATTCCAATACGTTTTTATATCTTAAAGAGAAGACGATTAATTTGCTTATTTGGTTGTGATGGGAGATGTTTGGATTTTATCTTTTTTACAACTAATTTTCGATTCTTGACATACTAATGACAAGCTGTTAATTCTATATGTCTTTTTATTTCTTATATGAATTCTATGAACCTTTCTGAGAAACGGAATATAATAAGTTTGTTTTTGTATAGTATTTCTATTTTTTATGAATTTGTAAGAAAATGAATAAAAATGAGCAACAATGGAATGTTGTTAGCATTGGAAGTTGTAGGATTTAAGGTATAAGTGTATTCTTGGAATTTGGTATAAATTAGCAAATAGTACGTCAAAGTAAGAATGAAAATTCGATAGATATAATAAAAAATTTACGATTTTTTTTTGCCTTTAAAAGTTTTTCTTTTTTCCACAATGGGAAATAAGCTAAAAGTCTACAATAAGATATAAATAGATAACCCTAGAATAACTACCCATATTAAACATTTCTCATATTATTTAAAATAACATAATTAATTTGACTTAGTACGCAATATATGAAATTTTGTTAAATATATGTTTCTCATTTATAAGTTGTAAGTTGGTTAATAGCGTAAAACAATAATGTAAAACTTAATGAAATCAGCGATTTTATTTTTAGCCTAAAGTATAAAAATTTAAAAATAAATAGTATTTTTGTGTCTACACTAAAGACCTGAAATAAAATGCTAAAAGATACTTGATGTACTTGGGATAAACAAACAGTATGATGGGCGTTTTGTAACAAACAAATTTTAAAAATAAATAAATAAGCTTTATATTAAATATAACATAAAAAAATTAGGAAAGCGGAAAATATTTTTTTTAAATATTTACGATGTATTACTAGATTCAATCTAGACTGTAAAGGAACCAGCACATGGTCACTCGATGAGCTTATTTTGTGGTGTCATAAATAGATAAAGAATGGAATTTTGAATAGCCGGAAATTAGTGATTTGTCATTCACTTGAATTTATATGTTTCAATTAATATCTCCTCCATATAAATAACATATGTTACCGTACACACTATTCACAAGACTTTTTATCATCTAAAATTAGTGTTATCCCTTTTACAAATTACATTTTATACTTTTAATAAATACAAACACGTATTGTCCTTAAACGTACGATTATATTACAAAACACACGAAATATTTTACTCAAATATATTCAAACACAATTAAACATGATATTGAGAGGTTCATAACACCATTATGAAGCATTATTAGTTGACATGTTAGGAGTATGATTAGTGAATATCGACATAATAGCTTGCTAAATAACACACAGCTTGTACATTGATCATTATCAGTGCATGACATTGTGTAACTAGTTAAACCTTTGTACCTACTGTAGGAACACCATTTACAATCATATTGCAGGAAGTTATAACTTTAACACAAAATAAAGATTCATAAAACCATTAATGTTTTTACATTAAAATTAGATTCTTATAAATTATTTTACCTACAGCTCGAACTTTAGGTTTAGGTACTACTAAAATAAGTTAGACAAATCAGATTAAATTTTTATTTTTTGTCACTCCACAATAGGTTTTTCATTCTTATATTAATGTTGTCATCATTATCATACGTATCCAAGATCACATCATTTTTCGACAATGTTCAATAGTTCACTTTATTATAGATAAACATTTTGAAATTATTAATCTCTTTCTTTAATTCTGTAAATGTTAAAATACAGGAATAAAGAGTTAAAATAGAATCTCATGAGTATAGATGAACCTAAGACAGACACACGTGAGAACTTGAAGGTTTCTCGAAAGATATAAGAACACTTACTTTTGTGTCCCTTATAAAAACCACAAATCGTTGGTTGTGAAGGAAAAAAACACATAGATGGGGTAATAAACATGAAATAGGGAATATCGTCATAACATGTATATTTTGTATACAAGGAAGAAATCAACATCATGAAACGGGAGTTTATATAAACAAATAAAAGCAAGATGATAAACTGAAGTTAGGAGATACAGTATGTATAAATTGATTCTTCTGTCAGTTCAAGCATAGTCTTAAACTCTACTGGCGCCTTCAGATGAATTCCACTTCCAAAAATCTGGGAATTTCGCAAAATTTGATAAAAACATTGAGGTTAAAACAACCCATTCCTTACAAAGAGCAATCAGGAAACAAAAAAAATTCAAAGACTGAAAAAAGAAAGTAGTTTATTTACCAATTTAACAGTGTGGATGTAAGCAAATTTGTGGTTCAACGATTTGACGTAAAGAAGAGTAATTAACCAATACAACTTTAGACATTTCTTTTTAAGATTAGGTAAACAATGGACAATCAATATAAATAAACAGAATTTCTTGACAGCTTGAAAATTTTCGTTGTGTGTTTTGACTAATAAATACAATTCTTGTATTTCAAAGTTGTTTAATCTTTACAACTTATAAATATATAAAGAGGAAGCGGTCGATTAGTGCACACAATAACTGGCGTAGTAAAGTTTTACGCTTAAAGTACAAGACAGTTATATCCCTATAGAAGCAAGAGAAACCATATAGTTTCATAACAAATACTCTTGGAAATTTCCCATTGTAGTTGCAACTTTCTTGTCTAATGATGTGCAAACTATTTGTTTTACTTTATGATGTTACTAATACAAGAAAGTTCTTTTCCTTTATACAAAGTAAAAGAAATTTGTCTGTTTTCCTGTGTGGTAACTTCGCAGTAAATTCAATACTAAACCTAAAGATGAAAGAGTGTTATTTAATGATTTAATACATTAAGGTAATTTAAGTCACAGATATATTTTGGTAAGCAAAGGTCACGTTTCGCCATATCAACCCGGTTTAAGTCACAAAATTCTTATTTCTGTCAATATCAACATTTCATTTTTGAAAAACTAATAAAGTTGTTTATATTACGTATGTACTGCCTACGTTTGTGTATAAATTAGGTTTAAGATCAAAGAAAGCACTATTTAAAAAAAATAATAAATTTAGTTTGACTTTGCTTTATGTTTAAATATATTTTATAGTATTTCCAGTGGGTTACATTTCCTCTAATAAAGTTACTATTTCGCTTCTGTATTTTCATTGTGTAACAGAATATGAGTTTGGCAAATACAATTTACGTTTACTGAACATCAACCGTACCTGCTTAGTTCTACAGTAACATTTTCTGTGAACTTTTTTAATTAAACATTTTCTCATTGCACGTTTTGTCTTTTAAGATTCTAATAATACTAATAAATATTGAAAAAAGGGGGGAAAACAAAGCATTTAGTAATAGTACTTCCCTGTTTAGGTAATCACAGCTGTTAAAACATCCAATTCCATATAGTATATTTTCTGTAGAACATAAAAGGAAGAATTTACTATAAGTATTGATAATATTTTACCTTCAAAATAGATAAGTACTATTTTTACTTTCAAATCATACACTTTTACTGTACATACCTTCAATAGACTGCTATTTCTCGACAATTACACAACTCAACTAAGCAAACAGTATAGAGTTTAAAAATGGAATAAATAATCAATTAAGTGGCATAAATTTTGTTCATATTAATTTCTCACATATACTCAGTATGATATGAGTAAAATATCCGTGTCAATGTTTTTACATATATCCCTTATCCAAAATAGAGGTTTGTGAATGAATCAGCCTGGCTTCAGTCATAAGTAAAGTGTACCGGTTTTAATCAAATTTGATATGTTGGGTAAATTTTGACCATTTATCGGGACTTGTTTTCTTTCTTTTTATTAATCTAAAAAATAACTGTTATAGCTACTATAAGAGGAGAAAACACCAAATTTCAATGTTCTCAAAAACAACTCAAACGATTTTGATGACATTTTGCTCTAATGTAGCCTCTAAAGACTCAAACGAAACTTATTGGTCCTAGTCTTAAATCGTTCATTGGGCTGTTATAAATTATGTAATTTCTCAAAGCCACCTCTACCGATTTCGTACATTTTTAGTAGAATATAAAGAATAATGACCCTAAATTGGTGTAAAAAATCAAAAGTGAAAAAAATGTATTTTTTTCCAGGAACAATTGTCAGAAAAACAATAGTGAACATTCCCTACCTCAATTAAAAGCTTGTTTACTGTAATGAGTAGTCTACGGTTTTGTCAATACCGAGTGTCCTTACTGGATCTACATTTTTTTTTTCACACAGTCCTGGGTATATTATATTTCTTCACATTAAACAAACTGTGTAGGTACATCAAATAAAATTTAATTTCGCTTATTTTTATTTTTAGTTTTTGACAAGTTAAAGACTTACTTTTCATTAACGTTAAGAGACTTTTACTTTTACAATTACGAATGAAATTTATTTTGAATTGCAATATGGAAGCAAAACTATTAAGACGAATACCTAGGTTTTGATAATTATTACCCCTTCTCTTTTTAATTTTAATAAGCAAATGGTGGCCTGCCAGAAATTACAGGAGATTATATTTATCAGTGAGAAGGTCAAAGAGAATAGTAACCATATTTTAACATCAATACCTACGTGTCCAAGTAATTGCAAATATAATAAGTGAAATTAATGTTATATTAAGTTATGTGGAATTAAGGTTTTAAAGCCGCACACCGTAACCTATTGTGGGTATTCCTGTAACAAACAAGTGTTTAAGCACCGTAATCTATTGTGGGTATTCTGTAACAAACAAGTGTTTAAACACCGTAACCTATTGTGGGTAGTCCTGTAACAAACAAGTGTTTAAACACCGTAACCTATTGTGGGTATTTCTGTAGCAAACAGGTGTTTAAAGCACCGTAACCTATTGTGGGTAATCCTGTAACAAACAAGTGGTTAAAGCTCCGTAACATATTGTGGGTATTCCTGTAACAAACACATGTTTAAACACCGTAAACTATTGTGGGTATTCCTGTAACAAACAAGTGTTTAAACACCGTAACCTATTGTGGGTATTCCTTTAACAAACAAGTGTTTAAAGCACCGTAACCTATTGTGGGTAATCCTGTAACAAACAAGTGGTTAAAGCTCCGTAACATATTGTGGGTATTCCTGTAACAAACACATGTTTAAACACCGTAAACTATTGTGGGTATTCCTGTAACAAACAAGTGTTTAAACACCGTAACCTATTGTGGGTATTCCTGTAGCAAACAGGTGTTTAAAGCACCGTAACCTATTGTAGGTATTCCTGTAACAAACATGTGTTTAAACACCGTAACCTATTGTGGGTATTCCTGTAACAAACAAGTGGTTAAATCACCGTAACCTATTGTGGGTATTCCTGTAACAAACAAGTGTTTAAACACCGTAACCTATTGTGGGTATTCCTGTAACAAACAAGTGTTTAAATCACCGTAACCTATTGTGGGTATTCCTGTAACAAACAAGTGTTTAAACACCGTAACCTATTGTGGGTGTTCCTGTAACAAACAAGTGTTTAAACACCGTCAAATTATGGTGGGTAATCCTGTAAGAAACAAGTGTTCAAATACCATAACATATTGTGGGTATTCCTGTAATAAACAAGTGTTTAAACACCGTAACCTATTGTGGGTATTCCTGTAACAAACAAGTGTTTAAACACCTTAACGTTTACATAAATATATCTCGAATAATCGAAAATAAAATGAGATAGGTAGATCGGTAATAATATGTTATTATTGAAAAAAAAAAAAAAAGAAAAGAAAAAAGGGGGAGGGAAAGAAAGAAAAAAGAGTACATGAACAGCCAATGACTTTGCCGTGAAGGTGGTTACAAAGGAACTTTGCTAACACAGGCAATACTCCCACAGTGTGTTGGTTGCTGTTAGACATAGATTGATGGATGGTTCTCGTTGTGGGAGACTGATCAGAACTTAAGGAAACAAATAGGTTGCAATAGTGAAATGTGTTAATCCTTGCCCTTTCGAAGTATTTGTACTTCTTTGTATTTGGTGAACACACATTCATTAGAAGGTAATGCAATGGTCTTCTAGATTTAATTTGATTTCAGATTAACATTTTATATACTGTGTTATCACTATCAATATTTAACCAAAAAAATACAGATTTACATAGCCTACAAATCACAACAAATGAAGTTGTAAAAGTTCTAGTATTTTGTTGGAAATGTAGAATTTTTTACAATTGAATAACCTATTGAAAGTCTTTGAATAACATTTGAAAAGTTCTTCATGACGTGGTCGTACGCTATTTGAATGTGTTTTTCAATGGAAGTTTTTATTCGTTAGTTGAAACAAAACATTATTCTTCTAATTAGGAATAACCACATTTAATTTCATTTTATTTTAATTAGTATAAAATATATTTATCATTTTTAATGTTCAATATAAAAATGTAATATGACTTTTTCCAGTAATTTTGTTTACTATTGGACACACTTTTTATAAGGGCATCGAAAGAAAAGACTTTAATTGGAAACACTATTGATGACTTTTCTAGGTTAAATCAGTTTTTCTGAAACTGAGTCTTATACTCACTCGTATATCCATTTTCGATATCTTCAATATCTTGAAGACGAGAGGGCCCAATAAACAGCCTTGTTTGACAACACCATCCTTTCAAAACATTCCAGTAAACCCTTTTGATTTCACACTACACTTTTTAATTTCAAGGCTGTATAGACTTGTCAATACATTTACAAATATTAAAGATATACCATTTATTTAAAAGTGTTACTGTACAAATTGTCAAATAAAGAAGCGACAACGGCAAATAAATAAATACCTTCTGACGCTTTGTTGTTATAAAGCAGCATCTACATGTATATTTAATTTGAATTAAATCACACAAACAATGAGAACTATTCAAGGTGTTTAAAAACATTGATTCAGTGCTCATTTCACGTTTCAAGAACGACTGCAATAGAAAATTTCGAATGCAAATACAGTAATCAGCTCTAGCATATCTTCTCCACGTTCTCAAGATTGAAAATTTGCGAATCTTTTATAATTCGTTCCATATTTCATGACCGCAGCATATAATGTTTGTTCCGAACGTTATGTATTCTCTTCATATTAAAAATATAGGAAGTATAACGTGATTATATTCTTAGTAAAAATATATAACTTAAAGTTTGCATTAATTAAAAGCGTTTTTTTTTAAATTGACATCTCTCTATTGTCATTTATATTCTTTCGACTGTCTATAATCCTTCTACTGTTCTACCAGAAAAATGGGCTGACCTATTTCATTACTATTTTATGTGAGCATTAAGTCGTATCTGCAAAACATTTTACATTTTGTTACTTGTCATAAAAGTTATATAAAACATTACGTTATTATCGAAAATTATTCTGGATATTTTTATAAAATCATCAAAAGTGTCCATTCTGTAGTTATAAGTCTTTAGGGACTAATTAGCTTTTGACTGTTGTTTTAACAGTGTCGAATATTTCCAAATAAATTAGCGATTTTGTTGAAATAGGTTGAAATATAAACTTATTGGTCGTAGTTGTTACATTATTTAGAGAGAAGAAAGAAAGAGTTGAACGCATTTAGTTTTGTAAATCCGTGTTTGATAACTTTACTGTAAAATTTGTTAAACATTCACTACGAAATAGGCTATTTATTGATTTTTCCAGTTTTTTAAAACAATAAATTCCAGTCAAATATATTGATTTTTAAAAGATTATATTATTAAGAATCTCATTTTAATGCCCTATTAAAAATCTTTTTTGAATATTACTTATTTTGGAAATATTAAACTATACCATGCTGAAGTTTACGGTTTATAATAGTACGATATATTAAATTGACAAAATAAAATAATATAATATAAATAATAATAATAATAATAAATAATATAATAAAATGTAGTTTATTATATTATATGTCACTCAATATATATAAAGGTAATTACATTTGTTATGCGAGCCTAATGAATGGGATAATACAAGCTATAAAGTGTAACATTTCGTTGTAAAACTATTACCCAATATAAGATTAAAAGATTGTCATTATTGATAGAACGACAGTTGGTTATATAAACTTTTATGTATTAATTAACAGAGGTGGGGGGAACAATAGACGACCGTATTTCATGAAGTAAACCTAACTATAAGGTTATCACATATACACGTTATCATTTTGGTTTATAAATTTATTGTAACTTTTCCTCATCTTATATCAGAAACATTTGCTTAATATAGGTTTTAGATCTTTTTATTTATTCATTTTTGAAGAAAATAACTATTTTTAGAAATTTTAACGTAAATTAACCCCTTTAAAGGCTAAAGTTATAAATATTAAACTAATGTGCAATACCTAAAACAAAATAGTATATCATAAATAATATATTTTCTTGTACTTTTGTGTGAATTACGTGTACTGCCAATAGATTAATTTGGTCATAGTCACTTAAATGTTGGAAAGTAAATGTAGGGAATGGGTCTAAATTTATACAAATTTGTGTTAGTATTCCTATTTAAATAAAAGTATGTGAAGTCAAAGTTTTAAAATTACAAACATTCCATATTTTAAATAGTATACTTTTTGTTAAAAGCAATACGAATTTTGAGCTTAGATATATCCAATTTAATATTATTTACTGGGGTTTTATGAAATCTCTAAATTGCTTTTAAACATTACTCCAGATTTTTTTTGGTTTTATTCTGAATGTAGTAAGAGTTGCTTTCTCCTTTTCTTACTTTGCAATTGTTCAGAACTTACGTTTTCTCCAGACAGTTTCAGAATACATAATAACAGTAATATTCTACACATAAAAGTTTACTAGAACTATTTGTAGCAAACATGGACTATATTTATTGTTATTAGATAAATTTTATTTTTGTAATATAGCTATTGTGTTTGCCTACATGGCGAGATATAAGTTTGGGACGTGAAATGTTCATCTAACATCACCCATAAAAAAATACATAGGGATCGAACCGGGATTGATATATTTCCTTTTAGTTTAAGCTAGCCGTCTAGCTTTAAATGTTAAATATTATAGCCATAAAATATTAAATAGAATAGTTTTTGTAAATGTATAAATGGCAAGAAATAAGTTTGGAACCATAAATGTTTACCAAAGATTATCCATGGAAAACAATAAAGAGAAGACGGAATTTTATATTTTATATGAAGTAAAAAGGATATTGTTAAATTATACATGTTGACCATACAAATTCTATAACAAATGACAAACAACATAATGAAGTCGATGATGATGTGCACTATAAACCAGATTTCGAGATATTTTGGATACTCTTTATGAGAGGGGGGTAACTTATCATTTTTTTATGATTCCCGTTTTAAAAATCTCTGAAAGATGAAAGTATGAACGAAACTTTCCTACAGGGTTTTCAATTAAACAAAGTGGCCCTTAAAAGATTAAAACATTTATTATTTTATCTTGCAGCTTACGTTTGAAATTATTAAATATACAGAACGCTTTAATATATTTTCCAGTTATTTTTAATTATTTTCTTAAAAGCTATATTTATCATACTTCGGGTCTAATAAGCTATAATCCAATAGAACTTTGTGCACAATTTAGAGTTATATAAAAATATTGAGACGTAATCTTAAAAGGTTTATCATAGAAAGTTATCAACATCTCAATAAATTTATGTTAAAAAACCGAAATAAATATATTAAATGCATTTAAAACAAATTCGCCATTAAATTTGTTTTTTAATTGACAGCGATTAACTTATTTATCACCTTGATTACACGCATTTTAAAATATCTATTAGATATTAATTTCATTAAATAATATAACAACATATCAATATTTATCCTCAGGGTATAATTATAAATGTAGTAACATTAGTTTTTTAATTTGCTTTCATATATTGTAAGATATTTTCTTCTATGTAAGCAAAACACAGGGTCCACATTCAGTACGTGCCACCACAAGATTCGCTATTTCATATTTATTACCCAATTTATGTGATAATTTTCTGCCTTCACAAGCAACAACTTGTGGCATTTGTAAGAAGGAGAACAAAACCTCCGTGTTCTTTCATCTTTTGAGACACTATCGTGTTCACACGTATGTCAGCCTCTCTCAGGTTCATCTATCTTCTTAACGGAGGATTCTATTTTAACTCTACTTGGGTATTTTAAGATTTACGGAAATAGTAAAATAGATTAACTAAATAGTTTGTCTATCCATAATAAGTTAACCATTCAATATCAGCAAATGAAGAGAACATGTATGAATATCATAATGACAACATTATAGATATACCTTAAGTAAGCATAAATGTTGAAACCTGATTTATTCTTCCTATTAATTAATGCCTAAAAGTGTAAATTTTGAGTGCGGCCGAAAATATAATTGAAACACTATTATTTTGGATGGATCTATAAACGTTGCTTTGAATAATATTTGGTGTTCACAGATAAAGAACAAATACAAAAATTAAGTACAATTAAGTTGTCTTTGTAGGTAAATTAATTTTGGACGTATAATATGAATTTGAAATATGCGTGTGCATACTTTGTCTCCAAATTTTAAATAAATAAAAGTGAAAAAATATTCTATTATTTTATCAAACTTTTACAGTCGCTATTCTTAACTTATGGATCTTATACTACTAATTGTTGGTTATAATATATGAGGTGTTATTGATTCTTTATCTCAAGACCGTACACAACTTGTACCTCGACGTACGAAAAGAAAAAAGTATCCTGTAGGTTTATTTATAAATTCATTATTTAATGTGTCCCGGTAAAAATTTCGGAGCCTATTTGTATTTAGATTTAACCACTCGTCTTCAGTTATGAAATATTAAATTTAAAATGTTATAATATTAGCCTATACATCAAGAAAATATTTTATTTATGTTTTTATATTTTTATTTGTCTTTAATTTTAGAGAATAATAGGTATTTTTATTAAATATTTTAATGTATCGAAAGGAATTAAAGTCGCTTCTCACCTAATGTTTTCGAATTCTAACAGTTTATTAAATTGATTATTACCATAAATTTAGACCATTTTATTTTTGTTTGAAGGTATATAATACATATTGAAAAAAGTAGATAAAGCTTAATTATATAATTTATAGGAATTAGAGATTTTTCATTCATTCTACTTTGTGTAGTTAATACTGATTTATATCTATAATTTTTACGAATCGTGAGACAGTATAAGGGACATTCTGTAAACAAAATGTTATCCATCCAAAATTACGTTTAACTCAAGTCATTTCAAAATTTGATTTGAATGCCTTATACATTTCTATTGTTAATTACGGACGACAGAACTGTATAGTCCAAATTACTGGATATTTGAACAAGTGTACCAAATTCACGCAAATACATTGCATCATGCTATTAAGAGGATCAGAGCACCATTATGAAGTATTAGTTCCTATGTTGGCAGAATGGTTAGTGTATATTGACATAACAGCAACAAACAGCTTTTGTATGAATTATTTTCAGTTAATGGCATTGTGTAAAATGGGTAAACATTGACATTTACATTAGTGACACCATTTCAATCATATTGAATATAAAAAGTTTATATTATATAAATAAAATAAACATCCGGAAAGTTTTAATAGGAGATTTTACTTATTTGAGAATAGGTACTGTAAACAATGTTTTATTATTATAACTATATACAGATGTTTATTTACACTTGTATTTAGAATATAATAGTAGTATCGTTGTAATGTCAAGATCGCATTCTTTAAACCTTCAAGATCTACTACAAATAATTTTGTTTCATCTCCTTCGTTTTCGTCATTTAAATATTGCAAATGTTTTTGAACATTCTCTTTATTCTAAAGTCAATTATATGGTTTCAAAATTCAACTAAGTATAATTTAGTTATTTACGTTAATTAATTATTGATTTAAACTAAGGTAAACAAATCGCAAGATGCATTTCTGTTGACAGTCATTCAGATGGACAAACAATAATATAATACCAATAGTGCTAATTTTATATAACGTAACTTAACGCCTCTGGCAGCGCTGAACAAAAGGGGTATAAATCTGGTGTAATATTTTATTGTTAATTTCCGGAGGACCTTTATTATAATATTAATTAGATAACAGACACTGAAATAATTTGGTGAAAGTTGATCTTACCTTGTGGTGTGATGTTATGATGATTCCTAGCCAGGAATGTCTTGCAGAGCTGGAAGTAAAAGATTAAAAACACACAAATACTCCGGTGTCTTTTTAAAATAGGGTGGTGAATTGAGGTTACGCGTAAAAAATTATAATCGGCTCTTTTTGGTAACACGCACACTCGACAATTGCAAAACAGCATCTGAGCAAACCTGCTCCAATAATCGGAAGAATCAAAAAATGCACATGTCGCCTCGTCAAGTGTGTAGCCTAATTGGGTTTATTGCAGGGGCCATATGAATACCAAACAATACTTAATACAAACACACACACACACACACACACACACACACACACACGCACATATACTTAAAAATTAAATATTATACAAGTGAACATAATTTAATGATACAAAATTAACATGGTTAATTCTAATATGTGATTTTATTTAAACTGTAAATTTAAAAATTTGTACATTTCATTGAAGTAAAGGTCCATTCATAAAAACGTGTGTTAAGTACACATGTATTTATAAATTTTCGTGTACGAGGTATGTCCACATTCGTATTCTAAATTTACGCTGTGAGGAAATATTTATCAGCATAAAATATTTGATAAAATAAACACGTTACATAAAATTCATGTTTTTTTAGTCCCAACTAAACATCACCTTATGTTATATACTACTTACTTATATTTACTTAAGTTATATAATCTCGTTACTATCATATTCACACATGACCTCCTCATTTGTCGACAGTGTATAGTCAAATTTCTTATATGTAGGAATTTCAATTGTTAATCTATCATAAGTTCCCTAAAGGGCTCACTATAGTGAATACACGGTTTGAAGTCCCGAGGGATCAACACCGCTTTCACGAAATCTTGGGTTAGATCCCTCCCTTTTATCTTTCCTATTTTGCCTCTCATGAGCAACTCTCGTTCTCTTTCAATACTGGTAGAATACATACATACTCTTGCATTGTTTACAAAAATCTATGGAGAAAAATAACTTAAAAACTAAAAATATGCATCGAAAGGAAAAATAAAATTCTTAGTACATTCAGAATATAACACAACACAAAAGTTCTGAGGAATTTTTTTAAAAGACTTTAGATATTTCACTTAAAACCAGATCAATAAGAGTAATCGAGGTAAACGGGATATTTATCTAAAATAAAATCTCCTATTTATTAAAAAATGAACATATTTAAAATATTGATTTTTTTTTAATTAACAAATTTCGTTCATCTACTATGAGATGATGTTTGTTTTTAAAGATGTTCGAGTAGTATGGCTACTTCAATTATTATTATATGTACCATTTTATGTAAATAAGAACATAATCAATTGACACAACTAAAATATTTAATATTATTTGTATATAGAAGATCGTCAGTATTTTACCAAAATAATTGTTTAACCAATGTCATTGTGAAACGGTTAACAGGAGTATTTCGTTTTCAAGGTTATACTATTTCACCACTTTATACTTTACTAAATGACTAATTTTTGAAAACAATTTTCCATTCCAAAGGCGGTATTAGTGGATTTAAATAAAATATATTTAATCTCCTATACGTTTTGTAGGGTTTACGCTTTATTGTATAAATTTACAACATTTATGGATACAATTATTATGATAATTAAAAATCACCATTATTTTGTCGTTGGTGACAACTAGTAGAATCATTTTTTATCACAATGTCCACATGATTAGAATTTGAACCATAAAAATAAAGAGACGTCATTTTATTTTTTTTTTAAATGTATTTGGACACATTTTCTGGACAACGTTTTTGGGTACGATTTTATTTCCTTATTTCAAAACTTTCTTTTAATTCATGAATGTGGACAATAAATTGTTAAGAATATAGAACCGTCTGAATATGTATCTAGCGATTACGAAATATAGGTTAAACAAAAAATTCTGTCATTTTAAGAAGGTTAGTGAGTTTGTTTACAATGTTCAAAAACATCCGGTGTATACAAAATTCAGTCACAACATTGTTTTTAATATTCGCAAAGTAATGGAATTAGTTTTAAAACTCCAACACAGCTTTAATAAAATTTGATTTGCAACATTTATAAAACAGAACAATTGGCCACGCTACAATAAACAGCTTTATCGAGCTATCTGAATTGTGCATGGACATAATTCTATTTTGATGTCAAAGAAAAATGTGTGTTCAATTTAAATAAAAACGTAGAATTGTGTTTTTATCTTCTCGGGCTAAGTAAAGGCATGATTTTTTATGTTTAATTTTTCAGAACTTAAGGGAAGGATATGTAATAAGCGTATAAATTCTTTTATATTTCTTTCTCTGAGTATTGAATGCAGTACAGAAGAAGTCCGGTAAGAGTAAGACAGAAATGTTTTACTATAAACTTGTACAAAAGTCTAGTTGTCTGCCAACTAATCTTACTTAAACTGAAGTCTGTTTTAAACCCAGGTTCTAATGTTACTTTACAGGAAGTTTAATTACAGTCTTGAGTTTAGTGGTTCCTTGATTTGAGCGTTTTCTTATGTTCGGTGAAAAGTATTATTTTAATACAGTATTCTTAATTTAATACATTTAAGCAAAATTATTAGGTTGGTTATTCTTTTCGTGCTAAAATTACTAAGAACTTTATGCGCTATTTTTACATTGTATATATAGGGTTAATAATGGTTAACGCATTATATGTAAGTGACACAGAAGTGTAATGTTTATATTCAGTTACGAAATTTAATTAAAAGTAATACACATTATTTATATGAACCCTGTAAACGGGTGTATGAGGCACAAATCATCTAAAAGCATGACATTTCATCCTAAAATTATTACCCAATACAAAGACTAAGATTGAGAGATTGTCTTTAATAACATAACTACAGTTGGTTATTAAATCCTTAATATTTTACCTCTATTGTTATTTTGACATATATATGGTTCATAAATGCCTTAAACAGGAAGTATATGACATATAAAACACAAGGTAACAAAGGTGGATGAACAATAGATGACACTGTTTTATGAAATACAATTAAAACACATATACACGCTGTCAATTTTTGTTTATAAATTTCGTGTTACTTTCTATCTCATAATGTAAGTGACATATTCTAATCAAATTTATAGTTTTTTGTATGATTGAAAGTAATTACATCAACAGCTTTCCAAAGAGTGGAAGGATACGCATTATATATATATATATATATATATATATATATATATATATATATATATATCAAACGAGGTGTCACGAAGAATCAAAATGTTGATATTTCGTGATATCAGTAGGGGAT
Organism: Aphrophora alni; assembly: GCA_963513935.1. Lineage (NCBI taxonomy): Eukaryota > Metazoa > Arthropoda > Insecta > Hemiptera > Aphrophoridae > Aphrophora > Aphrophora alni. The sequence continues at coordinate 129,425,735 of OY740769.1, read as the reverse complement.
AGGTCAAAAACAAATAGATATTTATGTTATTGGTTCAGTCTTGATAATATGATAGTAAAATGAAAGTATGAACTTTGGGGTTAAAAATGCGAATTTGGTACATACATAAACTTCAAAATTTCATAAGTAAAGTTAATAAAATAATTCCTACATTTATTTTATTAATGTAGGAATCATATTATACTTGCTTTAGTTTATTTGCCATTAGGAATGAACTTTCAATGTTGGTTAGAATTTTAGAAAGAAAAATCTTTCTCTTTCTCAAAGATAAACTAACTGAATAAAACAATATAGGATAGGTTCCAAGTGTCTAAAACCGTTCTTTGGTTATCTAAGTTGTCTGGTAAACATTTCGGTAACTCGGTATATTTTGACCTATGCAATCATTTTCATTCATAAAATAGTGCAATTGTAGTATGTTAAAATAATTTAGTTTTAGGTCTAAAATAATAATGTGATTTACTTTACACAATTGTAGCATTCAAAAACACATTCGTAAATATACATTCAACTTGCTTAGCCTTGACAGATGCTGGCACCTGGCGGCCCTCTCCAAAACCAAGCATCGCCTGACACCTGAATACAAAGTACAATTCGCCGGTCAAGCTAGCTTCCCTACTACCCGTCCACAGTCTAGATGTGATAACAACATGGTCTACATTCTGCATTACTCCGTTAACAAAAGTTCCTTTTTTCTCAAATTTTACAAGTCTTATACTACATCATGCTAATTTACAGTTTGTGCGCTTTAGTTTAAACAATCTCGTTCTAAAATGTAAAATAAATCATCATTTTTCTCGGTACAAGCTCACGTGAACTGCGACAGGATTAACCAGGTACTTCAACCTTACAGATTTTGTCATATTATAAATTTTGTTAATTTTTTTTAAATAATTTGTTAAATATCATGTATTCTTTAAAATATGTATTTCATGTTTTATTTAATATTCTATTTTCTTTTGAAACTAAATGATTATAAAAAATTTTCTTTTCTTAAAACATCATTTACAAAACCTTGTAAAGGCACATTTTAAGTTTTGAACAATTTTGTGAAATAAGTGCAAACTAATGTTGAACATTGAATGATCAGCATATCTTATTGAACATGTCAAATATAAAACAATTAGAGAAATTTCTTCTAAATCAGAAAATTTCGTTTTATAGACTTTTGAAGAATCTTACAAGTCTTATACAAGCTTTCTTTTAAACAAAACTATATATATATAAATAAATTTATAATCATCTAAGAAGCTTTTAATTACAATCTTAACGAATTTCTGTGATGCAATTAATTTACTTTAATTTTGACAAATAACCAGATATTTTCTTCAATAAAGAACATTAATGCTACAACATGTATGATTTTGCACAGACGTTTAAAAAAAACGTGTTTTTTGTTTGCCATAGCTAATATGCTGGTAGAAGAAATAGGAGAAATAGAGAAATTCTTGTCTCACATTGCGCAAACCAGCGAAACATCCTAACAAGTTTCGTCCTGTTGGCAAAACACGTTTTTGTATAACATAACTTCAGATTTTCAAGTGCATAAAAGTGATGTCCCTTTTTACAGCTGACTTTACAGAACTTTAACTAACTCATATTGTATATGTGCCTAAATTTACTTCCGCAAATATGTGTTCCTTAAAACTATTTTCTAGATGTAGACTTGTGTAATTATTTATAAATTATATAACAATTTCTTGGGTGGAGCCTGCATGCAATTTTCGGTCCTAACAACCTCCAAGAGGTTAGTTTCTAAATTAAAATAATTGACGTCAATTAACAAAATTTCAAACTTCTAAATTCTTTTCTTTTTTTAAATATATAAATTTATTGGCCAATATAGTTTTTAAGAAATTTTCAAACCAATTATATTATGTAACTTTAGTTTAGTGATAAACATCTTAACTATAGATATGATCTTTTTGAACTTAAAATATCAAGCTCGTTTATATTTTGTTAAATTCTGTAACTGTTTAAAAAGAAACTATCATCTTATAAACTAAAAAAGGGGGGGGATAAGTTTTTTGAATCTTTTGATTAATTTTTTTTTTAAATTATTATACTTTTACATTAAGGGCGTATAATTCTTTTTTTTTGATTAATTATAATTCTGTGAATTATTAAGCTGTGCTCATTGTTTTTTTTTATTGTTAAATTTTTGTAACTATAAATATATATATATACTAAAAGGGGGGATAAATTTTTAGAATCTGTTGATTAATTTTTTTTTTTTCTAAATTATTATATGTTACAATTAAGGGCTTATAACTTTTACAATTTATGATCTTGTTAATCATAAGTTTTTTTTTACTGATGATTTGTGTCAGGATGTCTTTTGTTGTAAATGACAAAGTCTGAACCGTCGAAATTTCTTTCTGTTTTCAATAAACTTGAGCCTTGTTAATTATTAAACTTGTCTTTGTCTTTTTTTATCTTTCTTTTCAAACATTGTTACCATTTTGGTTCCGCCTTTATTAAATTTAAGTCCCCTGGTAACATGTTTCTGGTAGCAGAGCGTGGTTAGCTTTAAATTCTAGCTTGTCTTTTTTTTTCTAAATTACAGAGCTTGGTTAATTTTAAATTCTGGAACCTTAGTTAATTTTCAAAATTTTGCATTGGAACCATCTAAATTTAAATTCAAAATTATCTTTGTTAAACAAGGCTCATTTTTATGTTTTGCAGCTTTTTCAAATACTGCACAACTGTTGCTGATGAAATTTTTTTTTTTTTTTTTATATATTTAGTTTAAATATTTAGATGTCTATAAATCTATAGTGTCTTTTTTATTATTTATTTATTTTATAAACACTTACACAAAAACTTCTAAACCAATTTTGATAAATTTTTTTTTATTATTATTTTGTCTGCTTAAATATTTTTATATATATATATATATATATTTACAAACACTGCACACTAGTCATTCACTGAATTTGATCCAGACAGCGGGCTCATTCGGGAATCCAAAAAAAAATTTAAATAAATAATAAAATCCAAAAATAGTTAAAAACAAAAAAAAAACAAAAAAATTCAAAATCTCCTTCAAAAATTTTCTCGAGTTTTCTTTCGCTTGTCTGTATTAATTCATACTTACACACACACATATACACAACAACTACACTACATATAATTCTTGAGTCTTTCTCTGGCTCTTTCATTTTTTGCATCATCTTAAAAGAAATTTTTTTTTTATTAAATTACTTGGTTTATTTTTTTTTTAAAATAATTATCAGCAACAGTTAAAATGGCAGTAAACTTGCTGGGTTTGGTAAATGACCTAAAAAGAACTGAACTCACCTTCGAAGTCGTGGCTAGAGGTGGTGAGCAAGACACAATAGCAGAAATGCGAACCTCTCTTAGGTCCCTTTTACAGAATAACGTTGAGCCCGAATTCGGAAATTTCACCGAAGAGATCCTTTTGCAGCAGATATCGCTAGCGCAAAACTCCTTGTTCATCTTACAGGATGACCTGGAGAACTTAGATCCAGAAAAGGGTTACAGAATACATCGTTTTCGCGCGCGGATGAATGCCTTCGGAAGACGAATAGAGTTCCTAACTCGGGCGCAAACTGAGCAACTAAAAGTTGCAGACAACAACGTGCCACGGGATCTGGCCGAGCTACATAACAATTTCGCAACACTCGAAGAAAAATTTAAAGCTTTCGATCCTCAGCAAACCACTCCTAGCAGTTCGAAAGGCTGTCCATACATTTCCTTATACGGAAAATTAAGTCATCCTGCCGAACAAATAATTAAGACAATTCCTCAGACAGATGGGTTCGACCTTGACAAATTATTGAATTTTTTTAAAATTTCTTTAAAAATAGTCAAAACCTACCCGGACGTAGCTTTAAACATTAATAATGTTCTGATGCCCTATGCTCAGGGCCCTTTAAATTCATGTCTGATTAGACATCAGACATTTAAGACTTTTCACAAAGAGGCCTTAAGTCTCTTCATACCTTCGAAAAGGTTGGCTTCTCTAGTGCAGGAGTTATTTTATAGGCCCCAGAAGACTAACGAGGCGGTGCACATTTTTGTTAATCAAATTAAAGAGGCTGCAGAAACTTTAAATTTAGATAAGTCCGAATTGGAGGTCACGGACGTCATCCTGGAGGGACTGTCTCCGGAAGTCCGCAACTGCCTAGTCTTTGTTGCCAAACCTAAAAACTTTGCAGACTTAGATAGACTCTGCGCACATGTCAACAATGTAATGTATACTGACAGGCAAAGGGCTCCATTAAAGAGACCCGAAGTTACAAGTCCTGAGTTTAGACCTACGAGACCCGTGGTCTGTTACAGTTGCGGACAGCCGGGACATAGAAGCCCGGAATGTCGGAACCGGCCTCCAACAAGGCAATATCCTCCAAAAAACGGAGGCAGGTTTGGAGTCTAGTTGGTAGCTCCAGGCCAGCCTCCCGTTCAAAAACCAACCACTTCGGATTTAAACATAACCTGAAACCACATTTCTTTAATAAACCATCTTTTCAAAATTTAAACTCAATGTCCTATCAAAGAAGAAACAATTTCGGCAATAGAATTCAAAATTACTTTACTCCCATTTGTTATAATTGTGGCATACCCGGTCACTATATCTGGGGCTGTAAATTCTTCTCTCTACGGAATAGGCCTAGGCAAACCTATTCCAGCTCTAAGCTTTCCAACTACAAACTTCAAAAAAAAAATAACATTTCTCTTAAATCTAGGGGTCTGAACGATCAGTTTTTGCCTTTGGTGGAAGTAGCTTTTGGGCAAGTTAAAGTTAAAGCTCTGCTGGACTCCGGTTCAGTAAGATGCGTCATTTCTAAAGCCCTTTTTAAAAAATTAAAGAACACCAAGGCTTTTAAATCCATAACCAGGGTGAAGGCTGATTGTGTCACGGCTTCTGGAAAAAGGTTGCCCATTTCCTACTCTTGTCGTCTTCATCTTAAAATGGAACATTGTAGTTGGAATGTGGATTTTCTGGTGGCGCATAAGTTGTCGTGTCCTCTGATCCTCGGGTCAGATTTCATATCTAAAACGGGACTGGTACTTGATCTTTCAGCAAAAAACTTCTATTTTAAATTTTCAAGGTCTATTGTTTTTCCTCTATGTAATTTCAGTAATTCTGCGTATAAACCTATAGTGTCCACAACATCTGAATCTACTGCTCCTGATCCTTTAGGTCATCTTCAAAAGAACGATAAAAACACCATTCAAAAAATAATTAATGATTTTCCTCAGGTACTCACAAAAAGGTTAGGTTTAACACATCTAGTTGAATACGATATTCAACTGAAGGACAACACTCCGGTCAAGTGTTCTCCATACCAATTGGCACCTCCCAAAATGGAATACCTCCGCGAACACATCAACGAATTGTTAGATTCAGGAGTAGTAGAACCCAGCCGGTCCGCATATGCATCCCCTGTTTTTCTGGTTCAACACCCCGAAAAGAAAACAAGGATGGTGATTGATTATCGGAGGCTCAATCAAAACATCGTCGTCGAAGCGGTGCCGCTACCTAACTTACATCAAAGTTTTAACTGGTTTGTCGGTGCCAAATATTTCACAGTTTTCGATCTTAATTCAGCTTATCATCAAATCCCTTTGTCTCAAAAGTCCAAACAAATTACCAGCTTTTGTACTCCTTGGATGCTTTATCAGTTTACTCGAGTCCCTTTTGGACTCTGTACTGGTGCCCAAGTGCTTACCAGACTCTTGGATCAGGTCTTCCATGACATCAAATTCAAATTCATTTTTAATTATCTGGATGACCTAGTCATCTACTCCAAAACTTGGGAAGAGCATCAAAAACATCTTCGGGAAGTCCTTACTCGTTTGCGGCGGGCTGGCCTGACTGTTAACCCAGATAAGGTCCGTTTCGCTGTGAATGAGATAAGCTTTTTAGGACACCTAGTTTCTTCTCGTGGCGTGCAAATCGACCCATCTAGAACAAAGGCAATTAGAAATTTTCCGCAACCCAAGAACCCTAAGGCCGTTTCCAGATTTATTGGAATGGTCAACTTCTTTGCTAAATTCATTCCAAATTTCGCGGAGCACGCTGCGCCTCTAAATCTGCTTCGGAGGAAGGGCCAAAAATTCTCTTGGCAAGCTGAACAAGAGAAAGCTTTTAAACATCTTCGGGAGGCAATAACACAGCCTCCGGTTCTCCGGATGGCCGATTTCGCTAAACCATTCATCCTGCAAACGGATGCGAGCTCGGTGGCCCTTGGAGCAGTTCTACTCCAAGAAATTGACGGCTCACGCCAGCCCATAGCGTACGCTTCACGTACTTTAACACCTGCAGAAAGAAAAGCCTCATCTGCATATGAAGCCGAATGCCTAGCAGTAGTTTTTGGAGTAGAGAAATTTAGGCAATATCTAGAACATCGGGAATTCCTATTAGAAACCGACAACCAAGCCCTTTCTTGGCTTTTAGCACGTCCTCGTCAACTTGGTAAATTAGGCCGATGGATTGCCAAGTTGACTTCATTGAAATTTAAGGTAGCGCACATAAGAGGAACTCAGAACATCATAGCAGACTCCCTCTCGCGCATGTTTGAACCGGAAAATTTCAACGAAGAAAATGTCACCTTTTCGTGTACCAGTCTCCTCACAAATTTTCCTCTAGCTTTTCATGACATCCAGACTCATCAAAAGGCCGACCCTATTTTGAAAAATATCATTGCCGACCTTGAACAGAACATCTCTTCAGAGAAGTACTGTTTAAGTAAAGGTGTACTCTGCCTGAAAAATCATCTGGAAAAGCCCACCAGAATTTATTTACCTCAGTCCTTAGTCGACCTGGTGATTAATTATCATCACGACTCCGTTGTGGGTGGTCATCTTGGAGTACTTAAAACTTTGTTTAAGGTAAAGGAGAATTTTTATTGGCCAACTTTAAAACAGGATGTCACCTCTAAAGTGCGAGCTTGTTCGGTGTGCGCTGTAAGCAAACCTGCTCACAACTCCAAATTAGGATACCTTGCCTCAACGGTTCCCAATCGTCCCATGGAAAAATTACACATCGACTACGTCGGACAGCTTCCTAGGACAAAACAGGGCTACAACATGATATTGGTCGCAGTTGACCAGTTCTCAAAATTCACCTGGCTCATGCCTGTCAGAGATGCAACTTCCCACAGTACAATTAAGGCCTTAAGCCAAAACATTTTTCAAAATTTCGGTTTTCCAAAGATAATAATCTCTGACAATGCACAATGTTTTGTATCACATGTCTTCCGCAACTTTTGTTTTTCTCGCGGTATTAAGCATGCAACTTTATCTCCTTATCACCCCCAACCTAATAATGCGGAAAGACTTAACCGAAACCTTAAGGCAGCCCTTATCGCCTATCACTCCAAAAATCAATCCTCTTGGGACGACTCCCTTTGCTGGCTTCAGCTGGCTTTCAATTTCGCACATCATGAGACTCTTAAAGCAACACCTTTTAGCATTCTTTTTAATTTTCTCCCCAATACACCACTGAGTCTCAGCTGGAACATACACGATCTCCTTCCAAAACCTAATACTAATCCATCACAAGTTTGGCGCCAGGCCAAAGACAATATAATGAAAGCGCACCAAAAGGCCGAAAAGACCTATAACAAATTCAGGAAGCCTCATCTGTATAAAATCAACGATCTTGTCTGGTGTAAAACACACCCTCTTAGCTCTGCCATAGACAAGCGAGCTGCTAAATTGATGCCTCGATGGTCAGGTCCCTTCCGGATCATTGATTTTCTTACTCCAGTTACCGTTGCGCTTTCTTTCGCCAATTCACCTCGTTTTATTAAAAAAGCACACGTCGAGCAACTCAAACCTCATCATATAAATTAAATATTAACAAATTTCTAGAACCTTCTCCTTTACGATTTAATTTTCTTTCTGATCTTTCTTGGCCCGCACAAATTGTCATCTGGTAGTCTTCTTTCTGTGCACTGCAGAACATAATAAAATACGGAACCAAGCCGTATTTCCTCTAAGCCAAATGCACATCTGTATGTTTGGGCATCGGTGGGCTGAGCTCTCCTAGAGCCCCTCCGTGCCGTAATCTGTATAGATGTTTGCAGGCGAAGAGATATTAGTTTTCCTTATCCAGTGATATATCTCACTGTTCCCCGGACTTGACGCTTTTCAACCCATAGTCTGATCAACTATGAGGTTCCAATTTACGGCAATGGCCGCTACATGTACCTGACATGTTTCCCTATCTAGACATATCTTAACATCGAGCACTCCGCGGGTGTAATCGATGCGACGAGAATATAGAGAGCGTCATGAACTCTTCTGTTTCTTCGTCACCATAACGTCTTCGGACGAGGACATAGTGAGTCCATTTCCTTAATAGTTAAGTTTGGTGTATTTGTTCTTTGTTTGTTTATCTTGGTGAAGGTATACTGACCGGTTCTGTCGAACTACATATAGATAATGTGGCACTCGCTATGCATGTTAGTCTTAAGTTTTTGTTTGTCTCGAGGTCTAAAACACCTGTCTGAGAGAAATTTTTTTTACCCCTTCACGCACACTCTCTCTCTCCTTTTTCAAAATTTTGCGGGAGGCCCTTCTGGCCCCTTCTCTATTCCACTCTAACGCCGTCTTTCGGGGGGGGAGAGCTGTAGCATTCAAAAACACATTCGTAAATATACATTCAACTTGCTTAGCCTTGACAGATGCTGGCACCTGGCGGCCCTCTCCAAAACCAAGCATCGCCTGACACCTGAATACAAAGTACAATTCGCCGGTCAAGCTAGCTTCCCTACTACCCGTCCACAGTCTAGATGTGATAACAACATGGTCTACATTCTGCATTACTCCGTTAACAAAAGTTCCTTTTTTCTCAAATTTTACAAGTCTTATACTACATCATGCTAATTTACAGTTTGTGCGCTTTAGTTTAAACAATCTCGTTCTAAAATGTAAAATAAATCATCATTTTTCTCGGTACAAGCTCACGTGAACTGCGACAGGATTAACCAGGTACTTCAACCTTACAGATTTTGTCATATTATAAATTTTGTTAATTTTTTTTAAATAATTTGTTAAATATCATGTATTCTTTAAAATATGTATTTCATGTTTTATTTAATATTCTATTTTCTTTTGAAACTAAATGATTATAAAAAATTTTCTTTTCTTAAAACATCATTTACAAAACCTTGTAAAGGCACATTTTAAGTTTTGAACAATTTTGTGAAATAAGTGCAAACTAATGTTGAACATTGAATGATCAGCATATCTTATTGAACATGTCAAATATAAAACAATTAGAGAAATTTCTTCTAAATCAGAAAATTTCGTTTTATAGACTTTTGAAGAATCTTACAAGTCTTATACAAGCTTTCTTTTAAACAAAACTATATATATATAAATAAATTTATAATCATCTAAGAAGCTTTTAATTACAATCTTAACGAATTTCTGTGATGCAATTAATTTACTTTAATTTTGACAAATAACCAGATATTTTCTTCAATAAAGAACATTAATGCTACAACATGTATGATTTTGCACAGACGTTTAAAAAAAACGTGTTTTTTGTTTGCCATAGCTAATATGCTGGTAGAAGAAATAGGAGAAATAGAGAAATTCTTGTCTCACATTGCGCAAACCAGCGAAACATCCTAACAAGTTTCGTCCTGTTGGCAAAACACGTTTTTGTATAACATAACTTCAGATTTTCAAGTGCATAAAAGTGATGTCCCTTTTTACAGCTGACTTTACAGAACTTTAACTAACTCATATTGTATATGTGCCTAAATTTACTTCCGCAAATATGTGTTCCTTAAAACTATTTTCTAGATGTAGACTTGTGTAATTATTTATAAATTATATAACAATTTCTTGGGTGGAGCCTGCATGCAATTTTCGGTCCTAACAACCTCCAAGAGGTTAGTTTCTAAATTAAAATAATTGACGTCAATTAACAAAATTTCAAACTTCTAAATTCTTTTCTTTTTTTAAATATATAAATTTATTGGCCAATATAGTTTTTAAGAAATTTTCAAACCAATTATATTATGTAACTTTAGTTTAGTGATAAACATCTTAACTATAGATATGATCTTTTTGAACTTAAAATATCAAGCTCGTTTATATTTTGTTAAATTCTGTAACTGTTTAAAAAGAAACTATCATCTTATAAACTAAAAAAGGGGGGGGATAAGTTTTTTGAATCTTTTGATTAATTTTTTTTTTAAATTATTATACTTTTACATTAAGGGCGTATAATTCTTTTTTTTTGATTAATTATAATTCTGTGAATTATTAAGCTGTGCTCATTGTTTTTTTTTATTGTTAAATTTTTGTAACTATAAATATATATATATACTAAAAGGGGGGATAAATTTTTAGAATCTGTTGATTAATTTTTTTTTTTTCTAAATTATTATATGTTACAATTAAGGGCTTATAACTTTTACAATTTATGATCTTGTTAATCATAAGTTTTTTTTTACTGATGATTTGTGTCAGGATGTCTTTTGTTGTAAATGACAAAGTCTGAACCGTCGAAATTTCTTTCTGTTTTCAATAAACTTGAGCCTTGTTAATTATTAAACTTGTCTTTGTCTTTTTTTATCTTTCTTTTCAAACATTGTTACCATTTTGGTTCCGCCTTTATTAAATTTAAGTCCCCTGGTAACACAATAATGGGTATTTAAAACAATTTGTTTCAATTTATTGCATTTGTAATAATAATAGTAACAATTATATAAAAGTGTTGAAACATTTATTACTACTGTAAATTCTGCTTGTAAGTAATCGTCTCCCATTGTATTAAAAAAGTGGTTAATTATCCCCCTAAATAAAATTTTCCTAAATATCTTCAAAATTCCTTTACAGTTGCGCAACGAATATAACTATAACTAGTCTTTATATAGTTTTCGATTTGAAACAAAACATATATGATTAAACAATATTTTGCTTAGTCTATAAACATTCTGTTCCAACTTCTCTATAGTGAACTCAAATGAACACACTTGTGGAAACTTCAATAATAAAATGAATAAAAACACATTTTTTTTCACAAAAAATAACAAATACAAGACAACGTCTCAATGACCAAGTCTTCAAATCCTGTGCTGCTACATACACACAAACCCTACTGACAGTGGACTATGATGATCCATGGACCATGGTCGAAACATTAAGATATGGACATTGTAATACCTATATTGCCAATGTAACAATTAGGTAATAAAATATAGTGATTGTTACTATTTTGTGATTTTAGTTTCAGTGAACTTTAATGCCTAGAACAATATTTTAATTTAAAACTGTTTTTAAAAAAATGAAAATCTGAGCCAATGGGAAGTAACAAAAGAAGAAAGAAAAATCTTAGTACGTACTGAATAAAAGAAAAATAAGTTATCAAGAAATGTTTAAACATTAAAAATAACCACATATAAAATAAAAAGTCCTATTTCTATAATAGAAAAAAAGAGTTTAACTTTTTACTTAGGGAATTTTAAAATTATCAAATTGTGACCATATAAAACGTGATTGCTTTGATACTTACTGTATAGGTGTTCGTGTAACATTTCAATTGAAACGGATATTAAAAGCATTGTAAATGTTTATTACTATTACATTGGACTAGGAGTACTATGTAATTTATAACCACGAACGATTCATATGATTGCACGTACGATTTTAATTAAATAGAAATATACGACAACTAAAAAAATAGCACTTTTCATCAACTTTGCAGAAAATCTGGGAACGTCCTTATTTATTGCCGCAAATAGCATGCAGAGTGTCTAATTGCGTATACAATCCAAGCAGACCATTGTTGGACCTTCTATAAATCATAAGTTATTACCACAATAAGTTTTGTAATTATATGTTATTCACATCTGTGTTAAATTCTAGTGACGTACGGAAAGATGTCAAGTGTTGTGTTACTCTAGAGCTAGTGATTCACGCAGGAACAAAATGATTTGTGGATAATATTGATATTTGTTATAGTGAAAAGCCACTTTGCTCAGCGATTAACTGTTGAACACAATTTTCCATCCAAAAGGTGGAAAATGTGTATTTATTACTATTATATATTTACGTACTCAAATATCGTATATTGTTTTCTCATAGTTTTGATGATTTTGTTGTAAATATAGGCTATAGTAATTATTACTTTTAATTATTATAATTAAAAGTAATTATGTCACAAATATTATTCTAAATATAATGTGCCAATATATTGACACAAGATATTTTTATTGGACAATTTCAAGATGCATAAAATTAGATCTATAAGTTATATAGAACCTACATATAAGATGAGAAACAATTTTGTTAAATGAAATCAATTATTTTTTAATTTGGGAAATTTAAAATAGTAGTGTGTATGCTACATATTATTGAATCAGCTGCATCTGTTTTATTTTTAATTATAATCACATGGGGAAAGATAGTAAATAAACAAATATTAAGTGTTTTCTGATCCAAAGCATGTGATTTCCCAGAAACAAATTTGTTGAGAATTAACATCAAAATTTTTTACAAAAATTCTAAACTTTAATTTCATTCTTCTACTCTCAGATTATGGAATAAGCAACGTTAAATGTAATATGTGTCGTCTGAATACTTTACTATACCTATATATTATGAAAGAAGGAAAATCATTTTATAAATAATTATATCTCTAACATGTTAAGTATGTTAGTGCATTTGTTTATTAATTTAAAAAAGGTTTCTTACTTAAGATAATTATTTGTCCATCAGACAACTAAGATTAAGATCTGCAGTAAAAATACTCAATATTCATACAAAAGTCCAAAGCTCTGGTTATGCTATTAATTGAAAGACTTCATCCCTGCGCTTGAAAAATATTGGTTTGCGACCTTTAATAACATAATAATTGGACACGCTAGAGTAAACAGCTTTGCAAAGCTATTTGAATTGTACATGGAAATAAATTGCATTTTGTTGTCAAAGAAAAATCTAGTTTTAATCTGAACAAAACATACTATGTTACCTTTATCATCTTCTACTTTAAATCAAGGGTTGGATTTTTGAAAGTTAAATTTTTCAGAGATAAAGGGAAGCAAGGGAAAAAAATACGTAATGCAACACAATTATATTCACCGAGAATCCAGAAAATTTTATCATCTTAATTATTTTTGTGTGTATAATCTAAAACTAGTGTGTTATACATAAAATAACCTGCAGTTTTTACTGATCTTCACTTTTCAAAGAAGAAAGGTCTTGGAATGTTTCCGTGTGTTGACGTCGTATGAGTGGATTTAGCAAAACAGTGACTACAATATTTATTTAGGAACGTGATTTACAATTTGTTAGCATAGTCTTGTGTCCACATAACAAACAAAAATAACAATAATGGCTACCATTTCAACTGTTATTTTCCAGTCCAGTGAAATGTTTAACATTAATACCTATTCTTTATTGTTTCTACGTGTTTCTATAAAATTAAAAATAAATATGTTAAATTAGATACAAATTTGCTATTTTAAATCCAGAATAGAGTCTAGTGGTACCATTTTATTTAACAAAAAAACATTCTACATATGATTTTTTACTATTTAATTGAGAATATCTCGTCTTTTTTTACAAGCCATGACAATTCTGACAATATTATTATTGAACTTTTTTCTCTTAATTACTGATGTATTTTAACTGATGTTATCTAAAATGGTCAATCTTTTAATAAAATATTAATTAAAATAATTAAGAAAAATATAATATATATTTATAAAATGTGCTACAAATTAAACAAGAAAATCAACCAAACTAAAAGAAGATAATGTTTACACACTGAGTTCATAGATCCAGATATATATATATATATATATATATATATATATATATATATATATATATATATGGAAAGAGGTTAGTTTCGACAGTCAATTATATTCAAGAGTTGTGCTAACAATTGTTACCCCATGTGCGTCAACCCCCCCACCCCCTACATTGTACTGTATAATTATGTAACTAATATTTTGTGTTGTAGCATATGGTTAAATGTGGTTTCAAAGCATTGTAAACTACTATATTATTGCTTTTAACAATTACACAGGAAATGCTTAAACTCATGAAGTCATAATTTCAGGAATTATGTTTTTTTTAAATATTTATGACAGTCATATTTATGATGTAAAAAAATTAACATTTTAGGACGTATTATTTCAAAGTTGGTATATTCAATTATAATGTAGTGCAGTTAATCTTTTACAGTAAATATTTTATTTTACTTAAAAATTATTTTATACAAACCTGCTAATTCATATTAATTTAAAACAAATAAGCTGTGTAACATTACAATCATTTTCTTACACAGCTACACTCATTCAAATAACCAATGATATAATGAAACAAATTTCCGTTGGAAGGGAGTTTAAAAGTAAATATTAACTCGACAGTTTAATTTATTTTAGGATTTTCAATTTATTCGCGTTTAATACATTTGACGATTATAATTCATTAAAATGAAATATTTTTGACATTTTCAGTTTTGTAATATAATACACATCGATAGTACCAAAAAATCAGCAGTTCTCTTTGTTGTAAAAAACAAATACTTTTACAATTTAGAATTCTGCGTTTACACTGACTAAGCATAATTCAATATGATATGGCTTAAGCCAGTAAGTTTCAATTAATACTTTGTAACGAGGACATCGCGTTTTAAATTAAAGACAAACATAAATCACGCCCTTTCCATTTCCGTAGAAAAGAGTAAGAGATAATCGTACTTTAACAATCTTGTCCGAAAGTCTAGTTGTATGACAAACTAATCTTACTTATACTGAAGTTTATTTGATCCTGTTTCAACACACAGGTTCTAGTGTAACTTTAGATATAGTTAAAATTTATATTCGAGTTTAGTGTTTCAGTAATATTTATTTGAGATTTTTCTCTGTTCTTTGAAAGTACTGAAGACTTGAGATTAATTTGATTATGAGAACACGAGTAATTTTAACTGGAAGATTTCTGATTATTTCCAATATGAAATTCATGAGTCAGGAAAGAAAACAACAAACACAATTTGAAAATGGAATTCTACCAAGTACCGTCAGTAAAGTAGTATAAATCGTATAAAATCATGAGTAATTAAAATCTGCCAAATTCATAAATTTTAAATATACTGTATGTTTAATTTATATTTGAGAAAACGTTAGATTCACATCAACATTTATGTTCAAAACTGTAAATAAATATTTAATTTTTAATCATACCTAAACAAGCGATAATAATAATAATATTATTACAAATATATATATATATATATATATATATATATATATATATATATATATATATATATATATATATAATAAATTCAATTGAAGTTAAACATAATTTCTTAATCTACAATATTTATTAAAACATTATGTTTATAAAATCTAAAATAATATTGCTATAATTTTTAATGAAAGCTTGATTTTTGTAGGCTGATTAAACCACCTTGACAGTTTTTAATAATAAAGACATAATTGAAAAATTCATAAGAATTTTAAATAAATTTAAAAAGCACAGTTATATTTACCGAAACGATCATAGCACTGTTTTACTGGCTTACAATGTACACTTCTATCAACAAATACATAATCCATGACTTGACATATCCATTGTCTACGTATAAACTGTCCTCATATGCGGTGAATATTAGCTCTGGTATTGATGTAATTACTGTCGTTTATTCGATTCTACGTGCCAACATAATGTGTAAATTATAAACCATATGACATTTATAAAAGCGTTGTACCGGAATTGAGAAATTCCTATGTTACATATTTATAAATATTCAAACACTTACTTATAGCATACAACATTAAGTTTAGAACCACAAAAAATAATAATTTTCTGCTTCCAAGTACAGTATCTGAGATATTTTGTAACTGATTTTAGAAACAATCGCTTTTGCCTAAAATTTACGAAATAATATTCTTTATCAATTGAAAAAACGGATGCATATATGCGTATACACTTTTTTACATTCGCTTGATGATTTTTAAATTACAAATATTTAAATTTTTTATTTATCAAATTAGATTCTTTTATATATTATTTTGAAACACAAGTTGTATGTATTATACTCCTAAATTATGTTTTAATGTTAATACATAACAGTTTGTGTATTTATGTTTTGTATAATATATAGTAATATATTTTAGTTTAGAAATTTTTAGTATGTGTCATTAAAATCACGTATTGTTCTCACAAAGAAAATAGTTTTACCTCTTTTTGTAAAATCTTCCCTTACCTCTTTCGAGTTAAGAACATTGAGTTCGGCGTCGAAACTCACGTTTATACATGTTTGTTAAAACTGTTTTAAAAAGAGTTAGGTTACAACTATCACTTGACGAAATTCTTTTAGTTAATCAAACCTACCATATCTTGAGACAAACACATTCTTAAGATGTAAACATTTTTAATTATAGCTGAACTTCTTTAGATGATATAAAGGGATATTTTAGTTATTCGTTATGGCAACAGCTGTTTTTTTAAATACAATCGAACGTTTTATTCTCTGTAATCTAAAACATTACTTAAAAGTAATGTTATTATTTACCTACTGTAATTGTATGTTTCCAATACCTAATTATTCTATTATCATTATTGTTGAAATTACTATTTAGAATGGAGATTTTTATAATGGTCGTTAAGTTTTTATTAGAAAAAAAAAATATGATTAGAATATTGGAAATTATCCCGCAGTTTTCAAAACTGATCATCTGTCTTGAAAGGAAATGACCGTTACGTTTCATTTTCGAATTTACCTTTGAAACATAATTCATTCTTTTACAATTACAGTTAGGAACATAAATTAAGGTTACAAACAGGGAAATTAGCTCTTTGTTTTCGTTTAATGTCCACCTTTATGAAATTTTGATCGTATTTATGTTTGATGATTTTGAGATATTCGATTGTCAATGATGAGACCCAAGTTCATTTTAACCTTTTTTTATCGATAACTATGGCTAAAAATATGCATTTTTGGTGACAAAACATGATTTTTTGAGTAAAAACTAAATGCATAACCATGACACATTATAAAAAGAAACTATATAGTATTTTATTTACTCAGCTATTAAATATAATAGCTAGAGCTTGATTTTACGACATTTCTTGTTAGGAAATGTATTGACACCGCTAAACATTGAGTAAAGGCAGAAGAATCTAGATTTTAATCACGTTTATTCCTTCCTAAAAGGCGACCGCTCACCTTCCAAAGGTCTGATATAAAGAGAACGTAATCAATAGAAGCTTTACCTAGTTGATTGCTCTTTGTAAACGCAAGTAGTATAGATGCCGTATAATACAGCGCTATCTCATTACAAACATTTTAACTAAAATTAATAAGCGCGTCATGAAATACTTATCATCTTCCGACAGATTTTCTTGTTTAATATATTTTAAATGTAAGAAGAAAAAATGGAGGACACATTTCTATTTAATGGAACTGTAAATTCGAACTTGAAAATGATGAAATTACATGCGAATTGTCTGTTTAACTAAACAAGTAATCCTGCTCTGAAATAATTTTTCTTAAGCTGTAATGTGCAGGTACAAAATAATTGCTACTGTTACCATCTCTTTGACGTCACTCTTTCCAAGTCCGGCCTTTGCCACATTTCGTCGGAATCATTCTGGAGTAAAATTACTCTATATTTGGACCCAATGATTTTCATCATATACATTTTAGATTGCATATAATTTTATGAGAGAATAAAAAATCGGAATGTAATACAGCTGTTGTAATTTTACAGTGTTTATTTATTTATTTTTATCGTTCAGCTTTTGATAGAATCAAACAATATTGTAGCTCTATAGATAAGTCATCATTGTGTAGGCTCGTAGATTATATTACTATAATATGGTAACAGACTTATGTAAGGACACCTGATCTTTGATATTTATTATACGTCTCATGTTAGTGACAAGGCCCCATCGTTCGTTTAACTGAAAACTGTTCTCACCCTTATAAGGAATACGGATCTATCGGCACTTGTACATATCTTCAAATAATTGAATATGGTATTAGTTTTCTACTGTATCTGTAATTTCATCAAAGTTACTATCATTCTCTATATCTATGTTACTACATTAAAAAAAAAAAAACTTTTATGGATGCAGCAATAACTGCATGTTCACATTTATATAATACATGCAAGAATCTCACACACAAATGTCTACGTATTCATCAGGATAAAATTACAAAAATATTAATAAAACTTGCAATGTAATAAAATTATTTGATCAATTCAAAGATGATCTATATATTACGTAGAACAATGAAATACATTCTTAGTTATTAAGAAAATATACCTTTCGACAACTTAATAAAAAACCTAATTTTTGTGTGATGTCAATACTGCTGTGTAGATGAGGGTTTTGAAAAAAATTGGTATGTCAATATATTTTGGTCGTATTACGAAGATTCGTTTTAATTTTATAAATTACAACTTTTACACCAAAGTAAAATGGCGGTTTTCACAAAATTAATTCCAACGTTATTGATAATTTAAAAAAATAAAAATCCCCTTATTTCAAATAAAATAAATAAAAGTTACTTAAATATTGTAAAGCATATTTCATGAAAATCGTTGTTG
Organism: Aphrophora alni; assembly: GCA_963513935.1. Classification (NCBI taxonomy): domain Eukaryota; kingdom Metazoa; phylum Arthropoda; class Insecta; order Hemiptera; family Aphrophoridae; genus Aphrophora; species Aphrophora alni. The sequence continues at coordinate 129,407,175 of OY740769.1, read as the reverse complement.
AGGAAGAGTTTCACGAGCGTGCCCTTGATACTGTGCATCTTGCATACTGTTTTGATAAATAAAATATAAGCTCCTATATTTGGTAAATTAATTCAATATAAGTTCTACATATAATGATAATATATTATCATAAATACAAGAACGGATTATTGTTATCGTGTAACATGAAAATTAAAATATACATATAAACTTCATTAAATTTCAGTTTATTTTAAAACATTAAAAAAAAGTACTAAATGAAATTGTTACGAAAATAGTTTCACAAATGTAATCGAAAATATTTCAGACAAAGTAGAATATAATTTTCACACAAATAACTATTTTGTGTCTACAATGTTAGTATGGTTATATGGTATAGTATGTTAGTATGGTTTGAACTTCATTTGTTAACCTAATTTCCCAATTTCCGCTATACAAATTCAAATAGAAATATTTTTCTTAAAAGCAATACTATCCAGGAAAGTTGGCACTGATATTAAACCTTGAACAATTACTTTAACCCAGTTACTGAGGATAAAATATGTATACTACTTAAAATTTATTTAGGGTAAAGACCTGGCTTTATCCCATTATTGATATTCTAGATTTGTATTCAGACAGGTGGTTTTTTTAAATACAACTTTGGTAATTCTATTTAAAAATTCCGGCAAAATAATCAGATTATAATGAAAATAATTGTATGAGCAGCTTAGCTATGCGTCGTCTTTTTTTTTATATGTTGTAGGCCTATAAATTTAATATTTTAGGTTTGGCGTAGTAATCTCTGTTTATAAATGAATATGATATGTTACTTGTTGACCAATACTGAATATGTAAAAATGGTTTTCAATCAAATTAAAGGATATAATTTGAAATAATCAACTTTATACGTACGCGTGTTTCATTTCTACTTTTACCGATAACTTTAGAGATAGTCGTGGGAAGATGGCGACTAAAAAGATTTCATTGAGATTTCCCCAAACCTCTAATTCAAATTAATTGTTAGAGTCAATCTACAGAAAATATCTGTGTTTAAGTCAATGATAAAAATGACACATTCTAAATTTAGATGAATGTCACGTACCTATCTGATTTAAAAACGAAGCTCATTTCACAGGATTACAGACAACGTTAAAATGAAACTAAATTTTGTCCAACTAAAATAAACGCTCCCGAAAACTCGCTCCGTATTTTTCTCGTAGCAAAACAATCTCTTACCGTATGCGTGTACGTAACAAAGTAAATCGGCTTAAACCGTTGACGTTGAAGACCGTATTTATTTCTAAATACGGGTTACCAAAAATTCTTACATAGAATATTTAGAATGGTAGGTGATTTACTTAGGTACCGTATATAGCCTAAATTTTCACAACGTCACGTCATGTCACTGCAAAGTCTGTACGTGTTTTACTTTGAATACATAAATATTTATTTTTTGTTTTTTAATGTCTCTTTTGAAATAATTTCGTTTGGTTCTTCTTTTTATGCCTATGACTAAAACCGTGATGGTTTATTTCTCTTTTAAGTGATAGTTTGTGTGTGACAGTTTTGAAGTTTTAATAGTTGAAACTATGGTTAATGTATAAATATTATACTTAATTGCTATAGAAGTTATTTTTTTAAATAACACTACATTTAATAAAAGTAACGACGTTATTTATACGATCCTATTAAAGGGGTATGAGGGATAAAACATCAGAAATGGATGGTATTTCATTGTAAAATATTACCCATTACAAAGACTATGATTGACAGTTTGCCTTTAGAAATAAGACACCACTTGGTTATTAAAATCATAATGTATCACCTTCATTGTTAGTTTGACATAGACATTGTTTATGAAGACCGTAAACAGGAAGTATATGGTGTATAAAACTGTCAACTCAAGATTAAAAAGGTTGAGGAACATTAGATGTCAGTGTTTCGTGAAACACAACTACAAGGTCCTCTCATGTACACACTGTAACTTTGGTTTACAATATTCCCTTTACTTTCCTCTTATAATTTTAGTCAAATATGCTAACACAAGATTTCTAATGTTGTACGTAGGGGAGGAGAGAGGTAATTAATCACAACAACACCATTTGAAATATTGAAAAGCAAATGTGTAACCCGAAAACTCAAGTGTTCAATGCAATTAGAAGATGAATGATAATTTATACAAAATTGTGGTAGTAGTCTTATTTAGATAATACATTTGTAAAATAAAATATGTCTCTTGGGATGTAAATTATGAATTTGATATTGATGTATAATTAATCTCCAAAATCTCCAAAATACTAATAAGCATTTTACATTTTTATTATAGCCCTATTAAAGATTTATTTGACCTTATAAATGAAACTATATAATCTTTTGGTTACAATTTAAGAGGTGTTCCATTGATTTATTCAAACGTGTCAAAAATTTTACCTCTTTGTCAAAAAGTAGATGAACTGAATAAACCAAATATGGTGTAAGTTTCAAAGTTTCAAGTCTCTACTGAAAACGAGTTATTGGTTATCTAGTTAACACAATAAACATTTTCGGAATCTCAGTATATTTAGACCTATAGGAACATCTTCAGTCATAAAATATAACAATTAAATTGTAAAACGTTACTGATTGGAGTAAAAGTTGAGTATAAAAAATTGAGAATTTATTATTATTATTATTATTTAAAACAAAGGACCACAATGATTTAGGGACAGGAAACCAAATAGTGAACCACAGTTTTACAGTCTGTAAAAGTTTGTAATAATAAAAATTAAAGTCCTTTATCTTCACCCATTTCACTGGTTTTCCGTAGTTTTTGTTGTACTTAACATGTAACACAACTCTGTATTCAAAACTCACTTTCACGTAAAAATCGAGATCCATATAAAAAAGTTATTCAAAACACGCGAGTTTTAATAAACATGGATGATAAATATAATATTATTATTATATTATTCATGAGATAAAACTTAACATTTTTCATATATACACACAGAGAGAAGATAAAAGCAAAGGATGTGCTATCATAAAAGGGAAAAGGAGAGTGACGAACAATGGCGGTAAAAATAAGGGAAGACCAGAGTGGCTTTCACGAAAGACAGAAAAAGAAAAATACGACCTCTTGTGATATATATGTAGAAATAACTGATAATATGGGAAGAAGGTTTAACTATATTGGTCCGTGCTGCATTCTAGTTACATTGTAAGTAGTTCACAGCTGTTTAATCGCAGTAGCGAAGAATGCCGGACAGTTACTTTAGTCTACACTTGTTAAAAGAAATTTTATAACGGATAAGCTATTTAAAATAATTGTTTATCCCATCCTATACACAATATTGGATGTATAATTTGTAATATACTAGGAGGAATAAAAGCAGCTTTTCTTTTGAATTTTTAAATTCGAATAATTTACATTTTTGTTGTTTATTTAATCTAATATAGTTTTTATGTTTCCTTGAAGTGTTTGTGCCTACTGAAACTAAAGATGACGACATGAAATGGAAGTGACATTTTCTTTTGATGTTTAATTATTGTAGAAATCTTGGAGCTCTTGGTTGATTATTCATAGAAACTGAATTAAATAAATCGGACGATGCAATTATGTTTGTTAACAGATAGACGGATAAACAATAATGCAATTGTAATTGTGCTAGTTTTGCCTTCAATAATTACCCCCAAAACACACACTATTACTTTAAAATGTGTAGAAAATAAACAAAATTTACTGATGAAAAATTAAGATATTTAACTATAATTATTGTGAACTGTAAACTCAAAATTGTAAATACCACACTTTTGAGCACTCCGTGGTGAACTTAAAGAATAAAATGAAAAACCCAATTTTCATTGACAATTCAATAAAACAAGATTTATTTCCTTATGTATATTTCAGTAACAAGTGTTTGTTTAATACTCAACCTCTGAAGATCATAACTACGTTATTAAAATTTGCATAAGGAAATAAATCGTGTTTTATTGAATTGAGTATTGCGTGTTTGATTTTAATACAAGGATTATAAATATATTAAGAATAGTGAGTGAATATATTATATTTTCATGTGTGTTTAAATGAGTGGTTTTAGTTATTAAGAAGTAGATTGTCAGGTTTCAATATTTAAGATTTTAGACCCTGTCTAAATATAACGTAATCCCAAACATATGCTTACATAACGTCATAATTGTTTGACAAAGTATATTTCTCGTAGATAGGCGTTTTGAATATGTTAGTTTATTTTTTGAACATTCTTAGTTATGTAAATCTTAAAATACACAAACAAAGTGTTAAAATAGAATCTTCTCGTTATAAAGATATATGGACCAGAGAGAGACCGACAAACATATAAACAATAACTTAACATGAAGGTGTCCCCATAGATGAAAGAACACCGATATTTCGCTTCCCTTCTTACAAAGCAACAAGTTGTTGCTTGTGAAAACCAAAATTATCACATAAATTGGATAATAAATATAAAGTACCGAATCTCGTTGTGGCACGTACAGTACTCTCTGCGTTTTGTTTACGTAAAGGAAAACTTTTTTTAAGAAACAAAGTAAATTTAAAAAATAATAGTACAAACTTATTATATTATTATTTATCTACAAAGCTTGAGCAAAGCTAAGCTCTTATGTCGATTAAAAAAAAACAAACTATATTTTGAATTTAATATATAATTAATTTAATTTAAAATGTGTATACTCAAGCTAAAAAGCTAAACATAAAAAGTGGGTTATTTGTTCACATTTAAATCTGGCACTTTCTATTTTAATATACTTTATTTGATTTTGTCTCGAAAACTCAAAATGGCGTTAAAATGTGGAAGGAGATGTAAATTAATAACATCTTAGAAATTATTTATTAATGTTATCTTTTAAGAAAAAATATTGAAAAAAAGAAGTATTTGTCACTTATATTTAAACTTTGTTGTATTTAATATTTTCTAATACAAGGTAGCTGTAAAACTAGAAATAAGGTAATATTTAGAAGGGCACCATGTAAACTGAAATAACTTAGGTTTCACATATATACTTTCAATTTTCAAAGAATTTATAAATATAATCTGTAGTCAACCTTTCTATTCGAAAGTTGTACGCTAGGCTACACCACTCAGGAACATTTCCCTAAAGTTTTAAATTTTGATTTATAGATGTACGAGTACAATGACTCGAATTTCTAGGATTTATATTCTTTCAAATACAACATAACTAAATAAAAATCAAATGTAAAAATTAATCGGACTGAAAAAATCATCGCCTGCAGAAAAATAGCACAAAAAGTGACTCATAGCTCTCAAATATACTATAATAGCGTCAGGGTCAGAAGGAAAAATTAGTTTGTAAAGAGAGAGAGGGAGAGATATATAGTAGGAACGTTAATAAAAGGGATCTAACATAAGAATACATATTGAAAATTGTAGATCCAGAAGGGAAATTCGGAAATTCCATACCCATATACACTATAAAAATGCATACAAATATACAGAATTAAACAATATTTTATGTAGTCAACATTATATTTTATACTGATACCTGTAAATGTTTCGGTGCATATTTCATGCTATCAAACGTATATCTCGCTTTGTAAACAACGAGTTTATTGTTAACATGAAGTTTAGCTTAAAAGTATAGATTATAAGTATTTGATTGTTGCTATATATATAGCATAGTATATACGAAAGTATATACGTTATATACTTTCTGTCTATAACGTATATATATATATATATATATATATATATATATATATATATATATATATATATATAAAGTTATCTTAACCATTTTTATCAACTTTTTAATAGAAATAAAAATGTATCTTTTTTATGTATTTCGATTTAATTAAATACAAACACACTAAATTAGATTTATATTAGCAGAAAATAATTGTGCCAGCAATGTTACTAAACCCGTTATAATGTTGTAGAATTATAAATTAATCAGTCATTCCAATTTTATCAAATACAAATTTTACATATATGACTTTTACTATATTGTTGAGAATTTTACATTTGTTTTTTTAAACATATGAATCTGTACATATTTCGTAACATGTATTTTTTTTTTTTAATTTACCTACATACTTTATTTTTTATTGGCTAAATAGGATAAAACCTTATCGTAAATATAAAGTCAATAGTAATTAACTGGAACTAAGTAGTTTTGACGACTGACTTGAGTTCATAAATCCACTTTTATATATTGAAGTTATGTTCAGCTGTCAATTATATACGGGAGTTCTGTTAATTATTATATGTCAGACCTTAGGTCAAACATTTAAGTAACAAAAGCAAAGATGGGTTTTCTTGTGGCAAACAGTGTTGTGCCTTGTATCTTACATTTGAAAATGGTGTCGAAGTATTGTAAAAAAAAACATTTGTAGTTTTTAATAATTACACACTGACAGCTTAAACATATTTATTTAAATATAAAATTTATCTGATTGTAGTTTCAATAATAAGGGTTTGAAATTTTGTATACATTAAAGTCGTATAATTAAAGTAATAAACTGTGTATTTTATGAATCATTAATTCAAAAATATAGGACCTCAAAAGTAAATTGCCATTGCACTAAGTAAAAAGTATGTTTACAAAATAAAAATATCCATTTGTGGTTCTTCAATAAACCACCATGAATATAGTTTTATATTTAATTTAGGCCTATAAATTTTCATTACAAGATTTGAATATAATTCAGAGGTCCCGCTTCCTCCAACGAATGGTAAGGAAAACTACTACTGTCTGTACAATAGGCGATAAAAATATAAAATTATAATAATTATTAACACGTATGTCCATTTCTAATAATGGGGAGTGAATCTTTTTATACATACATAAAATATTGATATTATACGTAGTTATATCAGTTTTATATAGTATACTAAAATTATTTAACAAAAACATATTTTATGGCATTAATTTAAAATCAAATAACAAATAACCAGTGTAAAACATTATACTAAGCTTTTTACATACTACGCGTATTTAAATAACCATTGACCAAATTGTACTTTGGAAGGAAATATAAAATGGAAAATTTAAGTCGGAAGTTTGTCATATTTTGGGGTTTCCAATTTATTAGCGTAACGTTTAATATATAGGTCAAAGATAGAAAGGTTTACAATTTATCAAAATTGATTGAAATCACTTTGGTCTATTTCTGAGATATTCAAAACAACTTTTTCAATACACAATAATTCTTTTTTTTTTAATTGATACATCTTGCAATATAATATAACAGACCTAGCCAAAGTCACCGAAAGCACCAAAACAACAAGCTTCAGTCATCTTTGCTTTAAAGAAAATAATTTTAAAACAATATAATTATACGTTACTATAATCAGTCTGTTTATTTATAATTACAATACGATAGGATTTCAATTATGAACTTTGTAAACTTAAGTCTTTTCTAATATTTTGTAACAAGGGCATCACGTTTTAAATTAAAGACAAACAGAAATCTGATGGTCTCTCCAAATTCTGAGCAAAGAGTAAGAGAGGAATGTTTTCCTATCATCTTGTACAAAAATCTAGTTGTCTGCCAACTAATATACTAAAGTTCATTTGATCCTCTTTTAAACACAGGTTTAAGTGTTACTTTAGATGAAGTTTTAACTTTATACTTTTGTTTAGTACTTCAGTAACATTTATTTGAGCGTTTTATCATGTTCTTGTTTGTGAAACTATTGAAGAAGGTTTAGGATTAAATTAGATAAGGAGAAAACAAATATTTTAATTAATTGGAATAAATCTCATTTCGAAAATCATGATAATTCAAATCAAGTTATCTTGAATATTTGAATTGTACCTACAAATTATATATAAGTGAAGATTATAATTATTTACCTTATATGGTAACTTCCAAAACAGCAATCAAAATATTCATTTCCATATGCATACCTAAACAGAAAAAATAAATGAATAAAATAAAATATTTACAATATCTAAATATTTTAAAGTAACACATTTCTTATTACATTATTTTATAAAGTGTAAATAATATATATAAAAAATTAGGAGACGTGTACAATGTATTTTAAAATGGGATAAATTTTTTAATTAAATAATTTATTCTTATTGAAGACTGATTAAACCACATTTATAATATTTTGAATGATAAATTTTATTATATTTTAAAATAAAAGCAACACCTGTCAAAACCAAATCTCATAGCAGTGTCATATTGATACACATTATGCATAATGCAGGCTTTCATATTATATTCATTGTCGATGTGTAAACTTCCTTCCATTGTGTGTACTTGCTCACAATTATTGATACAATTCTTGTCAATTATAAGCTTAGTTGATTATGAGTGTTAGTGAATTCATGTGGTTTTAATTATAAACTATTCAATTTACAAATTTAACATAATATTGTACAGGAATTAGAAAATACCAATGATATATATATATATATATATATATATATATATATATTTAAAAATGGTTAATCATTTAAAAATACATTTTCTGTTCAGTGTTTCGAAAAACTATTTATATCTTGGCACATTTGAAGAACCTTTTGTAATAGTTTCTTAAGAAAAATCAGATTTATGTCTTGTTATAAAAAAATTTTAATTTTGAAGGTTGAACATGATTGTAAATTAATTTTCTGTATTTTTAACATATAAAAATTTTGAAATTCCAAGATTAGCATAACTATTGATTTATACCTTTATAAAAGGTTGACTTGTCAAAAATAATTTCTTTTAAACTTAAATGTCAGACTAAACAATTTTAGTAACTTCTTGTTCATTTACTCAGCTTCTAGGTTTAGTATGTAAATCAAGGTAATTGACCAAACAACACAAAAGAGAGCTTAAAGTTATCAGAAACCTCTTTGTTAAGAAATTTTTTGACACCGCAAAACATTGAGTAAAGGAAGAAGAACCCAGATTTTAGTCATGTGTAATTCTTCCTAAAAGGCAACCCTCTCATCTGGCAAATGTCTAATATAAAGACAATGCAATCAATAGATGCTTTACAGAATTGATTGCTCTTTGCAGACGCAAGCAGAAATAGCTGTCTTCTAATACAGCGCTATCGTGTTACAAAGGTTTGATCTGTATTTAAAAAGCCGTTTCTGAGATTATTATTATCGGCGTCTGACAGATTCTCTCATTAAAAATATTTCAAATATTTTAAAATTGAGGAGACAATTTAAAGTAAATATCTTAATATCTAGGAAAGGAGCTATTATTCATGTTCAATAATAATGATAAATTTGTACTGTATAATAGTGAAATTTCACGAAAATCGTCTGCTTCAATAAATAAACCTACTTGTTATGGAATATTATTATATAGGTACTGTTATTATTATTATTATTATTTAAAAATAAAAATAGCATCTCTAAATACCAAGTGATCAACAATCATCACGTCGTTAGACAATGACAATTTTGTCAATTTACTAATATTATGACAAAAGCCAAAGCCAGAATTAAATAAAGTTTATTTATATTTATTGTGTGCCTGTTATATTGATCGTTTGAAGAAATTGATTAAATTATGTGTCAGTTTCACGAAGACACTTTGGTGTAGTTATTTTTAAATTCAATCAGGAAAACCTGAGTAATAATTCTGTGTTTCATAAAAACAGATTTACAAATAACATTCAAAGATTTACCTGACTTATTTCGTTTACAACATAAAGTGGAAAATAATCTTATTGTAGAATCATATCGTGCGTTAGTTGATATTAAAGTCTAATAAACATGGTGAATAATTATAACATTTCTTTATCACAAAACTATTATTATTTCATCCTTATATGTATTATTCCCAACTAAATGAAAACGTTCTTTTCACAAAAATGATGTTCATTTAAACAATAAGTATTTTCCTTTATGTAATGCACATAGTTTATCAAACAAATACCTGATAAAGTTGTCAATACTGTACAGAATATGACAACAATGTCACAGAAAAACTCTCTATTAAAAAAAATAAAATAAAAATTAGTAATTATTCATCGCAAACATGTTTGTCAGTTGTGATAAAAGTCATAACGGCCTTATAGGACACTCAGGTTGATTCAGATGGATGTAATAAATGTTTCTAATGGCAGCAAAAAGTTTTGGATATGAATATGTACGTAGTCACATATAGCCTATCGTATTTCACTATAGCCGTTACAGCCTATAGCCTGTAATGACGTTTATATATAAATTTCTACAAAAATCATCAGTTAATTATATATCTCATAAATATTTTTGTTACAAAGTATAAAAATATATGTTTGATGAAAATTCATGCACATTTATCGGCTTCGTTAGATACGATTTTAAGGGGACTGGGAACACCCACTGGGTAAAAAAAATCGATTTTTTTATTTTTAGCATTTTAAATTCTACATACTTTTGTGATTATTTTGACACTATGATTATAATTTTCTGACAACAACTAAAAAAGTTATCAACATTTTTATGGTACTATTCCATGATCAATTTTGCGCTAAACGCGAGGCTCAGAGTAGTGGCACTGCATACATTTGTTATAGTAACTGATACATATCAGCTATGTGTATTTCGTTTTGTTGTGTTAGTATGGTACAGCTGACATTTGGTAGTGTAATGTTTGTTTACACTTTTAGTGTTGTTGCTGTTGAGGTTATAGTTTACAGTATTTGTAGTGGTTGTGAGCTGTGAAGTTTTGCTGATGGTAAAACAATCGGTGGCCGAGGGCGACTTACTAATGCTGGCATTATGGAGATACAAAAATACTATGGCCTAGCTATACGACGGAATACGCATAGCCTACAAGAGATGAAGAAAGCTGTTTGGGCGGAATATTTTCACCTCTCCTCCACCAATGAAAACCCGATGCATGAACTCTGCCCAAAAGGTCCCGAAACCTGGTGCAAGTTCAATAAGGCTAAAGAAACGAATGCCAATGACCATATGACCATAAAGTCCATAATCATTTCCCCAGCATTGTAATGCAAGAAATAAAGCCTATCTTCAAAGATCTGTCTAACCATGAGCTTCTCAAAAAATGCCTTCATGGTGGCACTCAAAACGCGTGCGAATCTGTAAATAGTGTAATTTGGAACAGAATCCCTAAATCCCACTTTGTAATGAGAAATACCCTTGAATTAGGGGTATATGAAGCCATAGCCACTTTTAATGATGGGAACATAGTGAAATGTAGGTTACTGGCAAAGTTAGGGATCAAACCTGGTTCAAACTGCATAAGAACTATGAGAAGTATTGATGAAAGAAGAATTGCCGAAGCCGAGAAAGCCTTTGAAGAAATAAAAAAAAAGTGTCGCCAAAAGCAACAGTTAGCCAAAAGAAGAATGGAGGATGACTATGAGGCCCAATAAAATCCAGATCAGCCATCCTATGGTGCAGGCATGTTCTAAGGTAATCGTTTTTAACAACATATGTGTTTTAAAATGAATAAATAATAATAAAGTGCGATTCCTGAAAAACGATGTTTTTTTTCACTTAGGAACACAGAACTCAAAAACTATAACAGATATTCACATGATTTTTTTTTAATTTTGTTCCTAAGATCATTCTTTACATTATGAACAGAAGGTTTTATTATATTTTTATTCTTGAATAAATTATAAAATTATTTAACAAAAAATAATTTGAAAATTTTTGACATAAACAAAAAAAATGAAATCACATTTAAAAATTATCATTTTTAAAAACTCTCTGTACATTTTGTTAACATTTATGTGCCCTTTAAATTAAAAAAAAAATTAAGTCTCTACCTTAGTTTAGGAGCACTGTGTTCCTAAACATGCTAAACTTAACATGCGGAGCATACGGCCTGCCCAGTCCCCTTAAGAAAACCAAAAACATGTGTTTTGGTATAATGACATTTATGCTCAGAGAATGTGAAGACAAAACAAAATCTTAGAAACAAGATGAAAATATACACTTATATGAAATTTGATAAACAGCCGTCTCAAATCCAGTTTGGGTTGTAGAATAGTTCTACATAAATTAAGGACAAAGAGTCGACGAGAAATAAAACCTTTCGGGCTCAATATCAAATAGTATATCACAATAAAACACTGAATTTTTTTGTCAAATGGTTATTTTATCTTTCTAACCTATAATCCTCAAAGCAAAAATTTTGGCAAACTTCCGAATAAAATGTTTTATATGGAATCCTGTGTTTAGTTCACAGGTCATTAATAAAATGTGGAAGAAAAAACTCCTAAATATATACCAAAATATGCCAATATACCAAAGGTTATCTAATTTTGTTGAAATTACAGTTTATTGCAGAACACCAGTCAAGTAGAGTTATGTTAACTATTGAATCTTTTGAATTAGGTTACTACAAAAAGGATATTTCAAGTAAAAAATTCAAATTAAATTTTTGTTATTTATCACAATCTCAATACAGTTATTAATCGCAGTAAAAGACTATTCGATATTACAACCACCGAAGAATGATTGTTACTCTCGTACATATCAAAGGCAAGTAAGGGCGAGGCCAAGTAAAGGAACAAGAGCAAGATTGATTGATGATTCTATTTGCTTGGCTGTGAAACTTGGCAGCAACCTAATAGTCTGCTTAAGGAATTGGATTGTTTATTTGCGCGGAACAAATAGAACAACTGAACAGGGCAAGTTAAACTTTGTGTTTTGTCATTACTTTTTACGTAGGTTGGAGAAATGATTTGGCTTCATGTTTCATTTCGTGAAAGGAAACAATAAGCCTTTTATTAATTCGGGCTGCAAAAATAACTCAGAGCTATCAAATTTGCTACGCATAAGTCTTATGTCCCTGTATATCTTAGTGAAATTTACATATTATATGACTGTACTATAAAATGTGTTTTGAACATTAAAATATTTATAAATACAATGCGTTTTATTATTATTTAACCATTTAAAATTTTTTAATCTTCTTGAAATTTCATCTACTACAAGTCTGTTCGAGGAAAGATATGATATTATCATTCGTAATAACATTTGACCACCGGATCTTCTTGACATCTTATTGTTTCGAAAATTAGATGCCGACTAGCTCTAAATTGTAGACAAGAGTGAAGAGAAAGAAGAATATAACAATAAAGAATGCATGAAAATCGTTCTTTTAGTTACAACTTTAAGATTTCAGTAAATTCTAGTAGAGAATTGCTGCACAGATCAACCAGGGTAATATATCAATGCCGAAGCCTGGTTGGGACTTGCAGGATGTCACTTAAGACTCGCTACGTCTCCAGTAATACCATGTCATATCAGTCACTATTAATTCTCAAAATTTAGCTTTTGGATAAAATGCGTCAATAGGATGACTTGCCTTAACGTTACGGGTGACGTAAGGACAATTCCAATACAGCATTGATAGTTCTTATTTCTGTGTCTTGTTTTGGGATTCGGGAATTAATATAATTATTCGAGGAGGAAATGCAGAGAAAATATTAGGTTATGTAATATATGGTATTTTACATTTGAGGTTAGAACTTTTTCTACTGCCATCTCCAACATAACCAAATAACAGCACCGGTACTAAGATTGTTTTAATAAATATGTTTGGTTAAGTTTTTACATTATTAAGGTTAATATTTGTTTAGATAGATGGTAAGGCTGTACAATTTTAAGGTTTCTAAAGGTGATATTTGTATTATTAAGTAAGTATAAAGATACGCTGATAAAATTGGCACAGAGTAAAGAAGCCAAGCTAATCTGGATACTGAGACAATTGTGGGAAATGAGAAGGAGGATGGGTTGGATAAGGAGGGATCATTCACTCGTTTGGAGTTACTTCTAAACTTGAGTTACGATTTTCGACCAAAAAAAGTAAAATTAGGTGAGTATTGTAGACGGAAAAGATTTTTCTCAACATATGTCACGTAGGAAAGAGTAGAAGGCTTACATTGCAGAGGAAAATGAACTTGAGATAGGTAGTATCTATATTAAGAGATCACTATGCTTTGAATAATATGTATCAATTATAGTTAAGAATGTCCTGACTGCAATAACTTTGGATTGGAAGAAATTACAGAATATATGTTTGCTTCTTGTAAGAGGTACGATATAAAGTTTTAGATAAGGACATTTTGAATGTGAAGAGTTTGAATTTGACCTTAACTGTTGTGTTGGGGTTAAATTCACACACTCACACACACAAACACAAACACCCCCCCCCCACACACACACACAAACACACACACACACACACACACACACACACACACACACACACAAATTGGGGCAGAAAATATTATCTGAGGAGATGAAAAACATCATTGATAATAAAGAGAATGTTTATTAAGACATTGTCTTCTGACGGTTATTTCTCCAAACTCATTGATTTTAAAATAATGTAGTAAATTCAAACCAAATTCAAACGGACTACTTTTTTTCCAGTGAAAACGGCATCTTTTCTTATCGAACGCTAACATACGACGTAACATATTCAAATATCTAGGTCAGTTATATTTTCAAAGTAATCCAGCCTTTAGCGAAAGGGTACTTTAGGATTCAAAGCAAAAGCGTAAAGAATCACTTTGAAAATTTTGCTTAAGATTTCCTTGCATTCTATATTTTCTTTATTTATGAAAATAATGTATTACTTACAGACAAACATAATAATCATGTCTTCTACAATTGTTTCGAAATTGTGTAAAATAAATGTCAAAATGTTCCGTAAAAAGTATAACGGAAGGTACTTGTGAGGGTTAGTAGTGTAAAGGGCCCTTGAAACCTAATTACGAGATTTTAATGTCAGCATTATTATAAAATAGAAAAAAATGCACTTAAACTAGTTTTGGTGTTATTTGCATATGGTAGTTTTTACTTATCGAAGAGATAATTTTGTTTAGTATGTAATATTAATACAAAGCTTGAAATCGTCAATATCCTCAAATATTATTAAAATTCAAGTACTGTAACACTAAGATAGCCTGTTGGCTGTATAGCAAATTAATTTTATTCGTGATCAAATGAAACCAGGGCACGATAGTGTCTTATTTCTGTTGAAAACAGATTTAAAAAGATCAAACGAAATCTAAATATAGTAAAATATCTGAAGAGGGTGAAAGCTACCCCAAGGAGTTCATATTTACGTGTTAAATTTCCTTTTCAAATATTCCACACTAAACTCTGAATAGAATGTATTGAAGGAAATGAGATCTGTAGGATATTGATAGAGGCTTGACATCTCCATTAAACATGACTGAAATTCGTTATTTATTACCAATGTTTTCACATTTATACGGAAAAAGTGTGGTGTTGTTGAAAATATCCATTTTGAGGAGCAACAAGAAGAAAATTTGTTTTTAACATTTAAATCCGTCTGTCATGCTGCCAGTGTTCAACTTTAAAATACACTAGAAGAACTGGATTGTGAAGCTATTTGGCATGCAGGTGTAAATGGAAACATCTGTCAAAATTATTATTTAATTATTTCTGCTTTTTAAAAATTGTGTAATATTGTTATGAAAAAAAAAAAGAAAAAATACTAAATTTATAATCTCTTTCCAAAAACATTTCTGTTCGGGAACTCTTTATAAAGAAGTTAGAAATGTATTTTAAGAAATAGTAATTAGATATTATTTTCAAATTGACATTTAAGACGCTATAGTCAAATATCTGTTCAGAGTGTCTATGAGACTACTGAGTTTGAACAAAACAATTACAAGTTTGGGCCTGTCAAAACTCATGATCCAATTAAACAAATTACCTATTTCTTAAAATTTCCTGTAGAATTTTTCATCTGCTTCTTTTAGAGAAAAAAACTAAAAACGTATACGTAAAATAATATTAATAATAATAATAATAATAATAAAATTTACAATTATTACACATCAAAATTAGTACATTTTATTTTAAACTGTAATTTTAGCTATTATAGACAAAATAAAGTCATAAATTTCTATTTAGTTTGTAAAAATATGGAATAATAAAAAAGTGCCTCTTTCGTAATTCTTAATATAAAAGTTGAAAAACTAGTAATTCAGGTACTAATTTTCATATCGCTACTGTACTGATATTACTTAGTTAATAAACTTACCGTATCCTTATCACTATACGAAACATAAAAGATTAATTCCTCTTAAAACCATTGTTTATTCATGCAAAAATGGAATTTACAAAATGTTTATTTCAACACTAAATGTAAATAAACTTATTTTGCTGACTTTATATTGCACAACTAGAAAATTTAAATTAGAAAATATTTCATTAAAATCACTTCAATACCGCTGAACATAAAATTGAATATATTAAACCTTTATTTGAAATGAGTAATTAGAGAATATCATTGGGGAATAAGACACGAGACTGTGTAGGCTATTGATTGATGGCTGTATTTATTGAACACACCTTGTGGTTTTTGATAGAGAGATAATATATTCCTTATAAATATTGAATTCGGAAACGAAAAATACTCATGGTTTGGAATATTCATGCATTTAATCTGCCAACATTTTACCTTATCCTACAGTATATATTTATATCCGGATATATTTTTATTAATAATTGGTAATATAGAAATCTCTCATTGACATTGATATGAAATGGTAATGTTTGATAGTTTCGTACTCATACGAAAACTGATCACAACGATATGCATTGGTCTTGTGTATTTTGCTCACTTATCAAAGTCGTGCCGATTTTTACTTTCTGCTGTGTTTTGCTATTACAAGTACCCATGTCACCTATGTATTACTCTAATTTCATTCAGTATCGTGCTTTACAAAATCAATTTTTATTTTCTTTATATACACCATATAAAATTATTCGTTGTATATTTCTAAAGAGCCGACCCCCCCCCCCCCCTGTTGTAACCAGTGTTAACATTTATCATCATGACCAGCGTTTAGTCTTTCACTTTACGCTATTTTTACTAATAAAAATTCAAACAGGATTCCAATCGATGCTTAGTCACCACTCCATTTTCGAGGGAATGAATTTGCTTCTCAAATGTTAGCACTATTAGTTTTATTTATTTATACCACTTTTCTAGTATATCTCTGTCAGGTTGTACTTCATGTATTCTAGAACTGACTATTTAGTCATCCATGAAACAAGGAATATAGTGGAAAATATTTTCTTCTTTTTTTTTTTTTACAATAACTGTTCCACATTTTTAATCCTTGTTGAAAATAGCTGTTATATGATTTGCATTACAGGATACTTCCTTTCTTCAATCCTTTGTAATATGAATTTGCTTCACCAATACTTAATGACAGATCTTTTGCTTTCATGTTTTTGTTCAGATAACTTATTCAGTGAAATTGTTCAAACATTTTCGTAGAACTCTTCCAGTGATTTTTTAACGGTGAGATCTCTAGTACCATTTATATTAAAACACTCAACAATTAATTATGACTGCTAAATATATATATACTGCTAAATAATACTGCTAAATATATATATATATATATATATATATATTTATATATATATGTAGTGATGCAATCATCCACATATTGTTACGTTTCGGACAAGTTTGAAAGATTTCATTAGAATTTGGACATCCGAGTTTGTTAGCCTGCAAGATCTGACAATTGGATTTGTAAATAAATTGGTTATATTTTCGGCTTACAAATGCTTACACGTGTGTTTAGAAACACAAAATGCCTATGGATTTGTATTTATGTACAAAAAAACACACACATATATATATATATATATATATATATATATATATATATATATATATTTGTATTGCGATTGTTTTAAAATTATTAAAGATATGATTTAATCACTCGAAATAACTTTGAAAAATGCACAGGAAAATATTTTTGACTGCTCTAATAGCTAATTAATAAAACTTTAGATCAATTCCAACCAAATTTGGTATTTTTTGTTTACTATAACATCTAATGGTAAATTAAACCTTATAGGGGGCAGTATTTTGTTTCCTATGTATTCAATTTTAACAGATTTTTAACACACGAATATTATTAATAAACTCTAGAATCTAATGCTATTAAATTACGTGTGAATCCACAATATTTCAGCATTTAAATCCACTTTAATGAAGGCTATATATTCCCTAAATACCAAACTTCACAAAAGGACGGGTTAAACATGTAATCCTGCTATTATTGTATGAGTATGCATTTCATAACACTGCTAACATTGACAAAAGCAATAAACTCGGTTTTAATCTCAACTGCTTCCCATTGTCCATTGTCTTTCTGTCCCAATACTAACCATTATACAATTCTATAAGTTCGCGTATTGTGTCATAAATTGTAGGCACTACAGACATAAAATTAGTGTTATCTTAAAGCTTAGTTTAAGATAAGTGGCAAATATGTTAACATTGTAGTAACAGTGAAGGAAATGATTTGCAATTTTGTCGTTAAAATGACAATAATAGATATTAATTTCCGTATGGTATAGTTACACAAACACTATATTTGCTAACGGTAGTTTACGTACCACATTAGTTCTGTCAATAAATTATCAAATTTCACAGAAAATTGATGGACATAGCTTTAAGAATATTTAGCATGGTTAATATTATACGTTTCTCCATTGATTGTCAATTTTTACCAAAAACTCAAGTATAACTATTATGGGTTTGTGACATGCACCCGTTTTTATAATATAAGGAAAAATTTGTGATATGACAAAAATATGCTAATTTTCAAAATTTGAACAAATTCGGGTTAACTATTTGTACAGTAGGGAACTGTAATGACGATAGAGGTACATCGTTCAAAAAACAATTTTCTAGATGACATAGACAAATTTTATATTTCAGTATATTAATCAACCTGTTTCTTTATTAAGTAGACATTTTTGCAGTTTATTTTTGGTTCAGAAACAATTTCAGCTTAAACGTTTCCTTCCTTAATTTCTTTGTTATAATTTATAATTTAATGGACACGATTTACAACTTTTTTAAACGTTTCATATTGGATTCTATGAAAGCTGTAACAATCTCATTGTTATTACGGTTTTTGATTTTATGTTTTTCCTATTAGTGTTCCTTTATTTAAATAATTCTAAAAAGTACGACAATGTTATATGGATAAAGACGTTTACGTATTACATTTTCAATTTTTTGTTATGTTAACATAAATCTAATATCTTCATTATTCGTTAAATTTTCTTAAACCAATGAACAAAAATTTAAATTACACATAACTTAATTAAACGACCTAACATAACCTAACCTAGAATAGCCTAACCTATTTCCGAAAATTTAATTCAACATAAAATTCGAGTAATTTTAGGTTTTTAAACCCACCTTCTAAATACATAACAAAAATATATTTAAGTAATTATTAAATCTCCTAGTCAATGCTTGATTTATTATATCTTTATTACAATTGCACCGCTGTGGATATTGCTATAACACTTCAGATAAATTTAAATTCTTCAGTTAACGTTTAAACTTGTCTCTTGCAAGTTTATTAAAAAGTTAATGCGACCCCGCCATTGTTATTTTGACATGTTTACGCCAAACAATGCTCAATGTTTATGACAACTGTGAATGTAACTTTAAGTCGTTTATTTTAAAACTGCCAACAGTTGCAGCAATATGCTAGGTACCGGATACAATAGAGGCCGATGTTTCATGGCATAGCATAGTTTTGCTCATCTGCATATAGTATATTGTATATTAAATGTGATATTACTACAATTATTAAATAATTAAATCGCGAAAAGTGATTGCAAAGTTAATAATAAAATAAATAAATTTTGCATTTTAACAGCTGGGTTTCTTCAACAAAATTTTGTTAGTATCATTAGTTAACAAACAAATCGTCTTTAATCAAAATTAAAAATCCTATTTCATCTTTTCGGATTTCTGGTGCAAAATTTTGTATTCCGCCATCATTGTAACAAACTATATTTTATTAAAACTGTAATATAAACTGAATCAGTTTTAACTAAAAGAAATGTGTACTCAAGTTTTGTCACTTTACACTTTTGTAAGAATTAAGTGTCATAAATATCAATAAAAAAAGTTTTTTGTTTTTTTGCCAAAAGTAATGTCGCACCATACAGACCACTTTGAAACGAAAAATAGAGTTTCTCCCCCTAACAAACTTGATCGTCTTCACCCTATTACAAACCGTAAATCTACACTTGATAGGCCTAACCGTAACTAATAACAAAACCTAATGTTTTGTTAAAGTTTCTCAACCGATATTGATGTAACTCGGGCCATGTGTCTCACTAGTTTTATCAAAAAGTAGCAGAAACTATGTTTTGAATAAATTTGTTTTAACATTTCTTTATAACGAATGTTTGATTACCATAGTGAGTTGATAAAGATTGAGTAACCAAGGTTCATATAGTGGTGACTTGTGCGAAAAATACATAAGTGTTTAAAAATTCATAACAATTATAAATATTGTGCAGGTAAATACATTCTGGTAAGTCGTAACTTTATAATACAAGGAGCAACTTTATGTTACGTCATAAGAATATGTTATTTGTTCTTTTATGATAGCATAGAAACTATTAAACTATATAAAAAACACAATCACTTATTAGAAAAACACTAGTAATTTTATATCTCGAATTCATTTTTCAGTATCCAGGTCACTAATATATATAATAAAGTACTATACCTTAATTTGTGTGTTGTTTAACAATGGACAACCAGTGCATATCCGGGAGCCGTAAGATGCGCATCTACATTTTTAAATGTGTTGTGCGTTATGTGTATGTGTTTGTGTATTTAACGTTTTGACCCCCTCCATCCATAGAGGGATTTTCTGATGATGGGATAAAAATCTCGAAACGCGTCAAGATTAAATAAAAAAAAAGAAAAGAAAAGAAAAAGAAGTTCACTGACGGAAAATTAAGGTATAGTACTTTATTATTTATATCTCGCATGATGTTATGGTTATTTTAACTATCACTGAATGTCAATATGTAATAGTCATTATATTTTATGATTATTCTTGACTTTCAATGTGTGCTAAACGTATTTTATCTTAGTAGGGATATTTTTTTTTCATAAGTATTAGACTGCTTTCAATTGGCTATCAATATTTTAGTCGCAGCTGTATCCATAATGTATCATAAAGACTAAAACCTGATTAAGTTTTTTTTTTTTTAAATAGTGAATGTAAATAAAATGTGTGTAGTATATTGTTGTATTTTTTCCTTTCAACAAAGTTCAGGTGTAAGAAAAATGTAGAGTGTAATTCGAGTGGTGTCATTGTCGCAATGGATAGATTGCCGCATTCCGCTTCGGATTTTCTCGCTGGATTGGACAATGACCAACTTTGCACCCATTTATATAAATAGCAATATCGCACATTTACACAATAACTAGAGGAATGAAACCTATAACACTTATTTCTGTAGAAATAATTTTGAAAATACAGCGCTTATTTACCTATTGACTGTAATAATAGTTACTATTGAGTTCATGCAATGGGTAAAAGTCAATAAATTTCCCGTTTAGACAGTATTATTAAATCAATTTGGTTAATATGAATTAATAAAAAAAATAACAAATCTGTAAAATGTAATTTTTTCCACCATGGTTAAACTAAACCGAACTATTCTTAAACCAAATTCACTTCTGCTATTCGCCTCGAGCTTGACCAAAAATTGTCTCTTAAGCTCAAGAGGCTTATTCTTGAACCTACCAAATTGTAGGTTCAAGAGTTACAGTGCTGTAAAATTTATATCCTTAAATCTTAAGACTTTTAACCTAATAACAATAGGGTTTCATTTAAGC
The DNA here is from genome assembly GCA_963513935.1 of Aphrophora alni. Lineage (NCBI taxonomy): Eukaryota > Metazoa > Arthropoda > Insecta > Hemiptera > Aphrophoridae > Aphrophora > Aphrophora alni. Next base: position 129,385,586 of record OY740769.1, on the reverse strand, counting down.
CAATTAAATTATAAGAAAAAATTAAATCTCTTTATACATTATGTGTCAACCATCTTTAGTGTTTTCAAATCATTTGATTTAATTCGTTCTAATATTAATAAAAACCATATCTTATTATACACGTTTATTTAATTTAGTTAATACAGTAATCGATATATTATTAGACATTCATTATTACTAAATTGAGTTTATAAGCTTTACCAATTCAAAATAAAAATAGGGTCTTTAGGGTAGAACATTGTATTAAACGTAATTCGGTGAAAGGATTTTAATAATTTAGCAGTGTCTTTTTCTTTTCTATTTAGATGATTAGTTACAATCTAAAATGAAATGTGTATTTTGACACGCAGTAAAAAAATATACCAAAGGTGGAAACTTAGTAAGAATAGGATATATCTATTTTATGATTTTGCAACAACTTTTCCAGCAAATATAGTTCGATTACTTGCCACCATTTTATATTCAGAATCACTGATCAAAATTACGTTTTCAATATTTTGTGTTTTTTAATTTTTTTTATGTTATAAATTTATTATGAGATACAATGCTACTGGTGTTTACTTTAAAACTTATGAAGTAACTCCCTTTTCCCACTGCTGCACAAGAGAGAGATGTATCAACAACCCCAAGTATGCCCAGCATCGCTATTGTATAATTATTTATACGAATTTTTTAACCTTAATTTGGAAAATGAATTAAAATTGTGTGATTTGTGGAACAAATCTGGAATTATAACTAAGAACTGATATTCTTTTTCTAAAATTTAGTTTCTTTTCAATAGAACTTGAAAAAGAGGTATCACTCGACCATTGTTTACGCCTGAAAATGTTTAGCTCCCCCCCCCCACCACACTTTTACTTCAGGGTGCATAGGTACCAAGCTATTAACTATGGGAATTTATGAGCTCTGTATATCGTCACTTTAAGCGAAGCAAATGATATACTTAGCTTATTTAAAGGTAAATTATGAACATTGATTAAAAGTGCATCTAAAATATTTTGTAATATTTATGCTCTATTTACTCTCTCTTCACTTTAGATATTCCGTAGCATACTATAAATAGAATCCATTAAGGAATCCATTATGGATCCAGGGATTCTGTCAGCTCTTCCCTATAATGTTCAGAGCATGAATGTACACGTAATATACTTTTGGTGGAGTCATTTTTAACCAAACATTTACATCTAAACAATAAATTTGAAAATACCTCACACTAGTACCTTTGTAGAAACACATAAAAATATGATAAAACGAAACCACTCTTAGATAAAAAATATGTTGTTTTTGTCTGACATCTAGTTATACGGATGGCAGTTAAAACCATTGGAACCTGTAATACTAAAATAGCTTCTAAACCTCAATTATTGTTTTTTTTTTATTTACGGTTATCCGTATTAGATTCAGTTAATGAATTCCAATTTATAAATTGGATATTTGATATTGGGATAGTAAGCAATAAATTTTGTTAAGTACTTTGTTTTATCAAAATCTGAAAAAAAAATGTATTTTTACCTATATTGGTAGGCGTTTACAGTATATTTACGCGAATAATTAGGACTTAAAAATGTATTAAGTAATTGTGCTTGGACATCATTAACGATGAATACAAATATTTTGTGAGGATACTTTTTCGTACTCAGAGGAGAATATATTTATATATATTACTTAGGGGAGGGACAAAAGTAGACTTTTACGAAAACATAAATATAGATTTTGTTCACTAACACGACGCTGTCGTATATAATACAAGGGAGCACAACGAATGTTTGCAACGTTTAGGTGCACTATGTATTAAAAATTATATATGAATTATGGAAACTAGTCGAACAATGTAATTCTTTTTACCGCGACATTCCCCAAACAAGGTATCTGAGTCAATATGGATTTACAATTATTTTCCCTGAATTTTCCACAGACTTAGGTAATTATCCAAGCTAGGGTGTAAGAACCGTTTAAAAGTAATCTAAAGGTAATAGATACTTTATTATTTGTCATTGAACAACTTTAATTGACAACTACTATGAGACCGTTCCACGACAATAGTAATTACAAATCATTTACACGACTATTGTTTATTGATTAACCGCCATTAAGGAACATAAGTCCCTCAGTTAATACGCCTTCCTAAACATTTTTATTGCTGTAATTAATATTTACTAAAAATAATAAAGGGAATCCCATTTCCTCAAATCACTCATTTTCCTGCTCGGACACACACGCAGTGTTGGTGTTGTTGACATTGATAGCTAGGAAGATGATGATAACTTTCCATCAACACTATTTGACAAAATATATCTCAAAAAACTAATAATTTTTTACCACAAACATAAAGAATGATTAGCTTTTTTAATCTATAAAACATAAAAACATTTCTGATATTATATATTAGTGTCTTGAAGATATGTTAGGATTATTTCTGGATTCTACAAATACATTAGAATTTATTTGATTCCAAATACATTTTGTAATAAAATCAGTAATTTTGCATTATCGTTAAGAAATTTTAAAATGAGTTTTTAAATAGCAGCCTCGTCTTTGAGAACAAATACATTTTTTTTCTAAATAAATATTAAGTATTTCGGACAAAAAAATTCAAACATTCTGTTAAATCTTCTACAGATAAATTCCCATCTATTATTATTTCATAATATTTATTCTGAAAAATCAATCGGGTTTGACTTTATATTAATACTATTAAAATTTACCTATATCGTCTTATAATTTCCTTACTATCCCCTTTAATTAAACTATCAAAACTTCTCTATATAGCGACTTAATATCTAAATATATAACCTAATATTCACCAACATTTTTGATAAAATGTTTATAAATGGGTCCATTAGTAATATGTTTACATATTCACTATCGTCAACATTAATATACAAAACTTCATATTAATGCGTGACTTGTTTAGGGATCTTAATTCGTTTGGAAAGACTCTGACCTCACAGAATCGTTTTACCATATCCATCATTTGTGCCTAGACACTGTGAAACCCACATCCTTGTGGTGTAAAAACGTTCAATATGCAAAATTTTATCCATAAAATAAGATGTTTGTACAATACTTGATAGTTCACTCTTATATTTATCAGCACCTTCCCACCCTAAACATAAAATCAAAATTAGTTCTTAAAAATAATAATAAAATTATTCCTAAGTTATCGGTTTTAAATAATAGGAAGTCACATTATTAGTAATTAAAATGAATAACAGTTTATGAATCCATATTTTAACATACCCTACGATTTTTAAAATCTGTAAAAAAAATTCTTTTGTTTTAAAACAACAAAATAATATCGAAATAAGTTAGTAAACCTGTACATTATATATATATATATATATATATATATATATATATATATATATATATATCAATAAAAAATAATAGGGTATGTATTTTACGCACGTAAATTTTTCCTTAAAGTACTTACTACATTTTTAATTTGAACTATGCTACTTTACCAAAAATAAAAATAAAATGGAGTTATTTAATTAGAGGTAAAATATCCTAAAATTGGCGTCAAATTAGTCTAAATATTTCTTAAATATCTGATTATCGTGTTATTTAGGAACGAATAATGAACAAAATGTGATTGATATTTATTTTAAAACAACCTATTTAAATATGTATACGAAAGGAAGTTTACGTTTAATGATCCAAATTTCAACTAAAATAAATGTGATGTTAATTAGTTACATTTAATTGGTGATGTTAGACTAGGAAACATTAAATGTAATTGTAGCACTACAAAATGCATTAAAAATTCTTTAATCACTGTAGTTTTGTCCACAAAATTGGTTATTATGACGATATTGTGTGTATATTGAGGTCTATCTTTATAGGGAGGTCTTAAAAATATTAAAACATATCTAGATAGTCACGATTCGTAACAGATTATTCACAACTTCAAAATAATCAATAATTTTAGTGTTAATTTGTATTCAAAAATCAAAACATTATAAAGTATGTAAATTTATAATCAGTTCCTCTTTGTTAATAATGAGAGTAAATTACGCCAGAATTACGGAAAAAAAACATTTAGGTATATTTTGTTTTCATTAACATTTTTAATAAGGAAAATTATTACAATGCCAATATTATAAACTCCAAAAAATTACAATTACTGGGTATATTTTTTAATTTGTTATTTTACGCAGTTTCATATGGACATAGAAATTTTAAGTTTTATAGTCACAGCTGAATTTCTAAAAGTACATAACTAATTTGATAGTTTTAATACAAAATTACATTTGTAGAAAAATTGATTCCAATTGAAGTGGCAAATAAAAGTATCACCAACATTGTATACGAGATATCGTGTAGTAAATGTGATTGTAATATAAGAGTCGATTCTGGAAAATCACTTATTAGATCATATCTTTTATGTAAATTACATCTTCTATTTTACTATGGATTTCAATATAATTATCAACTTAGATATTTTTTATTATCAGAAAATACAATAATCATAATCAACTTTTTACATAATATCTTATAACAGATGTCAGTTAGTTTTATTTTCATAATGTACTAGATCCATTAATATAATATTCTTCTATTATAAAATATGATTTTTCAAATAACTTTATAATATATATATATATATATATATATATTTACCTAAAATATTTTGTGAGTAGACTATTCTTAATGTATTTTCTTGATATTAAAAAATAGTTGAAACTATGGTACTTGGAGAAAAGCATAGCATAGGTATATGAGGGGTGTTTTTGAAGAGACAGGAAACTATTATTTAATTTACCCTAAGTGAAGAACTGTCCACTCCCCTCAACCGCAACCGTTACTCTGCTTTTCTATGACCACTCTAACAATATCTTATTCCAAACCAAAACAACATTAATTTTTTTCCAAGCTACAATTTGGTTCCCACACCTATACGACAGCATAATGATGTTAGAAGTACCTACAAGATATACATCACCGATTGACCAAGTATCTACATTGCTTCCACAGTTCACGTTTGAGTCAAAACGACAGTGGGCGTATTGAGTGATTACGTGATCATAATTGTGATTTTTGTATAGTTTTGTACAAGAAATATTATGTGGTTTTCTTTAAGTGTAATGTGATATAATTGTGTATTGTAAAAAAACTTTTTGTTTTCGACAATGACATTGTGATGTCGAAATTGCAATCATACTTATCTGAAATTAAATGATTGTTTGAAAGTTAGTTTATAATATAAATATTATTATTTTAAAATAATAACTGACGCCCTAAGGTCCCAATGTTCCAGGACAAATACAACACAACATCTTATATTGTATCATTCCGCTCTCCCTTTGCTATTAGTCATCCCAACCACAATCTGACATTTGATCCTTTTAGTATCAACAGAATTTCTTTATGTTGTGAAAACCAGTTGACAGGTTGGATGTAAGATGTACAACTTACCGTGCTTTAGAGTGATATTGATTTTTGTTTGGGGAACTGGAAATCACTACTACATGTTTATAAAAAATGAATATTTTAATATTTAAAATTGTAAATTTTGCTGTGTCCGTCATAAGAAAAATATCGGGTGAAGATAGTAATTGTATCAAAAGTTTACACATATTTTTTAGTATACACTAGAAAATTCATACTGCTGAATTATTAACAGTTTTTATTTATTTATTAGCACAGCTGACATTAATAGGTTGCAGAATAATAATCTATGATTCTCATAGCTCGACATAATTAATTTAAAATATTATCGTCATGACATAATCTCCGTCATGCAAAACTTACGCCCATATTTGTATTATAATTGAGTAAATTTATGGCAAAAACGGCTTCTAGAAATGTGTCATATGGGTTCCTCGTAATAGTCTCCCTTTGACACAGTAGTAAAATTAAAAAGATGAAGCACATCAAATGATCCCCATTTAACTCGTTGCAAATTGATTTTCTGTTAAATAGCGAAACAAAGGAAGCGATATATTTTGTTTTCAAGTTATCCCTATACTCTCATTCTCTTCTAATTTAAAAGACTAATCTAGTGTAACAACAACGAATCGATACTCACCACACAGTGATCCATTAACCCACCCCAACATTTAAATAGTTAGTTATAAATTTTATTTAGAAGGCAATTTTATTCTGGTAGTTACTCGGAAATGATTTTCCTTATTAATATTTTTTTCAAAACAGTGCACTGCCCTCTCCCTTCAGATAATACATAGCATCCGTCGATAAATGGCAACAACATCCATTGTCCTTCATCAAATATCCATAACAAACTCTTTTGTTTTATAATTTCCGAAATATAAAGATATAAATTTGTATAAAAACTCAAATTGGTTGTCAAACGTTCTACTTCATTTAAAGAAAATTAACTTTAATTGTCGCGTTTGTTCAACTGTACTTTATATTTTGAAGAGCACTTGTTTTAATACGTTAGGCTTCAAGCTATAAGAAATAATTATATCTATATTAGGCTAACAGATTGATGCTGTAACATCGGAAAACTTTAGCAATTTGATTAACTTCTTTTAGGAGATTAGCGTAAAATTATTGATTGAATATAATTATGTTTGCAATTATGATTGCATAGAGTCTATGGCTGTATATGTGTATTGTACACAGTGGCTAATCAAATAGTCTGGGCATTCTTACACAATACAATTTTATTATAAAATATATTAGATAACAAATTTGTTTATATCTGAAAACCAAAATTCTATTTCATTCCAATAAAACAAATTTAGATAGTACCATAATACATATTATAACACCTGTAGTAGGGTAGTAATTAGCTATTAGAAAAATACACAAACAACTAATTTAAAAAAAAATTCTCTTACAGCTCAATTTATCTTGAGCAAATTTTTTTCCTAATAATTATAACATTGGTGAGAAACCAACCTAATGGTTTTGGGATTATTATTTTGGACAAATTAGTAACTCTATGATTCATTGTAAATGTCAACTTTTATAACTAATGTGGTGAAAGTTGGACAAAACGTGTAATAAGAAAATTGTCCAATATCAGTTCAAAACTTTCTTTAAATTAAAAAGTTGTTCTTAGCTTATTTGTTCTCCATATTTTCAATAAAAAGGTGTACTACTAATATGTAAACATAGGACAAAAATTAAAGGTATATGTACACATACCTATACACATCACTGAACAACTTTTAAAAGTGTCATATGGTTCATAATCGGAATATATTTCATAGTCGCTGGTCTAGTCCTTAACATGACATCGAATGTATATTTACGATATATAATCAAGCAATGAAAACCAAATCTAATCTAATGTTCTATTGTTCAATGTTACTCTAATTAATCGAACAATCAGCAGTAAATATGTAAAAAATGATATTAATTATTTCTTCGTTATATAAAAACTGCTTATTTTTTTTAACCGTTCCCAATTATTGAGTTTTATGAAACTATAAAGAAGAAGAATATTAAACTTCCTTCAACCTAATTTAACTTCAGAAAATTAGTTAATATTTATGAGTATTGCAAAGCTTACACTTGTAATAACACTTGTATGAATTAAATTTAAATTAAAGGTCAAAGTTCACAAGGCACCATACTAGTTTAATTTATCTTACATTTAGCGTAATCAAAGGGATTTATAATCAAATAGATGACACTGGGTGTTGTAAAATATTTCAAGTCGATGGTTGTTTCTTAGCCCCTAAAGTGACTTGAAACTTTGTTTGTTTTAACAGTTTACTTTAGTTACAACTAGTTTAATTAAGTCTGTCAACTTTAATTGATTACTACTTTTTTGTCACTGTATTTTTGTTAAGGTTGTTTTATAATATATTATTTTTATTTTACAATAGTCTCATTGTATTAAATTTTATATATTAATATTTTTACCTTCTTTCTTTTTTGGGATTTTTTGGGAACAGGTGTATAAACCGGTGTAAAACGTTACGTCTGTGAGCCTAAATACGTGAATAATAATATGAATAACTTTTTATTCAAGTTTTACTATATTATGTTTGATAGAATGAGTTTGTATGTTTATATATGCATTAGACTATTGGTATTGTATGTAACAATATATTGTCTACCGTCAACGAAAAATACAATATATATATATATATATATATATATATATATATAATCACTAAAGTTTTTAAATATTCTCTGATAAAAAACAATTTTGAGTATATGTACTTTAAACCTTGTATAGGACACGTTTGTCTTTATTGAAATGCAAGCCATTTTGAAACCGTAATTAGAATTTATAGATCATTTAACATAATCCTGATGCCACAAATACGTATATTTAACAATAATGATTGCAAAATATCTGTAGAAGTGGTAACACCAGTATTGCATAAGAAAACTGTTTAGAGGGGAAGGTCAGTTTAAAGCTTAACTGGATTTATTGTTTATTTCGATTTTTCAAACACTTAAAATATTAGTGTTTCAATCTTATTTCATATAAATATATATTTTTTATTATAATAAATATACAATATTTGTTTACAACTACTAAACTATTTTATTTTTTATTTTTTACGTAAATATTTTTTTTACAGCTACATTTAAAAAACATTGTTAATTCGGTTTGGTAGTTAATACAATTTTGCACCACGCTTGGAGCAAATTGGAGCAGATTCCAAACAGTTAAAGGAGTTAAATAAAGGACAACTTCACACCGTGAGTATATAATTATAATTAAGATATATAATCATATATAAGAACACATTTTATGGAGTTAGGGGGAGAAATAGGACATTGCCATGACGAATTCTATATAAGATTTTTTAGCGGGTTAACTCTTCTTATAGAAGGGAAGTGGGAGAAAGTAAAAGAATTATTTTTGTAGTCATTAAGTAGGTAAAGAATGAAAGGTCCTAATTTTGTTCGAGGCACAAAGATTTGTTTTTCTGTGCAAACAACCAACATAACTTCTCAATAGCAAATTCTCGTTAAGTCTTGATTACATTATTTGATACAAAAATATTTATTTGTTGTATTTTAGATATAAATGAATATGATAATTCTGTAACGCAACATAATTTGTATATAGATAAATTGATTATGTAATTCATTGTGCATTGTTAAAACATGTATTTGTAAAATAACAATTCAATTCAATATTCCTGCCGTGCTCAATCTGTGATAACAACTAATTTTACGAGATTTGAAAACAAACCCATTGTATTCAATAATATATGTTTACATTATTTTAATTGTTTTATATCAGTTGTTTTAATTTGCCAATTGAAGTTATTACATATTGAAATATATAGCTAATATAATTGTTATTTATTAGTAAATGTGTGTTGTAAAACTTTGTTATTTATATAAATATTATAATTATTTATTTTTAAATAAATAATTTGTTCGTTGATAGGAGGCAATAAAGACCTAAATATACAATATCTCCTATTTTTTTTCTATCATGGGAAATATCACAATATAGTATTTTCTATTGTAAAGTTCACTGACGAATATGTATAATATTTTTCCATAAAAGATTAGATTATTGGATTTTCGTGAAGAGGAAAGTGAACAAAATTCAATTAAGTTGCTGCTTATAGTTCCTAAGAGACGTGGCCTAAACTCAACCCAAGGCTACATATTATAACGAGCTCTCACTGCTTTCTTGAATTCTTTCCCTTGGCGAGGATAAGGAATACCGTGAACAACCCTACCGGTGTTATGGTAATTACAGCCCATTATTACAAGTTACCAATTTCACCGTCTAAGTTATAGAAAATGTAGAAAGTGTATTCGATATAGTTTTCCCTATCATCTAAATAATTATGTGGCCCAGCCAAGGAGCCCACCAAATAAAAACTATAATAAGAACAAGTTAGGATGTAATGGGAAGGGATTCTAAATAATAAAATATGAATTGGCACCTGTGATTTTGTTGAACAGTGCAAGATTACGTAGAAGGGGGGGAAGGGCTTGAACAGCCAGCCGGGAGAGAGTCTGTTCCGAGAGCCGCGAGAAGAAGGTTGAATGGCAGACCGCTACGGATCGAGGTCAGTCCATTTTCAGCCACGTGCTATCTAAATTAATCGGTATGTTTTTCGACCACTATTAAGGCCTTTTATCTAGCCGTTATGTCTTTTTTATAAATTATAATTATTACTGTATTCTTCTAATTCGGGGCTAAAATAAAAGATAACATTTAATTTCACTTGAGTTGCGTGCGTTCATTAGCGTCCTAACCCGACTCCTTGGCCCATCCTGACAAGATTCGGCTAAAGTGTACGCGGTCTCCAGCCAGCCGGAGCTTACAGCTGGTCAAAAGAAGTGGGGACGGTCACAATTACATTTCGGAAGAATATATTTTGTTTATGTAAATTTATGACTGATGGGATTTTGTGATGTTGCATGGATGGTAACATAGGTAAATGTGAGTGTTCTAAATCAGTACTGATTGAATGTTAACTATTAACAATTTTTATTTTAAGGTCTAAAACACTTATTTTCTTGGCCTATTTTCGTAATGAATTTAATAGCTTCATCAACAGAATTTAAATTATGTAGAAATACAGTAGTTTAAGTTGGCGGTCTGAACTTTCAAACACAATATATCAACAACATAATAGCACCAATATTTAATTCTAGACAGAAATGGGTTATTTTTGTTTAGACAATTAGTTTCAAAATTAGTCATAAAAATCTCCTCTAATAATGGAGATAATGTTGACCCCATAGCAACCCATCAATCTGTAATAAAACTTTGCCTGCAATTTAAAATAATTTTCTTTTAAAAAAGTTTTAATTATATTTACTAACTCTAATGAAATAATTAACCATATAACTAACTAACAAAAATTCCACATATTCCAAATATTGTTTAATTGGAATGCTGTTGAATATACTTATGACATCAAAGGGTGCCCTTTTTGTATTCAGGGGAATTTGTACATCTTTTATCTTGCCTAATTGCATTGTTTGCATTGTATTGATTTGTTATGATTAAATTTAGTTTTGAATTTTAAAATATCTTTTAAATAACTCTTTGTGAATTTCGCTAAATTCTAGGATGGTGATTGATTAAATTAGACAACAGGACGAATAGGGATATCAGGTTTGTGTAGGGAGGCCGTATAGTCTAAACGGAAGGATGACACAAAAAAAAGGAGTAAACATGACACAAAAATTACCATGACTGGTAATGTGAACTACAATTATTATTCACTATGGTAGACTGGATTAATTTACAGTTATCTTTAGTTGGATCTATTTTAATTCCTTAAGGGTGTGAGTTTAAAAAAAATGTAAACTTTTATGAAATAATCATCTAAGGATAAAATGACTATATAATTTACTTTGTCAGCTTTTGTTAGAACTAAGATATTTCTTATTAGCTTTTAATCAAATATTTTTTGATTTAAACTTTATATTATACAATGTTCCTTATTGTAAACAAACGATTTATTCTAATAAACAAAAAGTTGATCTTTAATGTTGATATAACAGATATGTTTTTTTGTGGTAACATTTTCTACAGCTAATTCTAAATCAATTGCTGAATTTTCAAAATTTTACTTTTTTAAGTTTTACAGGAATATATTTTAAACCTTTTGAAAGTACATCATTTTATATTTTTATTAAATTGAACATCTGAGTAAATGAACTACTCTATTAAGACATTTTTGTTCTATGTTATTATTTGAAATAGCTAAATTTCTAGGTTTTTGTTGTTGCTAAAGATTGTCCAGTTTATTTAGTTGTTAAATATCTGTTGTGTATAAATTCCGTAACGCATTCACAAATATCCATGACCAAAGTATCAAACAATAACGGGTGTAACATAAAATATAATTCACAGAGAATCACTTTCAAATGTTGACAAACACTGTATTTTATGCTAAACAACTGTTTTATTTAAACATATTGTCTTTTGAACGAATTGGGTTAGCGGATTACTACGTTGACCTTGCTGAAGATTGGTCTCAAGAATTGAAGAGATAGTGGGTTCGATCCTAGTTGAAATTTGTTGTTATTTTGTGTATTTTTCTTAAGCCTTTCTACTATTAGCCTTCTGATATAAACATGTACTACTCTTAACTGTTGATGTTAACGAAGTCTATACAATTAAGATATGATTTTGTAATTTCACTACATATTTTTGTAACAGCCCTACATGATAAGGAAGCTAAATTACACTATCACTGTTACAGCTCGTACATATTAGGAAAATATTTTTCTTTAAAAGACGATTCTCGGATTTCCAATTTAATTAGGAATCCTTTAATTATACCTTCATATCTTGTATCCACGCATGAACTGTATGTTCACAACTAGAATGTTTATTGTCTTAATCAGTAATTAATGCCCAATATTATGATAGTTCAAGTACTTTGATATACTACTATTATATTATAACAGGCAGACAATATAAAACTGGTTAACTTTATATAAATAACACAAATAATAAAGTTTATAATTTAATAAAAGATGTATTTCTTATGGCTGAATATGATTTTTGATCGAAGCATACCAATTTCAATATAAATTGTTTTATATATCAAGCTAGGAAAAAAACTTTAGGTAAAAAAAAAATAAATTAAAAAAAAAACATTATATCAATATACAATAATGTAATATGTTACAACAATCTTGTAAATGAACCGATTCTTATCAGATTTGTCACGTCAGTATTTTTAACGTATTTATTAATGTTAAACGTATTTCGAAGTAATAACATTATTGTATGTTTCTTAATTTCAATCTAAAGATATTATTCATATTTTGCTAAAATGTTATATTTAAGTAGTTAAGAGAAAGTAAATTTGGTCGCCATATGTACGAAACAAATTTTTATTGGTATCTTATATATATATATATATATATATATATATATATATATATATATATATATATATATATATATATATATTAAAACATTCAGTTAAGCTATTATATAAACGTAAAATTTCCCAAAATCGATTAGTGCATCGTTTGTAAGTTTAGGGATAATTAAAATAGAGAAAGAACCCAGGATACCATCAAACTCTGTTTTATTAAATTTTGAATTATGCTTAATGGGAATTTATGGCACAAGAAAAAAAATCACTTTTGGAAAATATAGATGAAGAAAAGCTTATACGAAGAGAATTTTTTTTGTTTTGTTCCTACATGAATGTATTATTGAAATAAATATTTTGGTAGATTACAGTAGTTAATGTTTTCTTTTATGGATGGAATATTTTTGATGATTTTCTACTTATATTGCACACCCCTCAGCTCAAATATTTGTTTTTCAGCCATTAATAATATCTGAAGGATACAAAGACATTGATTACATCTCCATACAATTCTTACAATCTCATGACTTTAACTGTAAACCTAAGATAATATAAAAGCTCTATTAAGCTAAGCAATTCCAGTTTGAACGTTTTCAGTACGGTGCCAATATCCGGTATTGGATTGTTGTGTAAGTCTTATTTAAGCACTTCTGCAAGGCAGTAATCATAAGTAATTGTCTTGGATCGTTATCTGGAACAGTTCAATTACTAGCAAAAAATATTTCTTTACTTCTCTCTCTCTCTCTCTCTCTCTCTCTCTCTCTCTCTCTCTCTCTCTCTCTCTCTCTCTCTCTCTCTCTCTCTCTCTCTCTCTCTCTCTCTCTCTCTCTCTCTCTCTCTCTCTCTCTCTCTCTCTCTCTCTCTCTCTCTCTCTCTCTCTCTCTCTCTCTCTCTCTCTCTCTCTCTCTCTCTCTCTCTCTCTCTCTCTCTCTCTCTCTCTCTCTCTCTCTCTCTCTCTCTCTCTCTCTCTCTCTCTCTCTCTCTTCATTTCGAAGCATTGACCTTTTTTCACATAAACAAATATAAGTTAAAGAAAGATTTGTTACTGGGTATTTTAATGTCCTTAGTTTTTTTTAAAAAAATTGTTAAAATTTGGAGGTAGCTAGCTCAAGACGATTTATTAAAAACATTTTATTTTTTGCATAAAAATGTGTAAAACATGTTATCTTCAAACAAAATGTATTGGTCGTTACATACTCAAAAATTCACAGTCATTCAGGCCGTATTCTTTCACTAAATATTATCACTAAAAGTTATTTTCATATTTAAATATAAACTACAACTTGGAATTGTCAATGGACATTGTTTGAGACATTTTGTGCAAATTTCTGTTCCTAGTCTTAAAAATGATATTGAAACTGGAACTATACTTGCCAGTATTGCAAGAATTTCATCTTTGTTAGTTTCTACCACAGTCTGTGGTTCTACTTTTACAACTGTAGATATTTCACGTAACTGTGTTTACCCATAAATTTCCTTCTTCATAATCATGAAGTCGTTGCTGTCAGAAAGCAATTTATTACCAACTGCATAAAAAAAAGAGAAAAAAAGTTGAACTCAGTATCATAAAATCATAAATATTAAATTATTATTTAAATCCCTCAATAAAAGATTTACATTTAACTTATTATATTTAAATTGTAGTTTTTAGGATGGTTAAATAAATTTGAACAAAATTCAAAATCGAATTAAAAAATATAGACAAATAATGAGTTTCGTAAAAATTTGAACATTAAGTATCACGTTAAAATTTGATGGTTAGCCCACACAGTTAAAAAATCTTCATCGAAATCATACTGTGCAATAATTACCCACAGTAATTACAAAATGTTTACTTATTTGGACCTTCAATTATACAAATGTTTTGCATCAACCAATATTCCCTCTCCTATTACGTCTGCACAATTTGGTAATTTCATTCAACTTTGAATCATTTTAGGGGATATGCATCTACACCAAACTGCAAAAATGTTTATTAATGTGGATACTAAATGATGAAGAGTGGCAATGTGCCATATAAATCAAGGTTATAATAGAGTTAGTGGCTGTTCGGAGCCGAGCAATGGTAGTTAAATAGAAAGACTTAATAAAAAATAAACATTTATGGATTATTGGAGACTTTGTTGCCGGATCACTACAGTCAACAGGTTAGGAATATATATATATATATATATATATATATATATATATATATATATATATATATATTTGATTTGGATTAAAATGAAAGTTGATGTGGATACGACTGATAAAATTGAGTGCAACTGGTTAAACTCTTTCTTATCCACAAATGTAGAAGACTTGAAGGATCGAGACGTTCTTAGAAAGGAAATGTCCAAGAAGCAGTGGTTTCGACAAATTGTGTTACGAATTATGGAAACTAGGATGAGTAGCAGTAAAAACTACTCTGATGTGTGAAAACTAAATAAATCCATCCTACAAAGTCGTATTTCTCAAAATTGTAAAAAAAGTTGTTTTTTTTTATCAGCCGAATGAAAGTAAATATTAAATAATAATATTAGTAATAGATATAAAAAATACAATTTTAAAATAACTTCTCCTCTGTTTATAACGTTTTTAAAGGGAACTTCGTATTCTAAAATTATTAAACGATTTTTCATGATAATCGGTTTTACCACTTCAGTTGTAAAGGTGATACAAATGGACAACCGATGCTGCATATTATTGTTAAGTAATTTTTCTTGTGTAAGATTGAAACAAGTTATTAATGTTGAAATTTGTCCACAGGCAAGTAAAATGCGTTGACATGATATGTTGGTATTTAAGTGCATATGAAATCATCAATTGATTTTAAAAGAAGTATTAAGCGATTTAAAAAAAAAAATCCCCAAAACCAAAATAAAAATTTTTATTGTGGTTTTGAGAAATTTTCTTCATTGTATTCCAGTGTTCCAGTGATTCATGTGTTCATTTAAGGGACCTTTGTTTAATATAAACGATAATTCAGGGAAAAAAAGATATCAGAGATTTTTTATTATTTTTATTTGGGAATCCGTGAAATGTTTCAGAACACATCTGTTACTGTACCATGTGTTGCATGAACTTCCTCAGCCCTTAACTTGCATTAATCCAACTAAGGCCTTAAACCCCGGCAACTGTTACAACACGCAGTTCCAACTTTGCAGATTATTATAACTTTTAAGCTCTACTGAATGTAATATTTACCACAACCTATTCCTAAGTGTATGGATTAATCAAATTTAGTTTAAACTTGATCCACTTTCGGTTCTTGAGTTGGGATGAAAAACGAAAATGAACGTTGATCATGTTATAACAACAACTTGATATTGCATGAAATAATTCAATTAGGTGGCATAACCATATATCTTGTTCAAAACGGCTGTAAAAGTATAACTCTATAAATTTTATATAAATAAGAGTTCCGTCAAAACGAACGATTAGTATACAATTTCATAAAATTTTACATATTTTTAGAAATTTTGACCAAATGATTACAATTTGTTGACACAGACCACTTGTCTTAGATGTTATATAAAAAAATAGACAGAGATTGTTAAATACATTGTTCTTAAATTGTTTTTAACTGTTATCATGAACTATAGATAACGATATATCCGTAAAATCTCAAATCATCCTTATATAACTAAGAAGTTAACAACAAAGAACACACGTTAACATATTTAGTTATGTCCACTGGTTATGTAACTGGTGGCGATACACTTCTACACTTAAGATCATTTTTTATGGAGAGAGTTTAAACATAAACTTATTGTTCATTTCAATATGTATAATATTTACATCATTTTGTACATATTAGAGTTCCCTGTTTTAAATAAGCTCTTATAATAGAATAAAAGCATTGAATTTTAAATATCTGAATTAGGATAAATGCGTTGAAAATTGGTTGTGAAATAATGAGTCGCTCCGATATATGTATCAACTTCAATGTCAGTCTGTCTGTGTTTGGTATGTTGTGTAATAAGTTTGTTTTAAACACTATATGATGGTAGTTTGTTCTTATAATATTATCTTCATACAATACATATTACACACAGACCTAATAGAGGTAGGACTTGACCACGACAATTTAAATATATTGAGGTATCCCCCAAACGAAATTTTGAAAATTGATTTTCATATACAAGTAAATGTGCTAGATTGACTATCAATTGTACCATAATTAGTATTTATTTCGTATGGGGACTATACTAGGAATATGGTGAATGCCATTTAAAAAAGGAGTCCAAGATTTATATCGATAAAAAGTTCGTTCTAATATATATGGAAACATCATTTAAACGTTTATTTTTGCGACGAACTTATTTATTTAACTTTAAAAAATCTGAAAATTAATGAACCTGAACAAAACTTAAAAGGATAAGTTCAATTAAATTTAAAATAACTTCTTTTTTAAGTTTTAATTATCTAAATTTTTTAAAATGAATTTAAAAAGAGGTTTAAAAAGATGTAGAAAATATTTTATAAATATTTGAGTAACAAAATTAAAAAACTGAAATTATAATTTGAATTTGCAATTATATCGTAAATAATTGGAAACTAGCTTCACTTTGCAAGGTGCTGAGAGTAGAGTAAACATTTTTATTGGAGTAGTTATTTAAAAATCTTAATTATTCCTGAATGGAGATTTCAATTAATTAACCTTCACTGGATAATGAAAAGTAGCAAATTGAAGTGAAATACTTTGCAAAAGTTTCCAGTGTAAGAAAAAGAACAAGACTTAAACAGTGTAAGACATAACTTAACTTTAACACGGAGGCTACTATAGAAAGTTTTAAACAAAGCAGAATTTATCGAAGCTCTACAGTCACTGTTTTAACATGATTAATATTGTTTATGCATGATTTGTTTTTAAGTGCTTCCTTCAGAAGGATAATATATTATTAATGTCTTAATAAATATAAATATTTAGCTGTACTTTTAATAAGGTATTTAAAATACAAAAAAAATCTAGAAACTACGACCTCACTTGGATGAATTCCGACACCCGATATCATGAAATCTTCACCGATCCTATCCATTGAAGTAATGTGACTCCCTGTATATATATATATATATATATATATATATATATATATATATTGCAACGGTGTAACCTTATGTAATGAATGAAAAATTGAGTTTTGCAATAAAATGCAAAAATCAAGATTTCATAACAGAAGTTGTGGTGCACCCTATACTTAAATAGATTAGAAAAAGACAAATCCAGGCCAGATGTACTGTGTCAATAGACCTTGACTTTTGTCCCTGAGC
This sequence comes from Aphrophora alni, assembly GCA_963513935.1. Lineage (NCBI taxonomy): Eukaryota > Metazoa > Arthropoda > Insecta > Hemiptera > Aphrophoridae > Aphrophora > Aphrophora alni. The sequence goes on along the minus strand of OY740769.1, from coordinate 129,367,581 downwards.
TTGTTTCAAACTGTTGAAAAGACTTATGAAAAAGTAGTTATTTTATGAGAGTATGAGGTGTTAATTAAAATAATAAAATTGATGAATTTTATGGGTGAATGTGAAACACGGGAGGTGTTAACATTGGCCATGGAAATCACAATTTTGTAAATTAAAAAATGGTAAAGTTAGAAAGGATTAAAGTTATAGAAAATTCTCAAATTTGATCAAAAGTAAATTATAGAAATATTTTTGAAAAGAGTAAAAGAAGATAAATAAAAAATGTTAAATAACAAATTAAGAAATTTTTGGTATTTTAAAAGTTAGAGATAATTGTTAAAGTTTGAAGGTGAAAAGCACCTGAAAAAATGAAAAAGTAAAAATGAAAAGGTATACAAGTTATAAAAGAGTAAAAGTTTTATAAGATATAATTTTGTAAAATTGTTAATTAATTAAAATAATAGGTGAAGAAGTTCACACCTATATTAAGCTTAAAATAAAAGAAAAAATGTGATAAAAGAAATGACCTAGTGTTAAGAAGGTAATAATAAAATAAAATTGTAAATCTCAAGCTAAAGTATCAATTAACAAGTAAAATTTCAAATCCAAAAGTAAATGTTAAAATAGGCAAATCTACGAGTCCCAAAAGCAAAAGAAAAATCATCGGACAGAGATGAAATTTTGGCTAGTAGATATTAAAACTATAACCAACATATGTGAAAAAAGAAAAAAACATTTTTTCACAAAAACAGAACACTTTCCGCGAGGAAAAACCGCGAAAAACGAAAAGTAGAGCCATAGGCAAACCAAACGTCGCACGACTTTCACACAACTTTGAGAAGAAAGGAAAAAATACAAGGAATAAGACTACGAAAACCGCAATCCTGTAAAACAAGTTCCAGAGAAGTTCCAGGGAAAATAAATAAAACAATAGGACAATATACCTGTAGAGGGAGTAAAAGATAGTAAGATGAAACGTCATACTAGGAAGTTAGTGGGGGGTAGTACCAACCCAAGAACTTCAGAAAAAAATACAAGTTGCATTGCGAGATGGCGAAAAAGGTATAGAAAAGAAGGGAAGTAGTTGGTATCCCGGAGGGGGCAAAACTGCCGATAAAAGGAGCTGACCGAAGCAGAGGCGGATGTACGACGAGATCACTCAATTTATATTTTCTCTATAGTATAGATGTTCTACAGTGAACAGTTTTAATTTTCTCTTGTGTAAAGACGTGCTAAACACTTATAAATTTTCTCTTGAAAGCAGTATTACGAAACCAGTGATTTGAAATTAAAGTGAACATTTTAATTAATAAAAATATTATGCAATATAATATTTCAACAAACAGTTTTTATTAAAATCATTCGAACTTATATACAAGTTAACTTAATGTACAGAGACAGTGTTATATCAGTTTTCATTACAGATAGTGAAAAAACAGTCGAACAATTTAATTGAATTAGGCTATAAGTGTTGCATATAGCTAAGGCGTCTAAACAATAGTAAATGACGTAACGACAATCACAGGATCGATGTAATGGAAACAACTGGAACACCAAATGGATTTTGAGAAACTACTGGAATAAATAAGCGAAGATCAAACCAGGGAAGACACTAGAAGACTTCAAGGAAATTTAAACCAGGAAAATTCAACTAGGCAGAATCAAACCACGGAAGACGATCAGCTATACCAACGAGAACCGGACTTCAGGGAGGCTGTATTTCCATCAACATTCCTGGGAAAGCAGTTCAGAGTCAAGGGTCGCAGTAATAAAAGGTCTGTCAACAACGTTACGATGTCCACTATTCACAATATTGCCTGAGTTAAATTCAAATAATTATTGATACTGGGTTGAGATAGTTAATTAGGTTTTTCAAAATATGAAATAATTAATCTTGTAAATTAAATACATAAAATCATTTTCATAATTAAATAATAAAATTAATTGAAAGGATAAATAAGTAAAACTAAATAAAATAGATAAAAGCTTAAATAAAGAATAAATGGTTCTACCTAAAAGAAGTAATAAATGGATGTAAATAGTGAATTTAGACTTTAAAATTTTATTTAGTAGTGGAAAGAAATCATGAAGAATTTTGAGTTATTTTTGTTGAATAAATTTTCTTTTGATTTATAATTTTTAAAATGTATAAATAATTTACCTTGTTCAAGAAATTCCTATTATCTGAGTATCCTATATGATAAGTTGTTTTCAGTGTATGAACAATATAGAAGGTTCACTAAGCACAAATAATTTAATTATTCTAAGGTCAGTTCCACAGTTCTCACTCCTCAGAGATCATCGAATAAAATAAAATTAATTACTGAGCTGAGCATATTTAAAGTTAATAGTAACTTCAATAACTGGAAGAAATTTTATAAAATATTTTTCGTTAAGGTGACTATAGACATAGTTATCCTAACCAGAGTTATATCACCTAGGCTATTGAAATTAATTTGCCTTAAACTTCCAGTAGGTGATATTATCTCTTTATTTTGTGACAAAGTAGGGCAATCCTACAGACAGAAAACATTGTGCAAAGTTTGTGCGCTCTGTCGTCGCAAAGTTGACGTCACTACGAGTGGCTTAGGCAAGCTTTTGCGCACTGTCCGTCGCAATATATATATATATATATATATATATATATATATATATATATATATATATATATAATGTATTTAATAGCGATATTAAAGTTTAAAATTTTAGCCCATTTTGTTCAAATTTTATATGTAGGTTTTGTTTGTCAAACCATTGGGCATCTTCTTTAACTAGTAAGTTCCAAAATGGTGGTCATTTCAGAATTTATAAGAAGTCGATATAAACAGTTTCTTGATGCTATTTTTCCACCCGGAAGTTATGAAAAGATACAAATTAAGTAATATGTATAATTATATCTTTTTAAGAAACGTTTTAGAGGTCGCAATTTTATTTATTTTTTAAAAAATTATCGGCATCAATAAATTATGACGTTACATATAATTATGACCGAATATGATAAAATTATAGTAACCTCGACTTATCAACTCCACATAAATTAGAATAATTTCAGATCTGTGTAGATAAGTTTATATGGAGCTGAAGGGTATGGAGTTATATTATATATAAAACAATCTGTTAATAATAACTTCAGACTTACCAGACTTCTTTGCTGGAAGCTTGTTTGACCTAATGTAGTCATCGGACACAAATATATTACGAAACTGGTGTTGGTAAAAGTTTGTTGAAAATTTTTGACACATATATCGGCTATTGTGGAAATTATATATTCAAACACACACATACACACACACACACACACACACACACACACACACACACACACACACACACACACACACACACACACACACACACACACACACACACACACACACACACACACACACACACACACACACACACACACACACACAATCTGCACGAGTAGTCAATATGTAATATGTAGTATATTATAGGCGTTCTCCTAAGAGGCACACTTATGTGTACTGGTGATGCAATCCCGAGGTAATATAGCTAAATCTACACTCTTCAACATATAGTCTTGGATTAGAATCATCTCCTTAAACTTCCTGTAATACCTCTTGATCGAAGGTAGTAAAATATTCGCGAGCTATGAGTCTCTAGTTTATACTCCTTTATCCTTCTTTTTTTAAATGCAATATTGATCGTAAAATTTTTTAATTTAAACATCAAGAATATAAACTAGTGACATATTAACTAATTTGGTGCCCCAGGCACTTGGTAGCCTCCTCCCTTAAATTTACTAAGTTTACTGATTTCATTTTGAAACTAATTAAATCATCGTTTTGCTGCAATGGTTGTACTATGAAAAGTATATTGAGGAGTATTGTATCAAAATGTGTTATATTATTTAAATTTTAAGTTTTTAAATGTACAAAATATTAGTGTAGTTATATTTTATTCCCAAAATATTTTTAACTTAATACTTATTTAAATGGTTCTTCAAAATTATACACACAGTACTGTATATGTCAACTGTATATTTGCGAAAAATGTTAAATTAACATCGTTAGCGTCTGAGTTATATTTCAAAAATACAAATTAACTAATTACAGTGACTAGACAAGGAGAATATGGAGTCGCTCGCTCAAAGGTGGAAATATTTTAATGAGATGTATATCTAAGATAGTTTTTAATAGTTATGCTATATTTACTCTCTCATCTCTTTAGATATGCTGTATCATACTATAAATAGAAACCATTAAGGAATCCATTATTGATTTTTATGCGAGAGTACTGACAGCTCTTTCCTGTAATATTCACAGCCAATGAACTTATATTGGAGTAATTTTAATCGTTAATATATACAGACACTTTTTTAACTTTACACAAACATTGAATAATCTTCTCCATTCTCCATTATAGCTTTGCACGGAAACACAAAAGTACTGTACACTATATATTATAAAATGAACAAATATATTGTTTAATCTGATGTACAGTTTTTAACGTCTTTTATAAAACAACATTCATTGTTTTATAGAATTTTTTTCAAAACATATTTGCTTTTGTCTCTACCATTCGAAATATTAGCCTAAAAATGTGTTTGACTAATTAACTTAAAGATTTAAAAATTGTTATTCAAAATTAGACTATTTAAATTTTAGACCTTTATTTAAAGCTATTTGAGTTATTTCACCCATGACACCCAAATCAGGTAGAACCATTTTTAGAGTAAAAGCAATATCGCTAGCCAAACGAGCCAAAAATTTAACAAGTACAAATTTTATTTGAAAACAGTGAAACTGTATCCGAGAAATATGTACTAAAGAAAATCATGTAAGAAAATCTTTCTTCCATTAAAGAGACAGACAACAGATTTTTATGAAAATATCAATATCTTTTCTTTTTGTTCACTACTACAACACTTATGTGCATAATGCAATAAAATAACGAATTCTTGAGACGATGGGTATCTTGATGAAACATCCAACATTGAAGCATTGTAGATTTTGAAATGAAGCCATTCATTGCCATAAAAAATTTTGTAAAAATAAATGAAGATTCTGATAAAATATTAATTTCACATTATTTCCCCTCATATTTTACATACAATAGAATTAAATTTGGCCAGCTTTAATAAGATATGCCCTTAGCCACTATAGATATTGTTATCTATGTAATTATTTAAACAACACTAAGTAATCTTACTTTTTAAATCGATGTGACTATTCCAAGTTAATAGTAGTTGCACCGTCATTTCACTTTTTGTTTTATTATTAGCCGGCAACGGTGCTAAAAACTCTTTGGATAAAACCTTGCTATTCATTGTCATTAATTATTACTAAAATCGCCCTCCTACAACTCTCTCTCTCTCAGGCTATTCCTGCCTAGACACAATAGACACTATCCTAGGTCCCTCTATAATTAGGTACGCCAATCTCAATCTGAGAATTGCCACTTTTGGTAGCGATATAAATTCTCTAATGGAGACAGTCAGTGGTAAAATTTGGACCACGATAGTCCATACAGCGTTATTAAGTCATAATCACAACATTATTATTATGAGAGATTTGATGTTAATATTTGGAAAGGCGTTTTCAGCCAAAATATGCCAGATACTAGGCTTCTCTTTAATTGTGTGAAATTGTAAAGTATCTGTAATAATACTTTATACGTGAGTTTTTAGAACGATAGATTGGTTCACTGAAAACAATTAAAATTTCAAATAAGCAGTTACTAATTAATTATAAATCACAAATTGCCTTAATACATTCCAGAATGATTATATTCCCTGGCACTTTTAGTGTTAAATAATTAACAGACTGTTACAATTATCATGATATATTATATACTCCACCATAAACCACTCACGCACTCACACAAGTTATATATTCAGTGAATAATTCGTCACTTACCAAGGCTACAATAAAACTCACGGAAATCGTGTTTCCTGAGGATGTCTACTTAATTAAAAATGAATCATTTAAATAATAGAAAGTACTTAAAATATTTCCAATTAAACTAAACATTTCCCTACAATTTAAATTTTTTGTTATTTCGAGATGTGTATTTTTATTGACCAATATAATTTACTTTTAAGATAGCCCCTTCCTGTCCTAATCTTCGTTAATGAAGGGTCCAAGTGGGTGTTAATAAGTGTTCTTCACTGTATTTTACAATGATTTAACCTACGTTAACCACCTAACAACATCTATACACGGTGTTTCATGAGATTCCTCCCTCAATGGTAACCGTGCGCAACTTTAAATTAAAAAACTATTTTCGCACGTAATAAGCCATTTTGTCAGTTATTTAATTAGGGATGAAGTATGAAACCTCGAACTTAACATTAAGCCATGTAAACTTTTTTGATACAACGTGCTGTTATTGCCTCCCTCTCCTAAAAAAACAATTAGCTTTTATGAAAATGGGTTTTTGAATAACTTTTAAATAAATGACTCTAACTTTCATTGTGTAAACGTCCGTAAAAATATAAAAAATCCATTTTAATAATATTTACAATTTTTAAATCTATACAATTTTTAGGGACCAAAATTGTCCGTTTTAAAGTTAATTAAAAAAAAAAAAAAAAACTCTCTAACATTTGAAACTCTATATTTTACTATGAAGAATTCTTGTCGTTTATGTTTGGCCGTACTTCTGTCTGTTTGACTTAAAGTATAATATTAATAATTATTTATTTCCTTGCTAATTTACAAATTTTATTATTTTTAAAATGTGTAAAAACGTATGTGGGGATCACCGGGAGTAACCCACTCCCCTCCTCCTAATGATTCCTACAACATTAATCTTTTAAAATAGCCCCACTTCTCATTTTTTATTATATATAGCCGTTATAAGTAAAGATAACATATTATTACAGAATGCATAAAATCAGTTGGTCCATGGTTACATTATATCACATGTTTCCATTTCAAAATATATAAACGAACAAAATCTTTGAAATTGGAACTTAGATTGCAATACAAGATCGATTTTTAGTTTGTGTTTAATAACTGCAATACTAAATAATTATCGATATAATAACGAAAATATTTATATATTGTTCTTTTTTTCTTTTTTTTTAATAACCTACTTGCGTCATTTTAAAAGTAAATTTTTGTACTAGTTTGATTAAAGTATAGCTAAATTGGCAAAACAACAACCATGGAATTTTTAAATTATTCTTGACTTTTTTATTCAACATATTTTATCTAAATTATGTGCTTTTAATTTGTTACTCAAAGGTCAAAAATTAAAGATATAAGTTACTTAAATATACTTATATACATTAGGTGTAATAGAATATATATAACTGACCAACCTTAAACATGTCCATTATGGGCATATTTCATAGTAATATGACAACTACAATCTTACTGAATATTTAAAATGTAGTATTAACCAATAAAAACCAAATCTAATCAGATACATCTGGTGTACCCTATCGCTTTATTAAAAAAAAAAAAAAATTAAGTTTAATCTCACAATACAGTTAAATGTATTATACCCTATGTTATTTCGAAATTTTTAAACAGTTTTTTAATGTAATTAATTTTTTTTTGACATTACTAAGCCACAAATTTAAGCTAAATTACTGTGCCCGGATTTGTACGCCAGTTAATTAGTTTCGACATCAACTGCACCCGTTCAGAATATGACTATACCCTAACTGGTATAATATCAAAGAAACGTGCCATCAACCTAGAACTACGGCATGCCTCCCCTATACACTATTATTGACTTGTACTCTGAAAACAATTGGCTCAGGATTTAAACCGACGGATCAACCAAACCAGATTCTGGACACATTAGGGCCGGGTTTAATTTCAGCATTTTTGAGGGGTCAGTAGCACCAGGTCGTTACGAAGTAGTTGTAACTTCCAAAGCACCAGAAAACACTGCCAAAGCAAATAACATCGTCTTCTTCAAAATTCGAAGTCAGCCATCTCTATAATATGCTCCGACAAACTATGTTATATAAAAATGGTGGCAGTTTGTCGAGAGGAGATGTTACAGCTTTTTCAGCCCAAGAAGGTTAGTCATACAGTAAAACCGAAGACACTTTGGAAAACATGAAAATGTGCGCGTTGACACCTTGGTAAATCCATCCGGAACTGAAGTATCACAACCTGAATCAAAATTACCTTTAACCTTAGACTGTGTGGCGTGGGTTTTGTGACTCATAACGGAAGACTACAGCTGGAAGCAGGTAGGTTCGACTTGAAAACCAATGACCTCGCGTAATCTGGGTGGATGCCTTCAGATTGCTCACAGCACTGACTACTTCTTTAAATTGGTACTCATTACCGTTAACCAATCTCCACTCTGCGTGGATGGTCAGTGAATTCAGACCAACTGTGGACCTGTTCAGTGCTCGTTCTAGCCACATCTCTTGGTAGTCAAACACTGAAGTTTCCTTTGAAAATAAAGCACTAAATAACAGAAATGCCAGATGCAGTTTTTAGACATAGTAACGACGTAAAATATGAATGAATTAAACATTGAAATAATTTGTAAAAAAATGTTTTAAAATTTATTTTATCCATACGAACAAATTGCACATTACTTTGTGTCTATACGACATAAATACGATTACAAATGGATGTAGTTTTATAAGACTAGAGGCATTAAGGATCTATTTACATTAGACGTTCTATTTTCCCTTTATTATGTAGAATATCTCAATAAAGTGTTTTATACTCGAATATTCGCTAACAAGTTTTCATAATATTTCTTCTAAAAGCTGAATTTTAGATGGTATTGAAAAGAGAATTGAACGGAATTTAGTTACGTTTATATATTACAGTTCCTGAGAGACAAGGCCTAAACTGAACTGAGGAAAAATATTATAACAAGCTCTCTCTCATTCATCTTGTTGCGGAAGTGGGGGGGGGGTTGCCAGGAGGATCAGACATCTAATTTTAGGCAATTATTACAAGTTAAAAATTTCAATTTACATGTCTACCTACCAACTAAGGAGTCTAGCCTATATAGTTTTCTTTAATATCTAAACCGTTCCAATTTTATAAATGTTCTGTTAATTCCTTGTCAACCTTAAGACAGAATGGTATATATCAATAGTAACTAATATGTTGTTAATATTAAATTAATCTTTACTATTGGAAAATACTGTAGACTCTGTAATATTTTATTTTCAGTAACGTTTTAAAAAAGATTAGTGATTGCAAATTTTGGTATTTATGTGGGAATTATAGTTTTTATGTTATTAAAACCCAAAAAAGTGGTAAATATAATTAATTACATCTGTGGTCGGTGGAGAACTACTGCAACTTTTTTGTGGTACCATTAGATAAAACTAAAAAACTGATTTGTTCATAATCGAATGTTGATCAAATATTGCTAAAACGAATTCTCGGGATAAGGACTAAAAAATAACGTTTTGTCAATAGCTGTCTCAAAATTCAGGCTTCGGAACTATTGTCAGAGAAATATGAACTTTGGACGCCGTCATTAAGGTCGAATATCTCAAATTAGACCAAGAAATTCCTACCGAATTTCGATGAAATGTGTTGGTTTCAATCTAATATCCTCTCAAACAACTATAAAATAAGGATCTTGAAAATAAATCTTGACTGATCACCAGTTATTTATGATTTTCAACTTTCTGTATTTTATTGATTAACTTTCTGTATTAATTCAGATCACAAAATTCTCAATGTGAAAACAAGGACCGCTAGATATTTATATATTTTACATTTTAAGACGTTTAATTCCATTTCATATTGTTGGCTAATAAGTCTTGACGTTCAGTGTGCTGGGAAACATTGATAATACATTTTATAGGTACTGGTTACTATTTGATCTATAAGACGGTGTAATATTTGTGGACTGTTTATTCTGAGTTCCTAGATTACTCAGTATTACAAAACCAAAATTAATGACACTCACGAAAGACGTACACAAAACGAAAGTTATAGAATAATACAATGAGCTCAATAAAATTTATTTTGATCATCTCAAATATTGTATAGAATGTTTTATTGAAATTATAAAGTTCATCAAGAATAGTTTTGGGAAGTCGTTGAAGAAAATGGTTAAAATTTATTTCTGACATTCATTTTATAGGAAAACATTTCATTTTCGAATGACTCAAATAAGCTATCTTAACTTTGTACATCTTAAACAGCCTTACACTATAGGGGAGTCAAATTACCCTAGCTTTGTTACAGCTCGTATTTTTCAATAAACTGTTTTCCTCGAAAGACGATCCTTAGATTTCCAATTTGGATTAGACTCTCTTTAATTACACGTAAAGTAAATAATTAACCTTGTACCCAAGCATCACTTTCTCTAAACAACTTGAATATTTATTCTCATGAAGCGTAATATGACCTACACTTGCAGAAACTTCAATAACCAAATTAAAACTTAATATACCAAAAATAATACTTTATATGTGCAATACAATTACAAGACAATGTTTTCATAACTCAGTCATCATCCTCAGATGCTACATGCACACAGACCCTACAGACAGTGGAAAGTGACTGACAAACACAAAGTCTCACTATTTATACCAAGAGGAAGCAACTTGACCACGCCCCCAAGTCTAATGCCACTACAATATATTCTACGAGACAATGCCAAAGATTAATATAACGTAACGTATGTTACAAATTGGACATTTTTATTAGAATATATTATTGTAATGGCATTAGATTTGACCCTCGAACTGTCAATATTGATTTGCTTCGTTTGTTTAAAAATTAATAAATTTTTATTATTTTTATTTCACAGGGTAATGTCTGTTTTGTGGCCACTGAGCCCAATAAAGTGTATTTTTGTAGCTTGAGCTACAACCTAATGGTGTACAGATTGTTATCAAATTTGCTATATTAGAATATTTTAGCGGTACCTCAATGGCATACATTTTTATTAAACGTCCGTAAAAAACAAACATTTAGTTTTCCTCTAAAATCGGCTCTAGTGATTTTGAATAATATTTTTTTTATGTAGCATCTAAGGTCTCAAATTAAAGGAATTGGTCGTCATCTCCAAAATTTCCCAGATTTGAGAGTTATTCGAATAAAAAACAACAACAAAAATCCGTAGTTGATGATACAATAAAAACTACAATTTCTCAAAATGAAATCTACCTAAACATTTATGTTTATTTTCCAGTTATCTGAACAATAACTCTCAGCTCAGACATGTATAGTTCAGCCACAAATAATACTTAAATATATAATAATAATACCCGTACATTTATTATAACTGTTTGCAAATCTTACTTTTGTAAACAAGTTGATAACTTCCACTGCAAAACTAAGATAACAAAAACGCCTTTCAAAAAGCTCTATTAAGCAAAGCAATTCCAGTTTGAACGTTCTCAGTACCGTGCCAATATCCGGTATTCGATGGTTGTGTAAGCCTTATTTAAACACTTCTGCAAGCCAGTAATCATAATTAATTGTCTTGGATCGTTACTGTATCTGGAACAGTTCAATTAACGGCAAGAAATAATTATTACTTTATTTCTTTATTTTGAGGCTATCACCATTTAATTTCCCAAATATATATTTTAGATAAAGGTTTGCGAGTGTGTGTTTTGATCGCGTCCTGGTTATTTGTCATTTTTTGATAAAATAAATGTAGAAAGAAAATTACTTTGAACTGCCTTACAACAACAAACAACAAAATTCAAGTACATATAAATCAAATTCAAATTCGATATATTGCAAATATCTAAATAATACTGTTTTCTAAAAATAAGGAACATTAATTACAATTGTTTTAAAATTAGGATTAATCCCTATTCTTCTTTATCCCTAAACGAATACGTCCGAAATCCAACAGCCCGAGAGACATTTACCCAGCAATATGTTATAAATTTCGAATTATTTTGACCACTCATACTTCAGATAATGAGTTGAAATATTTTTTAATTTTAAATATTACCTTTTAAATCCGTCGCAATCGTTCCTGTTGTTTATCAGATTAGAGGTTTCGACAAGTATATTGTCATCGTCAGATCATAAACACAGTCACAACAACAAATATCCACAACACAACGCGAGCACACACACACACACACACACACACACAAACAAAAAGAAAACAGGTAGACGAACTTTATCATGATACAATTAATTATGATACCATAATATAGTCTCCGTGCAGGGTTCACTATAAGAGACTATATTATGTTATCATGATAAAGTTTGTCTACCTATTTTTTGTGTGTTCCAATTGTGTTGTGGATAATATATATATATATATATATATATATATATATATATATATATATATATATATATATATATATATATATATATATATATATATATATATTTCAAAATAAAACGAAATTTAAAAACGTATAATTTTATTGTATATACAATTTTGGAGGTTAAAATTGCAAAAATGTTGAAAATAACTTTTTCTCGCTCTATTACGTACCCATCAACTAAAACGATTTTGTTAAATATCGTATCATTCTTTATAACACCTGCAACACTTTAAAACTGAAAATGTTTTCGTTAAGAAAAACTTTTTCTCGAGAGTAAAGGATACGAAAATTCTTCACAAAAAAGAAGAGCGGACACATATGCAGTTGGCAATCTGATAACGGAGTCAATGTCTCTTTAAATGATGACAAACGAAAGGAGATATCTAAATGTTAGTATCAACAGATTATTTTTCTTACTACCTAATTTAAGTTAAAAGGAAATTTCAAATAATCTGAGAAGAATATAAAAAAAAAAAAAATCAATAAAACTTTACCCATATCAAGTGCCTTGTGGCTATTGGCACAAATGTGATGGATAAATTTAAAGTATTTAACTCAATTGAAAGTACAGTACCTGTCAAACTGCGATTCGCAAAAAAAAAAAAAGTTTACTCTCAGATATTGCAATGATCTGCTACAGCTCATTTTACGCAGATCAAAAATTCTGTAGCCACTGCTACCAATAATTACTATTTACATAAATAAATATGTGAAATTATGCTTCAATAGTCACGATCAAAGTTCTATTTCATTAAAATGTGATACGTAGAGTTCATTACGAAGCCATGCGTGAGCATGCGAATGTCCATTTATCGGCAGCTATATTAGACTGTAAAAATATTATTTTTTAATATTTATAATAAAAACACAATTAGAGTTTTATGAACATTGCTATTTTTACGTATGATTACGGGAACAAACATTTTATCTTATTTTCATTAAAGATAATATGAACTAGAGGAATTAATGAATTTCTAGGTTGGGCTAAGCTAAAAGACCAGAATGGTTCTCTGTGGACCGTCTAAATATAATTAGATAATGCTATATAAAACTATAAGGTGAAGTATTGGTTTGTATGCAGCGGAATTGTGAGATAGAAAATAGAAAAAAAGTCTCGAACACAAGATCTCACCAAAATTACGTTTATTTAATCAAACGGGTTTCAACAACAAAGTCGTCATCCTCAGTGATACATGAGCTACAATAACAAAACTATAACTGTTATAACTATAACTATAACTATAACTGTTATAGTTTTGTTATTGTAGCTCATGTATCACTGAGGATGGCGACTTTTTCGTTGAAACGCGTTAGAAAAAATAAATGTAATTTTCGTGAGATCTTGCGTTCGAGTTTTTGTTCTATATTATTTCACAAGTCAAGCTCAATATTTACTTGTACGAAGACCATGTTAATAGAAGGGATGCCAGAGATGTCGTCAACCGTAAGTTATTGGTTTTGAGGTACTACATTCAAAATTGATAAAATTCCGACTTAAAACACAAACATTTTGCATATCTGAAATTTGAATAAAGATATTTCGATCAACTACATTTTAAAATACCAATGTTGTACTACAGTTATTACCAAAACAGGAAATAGAATATTTAAACTATTTCCTCTCTTAAAGTATATTTTTATATCACGATTATAAAACAAAATTAAAAAAAAAAAAATTAGTTTGTAGTGTGAATAAAATAGTTTGTATCACAATAAAACTATTTAGGCTCTACATCTCATACTTGTATATTTGACACATAGTATTTATGGAATTTTTCTTACAAAGGTAAAAAAAAAAAAAATTTTAAATTGTTTAATGTCGTTTATAGATTTTGAAAAGCAAGACCGAGAAATTCTTAAACGACCTATGTTTAAAACATCTAAGAACGAAAGCAGGAATGGTTTTTTATATATGGTTATTATTAAGCCTTTGTTCTATGTATACAATTATTTATGCAATATATAATTTCCGAGAATTTTTAATTACTTTTATTCGGAAAGGATGAAATTTTTCAGAGAGACATCTGCTTCTAAAGCATTGTGTTGCATGAACTTTTTCCAAAACAAAACTTGCATTAATGCAACCAAGGGCTTAAGCCTCGGCAACTGTTACAACACGCATTTCATACTTTATAGATTATTATAAGTTTTAAAGATCTACTGAATGCAATATTTACCACATCCTGTACATAAATTATACGGATTGATCAAATTTATCGTATCGCGAATTAATCCAATTTAAATTCCTCAGTTAGGATAAACAACGAATATAAACATTCATCATTGTTTTCAGTCAGAACTTGATATTGTGGAAAATAACTCAATTTTATGAGGTCAACAAACGACTTTTCAAAGATCCAAAAGAAAACTTTATGTCAAATTCAGAACTAAATATATTAAAAGTTTTGCCAAAATGGACGATTAATATAAAATTTCAAAACAATATTCATAATTTCACTCTATCTTTTATGTCAATTTAACCAAAATCTAATAATTTTACGAGACACAACATTTGAGATATCACGTGTTCTGCAGGTAATGTGTAGTAAAAAATAAAGACAGCTGGAAAGTTATCTTTATATAAAGATTTTACATTTTTTTTTGTAGGAACTAAAGGTATTGCAATTTTTGCACATTCTCAAATTAGTAAAAACAAAAATGATAATATAATTCGCAATACAGTGTTGAAGTAACACAAGTTAACTAATTTAGCTAACCCGGATTAATTATGCGGTTTTAAAATTCATGATTCATGACAATACATTTTATTGTTGGCTGTTCGTGAACACCTGAAGGACAGTTTTCCAACTCAACGAAAGGTCTAGATGAGCCAGATCCGTGGCTTCAAGGTCAACAGACCTAAATCCTTTGGATTTTTACCTTTAGGGACAATTAAAAACACTTAGTATACGGTTCTTCAATCGATACCATTGAAGGACTCAGATTAAGGTTTTTGAACGGAATGGAAATGATCAAGCAGACTCCTGGAATTTTTGAACGTGTCCGTCAATCGAAGAGAAGACGCCTGTATGCGTCCATTCTAAACAACGGAAGTCTAATCATCTTTAATCTAATGTATGATTTTAAGGTCATTTAGATTCGTTTATTTTTTAAAATAAAAATAACACTTTTCTACAAAAATGATATGTTGCAATTTTTATACAATTTCAGCATTTGATACTTTTTTTAGCATTATTGAAACATATTATCATTCGCCATTTTGAAATGGTTAAGAGCCACATTTGAATTTATAATGCATTTCTATGGATTTTATCTTATTTATTATTACTATTACAATTCTAATAATGTTGGGTTTTGACTAATTTTGAATGTTGTAAACAATTACCAATAAATTATGTTTTCAGCTTTTTGTCAATTACTCTGTTACCATTTACCCTACAAAAACGAAAAAAAAATAATAATAATAATAATTTCTGTAGTTAAAAAGATATTTTGTCGGCTCTACATGTTTTGTAAAGTTAACGGTTTTCAAGATACCCCACGTTAAAAATTTGTAACCGGCCATTTTGAAAATGTAATTTAAATGATATAATTATTTTTTCGTCACTAACACTTTCAAACATCAGTAATTACCCCAAATTTGGAGTTTGTAACTTCCTTGGTTTCTGAGATAAAAAATATTTAGTAAAAAATACATTCAGACAGATTAAACGGAAAACTAAGCACTTTAAGACAAACCATCATAGGAACTTTTATTCTTTGTTTTTGCACGTTTGATCATCTACAATTTTTATTTTTAACCATAAATTTATATCACCCTATATAATTAGGGAATTATCACTGAGGAAAGATATGTTAATCTTACAACTTTAAAAATTATGTCAAAATACGTTATGAAAAATGTATGTCACAATTTTAATCCCATATAGTTCAAGTCTATCACACAAGGTGCAAAACAACACTATGAATGTGGAAGAAATATATCAATTAGACTCAAACATAGAAATAGTTCATCGAACAAAATGCTGTTAATTATCTTAACCTTACAACTTAAAAATTATGTCAAAATACATTATGAAAAATGTATGCAACTATTTTTTAATCCCATATAGTTGAAGTCTATCACACAAGGTGCAAAACAACACTATGAATGTGGAAGAAATGTATCAATTAGACTCAAACATGGAAAACGTTCATCGAACAAAATGCTGATAATTATCCAGAAAGTGCAATTTCTCACAGTGGAGGTTTAAAAACACCCATGACGCGGTTTGTTATATTAATTTAATACTACTGAAACATAAATTCCTGTTGTGCCTATTATGATACGCGAAAACACAAATTGAGATGTGATGAACAAGTAGGTTTATTAATATTACGAAACGGTAAATATATGTTCGTTCGCTATCAAATTGTTCACCGAGTTTTGAAATTGTGGCAGCTTTTATGGTATAGCGTTTATATTTTTGTTTGATTTTGAACAAATATTTAATGAATATTGGCTCATAGTAGTAACACTGGATATTTTTTCTCATCATAGCAAAATTAAACAATATTTTTAATCATAATAACAAAATTAAACAATATTTCTAAAATGTTAAACAAACTTTCGTTCAAAATTTTGTAATTTATATCATTATTTCAAAAACCATTATAAAACCGACTGAAATATTTTAAAAAAATTCTACAATTAGTCGATAAGTAATTTTAATGAAAATTGGTGTTTGTATTTGCATCTGTCTCATGTTTAACTTTGTATATTTAACTGCTGAGAGCTCAATAATATTGTGAATTAAAGTACTTATCTAAACAATCTTAATTTAATTTTCGTGAATTGAGATTCTAATTAATTAGCCTACACTGGATAAGGAAAAGTAGCAAATTGAAGCGAAGTACTCTTCAAGAGTTTCAAGTGTAGGAAACAAGAACAAGACCTAAACGACTAAGAAATAACTTAAGTTTTAACAGGAGGCAACTATAGAAAGTTTTAAACAAAGCAGAATTTATCGAGGCTCTACAGTCAATGTTTTAACACAATTAATCTGTTTTATGCATGATTTGTTTTTAAGTGCTTCCATCAGGGGGATAATATATTATTAATGTTTTAATAAATAAATATTTCGCAATCACTTTATAACGCTTTTAATATAAAAATATTCGTTACTGTGACCTCCTTCATTAACGCTGATATCCAGACCATGAAATGTTCATCGATGCTACCCATTGGACGGATTTGACAATATGTTTGGCTTATTGCATTCTATAACTTACTGTTACCATGTCGTTATTCTCTTATGGCTAAAGAAGATCTATTTTGATTGAAGTATACCAATTGCAATATATTTAAATATATAGTTTTAAATCTTTTAATTTGTTTTCATCCACTTTTATTTAAATTTGAAAAATAACTTTTTCTTTTTTTTTTTTACAAACTATTGGACAAGTTTTTAGTTATTAAGAAAAATCGGTCAGTAAGTCTCAGAATAACGACTCTGTTTACAATTTCACAAAACGTGTTTGAGACTTTTTTTTATTCGGACAAACAAAGGCCTAGACATAGCAATAGATTTTAAAGCCTTAAAATACGTACTAAGTAATTCATAAATATGTTTTCTGCTATGAAAAATAAGAGAGTTGAACTGGAAAAACCGAGTCGTTGAAAACATAACTTAGAAGTAAATCATAGACATCAATAATAAATATAGTAAATGAAGTTTCAGTTCAGATTTAGTAAGCCTTGGAATGTTTGGATTAACTAATTGTTGAATATGGTTGAAAATAATATGCTATGTAAACGGCAAGGTAGTTAATTGGTATATGTTACCTACTTGCACCCTAAGTTCTAAAGTTGAGGATCTTACACGGAAATACCATCATTAGACATTTGCGTCCCAATGTGTTCAGAGTATCATATATACATGTCAAGTTAAATGTTCTATACCCATCTAAACTCACATGGTCTGTTTTCACCATAATTTTAATATACTAGTAGCTTAGCAGTAGAAACTCAATTGCTTCGTACATGACTTCAATACGTGCTACGAATTATAAGGATCGCTGCGACGGCAAGGGCCAGACAACGACATGGAAGCTACGGTTGCTACGTTTTATAGGTTAGACCAGTTGTAAGTCTGTCAAAGGGACTGAGATTTTCTAGAATTGCTACGGACGCATGTACGCAGTGATACAATTGCTACATGAGATCTCTATTCGAGTTTTTGTTTTGCAAAACTGGTTAGTTTAGTTCGAACATACGACTTTGTTTCAGTTTATATAATATTACAAGTAGACCCTAATATTAAACTGTGAAAATTTCAAACGACAATACTCTTTAAATTTATCTTCATTGATCTTGTATCGGATGATGAAATTCCTCGTATTCCTATATTTGTGTTAAATTATCAAAATAAGTAAAATATCATCAGAAGAAAACCCACTGTACCACGACATTAAGAACACCAACCATATTGGTGGAAAACGAGTACTTTCTGTGTGGCACCCAGTGTTACATTCGTAACGTCCATCACATCCGAATTGTCCATAGAGTCCATGGCATAGATTTCTGTGTGCTTGAGGATTGACACACAAATCAGTGTATTCATTGCAAATTAAGCCTCCGAAGCCAAGGTTGTCTTTGTACTTGCTGTAATTTAATTACCTTATTTTACATTTTGGGCGTCAAGTGCATGTATATGTAGCGTCAGCTGTTTCCTCAACACCGTTGACCTCGTTAGGCCGAGCACGCTTACATTTATTAAATTCTGTCAGGAATGTTTTTATTAACGTGAGATTAAAGAGTAGGTACAACACGTAATACTAGAAAACACACTACACATTATTTTTTTTAAATAAATAAAAAACACACTATACCGGGTGTTTCAGACCACATGGACACTATCTGTTGCGCCTAAACGAAACCAGATAAAAATTTCCTTCCAATTAGAACCACCCTTTTTCGACCGCAAAGAATTTAGAAAAATTATTTTCAACTGTCCTCAATGACCCAAAGGGACACTTTTGGGGGGCAGGGTGGTGTTTTTGGAAAATTTTCAAATAGAAACATAGGCCTACCTCATTTTAAAGGTCTCTCTTTTCTGAACATTTTGGAGCAAAAAATTTATCTTTTCATTACTGTACAGGGTGTGACGAAATATATATATATATATATTAGTTTTTAGCGGGAAATGAGACTGCCAGCTCTCTAACAAAAATAAGGCAACCATTTTTTTCCCCTAGTTTTACAAGAACACACCCTTTCAGGAGATATGGGGTAGTATGGACTTCTATGTAGTTTTAAAATTTTTAATAAATTTCAAACTAATAACTTTTATAGAGCAAAAAGTAAAAAAATTCAAATAGCGACCTAGATTGAAAATGTACCATTTGAGAGACCTTTTGAAAACAAACATTTTTGTATTGAAATTTTGGGTCTATCTTGCACCATTGAATAATTGTAAAAAAAATGGTGCAAGATAAAAAAATATATATTTCGTCACACCCTGTACAGTAACGAAAAGATAATAATTTTTTTCCTCCGAAATGTTCAGAAAAGAGAGAATTTTAAAATGAGGTATCACACGACCTATGTTTCTATTTGAAAATTTTCCAAAACACCATCCTGCCCCCCAAAAGTACCCTTTTGGGTCATTGAGGAGCGTCGAAAATAATTTTCCTTAATTTCTTTGGGGTCGAAAAAGGGGGGTTCTGATTGGATGAAATTTTTATCTGGTTTCGTTTAGGCGCTACAGATAGTGTCCATGTGGTCTGAAACACCCCGTATATACACGAACGGATATTTAACATAAAAAAAAACCCCGACTTTTTCAATATAATGCATCCAAACATTTTATATACTGTGTGTGTTTTATATTATGTTCGATTGTGATGTGTAGTTTGGTTTTGATATTACGTGTCGAGTGTGCTCAGCCTGATGAGGTCAACAATGTCGTTACATATTAAAAATTTAGGGGAATTCTTTGAGCTCATTTTGTCTGTCTATCATCTGTCGTGGGTGCAAAGCTTTAAAGCCTAAACGATTGGATTGATTGTGATTGAAGTTGTTAAATTGGCATATTTCTTTATATCTGGAAACTATTTTTTAAATTTTTGCAATAAATGAAATTGAAGGGTACCTACCTGCAGTACACAAAAACAATTACATAAAATTCTGCTTAAATTTAGTCTCTAAATGTTCACTAAAGTTTGTCACGATTTGCTAAAAACACCACTTTTGAAGTCACAATAAATAAACACAAGGAAATAAAATCCAAAATACCAACAACGAGTTTTTCATAAAAGTTGTCATTTCTTAAAAACAGATTACAGTATTCGTTAACTGTTTGGTGAGATGTGAAGTCCCTTATCCAGTGCTAAAGCCTAAATAAGAGATAATTACGGTTCAGGAATAAATCATTGTTAATTACAAGAAAGAAACTTAACCTCTGAATTTCAATGAAATGAGATTTACGATTAGGCGTGTTTATGAATTAAGTGAAAGAAGATCAGGCTGTATATACATTTAAAAATATACCTCTGTTTCAATATGTGTTTTAAGCAAATAGTTTATAAAGCAACATTCTATACCAACTTACCACCAATAAATAATACATTTGGAATCTAGAAGTGAAAGAAGATCAGGCTGTATATACATTTAGAAATAGACCTATGTTTCAATATGTGTTTTAAGCAAATAGTTTATAAAGCAACATTCTATACCAACTTACCACCAATAAATAATACATTTGGAATCTAGAAGTGAAAGAAGACCAGGCTGTATATACATTTAGAAATAGACCTATGTTTCAATATGTGATTTAAGCAAATAGTTTATAAAGCAACATTCTATACCAACTTACCACCAATAAATAATACATTTGGAATCTAGAAGTGAAAGAAGATCAGGCTGTATATACATTTAGAAATTGACCTATGTTTCAATATGTGTTTTAAGCAAATAGTTTATAAAGCAACATTCTATACCAACTTACCACCAATAAATAATACATTTGGAATCTAGAAGTGAAAGAAGATCAGGCTGTATATACATTTAGAAATAGACCTATGTTTCAATATGTGTTTTAAGCAAATAGTTTATAAAGCAACATTCTATACCAACTTACCACCAATAAATAATACATTTGGAATCTAGAAGTGAAAGAAGATCAGGCTGTATATACATTTAGAAATAGACCTATGTTTCAATATGTGTTTTAAGCAAATAGTTTATAAAGCAACATTCTGTACCAACTTACCACCAATAAATAATACATTTGGAATCTAGAAGTGAAAGAAGATCAGGCTGTATATACATTTAGAAATAGACCTATGTTTCAATATGTGTTTTAAGCAAATAGTTTATAAAGCAACATTCTATACCAACTTACCACCAATAAATAATACATTTGGAATCTAGAAGTGAAAGAAGATCAGGCTGTATATACATTTAGAAATAGACCTATGTTTCATTATGTGATTTAAGCAAATAGTTTATAAAGCAACATTCTATACCAACTTACCACCAATAAATAATACATTTGGAATCTAGAAGTGAAAGAAGATCAGGCTGTATATACATTTAGAAATAGACCTATGTTTCAATATGTGTTTAAAGCAAATAGTTTATAAAGCAACATTCTATACCAACTTACCACCAATAAATAATACATTTGGAATCTTGAAGTGAAAGAAGATCAGGCTGTATATACATTTAGAAATAGACCTATGTTTCAATATGTGTTTTAAGCAAATAGTTTATAAAGCAACATTCTATACCAACTTACCACCAATAAATAATACATTTGGAATCTAGAAGTGAAAGAAGATCAGGCTGTATATACATTTAGAAATAGACCTATGTTTCAATATGTGTTTTAAGCAAATAGTTTATAAAGCAACATTCTATACCAACTTACCACCAATAAATAATACATGGGGAATCGTGAATTCACTTTTTTCACTTTTCTTTTTTTTATGATTGTTGTAAACAAAGTTTTGGAAAGTTTGCATGTCATATTATTTTAAGTTATTATTTGGGTTTGTAGATGGGTGTGTGAGAAAGTTAGTGAAATGTTTTTGCAGAGTTTAGTTTACCAATGTTTTCACTTTTAATTTTTCTTTATGGTTATTAATTTTTTTTTTGGATTGCCAAGAGAAATCTATCTACTATATATTGGCAACACTAGTTGGACTCATATTCTGTATTTAATGTTTTACTGATATAAATCATTATTTACCTGGTAGCGGACGCGAGCCCAGAAAGGGAAGTGGAAACGTACAGTAATAAATCAGGAAGCTGGAATGGACCAGGCAAACTGCTCCAATACACGCTCCTACAGTGTGAACCAAAAGTACTCTCCATTAATTTTATTGAGATAGATTTCTGTGGCAGGCTGTCCCACCACTCAGCTATAATGGATATTGAGGTGGAAGATATAATTTTTTTAATTTACAATTTTTTTATTCTGTAATTTTTGGAAAATTAAATTAAAATATTTGTCTGTAGACAAAATTTGTAAGTCTGCTTTCATTAAAAATATTGTTTTAATAATATGCTAATTTATAAATTTCCAACTACACTAATGCTTTAATGAAAAAATCTTAAGATATTCCATATTTCTTTTACGTCAACTATGATTCTTATTCATTTTAATCAATAAATTCTGAACAGGTATTTTCTCGGGAGTTAACTAATAAATACTTTGGGTAAAGTGTAACATTTATAAAAATCCTTAGGCGATACTGAACATTTTTTCCGTCTTATGCTAACGTAGCCAATTTGGATTATCAAACACATTAAAAAAAATCGAAATGTGGACATAATATAAAAAATTTCAGTACAGTATGTTTAAAAAAACTCTGTACCCGCGACAGACAGAAATAAATATATACATTTTTGTTGTTGTCAGAGAACATTTTTCACTAATAGATACTAATTATTGTCTTTGTACAAGAATGTCGCATATTATTAAACTAAACTGATAATTATTCTACAGTCATTATCATCAACTTACTACACATAATTAAAAGTACTTAAGTAACATAAAACATGACAGTAAACAAATTTTGACCCATTGCACAACTTTATCTATACTAGATCTTACGTGAATGTAAGAAAGGGGATTATTTATATAATATAATTATATAAGTACAATACATTTTATATTATAAATACACTTTGAATAAAATAGATATTTGTTTATATGCGTTTTAATAATTTAAACAGATGATTGTATTACACTCTTTCCAAAAGCCAGAAATATATTTGCCCGCACTAACAGTAAGGAAATGGTAAAGAATAGTTCCTAAACAGGAAGTGTGGTTTTTTTTTTGTCCCAACCAGAGTGGGGCCAGTGACAGGACAAAAACAGCCGAGTTTAATTTCGGAGTGGGCGTGTACAGTCGTTTAGAAATGTTGTCTTTTGTAATTTCATAGTTTTTGTCGTCTCTACTAAACATAGAACTCCTGAACGTGACCCTATGGACCCCACACACAGCGCGCACGGTGACAAGAATAGCAACTGTTCAAGCTTTGCACATTTCTATGCATAAACGCATGTTTAGCACGATCAAGGTATAAAATATGTGCGGATGTCCGGGTAGGAGCAGATGGGCTCGTCTGGACACTTGGGTTTTGAGCCCAAAAGCGTCCCCATCCAAGGGGAAGGTTAATTACATTTTGTGTTTAAAAATAATTACGTAATGGTAGTAAAATTGTGCAGACTTAGGCCTAATAAAAAGAGAAAAACAAAACATATTTAAATTTGTTCCCTATCTATATCTCATAAACGTTTCCTTCGACAACATTGTCTCTCTTTCATTATATACATTTAAAGTAAAGTTTGTGTAAAATTTTGTGTTTCATTGAATTCAATTAACAGGCCGTTTTATTGAGTAAGGAAAACAAGCGGAGTGAGAATTTGATTAAAGTTAAATTCCAATGAACGAGACTTCATAGCATTGGATTCAGTGAGGATATTGTTATATTGAGTGAGAATTCAAATAGAGATTGATTGTGTGTAAACGGAAGAATAAAAGATCCGGATTGCCTATATAGGAGTTTATTTGAAACGAATAAAATGAGAAGACCGTGATATTCGGTAACGTTATATTTTCATGTAGATGATGGGGGAGTAAAACGAAAATAGTAAACAGGAAAACAGTTCATTACAACCTCTGCCCTGGTATTGTTAAAATTAAATATTAGTGAATGGTACAAACCACCCCCACCCTACCACCCCCGAAAAGAAAGTTATTTACAAATAATTCAATCTAGAATAAATCCGTCTATGTAAACATATTATCTACGTATTTAATCTTCACGCGTTTCGGAACTCTAATCCATCATCAGATTAGAATTTATTAATGGGGGGTAAAACTTAATTTATCTTGTACCATAAATGCGTACACACCGTATACATTATTTAAATACAATCGAACTTTTAATTATGACTACGACGGTATACTTTTTGTAACAACTTCTGAATTTTTTATTTTTTTTCAATTTTATACACGGATTTGAGTCATGTTATCGGGTAGAGTAGCCTATATTATGAAAAATTACGTTTTTGAAGCCCCCTGATACGAGTTTTTGTTTGTTTTTTAACAAATACCTCAAAAACATCTTCTTCTTTTTCTTCGTAAAGACGGCAACCAATATTTTTTAAGTGAGTCTTTAGCAGCTATACATGTTCAAAATATGATCAAAATCGTTGGAGCCGATTTTAAGAAAATCCATTCAAATTTGAGTTAGGGAACGAATGAGAAACGAAGTCCGGAAATATACAAATTGAGTGTGGACTGTACATACGAGAGACAGTCATCATTCAAAAAATGATGATTTTCTACTCATTAGATCTCAAAAAGCTATATCAGTATAAACTGGACATTGCTATTTTGACCTATCACATAACGTTCTATATTACATATAGGCTATATGAAAAATATATGTGTTTCATCCGCGTAATTACTTCATGATTTACGTTTAGTTAAAAAAAAAGTTATTAAACTTGGCCACTATGTTTCGATTGGAAACAACATTTTTGATTCCAACAAAGGTTTCATAAAATGTGTAATATTGAGGTGATATATATTGTGATATCCAAGACTAACACTAGATCACTAATCCTACCTTTATAAATAATTTGGCATTGTTCTTATCACGACAGTGTTCAATATTTTTAAATTGAATTATTGAAATTTGGTCTGTAAGCTTGACAA
The DNA here is from genome assembly GCA_963513935.1 of Aphrophora alni. Taxonomy (NCBI): domain Eukaryota; kingdom Metazoa; phylum Arthropoda; class Insecta; order Hemiptera; family Aphrophoridae; genus Aphrophora; species Aphrophora alni. The sequence continues at coordinate 129,342,206 of OY740769.1, read as the reverse complement.
TTGCTGGTGTATATTGTTGCCTATATAAATATTTTATCAGGAATAACGTCTTGCTATTATTATGTCTACATAATATGTCAAATATACTTTCTAGCAGCTTCGAAAGTATTTACACTTATCTCTATTCTCTGCTTTAAAATGGAAATACATATCAAATAAATGTTGTAATCATATAACTAGAATTTCAATGAAATTTGACACTAAAATGGTTTTTTTATTATTCCTTCCTGAAATATATAATGTGTGTAATTAATTGAAAATAGTTCCTAAACTGCTCCATTTATTGCAGTTTGGGGATTATATTGATTCAATTTTTACTAAGATCGAAGTCAGAAAACGAACTGATCCAGAAATTAAAAAAGAAAATTATTCACTTTATCAGATTCTTCGTGAATTGTTTTCTTTTATTTCTTATTAAAATGAAATGTCCCTTAAACCACTTTTATATCTGATATATTTATATCACAATTTATTACCATAAATAATATTTTACGACGATTACAACATTCTTTAATTTCTGTTTAAAAGATAAAGTTCGTGTTTAGTTAACTATCATGTTTCTTGGAAATGTTTAATTGCAGAGGATTATTATTGGCGAAAAAATAGAGTTGTTCTATCAAAACGAGAAATGTAATATTTCTGTGAAAATTAGAAGTTCCCAGAAAACAATCTCCTGTTTGACAGAGCCTGCAGCCAACAGGGCAAAATAATTTCGTAAGAGAACACTTTGGCACACAAAACAACTTATCTTAAATATAAACTTTTTACGAGAATTTCCTTCAACGGTTAGCAACCGCAATATTTATGTCAAGACTATTTTAAAGTTTTTCTGTTGTTCCTGAAATAACCGACTGGGCGCCAGATATACGTAAACATCCGCCAAAATGTGTGATGTGGCCGACTATGGCATTCCTTAGTAAATAATACAATAACTTGTGGTCAGAGCCAAGAATTTTACTCGACATTCCGTTAGTAGGTTGTAGTAAACATTCATTGCTCTTGGAAGCAAAGACTTCGAAAACCACAAATATGTTTTGGTTGTTTTTTAAATAGTGGAAAGTTTAAAAAAACAACAGTCATTTTTACAGTTAAAATGGCTGGTCGGTTTAAAACATATCTACTAGGTTGTATTTATTTATAACTTAAAGTACCTTTTGTTAAATTATTAACTTAATATAAACAAAACTAGTATGGTCAATATACTGTTTTCGAAGCTACGGACATTGTAAACAGGCGAGGAGAATAAAAAAAGGAAATAAAAATAGGTCTTCTGTAATATACGTTCTGCATGTAGTAATTTAATTTGAACCTAATACATTGTAGTTTTCGTTCGTTATGAACACCTGTTTATTTCTTTTGCGCCATATGAATTTGTTTTTTTTTTGGACCCCGCCACCTTGAAACGGGGCGAAAGAATGTTTAAAAATTTAGTGCCAATAGTTGGCGGACCAATAAACGTTCGACCTTCGTTCAAATTAGATAAAGTTATTGGGATCTAAAACTTGTAAAAACGCACAATAAAATTATTCATGTGTAATAAAAATAAAACTTGTAGATTTTGATCCAAATTCATAAAACATAAAAAATAATTTTGAAATTCACAAAGCAAAAACAAGTCGTAATGATCATTTATTGCAACAATTTCTTTACATAATCATTTCTTGTTTGGAATGTACAAGTGGGAACTTCAGGCGGAAGTTGTAAAACAACCACATATCGTTTTAGACTTGTTTAATGCTAATAAAAATAAGGAATACCGTTTTCACCTAAAACTAGTCCAATACAATTTTAGTTTTTCTTTCTTTATCCAACAGTTCATTTGATACTACTGCATGTCTTGCGTTACAAATATTAACACTTGCAGCAAACTATCTTCATATTTTAAGATAAATTAGGACATTTCAAATTATCTACGTTTTTGAGCGTCCAGAAATTATAATCGGTAAATAATTACTTCATTTAAGTCAGAGTTTCTCAATTTCGTTTTTATCATTTCTTGAAAACTTATTTTCCTTACAAAATATAATTTATCATTTTGATTTTAGATAAAGAATGTGTTAAATAGTCCATTACATGTTGCGCTGGCGTAGGTCACATCGACCCTGGCATTTCGATCTAATGCAGTTTGGCACAGCGCACAGTTTACTGCATTATAATTATTAGATCATATGTTTATGTAGGAGCTATAACAGAATTATTTACATTGTTCACGCCAACGATACAGAAAACAAATTCTCTCTTTTATTTCAGTGTTAATTTAATGTATAATATTTCAAATCTCTATTTATTATTTTGAGTTTTCCTGTTTTGTTGAACTGTCGCTATTATGAAAACACAAACAAAATAAGCAATTTAAAAGTGTTAAATGTTATATCGTGTGTAAGGCACGCTGTAAGACATATTTACTAAATAATATGGATGAAATTGACCAAATTTAATATTTTACAAAATTAAACTTAAATTGGAAAACGAACCAATATATATTTTTAAAGAAGAGGAATTACTGTTATATACTAATTCACATTTACGCTGTAACAGCGAGAAACTAACCTTACGTTTACGGTTCTAAGTAATATAACGATATTCCTTTGAAAAACGCAATAATTATGTACATCTTTAAAAGGTCTTAATTACTTTCGTTTTCATAAGATTAAAAAAATAAATACATTTTGTTGAACATCTCTGAGTAACATTTACTATGCTGTATAAACTGTTAAACTATTAACAATATCGTTTAAATTGTTTGACTTATTATCACAAAGTGAAAAGAAATTGAAAACACTAGTTGTCACTCTACTTCGATATCGTTTAACACGGTGTACTACTCCATCCCCAAATTAAGGAAAATCAGGATATATGAAGTCCATATGTTATCACAATTTAAAGGATTGTTAAAAAAGTATTTGTAAGGTTATATTCGATGTGCGCCCTTAATATTGAACATGACGGTCTGCAAAATTTCAACAAAAATTCAACTCCTTTGGCCGACCACCATATTTTAACGTAAACACAGTAAAATTAGTTTCATTCAATGCTTTTGTCTCGGAGAGATTTAAAAAAAAAGTTATCATTATTTGACCACCTTTTCATTGAAAAACTTCCAAAACACCGCGGAAACTAAATAATCTATGAAGTTGTTAAAGACTCAATGATTTTTCTGTGTTATATGTCGCTGTCACCTAAAACAAAATAAATTATACAATAGCAATAGGCAAAACTCTTCAAAAATTGACTTTAAAAATAATTACCAATTTTCTTATTTTATATGTTTAAAAACACATAAACTTTTACCTTTATATTTATATGCAAATATGTGATGTCTTCTAAAGTAGGAATTTTTACCGGTTTTTAACAAATATGATTTGCTCATTGTAATTTACAAATGGATTTTTAGTTAAAAATATTGAAGAATCGTTATATTTGGCTTTAGTGAAGGATTTACAAAGACGATTTATTTGAGCGTCTATACAACATAATAGATTTTAAACTGAGATGTTAAACAAAATGTATTTATATCTACTACTATTTCAGAAATAAAACGAATAAATTATTTTAATTTCACGTAACTTATAAGATGGCGAAGCAGCATATTATATGTATAATAGGAAATCTTAAATAAACGGAAAATAAAAGAGGTCTTATATTCAAGTTAGGTTATTTTCCCTCTCTGAATAAATTTTGAAAGTAATATTGTCTTTTAATTAAGAACAAAATTGTACTAAAAACGAAGATCGAATGTCTGCAGTTTTCTCCACAGTGAAATATTGTGGGTAAATTGAACTAATTTGATGCTTCAATTTGGAAGTAGTGAAGTTAATGAATGATGAAGCATATCACAAAAGCGTACTTTGATTCTCCAATTAAATGAAAATAGGATGGAAACTAATGAAAGCAAACTTGAAACAGTTAATGAAATTATAACTTGAACTTGAGTAAAACAACTGAACTTGACTTTACTGCCTTGGGGAATGTTAAAGTAAAACAGGTCCTGATAAACTTTAAGTTTTATATCCTCAAGTATCAGTTTGTTTTTAAAATAAGGGTGTAATTCTTGTCTGGTCATACAGAAACAATAATAATTGTAGGATAAGTTAGACATAAAACATTTAAAACAATCCTATTTTCGACTTACTGGAAACGGAAAACATTAAACGTTATTTCTTTTTCCTTAAGCCCGTAAGTGGCTTGGCAATGTCACTGAATTTATGTATAAATTTTGTATAGTAAAAAGCTGCTCCCAGGACACTACATACATCAATAATCCCTTGTGTCTTACAAAGGCTGTGAATTGTCTATCTTCTTGAGCTAGGGCTGTTAAAATATATATATATATATTACAACTTGATTGTCATTTTGTTTTCGACTCTGGGTAATGGAAATGGAAATTTGGTTCATATTTTAATTTAATTTTCTATAATCAACTACCATTCTCTATTAATTTCCATTTTTTTTTTACAAGAAATGCGGGTGCTGCGAATGGGCTTTGTGAATTTTGTATGACTTTTGCTTTTTGAGTTCATCGACTTGTCTGTTTAATTCTGTTCTTTCAGTTAGGCTTACATTATCAGGTGGTACAGCAATTGGGGTGTCGTTTTTTCATTTCATATAGATGTATCGTATTTTTGAATTAATCTTTAAGCCGCTCTAAGTTCTTCTTCGATAAAATTTTAATTAATATCTTTTATGGTCAATCCTTGGTCTTTTAATGGTTGATTTTTATTGTTCATGGTGAGAAATGTTGAAAATGTTCTGTTTGAAGTGATATTGGATAGTTTTGTTTTTCTAATGTATGTTGCATTAAATTTGTGGCTAGTAAGATTCGGATGGAAATGATTTTGGGTTTATGATTATTAGTTTAATGTGTGTGCTCTGTGATGCTGCGAATATATGTATACATTGTCAATCCATCTTTTACTTTGTGGGTTCAAAGCTGTAATGTAGCCCATGTTCACTTTGTGTGTGTGTGTTTTTTTCTGGCTCATATATTTTGTGTCATGTGGTCTTGCTATTATGTCTTCTTAAGAAAAAATATTTTGTGTTTATTGTGTTGAATTAAATTGGTTGTTTCTGGTTTTTGTAAACATAAATCCTGTACAATAATATTTTAAGTGAAAAATATACGACCTAGACTGGGAATCGAACCCAGGACCTTTGACTTTCCGCCCCAAAGCTCTACTAACTGAGCTATCCTAGTCGCTTCCAAGTACAGGGCGTAGTATTCTCACTCGAGCATTGGCGCGTAAAACTAAAGGTCCTGGGTTCGATTCCCAGTCTAGGTCGTATATTGTTCACTTGAAATATTATTGTATTTTCTATACTTGCTGGTAAAAACGTATTAGCGTTAAAATCAATAAATTATAAATGAATGAATCCTGTAGTTGTAACGATACTCGTCTAATTTGAATCGTATTTGTTGTGTTGTTAATAATTTGTTGTGCATTATTATTATTATTATTATTATTAAAGTGATTTCTTAATAATATATCGCAGGGTAAATCTTTGAATAAATACATTGTTTGTGTGTGTCACACTCTGTGTTTGCAAAGATGCTGAGCTCTTCCCGTAACCACTATTGTAGTAGTGTTCGCCGATGTTAACATTATACAGAGTGACAATTAAGTCTGGAACCTCTTTTTTAATTTTAAAACCACAATAGAAAAAAATACCAACGTTCACACATGCTTACTGGTGATAGTAACGGACACATCTGCCCAATTACCGACCGGATAACCCATTTGGGGGACGGTCCACAAGGAGTCAGACAAAATTCTTAAATAGCAGCATAGGTCGCGTTTGGTATCAAATTAAAGGTCTCACTTAGCAGAGTACAATGCCGCAAACCGGACTTCAAAAGATGGATTCATTCAGTAGTTATAGCGGTTTGAATTTTAAAACTCTCGAACAATGTAAATTATTAAGTATTACAAGTAAACACCAATTTTTAAGTACCTGTGATCAATGTAAGTGTTCAAAATGTTCCCCTCCCATCGTCTGGCAATGTCCTAGGCGGTTGTAAAAGCCATCCACTGCATTTTGAAAGTAGTCACGAGGAATATTTTGAACACTTACTTTGATCACAGGTACTTAAAAATTGGTGTTTACTTATAATACTTAATAATTTACATTGTTCGAGAGTTTTAAAATTCAAACCGCTATAACTACTGAATGAATCCATCTTTTGAAGTCCGGTTTGCGGCATTGTACTCTGCTAAGTGAGACCTTTAATTTGATACCAAACTCGACCTATGCTGCTATTTAAGAATTTTGTCTGACTCCTTGTGGACCGTCCCCCAAAGGGGTTATCCGGTCGGTAGTTGGGCAGATGTGTGCGTTACTATCACCAGTAAGCATGTGTGAACTTTGGTATTTTTTTCTATTGTGGTTTAAAAATTAAAAAAGAGGTTCCAGACTTAATTGTCATATGGTATTGTTTGACGTTAGTGGTGTTGTGAACTTTTTAATTTGTAATAAATGCACGAGATGTTACAACCTGTGATAGTAATATTTGTATATAAATGCTTCCGACATAACTTGACACATGGTAAACGTTCGTTTATTATGTTGGGTTTTGGTACAATGTTCACACTATTAAATACGTTATCGTTATTGTTTTCTCCTGATTCTGAAGCAAATTCAACTGTGTAGCTCGTATCGTTTGTGTCAGTTGTTGTTGTAATATCACGTGGTCTCATACCCGAATACAAAAGTAATCTTGATTAACCTTAAATTTCATTAAACATTTTATGCCTGCTTGTTCCGGTACTTGTAGGATCAAACCCTGTAAAATGTTTATTGTTTCATTTTTCTTTAAATACTTTATTTACGTTAATGACAAATTGATTTACATAAGTGTTCCAAATTCTTGGTAATTATAATTCGCCAAAAATATGTTGTGAATTTCAGTTTTATAAAAAAGAAATTGATAAAATCATTCTATTTGCTTTTTAAATTTTAGATATATATGATTGTATCTGAGGTAGGTCGCATGTGTATATAATAATGCTTCAGGAAATTGCTATATAATGAGCGTAATATGAATGGCAAAAGAAAGCGTACTTTAATAATTGTCTGTGTAAAAAATCATTTAATTAATTCCTCAAATTTGAAAACACAGATTTTGTTATCTAATATTATAGCCTGTAACCGTGAAGTCAATTATTTACAAGGCAAGAAGAATATAATATGTAATTGAATTGTATATTTTCGTTTAAGTTAGGGAAATTGATCACGTACGTTTAGAGTCAAATTTGATAAATTGTATATATAGTAAAAAAAAAAAAAAAAGGTTTTTTAATTATTTACAAAACACTAAATTGAACTTTCCCACCTTATTAAAATAGCATTTAACATGAGCTGAGTAAGTTTAGGCTCTTTTTAAATAAATAAATATATTTAATAATGATAATTTACAAAAATATTAAATGCAATATTGAACATATAATTTTGTTTTTCTTTCTAGCTAAAGTTGGGAGTATTATTTTTAGGTTGGTGAATGATATTGTGATATTGTTATGCACATAATATGCTTTAGCGAATTAATGGTATTTAATTCTCTAGGTGAATCCATAAAACTGATGTTACAAATAAAATGGCATCTAGTTATGATATGTTTAGTGCGTGTGCGTTTGCGTGGGTGTGTGTAACTAACTGTTTGCGTGGTTTCAAGACGAGAGGGAATGTTGTTTTATTATTATTATTCAAATTTGTCACAACTTCAAAATCTACTGTCGTTCTATATCCGTCCAGGAGTCACTCTATATTTCACAATTTTCAAGCACATTACTCTCATAATTAATATTATAAATTTACCTACTGGTCTTGCATATATGTCAGATCTAGTCAGCAAAATTGAAATGATACATGATTTTCTGCATTTATTTAAAATTTAAAATCCTACGTAAGATATTATTTCAGTTTTATCTCATTAGGCAGTAATATCTTAACGTTACAAATTGGAAATTGGGGTATATAATTAGAACTATATTATTCATAAATAAAAGCTAAAATTCGTATCGTGGACTTACTGTGACGTCAGTGTGTTACGTTCCCACGATTTTCCCAACGATTTGAGTAGTTACTAAAATAAAATATAAAAACCATTTATCGACCTTCAATTTCAAAATTATACGTATCAAGATTGTAAATTTTTTTTAGTCTTTAAGTATATATTTGCTTAATTTTCTTTTCAAAATTAATTATAGGGTCGAATACCTGAAATTCACTCAATTAGTTTTGGAAACTGCAGTGTTATAAGGTTGTTACAAGTAACATGTTTAATTAGTTATCCATTTTGTTATAATATGTTAATTTACGTTTTGTTTACTTAACATGCCATTACATCGTTACCCATTGTAAATATCTTTCTGTGGTTAATCAACCGTATATTTATTGAGCTTATGAGGTCGGTCCTACTTATTGAGTTTGGTTTGAATAACAAAAGAAATAATAAGAGATGATACATACAACGCAACACTATATTTTGTCTTTTGAACATTATATACTTTGTGCTACTAAAGATAACGGCCAGATTGTAGAAACGTCGTCTTTGTTGTTAAGTAATTTGTTAAGGAAGGTAAATTATTATTTTAATTCGGTAAGTCTTGTATCAAGTTAAATATTCCATAATGTAAAATTAATTTTTACGTATTTCTGTGTTTGTATTAAATGTGTTTATGCTTAATTATATTATTTTGATCATGCTATATTTTACCTAGGCAATAGAAACTGTATATTTCTTAGACAAACATTGGTAAACATTTCACTTCCAATTTTGTAATTATTTTTTTCAACAAACTTGTCTTGGCAGTGTTAAAACTAAAAACTCCTCCAAACATTAGTAAAATTTGGAATAATAATGTATTCATAAATGCAATAAATAGGCTAAAAACTGTCTACATTTTGAAAAAAAAAAATAATAATAATAATAATAATTAAATAAAAATAAAAATTAAAAAACTTTTGATAAAGAAAATTGTTCAAAATATTTAAAAAATTAAAAAGCGTAATCAATAAATAATATTCAAATCACAACAATAGCATACGAGTATAGATGCAATTTTGTATGTACAAAAATGAAAATTAATTAAACTTCAAACGTACTGCTGATCAGGACCGGTGATTGTTTCATCGTTCCGTCTACAAGTTGTACAGATTTGATGTGTCTAACAAATACAGTATTTTTCAAAACGCTAATGCATCCGGCATATTAACCTCAAAATTAATAAAAACTGCATAATAGTTTTGAACTCATCGTTTAAGTCATACAATGTTTTTCATTAAAAAGAAAAATATGCAATTTTTCAAAACTTATTCTTTTAAACACTCACTACATAAAAATATAATCAGTCCATTAGGGATATACAAACTGTAAGTTTTTATGCTACTCTAAATATCTATTTTGGTATATGTGCCAAGAGTCTCGCTCTATTTTCAAGCTAAGACCCAAGACGATTCGGTACAAATTTCTTATTAAAAACCCATCCCCAACAAACATTACGATTGATTGTTAATGAAACTTCCTTTCATGAGACAATCTCTAACCAAATTGATACATAAAGGCAGCCTTCATTATGGAAGCGGTCCAAATGTGTTCTAGTAAAGTTTTTATTGTCACTAATAATCAAACTTTTAATACCTGGAGTTTGCTATATATGGGGAAAGAAATATCTCCAGATTGTGTCTTAAATAATAATCTGTTTGAAAAGACCTTTTACTTTCCAACTGAGTAGTAAGGAAAGTTTAGGGAAGGTGAAAAAGTGTAAATCTATTATTCTTTTGGTTTCGAACAGATAGAAAGACGCAGAGTATATTTCCCAAATGACGTTTCTCTGAGCCATTTTAGTCAGAAATTGTTGGAAGACGTGTTTCCCAAGTAAAATCTAAATATTTTAGTGTTATACTGTAGCTATCCTATGGATTGATTAAAGTTTGTGTTGATGTTCAACTGCATTTATTCGGTCAATTGTAGTCTTCTTTAAACGATATTTTATAATATGTGGCTACATGTTTGGGTGGATGTAAAATAAAAATTCAGGCATTGGATTAAAATAATTAAATTTAGAGTGTTGGTCCTTTTTCGGTGGAACTCATAAAATTGATCTGACTTCAGTCGGTGATGTCAAAGATATCAGATTTTAAACTTATCTTCAAGTTGTATGTCGTAAGGAATAAATTAAAGGATTTTCTAGATAAGTGGGTCATTGTCGCTCCTGGAACAATCACGATACAAACAACAAAAAGTAAGACGTAGATTTGAAACTTTGTGTTAGGGAACTTTTGTGTCGACAAATCTATAATTCATTTCATTTTTTTTAAAAAAGTGGCATTCGTTTAAAACAGTATTTTTATCACATTTTTTGAGTAATTTAGACTGTTCAAAGATAAAAATTTGTTGAGTTTAATTGTGAATTTTCTTGTTTATTTAGAAGGGAGTGAGAGGTTAGGTACACAGTCAACCACAATGGGCTTTTTGCATTCAAACCTTCAGGTTAGACTGAAAGTTAAAGAAGATGTAAAATATGAAGCATCCATATATTCAATTCTGTTAAATGGAGAGAGTCTTCGGTAGTTGCGAAAGTTTGGCTTGCACCTCACGGTAGTTTTGACCGTTACTTTACTCCAGGACCATTCGTTGGGAACACCTTTTGGGACATCGTTTAACCCAGAGATACACGTTCCCTCCGTAATTTGTGTTTTGGCACGTAAATGACAAACATTATCCAGATAGAAATAATAAACTGCCAGTTATAACAACTGCCTCCAGCTTGTAATTATATTACTGATACATAATCTTTACTGATTTACGGAACACAATAAACCCTCTGGTAATAGCACAGTTTGTTATGAGACTATAGCAAACTTTTGTAATGATTAGTTTGAATGATAAAGCTAGGTAAGTATCATGATGGCAAACATTAGATTTGTTAAGTTATTTGAAAATAATGTGATTCCGCTCAAACAATTTGTTTGGGTTACCTGCAAGATGGAAATGGACTTAGATATTTCACACTACAATATATTTTAATGATTCTTTTATAAACAAGTTAATTTATCATTTTAATATTATTATTTTTCTATGATAATTGAAAAATATACTAAACATGCTAAATTACATAATATTAAAACTAAAAAAAAGGGGGGAAAAAAAGGGAAAAAAAAGAAAAAAGTAAGTTCTTTAAAAGTAAGTTAAAGCTATGATTGACTTAGTTCATTTGTTTTTTTAACATAGAACAAAATAAAGTAAATATATTACATTGGAATTAAATGGTATTTAATAAAAAAACTTAAAATTAAGCCAAAGTCTTACTTGTTATGGTTATTGAAACAAATGTTCGGAATAGCCGGCATTTTCATCCTGGAGAAGCAGTACTCTTTCCTCCATGCTATGCATTCTTAACGTGTTGATATTTATCTCAACTACTTTTTGAATAAGTACGTCTTTTAGTTCTTAAGATTTCATATTTATATTTCTTAATATAAATTTCTTAAAATATTATTTCTTAAATTATTTCTTAATTGATTTATATTTCTTAATTCAAGTTCTTATTGGCATCTTAATGTTTCCAACGGACGCGATGGCTCCACACTTACTAATAAGCTGTTTATACTCCACTATACCGCATGGTCAATTCCTCAAACCGTTGCATTCCTCTTCCTTTCTTAACCCGACTGATAAACTCCATTCACGTTCATATAACAACTGAATCAATGCGATACGTCTTTTTAAAGGTTGAATTAAAAATTAACTCAAACAAGTTTTAACCTGCAAGTTATCTGTTTGAAATCGTCAACAATAAACCCGTTGTTGGCAACAACTACATAGCAATAAAAATAACAGCTGATGTTTTAATCAATCCCAATTATATATACTTACAATAAACAGTTTATTTTGGACAACAAATTAAGCAACCACAACCACTTAAAGTTCTAACTTACTTTTAAAAGTCCGGGTAAACAAATATGAATTGTTTTTATTAAAAATAAAAAATCATTATTAGGTTTGGGAAATTTTAGACATGATGCTGAAGATATATAGAAATCTGTTTAATCTATGTAATGAAATGTATATCTTTCATGATATAAAGTAATGTCCTTCCTTTTCAGTTAAACTTGTCCAAGGAAGTGATGACATCATCGTTAAAGTAACGAGAAACTCGACGTTATCTGTTCTCTGTCGATGCTGTTTCTATAGATTACGTTGTCTTCAACGTCAAGACTATTGAAAGCTGAGTTTCCAAGTAATATACAGTTCATTTCCTAATGACGCTATTTACAAAATCAATGACCAAAGTTGGATGTTTTGGAAAATGACGTAAAACGTACAAGGTAATTTTCCTTGCACGTCTTTACTTTTTAACTATATTTGTAAATAAATATCTTACTGGTTATAATTTTATTTTTTGATTAGTAATTTTTTTTCCAAATTTACGATGATTTACTAATATGTTCATTGATTTTTTTTAAATAATGTAATTCAGTATTCAACATGATGTAAAATTTCTACTGAAATCACCATGATATTTTTAAATCGGCAAAAACACAATTGAATTTACTTGTATGATGTTTAACTAACATTCTTTTACTCTTATCTATTATTCAAGCCAAAATAAATGCAAATTTGACAAAGATTATGATTAAGCATATTATGAATAAAATCGATAAAATCTTACACCAACTTTAAACATAAATTTTTCAAATAATAACTGATTCCAAAATTATCAGGGAGAACTATAAACTAGCGTGCAGTTTACTTAAAAGCAATGTTATTTTACTATTACTAACAGTATTTATTTATTTATTTTCAAAATATTTTCTGTGGGTCACAATCAAAGTTATTTTGATTAAGTGGTAATAATATCATATCGTTTTACATATGCATGCAATTTTAAGAATTTTGTTAAGTTTTTAGTTTTGTTGTTTTCTATATTAATAAGTTTTAAATAATGAGTTTAATTTCCCTCATTAAAAATATATAAAATTCTGTCGTTTGTTAATAGTTTTATAATCTTAATACAGGAAAAGACAAAATATTGTTGAAGTAATAACATTTGTTATAAAATATTAAAAACAATCAAAGTATATAACTGTATATACATATTTTGTATCTACATATACTTACCCAATGGAATATATTTTATCTCAACTTTTAGTTCACGTAGGAAGTTCGTGAATATAGAATTGGACAGATATATATTGCAGTTATAAAGATCTTTAACACAATCTCTTTTAACCCTTATACGTGGTGTTTCAATTACAACAAAAGTAAATTATTCTATCTTTCAAAAGTAAGCATATCATTTTTTATCATTTTCAAGAACCTGCATCTAACAGTGATTTTAAAAATTTGTTTCATGTTTTGTAGAAAGTGTGATATAAGGAATTAATACTCTAAATTCGATGATGTAACTATTCTACTTGTACTTCAGACGAAAAATCTCTCAACCAAGATTTGAAAATCTGTTTTCCCTAACCTATCTACTGAACATGAAATGTCATGCCAAGTACAGGATATTAAAACAAAACTGAACTTTAATAGTTTGACTTTTAAACAAGTAAGTAACTGCTTTGGTTCTTTTAGGAAAATTTTATCGAATAAACCAAGTTATAAAATTAATAATAGTCTTGTTGACTTTTCAACGAATAAAAGCTTTAAAAAAGAGAGGGGTTAAAGCAACAACTTTTATACAAAAGTCCATTTCGATTGCCAAGATATTAACCCTTCCCCAAATAGAATAAGCCAAATTTTCAATTTTACTACTATATCTTTGATTACTAGATTTTATTTAAAATAAAAGTTGACAGTTTACACAGTTTAAAAATATACAGTCCATCAACATAAACAATTAAAGATGATTTTATTGTTGCTAATATTTAAGTATAGATAAAGATATATAATGGGTGAAAAATCAATATCGCTTTTTCGGAAATATCCGTTTTAAGGTCTCGTAAAAAAAAAAAAAGTAGTGTTTTTGGGGTAATGTCCGTCTGGAGTCAGACGCCTGGGTACATTACAGCCTAAACGAGTGACCCGGTTTTAAATAAATTCTGTATGTGTTCCTATTTTGGCCACACCTCGGGACATTTTTTTTATTTATTTTGTGACAATTCAAAATTAGGGGTGTAACAAATTTTTTTCCTTAAAATGTAATCATGTTTTGATAACGTTTTGCTCGCGTATGATCATTAAGAATAACTAACTTAACGTATTCATCATCATTTTTCCAAAATATCGGTTTTGTGAAAAATATTTTTAAAAAATGGGCATTAGGGAAATATGACCATGGAAAAGACGTAATATTTCATTCCAGTTCTGTCTATTTCGTTAATATTTTAGTTAATGTGAAGATCAATGATACAAACCCGTTAGCAAAATCGCAAGTAAAAAAAATATTACGATTCAGTAATAATTGGGTAAACAAAAATGGTCGTTGACTGCTATCATTTCGATTTTATTCTAATACAATTAACAATAAGGAAGTATTTATGGCATAAAGAGTTTTGATACATTTTGTAAGACGACGGCCACGCGTCAGGTTCACATTTTGACTGAAAATTGCCGAACTGACATTTTTGGAGATGAATACTTTTCGTAGGTTTTCATTTGGCTTTGGTTTTGTTTCATATCCAAGTGAAAAAGTTTGTGCAATGTTTTAACGGTCGGGTATTTAAAATATGTAACCCTTAAGGATGTGTCAGCTCTGAGAATTCATTTATATTTAAAGAATATTCAGCTTTAATTTCAAAACTAATATTCTAATTGAAAAATGAAAAATAATGAAGTTACATTATTATTACTGTTTCTGGGTGAGTTTTAATCCCCCCCCTACCAGAAATAATAACTATTGAAAAACATAGCTATAAATATACAAGGCATATTCTAAATATAATGAACTATTGTGTGTTGATAGTTATTTCAATTATCTTTCTATTATAGTAAAAAATTTAAATTAAAATTATCGAATAACATCAATGCGAGGTTAAATATTTTGGAAACGAAAAGTTTTTGGAGTTATGTTAAAGTCATAGTTTTTATATCAAAAAGCAGTCCTAAATGATGTGGATTATGACACCTTTGGATTAGGAATTTTTAAGTTGTAACTCTCCCCTTCGTTGGAGGGATATTAACCCCATATTTTTCAAACATCAAAAGTTAGTGATGCAAAAAACTGTCTTGGAAAATCTGTGTAAAAAGTGTTGCGCAGATTTAAAACTCACTTACCTTATAGTATCATTCCGGAACATGTGATTGAACATTTTACACTATTCCATAATTATTTTAATTCAATTTGAAAGTTTTCTTTACCTGCACATTAAGGGAATTTTTCTTAACACTATCTGTAGAAATTTAAATATCTCCGAAATATTTTGAGTAAGATAAACTGTCAGACGTCGATAATTATTTCAGAACTGACATTAATTTTAGTTCAAATCTCTGTAATGCGATATCGCTGTACGACAGCTGTTTCTGCTTGCGTCTGCAAAGAGCAATCAACTCAGTAAAGCTTCTATTGATTAGATTGACTTTATATCAGACCTTTGCAAGGTGAGAGGGGTTGCCTTTTAAGAAGGATTAAACGTGATTTAAATCTAGATTCTTCTGCCTTTACTCAAAGTTTAGCGGTGTCGACACATTTCCTAACAAGAAGTTCCGTTAGGCCTTAATGTCTTCCTTTTTTGTTATTTCAACATATTTGTTTTCTTAACTTCTAGCGGTAGTGAGTAAAGTATAAAAATCAAAATAAAGGTATAAATTAATGTTCTAGACTGATATTCACGTTTCTTGTGCGATAAAATCAGGAAAATAAACAATACAATTCGACATATTCATTTATTTAAGAATTACTCTATTGTGGTTGTTAACATATTCTATATTTTCTAAAATTTCACCAAGGGAAAGACGTATTAAGCCTCGTAAAACTATTGGAATTAAAATAACTATTTCTAAATGTTAAAAAAAGAAATTTACTGCCGCTGCTTTAAATTTGTAGGGATTTCAAATTAAATATAATCTACTGTAGGATTTATTATTATAGTAACAAAAGTAATGCTAAAAATTTAATGAACATATCATCATGTTCCTTATTAAATTCCCTGTATAATCATTTATAGTTTTTTATTTTTAAAAGATTTTGTTAAATGCAAAAATAACGATGGAAGGTAAAAACGTGGTTTGCAGCCGTTTTTCATAAATATGGGTCTTTGAATTTGCGCAGTGTAAAAACCGAGGGGTTTTTAATTCCTTTTAGAGGTTTATTAACATTATTATTGTTTCCATTACCTTTGTATTGAAACTGCACAATTCGTAATCGTATGTTAATAACGGAAAAGTATTAAAATAGTTATTCTCAAATTATGAAACTTCAATGAAGAAATTTTTGCTGATCAAATTCAAAATTTGGATTGTTTATTTTGCACTATATTGATTTTAAAAGACTTATATTTAATGAAAATATTTTACACTGTGATATTTTTTCAAAACTTTATGAAGATCATTTTTTTAAATAGGGTGAAAATAGCTGAAAACCTAATTATTCCACAATGTTAACTGAGACTGCTATGAATTAAAAAAGGACTAAAATAAAATAACTATATTTTTCAATTAAGAAATATAGTTAATTTATAAAATACAGCTAGGCACACGTTCAATTAGGTAAAAAAAAGCGTAATAAACACATCGTATTTGGGTTTTTTATATGTCTTAATTACAACTGAGGATGACAACCTATAGTTGAAATTTTATACTATCGGGTTGTTTTTAATTCATTAATAGTTACAATTTATTCCTATAACTTCTTTAAATATACTTAGCCTACGTCAATCATAGAGAATGTTTAAAAGTCTATGAAACTTAAATGCTCTATGATGGGGCTCTTAAAGACTCTTGTGACAACTGAGTAAAAGTTGTCTTCAGCACACATAGTACATGCACATCATGTAGACCTCACCTTATAATTTGAATGTAATGGTCTTTCATTTTATATGGCAAATATAATAAAGAGTAAAGGTATTTTATAGAGACAATTAACGATGAATAATTAATACAATATATAACTTTATTATTATTTTTACATTTTTCTTTTCATCAACTACCGAGGCTCGTCAGAGTTGAATTATTATCAACAAGAATTTGAGGTGTGAGTGCCATTTAAAAAAAATAAATAACTCGACAGGTAACATAGCTTGGAATACATACACAGGACAAATAAATAGTAATCCTGTAATGTAAATTTAAATAATGAATCACACTTTTTCATCTTTCATTTTTTTATAGTTCACTACATGATTTTATTGTTAAATCTCCCTAAAAGATATTTATGGGAGTAATTATGATATTGGTAGCTGAAGATTACGACTTAGTCGTTGAAACGTCCACATGATTGTTGTGGATATCGGAGTTTTCCAATAATTGCTGATTACGAATAATGTTTCTTCTAAATAAATTTCGACATGAAAATATTCCTTTTCATTTTCAATGAAACACGACGTCAAGATTTGAAGACTCATCATACTTGTGTGGTTATTTATTACTAGACAATTTAAATAAATATAAAAACAGGAATTCAATTTTATTAGAAACAAAATTTTAGACTATAAAGACTGTTTGGTAAACATATGACTTAATTTAAATTTAATACAAATATATTTAACCCTGCAATGTTTACTGTGCTGATAGAATTTGTTTTTCTGGATGAAACTTTCCATGATGGGCTTCGTGGTCGAGCGCTCATTCCCTCTCTCTCCAGGATGTCCGATATAACATATATAATACTGTTCAGTGAGTGCACAGAAAGGTAGTTTACTGGAGTAGAAAGTTTGCACCAACTTTGTTTAACTCCGCTATACCTTGTTTGTAAAGGAGCTTGTCATAATAATGTTTTAGTGTTTTATTACACCAGGCACGCCAGTCCGACTTTTTATCTTTTTAATGATTGTGGCTGCCATCAGTCAGGAAATGACGAGAACAATGTGTACGCAGGTGTTGTTATCAAATCAGAGTCAGAATGTTCTAAGACAGTAAAACTACAATTGTAATAGTAGTTCTTCACTTGACAAATTAATACATCAAACAATGTACTTACTGTAATTTCTACAGGTCTCTGAGAAAAATCTTAGTAATACATATTTCCTTAAACACATTATGGTCTTCAGAGATTTTAAAGTGGAAAAAATGTGGGTTAGTTTTTTATATTTATTTCATTTAAAATATAAAACATACATTTATTATAATCACAGATTTTCTAGTCGCTACATTTCTCGATTTCTGTGCAAGAGGTTCAGAATTTTTTATCCCCGTGTTGGATTCAGTAATGTACTTGCTGATTTTTTGTACGTTAGGTATAATTTTGGATCTATAAAATTGTTAGCTAATCCTGGGTATGAAAACTAGAATTAGACAATGGAAAATCCATATCTTAACCACATATCACCCAATGTAAACCTGTCTAAATGGTAAAGACCCACATCGGGCTGTTACATTACGCCAAGAATTTATTTATAAAACTGTTTGTTTTATTTACTTTTATCTCTTTCTTTGTAATTACATTCTTTACTCAATTACGTTTTCTCTAAAAATAAAACTATAACATTCTAACGTTCATAGGTTACGTCTGTAACATATGAAGTACTAGATTAAGATAATCCATTATGTTTTCTCGTGAGTCAACGAGAACGGTCACTGACCACGCGCATCGTCCGTATATGTATGTTTTTAATCGTGTTTTTAAATGTGAATTAATATGTGTTGTTAAGTGTTTATGTGTGTTTTCTATATTTGAAAATGACTGACAAATAGTCGAAACGCGTCATATAAGATTGTGTAAACTACAATTAAGGATTGTTCGACGGTAACACCTGAAACAAGGTAATTAAATTGTAATTAAGATAATGTTCGAATATGTAATAACAAAGAAACGTGTGTATTTGATAGTTAAATACAGTGGGAAGCAGTAAAAGATAAATTACAAGCACTACTATTATTTCTACTCAAGTAATCTATTGTGAACCACGATTATTATCAAGCGTATTCTTTGACATTCGCGATGCTCATTGTGTTTTATTCTGTGAAATACAATGTTCTGTTATTCTACATCTCATAAATAAGCCTTTATCTTTATCCGTAAAGTTATTTGAATAAAGCAAAGCTTAAAGTGTAACAGTCTACGCCTGGGGATCTCATCTATCAACTGTCGGCAACAAGTTCCTATTTACTCAAGAAAAAGGTTTCACACTTTGTTTACACTGCCAGTAGAGCTTATATGGTCGACATTTTTAGGAACACAATAAACCCGGCTCCTTCAGTTGAAACAAAGTGTTTTAGTGAATTCTTTCTTGTGATTCGTGATAGATTTCACGAATTTTTGTTTTATACTATCTATATTCATATACATATAGAATGTGTAATAAATAAAGAATTAACTTTTAGTAGATTAACTCTCGACGTCAGGTACAGGTAATTTAAAACAATAATTTATAAGGCGGAACATGAGTATAAAATTTGACAAATATCAGCCAAAATAAAAGATGAACAAATTTTGCATTAAATTTCTCACGCACCCATCCACAAAACTAATAAAAAAGCAGACACTTTTCTTTACAGTTTCCTCTAAATTCTGATTCGGAAATTACCAGTCGAAATTAAAATATGAAGGTTTGTCAAGTTTTATTTTAGGTTGTGAACTGATTTTTTTAAAGAGTCTTTTTGGAGAGTTGGCTTCTAGAATCTTTTGTTGGGTCCTCATGAACGACATTTTAGCAAAGTTTGATAAGAATCAGAGTATTGCGGTTTGGTTTTATGACAGGTATTCACAAATTTTGCGTTACAAATAAAATAAGAAAAGAAAAATAGAAAGGAGCTTGGAAAAAACAGACGTAGGTTCAACAGTTTAAGTTAGAGCTCAGTGACATCGAGCTCAGTTTAAGTTAGGCATCGAGACATAAAATACAGATATTTTGTGATATTTTTTTAATTAAGAGATATCTGTAAAATATCGAATTCTATTTTATTTACATAAAATAATTTGTGTGGACTCCGTATTACCAATTTAAAAGGATTTAGAAGGATAGACTTGTGTGTGGTGATTTGCTGATCAAGAATGTAATGTAAAAACAACCTATAACACTGAAACGTGCAAAGTAATTGCTAAATAGGGTACACAAATAGTACTTAACTGTGTTATAAATCAAGTTAAAGTGCACTGTATAAGAAATCGATATCGGTAAAATCGCTTTTAAATTATTTAAATTTAAAAAAAACAATAATAATACAAATTTTTAATACTTGTTTCAAAACTCCAGTTGAATTTTTGTAACTTAATTTTACTTCATAGGAGGGGATTGTGCATTGGAACTACTGTACTTGTGTTATGAAACTGATGTGGTAAATATTTATCTTCTTACTTCCATGCAGTAGGCAAGTTTTGTTGAGTTTTCCATACACATACAAACATAAGAATATACGCATTCAAATAATATTAATTTATTTTCATTTTATTTTTATGAACATTCTGAAGCTAACATAAAATAACTGATTGAAGACTAAAAATAACCGACAAAACATTTCCCCAAATACTATCACACTTATATGGTGTACATTCTTACTTACAAAAGAAATAAACACAGATTGATTGAGTTACAATAATTGTGTTATTGAATAAAAGTCCACTAATTTATGAATGAATAAATATGGATTTCTGCACGGGTAACCGCATGAGTAAAAAAAATCCAAAGATACAGTGAGTTATAAATAATGTTTGTAACAACGAAGTAATGGTGTTTATCACTTCAAAGTTGGAGAATAGATGCGCCTCGCGAATTGGCCGTATTCCAACGTGAGTCAGTGGGCCTAATTTGGCACAAGTATTTGTGCGGGGTCAGGGCTGGTCAAGAATAGCCCTCACCGTACGCTACGGTATAAACATTATAGTGCATTCTACTGGTCAAAATTTTAACTATTTCCTGGGTCTATTTTAAACTTGGAGAGTAATGATGTTTCTAGGCCTGTAGAACTGACGAAAGGAAATCAACATTAAATTGTATGCCTTTTACTTTTATATATACGTAGTGGAGAGAGTTATGTGATCGAAAAATTTTATGTTAAATTTTCGAACAATTACGTTTATCAGTTTTAATGTAGTTTGAGCCATAAAAAAAGTGGTATTTTAGAATATTTTTATCTATGGACTACGATAAAATCCAAACAAATAGATCAAATTTGTAATCGTATTTTATCATCTCTCGAAACTATTTTCTTCATTTTGTCGATAAATTAAAATTACGATATGATCATAATTGGCTTTAATAATCTTATCATATTTTATGCAAATGTAGCCTATAGTATCGAAATAATATTGTTATTTGTTGCCGTCAGGAGTTATCTTTTAGAAGAAATGCCGTTGTAGAAGTTCGTATTTTGTGAAATGTGAAGACCAAAAGCGTAAGTAAATAAAAATATAGTTTGCGCTAATTTGGACCATATCGAAATAAATTGTTACATCTTGACATGAATCTGTAAATTGTGAGCTTCATTCTTATATGGTGTTGTGTATGGGTGTGTGGGAATATTTGTGCAATATCATTTTGTTTACCATAACTTTTCAATTATAATAAAGAGGAAAGAGGATTAGTAAATACTCGTAATCAAGCCTAGTAAAACTTAATTTCAGGTACGACACTAGAGGTTTTTATTTCATTACTGTACGTTGTTATGCCTCCTATAAACGTTTCATTCATAATAGATGATGAAGAAATAAAATTTAATAATTTATGATTCTAATTAGTAAAACTGTTAAAAAACAAGAGCACAAAATAATTTTAAAATTCTCATCTTTTGAAATTAATTGAAGTTCAATACGGATTCCTATAAATCAGCTCATATTATTTATATCAAAATATTATATTTTATATTCCTTTTTGTAGCCACGTCGTACATTCTGTAAAATTACTGAACTCCACAAAAGACGAGATTACTTTTCGGATTCTTTACGAAGACTAAAAGTAAAATACCAAATTATATACGTTCTTTCTGACTCTACTCCTCCGGTGGAAATATATTAAATAAAAGTATATAATAAACAATTAAGATTATTTTTAAAAGTATTTTCTTCGTACAGAAAGTCTTTGTACTTCACCAGGATGTCAATGAACTTCAATCTCTCCTCCTACATCATGCTTACGCTATATTATATAGTGAAGTGTGTTCTTGTAATCTAAAGGGAGAGAAAGAAACAGGGCGACAGAGATAAAGTTAGCGAGGAAAGATAAGAGAGAGAAATTGTTAAATGACTACAGTTGCATTGGTATCTGTTAGCCTGGAGTGTAAGGGTTAGGTGTAGTCTATTTAAAAACTCTTGTTTGTTATCGCCCATCATCATATCACCCAGCATTCAAGCTAAAATTTCAGTTCTTAGTTAACTTTCTTTTCCCAACTTTGTAACATTTTTTTCGTTTATGCTTCAACTACTTCTTTAAAAGTTTGTCTTTATACGTACTTTACTTTTTTTATGTGTAAGCCGTCTTAAAGTCAAACTTAAAGTTCATGTGTTGGTTTTTACTCAGAAAAATGGAGAACTATTACAAGTTAGAGGACAAACATTTATTTTGAAACTGTTGATATTTACTGGATATTAATAACATTTCCACAGAGGTAAATCATTTGAAATAAGACATTTTTATTTCCTCGCAAACACGGCGAGATGAAAATTCGATGTTATTACGAAAATGAAATATCATTCTTACTGAATTTCTAATATAGATATTCTAGCAATTAGGATCAATATCATGGAAGCAGTGATACCATGAATGTTACCTCTCTTATCACCGGATTCAATGAGTATATTATGTTTTAGTATACTTCAACGGTCGTAATTTTATTTAAATTTTGGTTACATTTTATATGTAGGCTTTGTTTGTAAACCATAACTATATTAGTTAACCATAAATATTTACAGTTAATTATTTTTTAAAATTATATAATCTAGAGATTTTTTTACCCTTACGTTCTACAACAGCTCATTTTTTCATGTTTCCAAACGATGCCTACAGTGTTCACATAATACAAAAACTAATAAAAGAGTTACAATAAAAAAAATCGTTGGAACATAAAACTAGAAAAAAAGCTTAAATGCATTAGCAGTTAGAATTATTTTTAATTTATACGTAATGTTTAAGTTATTTTTAATTATTTTGAATGCGATATGAAATACATGGTTGAACTATATTTTACTGGCGGTCATTTGAAACTATTTTTTCTATAGTTAACTAGGTCATCTATTTAATAATTCATTGTGTGGAGCTTCATGATATGAACTTAAAAATACCAGGGACGAAATCTGCAAAACGGTTGATTTATTAAAAGCAACAAAATAAATGCATGATATATCCTGGACCAGCTTCATAATGAGATTTTCCAAATATGTTCTAATACAATTTACAACTTCAGCTCGTTTCAAATGATAAAAAAAGTTTGTTTTAGGATAATGTCTTGCGTGTTTTATGGGGTTAGTTTTAATTACTGATTACAACATTTACTTACGTTCTATAATATACTTTCTAAATATGTAAATTAATTCTCATATAAATTCAGACACAGCTGATTTTGACTTAACGCTTTTTTTAAACTGTCCACGCTTAGACAAGCCTTCTATGTTATGCAATACATTATTACGTTTAAACTGAAAAGCGAGCCAGACCAGGAAATGTTATACACTTTGAGAACTGTTATTGTGATAACATTTAGGCGCGCACATTATCAAACAACTGGCGTCGGCTATTTCAGGAACAACTCGAAAATAGTGTTGACATCTAATTTGTGCCAAATCCTTCCTTTTATGTTCAAACAATTTGGATTCTTTAAATAAAAACGTAATGAGCGTTTGTTTTGTCAGTCAACAAAAATTAAACATCGCGGTTTGTTATACAGATGTTTATATGATCAGAGTTTATTAGGCCTACAAATTCGTTTGAAATATTGTTTACGGAAAGAACTGGTGAAAACGTATTTTGGTTATACATACTCCTTTTCATCTTCGAAGTTTTGTCTTGTTGAAATAAACTAGAAAAATGTATTTTGGTCATGAAACATAAAGATCTGGAAAAAGACTCGTCCTTTTTTTTCACATGGCAATATTAAATCATTCCATTAAATCAAAATCTAACTTTAAAACGATAAACACCTGAGTAAATAATTAATGCCATGTCTTTAGCATTAATTTTTCAATCCCTATAATCGTCTCAGGAAAACTTGTTTAACCATTACAAGGTTTGTCAAAGAAACAACAAATGACCTTGAAGACAAATTTAATATTCAGGGTGGATGTAATCAATGTTTTAAAACCGGCAATTTATTTAATTTTACTTTATTACACTTGTGGTTACATTTTGTAACATTTTTTCCTTAAAACTCTTATGCAAGATAAATATAACCTAGGTAAAGAGGTATTTAGGACTCTATAATCTGAATAACACACGATATATCTATCGCTCTAAATATTATATTTACATGATCAAAAAAGTGGTTAAGGTTTTATTCTTCAAATTTTATGACGTAGAACTTATTCTTTTCTAATTCGTTAACCGGAGAAAGAAAACAGTGGCAGACGTAGAAACATCTTATTTTACAAATGCAATTTGTGTTTAAGTTTCTTTGACAGAAACCTTTTTCAACAAATACAACGACATATGTTAATTATTAATATGTTTTAAGGATAAATCATAGCAGGAACCCATCCTGAAACAATTACAACTCAGTGAAATATAACTTTTAATCTAAAAATATACGGAGGAGTTGAGTGGGATGAATCGTTTAATATCAAAAAATAATCTTTGTGTTTACTCAATATTCAGAGTTTGAAAATAATTTATTCACATTAAACAAATATCAATACAGAACCGATCCTGAATCAGTTTAATTTGTACGTAATATCATGGATAAAAACCCAATTCAAACATTATAATTGAGTTGCAGCAAACAAAATTCACTTAGCAAAATTTTGCCACAGTAACAACAAAAGACAATATTTATTTTTCAGTCAAATGGAATAAAAAATTAACAAATACAAAAAATGTATTTAAAAAGTTGCAAACAGAAAGTGACATTAAATAACAATCAGTAAATTAAAAATGAATTTAAAAAAATATTGTCAGTAGAACGTGTAGGGTAATAAATGCGCCATAATGTCGTAATCTGTTTAATCCATGTCGTAAAGTATCAATTTAACAAATACTGTTTACAAAACCACCCATGTTATTGACTTTTCAATTTAAATTATATTTGGCACTTAGTATTGAAATTATAAGATACAGCATTTAAAATAATTATTAAATTTACTACTCATGATAATTTATTGTAGACGACGTTTATTTATTTAGACAGAGTTTCTTATTTATTGTAACATTAAGAAAACTTAAAGTATAAATTTAGGTGGTTGTGAATTAAATTTACAACCATATTTTAAATTATTCATCAGTATTAACAGAAAAAAACCGTTACATTTTATTTTATTTCAAACACATTGGCTAATATAAGGTAGGTTATGATTTCCTGAAAAATAACAATTAGCCATTTAACTCAATAGAAAATATAATGGACATATCTGTTTCTTGAGTTCCTGAGTAGAAAAGGGTGTTTTTGGAATGATTATCAGTTATTCCATTTGATGTCTGTGTAAATTTGTAATGTCTGTCTACAATTTAGTACTTGTAGCTTAAATGTTAATCCTCTTGGGTTATTTTCCTTTATTTTATAACTCACAATTATTGGGGCTACATAATGTAAAAACAACAACATTAAAATAAAAAACAAAAAAATATTTGATCAATTTTTTCAATAAATGTAGAAAGTAAGAAACCAAAGAAAATATACCCTCTTACTTGCTACCTTCCATAGTTATTATAATATATACCGAAAAAGTGAAATGGACTAAGGTGTCACCGACATAAGAGTTTGTGTATCCCATAATTTATCCCATACAATTAAATAACATTTTAATTTTTTATATATTCAATTCATTAGACATTCTGTTGTTTTAAGTAAAATGGAATTGAAATAGCTTATGTTGTTTTCGAGCTTCTGACAACAGCGGTAGTGCTTTTATTTATTTTATTTTTTTCAATTTTGATTAATGTTCAAGAAAATATTGACAAGTAGTTTGGTTATAGTATTTTGTATGAGTGTGGAAAAACGATTCTATAGATTATTTAGAACGTGTTTGATGACTTCGTAATTATTGTTTCGGGAAATTTATGTCTTCGGAGTATGCTGTATTTGTTACCAAAGCAATCCGGTAAGCCGATAAACATAAGACAATGAAAGCTCAGATTTGAATGTGATATGAAAATAATATTGGTGTAAATTAATTTAGATATTTATAGAAGCTATATTTCTTTTTTTAAATCAAATACTATAGATTTTTGTCCATATATTTTTGTGGGAAGAGAGAATTCCCCATTATCAACTTATAAACAAAATATTTCAGAAGGTATTTTTATATTTAAATAAATTCTAAGCTAGCTGTTGTGCCATAAACTAGCCCTATGTAAAATCGATTTTTCAATGACGTTGATTAAATTTTAATTTATATTATTCCTAACTACTAATTTTCATTTTAGGTACGATTTATCACACAGGTCTGGGATATTGAACTGGACAAAATCGGTGCATCCATTTCTGAGTATTACTCTTTATAAAAACAAGGGGATTTTTTATTTTTTTTTTACTGAGAGCTCTCAAACTTACAAGATTTTAGAGAAATGACAACAAAAACTTTTTGTTTGAACCTTTAGAGACTACATCTTAGCAAATTTTATACAAAGGGTTAGAATTCATTTTGAGACTATTCTAATTTAGAGTCGGTTTTTATTAACTTTTAATATTCCGCTACCTCGATTTTTAATTAGAATAAAATTTCCAAAATACGACTAAACTATCATATGACTAAAATTTGGTCACCTGTTACATTTGATCAAAGATTGTATCACAGAACTGTAAATACGACAGAAGACAGAGACAGATAAGCTGAAACTTGAAAAAATATCGTTTTCTTCTCATGAGACCTGACATCAGATGTTTCTATGAAAAACTTGACATTGATTTTGGGACCATCACAAAACTTTCTTTATACTACTTATTATGTGAGGAAGTAATATTGATGTTCAATTTTGTAATTTCATTCCATAATCCAATTCCAGCAAGAAATTACAAATGGTTAAATATGTGATTTACTTAAATCAAACAAGTTATATATCATTATTTTACTTAAGTAAAATTTTACAAAAAAATATTCTAGCGTTGTGTGTATATACTTGAAACTGAATGGTTACTTTCTTTCGACAACTAAACCTCTTGTGAGATTTGTGGTATTATTTACAAACAATGGACTTTCGTCTAAAACAAATTGACTCACAGTCTTGCTTCGACAAAACAACTACTTCATTCAATGACCGCTCTACTGGATGGTGATACTCCATCACAATTCACAATTAATTAATTTCCGAGTTTTAGCGTTCTGTCCTTTGAAGGAAATGAACGATCACCATCATTTTGTTCATTACTGCGCCAGTTTAATATATCACAAACTTATCGTGCGATTGTTTTTTGTTAGTGTGATATAAAAAAAACAACGTTATTCAAACTTGATAACATAAAGCACACACAGCTTTCAATGAAATGATAATCAAATTATAATTGTAACTACTGAATTTATTACTTTATCGTTACTTGTGTTATCATTTAATGCAAAATAGGAGTGTGTTTAAAACTAGTTACAACACACCACTACACGACCTACTACTAAACAGTTATGCACCAAATTGTAACTCTTTTGTCATAGAAATAAATCGAGTTTCATTTAAATGTAGTTAAGAGAAAACCTAATATTTATAACTAATAAAGCAGAAAAACATATTTTGAATTTTAATTGATTTTTTTTTATTTAGAGCATGTGATTACCCAAATATTTTTCTTTCGTAAAATTGAAATACCGGTAGTTGATTTTTGTTACTCTTCACAAAAATCACATTTCCAGGATTTTTTATTTTTATATTTGTCCAATTATTCAAAACTCCTAATTATAGTTTACCGTCAATACATTGATTTTGGTGGATATTAAATTTCGCATTCTAGATGAAAAACAATATTGAAATTAGCAAAGTTGATTTTAAAATTCTGTGACTGAATTATAGATTTTTCTTCCATTTATTAGTTATTATTTTAAATTTGTCAATAAATCTGAGAATCGCAATTTGTCGGAGAGTAACCGTTATATATATCAGTTCTTAGAGGGTCACATTTGAGAAAAATCAGATAAAAATAATTGTGATATTGAGAAATAATAATTTACGTGTTTTAATGTCACGATAGGTTGGTACCAAGTTTGAGGAAATAATGTGTTTTAAAAAAAATTGAAGTCAAAAACCCTAGATTTATTTTAGAATAACATAGGACCAATGGATTCTGAAAAAATGAGTGCTAAGGACATACAACAGCTAAATTGTATGAGTAACTTCTTCCGAACCATAGTGTCGAATATAAATTGCCTATATCCACAAAGAAATCTTTTTAGGTGTTCACAATTACAATACTTACTCTTTATACCGAAAATAAAGAATATTTTCTGAATTGCAATAAACCGATAAACACAACGTTCACGTATTTGTTAGATCAATGAATGTCCTTCAGTAAGCCACTGTCCTTCTAGATTGCATTTCTCACTCTCATAAACAAGTCGTAATCAGATCCCATATCCAGCGGACGTAAGCTTAGTTGGGCATTGCAATAATTTAAGAGTACATTATCGTTGGGAATAGAATGAAAGCTATATACGTTTGAAACATCTATGTTTTAAAACGTATAATATATATGTGTGTGTGTTTTGTTGATGATGATGTTGTTGTGCATGTTAAAGTGTAGCCTACAATAATAGTAAAATGTATCCAGGCTGCAAATATCTAAATGATGAGTTTTTTGTTCTTTCAAAATGGTCAGATATCGTTTGAACTTACAAGGGTTTCAAAATTTTTGTATTTTAAAGATATCTACTCGGTGAAGTGAGGAAACATTTAAGTTTTTCTTTGTTTCGGCTGGAAAAAAGTATATACATTTTACAAGTTCTAAAAATCTGATTTATAATACTTGAGAAACTGTAACCAATAATACCTAAATAATTGTCAGAGAAATTGATTATTAGATTATTGTATGATTATATTTACATCATTGTTAAAAAGGAATGAGTAACATTTTTGCCCATTACCAGCTCAATGAATGATGAAGTTTTGCGTAAGAAACTAAATTATCGACTATGTTTTTAGAAACCGATTATACATTGGAAAATCACTTATTATAATCATGTCACTCAATGAATCCCTCAGGAATATATTGGAAGTAAATCCTTCCCATTTAAAAATAGTAGAAATATAAACTTGTATTTTGTATATAACTTTGTACCCGTGCCGTAGACCTGTTATACTTATATATATTTTTACGGAATACTACATTCTGAATTTAATGATACCACTATGTATCATCTGTGACAATAAATACTAGTATTAACACCTAAGACATGAAATTGTAACTGAATAATCTATCAATTATATCAATACAATACAAAGTTCATCTTCTAGTACTCCAAACGTCTTAAGTTGGAATCAAATTTAATTTTTATGCTACAGAGCAATTTGCCCAGTTCATTGGTAGTTATTTATTTCAGGATACATTTGATGAATAATGTATTCTTACTGCTTAAACGCAACAATTTCGAAATAGGGATTCCAGTACAGATTTTTTTGGTAAGTCATTCATAAAGAACCAGTTACGTAATATACCAGATTCATTGACTCAGTTTTTTTTTTAATTTGTATCTGGTGGAAAAACTATGTAGTTTTATAAAAACGTTTTTCGTTGGCCTGTTCTCTGGTTTATTTTATCAGAACCTACGGACCTATTTTAATGAAAGTTAGTATGTATGTTCTCAAAAGAATTTTTTAATGGTCAAATATCCTTTTAAAATCAACGTATTAAAAGGATTTTGGTCAAAAGTAGGTCATTGAATGATCTAATTCAGTTAATTACAAACATAATAACATTCTGCATACAATTATAACAACGTTTATAAAATCTTTGTCTCCAAAATATAGGAATTTATTGGGTTATAATTTACTAGTCGGAAATTTTGTTCGATTTTATCACATTTTGTAGATCTTAAATGAAAACAAATAACTACAGATATTGTGTGACTATGAGAGATATTCTCACCTAATTCGCATCGTCTCTAGTATGTATTATTATATACTATATTATTTATTAGTATAAGTACTTACTTCTATGTACTTTATATACAACTATTATTATAACACATTTAATTTCATTAATAAGTACTGTATTTAATCTATTTAATCAAAATAAACTGTATGGGACATATGGAAATCTGTCAGCCCTAAATGGCTCATTTCCTTCCAAATATCAATAATTACAATCTGTCAGGAGATAATTTGCGTTCGTTAATTACTCCGTTAGATGCAAATGTTTTTAATTAGCTCTGATAAAACAATTGATGCGTCCGTTACATGTTTTGTTTGATTACTTGAGTGTATAGACTTGGGGACAACGTTTAATTACTCGAGTTCAGAGGTTAACTACCAAGGCTAAGTGGTAAGTTGCATGCGGGTTGGGCGCGGAACAATGTGTGTTTGGTTTTATACATTTGCTGCAAGACGTCGTTGTCTGGCAATTAGCTTTAATCCATACAATTTAATTCACCTATCGACATATTTAGGCAATTTTAGGCTTCTAGGTTATGACATCTGTTATCAATTAGTCAAATTATTTTATACAATATTGCGAGTATTTTATATTTCGACAGTTTCAATTTTGAAGATATAGTAGAAATTTTCTGCATAACGACAATAACAGATGTTTAAACAATATTTGTAATAAGATTTTTTTATTGGACAAAATATAAGTAAATTTTATGAAAGTAATATTCATTTGTGGCATGCTGTAAAATTGCAGTGTTGACTCATCAACATTGGAAAAGGAGAAACTGGATTTAATTAGTAGTGAATTCTGCTTTCCAAGGCTCGGTGATGGACATTTGATATGCTGACACAATACAAACACATTATCCGACAAAAAAGCACTCTAATTACACTGAATTATATATTATAGGATATATTATTCAGCGTGTAACAAAAAATGTTCCAGGAATTCATGAGATTATTCTTCACAACAAAACTAATGAAAACGTTTTTATAAACATACTTCCTAAAATGCTTAGTTTTCTATCTAGTCACCAGTTTGTGTTTTTAACAACAAGAAAAATTATATCTTACACACATTGATAAATAATGTGTAGTTGAAATTTTACATTCTACTTAGTGTTATAAAAACCCACTTTGAGAAAATAATCAACCGATTTCATCAAAATCCTCATATTATTTAAAGATAGAGTCAGCTGTTTTAATAACATTCCAATAATGTTTACGGATTCGTATCAAACATGTCTTAATGTCGGATGGCGTCACTCCGTTATTTTAATTCAGGACAAAGAGTCTTTAAAAATTAAATATATATATAGGTACCTTACCAGACCTGTCTTTACTAAAAATACACCAATACATATAATTACCTAACCGGACTGATTTACTTTGTGTCGATGAACGTAAACATCGAGTGATGGGACACTCAATATATTGATAATCATTCATATATGTATTACCGTAAACAGCTACCTTAACCTAATAAGGCGAGTATTTAGTACTTTTAAATTGCTTATTTTTGACAAAAATAATGGACTTTGATACTTGAAAAGGGTCTTCCCAGCTCAAGGATGGTCAAATTGTTTAATATTGATGTATGTAAAACACGATTCTATCGTACTTCTATATTAAATCGTTATCAACTGGACATTTACCATTAGTAAATTATGGGCATAGAGTTGACCTCAAGAAATAAATATTTCTGGTCGAACATAAAATACCTACCCTAGTATTTCTGTTGGTAGAATTAGTATGATATTTTAGAATGTATATTATAGACAATTTATAGAGGAAGTAATTTATTTTATTTTTAACTTTTGGTAACCTCTCAATATATTATCCTTTTGTGTGAAGTATTTAGATATCGTAGAAACCAGTTCAAATTAAAATCTATAATTTGACAACTTAATTGTTATTCACATTAAACATCAGATGCATTTATGTTTAACCAACAGGTGGTTTTTAATTCACAGTCTGACCACTTAAGCTATATATAATGATGTAATAAATGAATGCATGAGTGATGGATATGGTGTCATAACCTCAATTTGTGTAGCAATATTTCCAGTTTATGCATCCCTGGCAAAGCTATTATGTTTTTGCAGAATAACCTTGTACTGGACACGGATATGTGTAAATTTACATATTTGATGTGTCAATTAAAGCTGTGTAATTTAACGTATAATTAGAAATATACGAGTGTCATCGTTATTATAAATAAATACACACCTATTTCCACGCTAAAACTATGATTGAATGCAACAATATACATTAAATCATTGAAATATTTATGGATTGTTGACTTTTATTTCATTTATAGCTTTTGAACATAAAACTAATCATGTTTCTACAATTAGAAAATTTGTAAACAACAATCAAAATACCGAAGTAACTTTCATAGTTTTTCAGATCTACTCAAAACTCTAAATTAAAATTTTAAAAACCAAATTGGTGTTTTTCAACCGTTTGTTGGCAAAGCACCCGCTTATTTTTCCGCAGTTCGGACTAGTGAAATATTAAGTTGTAGGTTCGAGCAAGGTTGTTGACATTGGGTTTTCCCATGCGATATTTTCTATACAGTTTTAAAAGATAAAAGGTTTAAGTTGGGAAACAAATTAAATTTCAATGTACAGAATCCATGTAAGGTTCCTCTAATATTTTTCAATTTCGTATTTATTTAAACTGAGTTAAAAATAAACCACACCCTTAGACAATTTCACAAATATAAATAATGTAGATGAAGTTTTGATGCCTACAGTTCTATTATTTAAAAAAATCACACTATTTATTTAATAATTTACATTTGAAAGTGTTTTAAGGTCATGATAGAAAAAATTATCAAATTATAATATATTATTTCACTTGTTAATAGAGCATTATACCGAATCCTTACACTTATTCCTTGTGGTTACATTAGACATATACTTGTAATATATATATTTCAGAGGTTATTTTGAAGAACATTATATCTAAAACCGTATAAAACAGTAAATAAATGTATTTTTATAAATGAAATTTTATTATTATAATGTTTTCATTTCGAATTTGAACAATGCATAAAATAAATTAAAGTATATTTATACAACGTAAAGTGACAAACGAATTTTCACCTTTACACAATAAATCACTTGAGATTTTTCGTAAATTTCATAAATTTATATTTCGATTGTTTTTCAAATTATATTATAGAAATATAGTTATAAAAATACGTTATAAATATATTAGTTTTCGTTAGTTTCTGAAAGCGTCCTACATACTATCCAAGAGATGTAAACATTTCTTCTAATCTAATTCTAGAGATACGTTATAAACAACTTTACATTTTATTACATTTTCATCGCTTACAATAATATTTCACATGTTTTATCTGCTATTTTTATAGACTAACAAGGATAAATGTAAACGATAACATCAACCATTTACCTTCCCCTTACGACACGAGTAATAATTTGAGGTAAATAAATCCGACTCCATTTAACTAATATCATTTTAATTTCATGCCGCATTACACAGCTTTGTAGCTTCCATTAATACTGTATTTATAATTTCGTCTTTAAAAAAATTGATCACGACAAGAAAAACCTTCACACTCAGCGTTTGATTATTATTATATTATTAAATTTTCTGTCAGGAGGTTGTAAGGTTCTAATTTATACTGAATCTCATCCTTAATTATTACACTTTAATTGTAATCATGTAAAAGAAAATTGATTAGGCTACAATTTTGAAAGTAATAATTAGATGTTGGATATTTTGTTGGGGTGGAAATATAGGATTGATAGAATACAATTTTTTAATTTTTAATGATCAATTTTATGTTGAGTGAAGATTTGTGTCATAAAATTAATAAGGGAACTTCAAAGTGTTTTTTACTGATTCTCTTAATAACTAAAAATAGTTTTTTTGTGACCCACTAATCAATTTATGATTACAAATTTCTCAAAGACTGTTAAGAATTAGGTATTTATTATTATTTTTTTTTTTTTAATGTTTCATTTTACTTTACTGTTTATGAACTTGCTCTCGTCCCCACATAATTTGTATTTCTTGAGTGTTATGTGTTTGTTTTACTTACAAGGATGATATTTCTTTTTGAAAATATAGTTTTATTCTATGTTAACCAGTTTTGACTTTACACAAAAATCATGATATTTTCGTAAGAGAAAAGGTTTTTACTTGAAGTCTTTTCCAAAGTTGACGCTTCAAATAAGGATTCCATAAATCAGTGTTTACATAAATTCACACAATTTGACCGGAATGACTATGAAATGAGAAATCATAGTCAATGTACTTAACTGTAATTAAATGTAATACTATTATATTTAGTTATTCAATTAAGATAGATAAAATATACAATTCTTTCAATTATGTTTTTGTACAAACTGTACGATCCCTTTTAAATCCCTTACAAAATAAAAAATTTAATACTGACTCTCTGTTAAAATAATCTCTCTGTGATATTTTTAACGAACGTCCATAACTCAACGCTCCATAAATCCTGTCGTTTTAGATAACGCTGAAATAATCAACGAAAATTACATTTTGTAGCAGTTTATTAATTATTAAATACTGAAATGTTTGTTTAATATCTGCTGATTAGATTGGAAGTAACATGCACAATGGTGATGTTTAATTTGTGAACATTATTACAATCCTTAACACATTAACATTGGTGAACATGAAACTCACAGTAGCTGGTTCAAATAGCATTTATGTGTTTTTTTGAAAGGTTTAGTCAATGTAATCAGAACACATCTCGTAACTTAAAGCGGTAATCGGCATATAATATAGGGTACGATATAAGTTATTTTAATTTTTTTTTTTAGTAGTAGTATAAAATACACACTTGAAATAAGATAATTAATTTTGTGTTACGTGTAACCACATTTTGATTTTAAATATCTCGTTTTAAAATTTGGGACCTTTGGATCCAAAAGTTATACCTAATATAAATCAACAATTTTCTGTAAATATTAAACCGTTCAAATTTCAAATACTTTGATTTTTCCAGCTAACGAAAGCATAACTGAAAATAAGTACATATATATACAAATATAGGTAAATATATTTTCAAATGAAGAGAAGTTCAAAATATTTCGTAGGAGTCTGATTAATTCATATTGAATGATGTCTTCGCAATCGGTAAGCTATACAGCATCAACTTCAAACATAGTCTACTTAATCATTTACAAAAGTAGCTTTTACATTCATTTTGGTTATTATCAATCACATTTTATTTATATTTAATCAACGTGGAATACTTATATTTGTAAAACATTTAAATAACTTTAAGACTCCTACTAGCTTTTTTGATGAATACCCTTTTACAAAGAATTTTGTTGGCTATTGCTTCAAAAATGACTCTTTAAAGACGCTATGAAGAAAATTTTATGGACATTTAATTAGGCCAAAAACTGAATTCAAGGAAATAGTATATCTTGTGATTTGGAAAAATATATTTCTATGATGTAGTTCTGTATTAATCATATTAGTAAGGAAAAATACTTTTGAAAATCGTTGTAATAGACCAAAATATTAAGTGTCTTCTATTTCAATTTTTATTTTATTAAATTTTATTATGGAATCCTTTTAACATACATAATCTTTGAAGAAGCCAGGACAACCCTAAAAAAATAATATATATTTCCCCAATTCTTAAATCGTTGATCCATATTTCATTTCTCTTTTCACAAAACGATTTTCACAACAATATAAAAATTACATGGGATACAATGCCCACATGTAAAATGTGAAATATTAGTTATTCACTCTTCAGGTAACTGTGTAAAAAACATGGCATAGTCGCAAATGTATAAAAATAAATGGGTAATATGGACGCTAAATTTGTAATTATCTTTTAAAAAAGGCAAATATTTGTTAATGACTTCAAAAAATGTTCATACAAAGTACAAAAAATATTAAAAATAGAAAGAGGATAAACATGTGTTAAAATATTACTTATCTATTAATATTTATTCGCTATGAGCAGAAAATAACTTCAATTTTTAAAGGTTAAAGTGTGTATATTACATAAAACTTCATTTCTATTAAGTGTGTCCATATGTTTGAATGAGATTACATATTTTTAGGAAATTGTACATTCCTAATTGATATCCGGATCTTTAAAATGGGTAAAATTTGCATTTTAGGTTATTCAATTGATTTGTCTAAGACATGTATAAATAATAGTAAAAACTCTAATTAAAAAAGGTTTGTGAAACCAGAAAAATCAGCCGCTATTTTAAAAGAGATTGAAAAATATCGCTGGTTAAAAACTCCAAGAAGATATTCCAAAGAAAATATTGTAAATGGAATTTCATAAAAAATAGAATAAGTCAAATATAACTTACTGTAAGGATGATTATATATAACATATATTAATGTTTATATACTCATATATCATATACATACTCACGTTTGTTTATGTATATGCGAATGAACGGAATATACTGTAAATTAGTTTGCTGTGGTTGAATACTTGGTAAACATAGTTGCCATTTGAAACCCACATTGCAATATTGTTGGTTAAAAACTTGTCCAAGATATTCTAAAAAATTAATTGTATACCAAATTTAATTAAACTCTGAAAATTCGGGCGAAAATTATCTTAGGAAATGATACGGTCGAATTGAGTACGAACACTCAACTAGGCTACAGTTCTACAGGGTTACGATTAGTGCACCGTTCAAGGTCTGTCTCCATTCTGGGTTTTATAAAGAGAAATTAAAATAGTATATAATTTGTTGAACCGTTTTGATAGAAAGGCATATTTAATTTAACCTAAGGTTTTTTTCATTAATTATAAAAATACCTGCCTTCCTTCAATTTCTTCCAGTTTATAATTACGATAAATATTGTTTCGTGAACATATTTTAGATTATTCTATACGTTTTTAGTTAATAATAGACAAGTTGGCTCTTTTTATTGAATTGCATGATAAGTAGTTAAAGGATAAACGAAAAAGAATACAACTTAGGAAGCTGTCTGTGT
Organism: Aphrophora alni; assembly: GCA_963513935.1. Classification (NCBI taxonomy): domain Eukaryota; kingdom Metazoa; phylum Arthropoda; class Insecta; order Hemiptera; family Aphrophoridae; genus Aphrophora; species Aphrophora alni. The sequence goes on along the minus strand of OY740769.1, from coordinate 129,304,973 downwards.
AAGAAAACAGACAAATTGAATAACGTAACAGCGCTGTAGTCTGTATTTCCCAGAACACTACAAAATTAGAATTGCACAAATTCAAAAACAAATTATTTATTTTTAAAATACTTAAATATAAAGTAACACAGAACACAATTCTCATTGGTGTAGCTCATATATCACTGAAGAGGACGACCTTGTCTTTGAAACGCGTCTGATACTTAGGCGTATTTTTTATGAGAATTGTGTTCTGTGTGTTTGTTATACTGTATAATTTTTCTCATAAGTCAAGCTCAACATTTAATATAAAAATGGAGTTAGGTAATAAAACTTCTTCATGTCATTATCGTTGAAAATTTTGACAAGTACGGGTCTTCCGATTGAGTCCATATTTTATAATTGGTGGTTTATTGTAGAATGAATATATTTTGGTCAAGTATTACACATTTTTATGTTTTGTGGGAGGAGTGGATCATTGGATAATTTCGTGCATATCATTTCCTTGTGATGTGTTTAATTACATTTTCCAGAGTTCAAAAAAATAATAATAATAATTGCTAGATTCAAAAAATTAAAAGAACTTGCAAGATTCAATAAAATACTTTTCTTTTAGAAACAAAGTAGTTTCCTTCCATAACTTAACGAAAAGTTCTTAAACCCTTTCAGCCTTTCTGTGCTGCACGCATCTTATTTCCTTTAAAAAAACGGCTTTAACGCATTCGCTTCTTTCCCCTGTTAGTTATGTAATCCCTTCCTCCACCCAAGCTTAGCTTGTTGTATTAAATTTTAGTCGCATCGTATAAACAAATGTAGCCTAACACCCTCCCCCTCCTTCCCAAGTTACCAACTCAAGACAATATGTTGGTGAAAGAAGTTTATAGCCGACATAATTCCTCACGGATATTCTAGATAATAAAACTTTTGATGCGAATTTTCCAACTTTTAGCGATAAAAAGTTGAAAGATTATCGTTCGACTTTTAGATCGAAAGAGAATAAAAAGTAGATTAGAATAATTTGCGTAATGCTGCTTTAATCATTAATAGGTTATCATAACTTAGAACTTGAGATTACAGTATTCTGCGTACTAAGTTCTCAATAAACAGCGCACATTAGCAGATAATGTACAAATAACAACATCATTTTCCTTGACTTTTTTAAATAGTAAAATCTCGTCCTATAAAAAAATAATAATAATAAGCGATGCACAAAAATTGATTTAATTTTTACACTCACCAATATACTAAACAAATTTATAAGTAAATAAACCCAAAAATATCGATACTGATGTTAACGATCACACTTCTAAAATTAAAATGAACCATGAAGACTGTCTATGAGATCACATAACTCAAAATGAGTTAAAACGATATTGATCAAATAGTAAAGTCTTAACCCAAATCTAATTATTATTTTTGATAAAAATATCAAAACGATACTATGTTATGAATAAGGCTTGGAATGGTTGTTGATTCAAAAATTTGCAACCTTCTACGTTTATTGTTTTAGTTATTCTTTTTGACAGATAAATAATTTGTTATTTAGAGTGATTTGACCAAAATACGTTTTGTTTAGGTCTTTTGGGGCTAAAATTGAGAAAATAAATTGGAAATCGAAATGTTGTCTTTTTGGTTTGTTATAAGTTACCATAAAAAGATAAAATGTACACTCGAGATAAACGCTTACACACTAAATTGGATCATATGAACTACAGAAAGACGTTGCGCAGATATTTTTGGACGACCACAAAATGATTAATTTTATAAATAACTCTTGATCGATTTTTCACCCACCATAAAACTCTTTTTTTTTTAATGCAGAAGTCCTCCTTCTGTGTTCAATAAATTGTGAGACTAGTTTAATAATTATTTCCAATAAAAGGGAACCCTATTTTAAAAAAAAAATTGAGATACCATTGAAATATGTATTTCCAATTTTATACATAAATTAACCTAAATTTGTCATGTAAGTGGTCCATGATAGATTATTTAATGTCTAGGATAACTTTGTAGTAGTAAGAATAACAATAACAATTTGGAAACCGTAGTTTTGGTTTATATCTGTGGATAAATTTTAAAATAACCAATTAATTATATTATATACTGAAAAGTCTATAAGGGAATATTTTAGCCAATTATAAACATTGTTTGGAAATTCGTGCACTTAAATTTTTAATTAAAATTGAAGTTACTTAGAATCAACTTTAACGTTTAAAAACCTCAATAATGTACAAAAAAACATTCACTTAATCACTTAACATAACCAACATTTAATCTTCAGTTTTCATAAAAACAAAAGACAAGAAATTACTTAGTAATCACTCACCTAAATTATCTGCCAAGGTTAACTTATACAGCAAAACAGTGAACAGCAAAACTCGCCACATTGTTATATTTCACAGCACATACCACATAACTAAAAAAACTATCCTCTATCAAGTAATCGGCACATTTATAAAAGAAAATAACAGTATATTTAAATTTGTTTTTTTAAAGTACGGTCTAATGTTATTACATTATATATTCTTTGCTCCACTTTAAAATAACAATTAATCATCAAACATATGAAATTAATTCTCTAAAACGCACAAAACAAAATTAGTGAAATATTAATTCTTTTCTTTAAAATGACAAACTTTCAAGTCTCTAAATTCGGTTTGTTTCGTTTACAATTTTGACGAGACGCACAAGGGAAGTAGGAATATACTATAGAACCACACTAGGAGCAGAACGCGCATCAACTGACTGAAATCAGTCACAAGGTCCGAACCTTCTGCGCATGTGCGAGGCTGTGAAAGGATATTCTAAATATATCCATAATCTGAGGATTCATTGTTTTAGTGTTCATTTTATAAGTAACTGTAAATTGTGCTGGAGGGGACTATAAATAGGAATCGACGAAAGTAATTTAAGTTTTTCCAAAGTGCTTCAGTTTGAAAAGCAATTTTGTAGAAGTGGAAGCGGGGAAACAATATACGATTGGAATGAAATTCTGTTCCTGATATTGGAATTTAGAGTTGGAATGGGCGCATTACAGCAACATAAACATACTTGGTTTTCTTGATAGCTACGATTTAAGTGTAGTATTGAGAATAATGTTGAATATACTCGTATATATTGTAATAAGAGGTCTTTGCTCCTGCTTTACGTTAGTGATTCAATACCAATCCTGTTTTGTGGTCATGGTGGTATCTAAAGTTATTGTCTAAATTAAAAGTCAAAATTTAGTAGTGTGCTTTATACTACTTAACCCCTGCAGTATTTTAAACGCAAATTAATGATCAAATTAGGGAGAATGAAGTGACTTTATTTTGATACGTATTTAAAAGATACGTTGTCTTTAAGAGAGAGAAAGAGAGTGAGTGAACACAGTTTTTATAGTAAATATTGTTATTGTTAAAGGTTAGCAATATTATGAACGTTTATTGTCTTATCTAACTTTTTTGAAATTTATGGAGAAAGTCGAAAAATAAAAATTATATACTTAAGAAAATTTATTTAAGTTTTCGAAGAAAAATTATTAACTTTATATAAAAACTGTTTATCTATGTAAACAATACATTTCTTCTTGAATGTATCTGTTTCAACAAATCGATAATGCAACTTTGGAATAATTTTTTTCCCGTAATTACAGTCATATTTAACTAAAACTTGCTTCTATTATTTAAACTTGTTATAGTGTACATTTTACGTACTCGTACTTGTTTGTAACAACAATAATAAAACAAAACAATAACAAAATAAAACACAACTGTGCCAAGCACAGATCTTATGTTGATATTTAAGATTTCAAATCAAATGTTGAGAGATCTATAATGAAACAAAATGATAATACAATAAAATTTCAAGTGAAAAATATACGACCTAGACTTCTAGTATAAGTTATATTTAATTGAAGAAATTGACAATATAAGCTTGGAATATAAAATGACATCAATGCTATAATAAAAAAATGAAAAAAACAATTAGAATAATTGTACTAACAACCATTTTGTAAAATTTAGTATACGATAAAAATATATCTAAGTGTGGAATTGGTTATGATTAACACTTATGTATTTATATATATATTAAATTAGTTAGTCCTATTACATATTATTCTTTCTAGTAGTCTTATTGCTAGCCAAGCAAAAACCATCCCCAGTTTGTCAGTACTTATTTATCAAAAAATTGCTTCATTAAGGGTTTGCATGGACAAATTAAAGAAAATAGTTAGAAATATGGAAGCAGCTCCTTAGCAGATTATCAATGATTTTCTGCTGATTTTGTCAAGTTATTTTAATAAAATTTTGTATAAATGTTATTTTTTATTAAATTAAAATGTTTTGTTAGGAAAAATAACCATATGTGAATCCAAACATTGGGTTTTTAGTTATTAATTCAATATTTTGATTTTTGTTTTGGCAAATTTTTATTATATTTATTTGATAAAGCTAGTGAAATTTTGTTTGAAGTATTTTTTTTTACGAACTTGAGAACTTTTACGAATAAAACTTCTTCCAAGATCAGTGAATAAGTTTTGGTTTTGTAAAATTTTAATTCAAATGCGCTTTATTTTACGAGATCGAAGATAAGACTTTGAGACTGAGGTTGTAACTTAACCTGTTTCAATTCATCGCGTATTTAGAAGCTCTAAAATACAAGCATCTTATTTTCCTACTTTTAAAATTTATTAGTTTATCTTTTTTATCTACTCAAGTCCAAATTCATAAAATAAGCTGAGCATGTCTCTTTTCATCTTCTGTAGCTCATACGGCTGGACTGTTTATTGTCTAATTTCTTCCATCAATGTCCCAATTTATTGTTAGGACATATTTGAGAATTTTTGTAATTAAAAAAATATATATATATATTTTTTTTTAAGTTTCCTAAAAATCTGATAAACATTTGTTATCCACATAATCCACTTTTAATATCATAAGTTGTGCAGAAGGAGGATCTTTGAAATAAAATAAATTACTCTATTTTCAGAAAAGTCGGTTTCTCATGAAATGAGACACTTGCATATTATATATATTTCATGAAAATTAACTTTTAAGTATTTTTATTTAAGTAAAGCCGGACCATCGGCATACTGAAATTAGCTAAAGTACGACTAGCTAAAGTATTTTAACTAAGTAAATTAGTTAAAGTACGACAATTTCAAAATCTGAATGTAAATTATAAATACAAAATTATCTAATAATTCTAAATAACCGAAAGTAAAAAGCTACATTATTTTGTAATAATATAACATCATTGAAAAAACACATAATCATAAAATATTGTAATAGTTTTTAATTGATTTAAAATCAAAATAATCGGCATGAGGATTTACATTTACAATGGTTCACAAATTCTACTTAGCCACATAAATTGGAATTTGGATTGAATTACTTATTATTTTTTTACGTCATAGTATTAAGTTATGTTTAAAACTTTTTTCTTTCCTTTTTAAATAGAAATTCCACCAAATGGATAAATAAAATAATAATAAACTTATCTAGGTCTTCAGTCTCAGCTTTAGATAACCAAATACTTGTTTTTGATTAGTTTTTCTATAAATATTACAACGTCCATTTATGTATTTATTTCTTATATGAAAGTTTAAAAAACATTACATTACAACGTTTTTCACTTCCTCAGTTGAAATGAAATATTTGGTTCAATAGTTTCTCTAGAAACAAAGTTTGTAACACACTTTGAAGTTCACTAAACGCGTGGGTTCGCTCTATTTGTATAGCCACAAACTATGTCAGGAAACCATGTCAATATATATACGGATATATATTATAACATACGCAGCTTTGTTATATTTTTTTTTATTAATTAACAATTATTACTTTTAAATTTAGTTATACTTTACTAAATTCTATTAAAAGCTATGTTGGTGACTCGGAGACAACCCGTCTCTAGAGTCGCTCCTTACTCCCTCGCTGCTAGTAGAAGACTCCTTTTTTTTCTTTCTCTCCTCAGTTCCGCGGCAACGCCACACTAACTTTCACAAATTAAAAAAAAAAAAATAGGATTTCGTCCCTCCTATTGGTTGTTTTTGAATTTGTCGTTATAATTTGTCGTTTTGGTTTCTCCTAGTCTGTTGAACCCTTGTAAAAAGAGAAATCGTAGCGTCGCTTTCCTTTTTTCAACAAGATTAATTTTTCCATTCGTTCTGGACATCTGCAGCGCTTGTGCCTCCACTCCTTTCTTAACAATCCTTTGTAAACCTTTTTTTAATTTTTTTTTTTTTTGTTCTATCTCTAATTTTATTTTACACGTAAAGATTTATTTCTTATTCCTAATTTATTTTATTTAATTTGTTTGTCTGATATCACTTTAATCGTGTTATCTGGTTTGATTGAGGTGATATCGTTACAACATATATATATATATATATATATATATATATATATATATATATATATATATACGGATTATCTACATCTTCACAAAGACATACTAATTTAACAATTGAATATTAAGTTGTTAATATTTCATAGGTTCATAATTAGTATACAAATGTCGACGAATCGTAAAAAAAAATGGCACTATTGTAAGAATCCGTCAATTAATTGGAATTCGTTATTATTATAGCATTTATTTCTACATTGTAATATAGTTTGTAGGTTTTAAATTAGAAATTGATATTATTATTATAAGTTATTAATCTTGGTATTTTGTTATTATTATTTAAAAATAAGGTGGATAATAAAACAACATTTCAATGTAGTTAAAAATATGAGAAACTTTATGATTTGAGGTTTTTACAACGTATGACTGAAGGTGTCTCGATTCAGAATATGAATATTTGTGAGGTTATTTTTGCAAGTCAAGGTATTGGAGTTCATAACTGTGGCAATACTTCAAGCTTTATAGCAATACTTGAACCTCTATGCTTCTGGTGTTAAACCACGTGGTATGGAGCCTAAATGGCTGTCCACAGATAGATTCGGACAATACTCAACAAGGGCTTTCCCTTGCTGCTTTTTCTTCACTTAATATGGGTTCTGAAATAACGTATTTAGCTTTTTAATTAAAATATTATGCCTAACAACTCATCCTATACACAAATTATACTTACATTGCTTCAATATGATTAAACTTAAAAAATACTAACATTTGTTACAGTTAATGTTAATTGATTGTTGATTTATCTAAAAAAAACTCTGCAGTCTATTTAATCAGGCGTCTACATAAAATGACTAATTTACACGATAAAACTTTGAATACAATAAATAAATTATTTTTGTCAAAACTTTCCAATCCATAAGAACAATCTGTACCAACGAATATTCACAGTTATTGCTGGTTTCAACTTTCCAATTTCCAAGAAGTGTTTTAGATAGTTGAAGCTCATCGTATTTTATATTTAAGATGTGTTTCATATTTTACCAATTCTACATAGTAAACTATTTTCTTAATGAGAACATTTAATAAAGAGTATATCATAAAAGTTACAAAACTAAAACTGGCTTTTATAATTCTTTTAGTTTAATTTATATATATATATATATATATATATATATATATATATATATATATATATATATATAAGCAGTAGTAAAGTTTTTAAAGTTATGATTAATTTTCATGCTCTTATTTTGAATAAAACCTCATTTATACAAGAATACTGTTCATAAATATATTTTAAATGTGTATTGTCTCACATTTATATTAATTTAATGGTAAACATCTGAATTTTATTAGTAACAATTGATAAAGGATTGTGGCCAATAATTTATTTTCTCGAACAACCTCGTATTACTAGTCACTGGGTAAAACACTGCTGCCAACGGATAACCATAGTACCGTGTTGACACCTAAACCAATGTGTCAATTTTTGTAATATCAGGCTTAAAGTGAGAGTACTAGAGCATTTGTTACTATTTTTTATGAATGTTCAGTTATAAGTTTGACATTTTTATCGTTACCTATAAAATTGCTCATGTAGTTTCGCTGGTGAAATATCGTGAAATGTATGGACGGATCTATAAAGTGATCACGACCTATAAAATGAGCTGTAGCAAATCATTTGGCTATGTTCTAACAATATCGCATCGCCACCATTTTTACTTTTACTATATTTTTGAATACCTGTGTCGTTAATTATTAAGATAAAAATTAACCACATTCTGCAGAGGAAAAGTGAAACATCTATTAGCATAGGTAAAATGTTCTAAAATCAAAGTCGATGAAGTATTTATTACATTAGATAGGTTCATCTTTGTTGATTAAAAATAACACACAATCCGAAAAATACCGTAGAATATTGATCAAACAATGACATTTAATAAACGTTAAGTGAGTTGAATTAAAGATAGTCCTTCCGAAAGGAAACAATTACATGTAGGCCTATTATCTGATGGAGCTGACTTGTGAGGCAGCCATACTCTAGATAAAAGGGATTAGGAAAACATTTTATCTGCGGTTAGATCGGGCTTAAAGGATTATTATCTCCAGATATGTTACAAGCAGTAGCTTTACCAAATGAAGTTTGCGATAAACTTTTAGATTATGAAGGAATGAAACATAGGTTAATTAAAAAAACTGATGGAATTAATATTTTAAAAAAATGGAAATGATTAAAGAGATACTTGTTGCTCAATTAATATAATTATGAAACATAAACTTGTAAGACATTCATTTACTTAAAACAAATATATTAATGTTCTTAACTCTATTGTATCTGTTTACGCTAATTATTGGGCTAATGGTCATTAAACCGTCTGCCCTGACGGTGGACTACACAAACTTAGTAATTCTTAACTTTCCATAGGGTGTGAGTTATAACTCAGATCAAGACCAAATTTTACGAGCTTAGAGAGTGTTTAAATTTAAAATAATCCTCATTTAAAATTTATTATTATAACTATAATTTTTCTAGATACAAAGTTATTAATTCGTTTTACATATAAGTTTGACATATTAGCATAACGACAAAAACATACCAGGAAACTATGGTTGGCATCGGCATTTATGGTGTTATGTACAACAAAATAAAGTATAATGAAAATGGTTACAAATAAAATGTCAGCAAAACTTATCTGTGAATAAAAACACGACCTGTATCCGGTTTAAAAGTTTTCTGATATTGTATTTCTATGTATTATTTTGTTGCATCTGTTGACAGCTAATCTAATGTTTTTGTAACTTTCAATTGATATTGTACGCCTTTTAATAAAATAAATAATGTTATTGTATATTCGTATCTTGTCTAATATCATATACTATATTCAGAGCATATGCATTTGTTATAAATTGGGATTCTTTTTACAAGAAGTTATCTTTATTAAAATAATCGAAGCTACATGTCACATATCCATAGAGGTAGTGTCTGGACGAGATGCTACAAATAGGTTTAAGTCACTTACTCACATTCATGTTTAGTTTTGAACTCATACATCCCATTGAAATAATAAAGCAATAAATAACGATACGTTTATTATTCAACGACTTTTTTATTTGAGTCGTTTTTAAGAATGTCTTAATTTAAGTAAATACTATATTTCCTTCTCTTGAGATCTCGTAGTATGTACAATTAGTTATTTTAAACTATAAGGGATAACAATTGGAATTTTAAATATTTTAATTTTTTTTCTTCTTAACTTAATATTTGTTAGATAAGTTAATGACGAAAGGGCATACAATATCAAGATAAATTTTGTTATTAAAAAACTCCAATATTTTAGCAATTTTTTTCTAACGTCGATGTGGGAGGAAAATCTCAAACTAGTGACCGAAATCCTACCATTACATGACTCTTTGGCAGCATCAGGTGCGAGCGATCTCGAGTCCATACCAATTACGTCACGTCGCTATCCATTACATACTTCATTGTCAGTTGTAAAATATCCCCAAAAACCCGAAAACTTATGAAAACTGCCATGTCAGTATGATGGATGGGAGGATGATTATACTGAGGTAGATAACTTTGATAATCGATTATTTAAAAAAAAAGTCCCGAAGAAAATTATGATTGAAATAAACTCTTTTCGAGTTTAAATGCCATGAGGGTTCAGCGAGTTGGCAAGACGAATACTAATAACGCTTGTATGTATAAGGGCTATTTGAATTTATTCAAAGATACCTTGTAATGTAAATATCAATAAATATACAATTTTATGTAGAACACTTTCTTTATTTTAACTTTAAAAACAATAATCTTAATAGTAATGCTCATAAGAAAAATTACAATTGTATTCTAAATTTGTCAATTATATACTGTACTCTCAATTGAAGAAAAATTATAAATTTATAATCATGGGCTTTACACAATTAAGAGTTAATTTTACGTGAAACGAGAACATTATTTTTAAACAAAGAAAACTTAAGGTTATTAGAGTTTGAAAAAAAAAATTCCAACGCACGTGGACATTTCACTGTTTTCAGAGTCTCCGTATCTGTCGGTACGTTCCTACAACAATTCTGACAACATCTCATTGTAAGTGCTGTTTTCAGAGTCATAAAGAGAACGGGAAGGATCCGTTGATTGGGTAGAGACAGGTCGACTACTACTGTCATCAGCCTGCGCCAGCTCTGATTCAAATAGCAGAGTTGATAGTTTACGTTTCAATTTTGACCTTGCTCTTTCATTGCGGATTTTTTTTGATTTGGTGACCTACATACTCTATAAAAATTGTGAATTCGTCTCTTTCTGTGAGTGACTTCTCTTCCAATCTTCGCATGGTATCAAAAGCCCGGGGGGGAGGTTGTTGCTGATATGGTTAGAGTAGCTGGTAGAAGACCGTGATGTAGCAGGTGTAGCCGGCAGTTCATTTCTAACAGGTTGGTCTCTTTCTTCATTTTCAGTATGCTCAGCACTCTCTTGCCCATTTTTGTTTTCCTAAACTAAAATAATATAATAAGATATATAAATATAAAATCTAGTTACAGGTTATATATTTTTGGGAAGGTGTGCCACACGATATGTTTTGTAAACTTTCAAAAAACCGGACTCAAAATTTTATTAATTGAAACAATAGTAAATAATAAATACTTCATATCCGCTAATCCCGGCCTCTGTGATCGTTCGTGGTGTCGTTTTGTCCTTGAGAAAAGTAGAGACTCAAACGCCCACAACTTGAATGAATGGGAAGCACCGGCACCACTCTTCTCTTTCTTTGCCTCTATTCGGAAACAGGTAATTAAGTTCATCACCTTGTTCTGATCTTCAAATTTATCAACTTGCAGCTGGGCTGCAATTCCCCCCCCCCCAGGCGTAGTTATTTAAGTTTTGTCTTTAAATGTACGGTCTTTTGGGTTCCAGAGAACCTCTCTGCTCCGGTAAAGATCAATTAATTCACTGGTTTTGGTCCTGGTCCATTCGTTCTCACTACAGTCTTCCATCTTGACAGCAACACAGCGAAAACACACACGAAATCACCGAAAACACCTGCAGCTGAAGTACATACGTCACTGACGGTCGTGGGTTGAGTAGGGAGGTGGGATGCTAGCGCACGATGCCACGTCCGGGGCGCGTGGAGAGGGAACAGTTCTCCACCAGTTTTACAAGTTACTAGCGCAAAGCGCGCAGCAACAAATCTTCCACTTTTAGTTGTCAACTTTCTTCGATCTTTACCGACACTCCGCGAGAAACCAAAATTTAGTGGAAGATTTGTCACTCCACAAGTGGAAGACAGAAAAAGTTTCTGTATTTTGTAGAAAAAGCAACAAATTGCCGCAACTTGTGGAAATCTTAGTGGAAGTCTTTGGTGTAAACGCAGCTTAAAGTTTAATTTGCAGACAACACAGTGCATACCAACTGGACGCAACAAATTGCACGTCAGAATAGAAGACCAAGATAGCTGTGGTCGCTTTTACACAACGATTTCGATTGTCTGCAATTTGAGGGGTTTAATATTTACCTCGTAATGATTGTCTATTTCTGTAATTTATAATTTTGTTACGTTGATATATTGTAATATATATATATATATATATATATATATATATATTCATACAAGCAACACTTTAGATACTTATCAAGTTAATATTTTGGCATGAATTGCTAGAGTAAACTTTTCAGAAATAAGTCTGGTTACATTTTAAAAGACATTTTATTTTTCAATTGCATTCACAATATTTTAAAGTTTACAACATTATACATATTATACAATCTATCAATGCAGTATATTAATTTTTAAATATAAATTAATCTTACGTCTAACTTAAGTCTAATAAATAAAACACAAAAAACCAGATTGTGAAAGTTGTTTTATTTCAGTCTTGTGTGTACCAGCTGAAAGACCCACTCTTATTAGAGTGTGTGTTGTGTGTGTGTATGTGTATAGGTCGGGTCCACCATTATTTAGCTACCGGAATGTGGATGCCACCATATATTACGCGGTTGTCACCCCCGTGGTTGTCCGACCTGACATATCGACCTACAGTATAAACATTTTGATTGTCGCGGACGGCCATAACAATTTTAAAAATATTAAAATATTTAATAAAATGAATTAACGCGGTAGAAACTAATCGCGGATGCAACCCTGGTTGCATGATTTGTGTATCGGTATAAAAACGCCTATAAAAATAAAAAACTTAAGAACCTAATTAAAAATGAATTAACGCGGTAGAAACTAATCGCGGATGCAACCCTGGTTGCATGATTTGTGTATCGGTATAAAAACGCCTATAAAAATAAAAAAACTTAAGAACCCAATTAAAAATGAATTAACGCGGTAGAAACTAATCGCGGATGCAACCCTGGTTGCATGATTTGTGTATCGGTATAAAAACGCCTATAAAAATAAAAAACTTAAGAACCTAATTAAAAATGAATTAACGCGGTAGAAACTAATCGCGGATGCAACCCTGGTTGCATGATTTGTGTATCGGTATAAAAACGCCTATAAAAATAAAAAACTTAAGAACCTAATTAAAAATGAATTAACGCGGTAGAAACTAATCGCGGATGCAACCCTGGTTGCATGATTTGTGTATTGGTATAAAAACGCCTATAAAAATAAAAAACTTAAGAACCCAATTAAAAATGAATTAACGCGGTAGAAACTAATCGCGGATGCAACACTGGTTGCATTATTTGTGTTTCGGTATAAAAACGCCTATAAAAATAAAAAACTTAAGAACCTAATTAAAAATGAATTAACGCGGTAGACACTAATTGCGGATGCAACCCTGGTTGCATGATTTGTGTTTCGGAATATAAATTCCTATAAAAAAAAATTAAAAAAATAAAGAACCTTATTTAAAATGAATTAACGCGGTAGAAACTAATCGCGGATGCAACCCTGGTTGCGTGATTTGTGTATCGGAATATAAACGCCTATAAAAAAAAAAAAAAACTAAAGATCCTAATTTAAAATGAATTAACGCGGTAGACACTAATCGCGTGTGCATCTTTTTTTGCATCTATCTGTCGGAATATAAACGGTTATAAAAAAATTTAAAAATAAAATGAGAAATAACACGGAATAAAGAGATGCGATGCACACCAGTTCCTGTTTAAAAAAAGGAATCTGGATTTAAATGTTTTAAAAAAAACCTATCATTTCGATAAAAATATGCCCTATATAAAGATTGAAAGCGCCTACAAATACCCTGGTATTTGTATAACACGCGGGCATCCGACGATATATGGTGGTCTTATTCCACTTACCTTCACTAACATCAAGTGTTCACAACCCTTAATGTTGCAAATGTAAGTCTTTCAGCCAGCCTCCTGAGGAGGATGTTAAGCGTGTGAGTGTTGGATTTAGAATCAGCTCTAACAATAGAAAATTATAATTGGGTAAATTCTGTTGTTATAGTAATGATTAACAATATCAGATTTTTAATTGTTGCAATTTAATTTTAAATTATCAATATTACCTAATAGAATTTATGAATTTTATGTTAAAACAGTTTGGCAAAAATCAAAAGTTGACCTTGACCGCCGTGATGATGTTAACAAACACGGTTTACGTTGAGGACGTGTTTATGGTACAAGCGAAGCAACTTTGACCCTTATTGATATTTAAAACTATTTTTTCAATACGTCGTCCATGGTTCTTATTCATTTTTTAATTAACAACTAACTGAAATTTTAAGTGCCGATTAGTTTTTATTGGTTTTTATGTGGTTTCGGGGATGTTAGATGATAAATACTACATAAAATTGTTTACTAACGAACTTTTGGCAATGAAAAAAGAGTATTTTGCGTCTATGATATATACAATAGCATTAAATATAATGTTAATAAAAAATTATTATATAAACTATAGAAAGTTCTACAAAAAAGCTATACTGAAGACTAAGAGTAATGGTAATTTCATAGAACAGTCCAGTAACAAACAGAAGGCTGCATGGTTTATTGTTAACAAATTTAATAATTATAATTTAGTTGCACCTGTAACTCCTATTTATCAAATCACTTTTAATGACTATTTTGAAAATATAACGGATGAAATAACAAAGAAAAACCTCCTAAAATTACACTCTATTAGTTGTTAAGTAAATGCAAGGTAATAATGATTCGAATTTACCCCTAACCACAATCACTAGAAACTTTAAAATAAAACACAATTATCTGATTAATTGTTCTTTATTAATTATTTCCACTAAATGCCCTGATGTACATGTCGATAACATGGTTATCATCATCGGAGGGTCTTGCTTATAAACTAATTCTAAACTAACATATCTACTAATGAAATAAAATTAAACCTAAAACTATAATAACCTGACTGCCAGCTAAAATCCCTCCCACTCCACAGATCAGTTGACCAGTGAGATAGAGGCTTGGGCTGGCCCTTTGTCAAGTTATTGTTATATGTCTTTGACCTATGGAGTGGGGTGAAAGATAACTGTACCTCTAACAAAGCTAATGAGAACAGGTGGCCTACTCCTTACAAAAGTCTTTATAACTTGACAATAAAAAATAATGTGAAAACTTGATTTAGATCAATGGTTCAAGTATAAGTCATTGTCGATCGCATGTTCATAACTCTAACATCAGGAATAACAATTAGATTGATATTCCCAATTTTAGATTTAGAATGTCGACGAACAACTTTTTTAATTTGGGAAGGAACTTTTTAATGGTGTGTCATCTAGTTTGAAAGGTTTGCCAATAAAGATTTATTAAAAGAAATTGCATGAATGGTTGACTGATAATCCATTATATAGTGTATCTGAAATTCTTGCTGCTATGCTGTAGGTTTTTATAGTTCTGTATACTTTTATGTGGTTTTGGATTGATATAAATTATTTATAGTGTAATTTAATTGTATTTAAGGAGATAATTATTTTATAACTTTATTATTTTTTCTGACAATGTATATTGCTTATTGTTGAGTTTAATGTCATATAATTGAATATAAATTAAAATAATAATTTTAGTCAGTTTACGGACAAAATATTAGCGATAAAACGGTCAAATGACTGAATTTAAACATTTAAATATCCAATCAAAGTTAGTCTACAGATATATAACTCTTTGATAAAAACTAATTCCTTTAAATACAGTTTCTGTTAATTAAACTTTCAGTATATGACAACTAATACAAAACAATTTTTGTCGGCACAGGAGTAAAATATTCGCTCAATATTTAAGTGATATTCTTACATGTTAAATATGCTTAAAAGATCAGGATTGAAATTTTGTTGGATTTGTAAATAAAATTAGATAAAACGTAGACAAAAAATAGGAAAATGATATGTTCTGCCGATCTTGTACTTTTATTGTGTTGATTGAAAGATCTAAAACAATTTCTACCATAATTTCATAGACACCATATATATATTTGTTGCTTTGTAGATATTACCCATAAATACTTCTTTAGCTGTGACTGTGGTGTTATACATAAAGTTTTATTTTCTTCCATTACACGTCCTTGCCGTGATATCCTTGAATACATAAACATATATTTCAAAATGACTCTATTATTCCGTTGAGTATAGTTTTAACCTTGTCACTTCGTAATATGTTAGATTTGCTTTACAGACAGGATAAAAGTGTTCTTGTGTATTATTACCTGAAGTATTCTATGATTCTTTATTGCGACTCTATAGTATTAAACTACTAATCGTAAATAAAACTATGGAAAAAAAAAATGTTTGACTGATTTTGCTGAAAGTTTTGTCTAGGCTTGGTATTACAAACGAATGGACAAGTCGGTTGATAAAAAAAACGATTCGAGAGTTGTTCTGAAGTTAGTTTTATTTATCAACTCGTCCTAAACCTCCTGTTGTCTCCAATAGATCAACTCTATTTTATGCGTACAACTTTAAAATTGGTTCTTAATAATAAATTTAAAATCACTTTTATAGTTTTTGTACGCATTATATATATATATATATATATATATATATATATATATATATATATACTTTTAGTCCGATTTAAAGGCATTACAGGTAATTTGTACAAGCTTAAACATTACTTCGAGCAATGTAATTCTCTTTAGCCGTCGTACAATATCGGTCTTGTCCCTCTGATGCCAGTGAAGCCTTTGCATCTGCCTTTGCATCTGCCTTTGCAATTAGGGCTTCACTGCACTGTTTACAGTAAAATACTAATATATTTATTTAAAAATATATAATTTTATATAATTTAAAGCCAAAAATATAATATAAAATCATTAATTATTGCCCAAGTATTTGAAATTTCAGTTGGTCTTGGGTCACATTATGTGTTAAATACATGACATTAGACGAGCTTATTCCTTAAAAAATCGGATTAAAAAAATGTTTTTCTAATATAACCTCAGGTAAATTGTAAGTCAAGTAGTGTAATAAAAGATCTAAACATTACAATACATAATAAAATCCTCTTAGGTCCTTTCTTGTTTAATAGTTCTGTTATTCCGCTAAACAGTTTACCATGTAATTCGTATCGATGGGACAATAACTTTTAATGTCATAGTTCCTTATATTTCCAAAAGTCAAGAGATTTGCAAAACATGGCATTGCCAAACAGATCTTACGTGTCCCTTCTGAAATACATTTGTTATAGAACTACATACATAGTCTTTCAGCAGTAACATTATGTGTTCATATCTATACGGTCTTTATTTTCTCGACCCCTCAATATCTCAATTCGCTTCCAGCAGAACTAAATGATCACAATGCACTTTGAATCATAAATTATAACTTGACTCTTTTGAAATTTAAACAGCGTCTATAGGCCTATATAGTTTCTACATATTGAAGGGTTGTTATATGTGCTTGTTGGAGAAATAATAAACCTCTATTTTTCTTGATCTCTATATTTCATAACAAAAAATCTTTTACAGACATGGTAGAAATCAAAACCTAATTTTCAAACTTGGACTATTAGTATAGAGGTCGCATGTGAATTTATGTAGGAATGATTGATTATATTTATAAAAAGGCGTTGTAAAATATCAAATTGTGTGTAATTTTAAATAGGCGGCATTTATCTCCTAAAGGCTCATTTAATATAAACTTTAATAATTTAAAGTTGTATTAGTGTTTTGCGAAGAATATTCTTTATTCACCAGTAAAGTAGTTAAATGAGTGAACACCAACAATGGTACATAAACTGATAATAAACTAACATTTGTCTGTCATGTAGTACAAAATACAATTTAATTTTAACATTACTATAATTTAATATAATATTTGAGTCAAAATTTTGTGTTTAATTCTACACTTTTGCCCTTGCCACGGTTAAAATGAATGATTTAGTTTTATGATTTCTCTAAATCTAAAGTTTTCACAATAACTTTGAAGATTAATCTTTTCACAGTCTAAAGACTTTGTTTCAGTGGTGATGATAGTTAAGTGGTATTTATTGTGTTATAAACATGAATACAAAATATAATCGAAAGTTGCACCAATTAAGTGTCAACAAATCCGATTTGTAAATGTAATCACTTTATGTATTGAATACCGGACACATGTTTTTCATAGCGAAGTTAGTATATTAGTTTGTTTTTATTTCTTTTTAATTAAAAACAGTTAAGGTTAACAGTAAAGTTGTATTAATTAACAACAGATTTAAAATTATTTTATATCTGTTCGTGATTTATATATAAAAATAAAATATACAGAATGACATATATCTACGCATTCTTTAACTCATAACTTATGTTTGCGTCTATAAATAATTGTTTCTATTTGCAAAAGCCTACCTGTGTTACAACACAAACTTATTTTACCCAGTTTTACCAATATCGATTCCACATATAAACACTATTCTAACATCTGTTTTCTAGTTATTTAGTTATGCTATCTCACACAAAATTAAGTTGGATTTTCCAAAATTGTATATAACCGCTATATTACATAACTGGAATTGTGTAAATGTTAATAGCTTAATAAGTCCTTTTCAGTCCAGTTACCTCACCTATACCTCAAATGACATTTGCCTATTTTAATTTTAAAGTGTTTATATTTTGTTACTCTTTTCTGTATAAATGCATTATTATGCAGTTTTCTAGGTCAGGCCACAATTACTTCATAAATTTCCCTCTGAGTAAACTGCAAAACATCCAAGTTGTTTACACAGCATAGCGCTGTGAAACGAGGAAAATAGTCAATTTTCCTTCAATAACTCAAAATATATATACAATTTGTAAAGCAATTGGAGGTAATATTTAAAACGTTGCGTTTGGTATGCACAGTTTCATTGTCCACTCTGTTTGTTTAGTTACTTGTTTTTACTTTTCTCTATTCTATAGCCGTTAATTACAAGGATGTAATTAAGTTATTTCCATTTCATTAAGAGAATTTCCATTATTAGCAAATGTACACCATTCTATAGGTAGGAGTTATTTAGGGCGTTTGTTGGTGCCATGTAGCTTCTAACTTCAACACCACAGGAAATATGCAATTAGATAAGATAATTTAAAAAAAATTCCATCAACCTTTTTTAATGATCATCGCGTTTCGTGATCTTAGGTACCAGTAAATACATTTTGCATTTCGTTCTTCTATCGCTGTTATAATCTTCGTCTACACATCATCATTAATGGGGATAGCAATTTTATTTGGAGTTATTTTCCTACCAAATAAAAGGTAACTAAAGTAAAGAATAATGCTTTCTGAAATTTTAAAATGTTTAAATCTTAGCCCACGTTGCTGATAGCGATTCGGCGTTTTAATTTATGAACACGATGAATGTTTAAACAATTTAACATTTTAATTATAGATACAATATATAAAATAATTTATTATACCAAAATAGAATAGGTATTAGTAATTACAACCCAAATTGCCTACGATAGAAAAAAAATCACCTTATCCATTAATTTATATAGAATGAGATTTTATTACAACGAGAAACTACTTTTAGGTTGTTGACACTTTATATTTTAGTGGAAATTTGTGTGGTTTTGTTTTTATGAGATATATCTACTCTTAATATTATTTTTTCCATTGATCTTTACAAATTAAACAATATATGGAAGTCTCATATGTTAGGTTATCTCCATAGATAAGAGTACCATAATTATAGTTAGTTACAGTCCACCTGGGTCCAATGAAATGAATGAGTTAGACCACCTACACTAAACGTTAGGGATCATAACCCAGAATACAATCGTGATTCTTGACCCTCGTCGTTAAGAAGTAATAGTCGGTTGTATAATTTTGAATAAAAATCGTTTTAATATAAGGGATAATAATTTAGCAAAAAATAAATTACATTCTTCCCGGAAAATTATTTGTATCAAAAGTTAATTAAACGAGGTAATAAAAAAAGATATAATTTGTTAAAAGTTATATTTTATTAGGAAACTAATTATGTATTCCAAGCTCGGTTATCTACTGCAAATTATAAGAATTTTTCACGAGGAAGAAATTCATAAGTAAAACGATTATATAAGGAGATGGTTCATTTAAGATGGTTTAATTAAATTTAATATTTATTATCCTAAACAATTTTACAAAACTCATAGAAGTTGATTAATTACATTTTATGACAAATTACAATTACCTATATTGAATTTGAGTTGTAAAGTATTATACTTATGTTGAAGAATATTCTTATACACAAAGTGTAGTAAACGTAGCATTATTTGTTTGGGAATTGTTGACACCATAAATCCTATGAACTGCGAGGATCATTAGGGCCGTGTCACCTTCAGCAGTCTAACGAGAGCAGGTCATTCTCAAAGTTGACAATTATGAGGTTTGTTATGACCGGGTCACAGTTATGATGAAAATAAAAGAAGGAACAGCAGATGAAGAGATTTTATATCACAGAATTATTATGTACAGATGAATTTTACTGATTTAGATAATGAATACTTGTCTGTCTTTGTGAGAGTTGACTCGCGACATTCGAATCAATTATAAGCATTAAAATTATGACAGATCGATTAAATATCTGTATATTACTTATTTAATTTCAAAACGTAACACTTGATAAAATTTTGAAACATAAGTTATATATTGGAACCTACTCAAACACAATAAGAAGGATTTGTTTTTTATATGTATTTTTTTTTTGTCAACTCAACAAGTTTGTTAGCACCAAGTTGAAGTTAGCACTTCAACTGTTTTTAATCAAAGTTGTTACAAAAATTGTTTACATTGACTCGGACAACATTAAAAAAAAATTAGATTAGTAAAAAAAAAAAAAAAAAAAAAAAAAAAAAAAAAAAAAAAAAAAAAAAAAAAAAGTTTCAGAATTTATTAATTTTGCAAAGTCATTTTAAGTTTGACATATCTTTTGTTCTATAAACTATTTGAAATATCTCATGATACATTTTTTGTATAAAAAAGGGAAATCATTATATTAGATTGTTTCCAATCCTCCATTTAAAGTAAATGACTTCAAACACAAGTTTGATGTTATTTACTAGACACTCTACTGACAAAAAATCACTAGTTATTATCTAAACTGCATCGTAAATTACTAACTTGCTAACTGTTGTTCATCAATTATCAATATTTTTATTAACATAATTGTGTTTTTGCAAACGTACGTGATTCATTACATTTAAAATCCTGTAATCTCGGACACGTACACTTGTTCAGGTTACGTGCCTAATGAGATTACAAGTACTTTGTTACATTGTTAACGGTGTTATAGAACATTAAAATAAAGATTTTACGTTATTCAATCCATAACAATATACGCCCTTGGATTACAAAACTTTCAATTAGGTCAGTCTTTACCTATCCTAACAAATTGGCAATATGGATAAGAAATTGTTTACACACACTAGAACGCTTCTTATATATTTATTAGATTAAACGTTTTTACAATTTTAAACACGTACATGGTCAGATATATTCCAATAGTCTTAACTAATGTTCTAATTTAAATGAAAAATGGTAAATTTGTTTATACAAACGTGAAACCTAAAGCCGAGCAGCATAAATATAGAGGCCAGAAGCCGAGCTACTAAGAAGATAATGTTTTTGTATTTTCTCTTTGTATATATGGTGTGATATTTTCTATTGTATCATTTATTAAGGCGACAGACCAGTTTTATGTGTTCATAATAAAATTTATACACTACTATACAATTGTACGGTAGTCTTTATTACTTTTATTTTTAGGAAGTTTTTGGAACCCCTATCCTCTCTATTGTGGTTTTAAATTCGAACAGTTAGGGAAGATTTACCATTACTTGCTACTCTACATACTATTTACTATCATAAACTTCTTACTAAGTAAATCTAATGAAGATAAAATTGAATATACGTGCCAGAGAAAAAAATACTTAAGATAAGTGTACATGCTCGTTTAGTGACTTGTAAAATATTACACGATAAAAATTATACTAAAAATAAAATTGTGACCAAAATGTGCCGGATGAGACTTTATAAAAGTGACTATAATTGTTGCCCACAATTTAACACATACTTTATAAAATAAAATAGTGAAAACTAAAAGAAAAACCTAAATGAGACTTTTACAAGGGATAGTAATTGTGTTCTACAATTTTATAATATTATAGAACAAAAACAAATCCAAATTTTAAAATTTAATATAGAGTCGTTGCAAAAAATTAACTTTATACTCCAAATTTAAGTTTTAGATCATTTTTATAAGAAACATAAACAGTGTTATAATATATTATATACTATTGAATATAAAGGTTTTTGAAACTTTTACAAAAACGTTGCAATACAAATACTAAGTTTGTATATATAAAACCACAAAAATTAAAATGTTAATAATTTATTGTCAAATGTTTTCATCCAGTTTTAACCCAATTCCTCTGTTCAACACGATAAGGTGTATGTTGTTTAGATTGGGTTTTTAAGTCCACACAAAACTATTTGTAAACTAATTTAACTAGGAAAACAAAGTAGAGTTCACAACTAGCTAAGTTATCTACAAAGTGAAAATCTTAGCACAGAAATAATCGATTTTCTAAACTACAGCACAAGTGTACATTTAAAAACACATTTTTTTATGGTTAATAAGAATAAATAAAACTACAGTTTAAAAAACACCCAAACTTTTTGCCCGTTAGACATTCGTACGTTCACATATAATAAGTTACAACATTTCTAATACACTCTTAACTCAAGTGTAAAAATACTAGATCCTCAACAGTGAGCAAAATCGCAAGTAAAAAAAAAATACGGTTCGAAGATTATTATTGACAAAATGACGGTTCAGATAAAAAATAGTAAAACAATTTCCTTGTCTGTACTTTTATCCTTATATAAAGTTTCCAACAACTCCACAAATAGTATGAATTATACAAGTAACAGACAATATAGTCTATAATTTGCATTATTGAATTTGAACAATACGTATTTCAAGTTAAAAAAAAAAAGTATATGAAGTGTAGACCAGTAGAATATTTGATATACGATGTACGATAATATTTAAAATGTTATTATCATAAGAGTGTTACTATTAAATGGGTAGGCGGAACTTGGCCTAGTGAACGTCACTGAGACTATGGAGAAGTCATCGGAACGAAGTTATGAAGGTTTTAATGCACTGAATCATGGACGTCTAAAAAACTATAATTAGTTGAATGTCTTTATCTGACTGGACCGTTGTTTCCCATCGACACTCGACCATACAGACAAGATATAGGATATGTTGGTTCGTGTCTCTATCTGGGTGGGCAGTTATTTCCCTTCGACAATCGCTCAGACAGACAAGATATAGGACATGTTAGTACTGGTCTCTGTATAGGTGGGCAGTTATTTCCCATTCGACACCATATTATTGTGATGTTAAATGTTCCCTTAGTTGTGGATGTTCGAAAATTGTACTATATTCCAGCTATAACAATATTTTATAACTGTTTCTAGGTATTTTTCAGAATTAACTGTACCATTAACAAAATAGTGTTTGAGGAGCCCACCATCGAAAATTCCTACGAAACAGTTACCCCAGGACGATATAATTCTGAATCACCACATGCAAATACGTAGAATCCTAGTAAAGATAGTAGTGCCTGTTGACTCTATCTTTCTTTTAAGAGAACTGTTTTGTAAAAATTTAATCTGATTCCTGTCGTATTGTCTACTACTCAAAGAATTGTGTACGGCTACCAAAGAGTTAGTTACCTGGCACAATATTTAATTTGTATATTGGTTTGTTTTGGATATATTAAAAAATTGGAGTACAAATGGTTATTAAAAACAAACTAATCATAATCACTTTTAAGTTGTTACTCCACCGCCCCCCCCACTTTGAATTAGGATTTAAATTTTGTATCACTAAACTTATTCGTAACGCAAATGAGTTTGTACGTACTAATGTTACCACAATTTTCATGTTATTACAGAAATTTTGTATATATTTGTATTTTATTAGTCTTTCAATAAAAGCATTTCAAAATAAATACTTCTTTATCTGTGGCAGTGGTATCATACATAAAGTTTTATTCACTTCCATTATCCTTATTTACTTTGTTATCCCTGCAAATAAAAACATATATGTTCAATTACTATTCCTTTGTGTACAGTTAGTCATGCCACCTTACTACATACTGTAAATGTTTTTGATTTACTTTATGAAGAGGATAAAAGTGCTCTTCTGTGTTATAATCTGAGTATAACTATTCTTCTTCGTGATGTTTCTATAAAACTAACATAATCTACTACAGTTATACAATAAAATTAAGGGTTCTGTGTGACGGATTTGTCTGTAAAATCAAATAAACTGATGTTGTAGTAAGAAGCATAATTGCGTTCAGTTCTAAGCTTTTCAGCTTTTTCGTTTTAGCAATTTTGTAGTATTGAAATAAATTGATAATATGATATTTCTCCTCTTGGCTTCCCGAGAAAATAGTTTTAAATCTTGAAAATATCAATTAGAAACATAAAGAAAATGTAAAGATCTATGTTTTGCTCTAATGTTTTAAAAGAAAGTGTTTTGCTCTAATGCCTTTAAATCACAAAAAAATAAAAATATCCATAATTATTTATTTGAGAAAGTGTTTTACAGGTCTTTGTAAATAGAACAAACTTCTACAAATGCATACTAAGGACTATTTGTATTATGAATTGCATAAATTAAAATTATTTGAAAAGGAACAAAATAATTTAATAAGTTACCTTGTGAAACTAGTTATCTTGAATGGTATAAAACTTCAAATTGCATAAAACTCGTAATTTAATGGTGCATGATATTTATTTGTGTTAATATATATATATATATATATATATATATATATATATATATATATATATATATATATATATATATATATATATATATATATATATATATATCAATGTTGATAAGAATACCTTATGTACAATACATGTACTGTTATAAGTGTATATATTACTTTTTGTATTCGTGGTGTTAGGTTGTTTCTTGTTCAGTATTTCATTGTGTTTTTAATTTTAATAATTGTATCTTATAGATAAATGTTTATCTCTGTGTATACCTAATTTATTATGAATGTATTATTGTATTAGTTAGTTTTAATTTTTAGTTGATAATTTTTACGTAACTCATTATTATTATTTATAAATAAAAATTAAATATAAAATGAGACCAAAAAATCAATACAAGTACATAGTCCGTAATAGTAACGTTTGTCCAATTGGAACTTAATGTATCTACTCGAGTATGTAACAATTTACATTAAGGGCATCACGTATAATGTAATATTGAGGTACTCTATCTTTCACTACACATTTCATTCTATAATAAGATGCCTCTAATTCATCTTTCCTCAGGTTTTTATTACTTTTTTTTAAGGCGCTTATGAGCACTAGGTACTTCACCTATAAACAAGAAATAAAATAAACAAATTGTTTCACAAGTTTGCTATACAGAAAAATTGTTCCATAAGTTTAATAATATTAAACTTTAAATTTTTCTTTGCACTATAAAGTATGATAATCGTGTGCATACAATAACTGAGATTTACACTATAAACCCTTCCATGCTGTCCATCCAATGAGTGATTCATTATCAATTATAGCTTAGACGGTCATTCATACGACAACGAAATTGTGCTCCCTGAGGACGTTTATAAAGTTTGAAGCAAAAACAATTAAACATAATACTAATAAATAAGAAAAGAAAATTAATAAAAATTAATTTGTACAGGAAGAAAATGAAACCAAACAATAATGTGTTTCATATTCATAACATTTTTTATTAAATCTGCACAAGGGAGTACGATTGTACGTTTTTTCAATTATTTCGAAGAAACTTGAGTCATAGGACATTGAGCCGTTAAACTGCATATGTGAAACGAATATAAAAACTAGTTTAACAAAGAACTAGTTTCATAGACTAGACAATTAATTAAAAACTATTTCTTAATTCCAATATTAACATCAATTACATAGCTATTACAGTGTCAGTGACTTTAAAAATGTGTAATTGGAAAATCAAAATATAATTTAAGAGCTCCAAAACGTTTAATGAAGACCTATAATCTTGAAAATTGTTTAGGAATCATTTATGTTATTTTTGATATATTTTAGTATACTTTTGCTACGAAAGTTTACTCTTCCTTTGTACATTTAAATCTTACGAAATTATTTTTTGTATTTTGGAAATAACATATTCTACATTACTAATGGTCCCATAATAAAAATAAACAAATAAAAAAGAACGTAATAATAAAAAAAACACAAAGCTGTATTTTTTTTCCCCCAAAAAGAGGTTATTGACTGGGATCACAGTACTTACCTAGCCCTGTATTGTAAAACGATCCAAACTGAAGTTTAAAGAATCTCACAATTCATTATTGCTACCGTAGTGTATTATTTGTATTAGGATTATTTGCCTATGGGGGGGGCTCCTAGTTTTGCATTATAAAAACGGCTTCACTCTCTATTCTCGTTTTTAAAACATAATGACCTGCCTGTACAAAAATATAAATGGCATTTCTCCTTTCTGTTTTTCAAGTAGGCCTAATGATTCTGAAGTAAAATATTTGTAATCACTCTTATTTTTAATTGTAAAGTGTTGGTGTATTAAATGCAAAATTAATATTAACAATATTTTATGTACACTTGTTTTGTATTTTAAGATAAATTACCGACAAAATTCAAAGAGCAAATAAAACTTCATAATTACGTTTGTACTGTGCCACCAAACACTCACTGCCCGCTTCGCTTTCGATGATTGAGGTAAGTTAAATTATATAAAATAAATTTCTTATTTTTAAAATAAGATGATAATTTTCATTTTGGGTGTTCAATTAAAAATAATTTTTTACACTTAATTTCCTACACCATTTTAGAATGATAATAGAAGCACATTTTGCAATCGGTAGTTCTTATACCTTGTAGTAATAATGGCACATTAAATTACGGAATTAAGCGTGGGGTTGTAAAGTGAATGATAATTGCTTCGTAACTGCAGAAATTCTGTAACAAATTTTAACTATAATAAGAATATAATAATAGCTTTCACGTATTCAATAATAATTCAAATATTGTAAATGTATATTAAGCCGACATCTAAAAAAATCGTGTATAATTTTAATGATTATAACCTGTGGTACTCACGTTTCTAAAGTCTACTAATTGGCCTAAGGATGTCGATAAACTATTAAAAAAAATACATTCTCAAAGTTTACGGCTCAATCATTAAAATAATATAAAACGATCATTTTCCGTAGACTAATTTGATCTTTTTTATTACTATAACGTATTTCTTAGTATTCTAATTTGCAAAGACATTATAGTCAAAGACATTATATGTACTAGTTGTAGATATTTCTTATGTATATATTTTTTAAAGTGTACTGTGTTATTTAGTTTTTCCCACTTATGATGTCATGGCTGCAAATGAGATTTGAAAGATAATGACAAATTCAAGGCTCATCACGCATACATATTAAAACAAATATATAAATTATTAATCAACCCAAGGGTGTCGCAGCTCGAGTATTATACATATTTACTTACATTAAATTTGAATCAACACTCGCTAAAATTAAATTTTGAACGGTAGCACTTTTTTTAATTAAAGTTACAAATGTAATTTTTAGACGTTACAGAATATTATATTTTATATTGGAGATAATACGGTAATGCTATCGTAGCATGTCTGTAGATTTTTACAACAGTATCCTTGTAACAGATTAACTGTACAACTGTTAAAGTTGAAACAAGTTACAATTAAAAGTCACATTTTATTGAACTTGCAAGGTACCCAGTCAGAATATTATTATTTATTTATTTTATTTGTTTGGAAAACAGGATATATATATATATATATATATATATATATATATATATATATATATATATATATATATATATATATATTGGGTACCTATACAACCATTTAGGTGTGAAAACAATTTTTCTTATAATATATAAAATCCTATTTCCATGTATTAATGTTTCTAAAATTTAACGTTTTAAATAAATTATCTCATTACTCCACATAATAATTAAGCAACATTCACAAACTCATTCAAAATGCATAAATTTAGTTTTTTGAGTCTGGTATAATACAGATATTATGATCTTAGTTAACTGACAAAGACTTCTAAACTATTTGTAAAAAAATTCTAACTCGAATTCCTTTACTCAAGTGTGATTTCGTCACATGGATTTGTTTAAACAAATTGTCATACAGTTTTACTGAAAGATTGAACTATATAATTTGTTTGAACATTTTGTTACGTATTCGAAGTCTCTAAATTTGTGATGTAACTTGTTAAATTGGACTTTGATCACTGTACGTGAAAGATTTTTCTATTACAAGATTTATAAAAGTTGTTTCATATCAAAAATAATGCTTTGATAGGATGTTATATTCTGTAGTTTATTATTTCTAATAACTTTCTTTACGTTGTCAGTTAATTCACTTGTACTTGATTTCGAAAACATAAAAACAACTTGCTAAATTGCGATATAACTGATAATCAAAGTTTTAATTTTTCTGAATCGTAATAAAAAAATGCACACGAAAACAAGGAACTATGTCACAAACTATTTTATAAGATAGCTAAATACAGTTGTACAATAAATTTTAAAATTATCCGATACTACAGTGTAGATATAAGTCTAGCTGTGTCTATATTTTTGTTTAATTAATAGTTCTGGTTTGTCAGTTACTTGGATAATCTAAAGCCTCTACCAAGAAAGCAGATCACGGCGCGACCTGTAGGGTGAAAGTGTAACGTTAGGTTTGGCTTCTAGAGATCTGATGTTAATGGTTAGTTACTTGTTAACCCTATATAATGTCGTTAACCCTATATAATCACGCTGTGCAAACCAACATCACGAATAGGTCTTTTAATTTGTAAATTATGCTAATATTCCCAATTTTTTCGAGAAATTCCGGTTTACTAATGTTTTATGATTTTGGGTGTTCTGTTTATATTTAAGTATGAGTCCATATAAGTTTTTTTTTTTTTTTAATGATCGAAACTACATATTTTGAAGCCGGTGAAAAAAATCACAAAATTACTATATTTTCAGCATCAACTCTAACGATGTTGATAAAATTCTAAGAACTGAAACAAAAATCCCGGTTTGTGATGAGGTATTGATAATTAGAAAAAAAAATCATAAATGCAATGTGGCTGTTGTAAATACTTAATTTATCAATATTAGCACTTCCGATTTCGTTCAAATTTAATTTAAACGTGTAAACGAATTGCAAAATTAAGAGTAAACTAACATTACTGCTTAGGAATTAATTTCAATAATCAAAATAACCCTAGACCACCATTACTAAAATCTCCATTTTAATTAGCTACGATTTACTTTGAGGATAGCACAATCGAAGCAAGTTCATAATTACAATATTTTTTTCAAAGACAGTGTGTATTGTGTATTTTCACTTTTGACAAGTACTCAAGTGGTATTTTTGAAAGGAGAGAATGAGTTTTAGTTGTATCTTATTTGGTCTTAAGGATGGGTAAGTGAGAAAATATATGGGGTGTTTTCACTATTTTTATTGTTTATAAGACAGATTTGTACCTTTATTTCGATCATCTTTCATTACTCTATGAGAACGACTTGAATTTTGAAATATTTTATTATCAACCATGGAAGTAGAGAGCAATCTTAGTTACCGTATTTATTTAATTGTTTTAGATTTTTCACTTTTTTCCAAGTTATTTAAAAACAAAATACCTTTCGATTATAGTTACCTTATAAAAAAATGAAGAAAAGAATATATAAATAAAGATCCCAACTCTCGAATACTCTCATCGGAAAAGAAAAAGAGTTTCTCAAGATAAACCTGATAGAAAAGATGAAAGAGAGGGATCTAACCCGAGGCTACTCTTACAAAGATCCCCCAAGAATGCCAAGCTTACACTCACCATAAGCTTAATAACAAAGTTTTCCTTAACCTTCGTCCTGACAGTTAAATTTATTAAAATCAAAGGAAGCAACTTTGAATAAAATGGTTTAAATATCATGAATAATAACAACATATCTGCTAATAAAAAAACAATTGTTATCTCGTTTTGTAGTTAAGAATAGGAGAACACTATTCAACGCAACATTTAGATTGGCTATTCCGAATTTTTAATTAGGGTTAAGAGATTAGGAATAAATTTGTATTGGGATTGTTCTACAAAATTGGGTAAAACTTTACGTACTTTTGTTCTTTTATATTCATCCTTTGTTATGGCAAAAATGATAAACTAAAATTTTTCTCATGACGTCTAAAAGATCCAGGATTTACAGACATCTTATATAAACATGTATTTATTTATTACTTGTAGTAATGTAGATATATCCTTCTTTAGGTGTAGCTCTGGTGATATACATAAAGTTTTATATTCTTCCATTATCCTTCCTTGCCGTAATATCCTTGTATATAACACATAAATATATATTATATATTATTATATTACAGTACTTCGTTGTGTACAGTTAACCTTGTCACTTTGTTATAAGCTCCAAGTGTCTTTGATTTACTTTGAAGAGGTTAAAATGTTCTGTGTTATTATTTACCTATTTTACCATTCTTGGTTGAGACGCTATAGGATTAAACACTTACTCTTGTTATAATAGAAACAAAATAAGAGTTTGTGGGAGTATAAACTCGAGATAGAAAATGTTGATTATTTTTTCAATACTATTAATTAGAAATGTTAGTATTATGTTGTATAGTAAGTAAAATGAATGAAGTGTAATTCAGAAGAGTTAATCATCTGTTTAGTGCTTTGTTATTTTGTTTTGTGTGTTTATTCTATTATTATTTGGCTGGTTCGCTGCCTTCCAATACTCATTGAAACTATAGTGATCCAGAATATTAAATCCACCTTCACAGGTAAATAACCTAGTTGGTTATTATTTCTATTTATGCATATGTAAAATGTGGTATTGTATTTTGTATTTTATAATGGGAGAAATAAAGATTTTTCATAAAAAAAAAATAATAATAAATAAAAATTCTCGTTACGAATATAATTACTTAGTGTCAAATAACATTCAACACAAACATAACAATACATATTACGGTCGCTTTGACGGCGATACATTCGTAGTTTTTAAAGGAACTAACCGACAAGTTACCAATCCTACGAATTACATGAAAGGTTATAACCTGAATAGACAGTTCATACTTTAAAGAGAAAATAACAATCAACTTAACTTCCTCGACCTAACAATAAGGAAAGACATAAAAAAGTTTGAATACAAGATATATTGCAAACCTACTACAACAGATGTCATCATCCACGTCAATCGTATCATCAATTTCATGGCTTTGTACTCGTACACAGACTTGTTATTGTACCATTGAGAAAAGCAGATTACCAAGAAGAATCGACGAAGTCAACGGATATAGGAATACAATTATAGATAAGTTATAAATATAATTACTCATAAAAAGAATAATAACAGATATATCACAGAAACCGAAACCATCTCTGATAACAAATATATTTAATCTGAATATACAAAATCTTTACTCAACGTTCTAAAAAAAAGATATTAAAAAAGCACAATATTAACATATATTGCAGTAGAACTAATAGTTTATTTCCATCCATGAAGCTAAAAACCGACACTCCAATAGATAAAAAGTCGGGAGTTTACAACATCAAGTGTCAGGAATACCATAAATACTAAATAGGTCAAACAGGAAGAGCGTTAAATGAACGGTATAAAGATGATCTTCCCAATAGCAGATCCAACTATGCACGACACCTTGCCGAATGTAACTATAGTCAGAAGGACTTAACTGTAGAACCTAACACACGTTTGTAAAAAGAATTGACTAATGGATGCTATTGAAGAATATGTATTATATAAAGCATTCAAAAGAACAGCAGACGACCTCTTAAATAACCAACTTTCGTTTCACTCCCACCATTCATACGATACAGCTATCAACAATGTGCAAAAGATAACCATCGATAGGCCTCTTTACACCGTAAGTACTTCACCGATCACGTTAAGATAAGCATCCAATAATAATTTCATGTGTTAGTGTCTGTGTTATGTGTATGTGAAATTTATTTTAATGTACAACTAGCTATCTCTCAGGAGTGAATAAAACCAGATGATGGAGTTACGATTCCGAAACATGTCCTCATAAATGATTAGACAAGATGGACCTTAAGAGGTGATATTATTATTAATAATTAATAGTGACTTGTTACCACAATAATTATGCAAAGAAAAACATAACTTTTCAATTACTGCTCCTTTTGTCTTATTGTATTGTCAATGTATTTGTCTTATTAATGAATCAAAATGAAAAAAAAAAAAAACATAGGTTTTATAAAATACAGAGTGTATCAACAGACTTCATAAAAATGTTGATAGACATGTTTATTTTTTGTACAGATTTTTTATTTTATTTTATGTTTATCTGCAACAGATGATTAGTTTTAGTTTCCATTAATTTTTAACTCACTAGTTTTAGTGGTATTTTGTAACAGATTCTGTTTATTCACTATCACTGTGATTTTGCCACAATAATGGAGCTAACGGGTAGAAATTCCATAAATGCTGGAAATTTCATTGATATTTTGAGATAATATTCCTGGTTATAAGTGGCACCATCAGTCACGTAGCGCAGACCTTTAACGAAATGCACGAAATACAAATTGTCATTATACTGTTGCCAATATGATTCATTGATTTAAAGAATTCGAGCTCGGTTAGACCACATTTAGATCAGGGCGTCCAAAGAGCTCAACAGATGAAACAACGTTATTGTTAATGCCGCGGGAATCACCAAGAGCCCGAATAAAGAAATCCGGCGATTCTCCTAGAAGTCGAAATCAGTAAAACAAGCCTTCTCCGTATTTTACATAGAAAAAAGTTGAATCGTTACAAGTTACAGATAATGCAGCATTTCACAGAAGATGATCCTGATCGGAGACTGTAGTTCAGAGAGTGGGCTATTGACATTTTCAAGAACAACCTAAATTTTGCTACAGACATTTTCTTCTCAGATAATCTAACTTTTGAGTTACCGGAGAAGTTAATAAACAAAATGAAAAAGTATTGTACTACTCAAATCTACAATATATGATTGGCAGGAAAATCCAAAGTGTAATGAAAGTCAAGATGTGATGTAGAATTTGGAGGATTTTCAGGAAGTTTTTCTTTTATGGTAACCTCAATGCAAACCTTCATCTTCTAAAGACTAATGTTAATCTTCAACAAAAATAGAGACTTCTGTGCATTTTTCGTCAGGACGGGCATCGCTAATAGTTGGATAATCCAGCGAAGCCCAGTTTAAATACCCAAGACACCAATACCCAATACCCAAGGTCACCAAGACATGCCGTCTATGTATATTTATCTCTGGAGACGTGTAAAGCCATGGTTTTACCAGGAGAAAATTCGAGATGTCAACCATCTGGAGGAAAGGATTAAGTAAGCTTGATATTTAAGATATGTTATCAAGCGTTTGAGTTTATGAAAAAAAAACCTCTTACTTTGTTTTGATTTGTTAGGGAGGCATGTTGAACACATACTGTAATTTACACATGAATTCATGACTTGTAACACAGTATACACGGACTTTGTATACTAAACATTGTACGTTTCATTTGTAGATAAGTTTGACCATTTGTTACTGTCATCCATAGTAGTTTTGGCAGTGCGATCAGTATTTTACTTAGTGATCAATGTCATAAGCTTATCTGCAGCCATAGACAGCATCAACAAAACATAACACTGGATTATTATTATACATTTTTCGGACATTTGCCATCATTTGTGTGTTTAAAAACAAAACACGACGTTTCGGGAATAAGAATCAATCCCCGTTATCAAGTGACTAAAAAACTAAAGAAACATGAAACTAGAAACTAGAAACTAAGCCTATGTAAGAAGTAAAATTAAATAAGAATACCACCAACCTTAATATCTAAGTATGCATCTCAGAGATGAAACTGAGAAGTCAAAAAACACAATCACGGTATCCCTAGAGTTGAGTTTCAGTGTTTAGACCTGCAAGATGATGTGTCAAGCACTTCCCCAGCCTGTTCGCGACACTGCCCGCCGATCTGCTTACATTTGGAATTTTGATTGTCAGACAGAAAACTCGTGCATTTTCTCGCAGGTCTAAGCGTAGCTTTAGACAGGCCTTTAGTGTAAATAAATTACTTTTGATAATGAAGTGCCAACTACTGGACGTGACGTTGAGATAAGCCAGTTCACAGGCAGGACAATCCTGGCACCGATTGTACATTAGTTGAACTGAGTAGATTTTGTGGAATGCGGAAATAACCTTCTAGGAACTGGCGATAAACCTATACTCATTACATTGTTTACCCTTTTCCCCATTGGTCACAGTCAATAATACTATGAAAGGTAGGTGGCACTTCACTCCCAAAAATGTACTTGGCCCTACTACATGTCATGTGATTTATGTTGTAATACAACCAAATTGTATTTTACCAACAAAAATAATACACCATTTGTAACTTTAAATTGAAAACAATATACTGACTGTATTGATGTGTATTCCATTTTACTATGGTGGTTTACATTACGAATAAAGGTAAGTCATTAGGAAGTCTAAGTAATAACGTTATTAGTCGATTTAACAATAACATTATTATTATTAATATTACAGTAAGTACTAAGATTCAGTTTTCTATTTCTTATATTTTATAATTATTATTTAGTTAATGTGAAAATTATCATAATTATATATATTTAATTTCTTTATAAGCAATACCGTATTTCTCTGTTTTAATAATTTTTGGGGGACTGGCTTTGTTTGTAAGACTAAGAATATATCCGAAAACATACTGGAAAGAGACAGGCGAGGGTAAACGTGGCAGAATTTTTCCTAAAAATTATTGATTTAGCGTTTAATGACTCAATCATGCCTTTCACAATAAGAAGGATATAGTTTAAAGTAAGGGTAGCTTTCGATTGAACCAACAAGTGTCAGAGACAAACATTCACCATGTTTGGATTTACTCTACCTTCTGAATGTTGGCTTTGAAGAGTCAAGTCAATACAAATGTTGGTACAGTAGCCTACGATTAGTATTGTCTCGGTGTAAGGGGCGTGTCCTCCCTTCTACTTGCTTCCCTAGTCTGATTTGACGGTACAACCCATTCCAAGACAACTAGGTACACAAATTACTGTTTAGATACATTTCATTCCTAAAGTTGCAATTTCATGACAAACTTTTGTAAAAGTTTTATTCTTATTTACAAATATAAAAGAAACGAAAGTAGTGTACGCGTTTACACAGAAGCATTTGACGTCTCTATTTTTTTAATTGGGGTTGTACCGTTGAAAGTAACAAATTGTGGGTGCCCCTATTTCCTCTCCACCCCAGACACATTCCTACCTTGTGGATGCTGTAACGATTGTTAAGGGAAAACATCAAGGTGTTTATGTTTGCCACAAGTGTGGGAAGAATGTTGTGTAAAATGAAATTTCGTAATAATTTCTATACATTTTAAATCAAAGATTGTTAATGAAACTTTTAAAATTTAATAATTATCTACATATTTTCCTACCTTATTTTTAAACATAAGTCAAAATAAATTAATATTATTTTCCTATTGGGAGGCTATACTTTCAACACAAATAAAAGTTAAAGCTATTGATTTCCAAATGTAATATATGTTTTCGTAAATTTTTATTTTAAGGCAGAATGTACTAATCGGTTTAATAATTAATTATCATTCTATGATTTATCCAAAAGCCTAAGTAAGAGCAAAGTTTCCAAACATTAGTTTGAAGTTAAAGTGGTACACCCGTGGGTTTCAGGAATTTGTGTCACACAGGTATTCATTGTGTTATAAACAACAAATTTAATTATAATAAAAATAGTTACAAATGAAATGTTAGTAAATCATATTTGTGGCTGTCGACATGTCATGTATATTGTTCAGGAAATATGTATTCTATAGCAAATATATTGCAGTTGATCGTTTCATTTCGTTTCAACTGATGACAGATTAACTATGTTTTGATACATAACTTTTCATATCTGTGAGTGATTTACTAAAAAATAGAAATTGATAACATGTCATCATATATATTATATATATACGTATAATAAAAAAATCAGATATATGTATTTATATTTATATATTATATTTATAATTGTCGTTCTATATAAAGCAATGTCTATTTACGAAAGGACATCTATGTTACATTAACAGAATCTTTACAGCACATCTGTACACCAAAGATAGTGGCACAGATATCCTGACATTGTTATGTTTATGTTAAATTCTGTAACGAAAAACCAGTCACGAAGATAATAATTTCAAATAACAGCTAATACTTTTTAGGGCAGTTTAAATTATTTAACTAGTTATTACAACATATATTCCACTTATGTAAAGATTTTTTTCTTTTCTTTTTTAATCGTTAAGTACGAGGGAATATAATTATCATAATACCTAATTTTGATATACAGAATTTTTTTGACGAGCTTAATAAAATAGGATTATAATTGTGTCACTTTTTGTAAAAATATATACAAAACTATTTCTATAAAAACATAATGCAACTGAGACTGTCTTCATATTTAGGTTCCTATTATTTGCTCATTTATAGTGGTTCCGATTGTGACATTTAATTGCGAGGTATCTATTTGTGCTTACGCCTTTTGTCATCAAGTTTTTGATTAAATACCTCTCTTTGTCTTTCCTATCAGGTAGCTTTTGAGCAACTCTTGTTCTCTTTCAACCCTTGACTTTATTAGGAGGATTCAAATGCTACGAGTGTCTAACTTATAGTCATTTTTTGTGACGATATTCAACCGTAATAATATGTATTTAAGTAATTTCTCCTCCGACCAAAGTGCACTAGTCACTACTAGTCAGACGTTTGGTTGACTGATATATAAGCCTTCTTTTACTGTTCCTTTAATTTGTAATAGTTTATTGTCATTAAATCAATAATTTGCTATAAACATTGGTTTTATTTGGTAAAATGAAAAGTTCGTAGGTAACCTACTCCAAATTTTATCTTTTGTTCAATCTACATTTGCACTATTTTTTTTTTTTTTTTTCAACTGAATTTGCTACAACAATTTATATTCACTATGGATTAAACAACTATATTATATAATAATTTTTTTTAATATGTAATCGAAGTACACATTAATTGTAAAAAAAATATGTTAAGAAAAATTTGAAATTCTCATTATATTTAGCCATTAAATATAAGCCGTATGTTTAGAAATATTAATTTATTAGAACATATCCCTTTATTTAATTACAAATACTAAAAAAAAAAAAAAAAAAAAAAAAAAAATGTTGTTTATGTGTAAATCGTTTTGATTTTAATCAACAATAATAAAAAAGTAAACAAAGTTATTTTTAATCTTAATTGTTCCGTAAAACTACACAGAAAATAACACTGTTGATGCCATATAATAGTTATTTCAAAATTTGATTATAGTTTAATTTCAAGTCGTCTACTTTTGTAACGGGTGATTCAAATAAAATAATATACAATAGGTATAACAGAGAAAATAAGAGTATTTCAATTAGTATTTGTGCTTATCATACATCATTTTTGC
Organism: Aphrophora alni; assembly: GCA_963513935.1. Classification (NCBI taxonomy): domain Eukaryota; kingdom Metazoa; phylum Arthropoda; class Insecta; order Hemiptera; family Aphrophoridae; genus Aphrophora; species Aphrophora alni. Next base: position 129,267,709 of record OY740769.1, on the reverse strand, counting down.
CAATAAAAAATAATAATGTAACGCTAAATATTTTTAAGAAAACATTTATTGATTTAGAAAGATTCACTCGTCGTTTTAGAAATCCTACCTAGGAAAAACCGCATTTTTATCTAAAGTGGATGTCATTAATTACAAAAATCATAACGTGGTTATTAAAATGAAATCACTATAACATGTTTTTAAACGTACAAAAAACTTCAGAAAAGAGGGCGGACAGTAATTAGCTAATTCTTGACACAATGTTACTTTTAACTGTACTTCTTACACAAAAATATCTGTTAAAGTACTTACCATCTCATTAGGACATATTTTTGCATGAGTAATACCTTGAGTATGTCATTTAGCATAAATTTATGTTTTACTTAGTGCATGACATCTCATTAGCATTTAATTAGCATAAACTAGGATAAATTTGAATAGGAATTAGAGCGATCTCCCCTTAGGAGAGGATGCAGTTTTTCCATGTTGTTTGATCGTACTGGTATTTTGTATACATTTCCGTTTCTGGGAATAGGGGGGATAGGGGGGGGGGGGTTACAAGAAATATGTATATATTATATTATATATTAAAATGAGGACTTAAATCTCCTTTGCAAAATTTATAAAAAATCACACACTACCCAATATACACTTCAGACAACTATAATACTACATCACAAGGGGAAAAGGCCAAGAATATAGCCGTTAACATTCCTTCGTATGATCCCATATTGATCAGACAGAAAACCTTGACGCAAGGTCCTTGAACGGGAAAAATCTGAAGGGCGCTGCTACCGCCTTCGTAAACAAGCCTTGACAAGGTTTTAGCCTTAGCGGACACTGATCCACACCACCTCTTCCTACATTTAGACGGAGAAAAATATAAACAATATATCCTGACGGTCACTAACACGCGTTACCCGAACGGAAATGTTTACAAAATATCAGGACGGTCAAACTACCCAGTAAAAACTCCGTCCTCTCCCAAGGACAGACGGCCCTAATCTCTATGCCAATTGATGCTAATTTATGATAATCGTAGTCTAATAAAATGGTATGCAATAATCAGTGATGCATAGATTTATGCTTTATGACATACTCAAACTGTTACTCATTCAAACATTTATGTTAATGAGATACTAAGTACTTAAACGGATATTGTTGCGTAAGAAGTACCTTTAAAAGGACGTTTATCCAGGATTCGCTAATTACAACCTTCACAGGTCTACAAATTTATATAGACACTTCCACTTGTTCATGTAATACAAATTTCAAAGAAAAAGGACGTCCCATCAATGCAAGCTAGGTGAATCCGGTTTCCTATTTTCTTGACCTAGTTTGATTAGAACTCCATTGATACATATCTGTCTCGACTTCAGGCGCGTGAAATTATCGCACAACTTGGCATCACCGTCTAGTAATACAGCTACAGTAGAGGCTACGATTTATCAGATGAACAAAAGTCAAAACTATTAACAGATTATAGCATATATTCTTGATCCTTAGATGTCTTAATTATCGTTTGTTCGTAAACACAAGAACGACAAAAACAAACAAACCTTGAGACTTGAACTCATTACTTTGGTATGGAGATTATATATGATTTACTTAGAAATTGATTAAATTTAAGAAAAATCCGTTGTCAAGTAACAAAATGTTTGTCACTTTTAGATTTAATTTCCATAACAAACGCCCATTTTATTAGTTTAAATTCCAAGAAACTAAATTTATTCAAAAATTAAATAGAACATGACAACCTTATCTAAATTTATAAGTTCAAACCCATGACTTTGTAGGAACATGTGATATTAACATAAATTCATGTAGTCAATATCAACAAAACGAGTGATTTTCTATTCAGAATTAAACATTTAAATAGCATTTGCAACTAAAAACATTTTAGTTTATATGCTTATTTAGACTCTTAAGAGATTATTTATTCTAAGAGGTTATGTTTTGACTTCTGTTTATTTGCCTCGGAAGTGGAATACAATTTCAGTTTATTGGTCCGTCATTGTAACTCTTGCCCCATCAAATTAGATGGGATGTCCACTAAATTTAGGGCTCATGAAAATGAATATAAAAAGTTGTTCAATAAAATATATCAATTTTGGTAAGAGGGGCGATTTATTTTCAAGTTAATAACTTAGTCACAACAAATGTAATTTAAATTTAGTTAAAATAAATTAAATGCAATTCGTAGAATAAAATAACTTTTAAAAGTGATTTGTATAAACAGTTGTTACCCTATACCATATGAGAGATATATTTCAAATTATTCATTAAAAATATACGGAATCATGGATTTGATTTTTTTTGAAATTTCCTTCAAATTTTATAATTAAAATGAACATTGTTAGGATTTTTTTTTAAAGATTCAAACAATAAGTAACCGTTAACACCTATTTTACAAATTACTAAACATCTGGTTGCACTAATATATCTGATATTACACGACACGTCAAGGCAAATTGATGTTATATTGAGTTTTGGTTTAAACTATTTTTTTTTTAAACGAATAATAAACTATTAAAAACATTCATCGCTAATTTAAAATATAGTTTTTAAAATCTGAATTGGAATTATTCATGCTATCATAACATTTTTATAATTAAAACACGTGTTAATAGTAAATAGAAAAACGGTTAATAGTAAAATGAATTATAATATACGAGATTAACAGGTATTAATATTTAACAGAATAAATCGAAATATTGTCTTGTAATAACTAACAGTATTAATAAATAACAAAAAAAAAACAAAAAACAAATAAAGATTTGTGAGTAGTTTTGTTCTCTTAATAGGAACATAAATTTTAAAAGGGTTTGACATTTTGTCTACTTTACTTTAAAATAGCACAAAATGTAAATTGTGCTCTTAGCTGTTTCTCTATGGAAGTTAATTCTTATTTTCAAAATTTGGTAAAGATATTTTATGCACGATGTCTCAAATAAATACTTTAGCAAAATAATTGGAAAATTACATTGAATCAATAATGTTAAAGTTTGTGTGTGTGTTTCCGTTACGCAAAAACTCTTATTTTATTCTCTAGATGATCAAATGAGTAAGTCTCAGTAATATTAAATTAACTGTATTTTTAAAAATGAAACCTACAGTAAACAAAACTAACTGATCATGAATTTCCCTTAATAAAATGTAGCCTATAATAATAAGTTGCAAAATGTATAATTTTTCTCAGAAATTAAAAACGTTTCTCTAAATATTTTTCAATTGTCTAAACTAAAACTAATTATTTAATTATATTATCACTATAGATACAAGTTGGAATTTAAATTATTACACTCTTGTGTCTGGCGTACGTGTATAGTGGCAACCTCATTCATTGGACATTTAGTTATATTTATTTTTTTAAACAGTTTTATTTCTAAGGTGAGATATTCTTTAAATATCACTAAATATTCCGTAAGACGCATCTTACTTCTTTTAATATCAGCTGTCCCCTCTTCTCTATTAAAAATTAAACTCATTGATTTAAAACAAACACATTAATTAATTGTAAAAAACACAATTCTATTTGTTTTTTATAAAATATAGTTTAATTACAAAGTGGAGAGGGCAGATATTAATAGAAATAAGATGAGTATTGCCCAATATTTAGTAATATTTGAACATATTTACGTACTATAAACATCAAATTACGTAAATACAATAAAAACTGTTACAAATGAAATCAATCTGTATCTATCACGATATGTATAGTATATCTACAAAATATGTTTCCAAGATGTATGTTTTTAATTGCTTGTTTTATTTCATTGCACGTGTTAACAGCTTAATTATAGTTGTTTGTCCTGTAAGTTTATAAAAAATTAAATCGTAAAGCTGTTTAAAATCTATTTGTAATACGTAAAACATGAGTTCTATATTTACACTGAATATTATTATTATTTACAAAGTGATATCCATACAATTTAAGGCAAGTTTTATTTATTTGTCTTGTATCTTTAAGGAAAATGGTAGATAAATCTGAACCACATTTTAGTTTGCCACTAAGAAATTTTGGATATGCTCAACATATTTGTATCGGTTTGTTCCTTATTCCTGAAAAATAGGTAAAATATAGATCCATTTACAATTACATTTATAATTGCCCTTTGTTTTGTAATGTGATACGTTCCTTCACTCCCGTAAACGTTTGCTCCAAAAACGTTTGTTTATTTAAGTTTACAAAATGTACGTCTATTTTACCGAAACTCTTGTATAGAGTTTTAGTTATTCCGATACAAACATGCTTCAGTAAATCCTTCTTTAGCTCTAGACGTTAGTTTGTACATACAGTCTTATTTAATTCCATTATCCTTACTGCGTTATCCTTGAAAATACAAACATTTTCAATTATTATTCGTTTGTGTACATCTAGCCTTCATAACCTGCCACACGATACAGATATCTGATTTGGCTTAATCAAGTGGATAAACATAATTTTGGTGTTTAATCGGAGCTTTTCTATAATCATTTGTAGTCTCCATAACATTACAAATACCATCACAATTCAAAGTAATGGTTTTTTGTCTGTTTTTTTGGGAAAACCAATAAACTCATTTAGTATTTCAGTAGCCTATATAATTTTATTCATCGCAAAGCTAAGATCTATTTTCACTACTCGAAAAAATTATTTGTTTGTCGATCCTACCATTGGAGGTATTTTGTACCATTTTACACACACACACGCCCGCGCGAGCGCGCGCGCACTCACACACAAATTAATTAACTTAATACAAATTAGTATTATATCTGTCGTAACATATCCATTAAGAAACCTTTTTAAAATATCTAAAACCTAATTTATGTATTCTATAATCAGAATCTACTTAGAAAGCATAGTTTCAAATCATAAAACATGGTGAACGAATTTTTAGATAAATAATTCTCCCAAAACATTCCCGCATAGAAAGTGAAACTCTTCAACATTATGTTCACAGTCGTTACTAGTTTTAACTATCCATTCTTGATCAGTGTTTTAAATAGATGAAACTCGTCGTCTTTTATTATTCTGATGTGTTTATTTCGTTCCATTTATAAGAAGTAAACTCTTTACGCGATGATAAAATTATATTGTAGACAATAAAGTTACACGCATAAAACTGTGTTTTACTATTATATGTTCTGTAACTTTCACTAAGTTAAATTTAGTGGTAACATAATACTGTGTCAAAACACATGAGGATTTTAACATTTGGTATTATTAAAGTGAGAAAAATCCTTACCCGAACGAAACATGTCAAATTAGCTTGTGAGTATCTCGTACAATGTATACAAAGAGATCATGGAGAGATCTCATCTGCGGTTGTATCGGTTTAAAGGATTATTATCTCCCGAATGTTGCCAGCTGTAGCTTTTAAAATATATATAAGAAAAGAAACCGATATTGTGTCACGTTGTATATTTAGCAGCTGGTAATATTTTTTAGAGTAGATACAAATAAACTATACATATATAGCCTTCAGATAAATCAATATTTGGTTTAAAAAAATAGTGTTTTAGGTAAATAATAGGTTTCATTATATATATATATATATATATATATATATATATATCGATTAATTTGTGCTCATAAATAATATTAGATTCATATTTTCTTAAATTTCAGGTTTTTACAAATTTTATAGAAGGCAGGTTAGGTGAGATTATAAATGTCCTTTCCTATTTTCTACTTCTCATATAACAGACATACTATATAACAGTGAGTAGCTTCCATTTCTTAGATCTTATTTTATAATAAACCCGCACTATTACCTTATACAACATTCACCTTTATTTTACTGATTCCAGAGATGAATTTTGTTTTGACATTCTAAATTTACCTATCTACAGATGTTAACACAAATTCTTATAATCTTGTAATTCTCATACTCTAATCTAAACAAGTTAGTAAATAATTTGCTGTTATATTTGCAGTGTGCACTAACTAGACTAAATAACTGCCACTTTTTTGTGTATAGTTGTTACACATATTCCTTGTATTCATTCTTTATGAAAAATCCTTCCGTTTGTAAAAAATTAGTTAGCTTATTTGTGTTATGAGAAACCCTCAATACTCAGAAAAATGTTAATTACATTTTTGTTTCACGATTATGTAATTCATTTTAATAAATAAATATTGAGGTTGACTTGTAAAATAGCATTCGCCATAAAATAAAACTTGAACAAAAATTCTCTCAAATAGGTACGTTTATTTATTAACGGGATATGGCAAAGTTACCTACTTCAGTGATGCTCGAGTTACAATAACTTCAAAATTAATTATAGTTTAGTTATTGTAGCTCGTGCATCACTGAAGATGGCGACTTTGTCGTTGAAAAGCGTTTAAATATCTAAATGTAGGCCCTACTGTTTGTGAGAATTTTTGTGTTAAGTTTTCCTTTATGAAATGATTTTTAAATTGAACTGTTTCGATTTTAACATCAGAAAAAAGTTTACATTAAGCAACAAGTCCCAGAAGGAACAGGTGTGGGTAGAATTCATTGTTTACGCCGAGGATGTGATCCAAACAGATATTTGACAGTGCTAGGGCTGGTGAATTCCAAGTGTCCTAAACTTTGTATATATACAAGTATTGGGAGGAATGGCGGCTTGTTTATGGTTCTCGTAACTCATCACTAGGTTCCCAGCTGTCTGTCCGTCCTTCTGTCTATAAAACCCGACAATTTCCTTCACTCCATGTGGCTTTTGTATATAGCTCGGCAAACTGTTTTACTGCCCCACAAAATTATACCCTCTTCAAAATGTTGGTTAATATGTTTATAACCACGTAATAAACAGGCAAATTGTGTAAATCATTTTATGAGTTCTACATGGAGTCCAAAAGTATAGTAATGTCAAAAACATTAGCTGAACGTCGAATTGTGTAAACAGAATTTAATAGATCATAATAATATATGTACAACTATGGTGTGTAACTTACTCTAACACAGGTATAATGAATTACGTGATTGAGCATATCGTTATTTTCATTACAATAACTTGCCATAATAGGCAGTAAAACTACACATATGTTAACGATAATTTCTCTCTCTCTCTCTCTCTCTCTCTCTCTCTCTCTCTCTCTCTCTCTCTCTCTCTCTCTCTCTCTCTCTCCGATCGGATTAATGTTCAGACCCTTGATGAATATCGAAAGTGTAAGCTTTACATTTGAAATATCCTCCATGGTAAAGTCTACATGTATTATCTGCGCTCATGCCGTCTACAGACAATATATAGAAATATTTAACACCTTCTTTAGGCCATAAATCAAATCCGAACGTCGGTCAAAAAATGAAAGTAAAGTTTTACACAGTTATCATACTTATTTTACTTTAACTAAGTAAATATTAATGTTGAGTACATCTGTCGATTTGCCACGTAACTACAATGTGAGACAGATGGACCTCCAATGCAAGGTTAATTTGAGATGTTAATGTGAAAAAGAACAAGTTACATCTATTAACACTTTGGTGAACGTAGAGGGAGAAAATTAGGTACTTGGATCGTGTAAAATCAAAGTTTCCTTACACATCTAATTTTAAAATGTTTATGTAAAATATTCTATATATATATATATATATATATAATACATAATGTTAAAACCTAAGACGCCTAGCTTACCCTAATCGATTCATACAAAAATTCATATGTTGTAGTAATCAAAATAAATATTAATTTTATTACAAGTATTAAACTGTAATTTATTTTTACATTTAGGTATTTTTTCGCGATCTATAAAAGACAAAACTAGATTCAAAGGAGTATATATTCTATGTTCTACTGTACGTTTTACAGTAGCCTATGTATATATATATATATATATATATATATATATATATGCCTACATATTAGTATTAGTAAACAAATAGTTTTGTCTTTTATAGTTTCTGAGATTTACATATGGTAAAGTATAACTATAAAGGTACAGATTTAACGAGATATAAAATATCATTTCTGTAAAAAAGAAATACAATAACTTTTTAGTAATGTTTTTTTGAAATAATTCAATTGAGTACATATTATATAAACCAATATTATTATCTTCTAAAGTTGCTGAAATGTATAATATTTTAACGTATAAGGGTACACATTTTAACAAGATATGAAACATATATATTTTTATTTATTTATTTATTTTTTGTAAAAAATAAATAAATAAATAAAGTAACAGTAATATTTTCAAAATTATATTTCGAAATCTCTATCTATTGTTTCATTTTTTGATTTAACCTTTATAATATTTTAAGATTAACGTTACTTACCCGCACCTGGTAGTCTCTAAACAATTATATAAGAGAACTTGTAAGAGTCATAGATGTTATTATTTGTGTTAGTGTGATGTTATTACGATTAGAATTATGTTTTTGAGCCCGAAGTACATAACATTAACGAAAAGGAAATAAACAGTTTTGTCTGTAAACCTGTACTGTGTTTTTCCTGTCTTTCTGTTTAAGTTTTAAATAAATACAGTTCATTGGTTTAAAAATAAAAGTAACTACTAAATAACGATGTTTAGCTTATTAAGGCAAGATATATTTATATACTAAAATATTAAAGGTTTGTTGGAAACTCCATTTTGTACTGCTACATATCGCAACATTCTTTAAGATAACAATACTTTAAGCTCAACGCAACCTTAGATCGGATTCCTGATCCCCCTTTGTTAGTTTACTCAAATTGCCTAGATGTTAGAAATACTTTCATTGTTAGATGTGTCTGGCCTAACCATTCTCAATAAATGTACACATTTCATACTTCAAAGTATATTTTATAATTGCTTCCTTCCTTATTTCTATTAAAAAAATCAGTTTTGAAATAATTATAAATTATAATTTAAAAATCATTCCAACAAGTTTAATCCGGACTATCGACTAAAAAAGTTAACATTTCGTTTGATCGTATGTCTTTTGCTATTTCAGAAACTACAAAGCCTATATAACTGAAACCTACAAGACAATGTTTAAGTTTTATTGGGTACAATCTTCTGCCTTTTGTAATTTATTACACTAACATGATGAGTTGAAACTTGTTAAAATATTTTCGTCCTTAAAACTTTCAATCTACTTCGTAATAACTGTGAATTTACTTTCTACCTAGATGAGCAGGAGGTAAGTTGAAAAAGCTATAAATTTCGTAAAATTGATTCAGTAAAGTTCAGTAAGTTCTAATAAAGAATTGAATATCCATATATATATATATATATATATATATATTATGTATTCTATGTTGTGTCTTCATATTTTTATTTATTATTTTCTCGTTCGTTGACGCATCACAGGCTATAATAAAATAGAAAATTTAGTTTAAAGGAAAATCCAACAAAAGCATCCTTTTATGCACATAAGTTTGTTAAAGTTAAAAATCTTTGGGTATCACCTTATTCAGTGAGAAAAATATTGATTCATTTTTATTACCAAAAAAAAATATATTATCCAGAAATTTATGTCCATAAAATATAGATCTTTTAGTAAATATTTGGTTAATTTTTATCTGTTATTAATATTTTATTGTTTTTAAATAAACTCACCAGTCGAAGACGAACCATCTTACCTTTATGAATTTGAAGTCAATGAAAGTCTATTGATGTGTTAATAGATGCATCGGTATAACATTATATGAGAGAAATCAAGCTTTATGATTATACCAATCGGGGAGCAAAATTGATATTAGTCGTAATTTTAAACTGTCGTAACTAATAATGTTCAGTTGATTAATAAAATGTATGATTAACCTACATACAATAATCAAACATTTATTATTGTAGAAAATGGGGCTTACAATAAATTTATATAATGTTTTTTCAAGGACAGCGCTTTGAAACTTCCTTAGTTTTGAAACACATAGTGCTACCATTTAATTTAGCTTAACTAAAAGAAACGGTCCATTTAAAATCCAGTTTTTATAACTTTTTAGTTAACTTTATTGTCTTGAAAAATATTTTACTACTTAGAAAAAGGACATCATAAACACTTTTGATATATAAATTACGATGAGTTTCAACTATCTAAAACAATTGGAAAGTTAAAACCAGTCATAAATGTGAACATAACTTTGAAAAGTTTGTTTTTAGAAGTTGAAAACTTTACCAGACATTATTTGTCTAAAGCTTCGTTTGAAAAGTTTTACGATTTGAAATTTTTATTACTCATAACAGGCAGATTATTTATTGGGTTTTAGATAAAACAACAATGTGTATTTATTTATAAAGACACTACGCTCTTGATAGCAAAGCTAATAATCTCAAAGTTTAAAAAAACCTGTCAAGAACTACACAGCTTTAATATTTCTCTTGTCTTGGATAAATCAAACCTGGACGAATGAATATTAGTAATATACCTCAGTAGTAATGTTTGTAATATTAATACTTCAGATAAAAGACACTACCAAAACATAGTACAATAATGTATGCAAAATATAAGTTAGGGTAATTATGTGAGAACCCTTCTTTTTTACATTTTGGAAAAACGGGGAGGGAGGAGCTCACTAGAGCTTTGGTGGAATTTATGTGTAGACGAATATCAAAAGTTTGACTAAAGTTCTACCCCAGCTATAAGAAGCTTTGCCATATTAATTTATTTACTGTGTCACAGACAGCACAGCACAGTTAGAACCCCACAACAGCTACCATTTGACAGTGGTGTTAGTTTGTTTACGATCTCACACGAACGTATTAGCCTATACAGAAAGTTTTGTGACAAGTTAAAAAAAAAAAAAAAAAAAAAAAATAGAAGATGAGATTTTTTAAGATTATGCCCATTGTGTGTTCACTTGAATAAAATTTTAGTTTTTGGTATAATGTCTGTCTATAATCTATATAGTGTTGCACAATTCAAACAAATGGATCGATTTTTGTCAAAGGTTGACATATTTTGGCCCCTCTTGAGTCCTTTTGAATTTGTTTTGATGAGTGAAATTTGGGGCTCTCCCTCAAGAACAAATAAAAAAATTCGATTATTTCAAAATTGGCTTTAATGATAAAATTTTGCTAAAATATACCCTCAGCAAATCTTTGAAAATATTTTTCAGTTAAATAGTAAAAATTAACTATGGAATTTTCTTAGATATGTACAAAATATTTTGAAACATTATATATGTATTTACATAAAGACTAAACTTGCTCTGTTTTCGTCATACATTCCTCCTAAGAGTAAATAGTATTTGGTGTGATTAAATTAGTTTAAATGACGTATAAAATAAAGTAACTTATTGTATTTTAATTTATTTAGTTTTGAAAATTTCCTTAATGGTAATTTTTTGTAAATGAGATTTGATGTAACGTTTTGGATTATTATGATTTAAACAACATTAGTAGAGTTGATAATTTTTTAAAGCTCTTTAAGCGATTTGGGATGATAGTAACCAATACATTGTAGGTCATTCAGTCCTTAGAGGCGACAATTAGTTTTCAACTTTTTAGAAGTAATTACAAAAAAATCGAAACTTTGTTTTGATCAAATAAACAATTTACCTACGAGTTTTTAGAAAAAAAGTCTCCACATGTTACCGAATTCCCCAAAAAAAAAAATAAATAAAAAAAAAAAATAAAAAAAAAAAATCTTAAAAAAATATCTCACGTTCGAGCTGTGAGATAATAGAAATACAGACCGGCAGAAAACAGACTTGGATATTTAATTAAGCAAAAAACTAGAAATCGAATTTTTAATCCATCACATAACTAGTTCTGTCCAAATTCCAAAAAACATAAGTGGATGTACCTGCAACGTAAACTATGATGTCTAGTTTTACGGTTTAGTACACCAATCATGAGATCTATGAAATGTAAGAACCACAGATTAATAACGTGGTATTAATATTTCTCTCTTTATGTGCGGTAATATGTAAATTATATTTTAGATTCTTACCTTTAAATTTCAAATACATTCAGATTCTTCCTGTATTGTACTGTATGTACAGATGGAGGAATGTTAAAGAATTTCAACAGACATTATGTCATATCCATTGCTTATACTAATACTATAATGTTGATTATATAACTACCCCCTACCACCCGTAGATCAAAGTTCATGTACGTCTGGCGGAACACAGCCCCTCGCCCTTAGTAAACTATAAACGCCACACTACGTATTGCCTCCCAGAAGGTGTAAAGTCACCCATTGAAAGATTAATTATAAATCACAAATGAAATGGTTTTTCGTTGTTAAATAGAGCTTCATGAAAACTTTTTAAATCTTGCCATAAGATCCATGAAAATTAAAACGACTATGAAGCTAAAATAAAACAGGTCTTCCAAAAGTATGATACCACTTCCGTAACTTTTAGACATCGGAAAGTAGAAAGATGAAACTTTGGGAATATCTTTGGGTAATTTGTAACTACTTTTACAATCTTTCAACACCAACACCTCCCCCAGGGGGGGTACTGTGGAGGGCAACTCAAAATGAGGTGTTAATAATGGGCTTGTGACATATAATTTTTTGTTGTTAAACCACAAACATTTTGATACCAAGGAAAGTAAGGTACGATAATCCTACCCAAAAGGGCGGCCGAAAATTATATTGAGTTGCCCCCACAGGACCCCCAGGTGAAGTGAGGGGGTGTTGAAATCTTCCAAAAATAGTTAATAATTTTCCAAAACACTCCTAAAGTTACATCTTTCTACTTTAATTTTTTTTTAAATAGCAGGAGTGGTCCATTATTTTTTAGGAATAAAACTTTTCAGTCGCCATTTTTGGATAGGGTTGTCGTACCTTACTTTCCTTGGTATCAAAATCTTTATGGTTTAATCACAAAAAAATAATGCATCACAAGCCCTATGTTTACATTTAAAAAAATTGAGTTGCCGACAGTGGAACCCCCCCCGGAGGAAGGGGTAATATTTTGTAAAAGTAGTTACTAATTATCTAAATATTTCCCAAAGTTTCATTTTTATACTTTCCGTTGTATAAAAGTTAGAGAATGGGTCCCATACTTTTGGAACACCTGGTATTTCTTCAAACATTGATTCGATTTATTCTAATTGGATGTATAAATACACGCGGGTGAATGGTAATTAAATATATGTTTTAAATTGGTAATGTACGATAATATATTTCAGACATTTATGTTAAATTACAAAATGAATTTGAACAAGACAAATACTTGAATTTAAAACACTAAACTAATAAGAACTAAATTTATAAAGTACAGGGTTATCATAAAAGAATGATGGGGTTTCAATAATTCATATGAAGACAGTAGAGACATTTTGTGGTGTTGAATTGGTATCGCTGATAGCTTATAATCCAAAAGTTTGTTGAACAGCTGTTGCAAACTGAAAATTAGATTTTGCATTGTTGTGGTAGTGTGTTTTGTGTTTTTTGAAGTGTTCCGTGTGGAGTGTGTTATTATGTTATCTAATCAAGAAAAAGCAAACACAATTCACGTACATTGGGATGTGAAAACAAACATACAATTTTTGATAAAAGACGCGACACGCCTAAAGTTAATGTTTTTGGTGGTGCGATGAAAAATCGTTTGATAGGGCCTTTCTTCAATGCTGAAAAGACAGTTAATGGAATTGTGTATCTAAATATGTTAATCAATTATTGTTTTCCTCAGCTGGATGAACTCAAAAACATTCAACAAGTTCATTTCCAACCCCTGCACCTCACAGACACATTGAATGAAAAGTTTGGACATCAATGTATAGGCCGGCAACGACCTATACGCTGGCCTCCAGGAGTCCAGACATGACATTTTGTGATTTCTTCTTGTGGGGCGGGGGGGGGGGGTACATCAAAAACATTGTTTATCCAGAAAAAATCTCGACTAAATCCATTTAAGGAACAGGATTAATGAAGAAGCAATGACAAACGTTAACAAAGGCATGTTAACTAACGTTTGGGCAGCACTTGATCATCGATTGGACATTTGCCGAGTGACTAATGGCGCACATATCTAAATTTATTAGTTATGTAAAAAAACTGTTTAGACGACGATTTATATAAATAAACAACATCAACTGTGCTTAATTCTGTTTTCATTTAAATCGTGTTCAAAACCCCACCATTCTTTTATGACAACCCTTTACTATTCATTGCTCTAATAACTTCACTATTCATTTTTGGATATAGTTAGTAAGTCTTCTTTTTAACTTAAAATTTCGACATTTAAAAAGAACTACTAAAACATTTGGAATAATTTACAAACTTAATATTAAATAAAAAGAAAAATCTGCTTTTGTCATTCGTTTCTGCTTTTATTGTAAAGAATATAAATTATTTATATGTATATTTTTATATATTAATGTTAATTATTATATATTATGGTAATATTTGACAGCGTATGACTAAAGTGACCAGAATCTAAAGGTACGAAATAATAATATTCTTCTCATACTTTCAAAATTTCGTCTCGAAAATTTAAAACAAAATATTCATAAGACTTATTAAGAAACATACTGCCATGCCGCCTCTCTGCGCGTTAGTGTAGTTCTCGTAGGGTTCTTCTTGCCCCACGTTGGAACGCCACTTACCACGCCGAAAGTCTTGTCTGACTTCACGCGAATTTAAGATTCTTGTTCCCTTTTTTGGAACACTATTATCACGAACTCTTAAACTCGCTGTACGATCACCACCGACTGGGCGAACCACCTTTCTTTTCAGAGCAGGCGCGGGCAAGGCCAAGATGCTCACTTTTACTTTTTTAAATCAAAGATTTTGCAACTCTTGGCTCTAATAAGTATGAGCTTGTCCTCATAAACTTACTAAATTTTAATTAACGCAAAATTCCCTGAATTTTATCTCAATGCTCGATTATTTAACTTTTTTAAGATTAACTCTCTCTCTCTCCAAGGTCGTGCCTTTTGGGAGAAATCGGCTCTTAAGTTCTGATGATAACTTTTTAAAATTTTCAAATTATATTACCAGAGCACATATATATATAAAATTTATGTTAAAACAAAGTAAATAGCATACACAGAATGGATTTATATTAAAAACACAACAAAATTTAGAAATGAATTATTTGTATATTATCTCTTCTTTTCCACAGAAAAATTTTATATTCAAAACTTTTTTAACCACACAAAACAATTTAATTGAACAATAACACAACTATTTATTTATTTAACAACATTAATTAATGTAAGATTATCTATATATTAAACAAAAATAAAAGCGCTTGACTTTCCAGACAGAACCACAAACAGTTTTTCCTGTACTGAAAAAGTCGTATTTAAATTATTAATTATTATCAACACCAAAGCAGAGGTTTAAAAATGAATTTAATTTTTAATAATTCCCCTAATGACGTTATATTTGAAAAGAAGTTAATATTTGCGAATTATTCCTTAAGTATAAGATACCTTCACACTTTAATAGAAGTTCTAGTTGGATTTGGAATTTGTTGTATTGTTAGGATGATAGTGATGTGATGTTTTCTATCCAGAGTCTGTAAGCTGCTAAGTAGTTGAATGCTGGTCTCGAATTCTTCTAAGTCGCCTTGAAGATCGATTAAAGTTGAAATTATTCTAAGTCCAATTAGTAGAGTGACAGTTGAATCTTCCTCTCAGCTCAGAGTCGGTTGCAGAAGAAACGTCCTTTAAGCGTCGATTCCAAATCAAAAGTAATCGTCTTTCGACGATTAAAACTCGGTCTCCCTGTCAGTGGGAATTAATCCACTTTTCTGGAGCCAATTTTCCTCCCTTTTTGGGAAAAAGGTATTTTCCATATATTATGTGTTTTCAGGCCCTTTTGGTCTGAAATATTTACACTATATGTTTTATTAGTCCTATTTTTTGACTAATGAATAGTTTTCATCCTTAATTATTAATTAAAACACCTTTTAATTAATAATTTATAGTATTTTTTCTTTAACGTTATCTTTGATCCATGTTGGCAACATGATGATTCTGACTTTAGACTCTGCTTGAAGATGCGCGCGCAACTGTTCATGTTTTGGCATGAAAATCTCTACTTTTGACGTTTTTTCGTTCAACTCGCTATAACTTTCGAACGCTCGAACCGATTTTAAAGTTCCTTTCGGATTCTTCTTCCTTTCCATCTTGTGGGTTTTGTGGAACTTGATTCATCGCTCTACTACGCTTCGTTCGCGAGTTATCGCCCTTTTCCTGAAATTTGATTTTTCCCCTTTTCAAATTTTGAGATAAGTCCTTTCTCAAAATTCTTTTGACGAAATCTTGTTCCTCTTCTACTACGACGAAAAACTATGTTTGTACTTTTCCCATAACTCGTTTGGTTGTCGAGTTATTCGCCTTTGAAGTTCTTAAGTTTGTGTCGTATGAGTTTATGTTCATAAAAACCCCCCCATTATATATTATTACTTCTGCTTTGGTGTGTTACCATTTTACATACTAAATACATATAATTTACATGTTACTTTACCCCTTTAACGTTTATTTTACCCGCTTTTGGGCTTTGAAGTTTTACGTTTTGTAATTATTATATCTCCCTTATTTTATTTTCAAATTTGATTCTAAGTACCTATTATTGTGCCCTATTGTGGTCTCTACAATAGTACTTATTATTATTTTTTAAATGATCCCCCCTTCAACTCAAAAATTCCAAAAAACTCCCCAAGAATGACTTTCTAAGTCCATTCTCACCTGTTAATTATTATTAATTCATATTTTTTATTTGTGATTATTGTTACTTCCCCAGTTGGTTATGACTCTACGATTTTTGAATTTTGAATTTATTCTTTTTCCAAATTTTAGGTTTTTGAGCCCTTCTAAAAACTTGAATAACTTTTTTGTTTTATGTGATTTTAAATTTATTCTTCGATATTATTGGTCGGTTGACTCTACTGAATATTTATTTATATTAATAATTTAGTTTCTTAATAAAATAGGAACTAAGGCAGTTTGACTTTTCACGTTCGAACAAGCAAGTTTGCTCTCGAGCTGGCGTGACGTCATCGCCCCACCTCGTCCCCACTCTACAAGGTTTAGCGCGGCAATTTAACTTGTTTTAAATGGACTTGAGACGTTTGGCTTTTTCCAAACCGCCTCAAAATCCCCCCTTTGAACTAAAATTTTCGGTTAAAATGAAAATATCCTATTTTTCATTTTTTTTAAAAAACTAAAATTTTAGTATTAAACCCCTTTTTCGACATATCACATTTCATATTAACTATTTATTTATCATCTCTATTAATCATCAACATAAAGTTTGACATTTTAACCTAACAACTTATATAAACACATTTATTTATATCCAAAAAACATCTCCTCCATCATTTCATATATTGATATACTCAAAACACATTTTATTCATGATAGTATAATATTTATATATTCAAAACACCTTTTATTCATGATAGTATAATATTGATATATTCAAAACACATTTTATTCATTATGGTATACATACAAATTTGCTTAAGCGTTCTTATAGTTCATTACAGCCGTTTCATCTAAACGTCCTTGCTGTAAATAAACACATTATCACACACAAAACATATTACATTTATATAAGGAATAATTCGCCTTATATGATTATATTTATCTGCTTTGGTTGAATTTAAAACTATGCCTACATATATATAAAGTACTTGGTAACTACAACGATTATTATCCTAATTGTAGTTAAAAAGAAAAACTATTTATTTTATTCGGAATCTCTCATTAATAAAAAACAAAACAGTACACATTTATTCTTTCATTCATTCCTATCACCCCTCTGCTAATTTGCTTGACAGGTTGTCGTTCAATATTTGTTGATTGACGTCCGGTTCACCGCTTCCCCTCTTCGTCTACACTTTGTTTATTCAGGTGCGGCCTGCAGATGCGTGTTACCGCTAGGCTCCTGACCTTGTACACTTAGGAATTTATTGAAGCTTTATCCTGTTATTCACTGACCTAGGCTACCTTCTTTTAATCAGCTGAGAGTCCGTTATTTCCCTTTTACCTCACTCGCTTCTACACTTTACATATTACAACTTTTAAACATTACAATTTATACAATTTATTCATGAAATTTCTTACGTTCTATTAATATCTCCTTAGTCCTTCACATTTAAATATTACTTTCCCTTCGGGCCTCCATTCTTTCATCTTACACTTCGTAGAATTTTTGAATTTAACTTTCTTCTTTCGATACCTTAAGTTTCGTCCATTTTGTCTCTCCGGATCCGCCATTTGTATTATAGCTCTCCAATCACTCTCGTCTCTGGCGTCGAATCTGTCTTGTGTAAGTTCCGAATCGTTTTCAGAGTTATTTTGCAAATTTTCGTCGTATTTTATTATTTTATTATTTTCGTCGATTGTTGCCTTTGGCACATTTTTATTTCCTTTATTCTCCGCTCCTTTCAGCCCTTCATCTTTATTAATTACTTGGTTACCTTTATCCCACGCTTTTAACAGCACTTCGTCATTGTTAAAATTTGCATTTTTCCTCTTCGCCGATTCCTTCCTTGCACTTAACTTGCTTCCTCGCTTTTGACCACTTTCTGATTTGTCACTACTCGGTCTAGACACGTCCTTTGCTTTTTGTTTTAGGTCCGTAGGCATCTTAACGGCCAACACACAAGCCCCTTTTGCTCGCTTGTGCGAATTTGAGCCTCCATTATTCGCTGCTGACGACTCTACCATTTTACCGGTTTCGCCGCCATTTTGATGTTCGGTCTGCGCGTCTCTATTGCTCAATCTTAATATCTTATTCTCCTTAAGAAAATCTACAACAATAAATTCATTTTCCTTTACCAGTTGTAGGAAACCCTTTTCCATATTAATGCGACTTCGATATTTGCACATTAAATCACAACCCATTATAATTTTGCTTTCCAGCTTTGGTACCACCATAAATACCCCCCTTATTGCTTGGTTATTTATTCTAATTTCCAATAACGCCTGTAATTTAATCTTCTGTCGTTGGCTTTTTATCGCTGTCACCATTTCCGTATTTACAACTGGTAATTCCATGATTTTATCGTTCCTATTTTTAAGCACATGTTTATAAAAATCCTCTTGCACACAGGACATTTGAGCTCCGGTGTCAATGGACATATTTACTTTTATATTTTCGATTTCTATCCCTATTTCCGGACATTTTTCGTAAACTTCACTATTTAAAATTTTACTATCTCTTTCCTCCATTAAATCTTTCTTAATTTCTGTGTTTAAAATCCCCAATTTAATTTTATTTATTTTCTGATCCCCCCTTTTAAGTTTGCTAAATTTGGTTTTATCGTCGATCTCAATTCGTTTGTATTATCCTTTTTCTGCCAAAAATTTTGCCTTGAGATCTCGTATTTTAGTTTTTTGTGACCTTGGGCGGGAATTTTTGATTTGAAGGACCAGGGTTTTGAGGTATTTGTGGTTGAGGTTTATTCTGGGTTTGACCATAGGATCGATGGTTAGGGTTTTGGGATGGTTTTGAGTAGTCTTGATTCCTTTGCCTGAAATTTTAATCTCTTTGTGGTCCGTCCCTCCTTTCGAAACTATCTGGTCGGCGAACTTCTCTCGTCATTCCGTCTACGTTTTCGATGGTCCTCAAAAACTTGATAGCGTCCTCCAAATGCTCACTAGCCCTACCAATACACGCTAATTGAACTTTTTGGTCAAAATGCCTCATTAGTTGGTATATAAGGAACTCTTCCGGAATTTTGGGTTCCAAATATTCGGCCTTTCGCACCATTTTACAAAAATAATCAACCCTACTCATATTTCCGTTAGGATTATATCTATGGTTTTCTATCTGATTCCTAACTACTTGTTGCGTTTGATAACCCCAATAATGCTCTAAAAATAACAATTTAAACTGGCTATATTCTTCTGTATCTCGCTTGATTATTTCCCACCATTCCATGGCAGCTCCTTTCAATTTTTTCTCCACAACTTTCAATTTATCACTTTCTTCCATCACGGGATTTATTTCTTGGAATACCTCCTCAATTTGTTTCAAAAATTGCACAGGATTTTCTCTTGAATTTCCCCAAAATTCTATAGTTTTTGACTCTAAATTTGCCCTATCTAAATAAATTATATTTTTAGCATTACCACCGGTTTCTTTAATTTTGGCTACTTCCCTAATTTTAACTTCTAATTTTTTAACTTTCTCCCCAATTTCTATAGTCGACTTTCCCTGTTCCTTTAAATCGTCCGTCATTTTTTTAATTTCCCCTACGCACTCTTCCACTTTTTCTTCACAATTTTCTATTCGCCTCGTATTTTCGGCCATATTACTATCTATAGATTCCTTAATTTCCTCCATATATTTCCCTATTTCCTGTTTTCGGGCGTCTTCCCTTTGGATACGTTTCGTTTCCATTTCTTCCTCTCTCTTCATCCTCTCTTCTCTCTCCTGCTTCCATCTAACTTCCATTTCTTCCCTCTCCCGCTTCTGCTTGGCTTCCATCTCCTCTTTCTCCCTCTTCCGCAATGCTTCCATCTCCTCCTTTTCTTGCTTCCTTTTGGCTTCCAATTCTTCATCTCTCTTCATCCATCTGGCTTCCATTTGGATCTGCTTGGCCTCCGCTTCTTCCTTTTCCTTCTTCTGCTTGGCTTCCAGCTCTTCTTCTCTTTTCAACTGCTTGGCCTCCATCTCTTCTTTCTCCTTCTTTCGTAATGATTCCATTTCTTCCTTCTCCTGGTTTCTCTCGATTCTTTCTTCTAATCTTCTTAATTTGTCCTCGTCTTCCTTCTCCTT
The DNA here is from genome assembly GCA_963513935.1 of Aphrophora alni. NCBI lineage: Eukaryota > Metazoa > Arthropoda > Insecta > Hemiptera > Aphrophoridae > Aphrophora > Aphrophora alni. Next base: position 129,247,139 of record OY740769.1, on the reverse strand, counting down.
TTCTTTTCTCTGTTGTTCCGCTTTGTCCTGTTCCCTCTCTTGCTTTCTTCTATCCTCCATTTGGTTCAGGTACCTCACCATTTTCTGCATTTCCGTCTCCTGTTCTTTTGAACCTTCCGGTTTTGCTGGATCTTTCGCTGGTCCCATTTTCACTTCACTTATTCACTTGATTTTATTGATTAGTTAAAAAATTTAAATTTCGGTTTAATTTGGACTCTACTTTTAATTATTATTATTCTTGCAATTTAGTATATTTGTCGTTGTAATTACCAGCACAACTTATTACTAACACACATGTACATATAAATTATATCAGAACTTAAGATATTCTCGTTCGTATGAAACACTAAAAAATTCAAAATTTTGAAAATTTGTTCCAAAACTTTGCTTTTTCGTGCTCCACGCTATTGGGCGCCACTTGCCACGCCTCCTCTCTCCGCGTTAGTGTAGTTCTCGTAGGGTTCTTCTTGCCCCACGTTGGAACGCCACTTACCACGCCGAAAGTCTTGTCTGACTTCACGCGAATTTAAGATTCTTGTTCCCTTTTTTGGAACACTATTATCACGAACTCTTAAACTCGCTGTACGATCACCACCGACTGGGCGAACCACCTTTCTTTTCAGAGCAGGCGCGGGCAAGGCCAAGATGCTCACTTTTACTATTTTAAATCAAAGATTTTGCAACTCTTGGCTCTAATAAGTATGAGCTTGTCCTCATAAACTTACTAAATTTTAATTAACGCAAAATTCCCTGAATTTTATCTCAATGCTCGATTATTTAACTTTTTTAAGATTAACTCTCTCTCTCTCCAAGGTCGTGCCTTTTGGGAGAAATCGGCTCTTAAGTTCTGATGATAACTTTTTAAAATTTTCAAATTATATTACCAGAGCACATATATATATAAAATTTATGTTAAAACAAAGTAAATAGCATACACAGAATGGATTTATATTAAAAACACAACAAAATTTAGAAATGAATTATTTGTATATTATCTCTTCTTTTCCACAGAAAAATTTTATATTCAAAACTTTTTTAACCACACAAAACAATTTAATTGAACAATAACACAACTATTTATTTATTTAACAACATTAATTAATGTAAGATTATCTATATATTAAACAAAAATAAAAGCGCTTGACTTTCCAGACAGAACCACAAACAGTTTTTCCTGTACTGAAAAAGTCGTATTTAAATTATTAATTATTATCAACACCAAAGCAGAGGTTTAAAAATGAATTTAATTTTTAATAATTCCCCTAATGACGTTATATTTGAAAAGAAGTTAATATTTGCGAATTATTCCTTAAGTATAAGATACCTTCACACTTTAATAGAAGTTCTAGTTGGATTTGGAATTTGTTGTATTGTTAGGATGATAGTGATGTGATGTTTTCTATCCAGAGTCTGTAAGCTGCTAAGTAGTTGAATGCTGGTCTCGAATTCTTCTAAGTCGCCTTGAAGATCGATTAAAGTTGAAATTATTCTAAGTCCAATTAGTAGAGTGACAGTTGAATCTTCCTCTCAGCTCAGAGTCGGTTGCAGAAGAAACGTCCTTTAAGCGTCGATTCCAAATCAAAAGTAATCGTCTTTCGACGATTAAAACTCGGTCTCCCTGTCAGTGGGAATTAATCCACTTTTCTGGAGCCAATTTTCCTCCCTTTTTGGGAAAAAGGTATTTTCCATATATTATGTGTTTTCAGGCCCTTTTGGTCTGAAATATTTACACTATATGTTTTATTAGTCCTATTTTTTGACTAATGAATAGTTTTCATCCTTAATTATTAATTAAAACACCTTTTAATTAATAATTTATAGTATTTTTTCTTTAACGTTATCTTTGATCCATGTTGGCAACATGATGATTCTGACTTTAGACTCTGCTTGAAGATGCGCGCGCAACTGTTCATGTTTTGGCATGAAAATCTCTACTTTTGACGTTTTTTCGTTCAACTCGCTATAACTTTCGAACGCTCGAACCGATTTTAAAGTTCCTTTCGGATTCTTCTTCCTTTCCATCTTGTGGGTCTTGTGGAACTTGATTCATCGCTCTACTACGCTTCGTTCGCGAGTTATCGCCCTTTTCCTGAAATTTGATTTTTCCCCTTTTCAAATTTTGAGATAAGTCCTTTCTCAAAATTCTTTTGACGAAATCTTGTTCCTCTTCTACTACGACGAAAAACTATGTTTGTACTTTTCCCATAACTCGTTTGGTTGTCGAGTTATTCGCCTTTGAAGTTCTTAAGTTTGTGTCGTATGAGTTTATGTTCATAAAAACCCCCCCATTATATATTATTACTTCTGCTTTGTTGTGTTACCATTTTACATACTAAATACATATAATTTACATGTTACTTTACCCCTTTAACGTTTATTTTACCCGCTTTTGGGCTTTGAAGTTTTACGTTTTGTAATTATTATATCTCCCTTATTTTATTTTCAAATTTGATTCTAAGTACCTATTATTGTGCCCTATTGTGGTCTCTACAATAGTACTTATTATTATTTTTTAAATGATCCCCCCTTCAACTCAAAAATTCCAAAAAACTCCCCAAGAATGACTTTCTAAGTCCATTCTCACCTGTTAATTATTATTAATTCATATTTTTTATTTGTGATTATTGTTACTTCCCCAGTTGGTTATGACTCTACGATTTTTGAATTTTGAATTTATTCTTTTTCCAAATTTTAGGTTTTTGAGCCCTTCTAAAAACTTGAATAACTTTTTTGTTTTATGTGATTTTAAATTTATTCTTCGATATTATTGGTCGGTTGACTCTACTGAATATTTATTTATATTAATAATTTAGTTTCTTAATAAAATAGGAACTAAGGCAGTTTGACTTTTCACGTTCGAACAAGCAAGTTTGCTCTCGAGCTGGCGTGACGTCATCGCCCCACCTCGTCCCCACTCTACAAGGTTTAGCGCGGCAATTTAACTTGTTTTAAATGGACTTGAGACGTTTGGCTTTTTCCAAACCGCCTCAATACCCAGATCTTTAATGAAAAATATCCCAATTTGTAGATTTACTATATATTACAATTTGATATATAGCTACTGTGTGTTTGGTTCAGATGTGATAGACTTAATAGTTGTACAAACATTAAATGGTCTCCGTTCACTTCATTGCGTCGGTATTTCAATATTGAAACGTCTCAAAGTTGTAGAGTATTTATGTTAAATGTCCTCTTTCTTATACAATTATTTAGTGGTTCGAATCTAACGAGTCATGTCACATTATCCAAAAATATATGTTTTAACAATTTTCTTATTTAAACATAGAGAGATGAGTTTCATAATATTATAAGAAATATGTCGAATATGGAAAGTTTTAATTAACATCTGTAACATGTTTGGTTTTGTTTGATATAATACAAAATTTGTGACATTATTTATATACCCAATATAAACAAATGTTTCTTTTCAAAGAATAATGTTACAGTTAGATTTATTTTTATAAATAATAATTTATTTTAAATCTCTCCATAATGGGATAATTGTGTTAACAAATTATTCTAAATATGTCGAAAGGTTAAAGAAAAATCTCTTATAAAATTGTAGAAAAGAAATATATTTTAAAAAAACCACTATCTCTGAACAAAGTATGTATCTAGGAAACAAAGTATAGTAACATGGAAACTTGAACTGTAACGAATAAAGACTTATTTTCCTTGATTTCCTGAGAATAATCCTGCTCAGAACATAAATGCCTTCATGAACTGAATATCTTTTTCAGATGTTGCAGGGAATATCACAGTTGTTTTTAGAATATGACGAATCAATTTAAAAGAGTCGTTATTGGGATGACTACAATGCTTTATTGCATTTTACTGTATGGTTTTATTTTTAAAGTTAATTTTTATTATTTTTTAGCCTTGTTGGTTTCTTTTATATTTAGATAAATTTCCTTCTCGTCCAATTCCTTTTTTTTTTTCTCAACCGTCTCCAATGTCTGTTTAAAAGTGAACTTGTAACGATTTTTGGCGATCTAAACCTTAATGAAATGGTTGATGGGTAAACATGAATAGTGCTTATAACTGTTGATCATAACTGTTGATTGGTGCCTTATGTGGAAAAGAAAACCAAAGTAAAGCGTGTAGAAATAAATCAATGATCCATGGCCCTAGTTCAGAATCATCATCTAAACCAATTAAGATATTGAGAGCTATATGTTTTGTCAAAATAGGAAAGTTATATTTACGAAAATTATGTTTATTTCAGGGACCTTGTTATACGTCCTTTTAAAAATGCTTTGACTGTATTTTCTACCGTCGCTGGTTTTTTCTAAGATCCTCCAAACAGTTCTCCATTAGATAAACAGTTATTTCAAGTCTACATTATTTGCAACCACTGTTAAACTTTTTGAAAATATTACTTGAACGATGACATGAAGTATAAATCTGATGGTTTGTATTTTGTAAGTAGAATGGGAGGAAGTTATAGAATAGATACATTGTTTTCCTTTCCCAGATTAATAATCTCAATGTTATTTATGTGAGGTTTGACAATCAATAACACATATGGTTTATTATGGTTTAATATGGTTTATTTTTGTGTGGTTTCATTTCTTTAATAAGCAGGCTGAACCATTGATTAACGATGTCAGTTTGGATATAAACCGAAGGATAGCAGAAGAAAGTATCTCAGGTAGTGTGCCATTTATCGGTTCTCCTTCATATTGTTTTTAGGGGAAATTATGAGTTGATGAACATAGCGGCCTACAGCACTACAAAAAGTGACAACAGCAATCAGACAACCTTTTTCGTCATAACAGTTGTAAAAATTAGTAGAAAAATGAGTGTTCAAATCTATTGCTGGATCAAACGACTGGACAAATTTGTTACACCCATTTATTGATGATGAATACTTTGTCCCTAGAAAATAAAAGTGTCAGTACTTATTCTCATAATACCACTGTTGGATTTCGCCTTTTGAGATGAGAATCGAATTAATTAATTTTTGCAATCTGGAAGGACATTCTACACACATTTCTTACATATATACGGAGAATCTTTTCTCCATTTGAAGTTAATATTCAGTTGGATAATTCTCAATTTCTGCTGTCACTGAAAACCTCCCTGGGATGGTGGAAACAACATTTTCTACTTATATTTCATGATCATTTACATACTTTTCCAATATTTACTAATAATCCTTAAATATTCTAGATGCCTAGTAGATCCCCATTTCTTTCATTATCACAGAATCTGGTTCATCCTTCATCTGCTTTTCACTGGACTGCTTTATTTTTTGCATCTGAAAAGATGGAACAAATCATATTATTTTGCTTGAGGTAGTTTAAAAACACTACAGAGGATTGGCTGACAGGAATGAGATAGAGATATTGATAAATAAATCTGTAAATGTATATAGTATAAAAAATATTTGAATGCTACTATATTAATATTTATTGTTAGTTTTTAAAAGTTATAATACAATTGTTATGACTCCTATTGGGTCCTTGTAGATTCTAAAAAGGAATTTACAGAAAATATTGTTAACCCTATAGTGAATCTACAGTTTCTCAACATATGTGTATGTTGACCAACAAATGAAGTTTATTATCATCATTTATGATAAATAGTGTCTCAAAAAACATATTAATTTAATGTTTTACATATGTAAACCTAACATTTGACTCTTCTTAGTTAAAAAATAATAGAATTTTTTAATATTTCCTGATTCAGATAAATACCAGAATTAAAACTACAACTTAATGAGTTTTAAGTTGATAGTGAAGACTACCGCGACAAAGGGGTCTTCCTGCATTAGTACGATATTTTATCTCTAGGAAGCAGCATTTCTTTGACTCACTCTTCCCCATATACAGAACTACAATTTCCAATCTTTAGAAGAATTTAGCTTGTTTGTAACATGAATTACTCACAAAATACAACAAACTATTGAAAATATCAATTATTTTGAATTTTATAATTAGTTTAGACGTTTTGTAAAGAGTTTAAGTTAGGCTTATCTAACGTGTTTGGCCGCTATATTGCTTAATTATAAACGATAACGACGACAGCAGAAAAGCATCTCAAAGCCATGTCACTTTCATATTAGTAACAAAACTGAGGTGAAATTATTTTGCTATTACTACTTAAAGTTTACTTTTAAAAATACATACTACATACGTACATACTAATAAATACATACATATAAATATATTAACAATAACTATACATTGCAGTACGTATATAGCACGAACTATTCCTTAACCGGTTTCTATTTTATTAATAATTTACAGCACAAGTGCGATATTAATTAAAGTACAGATAATAAGGAAATTCAAGGAACACGTTGCATATTACGTTATCAACTATTACTATTTAGACTCTACGATTAATATTATCGATTATTGACATAAACTCTTAACCTATGAGACCCTAGAAGATATTAACTAAAGCAACTGAAAGCGATACTACACTTAAATACAGATAACAAGGAAATTCAAGGAACACGTTGCATATTACGTTATCAACTATTACTATTTAGACTCTCCGATTATTATTATCGATTATTCACATAAACTCTTAACCTATGAGACCCTGGAATACAATAACTAAAGACGTAATTAAACTGTTCCCTAATATTATTACTGATTTGAATTCGATACCATTAGCATATCTAATTCTAAAGGATATTTAAAGGTTTTAATGTTAATTTAATTGCTAATTAATCACATCAGTACAGGTTTAACGCTTAGTTACGAAGTAACTCCATTTTAATAACAAAATGAAACTTACTGAGTTCAATCCATTAATATAGCTGTCAAATAATATTTTACACTTTCATTAATAGGCATTTAAAACATTGTTTTCTTGAGAATTATAAAAGTTACAAAGAGAAAATTAGATAATGTTACCCAAGAGAATACATCGGTATTATGTGTATGCTTTTCATTTAAAATGAATACTATATAACATATATCATTTAATTAAAAATAGGCGAAAATATAAAAGGTCTTTTATAAAATAATTCCTAATATTTAGATATTTCCAACTCAAATCCTATCTACGTCATTGTATAAATTACGCATTTTTATCAAATTAATGGTTATAGAACAAACAATTCATCAGATAGACTGAGAAAACGCAAAAATGTTTGTAAATTTTGCCCATTATAAATTAAAAACCGCCAAAATAAAAAAAATATATTTGAAATCTTTTTTTTTTACACAAGTAAAAGTTTATTAATACAAATGCTTATACAAAATTTGAACTGAAAATTTCATCTATTTCCAAAGTTATAACTTTTTTGTAAACATCAAAATGATGGATAACTGGCAAACGAAACTTTACCAGAATTATATTTTATGGTCTTTTTTTCTATTTGTTTTAACTTTGTGAATCAATTTTAATAGTGCCGGGAAAACTCCATGAAACACCCCATATAATATCAGTATTAAAATATGTATTTTTTCAGTATGTCTGTACATTATTTTCCTATTTGTTTGTACCGGGTTAGTTTGATATATAAAATTAAGTTTCTTCTATCTGACTAAAAATAGCGGCATAATGTTTAATTGAATAAGACAAGAATTGTGTACTACACAAATTTAGGTTTGTAGATTATATTTCGCACAACTAAAGCTCGCAATAAATGTATGTATTTTAGTTTGGATAGAGATAGTTTACTAGAGGAAAATGTATTTGAGATATCAACCTTTTAATCTCTCAGTAACTTCATACCGAATCTCCATTTATTTTATTGTATTTATTGTGTGGTTTTAGTCTTACTTCAAATGGACTCGATGTTAGTAATAAGTGTTTTGCTCTGAAAAATTACCTTTTATGTATTGTCTTTTATATATAATTAATACAACATATTATTTTAATTGTTGCTATCATGGTAAACATTATCAACTCTCAATTTGCAAACAAACATTTATCTGGATTCTAGTCAATAATTTTTCAATTGACTGTGAGACAATGGATTATTAAAAAAAAAAATAATAAAAATAAAATTCATTAACTATAAATTACAAACCTAACTAATTTTGATTAATCTTAGCAAAATCTTCTCATATTCCTAGTAACATTTTCAGCTGAAGCTTATCGAAGTAGTTCAACATACTAATTCTTTCCATGTAGTTCATTAGAAGGACCCACGTTCTAGAATAGGTAGAAAGTGTTAAAAATGCATAGAAATGCTTCAACCTAAGATGCTAGTGAGGAGATGCTATAAAAGGTATAAATTGGATTCACTATAATTACGTGAGTAATTCACTACGATATAAATTTACGTGAGTAATATTAACATCCAATTTAAATTGTAATAGATTTTGCTGTTGATCTTAACGGAGGTTGCTTAGGTTAAAATACTTTGTAAACCAAATAAATATATGTTACGTGTCAGTACATGTAGGATTAAATGAATGTTTACATCATCTTTTCTATTTTTTTTTTATTTGTGTCATAGTTAAGTTATATTTCACAGTTATCGTTAAATGGAAATTCAGCAACTGCTGGGGTATCTCATGTTCTCTGTGTATTACAAAAATATTTGTCTCTACAGTTATTCCTATGTAAAATATTTGTATTGTCTAATTTTGATGAACAAAATATACACATAATAGTCTTGTATGAATACAACTAAATTTAGGTAGGTAAAGAATATATATAAAAGTAAGTTTTATGTTTGTTACATGTATTGTATACAATATAACTTGACAGTCTTGAAACGAGTTTATAACTTAGAAATGGCACGTCATAAACATGTCTGTTATATAAATTACGACGATTTTCAACTATCTCAAAACTTCCATACAGTTGAAAAGTTGAAACCAGCAAAGTGTTTGTTTTTATAGGCAGAAAGTTTTGACAGACATTATTTATCTAACCGTTATTTTTTTTAAGTTTTACGATTGGAAATTGTATTTATCACAATGACGTTGTGAGGATAAGTATCTCCTCTCTCCATCAAGTGAAATGAATTTGGAATATTAAAAAAAAGAAAAGTACCAACATAACCTAGAACCACACGACTATCTTGGAAAATAGAAAACTTAAGAAAAGTATTCATCAGGATTTAAACTGCATATGAGAGGTCAAAACAATTACAACTATGTATAAACGTGATCAAAAACCCACAAGTATTCTGACCTGAACTTGTGTTGTAACCTCTCTCTCTCTCTCTCTCTCTCTCTCTCTCTCTCTCTCTCTCTCTCTCTCTCTCTCTCTCTCTCTCTCTCTCTCTCTCTCTCTCTCTCTCTCTCTCTCTCTCTCTCTCTCTCTCTCTCTCTCTCTCTCTCTCTCTCTCAAAGAGTTGATTTGTTAAATAATGGTCGCTTATTTACTTTCATCCTTACTCTAAGAAATTTTACACCAAATTTTTATTTCAAATTTTATTAACGGAATCCATAACGCCCTTATATATCTCTACAGGTTTGACTGGTAGGATTGTCTGTTAGCAATATTAATTTTTTTTTTAATGTTATACATCCTCGTATTTGTTTTTGTTGGGAAATATTTCTGAAGGTCTAGTGGACTCCGGCACGTCAGCTATGTGCCTATTGTGATCACCTATAATCACCGTACACCGATCCTAATGCCTCTGACAAGTTTTAGGAATATTTTTGGGTTTTTTTGACAAACTTTGCTTATGTCCAAAGATTCTCCTTATTTTGGACTCCAATGCACCACAATTAAATAATATGTGTTCTGCGGTCTCAGGTACGAGACAGCAAAGACGACAATTATATGAAACTAGTAGTAGATATTCCAGATATGGCCATGTACGGTAATCATGGCAACGATCTGTCTTATGGACTAACTGTTATACTGAACCAGCACGTTTGTCATCGCAGAATCCGATCCTGAAAGAAGGCGTTTTCCAATATCTGGCCAGGAATCTGTTACCAATATATTCTAGTTCTATTAGCCCTGGTTTGTTAATTTTGCCTATAGGTACTCAATTAAATTTATAATTGCCGAACTAAATTGTACTCAGCTACAATATGTTTATCTACTAGATGTGTTCTGTTTGTAATCACCAATTCTTATATTTAGATATTCTTTTGTTCAGCCAATATACTGCCACATTTAATATAGTACATATAGTTTTTAGTGTCCTGAGTGCCATTAAAAGTTTGGTTTTGACGAGATGTTGCCATCAATGCTCCGATTATTTTCATGTTTGTCAGTCACGTTCTAAGGTATTCACGTGATAAAGAGAAACATAAACATGGTGTATTGGTTTTATTAAATATAAAGGATGATAAATGGCCGAAAAAAATCAATAAAAGAAAAGTTATGGGTTTATTTATAGAGAATCTCTTCCTTTTTTTAGTCAAGATAAGGATTAGAAATCATAAAATATATGTTGAAGACTACAAATCCACATATTTTAAATTATCCATATGTTCAGCATGAATGAAAGAGTGCTAATTATTGATAAAAACAATGGCAGTGATACCACGTCATATATATATATATAGACGTAAGATTAATTTATATTTTAAAATTAATGTACTGCATTGATAGATTGTATAATATGTATAATGTTGTAAACTTGAAAATATTGTGAATGCAATTGAAAAATAAAATGTCTTTTAAAATGTAACCTGACTTATTTCTGAAAAGTTTACTCTAACATTTCATGCCAAAATATTAACTTGATAAGTATCTAAAGTGTTGCTTGTATGAAAAAAAAATATATATATATATATATATGACACATCCATCATACAGTTATTGCATATGTTTCTAAATTTCAATAACATAACTTATTGGAGAAACAACTTTAGGTTTTCTTAAGAAATAGCCACGATGGTAGGAAGTAGCTACAATTTGGATGGAACCTATTTGTAGACGCCATACAAGACACTTTCTATGACTTAATTGAATCCGAAGTTTGGCAGAAGTTTCACCTAAGAAGCAAGAAACTTTGTCACAGTTATTAACTCCTTCGAAACAGCTTACCAAAGCCACGACCACACCACTTGTTGATACAAACCGCTCCTTACGGCTTACCACAAAGGAAAATCTGTACCACTGATCATTAAGTGACACGCCGTACATGAGACAATCACTTTCACATGAAGATTAGTTTAGCCCAATTTATCCCAAATCACTTTCTAGCCTAGGTTAGTTGAGTAGGATTTTATTACTTTATGGTATATATGGTAGGTAAAACAAAAACCTATGTTAATTTTATTGCATGTATATTGAAGTACCCTTTGCACAAGAAGTATTTTTAGAATTAATGTCGTCAGCCCTTTTTGTACAGTTCCACAACCCAAATGAATGAATTAATTTTATCACATTTTTTTCCATATACAGTATAAAAATTTTTCTCTTCGTTATTTCGATAACACAAAATGGGTTGTTAACATTTATTTTTACTATAAAATTTTGCTAAAATTATCTAAGGATCCAAAACATTCACTACAATATCGGTAAAAAAACAATAACTCTGTTATTTTGTTGTTTTAAAAGTCTATTTCCTAATATCCTTTAATACTTTGGTGAAATTCGAAGATTAATGTCTAAAGGAATTCTGAAAAACCGCTATCAAAAGCGATTTTTAATATTTTATTTTATTTTAAATTTCGCAAGAAATATTCGTGTTTTTACGTAGAACCTAAACTTGAGTTTGTATAAAATAGTGTTTGATGAAATACTCAATTTTAAATGATGATGACCAAGGTTAGTTTCTCTTTCTTATAATTATTCCTCTGCGGTAATTATTACACTTGATGCTTAGTATATTATTTTGAGCACTTAATCTTTAGATTTTCCCAAAATCTTAATAAAATTAGTAGAGCTGATTTTGAAAATTTGCCCTTTTGTAAAGGCAATTGCTCTCATTATTAATATTTTGGTCTATAAATTCCTGCATTTATAGAGAGATGACGACCAATACATTGAATGTTGGTTCAAGAAACAACAGTTTCGCAATATTTATCAACTTTGAGTTATTTTTACCAGAAAATCAGAATTTTGTTTTTATTACAGCAATCAATAAGTTTAAAAAAACTCTTCCATAAATAAATCCTAGAAATAAAAATTGAGTTTATTTATTTGCACTGTTAAACATTGCACAGATGACAAAAAGATATAATTACAGGCAATAATAGCATAGATCGTTTGAAAAACAAATTTATTGTCTCGGAGCTCTAAAATTATATTTCTTCGAATAACAATCTAGTGTTTGATCCTTCACATGTATTTTCTACATATATGTGAGAAAGTGAGATGGTGTAGATTCAAGAATTCCAATTGATAAATTCAAACTTGATTTTTCTTCTTCTTTTTTTAAAATAATTATAGTTCCATCGTAATATGTTATGTCTCAATTCGGAATGTGATTTACATTAACAATATTCTTCCAAAAACAGCAGAGGGATTTTAAAGTATTATGAAACACTAAGAATTCAGCTGAAAGGAGTTCATTATACTCGTATTAAAACTAGGAGACTCTATTTGTTTGTTTTTCTACCCATTTATTGTTAATCTCGATTAGGATTACACATGTGTTTCGTGTAAATTCGTAACATTGTAGGACAAGTGATTGCAATGGTTTTACAATGATTGACATCATCTGTAGATGTAACTCTAAGTATCGAACTTATGTCAATAATTAAAGGAATCATTTTGTGTAATTTTACTAAACAGTACACATCGTTATAAAATAGTAGAGGAAATATCTATTCTTTTTCTCGGTATAGAACCGGGATTATATAAACATTTGTTGAGTTGGAAAATACTGCCAGTATATACTATCATTGATTAAAGATAATATAATAAAGTTCTTGGAAATCTTACCTTATACAATTTCCGAGAAGCGGAGGTGCAAATTCTATTTATTACCAATAGTGTAGAGTCTGACGTTGCTTGTTATTAAATATTCCCCTTTTGCGTCAACCGTTTTATAATTATACTATATATTTAACAGCAGCAAAAAATTTATAGGTTAATGCTTGACTTCTCTCTGTATTATTAAATTTCTATACTCCCCTCCCTCTAGTGTTTTTCCTTCACGAGTGAGAGGATCTGGGTTCAATACACTTGAGGAAATTTATTAAAATATAATTGGTAGCAAACCATGTTTGAGAATGCTATAAAAACGGTGACAGGAATTTATATGTGCTAATCACACATTACCTGATTAAAACGCCGTTTAGCAGACCTAGGCTGTTTTACCACATAGTTTAGTTTTAGATGATTAGGTTTGAATTGTGTTATTTGTAATAATAAAACCATACACTTAGATTCAATGTTTTTATTATATTAGAAATTTGTTAATAAGTATAAAATTTGTAAAAGACTAATTTTCTACCTTCAACTGGCCGAATTGCATCTGTGATATGAATGCTTCCGGTAAAATTAAATCACGGGATATGGAACATATACATCTTCTCGTAACATCCACGAATTCGTCTTGGAATAAAATGATTTTGGTGGATTTATCCGAGATCCTGACGATAGTCAATTACAGAGATATTTTGCTACCAGCTTTTGTCAAGACCCAACAACACCACGAATTATGAAAAACCAGTAGCAATTAAAATAAACCTTATTCATACAACATAAATTTGTTTCTAATAAAAATTGAAAATGGGCCTGTAATGCTAAAATTTGTATCTATGTTATACACAATTTCATGAAGTCCTCATTTATGTTTTGAGGACTGAGAAAACAATTTTGTTACTAGTTTTGATGAAACTTAAACCAAAATTATAACTTCAAAATGTTGGCAACAAAAGTTAAACTTTGCAATGGAAATCGAATTACATAAAGTTAACTGTTTAATTTATTTGTGATGCTGAACACGATTTTAGAACTGTTTTACATATAACATAATCCATAATTTCCCCATGTATGAGAGAAGTGTTTTATGAAAGATTAAATGTTTAACTTCTTTGAGATTATCAAAACCAGCACTTCAAATCGCACAACCAACACTGTAGGAAAATAATAGAGAATTCGACAATATTTAGTAAAACCTTATCAAGCCCTTAATACTGATGTCTGGACACCCTATCTTTGTGTAGATTTGTTCTTAAACAGATATTACACTACTTATCTATTTAAAAAATTGCAAAAAAGGTGAACACAATTTACTACTATTTTCCTATGATCCTGCCGCATAAAAAATAAGTACTAAGACAAGCAAAATTCAAAATATTGGTTAATTGGTTCCATATAGTTGAGAGGAGATTTTCATGATTTAGCTCTCAGTTTTTACTACTTCCTTTCTTTAAATTGTAATTTAATTTCTTAACTTTAAGTCCATGCTATACAAAATAAATAGTTTCCCCGTCATCTTTATTATAATTCAAACTCTACATATATCTAAACAATAAGTGTGTCGTTTGTGATTAATTAATTTAAATGATTAAACTTATTGAGCCACTGTATAATAAAATTTACCATTATATTAAAACGGGTCTAATGTTATTGTTGGTTGGTAAAATTATCATTGACATGAAGACTAAATTTTGATATACCAAATCTAAATAATATCTTCGTTTTAAGTATTGCCACGTTTTACATATTATGTGTTTATTTGTAAACTAAATTGTTTAACTTGCATTCACCTAAAACCTGAGATGTTAAAAACAAAATAGAACTAATTTATAATAACACATTTAACTTTGTATTTGTGTATCTTTCAGTCTTTTACCGAAAACATTTTCTATTATATTATTTACATACTTTTGAATAAAAACCTATATTTGAACAAATATATCTGGTTATATCTTTCTTTCTAGAATAGTTGTTAAAATAAATATGAATCATTTGATTATCGCGTATTATGGTTGCTAATCTTTCTTATATAGGCTGTATCAAGTTCATTGTTCTATTTACGTTTTAGCTGATAATCTTGTCTGAGTCTGATGTTTTGTAATAGAGGTAAATCTTGTTATCGTGCTGTCAAAAGTATCGTTATGTGTAATTCTACTGAGCTGAGGAAAGTGCATTACCCATACCATAATGTATAACTCCCCTTAACATGCAATAACTGTAGCTCACATTTTCTAAGAATTTACCCATTACAAGCCACATCTTCTTCTGAATACAAGCTTGAAATCGTTGTATACATTGCATCGGGCTATGGGTTTTCTTACCTCTCAGTAGGTTCAAATATATGTTACTTTTTCTTATTTTAATCTTATCTATTCTACATCATCAGTATGTCAAATATATCTTCTTCTGAATAAGAACATCTTAAACAAAGTATCCAAACGCTAATAGTCTGCTATTCCTAAGACGTTCTGGACTATTGTGTCAGGAGGCAGTTATCTGAACTTTTCCCACCAATTTTGAATATTGACTTTTTCTGGTAACAAAATTATGTTTTATATATTCCGTTTTCTCATAAATGATCACAGGATAAAATGGAAGATATACATTTATATCATTATCCATTTTAACTAATGTAGAGTTATATAATTGTAGTACAGTGGCTACTAAAATAATCGGGATTCATAAAATCTACAATAACTATATGACTTTTTTTCTGCCGTTTTATGTTAAGTTATCTTATTAATGTTACATTAAAACACCAATAAAGTCATCAATGATGTAGGGTTGATTTTAGTCAGCCATTAAATTTGTCAGAAAATTATTTGTATTAAATGTTTTTTGCAATCATATCTTATAGTGTGAAAGGCCGTACGAAAACAAAACTAATACTTACATTAGTGATTGTAATAAAAAGTAACCAAATGTTTTTAAAACATCTAGAAAAAGAATTTTTCTACAACTACGATAAAACGTACTAACGATAAAACTGTATTGCCTTTCCTTCTTTTTCACTTATAAATATTATCAAACTCATTCACAAAATTGTAGCAATAATAGGTCCAACTCTTTCAAGTCCCTCCAATTTAAAAGTTGTACATAGAGTCCAGAATTATAAATATTTTATTTGAAACATATATTCTGACCTCAGTTTTCGGATTTTCAACATTCATATTAGGTCTCTCTTGACTGACTCTTCTTATTTTCTGACCATGACGCTATTTGAGGGGTAAAACAAGAGAAATAAATTTGTAAAATAAGAAACGATAGCTATCTTAGTTTGTTATCCAAATTGCAAAACCGAAGCTTTTCTCTTGTCTTGGATGGGTATTATTTATTCAGATAAACTAACTCAGTTCACATTTCTCTTTACTGAATTTATAATTATTTTAGAATATTACTGCTTTCTATTCTAACTATGTAACCGAGTTCATATTTCAATCGTAATTTAAGTCACAAAGATTTTAGGATGTGATTTACATTAACAATATTCTTCCAGAAACAGCAGAGGGATTTTAAATTATTACGAAACACTAAGAATTCAGCTGAAAGTAGTTCATTATACTCGTTTTAAAACTAGGAGACTCTATTTGTTTTGTTTTTTTACCCATTTATTGTTAATGAAATCTCGATTAGCTGTCAATATAGCCTATTAGGCAAAATTGTCACCTATTATTGTATAAATATATATTTTCGTGTGTTAATTTGATTTTACTATCTAAGAAAATAGCGGTTTCACGTTTTGTTAGTTTTGTACCAAACTTAATTCAACGATGTTGTACATTTAAAATGTGTCGGGCTAACTCATACAGAAGTGTATTTTGTTTTCTTTAGTTTTGAATCTCCAATACAAGATATTTTCAAACATTGTGATCGTTAGGTTCTGATCACAAAAATTTTAAAAAAAAATCTATGTAAGAAGATTGGATTTTGTGGTAATAATAGCTCGTAATCTAGGAATCATGATCAGAGCATATTTATTTAGTCTTACTATTGAGACGCCTTAGATGTTTTTACTTCCAAATTATAAATTATATAGAAAGGTATTTTGTAATAATATTATTTTTTAAATCGACTGCTCATTGAGCTTGTTGATGGGATAAACTATGATTTGAATCTATTTCAGATATTTATATTTTACAATTTCCTGCCATAGTCAAATCCCAAATATGATCTTAAACTACTTTCAGCATTATGTTTTGTAAAACTTTTTGAAAAAACAAAATATGTTGGATGTTTTTACACGCTCTTGCTGCATAAAATATATTGTATTAGTAAAGGTATGTGGGTTGTAGTATTGAAGTAAAACTTTGTCCTCAGATATTCTTATACCTACTATTATATAATAGTTAGAGTTTTAGAATAATTTTTAATCCATGGATGTCTTATTAAAACCCTTTAAAGAAATGAAAGCAGATAATTTAATTTATTTTCTTTATTAAGTTAAGTGTAAGTGAGGTGAACACTCTCTCAGAGTAAAACAATTAGATTATAACGCAGCCTTGTTGTACTTGTAATCTGTTTTGCATACAGATTTATAACAGAGTTAAATTGTAAGTATATTAGTGCCCCTTCTGTTATAAGCTACCTATAGTTAGTAATGGGTTGATGAAAAAAATCAATGGTTCAGTTTGGAGATAAGCACATTAACTCATCTATTTGAAATTATTTGTCGGTCAGATCTGAATTTCTAAGGAACTCCTGATTAGTTTTTCTGTAAAATTAACACCCACGTTTTTTAAACGCGTGTAGGTCTAAAATATAATGGTCATGTAAATTGAAATATAAACTATATCTTTATGTTTTAGGTCTAAACAATATGAAAAAAATGATGTTCAAAGTATATATATGTATAATATGAAGTTTATTGTGTAATAAAATTGGTTAAAACAGTAAAGAGGTAACAGTAGAAAGATTGTAAAGATTTTCCCAGTGTTTTTGTTAAACATACAACAAATGTAGCTTCTCATCCCGGTACAGAACTATATTTTTTCATTCGATGGATTATAACACTCCATCTTAGATTAACCATTAAAATAGTTGTTGGAATTCCAACCTTTTATGGTTTCCAAAACGTAGAGAAGGAAAAGTTATTTTTAAGATTGCTATATAGGCTGAGGGGAACAATTACTCTTTTAAATTTCATATTTTTAAATATTTTACCATTTATGGTAACAGCTAATTAACTATACGATAAATTCTAATGTAGCAATTAATTATTGTGAAATAGTGCTTGATATCTCTCTTGTTTAGTTAGATCTTCTTTCTTTCAATTAGTTTTCATATCTGTCAGTGAATAAATGAAAAGTAAAGCAATGTTTACAATAACAATAAAGTTTCGTAGTTATTTGAGGGTAATTTTTCACTTCATGTACTCAATATAAAAGAAATAGAAAAAAAAACTTTCATTGTGTATTTTACATTTTCAAATAGTAAAAACGCTGAGTCATCATCGTCTTATAAACAAATTGGTGGATGGCATCATGGTACTTAACCAGTCCCATCATACAATGTAATACAAACAGATTATTGAAATTTAATCTTTAAAAGTTTAAAAGGTCTTACCAAGTTGGGTAAATTTGTTTAAAACAGTAATTACACATCTTTTATGGACCTAGTAATTGTGTATATTACCACTTTCTTGACGTTGATTAAAGTACTATTGGGCATCGTAGATGTGTATATATTACACATCTACACGTTTATTCGCTTCTCTCGTGTCAATGTCTCAAGACGTACACATGTGATGGATACTCTACTACGCTACGCTTGTGTTGGGAAACTCGAACCTGCCGAATCTAACTACACGATTATCAATTTATTGTGTCGTCAGGATTTGAAATTACATTTTTCAGAATAACTTTGTCAATTGCATTTGCAAAAAAAAGGGGTGGTTATCACTTAATTGAGAATTTTCTTCTACAAATTTGTTTCCAATTTATTGTGTTATAATTTGAACTATACACGAATATGAAAAATAAACTGTTTAAATGAAATTCTTATTTTTCCTTAATTTCAATAGGATTCTATTTGATCGGTCACTATTTGTTAAACTTAATGATCCTCTTTTAGTTTTTTGTGGCCTATTTACGACGATGACGGACGGACAGCGTCTTGAAAGTAACTTTTAAGTTTCCTGGGATATTGAAAAGTGAAGTTCAGTCAAAAAAGTAGGCCGAAATTTGTTCCGATTACAAGCTAACACTATGTAATACTTTGTCTTCTGGGTAAATGTAAAAAAAAAAAATGAAAGAGCATACAATAGACCATATCATTTACACCTACTCTGGCAGCGTCGGAAGAAAACAAGAGACGTCTGATTGGAAGTATGAGAGATCTAACC